>OX387245.1:169934822-171184822 GCA_947561735.1 Cenchrus americanus
TAAGCTCTAGCAATCCCCTTGCTCCGTGGATTGACAAACCTTGGGATCTCGTGTAGGTGAAGAAGGGTATAGGTGACTTGTACGCTTGCGAGTCCAATCGAAACGTTAAACGAGTTTTTACCATCAACACCATCCTGCACCGGTACTGAATGGCAAGCCTTTTAAAATGGAAAGACTTTCTCTAGTGCGAGCTCCACATTAATCCCGGTGCCATCCAAAATGCTGCACGCAGTTGGCTATGTCAGCTTATCTATTGTGTCCAGCATAGGGGATCGACTATCACTGTGCACTTGATTCACTTCGTCACCGTTGGCATTCCAATGATCTTGCTCGCTACCATCTTCCTCACTGTCATGCGCATGTTCTTTCTCGCGGTCATGCACATGTTCTTCCTCACTGCCATGCACATATTCTTCCTCACTGCTACTGACAGGCGCTGGTAATTGGGAAGGAAGAAGTACATTTTTTGGTATTTCGATACCTGATAGTCTTAGAGCATGGATAATTGATTTAAATGTTATGTCCATCATATCATGAGCATTAGACCTCTTGTTCCTCTTCTTCTTGTACATTCCAGAGAACTCTTGACCAAACCCTTTACCCCAGCCAAGTGAACTAGACACACCTCGGACCCGACCTCGATGCTCTGGAATCTCAAGTGCTACGGTGAGGAATCATCCTCCCTAACCCTAGAGAAAGAACCATCGCTACCCTGAGCTGCAAGTGTTTTCACCCTATCTGCTATCCCCACCACCGCAAGGTTACTGAATGTTATGCCCCCGCTTCATTCACTAGTACTCTTCTTCTTCCTCTTCCCTACCCTTGCCCAAAGATAAGGTCTCGAACGTCTAGAAAATTGGTCCCAAGGGTTCTGTTTTTCTTCTGCAAGTAGATTTGCATCCTCCTCCTCCCACTCTTTCCTTTTACCACGATAACCTTATCTGCTCGTCTTGTGTGGCTTATTATTCAATGATCTCTTTTGTTTCATCTCTTAGCTCAATTGTTGAAATGAAGGAGAATTGGTTTTCTACACAAACATGTCCCAGTCTTGTTGCTGCAAAAAGGCATGCTTCACAAATGGAGTCTCCTCTTCACTCACATAGTTTTTCTTAAATGGGCCTTGAACCGCCATTGCAAGGTTCCAATCTCTGATATAGCTGCCTTAACTGCCTTCTTGCGAACAAATTCTTCTAGATTGGCTGGGTAATCTAGCTTTTCCTCTAAAACTATGAACAAATGGTCCTTCTCAATTGGTGAGAGTATCATCAACCACCTTGTTGATTGACACCCTCTCCAAAGCAATGAGACCACATACCAATACAAATCTATCCCTCACAACATTTGGGGTAGGCAAAAAATTGGCATCAAGTCCAGTTGCAGTCAACTTGTCTTCTGGCCATTTGGTTTGTGTCCTTGACCCGCGGGATCGAGTACTACTCGCAACAGTCTGTGCTGAGTGACCCTGTGAAGAAGGTTCACTGACGATGGGCTGTGATGATGCACTGGAGGTAGAGGAGTTTGTTCTTGTGGGAGACTGCATAGATGATATGTCAGGTTGTCAGTTGAGCAACATAAGCAAGACTGAAAATCTAAACAAAATTCTTATTAGATAAATTCGTTTTATCTGACATGCAAAATAACTGTACAGTCGTAAATAAAATAAGCATAGACATACACTGTTCATATTTTACTTAATTAGCATACATGGATAGGTGCTAACCATTTTGACACAGACACGACAATATGCTTATATATCAAAGCAGAGAATGTTGATGTTTTAGACTGGCAACCTACCAAGGGGAGTACCCGAGGTAGATGAATGTGGCCTCGCCGAGATCGGTAACTTGAAGGAAGAGACACGTGGCACACAATTTAGACAGGTTCGGGCCGCGAGGTACGTAATACCCTACGTCCTGTATGCTGCGTAGCTCTGGATTGATTGGATGTGATTACAAGATGATGCGTAATGAGAGAGAAGGGTCCCTGCCTCGCCTTATATAGTCCGGGAGGCAGGGTTACAGGTCGGTTTAGGGAGAGAGTACTAGTCGTGTACGTCTAGGAGTCCTCTACACAGTACAAGGCATGTATAGCTTCCTATTCGAGTACTTCTCCCCGTGGTCCTTGTGCCTCACGCCATCAGGTGCCGTGCGGCACAAGTTGGGTAGTCCTAGGGGCCCACCGAGTAGTCGGTCCTGGTACCCACCGAGGTAGTGGGCCCAGGGAGGTCAATACGACAAGCCCGCGAGTACTTTGTAGTCGAGCGGGATAGCTTCGAGTAGTCTTGACGGCCTTGACGAGTAGTCCTCAAGCGTCCCTGAGTATTACAAGTCGAAAGTCCTCAAGAATACTTGAAGCATCCCGAGGCTGGAAGGTACTCCAGCTGATCTTTGAGTAATCCTGAAGTCTTCTCGAGTAGTCCCCAAGTGTCCTCGAGTTCTACTCTTGAAGGTCTTCAACAATACTCGGGTTGTCTTGCAGCCGAAGTTTATATGGTAGTGCGATTGCAGAATCGCACTCCATATGGAGTAGCCCCCGAGCCTTAGGTTGAGTCGTAGACTTTGGCTGAGGGTCAATCTGAAGTTCTGCCAAGATTATCCCGCAAAATTTGGAGAAAAACCGAAGGGCACGTGGCACGGAGCTCCCGAGCCTTGAGTCGTGTACTTCATCTCGAATTGAAGGGTCATCTTGTATGTAGAATGTGTCCTGAGTTGCTCTTGAATCTTGTCGCTACCCAAGGAATTGATTAGATGTAGCCGAGCCCCCGAGATAAGGCGCATCGACTACTGGAAGTTAAAGGGTCAGGCGCTGCCGCTGAGTCAGCCGTTTTGAAACATATCCGTCCGACCGTTGCGGAGCCGCCTGTTGACTTATAAATAGAAGCCAAAACCCTTAAGGTTTTTACCCACCACACTTGCAGCCATTCGTAGCAAATCTCGCTAAGAATCCACCGCCAGTGCACACTGCCACCTCAGTGGAGATCGTAGATCCAGGCGCGCTGCCGCTAGTAGCCACCGCTGTAGCCCCCGAGCGGATGCGAGTGAAAACCCGCTGTACTTGGAGAATGAAGCCCTCAGCATCCAAGAGCATGAAGACCACCGGTGGGAAGAAGAGATCCCGAGAGGAGGCCGCTGGATCCGCTGGAGGGTCAACACCGCCAGTGTCTCCCCCGCGCTCGAATCCCAGCAAGGACCGAGGACCTGTTGGCGCTGTTGAACAACGGATTTCTTCGGGAGAAGGAGGTCGACATGTGGCGCGTCACCTCGGGAGATCCATACCCAATGGAGAAAAGTCCGGATGAGATCCCGATGTTCACGTGATTCGTGGAGCACGGGTTGGCCCTCCCAGGAAGCAAGTTCTTCAAGGGGCTTCTGGAGTATTACGGTATCGAGTACCTCAATCTCAACCCCAACGACATCTTCCACACTTCCGTCTTCGTCCATTTTTGCGAAGCGTTCTTGGGGATCAAGCCCCACTGGGTACTGTTCCGGAAATTCTTCTGCGTGAAGCCCCAGCCGAGCGCCAACGACCCACGAGTAGTCGGAGGGGCCGGTATCCAGATGCGTGAGGACGCCGTGGAGCAGTACCTGGCGTACAAGTTGATCGACTCCAACCAAGACTGGAAGTCGAAGTGGTTCTACATCACCAACCACCACCCGGAGCTGCCGAAGCCCAGCGGGAAGCAGCCGAAGCACCGGCCCTGGTGGAATACCGAGCCGACGATGCAGGAGGGTATCCAGCTACCCGAACTGCTGGTGAAGATCAAGGCTTTGAGGGAAGCCGGGCTGAGGGCCGAACATGTGGCCTTCAGCTTTATGAAGAGGAGGATGCAGCCGTTGATGGCTTGCGACACCCTCGGCTACCAGTACACCAGCGAGGGTGACTCGTCACAGATGCCCGGCGGCGAGATTGATGATGACGATATCATCGATAGGCTGGGCAGGATCTTCAAGGACATGCCAGCGTACACACCCTGTCCGGTCCCGGAGTACTCCGCCGCTCATCCACCGAACGAGGTCAGTAGCCGCACTCAGTGTCGAGTACTGATTATGTAGTAGTAGTCGTGCTCACCCAATGTGCTTGTTGCAGGATGACATAGTAAAGTTTGTCTCTGAGTCGGCTTCGCCCCCCCCAACTTGTCGAAATCCCAGAGGAGGGGAAGGGCAAGGCTAAGGAGCACCGCGAAGTCGGTGAAGGTGACGACACCGTCATCGTTGAAGACACATCAGATGAAGAGGACGAGGAGACGCTCCAGGAGCGGTTCCAGCTGCGGTCGAGGTTCAGCCGCCCTAGACTACCCAATGTTCCTCTCATCCAAGATCCTCTGACTAGTTTGGAGGCTAGTTTGCCTGCGCCGCCGAGGAGGCCGCGCAACGTGGCACGCAAGCGCGTGGCCAAGAAGCTGAAGGTCACTGAGACCACGTCTCAAGAGGTAAACTCCTCGAGTAGGGTAGTCGAATACTTGTCTTTCGAAGTTGTGTATGCCGACGACAAAATTTTGTTGCTTGCAGGAGATTTCGCCTTCCGACCCCGTAGACCAAGGGGACGAAGGCGACTGGGAGACGGTGGGGGAGCCAGCTGAAAGAAGCCGCAGCCCAGCCCCTACCATGACAGAAATCGAGCCACAGGCGCCAGTTGCTGAGGGCAGGACGGAGCCAGGCATGACTCCTGCTGCTGAAGAGCTAGAGGCTACTGAAGCCGAGGAAGAGGCGCCTGCTGAAGCCAGACTTGTCGACATCACCAGCATACTTGGCGCCCCGACCGTGACTGTTGTCCGGTCGAGCTTGTAAGTGAACATCTTTCTCGAGTAGTACATGTAGGTTGGTAGTCGTACTTGGTTGACAACCAATTGGGAACTGTGCAGGAAATCCACAGACTTGTCCTGGGAGGGAGATGAACCCAGCGCAGCAGTGGCTGAAGAAGGTTCTGCGCTAGCCGCTGAGGAGTCTGCTCCCCTCCCCCAAGCTGAGACCGAGGCATCGGTCGTGGAGGCTACGCTGCCGGAGGCCAGCATAGTAGAAGGTGAGTACACTGCGCAGGCGCAGTCTTCCTCAAAGAGTAGTCGTAGCCACCGAGGGAGACTAATCCATGTGTCGTCTGTTGACAGGGGCCGAAGCCGAAGGAAGCACCATCCCCGAGGCTGTACCCGTTGAAGGCGTGGTGCCGGAGATCCAAGAGGCTACTAGAGCAGCCCCCGAGCCGGCGGAGGTAGCCAGCGGAGGAGCCCCCGTGATGGCCGAAGAGAAGCGCGACGAAGTACTGCCAGATTCAAACCTGGAAGTAGTCGTCCGTTCACTGAAGATTTAGGACGCGGAGCCGATCCGTTCGACACTGATGTCTAGGGCCGCCACGAGTAGTCGTGGTGGGATCGAACTTCTGGCCAACGATCTAGTCGACCCGGGCTGAGCAGTGGATGAAGGTAAGTTATCAGGATCCTAGAGTAGTCAATCTGCCATAAGTGCTGAGTACCCGAGTAACAATTATTGTCTGCTGCAGGATGTCATGGAGAGATCCCGACAAAAATCTGACATGCTCCAAGGATACGGCGATACAGTGCTCTGGACGGAAGCATTGGAGGAAGAACTCGCGAAGTCCCAGAAGCACTTCGCCATGCTCTAGTCGAAGCTTGACGGCGCCTTCGCCCAGTACCATAATGAAGTCCAGGACATGCAGGCGAAAAGCGACGAGGTGGTGAGCAAGAACAAGTCGCTCCGGAACAAGAACAAAGGTATGCTGCTGTCTTGTCGAGTACCCATTGGAAGTGCCTTGCAGTGGTCTAACCCCGCCTTGTTTGTTGGTTGCAGAGCTTGAGACCCGGGTCGAGCAACTGAAGGCCTCAGAAGTCGACATGAAGAACCTCTTCTACCGGGAGAAGGAGGCCCGCGAGGTACTTGAATATGATTATAAGCAGTTGGCTTACGAATGCGATAAGCACATGGAGCTCCGAATTGCCTCGGATCGTGACCTTGTCAACTGCTACAAATCCCAGCAGAAGTTGAACGAAGACTGCAAGAAGTTGCGAGCACAACTCAAGGAACTTGAAGAAGCCGCACTTCCCATGCGAGGCTACTGGTGCCTCATCCGGGCGGGCCGAAGATAGCTCCATTGGTTGACCGACTGAGAGAAGCTCTTGGGCGTCTTGCGACGTACGTCAAGCATCTGGCGAAGTCCATCCCCAATCAAGTCTTGGTGTACATGAAGTCGTTCTTCCCCAAGGCTCCGGTGGACGTAGTCGCGGGCGGACTAGCCGCCAACTGTACTGATGAGCAGTACGCGGAGCTCCTGGAGCAGATGGCACCAATAGCTGAACAAGTCGCCGGAAAGCTAAACCTCTAGTAGTCCTGTAGGGTTAGCTTGTAGCAATAGTTATTTATAAACAAAGTTGTACTGAATTTGTTTGATTATGAATGAGAAAACTTTCAGAAATGAATACTTGTTGTCGCGAGATATGTATGCGGAGTTCTCATCGTGGAGTTGTCACGAGTAGTGGTACTCGCCAGTAGGCCCGTTGAGGGAAACACAGTAAGTCAGTTGATAGATAATCAAACTTTATTACTGAGAGAAGTACACCTGGATGGCCAGGGCCGTTTTACAAGAGTAGTCTCCAGGACCCGGAGGCCGCCTACGGCTGAGTGGTGCTAGGGCGCATAGCCGCTTACAACAGTAGATCCGTTAGTAGCCGTATAGGCTAGATCTAGAAGTACATGGTCTCTTAATAGACCGCTGCTAGAGTCCATTGTCGCTCTGAGCAGCCCGAGATCCGTTAGTAGCCGTGAATGTTGGATCTTGGAGTAGAGTAGTCCGGAGACTAGTGCCTAGACCCGGAGGCCGCTTACAGTGAAGGGGTCTTGGAGTAGTCGTGTAGACTTGAGCCCCCAGGGTAGTCGAGAGACTAGGCGTAGAATCGACAGAGCTGGTCGATATTCAACGAGTTGCTGACGTCTTCGCCTTCAAGCATCTGGAGGCGGTAGGAGCCTGGTCCGGTCACCTTTGCAACTGTGAAGGGACCTTCCCATGGCGAGCTGAGCTTGTGCAGTCCTTCCGTGTTCTGGATGTGGCGGGGGACGAGATCGGCCGTTGACGGATAAAACTCGTATCCACCTACGATCCGCAAGCGTACGGACCCCACACCTTTTTCACCACGGGATTCCCAAGGTTCTTGTCAATCCGCGGAGCAAGGGGATTACTAGCGCTTAACCAAGTACTAATCTAGTTGACTAAGGAAACCTTTAAAGAGAGTATTAAACTAAAAGTAAAGACAATCTAACCTAAGTTAATCTAGGTTAAGTTGATCAAACAAATCTAGGGTTAAACTAGATGGTAAAGGGGTAAACACAAGAGAGTGAGTAAGAAAGATAAGCGTTCCCTCCCTAGGATCTAGGATAACATTGTATGCATCTACTACACGAAAGCGGTAAACCAATCTACGGGGGTTGTGACCACGGTTTCGCCCTTTCCCTCCTCTCGTATCGTCACTACGCGAAGGTATTCGTGACTAGACCTATGATGGACACGGTATGTTGATGGAATCTATGGGAGTAGCGGATATCATACGCCCGAAAAACATGGTAGCTAACCTTAATCATCAAAGCATCATCAACATGAAAACAATAGATTGAAACCACAAATCGAGTAGCGATCACATAGCATGTATCCATCTAATCCTAGGGATGAACGGAGACATTACCCCATCATCTTACACGGATTGAAGCACATAGGGGTGATGGAGACTCCGGAGAACGTCGTCGATGAAGATGGCGGCGATGGAGCTTGGGAACACCCCTAGGCCAGCGGCTTGGAGTCCTCCTCTTGCTTCCTTCTCTCCGCCGGCGTTGATCCTTGCGACGAGCTCATCTAACTCTCTCCCTCATCTTGCGGGGGGCGGTTTTCTGGTGATTGGCGTCGGTAGGATGATTTGTTCGATGTGTCGGCCGACGGCGGCGGAGGCAATAAATAGACAAACACCTAGGGCAAAGGAGGGACCGAACCGACCCCCGGAGTGGGCCGGGCCGGTCGGCCCGGCCGGCCGGCCCGTGCCCACTTCGGCCGGTTCGGCCCCGGTTTCCTCCCCGGTTGCTTCTCGCGTGATCCCTTATTCGTGTGCACTTGCATGTGGGCCTTTGACGTCGTTTCCTTCACGGTTAAGGCTTGAATCCTTGCTATGCAAGCTTCGCCGTTTTCTCGGTTGAGTCCCCGAAGATTTGCACGTTGACGCTTCGGTCCTCGGGTCATTTGGAGTCATGTTCATCGCGTGTCTTGACTCTTGTCGGGCTTCATGATCTTCTTCCAAAGTGCTTGGTGAACTTATCCCGAAAGTCTCCTCATTAGCGTAGATTTCTGCGTAAACAACAAACTCCAAAATCGACATGCAAGTGTGAACTTGTTATATCATTAGTATGCCTAGTGGCCGGTTAGTTGCAAATCATAATCGAAACCAATGTATAACAAGTACTCTAGGTTGACGGAAATTCACCGTCAACATCTCCCCCATGCTTAAACCTTGCTCGTCCTCGAGTAAGTGGTCCTCGCTTAAAAGGGAAATCAGCATTGCCTTCCAATGTTATCCCTGCACTTAGTCATTCATGACGAGACAAGTTGCTCTCTCTTAAAAATTTATTTTTAAGGTTCAAGTTGTGACCGGCTTCTTTTTCATTATGGAAGATAGACTAACAATAAAGAACAAGCCACATTTAACACGATGCTCTCAAACTTAAGTGAACTTCGAACCATTACCTTGTCACATGGAAGATTTTCAAAAAGATGCATATCCAACATAAGTGAAAATCTCTTGCAAGAGCTCATGGAACACTCATCTCATCAAGTCACTCAAGCCTATACTAGATTATTTTCAACCTACTCTACTCATATGTGATAGTGGAAGGCTTATGTGGAGCTTGGAAGGTTAAAAACAATCCTAGCAAAACATACATCCGAAATATTGTCAAATTAAGAGAGGGATCTATAGGAATTACCGAGACTCGTCAAAAAGGCCATGGAAAATAAATGTTGGAAAGAGAGAGGGATGAAACACACACATTTAGATAAGTGGACATGTGCAAGTGGCAAATGGATGATCCCGAGGCACGAGTGAAGTCCTCGTTATCGGATTGCACATGGTTGGAAGATTTGAGTATGGATTTATCATCAAGGCACTTGAGAACTTATGAAGCAAAAAGAACCGAGGAGCATCTTTATTTTTTTCCTTATTTTATTTCCTTCTCATTTTTCTCTCTTTCTTTTTTTCACTTTATTCTTCCTATTTTTCTTACTTTTCTTTTCTTCTTATCAATTTTTTTTTCATTTTTCATTTTTTTTTTTTTTTTTTCTTTTGCTCCTCAAAACTTTTTGCAACATAATACTTACATAGCATTTGTGTCGTAGAATGACCTAACAAGAAAAAGGGGCTTGTTGACGGTTAATAATTGTATCAAAGTTCGTTCGTGACTCGCAAGCGTACAAGTCTCCCGTCGTAGTCAAGGGACCCTTCTTCCCTCGAGTGGTGAACCCAAGGTATCGAATCCGTGGAACAAATGTGTGACGCAAGAGTTGATCTAGTAAAGCCAAGTAACTTCAATCTTTGGTAAAAGAGAAACCCTAATGCATCTAGATAAGAACACAAAACAAAGATAAATCTAATCTACTAAAGACCGGAGAAAACAAAGTAAGATTGGGTAGATAAACCGATCTAGAGGGATCGGGGTAAGCCTTTTGTTGAAGTTCCAAGCAAGAGAAGAAGTAGCAAATCGAATCTTAATAAAAGCCTCTTTAAATCGTGGTTTCCCGTCCAAATCCGAAAACATCCGCCTTTCGAGACCCCCGTTCTGTCACAACGTATCCCTATTCATGCGGGGAGCTTAGGGCGAGTCAAAAGACAAGTCGAGATTCTTTCGGAAGATCCGGCGTGTACCTCTAGCCACCGCGGCTACAAGAACACCCTATGTAATCTATTGCGCGAATAGAATTGGAATAAGCAAAGCCGATCGAAAAACGAAATCTTCGAGGAAACACTTGATCGCTAAGAAAAGATTCAACTTGATAATTCAACTATGACAATGATACATACACAAGATCACCACCGGGATCCTTCCTTGATCTTGCTTCTAGCTCCGGGAACTCCGACGTGGTCTTCCATGCAAGGTTCCCACGTCGGCTAGGGAAACCCTAGTCAACTAGCTCGACCCTCTCCTCTCCTAGATGGTGTCCCTCTCTTCTCTGCTTCTCGGCGGCCGAAGACGAAATCTTCTCTGCGTGGCTCTCGGTCAGGGGACTATAAATAGCCCGATTGGCGGCTAGGGCAAAGGAGGACGGATTTGGGCCCTAAATGGGCACCGGGGGCCGACCGGACCCGGCCGGCCGGCCGGGCCCATTTAGGCCCGGCCCGTGGGCTCCTTTGCCCGAGGTCGGTTCCCTTGCTTCCCGGATGCTTCCCCTTCGCATGTAGGTCCATGTCGTCGGTTTCTCTCCGAATTGGACTCAACTCCTTGTCTTGCAAGATTCGGCACTTTTCCGGTCGTGTCCCCGGAGTCCGTCGTCTTCTCGGATCAAGTCCCGCTTCTTGGAGTTAATTTTGCTTCATTGCATGACTTGTTCGGGACTTCAAGGTCTTGTCATGAGGTGCTTGATGAACTTATCCCGAAAGTCTTGCATTCAACACTAAAACCCCGCATAAACATTAAACTCCAAAACCGACATGCACACGTGAACTTGTTATACCACGGGGGTTAGTACCAATGGATAAGGTATAAAACTCATGCCAACACCGAAGGTAAACTCATGGCTAGGTTGACGGATTTTCACCGTCAACATCTCCCCCATGCTTAAACCTTGCTCGTCCTCGAGTAAGCCTTCGATGGATATCATCATTGCTAAACAATGTTTAAACTTTGCACTTGATTACACATGAGAAAACATAATGCTCTCAAAATTTTAATTCATTAAAGTTCCATAATGTGCTAGCCTTCATCTCTACGGAGGGTAGATTCTTATTAAGCTTATCCCACAAGTATTAACATGCTCACAAAGTTTTAAATAGATCTCAGAATTTTTGAAATAAAGAACGAGATAAGAAAAGCTAAACCAAATTCACAAATTTAAATCATCTCATGCGTTGCTCATGAACTCTCATCTCGCTTGTCTCTCAAGCCTATATATTCTACTCCTTTCCCTCTCATATATATGTGGTAGGCTTTATATGGAGCTTTGGGAAAGTTTAGTCCTAACAAGATTTTATAAATGAGGTGTTGTCAAAACAAGACAAGCTTCTCATGGTCTTACCGAGACTCGTCAAAAAGGTCATTGGAAAATAATGTTAAATCAAGGAGGGGAAAGAGAAAAATACACACACTTTTAGATGAGTGGACATGTGCAAATGGCAAAGAGTGATCCCAAGGCACAAAGGAAGTCCTTGTTATCGGATTGCACATGGTTGGAAAAATGAGAATGGATCTTTTTAACTTGAAGCCTTGAATGCACTTTTAGAGAGCTAGGGAATTTACTTTATGCACATTTTTTTCTTTCTCATATTTCTCATTCTTTTCTTTGTTTCATTCATTCATTTTTTTCCTCGTCATATATTCAGCCCATGACTTTCACAACGAAGTTTTGATTTTTTTCTTATCTTGAAAGTCATGAGTATCACTGGATTTTTTTTCTTTCATCATCATTTTTTTTAAATATTCCCCTTTGAACTCTAAAACTGCACCGTACCTACCTCCTCCCCCATGCTTAGACGTTGCTCGTCCTCGAGCAAAGAGGCGAAAAATAAGGTAGGTACCGGAATATTTTTCCTTGGAGAGATACTTGAAATCTTCAACGTTGGCACCGTCTTGCGATCTTCCTTGAATTGATGATCCATTCTCAACAATAGGTTGTGGTCAAGGAGGTAATCACAAAAAGATGATATTTGTTTTAAGGGTGGATATCCGGCGAATTTTGTGAGATCACCGATGCGGGGATACACAATGCACGGATAAAAGGCTAGCAAAAAGATAGATACGCAAAAATGGAATGACCAGCTTCTTAGTCTCGGGCCAGAGAAATCATGGCCTGCAATAACTCACTCAAAAATAAATCTTGTACACTAAGGTTTATACACTCAAAGATATATAAGGCTTTGGATAGGTTGAGCAACACACAAGTGATATTTGTGACAAGGTTAGCAATATTTTTAAGCATAAAAGACATCTTTAATCTATTCATAACTTGAGAGCACATAAAACACTATGGGTCTTTATTTTAATCATAACCTCCGCTGAAAATTAAGCTATCATTTAAATAAATTCAGATCTGTATTTTTAAGAGAGCACTAGTTTAAACATGCATAAATCAATTACAAAGATGAACAAAGCTGCAATTTTAATCATATATCATCATGGCACGAATTTTGTAACTTTTCCAATGATAAAATCAAGGTGGTGTCTTTATTAATGGTGACATCAAGTTGAAATACATACTGAAAATAAACAAACATGCTTGCTGAAATTTAAATGAAAACAGAAAATACTACGCAAACACACATAAGCAAAAGCTGAAAATTACAGAGAAAAAGAAAAGAAAAGAAAACTAAAGTTCCTAAATCTTCTAGTCCTCCGCCGGTGGTTGATGTTGATAGTCTTGATAATAATACCCTTGCTCATAATATGGTTGGACGCTTCCTCCGTCGAATTGATTTGGCTCCACAAGGTGAAGGCGTCCAAGTTCAAATGCAATATTTGCGTTGCCTTCACCGAGTTGGGCTGCGTTGGATTGGATGGCTGCGATGTTTTGAGCATTTCTTGCAGCATACCCTCCAATAATGGCCATGCTTTGTTGTGGTTGGGGATGATGAGCGTAGGACTCCGCGAAGTTAGCGTTGGGCACAACATAATTTTGTGGGGGTACCGGTGCACCACCCCCCCATGCTTGTCCTTGTGACCCTCCGTAATAACTTGGCGGAGGAGGAACCCCGCCGAATGGTTGCACATTGGGTTGTGCTCCACTCGCTTGTGCGGAGGATGTTCCCTCCTCTACGATTCTTCCTCTTTTGTTCTTTCTTGCGGGGACAAGTAATTCCTCTTCCAACCAATCTTCCCCTTCCTTCGGTGAAAAGCCTAAGCCTCTCATTCGGAAGGGGTAGGTTCACAATGGCCAATCGATAACCTCCTCTCTCATCCCCACTAATGTATTTGCCTTGCCGCAAATACTCAAAACCGAGAGAGGTACCACGCAAAAGGTGAGCGGGGTTTCTTGCGATCCCCGTCCGCAAGGAAAAGGCCAACATGGAGAGGTAACACCCCGAACCAATATTACCCGCCCCCGATGTTGCTTCACAACACCAACGGTTGATCATGAGGTAAGAGGGGTCTATTGGCTGCCTGGCAATTAAAGCCGAGTATAGCCAATTCAACTCCGTGTCGGTCACCTTTGTTTCCTTCATCCTCCCCAATATCCTCTTGCACATCCAAGAGTGAAATATCCGGATAATGGTGTTGCGGATGCAATTGCGTTGTTGATGGGCTTCTCCGGAGATCATGTTCCAAAATCCCGTCAACATGCCGGGTGGCACGTCAACTTTCTCCGAGCTCCCTTGTGGAATCCGAGCAGCTCCCTAACGTGCTCGTAGGGAACCACTTGCTCGATTCCTCCAAACGGAATGATAAGCTTTGCACCCCATCATCATCAACGATGGGTGCAATAGTCATCAAAATTTCCAAGGCGAACCCCAAATGGGTGTCCACCGATACTCCGTTGAGAACTGCACCCATCCAAGGTGCCCCAAACATATAGCAGGTGTCGGTGCCAAAACCCAAGGTGTAGAGTGTCGAACTCCGGACGTTGGGCACAAGCCTTTCCTCAAGATTAGAGAGCCCTCCTCCTCCTCCGCCGACAAGATGATGAAGCCGTACGAAGAGTATGTCGGGGGTGTAAGGAGGTGGCGCGGTTGAGCGAGTCGATCACGTGGTGGCGCGGGCTGCTCCTCCGTGTGCCCACGAGGTTCGGTAAAACCTCATGGAAGTGTTTTGCAGCCCCCTCATACCACCAAGGAGGAGAGCATCGTTCCTCTCGTGGTGCCGCGTATCCGTCTCCATGCTCCGGGAGACTCGGAAACCGAGTGCCTTCGAAGACGTGGCTGATGACGGCTTGGATGACGACGAACTCTTCTTCTTGAGAAGAGACTTGTGGTTTTCTTCCACATGGTTGTCGCACTCTTTTCTTCAACTAAAACTCCCAAGGTAACCGTAACTAGGCACTTAAACTCTTGATTCGGATGTGGACTTTGAGTGGATTAAGGATGTGGATTTTTTTTTTTCTTGAGTCATCAAGCTTGGGAAGGTTGGCTATGTTCACGGTGAGGTT
This sequence comes from Cenchrus americanus, assembly GCA_947561735.1. Lineage (NCBI taxonomy): Eukaryota > Viridiplantae > Streptophyta > Magnoliopsida > Poales > Poaceae > Cenchrus > Cenchrus americanus. Next base: position 169,949,154 of record OX387245.1, read on the forward strand.
TTGAGCACACAAACTTGAACACACAAACAAAGGAAGGAGAGGGAAGCTTGCCTCGCAGTAAACGGGAGCCGGGGGGGCTCCTTGCGTGGTGAGGCCGCCTCGTGCTCCTCCCCGTCTCGTCTTTCTTCCAGCACGATCATTTCACCTCTCGCAACTTTTCCCCGCCCGCGTGCTCCACGAGTTGTAATCTCGCCCAAACGCTCTCCGTCCACTATTGGTCCTTCCACTTGATGCTTCATGTTTTGGGTCATGTCCATACCCCTAGCTCCACTTGCTTCACATGCCACCATGAAATTCCTACAAAGTTGATGCTGCTGCCCACCATGCTTGTCCTTAGCATGTGGAATTGGTGAAAGTTGATGAAAGGGAATCCAATGTGTGCATGCATGATTACTAGATTGCCTCCATTTGTGTGTGTTTAAGGTTAAGCACTCCTCTAATTCAAATTTAAAATATTTTTTCAGAGCCATGCAAGAGCTTGAACATAATTTTAGAGGAGTTTTTTAAACCATTAAAAACAAATGCAAGTCGAAAATATTTTTTTTACTGCCGTATTTCGGTCTCACCCGGTATAGTTTGCCTTCACTTCCGTCGAGAGCGTACTTTTCCACATCATGGGGGTGACAGGTTTAGGTTCTAATTTTGCTAAATAAGAAAGATTTTGAATAAAACAAAATTAGAATAGGCTTAGAAAAATTCTAATCCTAGAGAAACCAAGGATATAGATTTTTAAAACTAACCAAAAAAAGTTTTGATTTCTAGGTTCACGCGAGTTCTACCACGTGCCGAATTTTATTAACACTTAAACATAAATTGTGGCTCTACTCGTGTGGTTTTAGCATGAAAATAAGTCAACCTCAGCACCATAATGGGGGTGAAAGGTTGAGCTAAGGTTCTGAAATTATTTGGTTGAGGGTTTTCGAAAAGAAAAGAATCAAACAAGCACATAGGAGGGTTCATGCAAAAGGGTTTATGATAAAGCAAACATTCAATCAAGAATTATGTCTCTCTAATATTGTTCAACCACTTCTAAGTCTAATGTCTTTGCGTAATAAAACTCAAAAACTAAATTATTAAAAAGACTCGAAAAACCCGAATCGGTTGTCCTCCCGTAGCTTATTCTTGACTTGACGAAACGTCGCTCCCCGCTCTAGCCGTTTATGCTCCATGGCTAGACTTTCACTTGATTTCTCCGGATCAACGCTCTTTGCGGCATTGCAATCTTGGGTACCCACTTTGGCTTAGTCAATTTTTCGTCTTCAATAGGCCGTTTTGTCCTTGGTCTTGACGGATGCAATAACTTTTTGTGGCTCTAAGATTCGAGCTCCGGCCCTTCGGTCGTGATCTTCATGGTTCTAATGTGATCCTTCATCTCTCCCGAATGATCTTGAGTAGCCTTCGCCGTTCCTGGGACCTTGGAGTTGTCTCTGATATTCTTCTTTGGTTACCCATCGCGCCGAAGTTGTCCCACTTTGCGTTCAGCATCTTCATCACGATGAACACTTCACGGATAGAGCCTCCGACCTCCGTCACCTTGCCATCTAAATTCTTCAATATTTTCTCCATAGCCTCGAACTTAGTGACGGCCCCAACATGGTCGTACTCCACACACTCCTTGCATGAGGATCTTGCTTCGGCGGCCTTTGTGTTGAGCTTCTTTCTCCATCTCCATCTTCTCCATCCTCCTCTTAAGTAAACCGATATGCCACTCAAGGAATCCGACTCGTATGCATTCGGGCCTCTCGCAATCGTCATGTGGATAGTTGAGACTTTGATCTTGAACGTCTCCTTTGGCTGCCTTGAAGGTTTATGTGATAGGTAGATCAACGAGGCCGGTGCGCCAGCTTTCGCTCCGTGGTTGAGGTTGGATTCTCTTTGGACTTGGAGGTGGTGATTCCCTTGAGATTTCCTGACGGTCCTTTGACTTTGATCTAGGGGTTTCCACCCTTTAGCTTGTGTTGCATGTCACTCCTTTGCCTCGTAAAGTTTTCCCCGGATCATCCACAAAAAAGTTTAAATTTCTTGGAGAGGTAGCCAACCATCTCCTATTAGGGTTAGCAATAAGCAAAGTATGCAAAAACTAGAAAGGAAAATAAATCTATGAAACTAGGTTAGACAAACTAGATTAGATGTAATTTGAGGATGATCAAAGTTTAGTAGATGCAAAAAGAAAGACAAAAAGAAAACTGAAAATTACGAAAAGGCACAAAACCAAATATTGATCAATTTGTCACCAAGGAACGGCTGCTTCTTCTAAAAAAGGGCTTGTTGACGGTTAATAATTGTATCAAAGTTCGTTCTAGACTTGCAAGCGTACAAGTCTCCCGTCGTAGTCAAGGGACCCTTCTTCCTCGAGTGGTGAACCCAAGGTACGAATCCGTGGAACAAATGTGTGACGCAAGAGTTGATCTAGTAAAGCCAAGTAACTTCAATCTGGTAAAAGAGAAAACCCTAATGCATCTAGATAAGAACACAAAACAAAGATAAATCTAATCTACTAAAGACCGAGAAAACAAAGTAAGATTGGTAGATAAACCGATCTAGAGGGATCGGGGTGTTTCTTTTGTTGAAGTTCCAAGCAAGAGAAGAAGTAGCAAATCGAATCTTAATAGAAGCCTCTTAAATCGTGGTTTCCCGTCCAAATCCGAAACATCCGCCTTTCGAGACCCCCGTTCGTCACAACGTATCCCTATTCATGCGGGGAGCTTAGGGCGAGTCAAAAGACAAGTCGAGATTCTTTCGGAAGATCCGGCGTGTACCTCTAGCCACCGCGGCTACAAGAACACCCTATGTAATCTATCTCGAGAAAAGAATTGGAATAAGCAAAGCCGATCGAAAAACGAAATCTTCGAGGAAACACTTGATCGCTAAGAAAAGATTCAACTTGATAATTCAACTATAACAATGATACATACACAAAGATCACCACCGGATCCTTCTGATCTTGCTTCTAGTTTCCGGAACTCCCGACGTGGTCTTCCATGCAAGGTTCGACGTCGGCTAGGGAAACCCTAGTCAACTAGCTCGACCCCTTCCTCTCCGACATGGTGTCCCTCTCTCTCGCTTTCTCGGCGATCGAAGACGAAATCTTCCCCGTGGTTTCTGGCCGGGGACTATAAATAGCCCGATTGGCGTCTAGGCAAAGGAGAGCGAGTTTGGGGCCTGGGGACCGTCCGGGGCCGACCGGACCGGGGCCGCCGACCGGGGTCCACGAGGGGCCCAGCCCCCGTGGGCTCCTTGCCCCACGTCGGTTCCTCGCTTCCCCGGATGTTTCCCCCTTCTGCATGTAGGTCCATGTCGCTTCTGCTTTCTTCTCCGAATTGGACTCAACCTCTTCGTCTCGCAAGATCTGCGCACTTTTCCTGGCCGTGTCCCCGGAGTCCGTTCGTCTCTCGGATCAAGTCCCCGCTCTTGGAGTTAAGTTTGCTTCATTGCATGACTTTGTACGGGCTTCAAGGTCTTGTCATGAGGTGCTTGATGAACTTATCCCGAAAGTCTTGCATTTAACACTAAAACCCCGCATAAACATTAAACTCCAAAAACCGACATGCACACGTGAACTTGTTATACCACTCGGGTTAGTACCAATGGATAAGGTATAAAACTCATGCCAACACCGAAGGTAAACTCATGGCTAGGTTGACGGATTTTCACCACAACATAACCTTAATCTTCCGCCGGAGGTTATGATTAAAATAAAGACCCATAGTGTTTTATGTGCTCTCAAGTTATGAATAGATTAAAAATGTCTTTTATGCACAAAAAATATCGCTAACCTTGTCATAAATACTTCGTGTGTTGCTCAACCTATCCAGAGCTCCGAGTATATATTTGAGTGCATAAACCTAGTGTACAAGATTTATTTTGAGTGAGCACGGCAGCCATGATTTCTCCGGCCCGAGACTAAGAAGCCGGCCATTTCGTTTTGCGTATTTATCTTTTTGCTAGCCTTTTATCCGTGCATTGTATCCCCGCATCGGAGATCTCACAAACTTCACCGGATATCCACCCTTAAACCAAATATCATCTTTTGTGATTACCTCCTTGACCACAACCTATCGTTGAGAATGGATCATCAATTCAAGGAAGATCGCAAGACGGTGCCAACATTGAAGATTTCAAGTATCTCTCCAAGGAAAATACCCCGGTACCTACCTTATTTTTTCGCCTCTTGCTCGAGGACGAGCAACGTCTAAGCATGGGGGAAGAGGTGTGTAATTTGCGGTGCTTAGAGTTCAAAAAGGAGTATTTTAAAAAAAATATAATGAAATAATGATGAAAAAAAATCCAGCCGATACTCATGACTTTCAAGGTAAAGAAAAAATATATAATGAATGAAAGAAAGAAAGAAAGAAAGAAAAGAATGAGAAATAAGGAGAAAGAGAAAAAAAGTATGAGCATAAAGTAAACTCCCTATTCTCTAAGAGTGCAATCAAGGCTTCAAATTTAAAAGATCCATTCTCATTTTCCAACCATGTGCAATCCGATAACGAGGACTTCCTTTGTGCCTCGGGATCACTCTTTGCCATTTGCACATGTCCACTCATCTAAAGTGTGTGTATTTTCTCTTTCCCTCCTTGACTTAACATTATTTTCCAATGACCTTTGACGAAGTAGTCTCTGCAAGACCATGAGAAGCTTGTCTTGTTTTGACAACACCTCATTTATAAAATTCCAGCTAGGACTAAACTTCTCCCAAAGCTCCATATAAAGCCTACCACACATATATATATGAGAGGGAAAGGAGTAGAATATATAGGCTTGAGAGACAAGTGAGATGAGAGTTCACTTTCCAACATGTGGTCATTCATCAAAAACGGAGTTCAAACAAGGGAGCTATGTCCGTTTTACTTCAGCGCTGCGTGCTGTCCAAAACTGATTTCAGGACGTGTTGCACTCGGTGATTCGGACATAACCGCTTGTAGGAACCTCCGATTGTCTTGATTCTTGATTTGTTGGAATCGTAATTGCATGGGGCTTCTAAATATCCAAAAATATCCAGTGTTTTCCGTTCGAGAACATGCAGAATTTTGATGAGATCGATAGCTTCTCGCGCATTGATCCGGTGATGTTAACTTCCGTGTTGAAGATTCAGGGTCTCCCCCATGCTTAGCATTTTGCTAGTCATGGAAGAAGACAAAGCACTTCTTAGCCATCCTTCAATTTTCTTGTAGTGAGAGTCTTTATCTTGTTAGGCAACGGCGCCGGAAAAGGGGCTTGTTGACGGATAAAACTCGTATCCACCTACGATCCGCAAGCGTGATGGGGCACCTACACCTTTTTCACCACGGGATTCCCAGGGTTTTTGTGACCCGCGGAGAGGGGGGGGTTAATGGGGCGGGGAGGGGCTAACCAAGTACTAATCTAGTTGAATGGAAAACCTTTGATAGAGAGTATTAATCTAAAAGATAAAGACAATCTAACCTAAGTTAATCTAAGTTAAGTTGATCAAACAAATCTAGGGTTAAACTAGATGGTAACCGGGTGAACACAAGAGAGTGAGCAAGAAAGATAAGCGTTCCCTCCCTAGGATCTAGGATAACATGGTATGCATCTACTACACGAAAGCGGTAAACCAATCTACCGGGGGTTGTGACCACGGTTTCGCCCTTTCCCTCCTCTCGTATCGTCACTACGCGAAGGTATTCGTGACTAGACCTATGATGGACACGGTATGTTGATGGAATCTATGGGAGTAGCGGATATCATACGCCCGAAAAACATGGTAGCTAACCTTAATCATCAAAGCATCATCAACATGAAAACAATAGATTGAAACCACGAATCAAGTAGCGATCACATAGCATGTATCCATCTAATCCTAGAGATGAACGGAGACATTACCCCATCATCTTACACGGATTGAAGCACATAGGGGTGATGGAGACTCCGGAGAACATCGTCGATGAAGATGGCGGCGATGGAGCTTGGGAAGACCCCTAGGCCAGTGGCTTGGAGTCCTCCTCTTGCTTCCTTCTCTCCGCCGACATTGATCCTTGCGACGAGCTCATCTAACTCTCTCCCTCATCTTGCGGCGGCGGTTTTCTGGTGATTGGCGTCGGTAGGATGATTTGTTCGATGGGTCACCACCTTGGGGCGCCTAGGGGGGTTGTATTTATGTCCTTGAGGTGCCTTTGGGCGTGCTCCACCTTGCCTTGCACGAAATCCCCTTGGGAGAGAAGCAAACTTGGTTTCCATAAAATCAGCCAGATTTTCCTGATTCGTAGTCCTTCCTTGCCAACGCCATATCTCCCACGTTCGGACTCCGAATAATGCAAATTTGGTGTCCAGGTTGTGTGCCACGAAATTATCTTCAACTTTGGTATTCATTTCTTTCCTTAAAAACGAAGATAAGATCTACAAATCGGCCTTGGAAGATAATCTGTTCTGATTTCGGACTGACTGCGCAGCAGGGATTTCGGGGGCCATATCTCCTAGCTCCCTTATCCAAATTGGGCCTTCCACATGTCCAAATCGAAGGTATCGTCGAGGCCCACAACTTTGGTAGTCAAACTTTTGCCATTAAAGACCGTTTAAGTCTCCGAATCTGTACCGAAAGATCATGCTGTCCTGAGCTGTGAGAATATCTCTCGGGCTGAGTTGATCTCGTTGGTAAACATCCAAGTCCCCGGAGTTTTGCGTGTTGATGCTTCGGTCCTTGGGTTGTTTGGAGTCTTGTTCACTTCGTGTCTTGACTTGTGATGGGCTTCATGATCTTCTCTTGAAGTGCTTGATGAAATTATCCCGAAAGTCTCCTCTTTAGCCTTAGATTCCGCGTAAACAACAAACTCCAAAATCGACATGCAAGTGTGAACTTGTTATATCATCAGTATGCCTAGTGGCGGGTTAGTTGCAAATCATAATCAAAACCAATGTATAACAAGTACTCTAGGTTGACGGAAATTCACCGTCAACATCTCCCCCATGCTTAAACCTTGCTCGTCCTCGAGTAAGTAATCCTTGCTTAAAAGGGAAATCGGTGTTGCCTTCCAATGTTGTCCCCGCACTTAGTCATTCATGACGAGGCAAATGGCTCTCTTTTAAGAATTTATTTTTAAAGTTCAAGTTGTGACCGGCTTCTTTTTCATTATGGAAGATAGACTAACAATAAAGAACAAGCCACATTTAACACGATGCTCTCAAACTTAAGTGAACTTCAAACCATTACCTTGTCACATGGGAGATTTTCAAAAAGATGCATATCCAACATAAGTGAAAATCTCTTGCAAGAGCTCATGGAACACTCATCTCATCAAGTCACTCAAGCCTATACTAGATTATTTTCAACCTACTCTACTCATATGTGATAGTGAAAGGCTTATGTGGAGCTTGGAAGGTTAAAAACAATCCTAGCAAAACATACATCCGAAATATTGTCAAATTAAGAGAGAGGTCTATTGGAATTACCGAGACTCGTCAAAAAGGCCATGGAAAATAAATGTTGGAAAGAGAGAGGGACGAAACACACACATTTAGATAAGTGGACATGTGCAAGTGGCAAATGGATGATCCCGAGGCACGAGTGAAGTCCTCGTTATCGGATTGCACATAGTTGGAAGATTTTAGTATGGATTTATCATCAAGGCACTTGAGAACTTATGAAGCAAAAAGAACCGAGGAGCATCTTTATTTTTTTCCTTATTTTATTTCCTTCTCATTTTTCTCTCTTTCTTTTTTTTCACTTTATTCTTCCTATTTTTCTTACTTTTCTTTTCTTCTTATCATATTTTTTTCATTTTTTTCATTTTTATTTTTTTTTCTTTTTTTCTTTTGCTCCTCAAAACTTTTTGCAACATAATACTTACATAGCATTTGTGTGGAGAATGACTCCTCCCCCATGCTTGAACGATGCTCGTCCTCGAGCATAAAAGAGAGGGGAAATGACCGCTAAAGTAAGTATAAATTCCATAATCTTGCGGAATATTTGAATCTCCATCGAGAATTTTACTCCATACTCAAATTGGGTTGTGGACAAGGAGGTGATCACAAAAAGATGTTTTTGGTTTAGGGTGGATGCCCAGCGAAGTTTGTGGAATTTTCGATGTGAAAACCCACAATGCATGGACAAAAAGGCTAGCATGAAAAAGTTACACAAAGGAATGACCAGCTTCTTAGTCTCTAACCATAGAAATCAATCCTAATCCAACTCATCAAAACATATGTTTGCAATCTACGGGTTTTGTTATCATAAAACATATATGTATATGGCTTTGGTAGGTATAACTTTGCAAGAGCATCACAAATATGTAGATAGCATAAAAGTTAAGTTTTCATAAAAACAACAAGTTATCCGGCTATCCATAAACTTAAATCAAAGAGCAAAGATATGTATGTGGGTCTAGAGCATAGTCATTTCACCTCCACAAATAAAAGAGCCGGTATTTAAATTAATTTCGGATCATATTATAGAGAGCAATTAGCCAAGACATGTATAACTTCATGTAGGTAAAACAAAGCGGCAAATTTCATCATCTTTCCGTAAGCATAGGCAATATAGAACATCGAGGTGAACACATGGTCATGCTTATCTATTGAAAGTAAAGAGAAACCTAGGTTGTCCTCCTAGTAGCCATGTTATTGTTTGAAAAGAAAAACAAAAGGTTACACCTAGTTGAGGTTGAAGGCATACTTACAAGCATTTGTGTTTGGAAAAGAGAAGGTCCATGGAGATGTTACCATCCTTTGTAATCCTTCGTTGCCTTCTTCCGGCATCTCCATGTATCGATGTGGCTTTTGCTTTTGTCTTGATTTATTAATGCTCCTAAATTTCTGAATTTGATCTTGTATGCTTAATGGAGTCATTGGTCACCCTTCTCTTCAATGTTGTCATCACCATCTCCTCTTTCTTGTTCTCTCTCTCCTTGTTCTCATCATCTCCTTGCTGTCTCTTTCCAACGTGTGGTATTTGGGTGGGGTCATTGGTGGGGATCTTTGTCGACTCGGGGGGGGGGGTTTTTTTTGTGGTGTTTGTTTGGGGCTTCTAAATGTTCCAAAAGTTCGGGGGGGTGTTGTTTTTGGCTGGGATCTTTTTTTTTTCTACCCGGGGCTTATTTTCCCTTCGGAGGACCTTCCCGTGTTTTCCCTTCGGGACCGTTTATGTTTAATTTTGGGGATGCAGAATTTTGATGAGATCGATAGCTTTTTGTGCATTGATCCGGTGATGTTAACTTCCGTGTTGAAGATTGTCGGGGTCTCCCCCATGCGTAGCATTTTGCTAGTCATGGAAGAAGAAGACAAAGCACTTCTTAGCCATCCTTCAATTTTCTTGTAGTGAGAGTCTTTATCTTGCATCGTAAGACATTTTAAACGCACATTCTATTCTACCCCAAGGTGACGGTTGGGAGTAGATAGAATTGCCAACTATCCAACAATGTCTCCTAAGATTCTTAACTTGTGGCATAATTAGTTTAATGAGAAATAAAAACCTAATGAGTGTACGTGGTGCAAGGTGTGTATGCACATGATAGGAAAGCATATAAACAAAGACAATGTTTTCACCTAGTTCTAAACACCATGTTTACAACTAGGTTGCCTCGAATTTCTCCATAGCCATAAAGGTTTATATATCTAGGGTTAAAACACCATGTCTATCCCTAAATCAATAACTCTTATAGCACAAGAAAAATTAAGCGCAGCGCGATAAAAGCTTATAAACTAACCAAAGCAACATGAAAACATATGAAAAGCCAGGTAGGTTTATCGAACTTAACGATGATGGTCCGCAATCATGTTTAAACACCACGTTTACACAAGATCACAAAAGGAAAATACTCATAAGGCCTTATGAAGTATTAACATGGAAAATGAAGCATACATCATTAAGTATACAAAACAACCAAGCCAACTATGTGCAAAACATGTATACGCAAAGAAACATCACATTGATAACAAAATGCAATGCATGCAAATAAATATGATCATGAACATGATGGTGGTTCTAAAAAGGAAAACTGAACTTAGATTAATAACCACAAGTTGATCATCATAAGATAGTGCCATTCTTTTATCTTCTCTAAGAAAGTAGTAAAAACATAAAGAAACGGGTTGCCTCCCGAAAAGCGCTTCATTTAAAGTCATAAAGCTCGCCTTCCCCCCATACCTTCTTTTCGTCGCATCGCCATGGCCCTTCATGCAAGAAGAAAAGGTACCAATGCAGCTTTAATTTACTTCCCATGTTGTGCTTGATCACTTATAGAAGACTTGCCCAAAGCATCCTTTTGTTTCATCGTTGTCTCCTTCTTTATCATCCTTTGGTGCTGCCTTCACTCCAATTTTTTTTTTAATGTCCAGAACAGAAAGTATACTCAAGCTCTACTCCATTGCATAGTGCACAAAATTTCCTTTCCAACGAGTCTTCATTTGCTCAAATCGGACTCCGGACAAGAGAGTTACGTCCGTTTTACTTCGGCGATGAAATCTGTCCTGAAATTTCAGAACGCGCAACGCTCAATGTTTTCTCCATAACTCCTTGCACGTGTCTTCAAACTTGTTGGTTCTTGATGCGTTGGAATGGTAATTTGATGGATCTTCTGAATATCTCATTTTCTTCATTTGTACACCTCTGAACAAGCTCTCAAATTGATGAAGACAGCAGCATCCATCGGGATTCGGGAGAGGTTGATGATTTATCTTGCAACTCTTTTAGGCATGACTTCTTTTTTTTCATTATTCAAGCCTTGTCTACATGGTTAGTGAAAATCGGGCCTTTCCCGACATATGATTCTTTAAGGTCATTAGCTTGACCAAGCGCAAAGCATGATCGATATTTACAAAACTTATTGTAAACATACGCGTCCATAATTAACACCACATGTGAATTGTAGCAACAAGTCAAGGTGTAAATAAAGGAAGCATATGTTTCATGCATAACACTTAGATCATCATTAGGCAAAGGTTGTTTAGGTGTGATATTAATTGGATCAAAAATAAATGTTTCCTCTTTTTCATTCTTAAGAAAATCTAGCCTATCAACATGATCACTATTGGAACAAGGCATAGACATTAAACTATCATTCATACTATTGGTTGAGCATGAGTATTTGAATTTATCAACATCAATACCAATAATATCTTGAGATTTCAGCTCGTACCTTGGCCTTAAAGATTTTTCAACAAGAGTGATATTTGGTTCATCAAGCGGTGTTGAAGGCGAATTGATCTCAACAACTGTAGTTGCCTCTTCATCACCATCTTGCATTTTCTTCAACTCATCATGTGGAACATGTAATCCTTCAACTATGTACGCATTCATATCTTCTTTGAAGTCTTCTTTATTCAACCGTTGATCTTCATCTTCAAAGACTTGTATGTTGCTTTCTTTATCTTCCATGTACCACATGTCGTCAAGATCGCTCATTGTTGATTCACTCTTTCCTTCATCCTTGAGTACTTCCATGTCTTGATTTGCTAGTGTGTTGACTTCAATAGCACACAAGCTATCATCTAGCTTGAGTCCTATCTCCTCCCATTTATCCTTTGAGTCACTAGGCTCATCACGGTTGTACTCTCTCTTCTCTTCCTTCATCATAAATCTTTGAGTTGTCAAACCTCGGATCCATCCTTCATCTCCTTCTTCTCTTTCTTCTTCAAACATCTTTTGGATCGACTCTCCACTCATCTCTTGATCAAATATATCTTCAATTAGTGGCGTGTCTGGTCTCCTTCCTGGGTGGCAACGTGGCGGTGGTCCCCCCTTCCTTGGGGTAGTTAATTAGTGGGGCGAAATCAACTTGAACCCAATCGGATTGAATGAACTCCGCCAATGGTCTAGCATTCCACATACTTCGGCCTACATTCATGTTAGTTTCAACATTTTTAACATTCGAAATGACTTCTCTTGCCTTGGGAAGTGGATCTTCAATTTCTTGTATGGGGCCGGCATCTCCGCCCGTTTTTCATCTTCCTTGCCACGGCATCTTTTTTGAAATTTCAGCAAGCACCTTGGGCTTGCTTTTGTCATTTTGCTCCTCTCGACAACATCTTTGCCAATCTCGTATTGTTCTTTGTCCATTGCTTATCCTTTGTAAGATTTGTGCGGCTTCACTAATTGTTTTATCCAATATATCACCGCTTGCACACATGCTTACAAAACGAGACCGCTTGCACACATGCTTACAAAACGAGGGAGTTAGGGGTTAGTGAAAAATAAAAGGTATGCAACATTAAGTCACCGGAAAATCCCAAGTTCGGGCCTCGCTCAAGTAGTTCATTAAAACGGTCCCATGCTTCATCAATTCCTTCATCCTCTCCTTGCTCGAAAGTGAGCACTTGCCTCCTTAAGTCTTGGACCTTGTTTATGGGAAAGAACTTCAAAAGAAACTTCTTCACTAGCTCATCCCAATTTCCTTTCCTTGCTTCAACTTCAACGGACGCAAGTGTGTACCATCTTCGCGCTTCATCTTCGAGAGATAATGGAAAAAGATTCCACTTGAACCAAGCGGCCGAACTCCTTTTTGTTGCACCGTGTTGCATAACATCGTGAATTCCTTAATGTGTCCGTATGGGTTGTCATCCTCCAATCCTCTAAATGGTTTTGTCGCCACTAACTTGATGATTCCAGGCTTCACTTCATAGTGGGTTGTAGCAAACGTCAAATCTGATTTTTGCATCTCAATGTATTCCATTGACGGCATTGCGTAGCTCCCTTAGCGACATCTCTTCGTCTTCCAATGGTGAGGTGAACAAATCCATCTAGGCACAAGAAAAGTAGAAAGAAAAACAAAAAAGATTTTTTTTTTTTTTTTTAGAAAATAAGGGTTAGGTGTTAGTAATCAACAAAATTAATACTAGATTAAACGTAGCAACGGGTTGTCCACCGCCTGTTACGCAACGGCGGGGCCTTAAAGGGGGGTGTTGGGGAGGCGGGGGATAAAACTCGTATCCACCACCTACGACCAAGCGTACGGACCTACACCTTTTTCACCACGGGATTCCCAAGGTTCTTGTCAATCCTTGAGCAAGGGGATTACTAGCGCTTAACCAAGTACTAATCTAGTTGAATGGAAAACCTTTGATAGAGAGTATTAATCTAAAAGATAAAGACAATCTAACCTAAGTTAATCTAAGTTAAGTTGATCAAACAAATCTAGGGTTAAACTAGATGGTAAACGGGGTGAACACAAGAGAGTGAGCAAGAAAGAGAAGCGTTCCCTCCCTAGGATCTAGGATAACATGGTATGCATCTACTACACGAAAGCGGTAAACCAATCTACCGGGTGGGGTCACCTCCGCCTTCCCCCCCCCCCCCCCTCTCGTATCTTGTCACTACGCGAAGGTATTCGTGACTAGACCTATGATGGACACGGTATGTTGATGGAATCTGGGATGGGAGAGTGGAGGAATCATACGCCCGAAAAACATGGTAGCTAACCTTAATCATCAAAGCATCATCAACATGAAAACAATAGATTGAAACCACGAATCAAGTAGCGATCACATAGCATGTATCCATCTAATCCTAGAGATGAAAGGAGACATTACCCCATCATCTTACACGGTTGGAGGCGCAGGGGGGGGGGGGGGACGCGGGGAGGAGAGGGTCGAACACGGATGGGGGGGTGAAGATGGCGGCGATGGAGCTTGGGAAGACCCCTAGGCCAATGGCTTGGAGTCCTCCTCTTGCTTCCTTCTCTCCGCCGACATTGATCCTTGCGACGAGCTCATCTAACTCTCTCCCTCATCTTGGCGGCGGCGGTTTTTTGGGTTTTGGGGGGGGGGGGGATGATTTGTTCGATGGGTCACCACCTTGGGGCGCCTAGGGGGGTTGTATTTATGTCCTTGAGGTGCCTTTGGGCGTGCTCCACCTTGCCTTGCACGAAATCCTCCTTGGGAGAGAAGCAAACTTGGTTTCCATAAAATCAGCCAGATTTTCCTGATTCGCAGTCCTTCCTTGCCAACGCCATATCTCCCACGTTCGGACTCCGAATAATGCAAATTTGGTGTCCAGGTTGTGTGCCACGAAATTATCTTCAACTTTGGTATTCATTTCTTTCCTTAAAAACGAAGATAAGATCTACAAATCGGCCTTGGAAGATAATCTGTTCTGATTTCGGACTGGCTGCGCAGCGGGGTTTGGGGGGCCAATACCCCCCTAGCTCCCTTATCCAAATTGGGCCTTCCACATGTCCAAATCGAAGGTATCGTCGAGGCCCACAACTTTGGTAGTCAAACTTTTGCCATTAAAGACCGTTTAAGTCTCCGAATCTGTACCGAAAGATCATGCTGTCTCTGAGGTTGGGAATCTCGGTTGGTAAACATCCAAGTCCGGGGTTTTGCCGGAGTTTTGCGTGTTGATGCTTCGGTCCTTGGGTTGTTTGGAGTCTTGTTCACTTCGTGTCTTGACTTGTGACGGGCTTCATGATCTTCTCTTGAAGTGCTTGATGAAATTATCCCGAAAGTCTCCTTTGTGTAGATTTCGTAGATTCCGCGTAAACAACAAACTCCAAAATCGACATGCAAGTGTGAACTTGTTATATCATTAGTATGCCTAGTGGCGGGTTAGTTGCAAATCATAATCAAAACCAATGTATAACAAGTACTCTAGGTTGACGGGTTAGGTGGATACGAGTTTTACAGGGGGAAAAAAGGGGCTTGTTGACGGTTAATAATTGTATCAAAGTTCGTTCGTGACTCGCAAGCGTACAAGTCTCCCGTCGTAGTCAAGGGACCCTTCTTCCCTCGAGTGGTGAACCCAAGGTATCGAATCCGTGGAACAAATGTGTGACGCAAGACTTAATCTATTAAAGCCAAATAACCGCAATCTTCGATAAAGAACCTAATGCATCTAAGTAAAAGACACAAAACGAATCTAATATACTAAAAACGGGAGAAAACAAAGTAAGATTGGGTAGATAAACCGATCTAGAGGGATCGGGGTAAGCCTTTTGTTGAAGTTCCAAGCAAGAGAAGAAGTAGCAAATCGAATCTTAATAAAAGCCTCTTTAAATCGTGGTTTCCCGTCCAAATCCGAAAACATCCGCCTTTCAAGACCCCCCGTTCTGTCACAACGTATCCCTATTCATGCGGGGAGCTTAGGGCGAGTCAAAAGACAAGTCGAGATTCTTTCGGAAGATCCGGCGTGTACCTCTAGCCACCGCGGCTACAAGAACACCCTATGTAATCTATCTCGAGAATAGAATTGGAATAAACAAAGCCGATCGAAAAACGAAATCTTCGAGGAAACACTTGATCGCTGGGAAAAGATTCAACTTGATAATTCAACTATAACAATGATACATACACAAGATCACCACCGGGATCCTTCCTTGATCTTGCTTCTAGCTCGGGAACTCCGACGTGGTCTTCTCGTGCAAGGTTCCCACGTCGGCTAGGGCAACCCTAGTCAACTAGCTCGACCCTCTCCTCTCCTAGATGGTGTCCCTCTCTTCTCTCGCTTCTCGGCGGCCGAAGACGAAATCTTCTCCGCGTGGCTCTCGGTCGGGGGACTATAAATAGCTCCGATTGGCGGCTAGGGCAAAGGAGGACGGATTTGGGCCCTAAATGGGCTCGGGGCCGACCGGCCGGGGCCGGCCGGCCCGGGCCCATTTAGGCCCGGCCCGTGGGCCCTCCTTGCCCGAGGTCGGTTCCCTTGCTTCCGGATGCTTCCCCCTTCGCATGTAGGTCCATGTCGTCGGTTTCTCTCCGAATTGGACTCAACTCCTTGTCTTGCAAGATTCAGGCACTTTTCCGGTCGGGTCCCCGGAGTCCGTCGTCTTCTCGGATCAAGTCCCCGCTTCTTGGAGTTAATTTTGCTTCATTGCATGACTTGTTCAGGACTTCAAGGTCTTGTCATGAGGTGCTTGATGAACTTATCCCGAAAGTCTTGCATTCAACACTAAAACCCCGCATAAACATTAAACTCCAAAACCGACATGCACACGTGAACTTGTTATACCACGGGGGTTAGTACCAATGGATAAGGTATAAAACTCATGCCAACACCGAAGGTAAACTCATGGCTAGGTTGACGGATTTTCACCGTCAACATCTCCCCCATGCTTAAACCTTGCTCGTCCTCGAGTAAGCCTTCGATGGATATCAACATTGCTAAACAATGTTTAAACTTTGCACTTGATTACACATGAGAAAACATAATGCTCTTAAAATTTTAATTCATTAAAGTTCCATAATGTGCTAGCCTTCATCTCTACGGAGGGTAGATTCTTATTAAGCTTATCCCACAAGTATTAACATGCTCACAAAGTTTTAAATAGATCTCAGAATTTTTGAAATAAAGAACGAGATAAAGAGAAGCTAAACCAAATTCACAAATTTAAATCATCTTGTATATTGCTCATGAACTCTCATCTCACTTGTCTCTCGAGCCTATATATGCTACTCCTTTCCCTCTCATATATATGTGGTAGGCTTTATATGGAGCTTTGGGAAAGTTTAGTCGTAACAAGATTTTATAAATGAGGTGTTGTCAAATCAAGACAAGCTTCTCATGGTCTTACCGAGACTCGTCAAAAAGGTCATTGGAAAATAATGTTAAATCAAAGAGGGGAAAGAGAAAAATACACACACTTTTAGATAGGTGGACATGTGCAAATGGCAAAGAGTGATCCCGAGGCACAAAGGAAGTCCTCGTTATCAGATTGCACATGGTTGGAAGATGAGAATGGATCTTTTTAACTTGAAGCCTTGAATGCACTTTTAGAGAGCTAGGGAATTTACTTTATGCACATTTTTTTTTCTTTCTCATATTTCTCATTCTTTTCTTTCTTTCATTCATTCATTTTTTTCCTTGTCATATATTCAGCCCATGACGTTTTACACATGTAGGTTTGTTTTTTTTACCTTGAAAGTCATGAGTATCGCCGGATTTTTTTTCTTCCATCATCATTTTTTTAAAAATATTCCCCTTTGAACTCTAAAACTGCACCGTACCTACCTCCTCCCCCATGCTTAGACGTTGCTCGTCCTCGAGCAAAGAGGCGAAAAATAAGGTAGGTACCGGAATATTTTTCCTTGGAGAGATACTTGAAATCTTCAACGTTGGCACCGTCTTGCGATCTTCCTTGAATTGATGATCCATTCTCAACAATAGGTTGTGGTCAAGGAGGTAATCATAAAAAGATGATATTTGGTTTAAGGGTGGATATCCGGCGAAGTTTGTGAGATCACCGATGCGGGGATACACAATGCACGGATAAAAGGCTAGCAAAAAGATAGATACGCAAAAATGGAATGACCGGCTTCTTAGTCTCGGGCCGGAGAAATCATGGCCTGCAATAACTCACTCAAAAATAAAACTTGTACACTAAGGTTATGCACTCAAATATATATAAGGCTTTGGATAGGTTGAGCAACACACAAGTGATATTTGTGACAAGGTTAGCAATATTTTTAAGCATAAAAGACATCTTTAATCTATTCATAACTTGAGAGCACATAAAACACTATGGGTCTTTATTTTAATCATAACCTCCGCTGAAAATTAAGCTATCATTTAAATAAATTCAGATCTGTATTTTTAAGAGAGCACTAGTTTAAACATGCATAAATCAATTACAAAGATGAACAAAGCTGCAATTTTAATCATATATCATCATGGCACGAATTTTGTAACTTTTCCAATGATAAAATCAAGGTGGTGTCTTTATTAATGGTGACATCAAGTTGAAATACATACTGAAAATAAACAAACATGCTTGCTGAAATTTAAATAAAAACAGAAAATACTACGCAAACACACATAAGCAAAAGCTGAAAATTACAGAGAAAAAGAAAAGAAAAGAAAACTAAAGTTCCTAAATCTTCTAGTCCTCCGCCGGTGGTTGATGTTGATAGTCTTGATAATAATACCCTTGCTCATAATATGGTTGGACGCTTCCTCCGTCGAATTGATTTGGCTCCACAAGGTGAAGGCGTCCAAGTTCAAATGCAATATTTGCGTTGCCTTCACCGAGTTGGGCTGCGTTGGATTGGATGGCTGCGATGTTTTGAGCATTTCTTGCAGCATACCCTCCAATAATGGCCATGCTTTGTTGTGGTTGGGGATGATGAGCGTAGGACTCCGCGAGGTTAGCGTTGGGCACAACTTAATTTTGTGGGGGTACCGGTGCACCACCCCCCCATGCTTGTCCTTGTGACCCTCCGTAATAACTTGGCGGAGGAGGAACCCCGCCGAATGGTTGCACATTGGGTTGTGCTCCACTCGCTTGCGCGGAGGATGTTCCCTCCTCTACGATTCTTCCTCTTTTGTTCTTCCTTGCGTGGACAAGTAGTCCCTCTTCCAACCAATCTTCCCTTCCTTCGGTGAAAAGCCCAAGCCTCTCATTTGGAAGGGGTAGGTTTACAATGGCCAATCGATAACCTCCTCTCTCATCTCCACTAATGTATTTGCCTTGCCGCAAATACTCAAAACCGAGAGAGGTACCACGCAAAAGGTGAGCGGGGTTTCTTGCGATCCCCGGTCGCAAGGAAAAGGCCAACATGGAGAGGTAACACCCCGAACCAATATTACCCGCCCCCGATGTTGCTTCACAACACCAACGGTTGATCATGAGGTAAGAGGGGTCAATTGGCCGCCCGGCAATTAAAGCCGAGTATAGCCAATTCAACTCCGTGTCGGTCACCTTTGTTTCCTTCATCCTCCCCAATATCCTCTTGCACATCCAAGAGTGAAATATCCGGATAATGGGGTTGCGGATGCAATTGCGTTGTTGATGGGCTTCTCCGGAGATCATGTTCCAAAATCCCGTCAACATGCCGGGTGGCACGTCAACTTTCTCCGGAGCTCCCTTGTGGAATCCGAGCAGCTCCCTAACGTGCTCGTAGGGAACCACTTGCTCGATTCCCTCCAAACGGAATGACAAGCTTTGCACCCCATCATCATCAACGATGGGTGCAATAGTCATCAAAATTTCCAAGGCGTAACCCAAATGGGTGTCCACCGATATTCCGTTGGAGAACCGCACCCATCCGAGGTGCCCCAACATATAGTATATGTCGGTGTAAAAACCCAAGGTGTAGAGTGCTTGGTCGTCGAACTCGACGTTTGGCACAAGCCTCTTCTCAAGATTGGCGAGCCTCTCCTTCTCCGCCGCCGACAAGATGATGAAGCCGTACGAAGATTGTGTCGGGGTGTAAGGAGGTGGTGCGGTTGAGCGAGTCGATCGTCGTGGTGGCGCGGGCTGCTCCTCCGTGTGCCCACGAGGTTCGGTGAACCTCATGGAAGAGCTTCTCGCAGCCCTCATACCACCAAGGAGGAGAGCATCGTTCCTCCTCGGTGGTGCCGTGTCCGTCTCCATGCTCCGGGAGACACGGAAACCGAGTGCCTCCTCGAAGACGTGGTTGATGACGGCTTGGACGACGATGAACTCTTCTTCTTAGAGAAGAGACTTGTGGTCTTCTTCCACATGGTTGCTGCACTCTTTCTTCAACTAAAATTCCGGGTTGCAACCGGTAAACTAGGCACTTAAACTCTTTGCTTCGGATGTGGACTTTGAGTGGATTAGGGATGTGGATTTTTCTTGAGCTATCAAGCTTGGGATGGTTGGCTAAGTCTACGGAGGTTCTGAGCACACAAACTTGAACACACAAACAAGGGAAGGAGAGGGAAGCTTGCCTGCAGAAAACGGGCGCCGGGGGCTCCTTTTATAGGGCGGGCCGGCCGGCCCGGGCCGGCCGGCCCGGGGCTCCTCCGGCTCCTCCTCGGAGCGTCTTTCTCCCGGCACGATCATTTCGCCTCCGCAACTTTCCCCGCCCGCGTGCTCCACGAGTTGCACCGCCCAAACGCTCTCGTCCACTCCTTTTCTTGAATTATTGGTCCTTCCACTTGATGCTCCATGCTTTGGGTCATGTCCATGCTCCCTAGCTCCACTTGCTTCACATGCCACCATGAAAATCCTGCAAAGTTGATGCTTGCTGCCCACCATGCTTGTCCTTTGCATGTGGAATTGGTGAAAGTTGATAAAAGGGAATCCAATGGTGCATGCATGATTAATTCAAACTAGTTGCCTCCATTTAGGTGTGTTTAAGGTTAAGCACTCCTCTAATTCGAAATTTAAAATATTTTTCAGAGCCATGCAAGAGCTCAAGCATAATTTTAGAGAAGTTTTTAAACCATTAAAATCAAATGTAAGTCGAAAATATTTTTCGACTACGTCGATTTTGGTCTTACCCCGGTAGAGTTTGCTTTCATCGGTTGAGAGCGAACGTTTTCCCGGCTTGATCATGGGGGCATAGGTTTAGGTTCTAATTTTGGCAAAATAAGAAAGATTTTGAATAAAACAAAATTAGAATAGGCTTAGAAAAATTCTAATCCTAGAGAAACCAAGGATAAAGATTTTTAAAACCAACCAATAGCTTTGATTTCTAGGTTCACGCGAGTCCTACCACGTGCTGAATTTTTATAACACTTGAATATAAATCGTGGCTCTACTCGTGTGGTTTTAGCATGAAAAATAAGCCAACCTCAGCACCATGATGAGGGTGAAAGGTTGAGTTAAGGTTCTGAAATTATTTGGTTGAGGGGTTTCTCGAAAAGAAAAGAATCAAACAAGCACATAGGAGGGTTCATGCAAAGGGTTTATGATAAAGCAAACATTCAATCAAGAATTATGTCTCTAATATTGTTCAACCACTTCTAAGTCTAATGTCTTTGCGTAATAAAACTCAAAAACTAAATTATTAAAAATACTCGAAAAACCTGGAATCGGGTTGTCCTCCCGTAGCTTATTCTTGACTTGACTTGACGAAATGGGTTGCCTCCCGCCTAGCGCTTCGTTTATAGTCTATAGCTAGACTTCTTCACTTGATTATTCCGGATCAACGCTCTTTGCGGGCGTTGCAATCTTGGGTACCCACTTCCGCACCATCTTGGGCGCGGGCTTGACTTCCGGCTTAGTTGGCTTAGTCATTTTTTTGGTCTTCACGGGCGGCTTCTCTTCCTTTGTCTTGACCGATGCAACACCTTCTTTGATTTTCGTTACGTTCATTTTTTTCGGCTCCTTCTTCTTTTTCAGCGCCTCCGTTTGTTTTGGTTCTCCCTTCACTCCAATCATGTTGCATGCCTCAATCCTTGGACGGAACTTGAAGGAACTCCTTTCTCCGTTGATATCGAACACGATCTCCCCCTTGCCAACATCAATAGTTGCTCCCACGGTCTTGAGGAACGGCCTCCCTAGGATGAGTGGCGGCTTCTCCCTCTCTCCCATCTCGAGCACAACGAAGTCGACGGGGATGAAGTGGTGTCCAATCTTCACGGGTACATCTTCAAGCAATGCCCAAGGGATAGCGAATGGAGTTGTCTCCCAACTCCAAACATATTCCCGTAGGCTCCATCGGTAGGCGTAGCTTCTCGAACACATCCCTCGGCATGACACCGACACTAGCTCCAAGGTCGCATAACGCCTTCTCGAAGTTGAAAGAACCAACCGAACATGGAATTGTAGGGCACCGGGTCTTTTTGCTTCTCTAGCCCATAAGCAATAGCCGCACTACACTCCTCGGACATTTTGACATGATCTACCCGAGCGTTGCTATCTCATATTTATTTGCAAGTATATCTTTAAAGTAACGAGAATATGTAGGTACTTGTAGGGCATCTAGTAATGGCATGTTGATGCTAAGTCTACGCACAACTTCCACAAACTTCTCAAAGTGGTTGTCAAGTTTACCTCGGAAGTAGCGTGGCTTGAGTTGCGGTATCCTCGTGTCATCCTCCGGCATCTCGAATTCGGGTTCCTCGGTGACGATCCCCGTAACCTTCTCTTTAGCAGCTCCTTCCACCTCGGTGGACGGTTTAAGCTTCCTTGCTTCTGCGGAACGTTACGGATCTTCGGTCACCTTCCCCGAACGTGTTTGAATGGCCTTCGCCGATTCGGGACATTTGGGTTGTCCCGAAGCTTCCCTTCATCATTAGTGAGGGCGCCCCGCAAGTTGTCCAACTTGCGTCTCGAGCATCTTCATCATGTTGAGCACTTGATGATTGGAACTTCCGACCTCCGTCACTTTGCTATCGATGTTCTCCAACACCTTGTCTATGGTCTTGAACTTGGTGACGGTGTCCTTGTTGATCTTAGCTTGCTCATCCATGAACTCCTTCAATTGTATCCGAAGCGGAACCGCGTTAGGAATAGATGAGCTTGCATTAAATTGAGGCCTACCTTGCCCGTAGCGGAAGTTAGGCAATTCTCCCTTCCTCATGTAGTCGAGCACTTTGGCTTCCTCCGGACAATCTTTGCGGACATGGCCATACTCTCTACATTTTTCGCATGTGGACCTTGCTTCGGCGGCCTTCAAGTCTTGAGCCTCTTTCTTTTCTTTTGTATCGAAAGGGTCATGCTTATCTATTGAAAGTAAAAAGAAACCTAGGTTGTCCTCCTAGTAGCCATGTTATTGTTTGAAGAGAAAAACAAAAGGTTGCACCTAGTTGAGGTTGAAGGCATACTTACAAGCATTTGTGTTTGGAAAAGAGAAGGTCCATGGCCATCCTTTGTAATTCTTCGTTGCCTTCTTCCGACATCTCCATGTATCGATGTGGCTTTTGCTTTTGTCTTGATTTATTAATGCTCCTAAACTTCTGAATTTGATCTTGTATGCTTAATGGAGTCATTGGTCACCCTTCTCTTCAATGTTGTCATCACCATCTCCTCTTTCTTGTTCTCATCATCTCCTTGCTGTCTCTTTTTCATGGATTTCCCCCTCTGTCCAGAACAGAACATATATCGAAATATAGCTCTATTGAAAAGTTTATGAAATTACCTTTCCAACGTGTGGTCATTCATCGAAAACGGAGTTCAAACAAGGGAGCTATGTCCGTTTTACTTCAGCGCTGCGTGCTGTCCAAAACTGATTTCAGGACGTGTTGCACTCGGTGATTCGGGCATAACCGCTTGTAGGAACCTCCGATTGTCTTGATTCTTGATTTGTTGGAATCGTAACTTCATGGGGCTTCTAAATATCCAAAAATATCCAGCGTTTTCCCTTCGAGACCATGCAGAATATTGATGAGATTGGTGGCTTCTTGCGCATTGATCCGGAGATGTTAACGATCTTTATCATTCTATCTTCTAGAGTGTCATGTTGCACTTCCGTGTTGAAGATTCAGGATCTCCCCCATGCTTAGCATTTTGCTAGTCATCGAAGAAAAAGACAAAGCACTTCTTAGCCATCCTTCAATTTCCTTGTAGTGAGAGTCTTTATCTTGCCTGTAAGACGTTTTAAACGCACATTCTACCCCCAAGGTGACGGTTGGGAGTAGATAGAATTGCCAACAATCCAACAATGTCTCCTAAGATTCTTAACTTGCGGCATAATTAGTTTAATGAGGAATAAAAACCTAATGAGTGTACGTGGTGCAAGGTGTGTATGCACATGATAGGAAAGCATATAAACAAAGACAATGTTTTCACCTAGTTCTAAACACCATGTTTACAACTAGGTTGCTGAATTTCTCCATAGCCATAAAGGTTTATTTATCAAGGGTTAAAACACCATGTCTATCCCTAAATCAATAACCCTTATAGCACAAGGAAAATTAAGCGCATTGCAGAGCTTATAAACTAACCAATGCAACATGAAAACATATGAAAAGCTAGCAAGGTTTATCGAACTTAATGATGATGGTCCGCAATCTTGTTTAAACACCACATTTACACAAGATCACAAAAGGAAAATGCCCAGCTGGAGCATTAACATGGATATGAAAGCATACATCATTGAGCCTTAAAACAACCAAGCCAACTATATGCAAAACATGTACATGCAAAGAAACATCATGTTGATAACAAAATGCAATGCATGCAAATAAATAAATATGAGCATGAACATGATGGTGGTTCTAAAAAGAAAACTAAACTTAGATTAATAACCACAAGTTGATCATCATAAGATGGTGCCATTCTTGATTCTCTCTAAGAAAGGAATAGAAACATAAAGAAACGGGTTGCCTCCCGAAAAGCGCTTCATTTAAAGTCATAGAGCTTGACTTTCTCACATACCTTCTTTTCGTTGCATAGCCATGGCCCTTCATGCAAGAAGAAAAGGTACCAATGCAGCTTTAATTTACTTCCCATGTTGTGCTTGATCACTTATAGAAGACTTGCCCAAAGCATCCTTTTGTTTCATCGTTATCTCCTTCTTTATCGTCCTTCGGTGCTACCTTCACTCCATGATTTTTTTTAATGTCCAGAACAGAAAGTATACTCAAGCTCTACTCCATTGCACAGTGCACAAAATTTCCTTTCCAACGAGTCTTCATTTGCTCAAATCGGACTCCGGACAAGAGAGTTACGTCCGTTTTACTTGGCGATGAAATCTGTCCAGAAATTTCAGAACGCGCAGCGCTCAATGTTTCCTCCATAACTCCTTGCACGGGTCTTCAAACTTGTTGGTTCTTGATGCGTTGGAATGGTAATTTGATGGAGCTTCTGAATATCTCATTTTCTTCATTTGTACACCTCTGAACAAGCTCTCAAATTGATGAAGACAGCAGCATCCATCGCGGGATTCGGAGAGGTTGATGATTTATCTTGCAACTCTATTAGGCATGACTTCTTTTTTTTCATTATTCAAGCCTTGTCTACATGGTTAGTGAAAATTGGGCCTTCCCCCGACATGTTCTTCTTTAAGGTCATTAGCTTGACCAAGCGCAAAGCATGATCGAGATTTACAAAACTTATTGTAAACATACGCGTCCATAATTAACACCACATGTGAATTGTAGCAACAAGTCAAGGTGTAAATAAAAGAAGCATATGTTTCATGCATAGCGCTTAGCTTATCATTAGGCAAAGGTTGTTTAGGTGTGAGATTAATTGGATCAAAAATAAATGTTTCCTCTTTTTCATTCTCAAGAAAATCTAGCCTATCAACATGATCACTATTGGAACAAGGCATAAACATTAAACTATCATTCATACTATTGGTTGAGCATGAGTACTTGAATTTATCAACATCAATACCAATAATATCTTGAGATTTCAGCACATACCTTGGCCTTAGAGATTTTTCAATAAGAGCGATATTTGGTTCATCAAGCGGTGTTGAAGGCGAATCGATCTCAACAAGTGCAGTTGCCTCTTCATCACCATCTTGCAATTTCTTCAACTCATCATGTGAAACATGTAATCCTTCAACTATGTACTCATTCATCTCTTCTTTGAAGTCTTCTTTATCAACTAGATCTTCATCTTCAAAGACTTGTATGTTGCTTTCTTTATCTTCCATGTACCACATGTCATCAAGATCGCTCATTGTTGATTCACTCTTTCCTTCATCCTTGAGTACTTCCATGTCTTGATTTGCTAGTGTGTAGGCTTCAATAGCACACAAGCTATCATCTAGCTTGAGTCCTATCTCCTCCCATTTATCCTTTGAGTCACTAGGCTCATCACGGTTATACTCTTCTCTTCCTTCATCATAAATCTTTGAGTTGTCAAACCGGTCGATCCATCCTTCATCTCCTTCTTCTCTTTCTTCTTCAAACATCTTTTGGATCGACTCTCCACTCATCTCTTGATCAAGTATATCTTCAACTAGTTTGGCGACGTGTCGGCGTTCCTCCTTCCTTCGGTAGTTAATTAGTGGGGCGAAATCAACTTGAACCCAACCGGATTGAATGAACTCCGCCAATGGTCTAGCATTCCACATACTTCGGCCTACATTCATGTTAGTTTCAACATTTTTAACATCCGAAATGACTTCTCTTACCTTGGGAAGTGGATCTTCACTTTCTTTTATGGTCGGTTCATCTTCCTTGACCTTCGGTTCATCTTTTTCAGAAATTTCAGCAAGCACCTTGGGCTTGATTTTGTCATTTTGCTCCTCTCGACAACATCTTTGCCAATCTCGTATTGTTCTTTGTCCATTGCTTATCCTTTGTAAGATTTGTGCGGCTTCACTAATTGTTTTATCCATTATATCACAGCCCGCACACATGCTTACAAAACGAGACGAGTTAGGGGTTAGTGAAAAATAAAAGGTATGCAACATCAAGTCACCGGAAAATCCCAAGTTCGGGCCTCTCTCAAGTAGTTCATTAAAACGGTCCCATGCTTCATCAATTCCTTCATCCTCTCCTTGCTTGAAAGTGAGCACTTGCCTCCTTAAGTCTTGAACCTTGCTTATGGGAAAGAACTTCAAAATAAACTTCTTCACTAGCTCATCCCAATTTCCTTTTGCTTCAACGGATGCAAGTGTGTACCATCTTCGAGAGAGAATGGAAAAAGATTACACTTGAACCAAGCGGCCGAAACTCCTTTTTGTTGCACCGTGTTGCATAACATCGTGAATTCCTTAATGTGTCTATATGGGTTGTCATCCTCCAATCCTCTAAATGGTTTTGTCACCACTAACTTGATGATTCCATAATTCACTTCATAGTGGGTTGTAGCAAACGTCAAATCTGATTTTTGCATCTCAATGTCTTCCATTGACGGCATTGCTAGCTCCCTTAGAGACATCTCTTCGTCTTCCAATGGTGAGGTGAACAAATCCATCTAGGCACAAGAAAAGTAGAAAGAAAAACAAAAAAGATTTTTTTTTCTTTTTTTAGAAAATAAGGGTTAGGTGTTAGTAATCAACAAAATTAATACTAGATTAAACGTAGCAAACTGGCTTGCTCCCCGGCAACGGCGCCAGAAAAAGGGGCTTGTTGACGGATAAAACTCGTATCCACCTACGATCCGCAAGCGTACGGACCCCACACCTTTTTCACCACGGGATTCCCAAGGTTCTTGTCAATCCGCGGAGCAAGGGGATTACTAGCGCTTAACCAAGTACTAATCTAGTTGACTAAGGAAACCTTTAAAGAGAGTATTAAACTAAAAGTAAAGACAATCTAACCTAAGTTAATCTAGGTTAAGTTGATCAAACAAATCTAGGGTTAAACTAGATGGTAAAGGGGTAAACACAAGAGAGTGAGTAAGAAAGATAAGCGTTCCCTCCCTAGGATCTAGGATAACATTGTATGCATCTACTACACGAAAGCGGTAAACCAATCTACCGGGGGTTGTGACCACGGTTTCGCCCTTTCCCTCCTCTCGTATCGTCACTACGCGAAGGTATTCGTGACTAGACCTATGATGGACACGGTATGTTGATGGAATCTATGGGAGTAGCGGATATCATACGCCCGAAAAACATGGTAGCTAACCTTAATCATCAAAGCATCATCAACATGAAAACAATAGATTGAAACCACAAATCGAGTAGCGATCACATAGCATGTATCCATCTAATCCTAGGGATGAACGGAGACATTACCCCATCATCTTACACGGATTGAAGCACATAGGGGTGATGGAGACTCCGGAGAACGTCGTCGATGAAGATGGCGGCGATGGAGCTTGGGAACACCCCTAGGCCGCCGGCTTGGAGTCCTCCTCTTGCTTCCTTCTCTCCGCCGGCGTTGATCCTTGCGACGAGCTCATCTAACTCTCTCCCTCATCTTGCGGGGGGCGGTTTTCTCGGGGTGATTGGCGTCGGTAGGATGATTTGTTCGATGTGTCGGCCGACGGCGGCGGAGGCAATAAATAGACAAACACCTAGGGCAAAGGAGGGACCGAACCGACCCCGGAGTGGGCCGGCCGGTCGGCCGGCCCGGCCGGCCGGCCCAGCCCACTTTGGCCCGGTTCGGCCCCGCTTCCTCCCCGTTGCTTCTCGCGTGATCCCTTATTCGTGTGAACTTGCATGTGGGCCTTTGACGTCGTTTCCTTCACGGTTAAGGCTTGAATCCTTGCTATGCAAGCTTCGCTGTTTTCTGGTTGAGTCCCCGAAGATTTGCATGTTGACGCTTCGGTCCTCGGGTCATTTGGAGTCATGTTCATCGCGTGTCTTGACTCTTGTCGGGCTTCATGATCTTCTTCCAAAGTGCTTGGTGAACTTATCCCGAAAGTCTCCTCATTAGCGTAGATTTCCGCGTAAACAACAAACTCCAAAATCGACATGCAAGTGTGAACTTGTTATATCATTAGTATGCCTAGTGGCCGGTTAGTTGCAAATCATAATCGAAACCAATGTATAACAAGTACTCTAGGTTGACGGAAATTCACCGTCAACAATCGCCAACGTTGAAGGAACGTTCCTTGACGTTGCGGTCATGGTAGCGTCAGATAACCTCAAGGTACCTTGCTGATTGGACGAGGGCGGCGCAGCGAGCTTCTTCGAGTCCATTGATATCAACTCGTCTGCTATCTTCAGATATGCCTTCGTCGTATTGCTCTACTGTTGGTGAATCCCACATGACGTCGGCTGGGAGAATTGCTTCGGAGCCATAGACCAGGAAGTAAGGCGATTGTCCCGTTGACTTGGAGGGTTGAGTACGTAGCCCCCAGAGCGCATTGGGTAGTTCCTTGATCCACTTGCCTCCTTTTGAGTTAGCAGCATCGTGCAGTCGCTTCTTGAAAGCGTCGAGTACCATCCCATTGGCGCGCTCGACTTGTCCATTGGCCCGAGGATGGGCAACTGAGACATATCGGGTGTTAATCCCGCTGTTCTCGCAGTACTCCCAAAATTGGTGATTGTTGAAGTTGGAGCCCAGGTCTGTGATGATGCGGTGGGGTAGTCTGTAGCGATGCACGAGTTCATCCGAGAAGTCGAGTACTCTGTCGGCCTTGGGGCATGTGACCGGCTTAACCTCAATCCACTTGGTAAACTTGACGATGGCCACCAATACTCTGTTGAATCCACCTGGCGTAGTCGGGAGAGGTCCAATCATGTCGAGCCCCCATCAGGCGAAAGGCCAGGTTGGCGGTATGGTGACTAGCTTGTAGGCCGGGACGTGTTGTTGCTTGGCGAAGAATTGGCACACTTGGCACCTTCTGACGAGTTCTTCGACATCGCCTAGAGCTGTGGGCCAGTAGAAAGCTCGTTGGAAGGCCTTGCTGACCAACGTGCGTGAAGACGCTTGGTTGCCGCAGATGCCTTTGTGGATCTACTCCAAGATGCCTTTGCCTTCTTCTCGGGGGACGCACTTCATGAGTACTCCGGAAGATGCGCCTTGCCTGTAGAGCTTGTCTCTGACTAGGACGTAGGACTTGGTGTGGCGGATGAGTTGCTCGGCCAAGTTCTTGTCCGAGGGAAACTTCTGCTCGCGGATGTAGTTGATGAAGGGTTGCCTCCAGTCCATGTCTATCATCATGACCTTCTGGCCAGCTGGGAGATGTGCTGGATCAGTGGTCGGTGGCGCCGAATCCAGGATGGATGGCACGTGAAGCTCATGGACGAAAACACCAGCTGGTACTTGAGCGCGAGTAGAACCAAGCTTCGACAGGATGTCCCTTGCTACATTGTTGTCGCGAACGACGTGATGGAACTCGAGACCGTAGAACTTGTTCTCGAGCTTGCGGACTTCTAGGCAACAGGCGTCCATGTTCTCCTTGTTGCGGTCCCAGGACTTGTTGACTTGGTTGATGACCACTGCGGAGTCGCTGTAGACTAGTAGTCGCTTGATGCCCAATGAAGCTGCGAGGTGGAGCCCGTGCAGTAGAGCTTTGTACTCGGCTTCATTGTTTGAGACCTTCCAAAAGATCTGCAGGATGTACTTGAGTTGTTTGCCCGTTGGGGAAATCAGGAGTACCCCTACACCTACGCCTTCAAGCTTGAGCGAGCCGTCAAAGTACATCACCCAGAGCTCTGGGCACTCGGTTGGAGTAGGTAGCTGATTTTCCCGCCACTCCGCCATGAAGTCGACTAGTGCCTGCGACTTGAGGGCTGTCCGTGGCTTGAAGTCGATGTTGAGGGTGCCGAGTTCGACTGCCCACTTCGAGATCCTTCCAGTAGCATCTTGTTTCCGCAAGATGTCGCCGAGCGGATAGTCGGTGACGACGGAGATTGAGTACTCCTGGAAGTAGTGTCGTAGCTTCCGCGAGGTGATGAGCACCGCATACGCAGCTTCGTATCGGTTGATAGCGTGCCTTAGATTCTGACAGGACCTTGCTGACGAAGTAGACTGGTCGCTGGACTGGGTAGGCATGGCCGTCTTCCTGCCGTTCGACGACGATGGAAGTACTGACCACGTGAGTGGTCGCAGCAAGGTAGAGCAGTAGCTGCTCCTTTTTGCGAGGAGCCGTGAGGACCGGTGGCTTGGATAAGAAATCCTTGAGCTGAGCAAGGGCTTGGTCTGCCTTTGGAGTCCACGCGAACTTCTCTTGATGCTTGAGTAGTTTGAAGAAGGGGAGCCCCCGTTCTCCAAGCTTCGAGATAAATCTGTTGAAGGCCACCATGCACCCGGTGAGCTTCTGGACATCCTTGATGCAGTTGGGAGCTCTCATGTTGGTGATGGCTGAGATCTTCTCGGGGTTGGCTTCGATGCCGCAATGGCTGATGATGAAGCCGAGTAGTTTTCCCGACGGTACACCAAAGACGCACTTGTTCGGGTTAAGCTTCCAGCGGTACTCTCGCAAAGATGCGAAAGTCTCTTCAAGATCGGCGATGAGCGTTTCGGAATTTCTAGTCTTGACGACCACGTCATCCACATAGGCTTCGACGTTCTGTTGTCTCTTGAAACAGGCCTGGATAGCTCGCTAGTAGGTGGCGCCGGCATTCTTCAACCCAAACGTCATTGTCATGTAGCAGTAGGCGCCGAATGGGGTGATGAACACGGTCTTCTCCTGGTCTTCTTCCTTGATAGCGATCTGGTGGTACCCGGAGTAGCAGTCGAGTAAGCAGAGTAGGTCGCAGCCCGCCGTGGAGTCAATGACTTGATCTATCCGCGGCAACCCGAAGGGGTCCTTGGGGCAGTGTTTGTTGAGGTTGGTGTAGTCGACGCACATCCTCCACTCGTTAGAGTTCTTCTTGCAGACGAGGACGGGGTTGGCGAGCCACTCAGGATGGAAGACTTATCTGATGAAGCCAGCCACGAGTAGTTTGGCGAGTTCCTTCTTGATAGCATCCCGTCGGTCGTCGGCGAAGCAGCAGAGGTGTTATCATTTCGGGTTAGCTTCTGCACATCTTTGATGCACGTGGGAGCTTTCATGCTGGTGATGGCGGAGATCTTCTCGGGATTGGCTTCGATGCCGCGATGGCTGATGATGAAGCCGAGTAGTTTGCCCGACGGTACGCCGAAGACGCACTTGTTCGGGTTTAGCTTCCAGCGGTACTCTCGCAAGGATGCGAAAGTCTCTTCAAGATCGGCGATGAGCGTGTCGGAGTTTCTGGTCTTGACGACCACGTCATCCATATAGTCTTCGACGTTCTTGTTGAGTTGCCTCTTGAAACAGGCCTGGATAGCTCGCTGGTAGGTAGCACCGGCGTTCTTCAACCCGAAGGACATGGTCGTGTAGCAGTACGCGCCAAACGGGGTGATGAACGCAGTCTTCTCCTGGTCTTCTTCCTTGATTGCGATCTGGTGGTACCCGGAGTAGCAGTCGAGGAACAAGAGCAGGTCGCAGCCTGCCGTGGAGTCAATGACTTGGTCTATCCGCGGCAACCCGAAGGGGGTCCTTGGGGCAGTGCTTGTTGAGGTCGGTGTAGTCGACGCACATCCTCCACTCGTTCGAGTTCTTTTTGCGGACGAGGACAGGGTTGGCGAGCCACTCAGGTTGGAAGACTTCTCTGATGAAGCCAGCCGCGAGTAGTTTGTCGAGTTCCTTCTTGATGGCATCCCGTCTGTCGTCGGCAAAGCGGCGGAGGTGTTGTCGCTTCGGGGTAGCTTTAGGGTCGACGTTGAGTGAGTGCTCGATCAGATTCCTGGGCACCCCTGGCATGCCCGCTGGTTTCCACGCGAAAATGTCTCGGTTAGCCCAGAGGAAGCTGACGAGCGCGTCTTCCTATTTCGGGTCGAGGCCCGCCCCGATGTTGGTGGTCTTGCTGCTGTCGCCTGTCCCGAGGTCAATTGTCTTGACTTGAACCTCCTCAGCTGGCTGAGGCTTGTTGGTGTTGTCCGACTTCTCTGGGATGTCGAGCTCACTTGGGGCAAGCTTCTTGGATGCAGCGTAGTTCTCCATCATTGCATTGGGTACTTGATTCATGGCTGCGAGTTCCACAACTTCTGGGTCGCAGTCGAAGGATATCTTCAAGTCCCCTTGCAACGAGAGTACACCGGTCGGACTTGGCATCTTGAGTACCAAGTACGTGTAGTGAGGTACCGCCATGAACTTGGCGATGGCTGGTCTGCCGAGGATGGCATGGTAGGAAGTCTCAAAGTCCGCGACTTCAAACTTGATGTACTCGGTGCGGTAGTTTTCCCTTGTCTCCCCAAAGGTAACTGGCAGGACCACTGAGCCTAGTGGGATAGCCGCGTTCCCGGGGACGATGCCGTAGAAGGGCGAAGTGCTCTTGGTGAGCATGTGGGTGATGTCAAGCTTCATCTTCTTCAAGGTCTTGGTGAAAAAAACGTTGAGCCCGCTTCCACCGTCGATGAGGACCTTGTTGAGTCTGGAGCCCGCGACTACCGGCTTCAAGACGAGTGAAAACCGTCCTGGTTCAGAGAAGCTTGTCCATTGATCCGCGCGGGAGAAGGTAATGGGTACCTCCGACCAACAGAGAGGGGTCGGGACCGCTGGTTGAATGCTGAAGACTTCTCGTCGGGTGGCCTTCTGAGCCTGTCGGTTGGGTAGTCCGCCGAAGAGGACGTTCACCGTCTTGTCGGGTTCCTAGAAGTCGCCGTTGCCCTCGTCGGCCTTTTTCTTGCCTTTCTTGTCGTGAGGGCGCCGTGGATTTGGAGTGTCCTTGAGTGCTCGCCGGAGTTGGTAGCACTGCTTGGTGGTGTGGTTGCCGTCCAGATGCCACAGGCACTTCTATTTCAGCAAGTCTTTGAAGCCGCCAGAGGTCTTCTTCGAGTTGTCTTTCGCAGGGCGCTGGATAGCCGCGACAGTGTTGTCTGGCTTGCGCTTGTGGTTGGGACCCGAGTAGTTGTTGCTGCGACTGCCTTGGTTCCCGTTGTTGTTGCTGTTGCCGCCCGTGTTCTGCTTGCTCTTGCCACGGATGGCGTCGTACTTGGCGTTAGCCTTGTCTTCTTCATCAGCCCAGGAGGTGATCATGTCCTTGAGGTGGGTGATGGAGCTCGGGCAGCGACGACTGAAGTCTTCAAAGGTACGACGGTGGTAGAGACCATCTCTGAAGAGGTCGATGACCTCCCTGTCGGTGACGTCGACTACGGTGGTGCGCTTGTCGAAGAAACGCCGCATGTACTTGCGAAGGGCCTCGCCCTGTTCCTGCTTCACCATTGCCAGGTCCATGCGAGTACCCGAGCGACCCATAGCGCCCGCAAAGTTGCTGGTGAAGTGTTGCTTGAGCTGGTCCCACTTGTCGATCGAGTACTTCTCGAGTGACTCGAGCCATGTAAGCGGGGCTTGATCCAGGCAGAAGGGAAAGTAGAGACACTCCGTGTCATTATTGCCACCAGCGTTTTCGATGGAGATGGCATAGCATCTGAGCCATTGTACTGGATCTTGCTTCGCGTCGTACTTGGTGATCCCCAGAGGTTTGAATTTCTCCGGGAGAAGTAGATTGCGAAGCCGTGCAGAGAAGGCGGGGAAGCCGTCGTTGTCGCCTACCGTGGAGGACTTCTTGCGTCGTAGTTCTTCAATTTTTTGCGAGCGTCGAAGCAGCCACGTGAAGCGCCGGAGGCGTGGCTGTTCGCATGGCCTCGGCCGCCGCGGTTGCATCCGCCCCCGGCTCTCCTGCCAGCCCCGTGATTGGAGCTCCCGTCGTCGCTGCCTCCGCCTCCAGGGTCATGATGAGGGATGATTTCACGGTTGCTGCCGGCACCGCCAACGCTGTTGCCACCGTGAGAAGGTCCACCAGCCAATGCCCGGGTACGGTTGGGGTTAGCCGGTAGCTCCCCTCGGGTACGGTTGCGACCGTTGTCAGCTCCACTGCGACTTGTGGCTTCATTGTCTTGCTGGCGGTTCCTGACGGGGGGCACTTGATTGACTCTGTTGTCAACTGCATGAAGTATGCGTCCTCCGCGAGCTTGGCGATGAATTTCCCCGCATGCATCCCCTGAGCCTGACGTGCTATCGTGGTGACAGACATGGGGCATTGCTCTGGGTAGTGTGCACCCGGCTTTCGACTTGGTCGAGGGCCTCCGCGAGGTTTCGGATGGGAAGGGACTCGTGAAGACGTCGGCACCGTTCGTTCTGCTTTCTGTTGCGCTCTCGTCGGGCGTCCCTGTTGGCGTTGGTCTCGTCTGAGGGTGCGTTGGCAGACATCTCGTCTGCTGAGATATCCTCGAGATATCGGTCAGGGGGTGTCCCTGAGGGTCCCGATGTCTCGTTGGTAGTCATGAAGACTTGCCGATCAGGAGAGACGAGGCTGGAGTCGCTAGTCGCCACCTCTGTTGGAGTGTGCTCCTCAGTTGGATGTTGATGGTCGATTTTGGTACACCTAGCTATAAGTTTACCGTCAACATTTGCACATATTTGATATTCTAACCAACGGTACTAACCCCCCGGAGGTATCAAGTTCACTCTCGCATGTCGATTTTGGAGTTTGTTGTTTATGTAGGAAACTAGAGCTTAAAGGGAGACTTTCGGGATAAGTTCATCAAGCACTTCAAGAGACGATCATGAAGCCCGACACAAGTCAAGACACATCATGAACATGACTCCAAAGGGTCCAGGGACCGAAGCATGAAGCTGTGAAACTCCAGGGACCTGGACAGAAGATGCTGAAGCTTGCGCGACAAGGAGCTCTGTCCAAACCGTGGAGAAGACGACGTCAAGGGCCCACATGCATAAGGGAGCAAGTCTATAATTGACCGAGAAGCACCAGGGAGCGAGACAGGGCCGAACCGGGCCAAAATGGGCCTAGGCCGGTCGGCCCAGACCGGCCGGCCCTGCCTGATCCGAGCTCGGTTCGTGTCCCCCTTTTGCCCTAGGTGCTTGTCTATAAATTGTCTCTGCCTTCACCGGCCGCCACATCCATCCATTCATCAGAGAGCCGCCGAGACGAAGGAGAAGCACCGGGAGGAAGCCGACGGCCGTAGCGAGTCCTCGAGTTGCCTAGGAGATGGCTTAGGCCATGCCCTAGCCACCATGGTTGGCCCTGCGTGGTGAAGCCATGGTGGAGTTCCGGAGCCGTGACTTGAATTCGTCAAGTCGTTTGTACCTTCAACATTCGGTGATGTAATTATATCTTGTCATACTTTGATCTACTACGAGTTATACCTATTCATATGTGTAGCTACCATATGCCTTTAGTAGGACTAGATCGAATCATGGTGATTAGTCTTGTCTTGCGGACACAACGTAGTAGTGCACGGACCGAGGTTTATCGCTAGGTGATGATTATCCTCGCGTAGTGACAGTATGAGAGGGGAGAAAGCGGCGAGTGAACGTGCATCGGACCACTCCATACCGGGTTACTCCATATCGAGTGTAATCCTTATCATAGTATAGGTTTAGATTGATTTATCACATTGGCGGGAATGGCAACAAGAAGACGATAGGCTAGGTTTACCTTTGGTTTGCTTACCTTTATGGTTAGGTGGATGTGATCCATACATCCCTTCGTGTTTGTATGTTACCTTTATGCAATCAATACTTCACATAGGGTTAGACCGGTAGGTTAGATAGAGAACCTTAGTGGTTTGCTTTCGATCCTTGGATTGACAAATCTAGGGAGGACCCTCCTTGGTGAAAAAGGCACCAAGTCATCCGTAGGCTTGTAGTGAACTTGAGCACGGTTTTACACCGTCAACAAGCCCCTTTTTCTGGCGCTGTTGCCGGGGATCAGCAACTCGAACCCTAGGGCGATCTATCTTTCTTTTAACTAACCCTAATTTTTATCATTGCATATACGCTTGCTTTCTTGTTTGTGTCCTTGAAAGTAGGTGGAAAACTAGACACAAAGCGATCGAGAAAAGTTTGCAACATTCGAAGCAAACGAAGATGAACAAGGTATGCCTATGTGTCGATTAAGTTTTTAGACTAATGTCTTTTGGAGGATTGTTTGTCCAAGCTATAGGTTTCGGAAACGACCATGTCAAGCACGATGGAGAAGGATTCCATTACCATCATGCTCATGCAGCGATGGTTATGATTTTTGAAGCCAAAGGATGCGTGACATGGTGCCCTAAAAGACTTCAAGATGAAGACCACACACACATCTCCGGATCGATGGACGAAAGGATAATGATGTCATCGCGATGTTTGCATGAGCCTCAACAGAAAACAATTAGATATATTTGGATTTTCAGAAGCTGCATGAAGTCTACGCTCCAACGAATCAAGCTGCAAGGCAATCGGAGGTTCCTACAAGCGGATATTGCCGAATCACCGATGGTTGCACATGCTGAAATTCTGGACAGCAAGCAGTGCTGAAATGAAACAGCCATAGCTCCCTCATTCGGACTCCGATTAAGGCGAATGAGTACCCGTTGTAAAGGTAATTTTATAAATTTTTTAATAGAACTATGTTTTGGTATATGTTCTGTTCTGGATGCAGGGGTAAATCCACGAACAAGAGGCAGCAACAAGGCGATGACGACAAGATAGAGGAGATGGACACAATGATAATAAATAGAAGATGGGGCAACGGTTCCACAACATGTACATGATGAAATTCAGAAGCTAAGGACTAAAACAAACCGTCCGGAGCAGGGATGAATGAAGACACAAGAGGCACCACTCAACACATGATGATGTTGGAAGCGAACCATGACAGATTTCCTAAAGGCAACATCAAGCTGCATGGCTACTTTGGATTCTCGCACAAGTAACCATGACTTCACAACAATAAAAAGGTACGTGAGAAAGTCGAGCTCTATGAATTTAAATGAAGCGCTTTGCGGGAGGCAACCCGATCTTTTTATATCTATATAAACTATGACAAGTCTACATTGTGTTCTTTATTTGAAAACTTCAAGTAACATCGTACCATCGCTCTAATAAATGTCACAACCACATGTTGTATGCTTTAATACACACACACACACATTGAGTGAGTACTTTGCTACTTGAATTTTGGGAAACTTGTAGACCCCTTTTATTTGTGTAGTGTTTAGAGCCTTTTTATTTGTGTCTTTAGAGAGAAATATGAAGCATGATCCCTTTCAATTCTAAACTTGTGGCTAGTTAACTTAGGCTAACTTTTGCTTTTGGTTTAGATCACCACCATATCATGTCATATCATTTTGTTCATTCATAATTATGTTTTACTTCATTCCACTTTGTTCCCCACCTTTGCATTATGTTGCATGTTGCATCTCATCTTTTATAACCCTTAAAAAAATCTCATCTTTACCTAAACCTTCCTATCAAACCACACCTAGAACCTAAGCCAACAAAGGGAGGGATCGACTTATGTCAAGTCAACAAAGTATATCTCTATCCCTTTCTAATTAAAGTTTTGACTAGCCTCATCCTAAACGCTTAGAAAAAACCCCTCATACCTTTAGTAATCCTAAAATCATAGGTTTGTTTTTCATCCGAAAATCTAACCCTTGCTTTTCTTCTTTTTCAAAACCACCGTAGATAGAATTTCTTCACCCGACTTATCTTTTCAAAATTCTTGTCTTAAGCCAAAAATATAGGATACCCATAAGCCTTACCTTAAGACCTTGTTAGCATGTTTTAATGTCTTTTGGTAAAATGTTTTGTTGACAAGACTTTACCTCTCATAAAGTGACTTGCTTGTCATTATAAGGAACAACTTTGAAAGCCTTTTTCAAACATTGTTGACCCTTTTCACTAATTCCTTTTTGCATTTTCATTTTGCATCAACCCCCTTTGTTCTATCATGCATAAGTTAGCTTGGCTTCTTCGCAAAACTTTTTGATGAATGCTTTATTTCCATAATGGTGCTTCGCGCGCGCGAGGCATTTTCTTTTGTAATCGTGTGTAAACACGGTGTTTATATTTGATTACGGACAATCATCATTTGAGTTTTTTTGAGCCTTGTTAATTTATATTGCATTGGTTGGTTTATAGACTTCATAATGCGCCCTACCTCTCTTACACTATTAAGAATTGTTAATCTTGGGATAAACATGGTGTTTTGACCTTGGTTGATAAATCTTTATGGCGGTGGAGAAGTTTGGCAACCACTTTGTAAGCATGGAGCTTAGAATTTGGTGTAAACATTGTTTTGTTTATATCCCTTCCTTTCATTTGCATTTTCACCTACACACACGTACACTCATTAGGTCCTTACTTTTCTCTTTACTAGGTGAGCTATGCAACAAGCCAAGATCTTAGGGATGCATTTGGTTTGTTGGCAATTGTTTCTACTCCCAACCATAACCCCGGGGGTAGAATGTGCATTAGATTTCTTTTGTATGCATGGAGAAGTGTTCCCATGAGTTCTTGACCAATTGCAATCAAGATCGTTAGTCATCTACAAGGCTCGGGAGGGGAGTTGCTGTTTCCATCAAGATTTGAGCACATGTTTAGAGATGTACAATGGAAGAAAATTTAATATTCAGAAGATCCTTCAAACCCTGTTTCCAACGCATCAAGAATCATCAATTTTGAACACACGTACAATGAGATATGGCAAAACCATTGAGCGCTGCGCAGTCTGAAATCAGCCTTGGACAGATTGCATCGCCGGAGTAAAATTTGCACAACTCTCTTGTTCGGAACCCGTTTCATGCATATGATGGCTCGTTGGAAAGATAATTTCATAAACTTCAACGTGGAGGGGTGTTTCAGTACATTTTCTGTTCTGGAGGTAAAATAAAAACTGTGGAAGATGAGGTAGAGACAAAGGACGGCATTGAAGTTGGTGATGACGATATGACGAAGGATTGGAACCATGGCTTGATGATGATAAGAAAAAGTTGAGGGACAAATGAGCAACAAAGGCAAGGAAGTGAATATGATTCTCAAACACATGGCGAATTACAAGCAATTCAAGTTCTTCCAAACTTAGCAACACACTAAGCATGGGGGAGGATTTGAAGGACGAAAGAGAAAGGCCACATGGAGTACAAGGATCACCTTCAACACAAGATGCTCATCATTCTTTCTCCATGCTAAGCACAATGCTTAAGCATGGGGGAGGCATCTCTGCACTTCATTACGAGCATCGAAAAGGATGGTAACTCACCCTTAACTTTATCTTTGTTTATCGCCTTTTAAATGCTTGCACATATATGCTTTCAACCATAGACAACCTTGTATTTATCTCTCTATCAATAATGGCTACTAGGAGGACAACCTTGGTTAGTTAGTTTTTACTTTTCAATAAATAAATCACCATCTCTTTTGAGCTTACCATGATGATATTATTTGTATATCTTGATTATGGAAAAATGATGAAAGTTGCCGCCTTGTTTTACTTGCATGATGTTTTATATAACATGACTATTTGCTCTCTATTAAATAGAACTTAAATTGATTAAATACCGACTCTTTCATTTGTGGAGGTTAAAAAATTAATCTTTAGACCCACATACTTTATGTTGCTCTTTGATTTAAGTTTACCGATGACCTATGCCTTGCACTTGTTTTATTTAAAATCATTATGCTATCTACATTTGTGAATCTCTTGCAAGGCTCTACCTACCAAAGCCTATACACATACAAGTACTTTAATGATATAACCTTTAGTTTGCAAACTTATACCTTGATGAGTTGGATTAGGATTGATTTCTATGGTACGAGACTAAGAAGCTGACCATTCATTTGCGTATCTTTTTCATTCTAGCCATTCTTGTCCATGCATTGTGAGTTTCTACATTGGAAATTTCACAAACTTCGCTGGGCATCCACCCTAAACCCAAAACATCTTTTTGTGATTACCTCCTTGACCACAACCCAAATTGAGTATGGATGATCTTTCAACGAATTTTCTGAAGATTTTCTGGCAAGATTTCAAGACATATAACATATGGAGGGACTCATCAGTGATTATGCGAGTTTCGACATGGAGGATGCCCTTGAAGATTTCAAAAGATTTATAAAGGAATACAATGATTTTGTACTTCTCTAGCAGCCATAGGTCCCCTCACTTGTATGCTCGAGGACGAGCAATCATTTAAGCATGGGGGAGGATTGCTATAGCAAGTACTATGTTGCTTAAAAGTTTGGAGGAGCATAAAAAATGATGAATAAAAAATAAAAAAAGAATAAGAAAACATGAAGAAAAAAAGAAGAAGAAATAAATGAAGAAGAAAGAAAAAAATAAGAAAAGAAAAAAACAAAAAAAAGAGAAAAATAAAAATGCTCCTCGGTTCTTTTTAGCTTCATTTAAACTTTAGAGAGCTTTGAAGACAAGTCCATACTCAAACTTTTCCAACCATGTGCAATCCGATAACGAGAACTACATCCGTGTCTCGGGATCACCCATTTGCCACTTGCACATGTCCACCTTTCTAAATGTGTGTGTTCCTTCTCTCTCCCTTTCCAACATTTATTTTCCATGGCCTTTTTGACTAGTCTCGGTAATTCCAATAGATCTCTCTCTTAGTTTGACAATATTTCAAGTATAATGTTTTGCTAGGATTGTTTTTACCTACCAAGCTCCACATAAGCTTTCCACTTCCATATATGAGTAGAATAGGTTGAGAATAATCTAGTGTAGGCTTGAGTGACTTGACGAGATGAGTGTTTCCATGAGCTTTTGCAAGAGAACCTCACTTATGTTAGATGCACAACTTTTTAAAAACTCTTCACGATGCAACAAGGTTAAGGTTTGAAGTTTGCTTAAGTTCGAGAGCACTATATTTGTTTTATTTTATTGTGGCATGTTCTTTAATGATAGTCTATCTTCCATAATGAAGTAGCCGGTCAAAACTTGAACCTTAAATGCTAAATACTTGAGAGAGCAATATGTCTTGTTGTGTATAACTAAGTGCAGGGAAGACATTGAAGGGCAACGCTGATTTCCAAATTAAGCAAAGATCTTGGACTTGCTCGAGGACGAGCAAGGTTTAAGCATGGGGGTATGTTGACGGTCGATTTTGGCACAACTAGCTATAAGTTTACGTCAACATTTGCACATATTTGATATTCTAACCAATGGTACTAACCCCCGGGAGGTATCAACTTCACTCTCGCATGTCAATTTTGGAGTTCGTTGTTTATATAGGAAACTAGAGCTTAAAGGGAGACTTTCGGGATAAGTTCATCAACTGCATGAAGTATGCGTCCTCCGCGAGCTTGGCGATGACTTTCCCCGCGTGCATCCCCTGAGCCTGACGTGCTATCGTGGTGATAGACATGGGGCATTGCTCTGGGTAGTGTGCACCCGGCTTTCGACTTGGTCGAGGGCCTCCGCGAGGTTTCGGATGGGAAGGGACTCGCGAAGACGTCGGCACCGTTCGTTCTGCTTTCTGTTGCGCTCGCGTCGGGCGTCCCTGTTGGCGCTGGTCTCGTCTGCGGGTGCGTTGGTAGACATCTCGTCTGCTGAGATATCCTCGAGATATCGGTCAGGGAGTGTCCCTGAGGGTCCCGACGTCTCGTTGGTAGTCATGAAGACTTGCCGATCAGGAGAGACGAGGCTGGAGTCGCTAGTCGCCACCTCTGTTAGAGTGTGCTCCTCAGTTGGATGTTGACGGTCGATTTTGGTACACCTAGCTATAAGTTTACCGTCAACATTTGCACATATTTGATATTCTAACCAACGGTACTAACCCCCCGGAGGTATCAAGTTCACTCTCGCATGTCGACTTTGGAGTTTGTTGTTTATGTAGGAAACTAGAGCATAAAGGGAGACTTTCGGGATAAGTTCATCAAGCACTTCAAGAGACGATCATGAAGCCCGACACAAGTCAAGACACATCATGAACATGACTCCAAAGGGTCCAGGGACCGAAGCATGAAGCTGTGAAACTCTAGGGACCTGGACAGAAGATGCTGAAGCTTGCGCGACAAGGAGCTCTTTCCAAACCATGGAGAAGACGGCGTCAAGGGCCCACATGCATAAGGGAGCGAGTCAACAATTGACCGAGAAGCATCGGGGAGCGAGATGGGGCCGAACCGGGCCAAAATGGGCCTGGGTCAATCGGCCCAGGCCGGCCGGCCCAGCCTGATCTGAGCTCGGTTCGCATCCCCTTTTTGCCCTAGGTGCTTGTCTATAAATTGTCTCTGCCTCCGCCGGCCGCCACATCCATCCATTCATCAGAGAGCCGCCGAGACGAAGGAGAAGCACCAAGAGGAAGCCGACGGCCGCCGCGAGTCCTCGAGTTGCCTAGGAGATGGCTTAGGCCATGCCCTAGCCACCATAGTTGGCCCTGCGTGGTGAAGCCATGGTGGAGTTCCGGAGCCGCGACTTGAATTCGTCAAGTCGTTTGTACCTTCAACATTCGGTGATGTAATTATATCTTGTCATACTTTTATCTACTACGAGTTATACTTATTCATATGTGTAGCTACCATATGCCTTTAGTAGGACTAGATCGAATCATGGTGATTAGTCTTGTCTTGCGGACACACCGTAGTAGTGCACGGACCGAGGTTTATCACTTGGTGATAATTATCCTCGCGTAGTGACAGTACGAGAGGGGAGAAAGCGGCGAGTGAACGTGCATCGGACCACTCCATGTCAGGTTACTCCATATCGACTATAATCCTTATCATTATATAGGTTTAGATTGGTTTATGACATTGGCCGGAACGGCAACAAGAAGACGATAGGCTAGGTTTACCTTTGGTTTGCTTACCTTTATGGCTAGGTGGATGTGATCCATACATCACTTCGTGTTTGTATGTTACCTTTATGCAATCAATACTTCACAAAGGGTTAGACCGGTAGGTTAGATAGAGGACCTTAGTGGTTTGCTTCCGATCCTTGGATTGAGAAATCTAGGGAGGACCCTCCTTGGTGAAAAAGGCACCAAGTCACCCGTAGGCTTGGGGTGAACTTGAGCACGATTTTACACCATCAACACTGGAGCTAGCGGGGTTCCCTGCTGGAAGGGAAGTGAGTCGAGGTAGGCGACGCAGTGTGAGTTCTCGTCTGCCAGGTCTGCGGGCTTGCGGTCTGGCCAGTAGACGAATTTGCTGGCGGGTGTAGATGTTATAACCAGGCCGGAGGCAGGTCCTGACAGCGGTTGCTCAGTCGTGTAGTTCTCGGACTCGGGCTCGTCAGGGTCCGCCCCGAAGTCGAACTCGTAGGAGTCCGAGTAGTAGCCGGAGATGGGGTTGGAGTCCGAGTTGTAGCCGGATACGGGGTTGGAGTTCGAGTCGTAGACGGAGATGGGGTTGGAGTCCGAGTCGTATTCGGAGGCGATCTCCTTCCCAGCCCGGCGTGTGGAAAGAGCCTTCGCATGGGCCTTGCTAGCGATGCAGAGGCCATATGGGAAGTGCTCGTGGAGTGGGGAGTCCACACACGATGGCTCGATAGCCGGCTCGTATGCGATGGCCCAAGGTGACGTCGAGTTTGAGTTGGAGTCGGATCCAAGCTGGAAGTCCGCGTGCTGGTTGTAGAGCGAAATTTTGCTGAATTTCCCGGCGAGATCGCCCGTGACTACTTCGGGAAGCGTCACAAGCCCGTCTTCGGGTTGGGCGGCATGGTGAGGCGGCGCTGGAAGGATCTGGCGCCGTCAGCAGTGCAGACCCAGGAGCCGAAGACGAAGGTGTCGCCGCGGTTGAAGGCGACGGTTGGCTTGATGAAGATTGAAGCCGTCGAGTTCGCCATATGATCTTCGGCGAGATCCCCTACCTGGCGCGCCAGCTGTCGGTGGTTTAGACCGGCAACCTACTAAGGGGAGTACCCGAGGTAGATGAATGTGGCCTCGCCGAGATCGGCAACTCGAAGGAAGAGACACGTGGCACACAATTTAGACAG
This sequence comes from Cenchrus americanus, assembly GCA_947561735.1. NCBI lineage: Eukaryota > Viridiplantae > Streptophyta > Magnoliopsida > Poales > Poaceae > Cenchrus > Cenchrus americanus. Next base: position 169,992,780 of record OX387245.1, read on the forward strand.
GTTCGGGCCGCGAGGTGCGTAATACCCTACATCCTGTATGCTGCGTAGCTCTGGATTGATTGGATGTGATTACAAGATGATGCGTAATGAGAGAGAAGGGTCCCTGCCTCACCTTATATAGTCCGGGAGGCAGGGTTACAGGTTGGTTTAGGAAGAGGGTACTAGTCGTGTACGTCTAGGAGTCCTCTACACAGTACAAGGCATGTATAGCTTCCTATCCAAGTACTTCTCCCCGTGGTCCTTGCGCCTCACGCCATCAGGTGCCGTGCGGCACAAGTCGGGTAGTCCCAGGGGCCCACCGAGTAGTCGGTCCTGGTACCCACCGAGGTAGTGGGCCTAGGGAGGTCCATATGACAGAGAATAAGTTCCTTCTACTGCTTCCTTGTCAAACTTCAGCAGCGATGGATTGTGTGTTCCATGTGTACATGTAACAAGAGGATAAAGCAATGGTCATGACATTATATATGGCAGTAGCAAAACAACACCCACAATACATCATGACACCAATAATAACAATATATATGATAGTAGTGAAACAATTAACACTCACAATAAAGCATAAGACAGTCTAGTTATCACTACATTATAAACCACTGCGATGCAATTCCCACTGACATTATGTGGTCATCAGAATTAAAGTATGCAAGCAGGTCTTAAGCATAACTGTCGATCTGGTACATTCGAAGCATAGAAGAATTAAAGTATGCTAACATACTTTATGCTTTTCATGAATTTACAGTGCAAAAATTGTAGCACCAGGAACATGAAAATGAATTTCAACATTTCATATAACTTCATCTGTTAGCAACAATTTATTCAATACAGACTTGGAGTAACAAAATCCATCCATCAAATCCACAGTCAATCAATTGAAGATGAACTATTAAGGCATGTCTCCCTAATCCACCTTGACATGAATATATAGCAGGTTGGGTGGACTACATTATAAACCACTGCGATGCAACTCCCACTCACATTATGTGGCCATCAGAATTAAAATATGCTAACAGGTCCAAAGCATAACTGTCGATCTGGTACATTCAAAGCATATTAGAATTAAAGTATGCTAACATCCTCAATGCTTTTCTTGAATTTACAGTGCAAAAATTATAGCACCAGGAACATGAAAATGAATTTCAATAGTTCATATAACTACATCTGTTAGCAACAATTTATTCAAACAGACTTGGGGCAACAAAATCCATCCATCAAATCCACAGTCAATCAATTAAAGATGAACTATCAAGGCATGTCCCCCCTAATCCACATTGACATGAATATATAGCAGATTTGGTGGTCGAGGAGAGAGAAAGGACATTGGGGGTTCAAGTTGGACTAACCTCTGTCGCGAATGAAGTAGTTGTTCTCATGATGGTCGGAGGGGCCGGATCCACATCGACTCGTGGCCTGAGGTGGCCGGCTCGTCGTTGTGGCCGGGGACGACGTCGATGGATCCGCATCAACCGTCTTTAGGTTGGTCGGGAAGACGTACATCCGCACACCAGTAACCGCGTCCTCATCACCGTCGTAACGCAGGGAGCGGTGGGGCTGGAGAAGAGCAGGGCTGCGGCGGGGAGAGAGCGGCGAAGGCGAGCGGGGTGAGTGGTGGTGGCGGTGGGGAGAGTGCGGGCGTTGTGGATCTGTCTAGCGAGGAGCCGAATATGAACGGCACGTGTAACTATGTTTAATGAAACTACTAGCATACCCTTGACGGCTCTGTGCAACAATTGGAATTCCATGGGCATTATAGTCAATATAGGTGGGAAATTTTGAGCAGCCCACGCACGGTTTGCTTGCTGATGATGACGAGTGAGCCAGTGTCATAGGTGATGATGGTTAGTGAACCCGCATCACCTTTGTTGGGAGTTGGGTCCGGCGGGCGGGCAATGGTTATCGTTTTATTTTAGGTGTTGACGCTGACACATGGGCCAACCACTATTTTCTTTCGAATGAAACGTGCTTCCCTAAAATATTAGAGCCCATAAAACAACACCTAAAAAATCACAAAAATACGAACAATTCGTATTTGGACATTTAGTATTTGAATAAAATATCAACAGTCACATTTTTGTGCCCAAGATTCTTAAAATATGTTTTTACATCTTATGTTAATGATGTAATAATTCTACTAACATCTAGTGTGCTCTAAAAAAATCTACAAATTGACTTGCCAACATAATTTGGGTACCTAGACTTGTCTTCAAAATTTCAAATGGTTTCGATGAAGGAATAATATACTTGTGTACAAATATCTAAATCTCTCATATAGTTTCCTAGAATGTTCCTTGAACATTGAAGTTTTCCACACTTTGCAACATGTTCGAACTCATATGCATTTGAACACTTAACAAAACCTTGTGGTTCACCTTAAGATTATGAAAATGCAAAGTTTCATTACAGGAGGTGTGGAAAACAAATATTTTTTATATGTTGTACTTACATAGAACAAGATAAGGCATATAAACATTGTTCAAGAAATAGAATATACACTAAACAATGAAAATAATGAAAACACGATGGTTTTAGAAAACTATAGAAAAAATCAAATTTGGACTAATTACAACGGAGAACTACATGTTACAAAATTTAAATGCGGATTAAAAAGAGAAATGCCATCGGCGACGCGGGACGGATAAACTGTTCTTCATTCTCCAATAGAACAAAGGAGGAAGCAGAGGGCACCGCCACCCGCCACTACCCCTGCCCCCGCTGTGCCCGCTTCGGCGGTTTTGACACCTAAGAGGGCATCCCAGGCCTCATCGGTGGCAAATGAGACCACCGCAACCTTCGATTTGACTCACAAATGTGACAAATTAAATATTATCTATCAAAAACCGATTAAAAACCGACATCCCGATAAATCAAATCCGCGTTTAGTAATATCTAATAATTTACATTCCAGATAGATAATGTTCATTGATGCTTGCGCCTACATCCCGATGTTCATCCTGCTGACGGCGTACTCCACGACGGGGCAGAAGCTACGCGTCCAGAGGTCGAACTCATGACGGATGCGACACGGCGCTGCAGTAGTAGATGATCTCTTTGGTATTCGGCCCGTAGTGCCTACATCCCACTGCCCAAATGCAGATGTGGGTATTCTGGACGGGCAGCAACGGAATGTCGTCGTCGTCAATGTCATCACGCCAGTACCGCCACGCAATGTTGTCGAGATCCTACTTGACGAGGTAGCACAGCCGCTATAGGTTGTGGTTCTTCCACCGGCCGTCAGGGGGCGACGGGCGGCCGCTGATTTTCTGGAGCAATGCCATGGCTTCGGAGTCTGCCGGGTTGCAACAGTGCTTCAACATCGCTAAGAAGTACTTGGCACCAGAGTCTTCAGCAGCGACATCTCCGATGAGCTTCAGACTCTTATCGGGGTTCCGCCGCCTCGTCAACCTCTCCATCCCATCGAAGCACAATGCCTCCGGATGCTTGGCTCGTGGAAGCACCGCTCAAAGCATGACCTGACATAGCGATTCTTGCACACCTCATGAAGATCACACAGCGACACGTGCAGTAGTACCTCATCTAAGTCGGAAGGTGCCGCAAATTTTATTGCGAAGGTTCAGAAAATGGAAGACGAGCTCATCCTTGATGGTGTGGATGATGATCTGGGTGAAAAGTTCATCTGGCAGTAGCTGCATCAAGCACACCGCGGGCATCAAGAAGGGGAGGAAATAGCAAAGCGACGGGGTTTGGAAATTAAAAAGCGACGAGGGTTGAAGTTGAAGGTGACGAGGGTTGAAGTTGGCGACGAGGGATGAAGTTGACAACGAGGATTGAAGTTGAAGGCGACAAGGGATGAAGTTGGCGACAAGGATTGAAGTTGAAGAAGGCGACGAGGGTTGAAGGATGAGAAGGCGCCTCGCCCATGTAATAAAACAATAAATGGAAATTGAAAAGGCTCCGTAGTTTGGCTGCTGCCGTTGACGAGTGGGCCCGACATCATTTCTCGTGCCCCTTCTCCTTCCCACGTAATTGAAAGGTGACGCGTGGTTTTGGACGGTTTGCACCCAAAACGTAGCCCGATGCGCAATCGAGTGGCACGTACTGGCAGTAATGGAGTAGTGGGTGGGGGCAGAGGCGCCTGACGATTCCGCGTCTTGTCAATATAACTCCCTCGCCCTCCCCTACTTTCCCCTACTTCTTCCATAAGCTTATCATCTTTTTTACTTCTTCTTCCTCCTCGCGATCCAACACTACAAATCTTCAGTCACCGAGAGCAGGAGGCGATCCAACACTACAAATCTTCAGTCACCAAGAGAAGGAGGAGATGGCGTCGAGGAGCCCGCCGCTGTCGAAGCAGAGACGAAGGGACGACGACGACGATGAAAGCCGCCGTCAGAAGAAGTTGGAGAAGGGGAAGGAGCCGACAACCAAGGATGCCAACGAGGAATCATTTTCGATGACACTAAGTTCGTTGTCGAGCTGCTCAGGAGTGCCTTCAGAAAGCTTGAAGATGTTGGTGCGACCTTCTACATCAAGGCGCATCATGATGTGTACAAGGACTCGAGCGATAAGGGTCTCGCCTTTAGGATCCACGGGTTGGCTGAGAAGCTCGAGAACCTCCCCGTGGTCAAGCGGGCTGTCTGCCACCACTTCATCTTCGACGATGACGGCTCCGACGGCAGCCACAGCGGCGATGACGGTTACAACGGCAGCCACAACGATGACGACAGCGGGACTCCAACTAATTGATAGACTTCTCTACCAATTAGTAACAATGTGTGTGCGCTTTTGTGTCTTCGTCAGGTTGCTGTACATGAACGGCTTAGTTAATTAGTTTGGTTGTTAGATTTTGTATGTCATGAACTCGATCTAATAGACGCAAGTAGATACATCCGCGTTGTGATGAACTGTGTTCTGTTGTGATGAACTGGAGATCTGTTGTAATGAATTAGATCTTAGAGACAATGGATAGTCATTGCCGACGCAGATTAGCTTGCTGACGCTAACGCTGATGCGTGGGCCAGTGTCATTGGCAACGATGGTTCGTGAACTCGCATCGCATTTGTTGTCAGTTGGGTCCGGGCGGGCAGGCAACGGTTATCTTTTTTATATTGGTTGTTGACGCTGATGCGTGGGCCTGTCATTATTTTTTTGGAATGAAACTTTCTTCCCTAAATTATTAGAGCCCATAAAACAACACCTAAAAAATCATAAAAATACGAACAATTCGTATTTGGACATTTAGTATTTGAATAAAATATCAACAATCACACTTGTGTGCCCGAAATTCATATATTTCGTTTTTACACTCTATGGTAATTATATAATAATCTAATAACATCAAATTTGCTCTAAAAAATCTACAAATTGACTTGGCAACATAATTTTGGTACATAAACTTGTCTTCGAAATTTCAAATGGTATCAATGAAGGAATAATATACTTGTGTACAAATGTCTACATCTCTCACATAGTTTTCTATAATATTGCTAGAACATTGAAGTTTTCCACACTTTGCAACATGTTCGAACTCATATGCATTTGAAAACTTAACAAAACCATATGTTCACCTTAAGCTTATGAAATGCAAAGTTTCATCACTAATGGTTGTGTAAAACAAATATTATTTGTATGTTGTACTTACAAAGAACAAAATAAGGCATATAAACATTATTCAACAAACGGAATATACACTAAACAATGAAATTAATGAAAAAATATCAAATTTGGACTAATAACGACGAAGAAATACTTGTTACAACATTTGATTGCAGATTAAAAGGAGAAATGGGAACTGTTCTTCATTTGAATAGAACTGGGCCCCAGAGTCATTAGCGATGCGGAGCCTACTATTTAAAAGCTAATCTACTATTGATTTCATATTCCAATACTCCGTTCGAACTTCACCATTAAGCAGTAGAGCCTACAGTCTTCACTGCAAAACAGAGAAATTCAAAGCCATCCTTTATCCACACCACAGTAGCCACCGTTGCCTGCGCACGACTGATCGTCGCGCACCTATGCCGGAGGCGGTAGCGGTTGAAGGACTGGATTGGCGACCAGAGAGTGGGGAGTGAATGGGAGCCGATAAAAATTCTTTCTCGAAAGAAATCGGCCTATATCCCAATGGCAACTTCAAGGGTCACACACGAACAAGCGGAAGTGAAGGACCAATATGGAGAACCAGAGAGGGGGGGGGGAGTGAATGGGAGCTGATAAAAATTCTTCTCGAAGGAGATGGAAACTCCTACATGATGAACACGGCTTCCAACACACGTCTCCGACTCACTACCCAAGTTGGCCAAGCCCACGTAGCCACTGGAGTGCCACTGGACCTAGGAACCAACACACACAACCTTCCGACCCGAGAACACAGCGGAACACCAAAACTCGAGCCTACAGACCTACACCGGTCAGACCGACGAGCACCACCGGTCAGACCGGTCCCTGCTGGTGAAACTGAGCAACTTTCACTAAGTGGCTCTGCACCGGTCAGACCTGTGAGACACACCGGTCAGACCGATCACAGCCTGAAAGCCCCCAAAGCACCAAACAGGCCAACCGACCACCAAACTGACCCAAACTCGAAATAGCAGCACCACGGGACAACAGCGAACACACCAAGACGTTCACCCGAGCAAAATCCCACCGAGGGTTGCACCGGTCAGACCGGTCAAGAGCACCGGTCAGACCGGTGTAGCCTGGGCAGCTCGGGATGAACAGCACCCGCGGGTCAACTCCCCCAAATCTAAACCTCGATCTCCCGAATCGCTCCACGGACTTGAACAAGACTTTGGGGGAATCAAAACTCGTCCAAAAAGGAGGAATCAAGGAAATCCCGCCGAGAGAACTTCCAACCCAAGAACTCAAGAAACCCCAAAATAGAGCACCTTTACTCACGGATTTGGGAGGGGAATCACAACCCAAAGAACCACGAAGGGTTCCCACAAATTTCCCCCATCAAATCCCCAAGAGAAAGATCCCGAAAACAACCCAAAGAAATCACCAAGAGAGGGCTCCGAAAATCACCACCGAGAACAACCGGGGAAAACACATCCAAACCTTGAGGAACCATGCCGAATCATCTATACATGAAACAAAGGTTCATACAAGGTCTAGCAAGCCGCCCGATCATCCATCCCTCTGAACAAGATCTCTCCATGAAGCTCTCTTGCTAGTCCTATGGAAAACCTAAGGAAAATAGGAAGGAAAAAGGGAAAACAAGTGAGCTAGGGTTCCAAGAGTTGGCTGCCATCCTCTCACCTCTTGGGTTATATGGAGGCAACCGAATGTTTAAAATGCCCATTCCTAATAACTAGGGATACAAGCCCCTCAAGGGCGGATTTGGAAGTCTTCATGTCTTCACCATCGGACGGATGCCCGGCGACCGCACCCTGTGTAGCCTCGACGCAAGCCATGCGATCCCGACGCGTGTCCTCCGCTTCGAAGTCTCCGGACTGCGTCGTCGCACACCAGTCAGACCGGTGCACCCCACCGGTCAGACCGGTCTGGCGCTGCTGCAGCTCCGTCTTCGGTTCTCCGGTCTTGGCTTTGTGGATCAACCAAGGAACCCAGTGGTTTTCTGGTGAACCACCGGAAACCCCGCGAACTCGGTGTTGCCTCCGCCAATCTCCACTCATGACTCGGCTCCCACATAGTCCCGGCTCGACCTTGGTTTTGAGGCTCAACCAAGAAACCGTCCATGACTTCATCTTGCTGTTCATGCCACCACGCGGCCCGCACTTGACCCCGCTGGCCACCGGGTCCCTCGAACGAAGCCTACTTGTCTTCTCCACACCGGAGGCCTCACCGGCGACGACCTTTCGCGCTTGTTCTTCACCTGCACCAACACCAGTCAAGCCGCAACCTGCACCTGCAATACTTAGCCAAGAATCAGTCCACACAATGTTGTCAATCACTCATCACACAAGGAAGCGACCATCCACCGGTCCTCGAACCACACATGGTCCTCAATCTCCCCCTTGATGAGTGCATTGACAACACCCACACGAAAGTAACAAGGGAGAAAAGAAAAAGAAAAGAAACGAACAAAAAGAAACTCCAACAAGCTATCGAAAGCCAAACAAAGGCAAAGAGCAAGATCACTTGAAGAAGACAAGTCTCGGACCCCTTAGGCAAGGGCAACGGCTCGACACATCCGAGACACAGCAAAGCTCAAGCAAACAGCGCAAACCACCAAAGCAAAGCTCGAACAACCACAAAGAGCTCCCCCTGCACACATGCAAGCTCCCCCTGAACCAATGCACCTCCCCCTGGACGAATGCATGCAAACCAGCTGAAAACAGGGCAGCTGCAGCAACTTTAGCTCACACCGGTCAGACCGGTCATCACCACCGGTCAGACCGGCGCCTAAGATGTGCACAGGACCAGCACTCACACTGGTCAGACCGGTGCTCCTCACCGGTCAGACCGGTGTACAATAGAGCCCAGAAATGGCTCGAAACCACCTGAAAACCTTCTAAATGCATCCAGTAAGCCATTTCAGGCTCAAACTTTTCCCCCTTGTTGGCAATGCATGAATCAAGCCAAAAATGCAAAACTTTCAACCTAGAGCTTCTCAATTAGACAAAATTCAACAAAGAATGCTACACATGTCCAAATGAGCAAGTTACATACTCCACGGCTTCGTATCGATCTCAACTACATGATCACCAAGTTTGACAACCATTGGACGAAGCTAAGATGGATTTGGGCAATTTTGCAAAAACTTGCCTCTCATGAGCAAAGTCCTAAACATGATCAAAGCATATCAAAATGGCAAAGCCACACAAACTTCATGCTAGGACAGCCATTCTAATCATAAGACCATCACAAACACCCACAAGCACCTCATGTCATGTCAAAGCCACCAAGCCATGTGCCTACTTCTATGTATGAGACTTCTCATTGGTAGGCATCATGCAACGGTTTAGCACCCAAAGTGAATTAAATTCAGCACATATGACATGGGAGCACATTTCCAAGCATTTTTCATTTCATTTTCAGATTGATAAATGGTACATGAAATGTCTTTGCGACAAAAAGGAACTTATGCTCCTCCACAAGATAAATCAAGAGGGCTAAACATTCATGATGGCAAATGAGCCTTTGGCCCCATATGATCAATAGACTAGCTATCCAACCACAAATTTAGCATAACCAAGCCACTAAAACATGTCAAGATCATATAAAGGCATTTACACATGAGAGAGCATATATGTGACATTTTTCAAAAAATTAGCCATCAACCATGGATTATTCATCAAGATCATCAAGAGCTAAGCCAAACTAACCATAGCATACCAAACAAGCTCACAAAGACATATATCTCATTCCATGGTGAACAATGTATATGAGAGAAGCTTTTCCTAACCGATGCATATGATACAAAATGCATGCAATCTAAGATACAAGGATGCCTATACATCATGTTACATATGCCATGCCAAATGCAAGAATTGCACAAAGGAAAGCTATACATATGCTACAAAGAGAGCTCCCACACACCCAACTCAAGAAATCAAACACACACCAAGTTCTCCTCGCAAACGAGTGAAAGTTGCTTGATCTAGGGGTTTGGTGAATATATCGGCTAGTTGGTCATGTGTGGGTACATGGATCAAAGCTATCTTTCCTTTCTCTACGTTGGCTCTCAGAAAATGATACCTCACTTCTAGGTGCTTGGTTTTGGAATGGAGCACTGGGTTCTTTGCAACGCTTATGGCACTAGTGCTATCACATTGAAGTGAGACATGGGTATACTCCTCACCAAAGTCACTCCTGGTGTATGAAATCCAAAGGAGCTGAGAGCAACAACTAGCAGCGGCAACATACTCGGCCTCGGTAGTGGATTGAGCAACACTCGATTGTTTCCGGGAAGACCAAGACACCAAAGAGGAACCCAAAAAGCGGCAAGTCCCGAAGTGGACTTCCTATCCAACCGACACCCGGCAAAATCCGCGTCTGAAAAACCATGAAGCACCAAAGAAGAGGACGCAGAGTACCAAAGGCCGAAGTCGGGAGTGTGACGCAAGTACCTGAAAATTCGCTTCACAACTTGCCGATGCGAAGTCCTCGGAGACGCTTGAAAACGAGCGCACAGACACACCGAGAACTGTATGTCCGGCCTCGTCGCCATCAAGTAGAGGAGTGACCCGATCATGCTCCGGTACTCCTTCTGGTCCACGTGTTCACCTTCCTTGTCCATATCAAGAGCTGTAGTCATACTCATCGTCGTCGTCATAGCCTTGGAGTCCTCCATCTTGAACTTCCGCACAATGTCCTTGGTGTACTTAGCCTGGTGCACAAATGTTCCTTCCTATGATTGTTTGATTTGTAGCCCAAGGAAGAACTGCAACTCGCCCATCATGCTCATCTCAAATTCCCTGCTCATATCATCTGCAAACCTTGCAACAAGAGAGTTAGACGAGCCACCAAAGACAATATCATCCACGTACACCGCACAATCGGGATATCTACGCCCCCCGCCTCAGCAAAAACAAGGTCTGATCGACCTTCCCCATCTCAAAACCTCTCTCAAACAAGAACCCCCTCAACCTGCCATACCAAGCTCTAGGTGCCTGCTTCAGCCCATACAGCGCCTTCCTCAACTTGTACACCCGGTGGGGGTACTTCTCACTCTCAAACCCCGAAGGCTGCCTCACATACACTTCTTCCTCCAACACACCATTTAGAAAAGCACTCTTCACATCCATTTGGTGCAACTTGAACCCTTTAGCCACGGAAAAGGCTGGAAGGATCCTAATCGCCTACAAACGGGCTACGGGAGCAAAGGTCTCCTTTTAGTCGATCCCCTCCTTCTGACTGAACCCCTGAGCAACAAGTCTCGACTTCTTTCTCACAACCTCACCTTTCTCTCCCTCTTTGTTCTTCCACACCCACTTTGTACCAATCGGCTTACACCCTGGGGGAGGGTCAACCAACTCCCATACCTGATTCCTCTCAAAGTTCTCCAACTCCTCATGCATCGAATTAACCCAATTGTGATCAGATAGTGCGTGTCCAATGTCTTTGGGCTCAAAAGTAGCAACAAATGCAGCATGAGCAAAATGAGAGTTGTTCCGAACCCTCGACCGTGTAGTACGTTCATTCATGTCGCCGATGATCCTCGAAGCTGGGTGATCCACTTGTACTCGCCGGGGAGGTTCTCGCCTCGATGCTACCTCCCCCTCAACATCAGCTTATCCTCGTTCTTGATTTGTCATCGTAGGTGTAGTAGAGGGTCCATCCATCATCGTAGTCGAAGTAGTGGGTACATGTTCAGCTGGAGGCACCACACCGCCATCTTCATCCTCACCATGTTCATGCTCCTCCTCTTGAAAGATCTCCTCGCCAAGCTCATCATCACCTGCACACTCAAAGACAAGCTGACTACATGGCTCTGTCTCGTCGAAGGTTACCTCGCAAGTCTCCACGATTTGGTTAGTTTCAAGATTGAGCACACGATATGCTCTAGAATGAGATGCATAACCAAAGAAAATACCATCGACATACCTAGCCTCAAACTTATCCAACTTCCTGCCTTTCTTCAGAATGAAACACTTGCAACCAAAGACATGGAAGTGACTCACCTTGGGTGTGCGACCATGCATCAACTCATAGCATGTCTTCTTCTTGTGCACTCTGAGGTAGATCCTGTTTGACACATAGCACGCGGTATTCACCGCCTCAGCCCAATACCTCCTCGGAGTCCTATGCTCATCAAGCATCGTCCGAGCCATCTCGCACAAGGTCCTGTTCTTCCTTTCCACAACACCATTCTGGGGAGGCGTATACGGACTCGAAAGCTGGTGCTCAAGACCCAAGTCATGGCAAAAGGTTTCAAAACGAGAGTTTCTGAATTCCGAGCCATTATCACTGCGGATAGCTCGTATGGCATCTCCGTGCCTCTTGTTCCTCAACCTCAAGACTAGATCTCGAACAAAACCAAACGTCTCCCCCTTATCCTTGAGAAAGAACACCCACGCATACCGAGAATATTCATCCACCACAACAAGGACATACCACTTCCCACTCGCAGATCGCACACGAGCTGGGCCAACAAGGTCCATATGGAGCAGCTCGCATGGACGCTCAGTCATCACATCGGTGAGAGGCGGGTGAGAAGAGGCCACCATCTTGGCATGCCTACACGGCGCACAAGCCAACTCTTTCTCAAGCCTCAACCGTGGCAATCCTCAGACCAAATTGAGTTTACTCAAGCGAGACAAAAGGTCAAGTGACCCAACTTCCTATGCCACCTCCACAACTCACTCGAAGAACCAGCTAAGAAACAACGCTCCACATCCGAAGACTGAGAAAAATCAGCACGAAACACCTGACCCTCGGGAACGACCATACAGACAAGGTCCCCTCGAGAGTCCAAAATCCGAGAACCACCTGGCCGAAACAACACCTCAAAGCCCTCATCCAACAACTGGGACACAGAAAGCAAATTGTACCCCAGCGATTGAACAAGAGCAACACGCTTCAGAGTGATCTTGTCACTCACTTTGATCTCACCTTCTGAAAGCACACGCCCACGCCCATTGTCCCTAAAAGTGATGTACCTCTTCGTCACCACCAGGACGAGACTTGAGAACCGCCCCTGTCTCCGGTCATATGCCTCGAGCAACCGGAGTCGATCAACCAAATGTTCTTCAAGTCTCCCACTTGAAATTCAAAAACGAGCACGTGAGCAAACAAACGACTCAGCACTGGGGTTAGTACCAAAAGAGTAAAACCAGTGCCGAGCCATTTGCTCGAAAGTGGAGTTAGCACCAACCAAAGCATCTCTCCTACCAAAGCTACCTCCACGAACACCACCACAGTAACCACCCTGAGGGAACCATCCCTCTCTTCCTGGAGGAGGACCAAAACCACGAAAGAGAACCCGTGGATGGTCCCTCCTCTCCTTCTCAAAGCTACGACTCCTCCCTTCCCCGTAGTGAACTCGAGGGGGAGAATGCCTAGCAACCTGACCACCTACAAACTCTCCAGCCCAACCACCAGAACCATGACCTCCAGAAACAACCCTCGCACCTGTACGAGTACGAAACCCGAAACGCTGCCTGTCCAGGCCTGCACCGGTCTGACCGGTGTGACCTGGACAGCAGCACCTCCAACAGCCTTCCGCTCTCCCCAAGCCCGAACTGTCCTCACATTCGCCTTGGCACTGGGCATCTGCACACGAGGCTCAAGTACACCATCGGAAGGGTGGTACTTGTCCTTGTTAGCCCACTCCTTTGCCATTCTCTCCTCACGCCTCCTCTTGAAGCAAAACTCCTCCTTATGGCCATCTCCCCCACAATAGCCACAATGGAACCTCACAAGCTTTGGCTTGGGCTTGGGACGTGGCTGCTCACTAGGTTTCTCTGCGCTCAACTCCTCCACCGGTTTCCCCTCACTAGCCTTCTCACTTTCTTTCCCAAAGAACACTTTCCCCGAAGTGCTCACAAACTTGATAGGCTTTTGTAGATCATTTGTGGGTATAGGAAACACGGGTGGAGCAGGGGTTGTGTCTAGTCGGTTCCTAAGATGGTTAGGTTTTGGGGGGAAATCATTTTTGTGGTGGGTTTTTGGTGGCTCTGGGATATTCTCTCCACTTCCCTCACCAACCTTGTTTGCCCCAAGTCCCTCACCATCCTGCCTCTTAAACGCCTCGATCATCATCCTCAACTAAGGCTCATGACCGGACAACCAACCCATCAACTTCCTCAAATCATCATTCTCATCCTGCAAACGATCGACATAATGTGCAAGTTCCAAATTTTTCAAAGCATGCATTTCACGAGGTAGAGCATGATGTAGGCATGGGTTCCTTCAATTTAGCCTCAAGAGAACTAGTGTAAGCATGCATCTCATCAATCTTAGCATGCAAAACAGGGCAAGAAGTGCAAGCACCTAGCAAAGCAGGTCTAGACTTAAGCTCAGCCACTTCAACCCTAAGCACATCTAGTTCCTTACACTTGGAGGCATGCTTCTCCTTAAACAAAGGAAGATCAGCAAGGAATATGGAGCAATCAGCACAATCAACCTCATCTAAAACAACAGGGCTAGCCTTAAGGGAATCAATCTCAAGCTTGCTATCAAGCACCTGTGTCTCTAGCTCAGCCACTCTAGTCCTAGCATCCTCGAGTGAAGCCCTAAGCTCTTTTCTCATTTTCTTGGCCTCTCTAAGCATGTCATCACGGTTATCAAGCAAAGAGCCAAGCCTCTCATTCTCCGGCACAAGAAGGGAAGTTCATCACGCACCTCGTCGTCGGACTCAGAGTCCGAGTCGCTCTGTGTGCTCTTCTTGCTGCCGGAGCTCAGCGCCATGGTGCAGAAGCCATCTCTCGCGAAGCAGCTCAGCCCGCTCAAGTTCTTGGACGACTTCTTGTTCTTGCGACGATCACCTTCGTCTTCACTGCTGCTCGAGCTCGAGGTGGAGTACGCGGAACTGGAGTCGACGTCGCTCGCTCCAACCATCGCTCGGGCCTTGCCTCGGCTCTCCTTCTTCCTCGATCGTCGCTCGTCCTTGTACTTGTTCTTGTGCTTGCTCTTGTGGTTGTGCCTTGAACGGTACTTGCCGTCCATCCTCGGCTTGTGCTTGTAGGTGTCCTTGTTCTCGGCCTTCTCGGGCGGTCGGCGACGAAGTGTCCGGCTTGCCGCACCGGAAGCATGTCCTCGTGTTCCTCCTCATGTTCACTTGGTTCTCATGCGGCCTCTCGAACCGCCTCGTCAAGAGCGCCGGCTCGTCCTCTCCAAGCTTGTCAAACTCCTCATCCGGCATAGACATCAAAGAGGAGAAAGAGAACATCTGGTGGATGGGTTAGTGTTAGCCTTTCCCTTCGAACCACCAACGAGGGCAAGACTATGGGAATCAGTCGGTCCCTCGAGCTTGGCAGTCATGCCCCTATCCACCTCAGCTGACTTGAGCTTCGAGAACAGCTCGTTCACCATCAGAGTGTCATACTTTTCCGACTCCACAATAGCCTCGAACTTTCCGCCCCAAATCGTACGGTCCAAAGAGTGTAAGAGCTTGACCACTCTATCATGATCATCGTACGGGAGCATGTCCACATTGGCCCTCATGTTGTTCACAACCACCGTGAACCTCTGAAACAAGGCATCGATGGACTCACCGGGGAGATGGGTGAAGTTCTCGTACTCTCTCCGGTAGGTCGCATACATCCGTGCCTGAACCTGGGCGTTCCCAACATGAGCCTCCTTCAACACCGCCCAAATCCTACAAGCCAAGTGCTCGGTGTGCACCCGATCGAACTCAGGCTGACACAAAGCACGAAACAAGTAGTCGACCGCCTTATTGTTGGCGTCGAATCTGTCCCTCGATCCTGGAGCGAGGAAGTTCATCGGCTGGACATAGCCTGTGTCCACCGTGACATCACAAAGGATCTGACCCTTTCCGCGGAGAAACGCACCCATCCGCTTGCTCCACATCTGGTAGTTTTTGCCATCAAAGTGTGGGGGACCCGAACCCCGTTCCTGGTACGCCATCCTTGGATCTTAGACTGGTTAGAGTCAATAAAGACCTGAACCAGCTTTGATACCACTTGAAGGACCGATACGACAAACCAGAGAGGGGGGGGGGAGTGAATGGGAGCCGATAAAAATTCTTCTCGAAGGAGATGGGAACTCCTACTAGATGAACACAGCTTCCAACACACGTCTCCGACTCACTACCCAAGTTGGCCAAGCCCACGTAGCCACTGGAGTGCCACTGGACCTAGGAACCAACACACACAACCTTCCGACCCGAGAACGCAGCGGAACACCAAAACTCGAGCCTACAGACCTACACCGGTCAGACCGACGAGCACCACCGGTCAGACCGGTCCCTGCTGGTGAAACTGAGCAACTTTCACTAAGTGGCTCTGCACCGGTCAGACCGATCACAGCCTGAAAGCCCCCAAGGCACTAAACAGGCTAACCGACCACCAAACTGACCCAAACTCGAAACAGCAACACCACGAGACAACAGCGAACACACCAAGATGTTCACCCGAGCAAAATCCCACCGAGGGTTGCACCGGTCAGACCGGTCAAGAGCACCGGTCAAACCGGTGTAGCACGGGCGACTCGGGATGAACAACACCCGCGGGTCAACTCCCCCAAATCCAAACCTCGATCTCCCGAATCGCTCCACGGACTTGAGCAAGACTTTGGGGATATTAGGAACACTTCATGAGGAGTCCATAGTGAAGGACTGATTAGGCGACCAGAGGGGGGGGGGCGAGTGAATGGGAGCCGATAAAAATTCTTCTCGAGGGAGATTGAAACTCCGACAAGATGAACTAGATCGGTCGAACCCCCGAAATCACACGCTCCACACTTCTACCTTCCGTTTGCCAAAACAACGTAGCCACTAGAGTGCTACTGGTCCTAGGAACAAACTCTACCAGCAACCACAACACACACGCAGCAACGACAGCGGAAACAACTCGAAAGCCGGCTAACCAGAGGGGGGCGGTTAGACCGGGTATAGGGGGCGGTTAGACCGCCTTCACCTGGTAACCAAGAAATCCTTCGAAACGCCTCTTCCGAGCACCAAAACTCACCCCGGTTTCACCAACAAAGATCTCTCGGTCAAGGCCATGCTAGCTACCGGAAAATCTTGGCGAAAACCAAAACTCCACCCGGGGGCCTAGGGGCGGTTAGACCGGCTACCGGGGGCGGTCTAACCTCCCGTACCCCAGCAACGAACTCCAACCAAGAACACCTAGCAAAAAGCACGAGAACGACCCCAAATTTTACCCGGACACTCCTCGATCAAGGCGAACAAACTCACGGCGGAAAATCCGGCGAAACAAAACTTCGACACCGGAAACACCCGGGGAGGTTAGACCGCCGCCTCCGGGCGGTTAGACCGCCCCTTCCGGAAAAACGAACCCGCGGGTCAAACCTCAACTTCCTCGCACCCGATCTCCCGAATCACTCCACGGATTGCAGAAAAACTTCGAGAATAGCTGGGTTACCTCCCGGGCAACCTCTACCTTAAAGGAATCGACCCGAAACGCTCACAATCAAGAGGAATCGAAGAAATCGCTTCTCTAGGTCAAGAACTCGCCCAAGTCGAGAAACCACCAAATCGAGTCCGATTCAAAGGAGATTTGGGGGCAAAGTCACCAGCCAAAGAGGCACAAGAACCTCATACGTGACACCCACCAAAAACCCCAAGAAATCGTCCTCAAAACACCGCCAACAAAGAGCTCCGAAAATCAACACAAAAGAGATGGGAAAACCACCATGATGAACAGCGCCGAACCATCTATACATGCCATGAAAGGTTCATACAATGTCTATCTTGCCACCCATACATCCATCCCTCTCTCTAGATCTCACATGAAGCTCTCAAGCTAGTCCTCTAAAATCCTAAGGAAAATGGAGAACAAAAATGGAAAAACAAATGAGCTAGGGTTCCAAGAGTTGGCCGCCATCCACCCATTCAATGAGTATATATGGAGGCACCGAAAAGACTAAACTACCCTTCACTAATAACTAGGGATACATGCCCCTCAAGGGCAGATTTGGAAATCTTCGGAATGTCTTCATCGGACGGATGCCCGGCGACCGCAACCTGCTTAGCCTCAACGCAAGCCTTGCGATCCCGACGCGTGTCCTCCGCTTTGAAACTTCTCGGCGCCGGCGGCCAGGGCGGTCAGACCGCCCCCCTGTGCGGTTAGACCGGCCCGGGAGATCTGACCGGCCCCAGGCGGTCCGACCGCCCTCCCTGGGCGGTTGAACCGGCCCGGGTGGCCGCACCTCCTCGTCGAGTCTTCGGCCTCGGTTTTGTGGCTCAACCGAGTAACCCGGTGGTTTTCTGGTGAACCACTGCAAACCCCGCGAACTCGGTGTAGCCTCCGCCAATCTCCACTAATGACTCGGCTCCAACGTAGTCTCGGCTCGACCTTGGTTTTGAGGCTCTACCAAGAAACCGTCCACGACTTCATCTTGTTGTTCATGCCACCATGCGGCCCGCACTTGACCCCACTGGCCACCGGGTCCCTCGAACGAAGCCTACTTGTCTTCTCCACACACGGAGGCCTCACCGGCAACGACTTTTCGCGCTTGTTCTTCACCTGCACCAACACGAGTCAAGCCGCAACCTGCACCTGCAATACTTAGCCAAGAATCAGTCCACACAACGTTGTCAATCACTCATCACACAAGGAAGCGACCATCCACCGGTCCTCGAACCACACATGGTCCTCAATCTCCCCCTTGATGAGTGCATTGACAACACCCACACGAACGTAACAAGAGAAAAGAAAAAGAAAAGAAACAAACAAAAAGAAACTCCAACAAGCGATCGAAAGCCAAACAAAGGCAAAGAGCAAGATCACTTGAAGAAGACAAGTCTCGCACCCCTTAGGCAACAGCAACGACTCGACACATCCGAGACAAAGCAAAGCTCAAGCAAAGAGCGCAAACCACCGAAACAAAACTCGAACACCACAAAGAGCTCCCCCTGCACATATGCAAGCTCCCCCTGAGCCAAAACACACTCCCCCTGAACAAATGCAGCAATGCAACACGGGAATGCAACAAAGAGCAAAGAACTGCTCACTCTGCCCAGGGCGGTTAGACCGCTTGTGCCTCATCTGACCGCCTGGGGGGCGGTTAGACCGCCCCAAGAGACCGGCCCTGCACCAAACTGCTCAAAAATTTCCCGAACCAATTGGAACACCTTCCAAACACTCCCAGGTGCCCAAAGCATGCACAAACTTCTCCCCCTTGTTGACAATGCATGAATCAGGTTACTCTCTCATAAGCAAATACCTAAACATGAGCAAAACATATCAAAGTGGCAAAGCCACTCAAACTTCATGCTAGGACAACCATTCTAATCATAAGACCATCATAAACACCCACAAGCACCTCATGTCATGTCAAAGCCACCGAGCCATGTGCCTACTTCTATATATGAGACTTCTCATTGGTAGGCATCATGCAACGGTTTAGCACCCAAAGCAAATTAATTTCAGCACATATGACATGGGAGCGTATTTTCCAAGCATTTTTCATTTCATTTTCAGATTGATAAATGGTACATGAAATGTCTTTACGAAAAAAGGAACGTATGCCCCTCCACAAGATGAAGCAAGAGGGCTAAACATTCATGATGGCAAATGAGCCTTTGGCCCCATATGATCAATAAACTAGCTATCCAACCACAAATTAAGCATAGCAAAGCCACTAAAACATGTCAAGATCATATAAAGGCATTTACACATGAGAGAGCATATATGTGACATTTTTCAAAAAATTAGCCATCAACCATGGATCATTCAGCAAGATCATCAAGAGCTAAGCCAAACAAACCATAGCATACCAAACAAGCTCACAAGAACACATATAGCAACCGATGGTGAACAATGTATATAGGAGAAGCTTTTCCTATCCAATGCATATGATACAAAATGCATGCAATCTAAGATACAAGGATGCCTATACATCATGTTACATATGCCATGCCAAATGCAAGAATTGCACAAAGGAAAGCTATACATATGCTACAAAGGAGCTCCCACACACCCTACTCAAGAAATCAAACACACACCAAGTTCCCCCCACAAACGAGAGAAAGTTGCTTGTTCTAGGAGTTTGGTGAAAATATCGGCTAGTTGGTCATGTGTGGGTACATGGATCAAAGCTATCTTTCCTTTCTCTACGTTGTCTCTCGGAAAATGATACCTCACTTCTATGTGCTTGGTTTTGGAATGGAGCACTAGGTTCTTTGCGACGCTTATGGCACCGGTCTTTGTCACATTAAAGTGGGACATGGGTATACTCCTCACCAAAATCACTCATGGTGTAGGTGATCCAAAGGAGCCGAGAGCAACAACTAGCAGCGGCAACATACTCGGCCTCGGTCGTGGATTGAGCAACACTCGACTGCTTGCGGGAAGACCAAGACACCAAAGAAGAACCCAAAAACTGGCAAGTCCGAGAAGTGGACTTCCTATCCAACCGACACCCAGCAAAATCCGCGTCTGAAAAACCATGAAGCGCCAAATAAGAGGACGCGGAGTACCAGAGGCCGAAGTCGGGAGTATGACGCAAGTACCTGAAAATTTGCTTCACCCCTTGCCAATGCGAAGTCCTCGGAAACGCTTGAAAATGAGCGCATAGACACACCGAGAACTGTATGTCCGGCCTCGTCGCCGTCAAGTAGAGGAGTGACCCGATCATGCTCTGGTACTCCTGCTGGTCCACGTGTTCACCTTCCTTGTCTGCATCAAGAGCCGTAGTCGTACTCATCGGCGTCGTCATAGCCTTGGAGTCCTCCATCTTGAACTTCCGCACAATGTCCTTGGTGTACTTAGCTTGGTGCACAAATGTTCCTTCCTTTGATTGCTTGATTTGTAGCCCGAGGAAGAACTGCAACTCGCCCATCATGCTCATCTCAAATTCCCTGCTCATATCATCTGCAAACCTTGCAACAAGAGAGTTAGACGAGCCACCAAAGACAATATCATCCACGTACACCTGCACAATCAGGATATCTCTGCCCCGCCTCAGCAAAAACAAGGTCTGATCGACCTTCCCCATCTCAAAACCTCTCTCAAACAAGAACCCCCTCAACCTGCCATACCAAGCTCTAGGCGCCTGCTTCAACCCATACAACACCTTCCTCAACTTGTACACCGGTGGGGGTACTTCTCGCTCTCAAACCCGGAGGTCGCCTCACGTACACTTCTTCCTCCAACACACCATTCAAGAAAGCACTCTTCACATCCATTTCGTGCAACTTGAACCCTTTAGCCACGGAAAAGGCTAGAAGGATCCTAATCGCCTCCAAACGGGCTATGGGAGCAAAGGTCTCCTCGTAGTCGATTCCCTCCTTCTGACTGAACCCTTGAGCAACAAGTCTCGACTTGTTCCTCACAACCTCACCCTTCTCTCCCTCATTGTTTTTCCACACCCACTTGGTACTAATCGGCTTACACCCTAGGGGAGGGTCAACCAACTCCCGTACCTGATTCCTCTTAAAGTTCTCCAACTCCTCATGCATCGAATTAACCCAATTGTGATCAGATAGTGCGTGTCCAATGTCTTTGGGCTCAAAAGTAGCAACAAATGCAGCATGAGCGAAATGAGAGTTGTTCCGAACCCTCGACCGTGTAGTACGTTCATTCATGTCGCCGATGATCCTCGAAGCTGGGTGATCCACTTGTACTCGCCGGGGAGGTTCTCGCCTCGATGCTACCTCCCCCTCAACATCAGCTTCTCCTCGTTCTTGATTTGTCGTCGTAGGTGTAGTAGAGGGTCCATCCATCATCGTAGTCGAAGTAGTGGGTACATGTTCGGTGGAGGCACCACACCGCCATCTTCATCCTCACCATGTTCATGCTCCTCCTCTTGAAAGATCTCCTCGCCAAGCTCATCATCACCGCACACTCAAAGACAAGCTGACTACATGGCTCGTCTCGTCGAAGGTTACCTCGCAAGTCTCCACGATTTGGTTAGTTTCAAGATTGAGCACACGATATGCTCTAGAATGAGATGCATAACCAAAGAAAATACCATCGACAGACCTAGCCTCAAACTTATCCAACTTCTTGCCTTTCTTCAGAATGAAACACTTGCAACCAAAGACATGAAAGTGACTCACCTTGGGTGTGCGACCATGCATCAACTCATAGCATGTTTTCTTCTTGTGCACTCTGAGGTAGATCCTGTTCGACACATAGCACGCGGTATTCACCGCCTCAGCCCAATACCTCCTCGGAGTCCTATGCTCATCAAGCATCGTCCGAGCCATCTCGCACGAGGTCCTGTTCTTCCTTTCCGCAACACCATTCTGGGGAGGTGTATACGGACTCGAAAACTGGTGCTCAAGACCCAAGTCATGGCAAAAGGTTTCAAAACGAGAGTTTCTGAATTCCGAGCCATTATCACTACGGATAGCTCGTATGGCATCTCTGTGCCTCTCGTTCCTCAACCTCAAGACTAGATCTCGAACAAAACCAAACGTCTCCCCCTTATCCTCAAGAAAGAACACCCACGCATACCGAGAATAGTCGTCCACCACAACAAGGACATACCACTTCCCACCCGCAGATCGCACACGAGCTGGGCAAACAAGGTCCATATGGAGCAGCTCGCATGGACGCTCAGTTGTCACATCGGTGAGAGGCGGGTGAGAAGAGGCTACCATCTTGGCATGCCTACATGGCACACAAAGCAACTCTTTCTCAAGCTTCAACTGTGGCAATCCTCGGACCAAATTGAGTTTACTCAAGCGAGACAAAAGGTCAAAGCTCAAGTGACCCAACTTCCTATGCCACTTCCACAACTCACTCTAAGAACCAGTCAAGAAACAATGCTCCACACCCGAAGACTGAGAAAAATCAGCACGAAACACCTGACCCTCGGGAACGACCATACAGACAAGGTCCCCTTGAGAGTCCAAAATCCGAGAACCACCTGGCCGAAACAACACCTCAAAGCCCTCATCCAACAACTGGGACACAGAAAGCAAATTGTACCCCAGCGATTGAACAAGAGCAACACGCCTCAGAGTGATCTTGTCACTCACTTTGATCTCACCTTCTGAAAGCACACGCCCACGCCCATTGTCCCCAAAGGTGATGTACCTCTTCGTCACCACCGGGACGAGACTTAAGAACCACCCCCTGTCTCCGGTCATATGCCTCGAGCAACCGGAGTCAATCAACCAAATGTTCTTCAAGTCTCCCACCTAAAATTCAAAAATGAGCACGTGAGTGAACAAACAACTCAACACTGGGGTCAGTACCAAAAGAGTAAAACCAGTACCGAGCCATTTGCTCGAAAGTGGGGTTAGCACACATCAAACCATCTTTCCTACCATAACTACCACCACGAACACCACCTCGGTAACCACTCCGAGGTAACCACCCCTCGCTGCCTGGAGAAGGACCAAAACCATAGAAGACAACCTGTCGACCGTCCCTCCTCTCCTTCTCAAAGCTACGATTCCTCCCGTCCCCGTAGTGAACTCGAGGGGGGGAATGCCTAGCAAACTGACCACCACCGCGGCTACGGGATTTCTCATATCCCCATGCCGGATCCTTACGCACAAAGCCCTTTCCCTTAGGCAGTGGCATATGAGGCTCAGGCACACCATGAGAAAGGTGGTACCTGTCCTTGTTCGCCCACTCCTTAGCCATTCTCGCCTCTCTCTTTCTCTTATAGCAAAACTCTCTCTTGTGACCATCCTTCCAACAAAACTCACAATGGAAAAGGATTGGTTTGGGCTTAGGCTTGGGGTGAGACTCTTCACTTGGTTTCTCACTAGGCTTTTCACTAGGTTGGTTTGGCTTGGATGCAAACTTGTCTTTGGGTGTGGGTTGTGGTGGAACTGAAACATTCCCAAATTTCCTTTCTCTCTCACCACTGCCCTAACCAACCTTATCCAATCCCAAAGCCCAACCATCAAAGCGCTTACAGCTAGCAATCATCATACCAAGCTGAGGTTCTTGACTCGACAACCAACTCAGCGCTTCACGCAACTTATCATTCTCATCTTGCAAGCGACCAACACATTTTGCAAGATCCAAATTCTTCATAGCATGCAACTCACATGTAGAAAAGAAGTAGGAATAGGCACTTTCAAATCAGCCTCTAGCGAACCAATGCGAGAACGAAGATCAACAATTTTCTCATGCAAACCAGGTCAAGAAGTGCAAGCACCAAGTAAAGTGGGTCTAGATTGTAGCTCAACCAACTCAACCCTAAGCACATCTAGTTCCTCACACTTGGAGGCATACTTCTCCCTAAGATCAGTCAAGTCAGCTGGGAAAGCAGAGCAATCAGCACAATCATTTTCATCAGAAACAACAGGGCTAGCCTTAAGCGAATCAATTTCAAGCTTGCTATCAAGAACCTGTGTTTCTAGCTCAGCCACTCTAGTCCTAGCATCCTCGAGCAAAGATCTAAGCTCCTTCCTAAGCTTCTTAGCCTCTCTAAGCATGTGATCGCGATTATCAAGCAAGCCAACCAACTCCTCATACTCCTTGCGCAAAGAAGAGAGCTCATCACATACCTCATCCTCGGAATCCAAGTCCGAGGCGTCCTTCTGGCTTCTCTTCTTTGCTCGAGCTGCGAGCCATGCCGCAGAAGTCGTCCTTGAGGCTTAGGCCCGTCACACAGAGGCCGTTGAGATACTTGCCGAGGTTCTTCTTCTTCTTCTTCTTCTTGTCATCCTCTTCGTCTTCATCACTCGAGCTTGAAGACGTGTCCTCAGAATCGGACTCAATGTCGCTCGATCTCTTCATCTTCTCTCGAGACCGTGTCTTCTTCCTATGTCCATGATCCTTCTTCTTGGACTTCTTCCTCTTGTCCCTGAATTTGTGCTTGTCGTGGTTGTTCACCTTCGGACACTCAGTGAAATAGTGTCCAGCCTTGCCGCACTTGAAGCATGTCCTCGTGTTCCTCCTCATGTTCACTCGGTTCTCGTGCAGCCTCTCGAACCGCCTCGTCAGGAGTGCCAGCTCGTCCTCTCCAAGCACATCGAACTCCTCATCTGGTATAGACATCAAAGAGGACAAAGAGAACATCCTCGTGGATGGGTTAGTTTTAGCCTTTCCCTTCGAACCACCAACGAGGGCAAGACTATGGGAATCAGTCGGTCCCTCGAGCTTGGCAGTCATGCCCCTATCCACCTTAGCCGACTTGAGCTTCGAGAACAGCTCGTTCACCGTCAGAGTGTCATACTTCTCCGACTCCACAATGGCCTCGAACTTTCCGCCCCATATCGTACGATCCAAAGAGTGTAAGAGCTTGACCGCTCTATCATGATCATCGTACGGGAGCACGTCCACATTGGCCCTCATGTTGTTCACAACCACCGTGAACCTCTGAAACAAGGCATCGATGGACTCACCGGGGAGATGAGTGAAGTTCTCGTACTCTCTCCGGTAGGTCACATACATCCGTGCCTGAACCTGGGCATTCTCAACATGAGCCTCCTTCAACACCGTCCAAATCCTACAAGCCAAGTGCTCGGTGTGCACCCGATCGAACTCAGGCTGACACAAAGCATGAAACAAGTAGTCGACCGCCTTATTGTTGGCGTCGAATCTGTCCCTCGATCCTGGAGCGAGGAAGTCCATCGGCTGGACAAAGCCTGTGTCCACCGTGACATCCCAAAGGATCTGACCCTTTCCACGGAGGAACGCACCCATCCGCTTACTCCACATCTGGTAGTTCTTGCCATCGAAGTGTGGAGGACCCGAACCCCGTTCCTGGTACGCAATCCTTGGATCTTAGACTGGTTAGAATCAACAAAGACCCGAACCGGCTCTGATACCACTTGAAGGACCGATTAGGCGACCAGAGGAGGGGAGTGAATGGGAGCCGATAAAAATTCTTCTCGAGGGAGATTGAAACTCTAACAAGATGAACTAGCTCGGTCGAACCCTCGAAATCACACGCTCCACACTTCTACCTTCCGTTTGCCAAAACCACGTAGCCACCGGAGTGCTGCGGTCTTAGGAACAAACTCTACCAGCAACCACAACACACACGCAGCAACGACAGCGGAAACAACTCGAAAGCCGGCTAACCAGAGGGGGGCGGTTAGACCGGGTATAGGGGGCGGTTAGACCGCCTTCACCTGGTAACCAAGAAATTCTCCGAAACGCCACTTCCGAGCACCAAAACTCACCCCGGTTTCACCAACAAAGATCTCTGGTCAAGGCCATGCTAGCTACCAGAAAATCTTGGCGAAAACCAAAACTCCACCCAGGGGCCTAGGGGCGGTTAGACCGACGACTAGGGGCGGTCTAACCTCCTGTACCCAAAGAACGAACTCCAACCAAGAACACCTAGCAAACAAGCACGAGAACGACCCCAAATTTTACCCGGACACTCCTCTCGATCAAGGTGAACAAACTCACGAGAGGAAAATCCGGCGAAACAAAACTTCGACACGGAAACACCCGGGGTGGTTAGACCGCCCCTTGCGGGCGGTTATACCGCCCCTTCCGGAAAACGAACCCGCGGGTCAAACCTCAACTTCCTCACGCCCGATCTCCCGAATCACTCCACGGATTGCAGCAAAACTTCGGGAATAGCTGGGTTACCTCTTGGGCAACCTCTACCTTAAAGGAATCGACCCGAAACGCTCACAATCAAGAGGAATCGAAGAAATCGCTTCTCTAGGTCAAGAACTCGCCCAACTCGAGAAACCACCAAATCGAGTCCGATTCAAAGGAGATTTGGGGGCAAAGTCACCAGCCAAAGAGGCACAAGAACCTCATACGTGACACCCACCAAAAACCCCAAGAAATCGTCCTCAAAACACCGCCAACAAAGAGCTTCGAAAATCAACACAAAAGAGACGGGAAAACCACCATGATGAACAACGTTGAACCATCTATACATGCCATGAAAGGTTCGTACAAGGTCTATCTTGCCACCCAAACATCCATCCCTCTCTCTAGAACTCACATGAAGCTCTCAAGCTAGTCCTCTAAAATCCTAAGGAAAATGGAGAACGAAAATGGAAAAACAAATGAGCTAGGGTTCCAAGAGTTGGCTGCCATCCACCCATTCAATATGTATATATGGAGGCACCCAAAAAACTAAACTACCCTTCACTAATAACTAGGGATACATGCCCCTCAAGGGCGGATTTTGAAATCTTCAAAATGTCTTCATCGGACGGATGCCCGGCGACCGCAACCTGCTTAGCCTCGACGCAAGCCTTGCGATCCCGACGAGTGTCCTCCGCTTCGAAACTTCTCGGCACCGGCGGCCAGGGCGGTCAGACCGCCCCCCTGGGCGGTTAGACCGGCCCCGGACGGTCCGACCGCCCCTCCTAGGCGGTTGAACCGGCCCGGGTGGCCGCACCTCCTCGTCGAGTCTTCGGCCTCGGTTTTGTGGCTCAACCGAGTAACCCGGTGGGTTTACGGTGAACCACCGCAAACCCCGCGAACTCGGTGTAGCCTCCGCCAATCTCCACTAATGACTCGGCTCCCACGTAGTCCCGGCTCGACCTTGGTTTTGAGGCTCTACCAAGAAACCGTCCACGACTTCATCTTGTTGTTCATGCCACCATGCGGCCCGCACTTGACCCCACCGGCCACGGGTCCCTCGAACGAAGCCTACTTGTCTTCTCCACACCTGGAGGCCTCACCGGCAACGACCTTTCGCGCTTGTTCTTCACCTGCACCAACACGAGTCAAGCCGCAACCTGCACCTGCAATACTTAGCCAAGAATCAGTCCACACAACGTTGTCAATCACTCATCACACAAGGAAGCGACCATCCACCGGTCCTCAAACCACACATGGTCCTCACATAGCCAAGTTTAATCCCACCAAAACTCGTCCAAAAAGGAGGAATCAAGGAAATCGCGCCGAGAGCACTTCCAACCCAAGAACTCAAGAAACCCCAAAATCGAGCACCTTTACTCACGGATTTGGGAGGGGAATCACAACCCAAAGAACCACGAAGGGTTCCCACAAATTTCCCCCATCAAATCCCCAAGAGAAAGATCCCGAAAACAACCCAAAGAAATCACCAAGAGAGGGCTCCGAAAATCACCACCGAGAACAACCGGGGAAAACACATCCAAACCTTGAGGAACCACGCCGAATCATCTATACATGAAACAAAGGTTCATACAAGGTCTAGCAAGCCGCCTGATCATCCATCCCTCTCAACAAGATCTCTCCATGAAGCTCTCTTGCTAGTCCTATGGAAAACCTAAGGAAAATAGGAAGGAAAAAGGGAAAACAAGTGAGCTAGGGTTCCAAGAGTTGGTTGCCATCCTCTCACCTCTTGGGTTATATGGAGGCAACCGAATGTCTAAAATGCCCTTTCCTAATAACTAGGGATACAAGCCCCTCAAGGGCGGATTTGGAAGTCTTCATGTCTTCACCATCGGACGGATACCCGGCGACCGCACCCTGCGTAGCCTCGACGCAAGCCATGAGATCCCGACGCGTGTCCTCCGCTTCAAAGTCTCCGGACTGCATCGTCACACACCAGTCAGACCGGTACCCACCGGTCAGACCGGTCAGGTCTGACCGGTCTGGCGCTGCTGCAGCTCCGTCTTCGGTTCTCCGGTCTTGGCTTTGTGGATCAACCAAGGAACCCAGTGGTGTTCTGGTGAACCACCGGAAACCCCGTGAACTCGGTGTAGCCTCCGCCAATCTCCACTCATGACTCGGCTCCCACGTAGTCCCGGCTCGACCTTGGTTTTGAGGCTCAACCAAGAAACCGTCCATGACTTCATCTTGTTGTTCATGCCACCATGCGGCCCGCACTTGACCCCGCTGGCCACCGGGTCCCTCGAACGAAGCCTACTTGTCTTCTCCACACCTGGAGGCCTCACGGGCGACGACCTTTCGCGCTTGTTTTTCACCTGCACCAACACCAGTCAAGCCGCAACCTGCACCTGCAATACTTAGCCAAGAATCGGTCCACACAACGTTATCAATCACTCATCACACAAGGAGGCGACCATCCACCGGTCCTCGAACCACACATGGTCCTCAGAAAGCAAACACAAACCTCTCTTGAGACTTTAGGAACAAAGCTTCAAAGACTAGGAAGCAAAGCAAAAGCACCCTCGAACAAAACATAGCAAAACAGGGTCTAGCTATGCTCAACCGGATCATCCGCCCTCAAGGTCGGATCTTCCAAAATGAGACCAAGACTCGCCGGGACACACTACTGTATCATTCATCCCCTACCAGATCATCTGCCCTCAAGGTCGGATCATCCGAAACAGCCCAGAAAAATCTCCCGCGGGTCAACTCCAAACTTTCAATCGATGGATCTCCCAAACCACTTGAAGCTTTGAGACAAAACTTTGGGGAGATGATGAACACCCCAAGGAGAGGTTATGCTCCAAAAATTACGACCTCAAACTCCCTACAACTCCCCGGAATCGCAAATCCTTGCCAAGAATACTTTCGACCCAGGGTTCATCCAAAAGTCAACGAATCGAAGGCCAAATCCGGCGTTTGAGGGGTCAAGATCATCCAAAAAGAGGCACAAGACACTCACCCATGATCCCCTCAATGAAATCCGGAGAGAAACGCCCTCAAATCGACGAATCGAGCGACGAACGAAAATACCACGAAAAGGCTCCGAAAATCACCAAAAAAGAGAAACAGGAGGAGCAACAAGAACACTTGAGGAATCACGCCAAACCTTCTATACACACCATGAAAGATTCATACAAGTTCTAGCTTGCCTCCTCAACATCCATCCCTCTCTCAAGATCTTACTATGAAGCTCTCAAGCTAGTCCTAAAAAAACCTAGGAAAAATAGGAAGGAAATAGCAAAGGGAAATGAGCTAGGGTTTCAAGAGATGGCTGCCATCCTCTCTCCTCTTAGTATATATGGAGACAGCCGAAAGATGAAACTACCCCTATTACATAATACTAGGATACACGCCCCTGAGGGGCACTTCGGAAATTCTCGTCGTAGCACCATAGGACGGATGCCCGACGACCTCACCTCGCTTTGCCTCGACGCAAGCCTTGTGATCCTAATGTGTGTCCTCCGCTTCGAAGCTTCTCGGCACGCCCGGATCCCGTCTCCACCCGCCGAGCCTCCGGTCTTGGTTTTGTGGCTCAACCAAGTAACCCGATGATTTTATGGTGAACTGCCGCAAACCCCGCGTGCAGACTCCAATCGTGAGCCACTACCCTGCACCGGCTCCTGTCCACAACTTCGTCTTTCCTTTCTTTCCACCATGCGGCCCGCACTTGACCCCGCTGGTCACCTGGTCCCTCGAGTCAGGCCACTTGTCTCTCCACTCCTCGGAGGCCCCGCAAGACATAGACCTTTCGCACCCGCTCTTCACCTGCACCAACGCAAATCAAGCCGCAACCCGCACCTACAATACTCGGCCAAGAGTCAGTCCACACCATGTTATCAATCACTCATCACAGCCAGGAGCGACCATCCACCGGTCCTCGGACGCTCTGGTCCTCAATCTCCCCCTTGATGAGTGCATTGACAACACACACAAGTAACCAATTCAGAGAAAATAAAAAAAGAAAAGAAACGAAATAAAAAATCAAACAAGTGATCAAAAGCCGAACAAAAGCCAAAAAAAGATCACTTGAGAGAGAAAAATCTTGGTCCCCTAAGGCAAGGGCAACGACTCGACACAACCGAGATAAAATGCTATAAAATTGCCGACTCCTCAAGGTGAGGCAAAAGGGCTCGACACTATAGGCAAAAGAGCACAACTAAAACTCAGGCTAAAAAGAGCTCCCAAATGCATGAATGCAAGCTCTCCGTGAACAAATGCATTTCTCCCATTTTTTGATGCAAAACTCTCCCTGTAACTATGAATTGGGTACATTCCCCCCCTTGTTGGTAATGCATGAATCAAGTCTACAAATGCAAGCATGTGCTTCTCAAATATACAAAGAGCACTACAACATGCTAAAATTGAGACATAGACAAGCAAGATAGCCATAATTTGAGCACATGAATCGCCAATAAGATAGAAAGGGACATACAAGCAAGTGACATAGCCATGATTAAAATGAAGCATTTTTCACAAAGTTTTCCCTCTCATGAGCATAGGACCTAAACATGATCAAACTGAGCACAAACAACATATAACTCACAAACTTCATGCAAGGTCACACATTCTCATCACAAGGTCATCACAAACACCTACAAGGTATCTCATGTCATGTCGAAGCCACCGAGCCATATGTCCACTTCTATATGTCAGACTTCTCATTGGTGAACATCATGCAATGGTGTAAAACTAGATAAGAAATTCAAAGCATTTATGACATGGAAGCACATTTTTCAAGCATAGGCGTCTCACATACCATTTTCACGATTTATAAGTTAAGAATGGTACATGAAGTGCCTTTGCGGCAAAAAGAAGCTTAGGCTTCTCCACAACGTAGCATGTAGGCTAAACATTAATGATGATAAATGGATCTTTGATCCCAAATGAAAAGAACATGGTTCCAAGAACAAATTAAGCAATATATATCCATAAGCATCCAAATTGAACATGAGAGGCATTCTGCTCACAAGAGAGGATCATATAGCATTTTTACAAAAGAAAGCCATCCACAAGCATATATATCCTAAAGCTACCAAGAGCATAGCTATACATCTCATGGGCATCACAAGCAAAGTCATAACCTCATATCTAGCATATCATGGTGATCAAAGCATATGAGAGAAGCACATCTCTATGGCATATGATACAAATGCAGCCTATGATACAATGATGCAAACATGATATGACACATAAATGAAAAAAAACAACATGCATATGTACATCAATCCTCCCAACCAAAGCTCAAAAAGCAAAAACAACTCCAAGCTCTCCTCGCAAATGAGCAAATGTAGCTTGGTCCAAGGGCTTGGTTAGGATATCGGCAAGCTGCTTTTCTGTAGGTACATGGATGAGGTCTATGTTTCCCTTCTCAACATTGTCTCTCATGAAGTGGTACCTCACTTCTATGTGTTTTGTTCTGGAGTGAAGCACGGGATTTTTGGCAACACTAATGGCACCCGTGCTATCACACATGAGAGGTACATGGGACCACTCCTCACCAAAGTCAGTCAGTGTGTATGTGATCCAAAGCAGCTGCGAGCACAACTAGCGGCAGCAACATATTCGGCTTCTGTGGTAGACTGAGCTACACTAGACTGTTTGCGAGAAGACCAAGAAACAAGCAAGGAACCCAAAAACTAACAAGTCCCCGAAGTCGACTTCTTATCGACTCGACACCCTGCAAAGTCGGCATCCGAAAAACCAAGAAGCGAAAGGGAAGAGGACGCTGAGTACCAAAGACCGAGCTCAGGAGTGTATCGAAGATACTTGAAGATTCGCTTGACGGCCTGCCGATGTGAAGTCCTCGTCGACGCCTGAAAACGAGTGCACACACACAAAGAAAACTGGATGTCCGGCCTCGTCGCCGTCAAGTACAAGAGGGAGCCGATCATGCTCTGGTACTCCTTCTGGTCCACGGGCTCTCCGTCCTCGTCCGCGTTGAGCGCTGTAGTCATACTCATCAGTGTTGACAGGGGCTTCGAGTCGTCCATCTTGAACTTCTTGAGGATGTCCTTCGTGTACTTGGCTTGATGCACAAAGGTTCCCTCCTTCGCTTGCTTGATCTAAAGCCCGAGAAAGAACTGCAACTCTCCCATCACGGACATTTCGAATTCTTTGCTCATATCCTCTGCAAACCTCGCAACCAAAGAGTGAGGCGAGCCGCCAAAGACAATATCATCTAGGTACACCTAAACAATTAGGATATCATCACCTTGCATGAGGAGAAAAGTGTCTTATCAACCTTGCCCATCTCAAACCCCTTGCTGAACAAGAACCCCCTCAAATGGCAATACCAAGAACAGGGAGCTTGTTTCAGCCCATACAACGCATTTCTCAGCCTATACACCCTGTGGGGAAACTCAACACTCTCAAAGCCCGGTGGTTGCTTCACATAAACTTCCTCTTCTAAAAACCCATTCAAGAAGGCACTCTTCACATCCATTTGGTACAATTTGAACCCTTTAGCCACAGAAAAGGCTAGAAGGATCCTAATTGTCTCCAAACGGGCTACAGGAGCAAATGTCTCCTCGTAGTCTATCCCCTCCTTCTGACTATGCCCCTGAGCAACCAACCTCGACTTGTTCCTCACCACCTCACCATTCTCTCCCTCTTTGTTTTTCCACACCCATTTTGTCCCAATAGGTTTGCAATTTGGTGGTGGATCCACTAACTCCCACACTTGGTTTCTCTCAAAATTCTCTAACTCCTCATGCATGGCATTCACCCAATTAGGATCAGATAGAGCGTGTCCAATGTCTTTCGGCTCAAAAGTAGCAACAAAAGCTTAATGAGCAAAGTGAGAAGCATTTTTGGACCTCGACCTTGTCGTACGCTCGTTGATGTCGCCGATGATTATTGAGGGTGGATGATCAACTTGAACGTGCCTTGGTGGCTCTCGCTTGGAGATAACCTCCCCCTCAGCAGCTGCTTCCACTTGATCTTGCTGAATCGTAGGCGGTGTAGGGGATGGACCATCCTGCACCATAGTCGTCCGTAGTCGTCGTAGTGGAAGTAGAGGGTACATGCGTGGCTGGAGCTTCACATTCGTCCTCAAAGATCTTTTTGCCAACTTCATCATCACCTGCACACTCAAAGACAGACGAATTGCATTGTTGTGTCTCGTCAATGGTCACCTCGCAAGTCTCCATGACTAGGTTAGTATCAAGGTTGAGCACACGAAATGCTCGAGAATGACTAGCATAACCCAAGAAAATCCCATCGGAAGACCTCGACTCAAACTTATCTAGCCTACCCTTCTTGAGAATAAAGCACCAACAACCAAAAGCCCTGAAATGGCTCACTGTAGGTGCTCGCCCGTGCATGAGCTCATAGCACGTCTTGTTCAAGAAGGCCCTCAGAAAAATCCGGTTCCCAACATGGTAAGCGGTATTCACCGCCTCCGCCCAGTATCTTCTCGGAGTCCTATGCTCATTGAGCATCGTCCGAGCCATCTCACAAAGGGAACGATTTTTCCTCTCAACCACACCATTCTGACAAGCCACATAGGGAGAAGAAAAATGATGTTCGAGACCCAAATCACGACAAAAGGTTTCGAAACGAGAGTTTTTAAATTCACTACCTTTGTTGCTACGAATAGCTCGAACAACATCTCCATGTCTCTCGTTCTTCAACCTCAAGATCAGATCCCTCACAGAACCAAACGTCCCCCCCTTGTCAGCCAAAAAGAAGACCCAAGCATAGCGAGAATAGTCGTCCACGATCACAAGGACATACCATTTCCGACCCACCGAGCACACACAAGCTGGACCAACCAAGTCCATATGGAACAGCTCGCATGGCCTCCCTGTCATAACGAATGTCAGAGGCGGATGAGAGGCGGTGACCATCTTGCCATGCCTACACGGAGCACATACCAAATCCTTTTGGTATTTCAACTTTGGCAATCCTCGGACTAATCCTAGTCCGCTCAAGCGTGACAACAAGTCAAAACTCAAGTGACCTAGTCTCCTATGCCATTACCAAAGCTGCGCCGAAACACCAGCAACGAGAAGAGCCAACACACTGAGAAAAATCAGCTCATCTGACCCTCGGGGACGATCGTGCACACGAGATCGCCTCGAGAATCTAAAACATGAGAACAACCCATTTTGAAACAGACTTCAAAACCCTCATCAAGAAGTTGGGAAACAGAGAGAAGATTGTAACCCAAAGACTTGACAAGAGAAACATGCCGAAGAGTCACACACTCACTCACCTTTACAGTGCCCACTGAAAGCACTCTACCTTTCCCATTATCCCCAAAAGTGATGTACTCCTTGGTCATCACCGGGGTGAGGCTGGAGAACCACCTTCGATCTCCGGTCATGTGTCGAGAGCAACCGGAGTCAGTCAACCAAATGATCTCCATGCCTCCCACATACAAAATAAAAAACGAGAGCGAGAGTGAGCAAAAGACTCAGCACTGGGCTTAGTACAAAAGGAATCAAACTAGTGCCTCGCCATTTGCTCAAATGCGGGGTTAGCAAAAGCCAGCCTATCACTCCTAGGTGGAACACCCACACATCCCCTTGGAGGACTACACACACCATGGACGGGAGACTGTGGCCCGTAGCTCCCCTGGGACCTAAAACTGCGATTGTTCCCCCCATACTCGTATTGGCCACGAGCAAAGGAACATCCAACAAACTCACCACGTCGAAACCCAACACGCCTACCACCTTCTCTATGTGGTGGCTCACCTCGAGGCACAAACTCACGCCTCTCACAAGGGTAAATGGTACGCACCATACCCTCACCTCTCAGCACCAACCTAGTCTCAGGCACACCACATGAAGGGCGGTACCTGTCCTTGTTGGCCAACTCTCTAGCCAACCTCTCCTCACGCTTTATCTTGAAGCAAAACTCAGTAAGGTGCCCATCCCTCCCACAATGCTCACAATGGAAGGGTTTTGATTTTGGCTTTGGTTTTGGGTTCTCTTTGGGCTATGGTTTCTCCTCACCCGGTTTCTCCTCACTCGATTTCTCTCCCTTCTTCCCAAAGATCTCATTCCCCAAGACACTCTTGAACTTAATGGGTTTCTGCAAGTTGTCGGTTTGTGGAGGAAACACGGGTGAAGCTGGGGTTGTGTCTAGTCGGTTCCTAAGATGATTCGGTTTAGGAACAAAGGCATTTTTGTGGTGGGTTTTTGGTGGCTCTGGGATATCTCCGATCTTCCCCTCATTCTCACCACTTCCCTCACCAACCTTGTTTGCCCCAAGCACTTCCCCATCCTGGCACTTGTATGTCTCAATCATTATCCTCAACTGAGGTTCATGACCAGACAACAAACCCATCATCTTTCTCAACTCATCATTCTCATCCTGCAAACGATCAACATAGTGTGCCAGCTCCATATTCTTCACAATATTTATTTCACAAGTAGAACAAATTGTAGGAATAGGAGCTTTCAGCTGAGCCTCTAGAGATTTAGCATACACAAGCGAAACATCTAGCTTCTCATGCAAAACTGGACAAGACGTACAAGCACCAAGCAAGGAGGGTCTAGATTTCACCTCATCTAGCTCAACCTTAAGCACATCTAGTTCATCCACCTTGGAGGCATACTTCTCTTTAAGCACAGTCAATTCACCAAGAAAAGTGGAACAATCATTGCATTCAGGTTCATTGGTCAGAATAGGAGCAGACTTAAGAGAATCTATTTGAGCCCTAGCATCATCAAGAAAAGATTCTAGATCAACCACCTTCTCCTTAGCCTCTCCAAGCAAAGACCTATACTCCCTCTTCTCCTTGTTGGTTTTTCTAAGCACGTCATCACGGTTGTCAAGCAAATCATTCAACCTAGAATTTTCCGCTATCAAGAAGGATGGATCATTGTTTACCTCTTCCTCGGAGTCGGAGCCTGAGTTATCCTTGTTGCTCTTCTTGCTTGCGGAGCTGTGTGCCATGCCGCAAAAGCCTTGGGTGGCGAAGCACAACCCATTGATGTTCTTGTTCGACCGCTTTCCCTTGTGCCGGTTCTCTTCTTCATCACTTGAGCTCGATGAAGAGTACCAGGAGCTCGAATCGATGTCGCTCGCACCGGCCACCATCGCTCGCTCATTCTTCTTGTGACCACCACTCTTCCTTGGCCTCCGCTCGGACTTATTCTTGCCCTTGTAGTCGTCCCTTGAGCGGTGCTTGTAATCTGTCCTTGGATGGTGCTTGTGCTCGGGCTTGACCTCCATGGCTTCCGGGCACTCGGCGATGAAGTGCTCGTGCTTCCCGCACCGGTAGCACATGCCTGAGCTCCTCTGAGTGTTCTTCTGGTTCATGTACATGCGCTCGAGCCGCCTGCTCAACAACGCGAGGTCCTCCTCACCCAGCACGTCGAACTCCTCATCTGGCATGGACACAAGGCAAGATAAAGAAAAATGTCTCGAAGACATGTTAGCATTAGTCCTTGAACCAGATACGAGAGCCAGACTACGGGGATCAGTCGGGTTCTCGATCTTTGCACGCATCCCACGGTCCACCTCAGACGACGAGCTTGGAGAACAGCTCGTCCACCGTGTCTCATACTTCTCTGACTCTAGGATGGCCTCGACCTTCCCACCCCACACGGTACAATCCAGAGAATGCAAGAGCTTGATAGCCCTGTCATGGTCATCGTACGGGAGCACGACCACATTAGCCCTCATGTTGTTCACGATCACCGTGAAACACTGAAACATGGCATCTATGGACTCACCGGGGAGATGAGTGAAGTTCTCGTACTCTCTCCGGCAGGACACAAAGAGCCGAGCCTGAACCTGAGCGTTCCCGACATGAGCATTCTTCAACTGCTCCCAAATCCTGCATGCCAAATCCTCTGTCCGAACCTGTTCAAATTCGGATTCACACAAAGAAGGGTACAGGTAGTTGACCACCTTATTGTTGGTGTCGAACATGTCCCTCGATCCTGGAGTATGGAAGTTCAGTGAATGAACATAAGCTGTGTTCACCGTGACATCCCACAAGATCTGACCCATGCTGTGGAGGAAAGGAGCCATCCGCATTTGCCACATATGGTAGTTCTTACCATCAAAGTGTGGAGGACCTGAACCCCATTCCTGGTACACCATCTTTGGATCTTAGACAGGTTAGAATCATGAAGATCCGTAACCGGCTCTGATACCAATTGAAGGACCGGATTGGCGACCAGAGAGGGGGGAGTGATTGGGAGCCGATAAAAATTCTTTCTCAAAAGAACTCGGCCTATACCCAATCGCAACTTTGAGGGTCACACACAAACCTCTCTCGAGACCTTAGGAACAAAGCTTGAAAGGCTAGGAAGCAAAGCGGAAGCACCCTCGAACAAAACAGAGCAAAACACGGTCTAGCTGTCCCCAACTGGATCATCCGCCCTCAAGGTCGGATCATCCGAAACGAGACCGAGACTCGTAGGGACACACTACCGGATCATTCAACCCCTACTGGATCATCCGCCCTAAAGGTCGGATCATCCGAAACAACCCAGAAAAATCGCCCGCGGGTCAACTCCAAACTTTCGATTGATGGATCTCCCAAACCACTTGGAGCTTGAGACAAAACTTTGGGGAGATGATGAACACCTCAAGGGGAGGTTATGCCCCAAAAATTACGGCCTCAAACTCCCTACAACTCCTGGAATCGCAGATCCTTGCCAAGAACACTATGACCTAGGGCTCAACCAAAAGTCAACGAATCGAAGGCCAAATCCGGCGTTTGAGGGGTCAAGATCATCCACAAAGAGGCACAAGGCACTCACCCATGATCCCTTCAAAGAAATCCAAAGAGAAACACCCTCAAATTGACGAATCGAGCGACGAACAAAAATACCACGAAAAGGCTCCGAAAATCACCAAAAAAAAGAGAAACGGGATGAGCAACAAGAACACTTGAGGAATCACGCCAAACCTTCTATACACACCATGAAAGTTTCATACAAGGTCTAGCTTGCCTCATCAACATCCATCCCTCTCTCAAGATCTCACCATGAAGCTCTCAAGCTAGTCCTATAAAAAACCTAGGGGAAACAATAAGGAAATAGCAAAGGGAAATGAGCTAGGGTTTCAAGAGATGGCTGCCATCCTCTCTTCTCTAAGTATGTATGGAGACAGCTGAATGATGAAACTACCCCTATTACATAATACTAGGATACACGCCCCTGAGGGGCACTTTGGGGATTCCGTCGTAGCACCATCAGACGGATGCCCGGCGACCGCACCTCGCTTATCCTCGATGCGAGCCTTGCGATCCCGACACGTGTCCTTTGCTTCGAAGCTTCTCGGCGCGTCCGGATCCCATCTCCGCCCGCCGAGCCTCCGGTCTTGGTTTTGTGGCTCAACCAAGTAACTCGATGATTTTATGGTGAACCACCGCAAACCCCGCGTGCAAACTCTAGTCGTGAGCCGCTACCCTGCACCGGCTCCTGTCCACGACTTCGTCTTGCTTTTCTTTCCACCATGCGGCCCACACTTGACCCCGCTGGCCACCGAGTCCCTCGAGTCAGGCCTACTTGTCTCTCCACTCCTCGAAGGCCCTGCAAGGCATAGACCTTTCGCGCCCGCTCTTCACCTGCACCAACGCAAATCAAGCCGCAACCTGCACCTACAATACTCGGCCAAGAGTCAGTCCACACCATGTTGTCAATCACTCATCACAGCCAGGAGCGACCATCCACGGGTCCTTAGATGCTCCGGTCCTCAGCGGTTCACCCCTAATGTGCCAAGTCGAGGAGTGGATCGCACGTGCGGCCTTCTCACGTAAAGGCAGACACCTCTCATTGCTCAGCCATCTCGAGGTCGTACTGCCGCCGCCCGTGACCCGCCTCATTTACCGCTTCATGGTGTCGTCGGCGGCGGCACCACCACTGTCTCTGTACAGCAAGATGGCGTATAGATAGTCTACCGCATCCTGCCCACCCTCGGTGGCACCGGGAGATCATTGCATCCCTTGTTTTCCATGAAGACGGCTTTGATCCTGGAGATGAAGCAAGCCTCCAGATTCCCGAGACTGGTCATCATAGCAAAGAATGCTTTGTAAGCAGTGGGGTCCCACACCCAAGAAATCTCATCTCGTATCCCCTTTATCGACAAACGCCGGCCGACGTCGCTGTGGCCGCACACACGACGCATGGTCGAGCAAGTACCGCATAGGCTGCGGAGGTCAGCCAAGGGCCTCTTAGAGGTCGCATCGACGCGCGCTACAATCTCAATGCAGAGGTCTTGAGGGAGGCCCAACAGCAACGACGGCTGGTGCTGCCTGCTTCTCCCCG
This sequence comes from Cenchrus americanus, assembly GCA_947561735.1. Lineage (NCBI taxonomy): Eukaryota > Viridiplantae > Streptophyta > Magnoliopsida > Poales > Poaceae > Cenchrus > Cenchrus americanus. Next base: position 170,032,015 of record OX387245.1, read on the forward strand.
GCATGCTATTCATCTCCGGCCGGGAATGGTGATGATGAGGAGTAGGCAATTGCTGTTTTTTGCGGGTAGATGAAGGGGCAGGGGATCTAAATTGTTTTGGAAGGAGAAGATACAAGAGATTTGTTTCCAAACACGGTTTAAGTATGCAATGGAGACGACGTTTGGCTAATCCACGTACCATCTAATTCTCCATTAGGGACGACGTTTGGCCAATCCGCGTAGTATCCTTTAATTCTCCATTGGAGACGATGTTTGGTTAACCCGCGTATCATTTAATTCTACATTGGAGTCACTGCCTCTGCTCTCAGCCATTGACTGTCAACAGTTTCCCCATTGACCGATCTTGGGAACCTTCCCGTTTCCTGTGCTCTTGATCTTATCCCTTCCTCTCTCTTTTTTGTAATTGTTGGTAGTTTTTTCATGTAGTTTGACTCCTCGGGATGTGAGTACATTGGAGATGATGTTTGGTTACTCCACGTATCATTTAATTCTACATTGGAATCACTACCTCTGCTCTCAGCCATTGACTGACAACAGTTTCACCATTGACCGTCTTGGGAACCTTTCCGTTTCCTGTGCTCTTGATCTTATCCTTTCCTCTCTTTTTTTAAAATCGATGTTATCCCTTCCTTGTTTTTTCTATAAAAAGGCACCGACGCCTATCGGTCCTCCTCACTTCAAGTTGCTTCTTTCTTCTCTAGATCTAGATCTATCTATACAGTTCCTTCTTTTGATATAATAAAGTGAGTCACTTCTCACTTGCTTCCTTCTTCTCTAGATCTAGATCTAGCTATGGCGCAAATAATAGATCTTGTAGGGTGCAAGCTTTTGCTTTTCTCTCTTCTTCCTCCTCCTCGATCTCTCAGTTGCTAGAAGAATTCTTGTGATATGGGTGATTAGGTTGCTCATCCCTCTAACACAGCTGCTAGAAGAATCCTTATGACATACCCCTTGCTCGCAGCCGTGTCTGGGGAAGGTAGCCCAGAACCTCCTGGCATCAGGAAGAACAAGCCGACGAAAAGTCTGTCAGCTTTTCTGTCACGCTTGGGCTTCCTTTTGATTTCCCCTTGTCCTCCAGGAGGAGGGATTTTTTAAGGGATATGTTTCCACCCTCTCTGTATCTTTCTCTTGTGTTCACTTGTAAGATGAGGAAGAAGCCAGAATCTCGATGGAGCATATCTCGTCATGAAGAACAAGCGGAAGGCGAGCAAGATCGACGACCTGCGAGCAAGATCGATCTGTGTGTGTGATTTTTCATGTCCAATGAACATTATTTTTCCTACTGCCATGCTTTCCCTCCACTCACAGAAGGCTTTTGCAAACCAAAATTAGGGTTGAACATGACCACCTAGAGAAAAAAATGGAACCTAAAATTTTTCATGAAGATATGGCCGCATTGTAACCTTTTTCTGATGTATCAATGATGACTGTAATCTGTGTGTGTGTGATTATCTCTGTGCAGTACAATTTTTTGTATGATTTACCTACTCACTTGCAAAGCATGAAGAACAAGCCGACGGGGGCTGGCTAATCCGTGTCTCTTTTGATGTAATTTGTTCGTGATTTCGCATATCTTGCCCATAACAAAAGCGACGCAGGTTCGTTGTAGTCCTCGTCTCTTGTCCGTAACAAAGGCGACGTGGGTTCATTAATCCTCATCTCTTGCCCGTAACTTAGGCGACGCGGGTTGGCTAATCCTCGTCTCTTTGATATTAACGCCCATTATTGAACTGAAGTAGAATATAGACAGAATATATATAGTATCTTAGGCAGAATATATTACAAGTACGATTCAAATTCCACCACATCCCATATATTACAAAAAGGATTGAAATTACACCAATACATCGCATCCTTTATATTACAAAACGGATTCCATTTCCACCAATAAACACATCCTCCGGTATTACAAAAAGGATTCAGCAGAAATCAGGCTTGCTTTTTCTTCCTTGATTTCTGTATATGGATTTTTTCACTATGGTCACTTCGCAAGTATGGTGTTTTGTTAGTTCCCAAGAGTCGGGGCTTGTATGAAGTGTCAAAGGATGGAATTTTGTCAAACTGGTTGTATTCCTCCTCCTCAACAACATCTTCAACCCCAAGAATCCTTTTTTTCGAGGCATAACCACAGACAAGTCCTTTGCAAGGTCAGCTACATAGAACACTTGCTCAACATCGTTGGCGAAGACAAACGGTTCGTTTTTGTAACCAAAGACCTGGAGATCAACACTAACATAACCATATTTGTCCCTGCTCATACCTCTCTTCCCATTGGTGACCCATCTACACTAAAACAAGGCTACCTTCAATCCTACATAATCAAGCTCCCATATCTCCTCTATTTGACCATGAAATGTGTCTGTCTCCGTGTCATCATCATCATGACTGTCGTCGACGACGGCCCATACACGCACACCACTATTTTGATAAACGCTCTTTTTATCCTGGGCCATGGTGTAGAATGTGTATCCATTGATATCCATTGCTTTGTATCTTGTAATAGTGAACAATAGCCCCGCTGCTAGATTTCTTATCTCGTTGGTAATTACAATATTATTGCTGCATGTCTCAACATAATTTTGGAGCCACCCGCTGAAACCTTGCATGTGCATGTTTGCAAGCCAAGCCCTACCACGGTCAGGGTTGTCTTCACGTAGTTGTCATTTGTGCTCATTGGCAAACATTGTAATTAGGTGCAGTTGTTGTATCATGGTGAAATGAGCCTTTTGGAAGGCATCTGCATCCGGAGTGACTGACCTTTTCCTCATGGTCCCAACACCTGAAAGCCTACCTTCATGCCATGAGCGAGGCACACCGATGGGGTTTTGTGGGTCCATATAAACCATGGCCCACTCCACTGCTTTGATGGTCTCGTAGCCATGAACAATGGCTCCCTCACGAAATAATCGGTTATGTACCAATGATTGCAGGAATCCATAGAACCTCTCATATGGAAACATCTGTTGAAGGTAAGATGGACCAAGGAACCGGATTTCCCTCACGAGGTTTCCTGTTAGATGCAGTATGAGATCAAAGAATGATGGTGGGAAGGTAGCTTCAAGCAATCATAGGGTCTCGAAATGCCTCCTCTCCAAGTCCAATAGTTTTTCCTCATCAATCAACTTTTGTTCTATTGCATTGAAGAATAAACACAAGCTCATGACCGCGTCACGAACCGGCTCTGTCTTGATACCTCTAAGTGCAATAGGAAGAAGAACTGTCATCAACACATGGCAATCATGAGATTTCATCAAGTTGAAATTCATTTTCATGTCCTTCACTGACACTAGCCTCTTGAAGTTTCATGAGTTGCCTAAAGGTACTTTCAAATCATGAAAAAACTGACAAAATTCTTTTCTCTTTGCCGTTAACAAGGTGGTTGCAGCAAGGGGAAGGTTCGTCCCCATCTCTGTTTCCTCTGCATAGAGCTCCAGCCTAATGCCCAGCTCTTTAAGATCCTGCCTTGCATTTTTCTGATCTTTTCATTTGGACTTCTGTTGTAGCAATGTTCCACAAGTAGCTTCACACACATTCTTCTTGACGTGCATGTTGTCAATCGAATGACACACATCCAACATCGGCCAATACTCTAGTTCCCATAGAATTGATTTCTTGTTCCACATTCCTTCTTCTTCTTCTTCTTCACCATCTCGTTTCTTTCTTTTGCCAAGGGTTTTTTCAGTTAGTTTGGGTAACTCCTCGATAGTTTTGATGTCCTTGACTTTCAAGTGGACCAGATCTCCAGCCACATGCAATGACGCCTCTCGATTCTCTCCCCACTAAACTGACAATCCATGGTCCGGTATGGATGTTTCTTGCCAAGGAAACAGCAGTGCCCCATAAATAAATATTTCTTTTAATGTCTTAGCCATACTGCGCAAGTATCTTCCAAGCAGTGTGGGCCAACTGCACATTTCCTTGCTTCCACAATATCTTCAAGTCATCAATTAGTGGCCTCAAGTAGACATCAATACGGTCGCCAGGTTGCTTTGGCCCGAAGACCAATATTGTCAGCATCATATATTTTTGTTTCTTGCATAGCCAGGGTGGAAGGTTGTACAACCACAACACGACAGGCCAGGTGCTATGTGTTGAGCTCTGGTTACCGAATGGGTTCACGCCATCTGTGTTCATAGCAAACCGTATGCTCCTTGCGTCGTCAAACCATGGGAAGTGGTTATTAATGTTACCCCATTGCACTGCATCTGCGGGGTGCCTAAACTTGCCATCTTTCTTAAGCTCCTTTCAGCTTTCATCATGCCAACGCAAGAGTTGGGCCTCCTTTCATGTTGCGAACCATCTTCTCAACCGAGGAATGATGCAAAAATACCATGCCACCCTCACAGGAGCCCCTCTGCTAGCCTTCTTCTTCTTGCCTCTGATCTCATCGGGCTCGTTCTCGTCATCAACATTATTATCATCTCCACCATCCTTTTTCCTCTTGTACGGATCATAGCTACACTTGGGGCACTTGTCAAGGTCTGCATAATCTCCACGGAACAATACACAACTGTTCTTTCATGCATGGATTTTTTCAACCTCTATTCCCAGAGGACAAATTTTCTTCTTCGCCTCATAGACAGACTCTGCTATTTGGTTTCCTTCAGGTAGCATGTCTCTAAGCACATGCAATACATGTTTGAAACTTTTGTTGCTCCAACCATGATCTGCATTAAGCTGCAAAAGTTTCAGATCACCAGAAAGGCGAGAGTACTTCTGGTAATTAGGATAGAGGGGTTTCTTTGAATCTTCAACGAACTGCTTCAGTCTCGCTAATTCAGAAGGTGTGTACACTCGTTGAAACTCAACATCCCGCAACATTTGATCAACATTGTGCACACGTTGCAACACCTCACCATCATCGAAGCCCCTAACTTATTGATCAGTGATATTCTCAGGCCTCAACACATTTGGTGGGAATAATGGTTTATTTTCCTCAAAAAGCCCACTGTCATTAAGGTCTTCATCATGGTGAGTAGCATGGTGTCGCACTTCACCTTCATTTTAGGCAGCCTGCTTCGAGTTCATTAAGGCCTTCCTCACCATGTTTATTCCAACATGTGTAATTTTTTGTGAAACCACGTGTGACCAAATGATGAAAAATGATTTCCCATTGTGCGAATCTCTTTTGGTTGAGACAATCTATACAGGGGCAAAGCATTGCCTGAACACACAGTTTCCTCCTATCTGCCTCTGCTTGATTTATAAAACCATTGACCCCGCTTAAGAAATTCTCCCAATCTTCTTGGGGTTGTCTGTACATCCAAGCCCGAGCAGCAGACACCATCTGCATTCCATACAGCAAATGAGCATAATTCATCATACAAAAATTAAAACTAATAACACACAAGAGGATTAGGACAACTAAAGAATTTCAATAAAATTGGGGCAATTAATTCCCACCTTGAAGATGACTTTCTACGAGGCGAACGCGGCCGCGAGGAGGAGGATCGTAGGCGGCGTCGCGGCCGTGGCCACAACACGGAGGACGGCGCGGTCGACGTCCGCTGGCCCCTTTCACCGTCGCGCACGCAGCCGGCCAGCCTGCTGCAGCACCAGCTTTTTGAGGAGAAAAATTAAGCGCGGTCCTCAAAGCGCGCGCAGCTGGCGGCGGCGAACGAGACAGGCCAACGGGGACATCTGAGCACACAGATCGAGTGAGTGACCTTTTGAGGAGAGAAAGAGAGAGAGTGTTGTTGTCGGAACAGGAGTGGCCTTCTGCGGAGAGAGAGCGAGTGGTGTTAGAAGGAGAGGACATAGACAAGCAATAACAACATGCGTATCCGATGTGAGAAAAAAGGCGACCCTTGGTGGCAATCAAAGGAGATGAGTCCTAAGACACGAGACACATCAAATTGGGTCGCCAGCAAAGTAGACGCATCCTACAAGCATGAGTCTCCAGTACGAAATTATCAGTAACGGACTTTATAGCCCATTACCAATATGGCAGCAATCAGTAACAGACTTAAGCAGCCCATTACTGATAGGGCATTGATTAGTAATGGACTTTACAAGCCCGTTACCAATAGGTTTAACATTTGTAACCCGATCTCTTTAACATCCGTTACAAAGAATTTATGTAACGGGCGTTTAAGAAGCTCGTTATCAGAAGTCCACATTGGAACTGGCGTTGCGGAGGCCAACCCCGGGGTCATTGAAGGACCGATTAGGCGACCAGAGAGGGGGAGTGAATGGGAGCCGATAAAAATTCTTCCCGAGGGAGATTGAAACTCCGACAAGACGAACTAGCTCGGTCGGACCCCCGAAATCACACGCTCCGCACTTCTACCTTCCGTTTGCCAAAACCACGTAGCCACTGAAGTGCTACTGGTCCTAGGAGCAAACTCTACCAGCAACCTCAACACACACGCACCCACGACAGCGGAAACACCTCGAAAGCCGGCTGTCTAGAGGGGGCGGTTAGACCGGATATAGGGGGTAGTTAGACCGCCTCCACCTGGTAACCAAGAAATCCTCTGAAACACCTCTTCCGAGCACCAAAACGCAGCGCGGTTTCACCAACAAAGATTTCTGGTCAAGGCCATGCTAGCTACCAGAAAATCTTGGCGAAAACCAAAACTCCACCCATGGGCCTAGGGGCGGTTAGACCGGCTACCAGGGGCGGTCTAACCTCATGTACCCAGCAACGAACTCCAGCCAAGAACACCTAGCAAACGACACGAGAACGACCCGAAATTTCACCCAGACGCTCCTCTGATCAAGGTGAACAAACTCAGAGAGAAAAATCCAGTGAAACAAAACTTGGACCTGGAAACCCCAGGGCGGTTAGACCGCCCCCTCCAGGCGGTTAGACCGCCTCCTCCAGAAAACGAACCCGCGGGTCAAACCCTAACTTCCTCACGCCGATCTCCCGAATCACTCCACGTATTGTAGCGAAACTTCGGGATTAGCTGGGTTGCCTCCTGGGCAACCTCCACCTCAAAGGAATCGACCCGAAACGCTCACAATCAAAAGGAATCGAAGAAATCGCTTCTCTAGGTCAAGAACTCACCCAACTCGAAAAACTACCAAATCGAGTCCGATTCAAGAGAGATTTGGGGGCAAAGTCAACAGCCAAAGAGGCACAAGAACCTCATACGTGACAGCCACCAAAAACTCCAACAAATCGTTCTCAAAACACCATCAACAAGGAGCTCCGAAAATCACCACAAAAGAGACGGGAAAACCACCTTGAGGAACAACGCCGAACCATCTATACATACCATGAAAGGTTCGTACAAGGTCTAGCTTGCCACCCAAACATCCATCCCTCTCTCTAGATCTCACATGAAGCTCTCAAGCTAGTCCTAGGAAAAACTAGGGAAAAAGAAGAACGAAAATGGAAAAACAAATGAGCTAGGGTTCCAAGAGTTGGCTGCCATCCATCCACTCAATGAGTATATATGGAGGCACCCAAAAGACTAAACTACCCTTCACTAATAACTAGGGATACATGCCCCTCAAGGGCGGATTTGGAAATCTTCGGAATAACTTCATCGGACGGATGCCCGGCGACCGCAACCTGCTTAGCCTCGACGCAAGCCTTGCGATCCCGACGCGTGTCCTCCGCTTCGAAGCATCTCGGTGCCGGCGGCCAGGGCGGTCAGACCGCCCCCCTGGGTGGTTAGACCGGCCAGGGAGATCTGACCGGCCCCACGCGGTCTAACCGCCCCTCCTGGGTGGTTGAACCGGCCTGGGTGGCCGCACCTCCTCGTCGAGTCTTCGGCCTCGGTTTTGTGGCTCAACCGAGTAACCCAGTGGTTTTCTGGTGAACCACTGCAAACCCCGCGAACTCGGTGTAGCCTCCGCCTCCACTCATGACTCGGCTCCCTCGTAGTCCCGGCTCGACCTTGGTTTTGAGGCTCTACCAAGAAATCGTCCACGACTTCATCTTGCTTATCGTGCCACCATGCGGCCCGCACTTGACCCCGCTGGCCACCGGGTCCCTCGAACAAAGCCTACTTGTCTTCTCCACACCTGGAGGCCTCACCGGCAATGACCTTTCGCGCTTGTTCTTCACCTGCACCAACACGAGTCAAGCCGCAACCTGCACTTGCAATACTTAGCCAAGACTCAGTCCACACAACGTTGTCAATCACTCATCACACAAGGAAGCGACCATCCACTGGTCCTCGAACCACACATGGTCCTCAGTCATCCCGGCGCGCTTATAGTGAGCCAACCAACAACCATTACAGATGTGGGTGGATGGAACGGGTGTTAATGGCCTATTACAAATGCTGCGTGACCTATTTGAAGTTTTCACGTAGTGGGTGCCACTTCTGTAGTACTCATGAAGTGCATACCCTGGGATGAAGGCAAGGACATCTTGGAGGAGATCCACAAAGGCATCTGCGGCAACCACGCGTCTTCTCGCATGCTGGTGAGCAAAGGTTTCCGACGAGCTTTCTACTGGCCCACAGCTCTGGCCGATGCTGAAGAACTCGTCAGAAAGTGCTAATGGTGTCAATTCTTCACCAAGCAACAACACGTCCCAGCCTAGAAGTTAGTCACCATACCACCAACCTGGCCCTTTGCCTGTTGGGGGCTCGACATGATTGGGCCTCTACCAAGTGCGCCAGGAGAATTCAACAGTCCTGGTGGCCATCGACAAGTTCACCAAGTGGATCAAGGTCAAGCCGGTCACCTGCCCAAATGCTGACAGAGTACTCGACTTCTTGGATGAGCTCGTGCATCGCTACGGGCTGCCCCATCGCATCATCACAGAATTGGGTTCCAACGTCAACAACCACCAGTTCTGGGAGTACTGCGAGAACAGTGGGATCAATGTTCGGTACATCTCAGTCGCCCACCCGCGCGCCAACGGACAAGTCTACCGCACCAATGGGATGGTACTCGACGCTCTCAAGAAGCGATTCCACGACGCAATCAACACCAAAGGAGGCAAGTGGATCAAGGAAATACCCAACACACTCTAGGGGCTTCGCACTCAACCTACCAAGCCAACAAGGAAATCGCCCTACTTCCTGGTCTACGACTCCGAAGCTATTCTACCTGCCGACGTGATGTGGGAATCCCCGGCAGTAGAGCAATATGATCAAGGCATCTTAGAAGACAGCAGACGGGTTGACATCGACAGCCTCGAAGAAGCCCGCTACGTCGCCCTTGTCTAGTCAGCAAGATACCTAGAGGGTATTCGACTCTACCATGATCGCAACGTCAAGGAACACTCTTTCAACGTTGGCAATCTAGTCCTTCGTCACATCCAGAACATAGATGGACTAGACAAGCTCAGCTCGCCATGGGAAGGTCCCTTCTCAGTCTCTAAGGTGACCGGACCAGGCTTGTCGTATGGAGCTCCCTGGGCCCACTACCTCGGTGGGTGCCAGGACCGACTACTCGGTGGGCCCCTGGGACTACCCGGCTTGTGCCACACGGCACCCGATGGCGTGAGGCGCAAGGACTACGGCGGAGAAGTACTCGGATAGGAAGCTATACATACCCCGTACTGTGTAGAGGACTCTTAGACGTACACCACTAGTATTCTCTCCCTAAACCGACCTGTAATCCTGCCTCCCGGACTATATAAGGCGAGGCAGGGGCCCTTCTCTCTTATTACGCATCATGTTGTAATCACACCCGATCAATCCACAGCTACATAGCATACAAGACGTAGGGTATTACGCACCTCGCGGCCCGAACCTGTCTAAATTGTGTGCCACGTGTCTCTTCCTTCGAGTTACCGATCTCGGCGAGGCCACATTCATCTACCTCGGGTACTCCCCTTGGTAGGTTGCCGGTCTAAAACACCGACAGCTGGCGCACTAGGTAGGGGCTCTCACCGAAGATCACATGGCGAACTCGACGGCTTCAATCTTGATCAAGCCAACTGTCGCCTTCAACTGCGGAGACACCTTCGTCTTCGGCTCCTAGGTCTGCTCTCCTGACGGCGCCGGATCCTTCCAGCGCCGCCTCACCATGCCGCCAAACCCGAAGACCGGGCTCGTGACGCTTCCCGAAGTAGTCACGGGCGATCTCGCTGGGAAGTTCGGCGAAATTTTGCTCTACAACCAGCACGTCGACTTCGAGCTTGGATCCGACTCCAACTCGAACTCAACCTCCCCGTGGGCCATCGCATGCGAGTCGGCTATCGAGCCATCGTGTGCGGACTTCCCACTCCATGAGCACTTCCCATACGGCCTCTGTATCGCTAGCAACGCCCACGCGAAGGCTCTTTCCGCACGCCAGGCTGGGAAGGAGATCGTCTCCGAGTACAACTCGGACTCCAACCCCATCTCCGGCTACTACTCGGACTCCTCCTACGAGTTCGACTTCGGGGTGGACCCTGCCGAGCCCGAGTCCGAGAACTACACGATGGAGCAACCGCTATCAGGACCAGCCTCCGTCCTGGTTATAACATCTACACCCGCCGGCAGATTTGTCTACTGGCCGGATCGCAAGCCCGCAGACCTGACAGACGGGAACTCACGCTGCGTCGCCTACCTTGACTCACTTCCCTTCCAGGAGGGAACACCGCTAGCTCCAGCTAAGGAGCACACTCCAACAGAGGTGGCGACTAGCGACTCCAGCCTCGGCTCTCCTGATCGTCAAGTCTTCATGACTACCAACGAGACGCCGGGACCCTCAGGGACACTCCCTGACCGATATCTCGAGGATATCTCAGCAGACGAGTTGTCTGCCAACGCACCCGCAGACGAGACCGACGCCAATAGGGACGCCTGACGTGAACGCAACAAAAAGCAAAGCGAACGGCGCCGACATCTCCGCGAGTTCTTACCCATCCGGAACCTCGCGGAGGCTCTCGATCAAGTCGAAAATCGGGTGCACACTACCCCAGAGCAATGCCTCATGTCTATCACCACGACAGCACGTCAGGCTCAGGGGATGCGTGCGGGAGAAGTCATCGCCAAGCTCGCACAGAACGCCTACTTCATGTGAGTCGACAACAGGATCGCTCAAGTGCCCCCCGTCAGGAATCGCCTACAAGACAACGAAGCCACAAGTCGCAGTGCGGACAACGGACGCAACCGTGCCCGAGGAGAACTACCAGCTAACCCCAACCGTACTCGGGCATCGGCCGGCGGACCTTCGCATGGTGGCAACAGCGCCGGTGGCACCGGCGGCAACCGTGATATTATCCCTCATCGTGATCCTGGTGGCAGAGGCAGCGACGGCGGGAGCTCCAACCACGGGGCTGGCAGAAGAGTCGGGGGCAGAGGTGACTGCGGTGGCCGAGGCCACGCGAACAGCCACATCTTTGGCGCTTCACGTGGTGGCTTCGACGCCCGTCAAAAATTCGAAGAACTACGACGAAAAAAGTCCTCCACGGCAGGCGACAACGACGGCTTCCCCGCTTTCTCTGCACGGATTTGCAATCTACTTCTCCTGGAGAAATTCAAACCTCTGGGATCACCTAGTACGACGCGAAGCAAGATCCAGTACAGTGGCTCAGATGCTATGCCCTCTCCATCGAAAACGCTGGTGGCAATAATGACACGAAGTGCCTCTACTTTCCCTTCTTCCTGGATCAAGCTCCGCTTACATGGCTCGAGTCACTCGAGAAGTACTCGATCGACAAGTGGGACCAGCTCAAGGAACAGTTCACCATCAACTTCGCAGGCGCTATGGGTCGCTTAGGTACTCGCATGGACCTGGCAATGGTGAAGCAGGAACAAGGCGAGACCCTTCGCAAATACATGCAACGCTTCTTCGACAAACGCGCCACCGTAGTCGACGTCACCGACAAGGAGGTCATCGACCTCTTCCAAGATGGTCTCTACCACCGTCGCACATCTGAAGACTTCGGTCGTCGCCGCCCGAGCTCCATCACCCACCTCAAGGACATGATCACCTCCTGGGCTGATGAAGAAAACAAGGCTAACGCCAAGTACGACGCCATCCGTGGCAAGAGCAAGCAGAACACGGGCGGCAACAACAACAACAACGGGAACCAAGGCGGTCGCAACAACAACTACTCGGGTCCTAATCGCAAGAGCAAGACAGACAACATTGTCGCGACTATTCAGCGCTCTGCGAAAGACAACTCGAAGAAGACCTCCGGCGGCTTCAAGGACTTGCTGAAAGAGAAGTGCCTGTGGCATCTGGACGGCAACCACACCACCGAGCAGTGCTACCAACTCCGGCGAGCACTCAAGGACACCCCAGAGCCACGACACCCCCATGACAAGAAAGGCAAGAAAAAGGCTGACGAAGGCAATGACGACTTCCAGGAACCCGACAAGACGGTGAACGTCCTCTTCGGCGGACTACCCAACCGATGGGCTCAGAAGTGAGGACCAGGAGCGTCCCGGTGGTCGATGGATGATCGCTCCTCAGCGATGAGTGATTGACAACGGGTGTTGGACTGACTCTTGGCTTAGTGCGCAGGTGTAGGCTGCGGCCTGGTTCGTGTTGTTGCAGGTGAAGAACGGGCGCGAAAGGTCTTCAGCCTTGAGGGGCCTCCAGGAGATGGAGAGACAAGTAGGCTCGGTTCAAGGGAACCGATGGACAGCGGGACTGGGTGCGGGTCACATGGTGGCGACACAAGCAAGACGAAGTCATGGACAAGCGAGCCGGTGCACGGTGGCGGTCAAGTCAAGTGGTTTGGCGGGAGGCCGGACCGAGCACGCGGGGTTTGGTGGTTTTCCCACAAAACCATCGGAGGACGGTTTCTTGGTTTGGGCCTCAAAACCAAGTCCGAGGGTCCAACACGACGGAGACGGGATCCGGGCGTGTCGGGAAGCTTCGAAGCGGAGGACACGCGGCGAGATCGCATGGCTTGCGTCGGGAGGACGCGGGGTGCGGCAAAGGCGTGGCCGTCTGATGGCAAGACCCACAAATATTACCTAAATGCCCCTGCGTGGGTTGTATCGCCAGTAGTTAAGTTAGGGGTAGTCGAGTCATTTACCACTCCGGCGGGACCCGATATATAAGCCATGAGGGTGTGTGGATGGCTCCTTGGCTTAGTGACTTAGGGTTTCATTTCCTTCCTCCCTTTTCTCATTTTCGTAGCTATTTTTCTTCCATTTTCTCTAGGCTAGCATGAGAGCTTCATGAGAGATTTGTTGAGAGGGATGGATGCTAGGGCGGCATGCTAGACCTTGTGAATCTTTCCTGGTTTGTATAGAAGATTCGGAGTTGTGTTTTTCGTGGTCTTTTTGTGCTTGTTTTCGTGCCTTTGTTCTCGGCGTGATTCCGCGGATTTGAGTGGGTTTCTCCCGGATTTCTTTGAGGGAAACATGGATAGATGTTTCGTGCATCTTTGTGATTGATCTTGTGCCCTCAAACGCCGAGAAACCACTTCGATTCGAGGATTTTCATTTGGTGCTCTAGTTTTTGGTGGTGCTCAAAGGATTCGCGATTCCCGGTGATTTAGGGAGTTAGGAGGCAAGATTTTTGGGTCATAGCATCCTTGTGTGACGCTTTTCAAGTCCCCAAACCCTTGTCTCCACAGCTTCAACCGTTTGGGAAATCCGATGATGATTTGGGGGAGTTGACCTTCGAGGTCGGGAGTTTTTCTGTTCTGCCCGTGCCTCGCGGACGGTCCGCGCTCTCCTGGCGGACGGTCCGCGCCGCGCGAGTTCATCCGGTGTTCTTCGTGCTCTTGCTCGCCTTTCGTTTCGATCCGTCACGGTTTTGAGTTTTGGTTGGACGGGTTTCGGACGGTCCGCAGCTGCAGGCGGACGGTCCGCGGGTGCTGGCGGACAGTCCGCGTGCTCCCCCGCGGACGGTCCGTTTTCTCTGGTTGCTTTTGTTGGTTCTGTGTGATTTAATGGATGGTCCACGGCGTAGGGCCGGACGGTCCGCAGTGTTGGCGCGGACGGTCCGCGGCATCAGGCTGGACGGTCCGCGAGGCCAGTGTAGACGGTCTGCCCCTCCTGGCCGGACGGTCCGCCAGAGCCTGTGAGCTTTGCTTCTTGGTTCGATTCCTCCCTTCCTTTCTCGTGCTTCCGCGTGTGCTTCAAGGAAACGTTCCTAAAGCTAGAGGTGGATCCATAACCTCGTTGTCTTGGCGATTGGTGTGTGATTCGATCCATCGCTTGTGTGTGACCGGGATTTGACTAGGGCATAGGCCGGGTTCTTTGGGAAGAATTTTTACCGGCTCCTATTCACTCCCCCCCTCTCTAGTCGCCATCTGATCCTTCAAGAAGGCCACCCGACGAGAAGTCCTAAGCATTGAACCAGCGGTCCCGACCTCTCTCCGGTGGTCGGAGGTACCCATTACCTTCTCTCGCGCGGATCAATGGAAAAGCTTCTCTGAACCAGGACGGTTTCCACTCGTCCTGAAGCCGGTAGTCACGGGCTCCAGACTAAACAAGGTCCTCATCGGCGGTGGAAGCGGGCTCAATGTCCTTTTTACCAAGACCTTGAAGAAGATGAAGCTCGACATCACCCACATGCTCACCAAGAGCACTTCGCCTTTCTACGGCATCGTCCCCGGGAACGCGGCTATCCCACTAGGCTCAGTGGTCCTGCCAGTTACCTTTGGGGAGACAAGGGAAAACTACCGCACCGAGTACATCAAGTTTGAAGTTGCGGACTTCAAGACTTCCTACCATGCCATCCTCGGCAGACCAGCTATCGCCAAGTTCATGGCGGTACCTCACTACACATACTTGGTACTCCAGATGCCAAGTCCGTCTGGTGTACTCTCGCTGCAAGGGGACTTGAAGATATCCTTTGACTGCGACACAGAAGCTGTGGAACTTGCAGCCACGAATCAAGTACCCAACGCAATGATGGAAATCTACGCTGCATTCAAGAAGCTTGCCCCAAGTGAACTCGACATCCCAGAGAAGTTAGACAACGCCAACAAGCCTCAGCCAACAGAGGAGGTTCAAGTCAAAACGATTGACCTTGGGACAGGCGACAGCAGCAAGACCACCACCATCAGGGCGGGCCTCGACCCGAAATAGGAAGACGGGCTCGTCAGCTTCCTCCGGGCTAACCAAGACATCTTCACGTGGAAACCAGCGGACATGCCAGGGGTGCCCAGGAATCTGATCGAGCACTCACTCAACGTCGACCCTAAAGCTACCCCGAAGCAACAACACCTCCGCCGCTTCGTCGACGACAGACGGGATGCCATCAAGAAGGAACTCGCCAAACTACTCGCGACCAGCTTCATCAGAGAAGTCTTCCATCCTGAGTGGATAGCCAACCCCGTCCTCGTCCGCAAGAAGAACTCGAACGAGTGGAGGATGTGCGTCGACTACACCGACCTCAACAAGCACTGCCCCAAGGATCCCTTCGGGTTGCCACGGATAGACCAAGTCATCGACTCCACGGCGGGCTGCGACCTGCTCTGCTTCCTTGACTGCTACTCCGGGTACCACCAGATCGCTATCAAGGAAAAAGACCAGGAGAAGACCGCGTTCATCACCCCATTTGGTGCGTACTGCTACACGACCATGTCCTTCGGGTTGAAGAACACCGGCACTACCTACCAGCGAGCTATCCAGGCCTGTTTCAAGAGGCAGCTCAACAAGAATGTCGAAGCCTATGTGGATGACATGGTCCTCAAGACCAGAAACTCCGACACGCTCATCGCCGATCTTGAAGAGACTTTCGCATCCTTCCGAGAGTACCGCTGGAAGCTCAACCCGAACAAGTGCGTCTTCGGCGTACCGTTGGGAAAACTACTCGGCTTCATCATCAGCCATCGCGGCATCGAAGCAAATCCCGAGAAGATCTCCGCCATCACTAGCATGAAAGCTCCCATGTGCATCAAGGACGTGCAGAAGCTAACCGGGTGCATGGGGGCTCTGAACAGATTAATCTCAAAGCTTGGAGAACGGGGGCTCCCCTTCTTCAAATTACTCAAGCATCACGAGAAGTTCGTGTGGACTCCAGAGGCAGACCAAACCCTTGCTCAACTCAAGGACTTCTTATCCAAGCCACCAGTCCTCATGGTTCCTCACAAAAAGGGACAGCTACTGCTCTACCTCGTCGCGACTACTCATGTGGTCAGTACTGCCATCGTCGTCGAGCGACAGGAAGACGGCCACGCCTACCCAGTCCAGCGACCAGTCTACTTCGTCAGCGAGGTCCTGTCAGAATCTAAGGCACGCTATCAACCAGTACAGAAGCTACTATATGCAGTGCTCATCACCTCGCGGAAGCTACGACACTACTTCCAGGAGTACTCGATCTCCGTCGTCACCGACTACCCGCTCGGCGACATCTTGCGGAACCAGGATGCTACTGGAAGGATCTCGAAGTGGGTAGTCGAACTCGGCGCCCTCAATATCGACTTCAAGCCACGAACAGCCATCAAGTCGCAGGCACTAGTCGACTTCATGGCAGAGTGGCGGGAAAATCAGCTACCTACTCCAACTGAGCGCCCAGAGCATTGGGTAATGTTCTTCGATGGCTCGCTCAAGCTTGAAGGCGCAGGTGTAGGGGTACTCCTAATTTCCCCAACGAGTGAACAACTCAAGTACGTCCTGCAGATCTTTTGGAAGGTCTCAAACAACGAAGCCGAGTACGAAGCTCTACTACACGGGCTCCGCCTCGCAGCTTCATTGGGCATCAAGCGACTACTAGTCTACGGCGACTCCGCAGTGGTCATCAACCAAGTCAACAAATCCTGGGACCGCAACAAGGAGAACATGGACACCTACTGCCTAGAAGTCCGCAAGCTCGAGAACAAGTTCTACGGTCTCGAGTTCCATCACGTCGTCCGCGACAAAAATGTTGCAGCGGACGTCCTGTCGAAGCTTGGCTCTACCCGCGCTCAAGTACCAGCGGGTGTCTTCGTCCACGAGCTTCACGCGACATCCATCTCGGAGCCGGCACCACCGACCACTGATCCGGCACATCCCCCAGCTGGCCAGGAGGTCATGATGATAGACGTGGACTGGCGGCAACCCTTCATCGACTACATCCGCGAGCAGAAGGTTCCCTCGGATAAGAACTTGGCCAAGCAACTCATCCGCCACGCCAAGTCATACGTCCTAGTCGGAGACAAGCTCTACAGGCGGGGCGCATCTTCCGGAGTACTCATGAAGTGTGTCCCCCTAGAAGAAGGCAAGGGCATCTTGGAGGAGATCCACAAAGGCGTCTGCGGCAACCACGCGTCCTCATGCATCCTCACGCACGCTGGTCAGCAAGGCTTTCCGACAAGCTTTCTACTGGCCCACAGCTCTGGGCGATGCCGAAGAACTCGTCAGAAGGTGCCAAGGGTGCCAATACTTCTCCAAGCAACAACGCGTCCCGGCCTACAAGCTAGTCACCATACCACCAACCTGGCCTTTCGCCTGCTGGGGGCTTGACATGATTGGGCCTCTCTTGACTACGCCAAGTGGATTCAACAGAGTTTTGGTGGCCATCGACAAGTTCACCAAGTGGATCGAGGTCAAGCCGGTCACATGCCCCAAGGCCGACAGAGTACTCGACTTCTTGGATGAACTTGTGCATCACTACGGACTACCCCATCGCATCATCGCAGTCCTGGGCTCCAACTTCAACAATCACCAGTTCTGGGAGTACTGCGAGAACAGCGGGATCGATGTCTGATATGTCTCAGTTGCCCATCCTCGAGCCAATGGACAAGTCGAGTGTGCCAACAGGATGGTACTCGACGCCCTCAAGAAGCGAATGCATGATGCTGCTAATTCAAAAGGAGGCAAGCGGATCAAGGAACTACCCAATGCGCTCTGGGGGCTACGTACTCAACCCTCCAAGCCAACGGGACAATCTCCATACTTCCTGGTCTACGGCTCCGAAGCAATCCTCCCTACCGACGTCATGTGGGATTCACCAGCAGTAGAGCAATATGACGAAGGCATATCCGAAGATAGCAGGCGGGTTGATATCGATGGACTCGAAGAAGCTCACTGTGCTGCCCTCATCCAATCGGCAAGGTACCTCAAAGGCATCCGACGCTACCATGATCGCAACATCAAGGAACGCTCCTTCAACGTTGGTGCTCTCGTCCTTCGCCGCATTCTGAACACAGAAGGACTGCACAAGCTCAGCTCGCCATGGGAAGGTTCCTTCATAGTTGCAAAGGTGATCGGACCAGGCTCCTACCGCCTCCAGACTCTTGAAGGTGAATACGTCAGCAACTCGTGGAATATCGACCAGCTCTATCGATTCTACGCCTAGTCTCTCGACTACCCTGGGGGCTCAAGTCTGCACGACTACTCCAAGACCCCTTCGCTGTAAGCGGCCTCCGGGTCCAGGCACCAGTCTCCGGACTACTCTACTCCAAGATCCAGCGTTCACGGCTACTAACGGATCTCGGGCTGCTCAGAGCGACAAAGGACTCCAGCAACGGTCTATTAAGAGACCATGTACCTCTAGATCCAGCCTACATGGCTACTAATGGATCTACTGCTGTAAGCGGCTACGCGCCCTAGCACTACTTAGCCGTAGGCGGCCTCCGGGTCCTTGTGACTACACTTGTAAAACGGCCCTGGCCACCAGGTGTACTTCTTTCAGTAATAAAGTTTGATTACCTGGCAACTAACTTACCGTGTTTCCCTCAACGGGCCTACTGGCAAGTACCACTACTTGTGACAACTCCACGATGAGCACTCTGCATACATATCTCATGACAACGAGTACTCATTTACGGAAGTTTTCTCATTCATACTTAAACAAGTTCATTACAACTTTGTTTATATACAACTATTGCTACAAGCTAACCCTACAGGACTACTGGAGGTTCAGCTTTCTGGCGACTTGTTCAGCTATTGGTGCCATCTGCTCCAGGAGCTCTGTGTACTGCTCATCAGTACAGTTGGCGACTAGTCCACCCGCGACTATGTCCACTGGAGCCTTGGGGAAGTACGACTTCATGTACGCCAAGACTTGATTGGGGATCGACTTCGCCAGATATTTGACGTACGTCGCCAGACGACTAGGAGCTTCTCTCAGATGGTCAACCAATGGAGCAATCTTCGGCCCGCCCGGATGAGGCACCAGTAGCCTTGCAATGGGAAGTGCGGCTTCTTCAAGTTCTTTGAGTTGTCCCCGCAACTTCTCGCAATCCTCGTTCAGCTTCTGCAGGGATTTGTAGAAGTTGACGAGGTCACGGTCCGAGGCAATTCGGAGCTCCATGTGCTTATCGCACTCGTAAGCCAACTGCTTATAATCATATTCAAGTACCTCACGGGCCTCCTTCTCCCGGTAGAAGAGGTTCTTCATGTCGACTTTTGAGGCCTTCAGCTGCTCAACCCGGGTCTTGAGCACTGCAATCAACAAACAAGGCGGGGTTAGACTACTGCAAGGCACTTCTAATAGGTAATCGACAAGACAGCAGCATACCTTTGTTCTTGTTGCGGAGCGACTTGTTCTCGCGCACCATCTCGTCGCTCTTCTCCTGCATGTCCTGGACTTCATTATGATACTGGGCGAAGGCACCGTCAGTTTTGACTGCAGCATGGCGGAGTGCTTCCTGGCCTTCGCGAGTTCTTCCTCCAACGCTTCCGCCGGGAGCACTGTATCGCCGTATGCTTGGAGCATCTCAGATTTCTGTCGGGATCTCTCCACGACATCCTGCAGTAGGCAACAACTGTTATTCGGGTACATAGCACTTATGGCAGATTGACCATCCAAGGGTACTGATAACTCACCTTCATCCATTGCTCGGCCCGGCGCATCGCCTCCAAGTTGCGCGCTACCGCTGCTGGGTCGACGAGATCGTCCGCCAGAAGCTCGATCCCACCACGACTAGTTGTGGCGGCCCTGGACATCGGCCCTGAACGGATCAGCTCCGCATCCTGAATTTCTGGTGAACGGGCGACTACGTCTAGGCTTGATTCTGGCAGTACTTCGTCGCGTCTCCCTTTGGCTACCCCGGGGGCTCATTGGCTGGCTACCTCCGCCGGCTCAGTTGCTGCTTTGGCGATCTCTTGAGTCTCCGGCACCGCGCCTTCAACAGGCACTACCTCGGGGATAGTGCTTCCTTCGGCTTCGGCCCCTGTCAACAGAAGACACATGGATTAGTCTACCTCGGGGGCTACGACTACTACTGCAGGAAGGCTGCGTTCGTACAGTACACTCACCTTCAACAATGATGGCCTCCGGCAGTGTAGCCTCTACGGCCGGCGCCACGGTCTCGGCCCTGGGGGGGGAGTGGACTCCTCGGAAGCTTGCGCAGAATCTTCTTCAGCCACTGCCGCGCTGGGCTCATCCCCCTCCCAGGACAAGTCTGTCGATTTCCTGCATAGTACACAATCGGTTGTCAACCAAGTACGACTACCAATCTACATGTACTACTAGGGAAAGATTTTCACTTACAAGCTCGACCGGACAACAGTCACGGTCGGGGCACCAAGTATGCTAGTGATGTCTACTAGTCCGGCTTCAGCACGCGCCTCTTCTTCGGCTTCAGTTGCCCCTAGTTCCTCCGCAGCAGGGGCTGCGGCCGGCTCCGTCCTGCTCTCAGCAACCGGCGCCTGTAGTTCGACTTTTGTCACTGCGGGGGCTGGGCTGCGGCTTCTTTCAGCTGGCTCCTCCACCATCTCCCAGTCGCCTTTGTCTCCTTGGTCTACGGGATCGGAAGGTGGAATCTCCTGCAAGCAACGGAATTTTGTCGTCAGCATACACAACATTGAAGGACAAGTACTCGACTAATCTACTCAAAGAGTTTACCTCTTGAGACATAGTCTCGATGACCTTCAACTTCTTGGCGACGTGCTTGCGTGCCACGTTGCACGGACTCCTCGGCGGCGCAGGCAGACTAGCCTGCAAACTAGTCGGAGGATCGTGGATGAGGGGAACATTGGGCAGTCCAGGGCGGCTGAACCTCGAACGCAGCTGGAACCGCTCCTGAAGCGTCTCATTGTCTTCTTCGTCTGACGTGTCCTCGACGATGACGGTGTCGTCACCTTCACCGACTTCGTGGCGCTCCTTGGCTTTGCCCTTCCCCTCCTCTGGGATATCCACAAGTCGAGGAGGCGAAGCCGGCTCAGAGACAAACTTTACTTTGTCCTCCTGCAACAAGCACATTGGGTGAGCACGACTACTACTACATAATCAGTACTCGTACACTGAGTGCGGCTACTGACCTCGTTCGGCAGATGAGCGGCGGAGTACTCGGGGACCGGACAGGGCGTGTACACCGACATGTCCTTGAAGATCCTGCCCAGCATATCGATGATGTCGTCATCATCAATCTCACAGCCGGGCATCCGCGACGAGTCGCCCTCGCCGGTGTACTGGTAGCCGAGGGTGTCGCGAGCCATCAGTGGCTGCACCCTCTTCTTCATAAAGCTGAAGGCCACATGTTCGTCCCTCAGCCCGGCCTCCCTCAAAGCCTTGATCTTCAACAGCAGCTCGGGTAGCTGGATACCCTCCTGCATCGTCGGCTCCGTATTCCACCAGGGCCGGTGCTTCGGCTGCTTACCGCTGGGCTTCGGCAGCTCCGGGTGGTGGTTGGTGATGTAGAACCGCTTCGACTTCCAGTCCTGGTTGGAGTCAATCAATTTGTACGCCAAGTACTGCTCACTGGCGTCTTCGCGCATCTGGATGCCGGATCCCCGACTACTCGCGGGTCGTTGGCTCTTGGCTGGGGCTTCACACGGAAGAACTTCCGGAATAGTACCCAGTGGGGCTTGATTCCCAAGAACGCTTCGCAGAAATGAACGAAGACAAAAACGTGGAAGATGCTATTAGGGTTGAGGTTGAGGTACTCAATACCGTAATACTCAAGCAGACCCTTGAAGAAGCTGCACGAATCTCGCGAGCATTGGGATCTCATTGGGATTCTTCTCCATCGGGTATGGATCTCCCGCGGCGGCACGCCACATGTTGACCTCCTTCTCCCGGAGAAATCCGCTGTTCAGCAGCGCCAATAGGTCCTCAGTCTTCGCTTTGGATTTCTTCCACTCTTTGTTGGGATTCGGGCGCGGGGGAGACACTGGCGGTGTTGATCCTCCGGCGGATCCAGCAGCCTCCTCCCGGGATCTCTTCTTCCCGCCGGCGGTCTTCATGATCTTGGATGGTGAGGGCTTCATTCTCCAAGTACAGCGGATTTTCACTCGCATTCGCTTGGAGGCTGCGGCGGTGGCTACTGGAGGCGGTGCGCTTGGATCTATGATTTCCACCAAGGTGGCAGTGTGCACCGGCGGCGGATTCTTAGCGAGATCTGCTACGAATGGCTGCAAGTGTGGGGGTGAAAAAACCTAAGGGTTTTGGCTTATATTTATAAGTCAACCGGCGGCTCTGCAACGGCCGGATGGATATGTTTCAAAACAGCTGACTCAGTGGCAACGCCTGACCTTTCGACTTCCAGTAGTCGATGCACTTTATCTCGGGGGCTCGGCTACATCTAATCAATTCCCAGGGTAGAGAAAAGACTCAAGAGCAACTCAGGACACATTCTACATTCAAGATGACCCTTCAATTCGAGAGGAAGTACTCGACTCAAGGCTCGGGGGCTCCGTGCCATGTGTCCTTCGGTTTTTTCTCTGGATTTTGCGGGATAATCTTGCCAGAACTTCAGATTAACCCTCAGCCAGAGTCTACGACTCAACCTAAGGCTCAGGGGCTACTCCATATGGAGTGCGATTTTGCAATCGCACTTCCATATAAACTTTGGTTTCAAGACAACACGAGTATTGTTGAAGACCTTCAAGAGCAGAACTCGAGGACTCTTGGGGACTACTCGAGAAGACTTCAGGATTACTCAAGGATTAGCTGGAGTACCTTCCAGCCTCGGGATGCTTCAAGTGTGCTTGAGGGCTTTAGACTTGTAGTACTCGGGGACGCTTGAGGACTACTCGCCAAGGCCGTCAAGACTACTTGAAGCTATCCTACTCGACTACAAAGTACTCAGGGGCTTGTCGTATGGACCTCCCTGGGCCCACTACCTCAGTGGGTACCAGGACCGACTACTCGGTGGGCCCCTAGGACTACCCGGCTTGTGCCACACGGCACCCGATGGCGTGAGGCGCAAGGACTACGGTGGAGAAGTACTCAGATAGGAAGCTATACATACCCCGTACTGTGTAGAGAACTCCTAGACGTACCCGACTAGTACTCTCTCCCTGAACCGACTTGTAACCCTATCTCCCGGACTAAATAAGGTGAGGTCGGGACCCTTCTTTCATATACGCATCATCTTGTAAACACACCCGATCAATCCAGAGCTACGTAGCATACAGGACGTAGGGTATTACGCACCTTGCGGCCCGAACCTGTCTAAAATGTGTGCCACGTGTCTCTTCCTTCGAGTTACCGATCTCGGCGAGGCGACATTCATCTACCTCGGGTTCTCCCCTTGGTAGGTTGCCGGTCTAAAACACCGACAAGGCTCATACCTCCTCCAAACACTTGAAGGCGACGACATCAGCAACTCGTGGAATGTCGACCAATTGTGTCGCTTCTACACGTAGTCGCTCGACTACTCGTATACGGGCCCAAGTCTATACGGCTACTCATGGACTCTTCGCTGTAAGCGGCCTCTCGGTCCTAGCACTAGTCTCCGGACTACTCTTCTCCAAAATCCAGCATCAACGGCTATTAACAAATCTTGGGCTGCTCAGAGCAGAATGACTCTGGCGGCGGTCTACAGACCATGTACTCTAGATCCAGCCTACGCGGCTCCTAATAGATCTTCAGGCTGTAAGCAGCTCTAACGCCCAAGCAAACACTTAGCCATAGGCGGCCTATGGGTCCTGGCGACTACTCATCTGTAACGGCCCTGTCCACTCATAGGTACCTCTTCATCAGTAATAAAGTTTGATTTTATTCAACTCATTTATTGTGCATTCTACTTAGGCAGATTCTACCGAGTACTACTACTGACAACTACTTCTACGGCTTGGTACTCCACTCACTTCACTGCAAGTGGCACTCACGAGCTCATTACATACACAAGTAGTGGACAATTTTCATTAATATTACACAGAAGTTCCTAACAATTTTCGGCGGCCTTGAAGCTTCTCGCAGTCTTCATTTAATTTTAGTAGAGATTTATAGCAATTTACAAGATCATGGTCTGAGGCTTCATGGAGCACCATGTTCATGATGCATTCATGGCGCAGTTGGGCGTAGTTGTACTCAAGTACCTCTCTTTTGTCGGTCTCGCGGTACACAATATTCTTGAGGTCCGTCTCTGACGTCTTCAGCTGGTCAACTCTTGCTTCAAGCTCTGCAGACAACTCAATTCAAGGTCAGACTACTTACAAGTGCAATGGTAAGTACTTAGTACCTTGGTGGAAGACATACCTTTGTTCTTCTGGCGCAATGACTTGTTCTTCTTGAAGGATCAGATGACGACTAGAGAGGGGGGGAGTGAATAGGAGCCGTTAAAAATTCTTCCCAAAGAACCCGGCCTATGCCCTAGTCAAATCCCTGTGACGCCCCAGGTTTTTAATTACCGTCGTTAACGCTAATGACACGATTAGCCGGTCAAATGGTCAACCCTAGGTCAACCTGGGCCCTCACCCATGAAAACTCCTTAACACACCCCTAGTGACCCTAGTGAATAGTTAAAACATTTGTGGGGCCAACCCATGGTCAAAGGGTGGGTCAAACCCCCTTGCCACCCAGTGTCCACAAGTGTCTGCCGGAACTTTTGCCGCGTTCCCCAAATTTCACCTAAACACTTAAAATTCTACCTTTAGGAAAGTTGTAGATCTTGTTGAGGGACACAACTTTCATGTAGAGTGGCATTGCTGATTTGGAGGGGAAAATTGTGAAAAAGCCCTTGCAAGATAGATTCTACTGTTGGCAGAATCATGCTGACATTCAAAGTTGACATTCCTCTAGATTCAAATCTAAACAGTAAAACCCCATACAACCTTTGGGAAAGTTGTAGCTGGTACTTAGATCTACAACTTTGGTATTCATTGTTTGGTCGAGTTGTATTCAAAATTTTGGAGATATCGTGGCTTGAACACGGCACCGGTGTCCTTGTCAAACGCAGAGCGCGTCGCGCGCGCGACGTCGCGCGCGCGCAAGGCGCCGCCGTCGCCGCCCGCCGCCGGCCTTGCCCCCGCCCGTGCCGCCCGAGGCCTCGACGTCCGTGTCACGCTGCGTCCCGATGCCCCACGCCCCGATGCGCTCCGTCCCGAGGCGCCTTGGCGTCCGCGCCGCCGTACGCGCACGCGCCACGGACCGGCGGTCCGTCGGCGGCGGCGCCGCCGCCGTACGCGCGCGCCTCGACGCGCCGTAGCACGGCCGCATCTTCCGCCGTCACCCGCACGTCACCCACGGGCCGCCCGAGCGGGTATAAAGCCTCCCGGCCTCTCCTCGCGCGCCGCACCGAGCCGCCCGCGCCATCGCCGCCGCCATTCCGCCGCCGCCGGTGCTAGCTCGCCTGGCTCGTGCTCGCCGCCGTCCAAGCCCTCAGTTCGCTTCCATAGCACCCAGGCCAGCTCGCAAGCGCGCTTGTTTGCGTCAATTTGGCTTCCACACCGCAGCACACCGAGCCGCCGTGAGCGCCGCCGCCGGCCACCGCCGTGCGCCATCGCCGCTCGTTCGCCCCACTGGCCAACCACCCCACGAGCTTTCCTAGCCCCTAATACAACTCCCAGAGCCGCGTGTTGTCCTAGTCCGTGCTCTCCTCGCCGGGAACCCGAGCCGCCGCCGCCGTGCTCGCCGGTCGCCGTCGAGCGCCGCCGTGCAGGCCCTCTCTGCCCCAACCGCACCTACCCGGCCCTCCTAGGTGAGCTTGTGGTCCTCCACGGCCACTTGCCCGGCCAGGATCGCCGCCGGCTAGCCGGAATTGGGCTTTGCCCGTGCCGCCGGCCGGCCAGGGACCCAATTGCAGAGATCCAACTCTTGTTAGGGTGTTTTAAGTAAAAGTGCAGGACTAGTCTGTGAAAGACCTATCTAACTTTTCTTGCAGATCAGTCCACAGTCTTAGAAAATCCCTAGAAATTCACAGAAAATTCCAAAAATTCTCAAACAAATTTTGTAGGTCTCAGGATGTCAAACCCCACCCATGTGTGGTACACTTGTGACTAGATTCAAAGTAGTTTTGGCAGGAAAATTACAAATGTGTTATGCTCGAATCTGTCATAACTTGAAATGTATAGCTTCTCTGTAGCTGAGCTTTGGATATGTTGTGAGTTAGGACAAGACAAGATGATGTGCCAAAAATTGCACAAAGTTATCATGTGAATCTTTTTATAAAACTGTTTTTCCATCTCTGGCAGAACTGCATAGATGAATTTTCATGTTAAATATATTCATGTTCTTGAGCCCAACTTGTGCACACTGTCTTGTGATGTCAAAAGGCACATCTGGTGAATTAATCATGAATTTAGGAGTAACATAAGTTATTATTCTTGATTAATGCATGTTTTCCTTTGTAAATTAATAAACCAAGTTCAGTAGAGGTTCCATGTGAACATGCTAGCTTTTTAGACTTGTTTAGGACCAGAGAACATGCACAAGAAAGTTTGGATTATTTTGATGCTTATTTATTTTTATATGCATTTAAGTTGAATCACTAGCTAGCCTTTGTTATTTTCAATAATATTTAAATTCCTAGCATCCACCACTTACATGTGGGTCCCATGGACCAGGATAGGTGCTAGTAAGCCTAAGAAACACTCATGTAGTTTTTGGTAATTTAATGGGTTAAATAAATGGCTTAAATGCCCTTTTTATATTAAAGGGAAATTAATAAAGAAAATCCTTAATTAAATCTTTTTCCTTTTTGAAGGCATTATTTAATGTAAATAAAAATAAAGTTAATTACCAAGCACTAATAAGGAATTAATTCATGAATATAATTATTAATTACACCATGTGGGTAAAGATAAAATAAAATAAAGCTTTCCCATGGAATGATAAGCTTAAATAAAAACCCTTATTCAAATATGGAATAAAAGAGTAACCCATGTACATTCCCTAACCTTCCTAAAAGAGAAACCTTAATTGAATGCTTGTCAAGGTGGATATGACCAACTAAAGTTGGATAAGACAACAAACTATCACATCACCTAAAGTGCATTACATTCCGTGTAGATCTTCCAGACGGAGACTACTCCCTGGTCCCGGAAACCGAGGAAGGCGGAGCGAAGGTTCTCTGCAAGTACGTGGACGGACTCGACACCGAGGGTGCCCAAGCTAACCTAGTCGACGAAGGCAAGCTCCGGTGCATCTAACCCGAGTTTTAAAGTTCTTTATTCAAATTATCTATGAATGATTGTGCATTTATGTGCGGGAGTTGAATGAAACCCTAGATGCATGATCCATAGGTACCTTTGTCCCTACTAGTATGATAGGTCGATAGTTGCTAAGATATAGGACCGTTACAAGTCGGGTGATGACCTCACTCGCGAGAATAGGTTCCTAGATAGGAATCATACTATATCCTTAAATGGATTGCTCACGTGGTAAGAGCATGGGATGCGGGCTCGGTCCGGTGGTTATGTGGGTTAAGTCTTTGAACGTACCAAGCATATGCGGGTATGGGACCGGTAAGCCTAGTACCATAATGAGGCGGTGAGGGATCTTACTATTACTACTCTTGGGATTCGCTCTCACGGCTAGCTACCGGTGGTGTATGGTGACTCCGGGTATCTCGCGGGGTATGCCGGATAGCCTGCACCAAAGACTGTAAGATTCGATCCCAACCCGAGGATTTATGGGGACGGCCTGGGGAGTTGTCCTCGCGGGGGCAGCCGACCGTGTGTTTGGGTTTACCTTGCAAGGTTTATAATCAATCGATTGTCGGCCTCTCACCGTTATCCGAGACTACTTACTCCACTAGTCATGTGATCCCTAATGATGGAAGTTGATGAAGATGATGTTTGATTAATTGTATTGTACAACATTGTTTGTATTAGTTGGCTAATGTAGTAAAGATTAAACCACTAGAAATTGGTGCTAAAATCTTGAAAGTAAGGACCTACTCTTTGTTACTTTTTAGCAAAAACAACCCAGTAGCCAAAAGCCTTTCATGGTCTAGATTTGGTGAAGTAGATATCACCGACGGGTAAGTCTTGCTGAGTATTAGTATACTCAGCCTTGCTATAATGTGTTGATCCAGGTAATGCCTTCAGTGATGTGTGGCCCGGTGAGATCCTGCCGGCCGGGGAGGCGGGAGTGGGTGGAGGACGACTACTGAAGCATCATGGATGGCCTCCCGTGGTGACCTTGCTTCCGCTAGTTATTTCCCGTTGCTTTGAAAAAGCTGCGAACTATTTCGTCATGACAAAAACTATGGTTTGTAATAATTAAACCCTTCGGGGTACGTATTTGAATTTGAATGTTGTTGTATCTCTGGACTCGCCTTCGAGTGAGTTTTAATGCATATAATCGATCCTTGTGCTCTCAAGTGATTTACCGGGCGTTAACCCGGCGACTTACGACAGGATGGTACTTTATTATTGCTTAATGACCAAGGTGGATCGGTCTTAGGCGATAGTACGGTACTTTCCTGGGCGGGTTGTCACAGTTGGCATCAGAGCTTATATGCACCAGAGATTAATTAATAAACCTTAATCACCGATTTTTTTTTTGAATAAAATATGCCAAGATTTTCGATTTTCCAAAAATACGTTGGTCCGCTAAGGATAAACTAGACCGAGAGGCCCTAGAGGGAATTTTGGGTTCTTTCAGGTGGCTTAAATAACTTATGGTTTATTTTGCTAACTCCCAAGCACATTTCTTTTCGTTAGACTTACTTTATTGCACAACCAAACTAGGAGCCACGTGTTTTATACGTGTGCTGTTCCGCATCACGGGAATTGCGAGGGTTGATGGAGTGATCCATTCCACGGATCCCATCTTCGCGTCTGTTTATGAGTTGTGTGTCGCCACGTGTTTCATACGTGTGCATTCCGCATGTCGCTCATGCGAGGCAAGGATACACTCCATTCAAACGGAGGGTGTCCGAGGTTGGACGCTGTCCATGCAGCGGCTTAACGCATGGATGTCGTTTCTATAGTGAACGGTAATGTATGTGGACGCTTTCGTGACGTGCTGGCACGAAAGGTTCGTTTTCTGCAGGTACATAACAGCGCTTCGTTAGTTGTTAAGCGAGTACCGTATAGCTCTCGACTAGATATTATAGGGAGAGACGAATATGAGCCTTGCCACCGGCACTAACTTCGATTTTTGGCTTGATTGCCATGTGAGGTCGAATAGGACGTCTTGCATGCATGTTAAAAATCGAAACAACTAAAATGGACCCAAAAATCGAATTTCCATATGTTCTCTAAGGAAGTTGATGCTAGTGTGTGTTTTTATAAACTAGAATACCCCTCATACCTAGCCGTCTTGCCGCCGAAATTTTGTGAAAATTTTGTTGATCATGTGCTAGGTTAACTAAACCAGGTTGATAAAAGCAGTCGTTCCTCAACTAGTTACCTTGTAATAGCAAGTCTCAATTCTAGTTGTTGGGTTGGTTCACTTTTCCTTTAGGCACATCCAAGTCAAGGACCCTCCATCTTGTTTCCTTGATCGTTGTTCAACCACAAAATCCCACTTAAGAGTATTAAAGGATTAATTTAAAAGTTGGGAAAAGTTTGAGGTTTCTGGGCTTTTGGTTATGAAATTTTGTTCACAACTGCCAGAACTTCACCATTGTCATGCCGTTCTCTTTTGAGATCTGACATGGGTTACCTTTGTGTACAGATGGATTTCCCCGTGTTTCACCAGTTCGACGCTGACGGTACGATCCGTACCAACGGGTTGCACTGGGAGGGTTTTCCGCGCTTGGCGTGGGAAGCACTCAGTGCCGCAGGCTACCTTACCCCGCCGACGTACGAGGTGAAGGAGTTTGAGCGCTTTGGTGTTCCCCGTTGCAGGGTGATCGTGACTGTGCTGCCGCACCCTGACCACGCCGACTGGTTTGACCTGAGTTTTATTTACTGGGGATTTATCACGCACGAGTCCGTGGAGTCAGCCGCCCTCAGAGTGCTGACAGACTTTTGTGACCACAACCCTACTGTGGTAGCTCTTTCACCGTTTGGACTGTTTCCAGCTGTGAGTCCTCACGACCCAGCTTGGTTGGACCGTTTGGACCATCTACGGGAGCTACTGACCCTAGCAGAGCCGTTGGATGTTACTCAGACACTTGCCCGTTGTCTGAACGTGGTTTTCACACTCCAGGGGCTGCGTTTTAACACCACAGCGATTATTGCACAAGCACACGGAGGCATCTAGGCGCGATTGGGAGCAGCTTTCAGAAGCACACCGGCGGGCTGAACTTCACGCTTACCCGGGTGCGGCGAGGAGAACGACGAGTCGCGTACTAGAAGGTTCCGGTTGGAGCTTGAGCGAGGTGACAACCTCCGGAGGATCGTGGACCTAGAGACGGAGAACAATGCACTAGAGGAGGATGCCGACGCACACGAGATTGAGAGGCCGACCCCGTTGCGGAACATTGCGATATGCGGCGGCGAGGTGCGGGAGGCCGAGGTACGGGTGGCGGCCTTACGGGCTATAGTGGCCTTACGGCCCACCGCCCCCCGATGCGAGCACACCGGAGGAGCAGCGAGGCCGTGTCCGGTCCGGATCGACGAGCCGGGCGGGACCACCGCTACCGACTCCCCCAGCTTCGCCTTCGTACAGTGGTGCTTCAGTGGGCAACTAGGTTGCCGACAGCAGGGAGCAGCAGGATATCGATCTTATCGAGTTGTATTAGAGATGTTGGCGTAGTGGCTTGACAGCACGTCTTCGTGCCAAGCAGCTATTGTATCATGTGTTGTCTTGATGTTTCAAAACCGAGTTGTAATGACGTTGAACCTTGATCTGTCATGTTGTAATAAGAATATTCAAGCTTGTATGCTTTAAGTGAATCCCGTTGCCTTTCAAATTGAATTTTCTTGTGCTAAATACCATATCCTTGGATAATTCGTTGCGATTGATCACGCTTGTCAAGGAATGCATTGCTTATCTCCTATGAACGTAGGTAAACCAAAGCATCTTTGCGAACGTCACTCGTTGCCAGCATATAAGTGCTCGTTCGTATACCATCTTCTTTGGTATTCGGGATAACGACGATCGTTCGGAAGTGATTAGGAGCCTCGCAGTTGAGCAATCACCGTCCTAACCATGTTAAGAGAAACGATTCTATGAATCTTGGTGGCTATAGGATGTTGTGCTTGTTGTTGTACTCATTATTTACGTACTAATGAGATGTGATAATGCATGATCGTGCTTGTCATCATTTGGGAGTAAGCTTTCGGTTATCTCACTAATAACGCTCACTTTTCAGATGGTGGGAACCACGCGCAGCTCTCCCAACGGTTTTGGAGCAAGTGGTAGTGGTGACTTGCCGCCACCCCCGCCCATGAACCCGACGGAGGCTTTCATGGCCACCCAGACCGAGGTGCTGCGCCAGATCTTGCAGACACAGCAGCAGATCGCCCAGCAGATGAACCGAGGGCCGCCACATGGGGCCAACCACGAGGGACCTAACCAGGTCACCACGTATGCCCAGTTCATCGCCATGAAGCCACCAACTTTCGCGAAGGCAGAAGACCCTCTGGAAGCTGAGGCTTGGGTCAAGGCCATAGAGGCGAAATTCTCTGCCTTTGTGCTGCCTTGCTCGGAGGAGAACAAAGCGAACTTCGCAGCCCTACAGCTGCGAGGTGAAGCTTTGATGTGGTGGGACCATTTCAAGTCCATGCAGCGAAATCACGCCGTGACTTGGGAAGAATTCAAGCAAGCTTTCAAGAGTCATCACATCCCCAAGGGTCTGATGGACCGAAAGATGAGGGAACTGTTAGCCCTTCATCAAGGATCTGACTCCGTGTACCGCTATGCCCAAAAATTCAATAGCTTATGCCAATACGGTGGGCATCATGTTGATACTGATGCCAAGAAGATGGAGAGGTTCCGCGACGGACTTGATGGCAAGTTGTATGAGCGCCTAAATCTGCTCGAGCCCGCAAACTTCCATGAGCTCGTGAATAAAGCTATCTCGCAAGAAGATGCTATGAAGAAAGCCCACGGGGACAACAAGAGGGTGTCCGGTTTCACCCCAGGCAGCGGAACACACAAGAAGTTTCGCTTTGTGAAGAAGGAAGCTCCGGGCCCATCCCCCGCAATCTTCAAGCGGACGCCGGACGATGAAGCCATTCCAGGGCAAACCTGCTGGGAACTTCCAGTTCCGCCGTGCCCAGCAGCAGGCTCCAAAGCCCAATGCACCCCCTCGTGATGTTGGAGATCGCCGTTGCTACAACTGTGGCCAGCCAGGGCACTACATTAATGAGTGTCCCAAGCCCAGGCAGACCAAGCCAAACCCACAGAACCAAAGTGCGGGACGTAAACCTGCCACTCCGGCCAAGAAACCCATGGTGCAAGTGCGCCAGGGCAAGTTGAACTTCACCACCATGAGTGACATTCCCGCAGGAGCTCCAGTACTCACGGGTACATTCTCTATCAATAACACTCCTGTCAAGGTCTTATTTGATTCGGGAGCCACCCATAGTTTCATAAATGAGAGTCTACTAGACAAATTGGGTCTAAGAGGAGTACCAACCAAATCTACTTATAAAATTACCACACCTGGTGGAAACATCACGTCTCAATTAGTGATTTTTGGAGTTCCCCTAAGACTAGGAAGTCGGGTCGTTCAATCTAATCTGATAGTCATCCAGTTAGGAAGCATGGATGTTATTTTGGGTATGGAATGGATGAATCAACATAAGGTGGTTCTAGATATATCAGATAGGGTCGTAGAGATCCACTCTCCTACGGTCGGGCACACTACCTTGTACCTACCTTTCCGGGACGGTACCGACTCTTGTGCCTATGCGACCATTATCTCCTCCCTCGATGAGATTCCAGTAGTGTGTGAGTACCCGGATGTGTTTCCTGACGAGTTACCTGGTATGCCACCAGACAGAGATGTTGAGTTTGTGATCGAACTCCAACCCGGTACCGCACCCATTTCCAAAGGACCTTATCGCATGCCACCCAAAGAGCTAGCCGAGCTAAAACCCCAATTCCAAGAGTTGTTAGATAAGGGTTACATTCGCCCGAGCTCTTCTCGTTGGGGTTGCCCTGCTCTTTTTGTCAAAAAGAAAGATGGTAGCTTGAGGATGTGCGTAGATTACTGTCCACTCAATGCAGTCACCATCAAAAACAAATACCCACTCCCTCGAATCGATGTACTGTTTGATCAATTGGCTGGTGCCAAAGTCTTCTCTAAGATTGACCTTCGTTCTGGCTACCACCAAATCAAGATTCGACCATGCGATATTCCTAAAACCGCTTTTTCCACTCGTTATGGTCTTTACGAGTTCTTGGTCATGTCCTTCGGACTCACTAACACACCTGCCTACTTCATGTACCTCATAAACTCCGTATTCATGATGGAGCTCGATAAGTTTGTCGTGGTTTTCATCGATGATATCCTCATCTATTCTAAAAACGAGGCAGAACACGCCAACCATCTCCGAGTTGTCCTTCAGCGTTTGCGAGATCATCAGCTTTATGCTAAATTCTCCAAATGCGAATTCTGGTTGAAAAGTGTCAAATTCTTGGGGCACACCATTTCCCATGATGGTATCTCCATGGATCCTAGCAAAGTTTAGGAGGTAATGGATTGGAAACCACCCAAATCTGTACATCACATCCGCAGTTTCCTAGGATTGGCGGGATATTACCGTCGATTCATTCCTGACTTTTCTAGAATCGCAAAACCCATGACCGAATTACTCAAGAAGGGAATGAAATTCGTGTGGAGTGAAGCATGTGAGAAAGCTTTTCACACCCTCATACAACATCTAACCTCAGCCCCAGTGCTAGCTCAGCCCGATAACTCCAAGCCATTTGAAGTCTTCTGTGACGCATCAGGCACCGGTCTTGGCTGTGTCCTTATGCAAGAAGGCCGAGTCATTGCCTATGCTTCACGAGCTCTTTGACCCCACGAGCTCAACTATCCTACTCACGATCTTGAACTAGCCGCCGTTGTTCATGCCCTCAAGATATGGAGACACTATCTAATGGGCAATCATTGCAATATCTTCACTGATCACAAGAGCCTCAAATATATCTTCACCCAGTCAGAATTGAATATGAGACAGAGAAGATGGCTTGAGTTGATCAAGGATTATGATCTAGAAGTGCATTATCATCCTGGCAAAGCAAATGTTGTTGCGGATGCTCTTAGCCGCAAGGATCATTGCAACCACCTAGAGTTGGTGCCAGTCGGCGAACCCCCGTGTGAGGAAATGAGAAAGCTCGGCCTAGAAGTGGTGCCGCGGGGAATTCTTTATGCCTTGATCGCGAGTCCGGCCTTTATGACAGAATTGTCACGGCCCAGCGCAATGATGCGAATATCCAAAACATCAGGCAGAAACTAGTGGAAGGAGACCCAAAGTACACTTGTTTTCAGCAAGATCACCAAGGTGTGGTCTGGTTTGAAAAACGCCTAGTGGTCCCCGTTGACCCGAAAATCAAGAAGATCATTCTATATGAAGCTCACAAGTCCAAATTCTCTATCCATCCCGTTAGTACCAAGATGTACCAAGATCTAAAGCAGAACTTTTGGTGGTCTAACATGAAGGTGGATGTAGCCAAGTATGTAGCCGAGTGCGATACTTGCCATCGGATGAAAGCAAGTCATCTGAAATCGGCAGGAGTACTCCAACCCCTGTCGATACCTATGTGGAAATGGGACGACATTAGTATGGATTTTATTGTAGGTTTACCCCTGACCCCAAGGAAAAAGAATTCTATTTGGGTGATCGTGGATAGACTTACCAAGACTGCTCACTTCATTGCCGTGCACACCACTTACTCCGTGCAACAGTATGCAGAGTTGTACGTGGACCATGTAGTTCGTCTGCATGGGATCCCAAAGACTATAATCTCTGATAGAGGAACTCCGTTTGTAGCCCGTTTTTGGGAGCAGTTGCATGAGTGTTTGGGAACTCAGCTACTCCGTAGTTCCAGTTACCACCCACAGACAGATGGTCAGACTGAGAGGATAAACCAGATCCTAGAGGACATGTTGAGAGCAAGCATCTTGCACTTTGACAAAATTTGGGACAAGTGCTTGTCCTTAGCAGAGTTCTCCTACAATAACAGCTATCAGGCCATTTTGAAAATGGCACCGTTCGATGCTCTATACGGACGCAGATGCCGCACCCCACTGAATTGGTCAGAAGCCGGAGAAAGAACACTCTTTGGACCAGAGTTAGTTAAAGAGTCCGAAGAGAAAGTACAAGTGATAAGAGAAAATTTGAAGATGGCCCATATGCGACAAAAGAGTTATCATGATAAGGGAACCGCACCTCGACACTTTGAAGTGGGAGATCATGTGTACTTGAAGGTATCCCCTACCAAAGGTGTGCAAAGGTTCGGAGTCAAAGGAAAGTTAGCCCCCGCGCTACATTGGACCCTACGAAGTAATAGAAGTATGTGGACCCGTGGCCTACCGTATCCAATTGCCGAACGGTTTTCCACGGTTCACAATGTGTTTCATGTAACTCGGTTGAAGAAAGGAATGACTGTTCCGGAGAACGAGATCATCGCGAGAAGCTAATGCTTGGATCGAGCCGGATTTCTCGCTAGTCGAGCATCCCTTAAAGGTGCTAGATCAAAAAGAGCGAAGGACCCGGAGGCAAACCGTGCGAATGTACAAGATCCAATGGAGCCATCACACGGAAGAAGAGGCCACATGGGAGACGGAGGATTATCTCAACACCAAGTATCCGGGCTTCCTCCAATCCCGAAACAGTGAGTCTTTTCCCCATCTCTTCGTTGTCCAGTCGAATCTCGGGACGAGATTCCTTCTAAGGGGGGTAGGCTGTGACGCCTCAGGTTTTTAATTACCGTCGTTAACGCTAATGACACGATTAGCCGGTCAAATGGTCAACCCTAGGTCAACCTGGGCCCTCACCCATGAAAACTCCTTAACACACCCCTAGTGACCCTAGTGAATAGTTAAAACATTTGTGGGGCCAACCCATGGTCAAAGGGTGGGTCAAACCCCCTTGCCACCCAGTGTCCACAAGTGTCCGCTCGGAACTTTTGCCGCGTTCCCCAAATTTCACCTAAACACTTAAAATTCTACCTTTAGGAAAGTTGTAGATCTTGTTGAGGGACACAACTTTCATGTAGAGTGGCATTGCTGATTTGGAGGGGAAAATTGTGAAAAAGCCCTTGCAAGACGAGATTCTCTTGTTGGCGAATCATGCTGACATTCAAAGTTGACATTCCTCTAGATTCAAATCTAAACAGTAAAACCCCATACAACCTTTGGGAAAGTTGTAGCTGGTACTTAGATCTACAACTTTGGTATTCATTGTTTGGTCGAGTTGTATTCAAAATTTTGGAGATATCGTGGCTTGAACACAGCACTAGTGTCACTGTCAAACGCAGAGCGCGTCGCGCCGCGACGTCGCGCGCGCAGTGCGCCGCCGTCGCCGCCCGCCGCCGGCCTTGCCCCGGCATCCGCGCCCCGCGCCGCCCGAGGCCTCGACGTCCGCGTCACGCTGCGTCCCGATGCCCCACGCCCCGATGCGCTCCGTCCCGAGGCGCCTTGGCGTCCGCGCCGCCGCACGCGCGCGCGCCACGGACTGGCGGCGGTCCGTCGGCGGCGTCGCCGCCGTACGCGCGCGCGCCTCGACGCGCCGTAGCACGGCCGCATCTTCCGCCGTCACCCGCGCGTCACCCACGGGCCGCCCGAGCCGGGTATAAAGCCTCCCGGCCTCTCCTCGCGCGCCGCGCCGAGCCGCCCGCGCCATCGCCGCCGCCATTCCGCCGCCGCCGTGCTAGCTCGCCCGGCTCGCGCTCGCCGCCGTCCAAGCCCTCGGTTCGCTTCCATAGCACCCATGCCGCTCGCAAGCGCGCTTGTTTGCGTCAATTTGGCTTCCACACCGCAGCACACCGAGCCGCCGTGAGCGCCGCCGCCGGCCACCGCCGTGCGCCATCGCCGCTCGTTCGCC
Organism: Cenchrus americanus; assembly: GCA_947561735.1. Lineage (NCBI taxonomy): Eukaryota > Viridiplantae > Streptophyta > Magnoliopsida > Poales > Poaceae > Cenchrus > Cenchrus americanus. The sequence continues at coordinate 170,068,815 of OX387245.1, forward strand.
CCACTGGCCAACCACCCCACGAGCTTTCCTAGCCCCTAATACAACTCCCAGAGCCGCGTGTTGTCCTAGTCCGTGCTCTCCTCGCCGGGAACCCGAGCCGCCGCCGCCGTGCTCGCCGGTCGCCGTCGAGCGCCGCCGTGCGGAGCCCTCTCTCGCCCCAACCGCACCTACCCGGCCCTCCTAGGTGAGCTTGTGGTCCTCCACGGCCACTTGCCCGGCCGGGATCGCCGCCGGCTAGCCGGAATTTGGCTCCGCCCGTGCCGCCGGCCGGCCCGGGGACCCAATTGCAGAGATCCAACTCTTGTTAGGGTGTTTTAAGTAAAAGTGCAGGACTAGTCTGTGAAAGACCTATCTAACTTTTCTTGCAGATCAGTCCACAGTCTTAGAAAATCCCTAGAAAATCACAGAAAATTCCAAAAATTCTCAAACAAATTTTGTAGGTCTCAGGATGTTAAACCCCACCCATGTGTGGTACACTTGTGGCTAGATTCAAAGTAGTTTTGGCAGAAAAATTACAAATGTGTTATGCTTGAATCTGTTATAACTTGAAATGTATAGCTTCTCTGTAGCTGAGCTTTGGATATGTTGTGAGTTAGGATAAGACTAGATGCTGTGCCAAAAATTGCACAAAGTTATCATGTGAATCTTTTTATAAAAATGTTTTTCCATCTCTGGCAGAACTACTTAGGTGATTTTTCATGTTAAATATATTCATGTTCTTGAGCCCAACTTGTGCACACTGTCTTGTGATGTCAAAAGGCACATCTTGTGAATTAATCATGAATTTAGGAGTAACAGAAGTTATTATTCTTGATTAATGCATGTTTTCCTTTGTAAATTAATAAACCAAGTTCAGTAGAGGTTCCATGTGAACATGCTAGCTTTTTAGACTTGTTTAGGACCAGAGAACATGCACAAGAAAGTTTGGATTATTTTGATGCTTATTTATTTTTATATGCATTTAAGTTGAATCACTAGCTAGCCTTTGTTATTTTCAATAATATTTAAATTCCTAGCATCCATCACTTACATGTGGGTCCCATGGACCAGGATAGGTGCTAGTAAGCCTAAGAAACACTCATGTAATTTTTGGTAATTTAATGGGTTAAATAAATGGCTTAAATGCCCTTTTTATATTAAAGGGAAATTAATAAAGAAAATCCTTAATTAAATCTTTTTCCTTTTTGAAGGCATTATTTAATGTAAATAAAAATAAAGTTAATTACCAAGCACTAATAAGGAATTAATTCATGAATATAATTATTAATTACACCATGTGGGTAAAGATAAAATAAAATAAAGCTTTCCCATGGAATGATAAGCTTAAATAAAAACCCTTATTCAAATATGGAATAAAAGAGTAACCCATGTACATTCCCTAACCTTCCTAAAAGAGAAACCTTAATTGAATGCTTGTCAAGGTGGATATGACCAACTAAAGTTGGATAAGACAACAAACTATCACATCACCTAAAGTGCATTGCATTCCGTGTAGATCTTCCGGACGGAGACTACTCCCTGGTCCCGGAAACCGAGGAAGGCGGAGCAGAAGGTTCTCTGCAGTACGTGGACGGACTCGACACCGAGGGTGCCCAAGCTAACCTAGTCGACGAAGGCAAGCTCCGGTGCATCTAACCCAGATTTAAAGTTCTTTATTCAAATTATCTATGAATGATTGTGCATTCACGTGCAGGAGTTGAATGAAACCCTAGATGCATGATCCATAGGTACCTTTGTCCCTACTAGTATGATAGGTCGATAGCTGCTAAGCTATAGGACCGTTACAAGTCGGGTGATGACCTCACTCGTGAGAATAGGTTCCTAGATAGGAATCATACTATATCCTTAAATGGATTGCTCACGTGGTAAGAGCATGGGATCTGGGCTCCGGTCCAGTGGTTATGTGGGTTAAGTCTTTGAACGTACCAAGCATATGCGGGTATGGGACCGGTAAGCCTAGTACCATAATGAGGCGGTGAGGGATCTTACTATTACTACTCTTGGGATTCGCTCTCACGGCTAGCTACCGGTGGTGTATGGTGACTCCGGGTATCTCGCGGGGTATGCGGATAGCTCGCACCAAAGACTCGTAAGATTCGATCCCAACCCGAGGATTTATGGGGACGGCCCGGGGGAGTTGTCCTCGCGGGGGCAGCCGACCGTGTGTTTGGGTTTACCTTGCAAGGTTTATAATCAATCGATTGTCGGCCTCTCACCGTTATCCGAGACTACTTACTCCACTAGTCATGTGATCCCTAATGATGGAAGTTGATGAAGATGATGTTTGATTAATTGTATTGTACAACATTGTTTGTATTAGTTGGCTAATGTAGTAAAGATTAAACCACTAGAAATTGGTGCTAAAATCTTGAAAGTAAGGACCTACTCTTTGTTACTTTTTAGCAAAAACAACCCAGTAGCCAAAAGCCTTTCATGGTCTAGATTTGGTGAAGTAGATATCACCGACGGGTAAGTCTTGCTGAGTATTAGTATACTCAGTCTTGCTATAATGTGTTGATCCATGTAATGCCTTCAGTGATGTGTGGCCCGGTGAGATCCCGCCCGGCTGGGAGCTGGAGTGGGTGGAGGACGACTACTGAAGCATCATGGATGGCCTATCGTGGTGACCTTGCTTCCGCTAGTTATTTCCGCTGCTTTGAAAAACTCTGAACTATTTCGTCATGACAAAAACTATGGTTTGTAATAATTAAACCCTTCGGGGTACGTATTTGAATTTGAATGTTGTTGTATCTCTGGACTCGCCTTCGAGTGAGTTTTAATGCATATAATCGATCCTTGTGCTCTCAAGTGATTTACCGGGCGTTAACCCGGCGACTTACGACAGGATGGTACTTTATTATTGCTTAATGACCAAGGTGGATCGGTCTTAGGCGATAGTATGGTACTTTCCTGGGCGGGTTGTCACAGAATCACACACCAATCGCCAAGACCACGAGGTTATGGATCAACCTCTAGTCCTAGGAACGATTCCTTGAAGCACACGCGGAAGCACTAGAAAGGGAAGGGAGAAATCGAACCAAGAAGCAAAGCTCACGGGCTGCGGCGGACCGTCCGGCGGGGAGGGGCGGACCGTCCGCACCGGCCTCGCGGACCGTCCGGCCCGCCGCCGCGGACCGTCCGCGCCAACACTGCGGACCGTCCGGCCCTACGCCGCGGACCGTCCGTTAAATCACACAGGACCAACAGAAGCAACCCGAGAAAATGGACTGTCCGCGGGGAGCACACGGACTGTCCGCCAGGCACCCGCGGACCGTCCGCCCACTGCTGCGGACCGTCCGAAACTCCGTCCAACCAAAACTCACAAACGCGACGGATCGAAACGAAGGGCGAGCAAGAACACGAAGAACACCGGATGAACTCGCAACTCGCGAACCGTCCGCGACCTCCCTACGGACCGTCCGCGACCTCCCTACGGACCGTCCGCGCCATCCGGACAGAGCAGAAAACTGCTCGACCTCGAAGGTCAACTCCCCCAAATCATCATCGGATTTCCCAAACGGTTGAAGCTGTGGAGACAAGGGTTTGGGGACTTGAAAAGCGTCACACAAGGATGCTATAGCCCAAAAATCTTGCCTCCTAACTCCCTAGATCACCGGGAATCGCGAATCATTTGAGCACCACCGAAAGCTAGAGCACCGAACGAAAACTGACGAATCGAAGTGGTTTCCCGGCGTTTGAGGGAACAAGATCAATCACAAATATGCATGAGACATCTATCCATGTTTCCCTCAAAGAAATCCGGGGAGAAACCCACTCAAATCCACGGAATCACACCGAGAACAAAGGCACGGAAACAAGCACAAAAAGACCACGAAAAATACAACTCCGAATCTTCTATACAAACCAGGAAAGATTCACAAGGTCTAGCATGCCGCCCTAGAATCCATCCCTCTCAACAAATCTCTCATGAAGCTCTCATGCTAGCCTAGAGAAAATGGAAGAAAAATAGCTACGAAAATGAGAAATGGGAGGGAGGAAATGAAACCCTAAGTCGCGGAGTCAGAGAGCCATCCACATACCCTCATGGCTTATATATCGGGTCCCGCCGGAGTGGTAAATGACTCGACTACCCCTAACTTAACTACTGGCGATACAACCCACGCTGGGGCATTTAGGTAATGTTTGTGGGTCTTGCCATCGGACGGCCACGCCTTTGCCGCACCCCGCGTCCTCCCGACGCAAGCCATGCGATCATGTCGCGTGTCCTCCACTTCGAAGCTTCCTGACACGCCCGGATCCCGTCTCCGTCGTGTTGGGCCCTCGGACTTGGTTTTGAGGCCCAAACCAAGAAACCGTCCTCCGATGGTTTTGTGGGCAAACCACCAAACCCCGCGTGCTCGGTCCGGCCTCCCACCAAACCACTTGACTCGATCGCCACCGTGCACCAGCTCGCTTGTCCATGACTTTGTCTTGCTTGTGTCGCCACCATGTGTCCCGCACCCAGTCCCGCTGTCCACCGGGTCCCTCGAACCGAGCCTACTTGTCTCTCCATCTCTCGGAGGCCCCTCAAGGCTGAAGACCTTTCGCGCCCGTTCTTCACCTCGCAACAACACGAACCGGGCCGCGGCCTACACCTGCGCACTAAGCCAAGAGTCAGTCCAACACCCGTTGTCAATCACTCATCACTGAGGAACGGTCATCCACCGACCACCGGGACGCTCCTGGTCCTCAATCTCCCCCTTGATGAGTGCATTGACAACACACAACGCGAAATGAAATTCAGAGAAAGAAAGAAAGGAAGAAGAAAGAAAAAACAAAGAAGCTCAACTCATGACCAAAACCAAAGAAAGGCAAAGAAAGGTCACAAGCCAAGCAAAGCACAAACTCCACACTGAAATCAGCAAGAAAGCTCCCCCTGAGCATGTGGATGCAAACTTCCAAGATTTAGCTCACCTATTCTAAATTTTCATTAAGCTCACCTCTTCTCCCCCTTGTTGACAATGTATGAATCAAGGTGAAAATGCAGAAATGCAAAACAAAGCATATAAACACCTACATGAGCTTCTCAAATAGGCCAAATCTAGTGTCAAAGGCTAAAAATGAGACAGATCACACACATGAATCGTAGCATAGTCAAAGCACTGCCACAAGTAATATATGAAAATACAAGCATGTGACAGAGCAAAATTTTCAGATTTAAGCAGTTTTACCAAAAGAAGGCTCGCTTCACATGTAAAAGCCTATCCATGTCACACTTGAGCTACAAACATGCATACTATTCAAAGATCATACAAGGATACCAAATTCTCAGCAAAAGATCATGGCAAACACCCATAAAGCAAAGCATGTCATGTCAAAGCTCATGAGCCATGTGTCCACTTCGGGGAGACTTCTCCACTAGTGAACATCATGCAACATGTTTTGCACCCATATGTGAAAGATAAGACATTTTAAGCATAGACATGATGGATGGAGCATTTTTCAAGCATTACACACTTCTTTTCAAGATTAATTCATTTCATGGTACATGAAGTGCCTTTGCGGCAAAAAGAAGCTTATGCTCCCCCATGAATGCAACATAGGCTAAACATTCACAATGATATTCGGCCTTTGGCCCAAGTGCAAGAAAAAGACATCCAAGCACAATCTAAGCATAGAAAGCACATTTAGACCAAAACGTGACATGGATACACTACTACACATGAGTGGAGCACATTTCATCAAAGATTAGTCAAGATTAGCATTTATTTCAAAAAGGGCTATCTCACCACACATATATATCTCAAATATTCCAAGAGCATAGCCTCACATCACCATTTCTCCACACATATGACCAATATCTCACAAATAGCCAAAGAGACTCAAATAAGGCATATGAAAGAAGCTCATCATCCTAAAATGCAATATGAGACAAATGCAACATGATATATAACAAGATGGCTATCCTACCATGGTTTGTACATCAAGCAAAAACATGTATATACTTCAAAGTAAAACATGGTATCATACATATGATGCAAAAAGCAACCCCCAAGAAACAACTAGAAAGGGCAACAAACCCCAAGTTCCCCCCGCAAGCGCACAAATGTAGCTTGGTCGAGAGGCTTTGTAAAGATGTCGGCTAGCTGATCTTGGGTAGGGACATGGCTCAACACAATGGTTCCTTTTTCCACATTGTCCCTCAAGAAATGATACCTCACTTCTATGTGTTTGGTTACGGAGTGAAGCACGGGTTTTTGGCTACGCTTATGGCACTAGTGCTATCACAAAGAAGTGGGATCTGGGTGCACTCCTCACCAAAATCTCTCAAAGTGTATGAAATCCATAACGGTTGGGAACAACAACTCGCGGCAACAACATACTCCGCCTCGGTGGTAGGGCGAGCTACACTAGAGCGCTTGCGGGAAGACCATGAGACCAACGAAGACCCAAGAAAGCGGCAAGTACCGAAGTAGACTTCCTCTCGACTCGACAACCGGCAAAATCCGCATCGGAAAAACCATGAAGAGAGAGAGTCGAGGAGGAAGAATACCAAAGGCCAAGACCGGGGGCGGATGTAGGTACCGAAAATCCTCTTGACGGCCGACGATGTGATATCCTCGGCGAAGCACGAAAACGAGCGCACGGACACACGGCCCGGGCCGTATGTCTGGCCTCGTCGCCGTCAAGTAGAGGAGGGACCCGATCATGCTCCTCTACTCTCGTTGGTCCACTGGTTCTCCGTCCTCGTCCGCATCCAAAGTGGTCGTACTCCCCATGGGAGTCGACATCGGCTTCACATCTTGCATCTGGAACTTCTTCAGCATGTCTTTCGTGTACTTGGTCTGGTGCATGAATGTCCCATCTTTCACTTGCTTGATCTGCAGCCCGAGAAAATACTGCAACTTGCCCATCATGCTCATCTCGAACTCCCTGCTCATCTCATCTGCAAACTTGGCAACAAGGTTATGTGACGAGCCACCAAAGACAATATCATCCATGTATATCTGAACAATCAACAAGTCATTTCCATGCTTGAGGAGAAACAAGGTTCTATCCATGGTACCCATCACAAACCCTCTGCTCAACAGAAAACCTCTCAATCTCCCATACCAAGCACGGGGCGCCTGTTTCAACCCATACAGAGCCCTTTTCAACCTGTACAGCCTGTGTGGGTACAACTCGCTCTCAAACCCAGGTGGCTGTTTCACATACACCTCCTCCTCTATAACCCCATTCAGAAAGGCACTCTTCACATCCATCTGAGACAACTTGAACCCTTTAGCCACGGCAAAGGCTAGAAGGATCCGAATTGCCTCAAGACGGGCCACAGGAGCAAAGGTCTCCTCTAGTCGATCCCCTCCTTCTGACTAAACCCCTGAGCAACAAGCCTGTACTTGTTCCTCACAACCATCCCATTCTCTCCCTCTTTGTTCTTCCAAATCCACTTGGTTCCTATGGGATGGCAATTTGGAGGTGGTTCAACTAACTCCCACACCTGGTTCCTCTCAAAGTTTTCCAACTCCTCATGCATAGAATTGACCCAGTTTGCATCAGATAAAGCATGTCCAATGTCCTTGGGCTCAAAGGTGTCAACAAAAGCGAAGCATGAGCAAAATGAGTGGAATTCCGGACCTTGACCGTGTAGTACGTTCGTCGATGTCCCCAATGATCTTCGACAGGGGATGCACTTCTTGAATCCGCCGGGGAGCCTCACGCCTCGAGACTACCTCCCCCTCAACTTTAGCTTCTCTCGCCTGGTCTTCTTGTTGCACCGTCGTTGTCCATGAAGTAGATGGTCCACGCTCCGTAGTGGTCGTAGGGGAAGTAGTGGGTACACACTCAGCTTCAGGCGCATGGTTCTCCCCATCATCATCCCCAGCTTCATCCTTCTCCTCCTCAAAGAGGTCCTCGGCCATCTCCTCATCACCTGCACATTCAAAGCCAAGAGAGGTACATGGCAGTGTCTCGTCGAAGGTTACCTCTCAAGTCTCCATGATTTTGTTAGTCTCAAGGTTAAGCACCCTATAGGCTCTAGAATGGTTAGCATATCCAAAGAAAATACCATCACTAGACCTAGTCTCAAACTTGTCGAGTTTTCCCTTCTTAAGAATAAAGCACTTGCAGCCAAAGACTCGGAAATGACTCACCTTGGGTGCCCGACCATGCATCAGCTCATAACAGGTTTTCTTCTTGAAAGCTCGCAATAAAATCCTATTGGAAACATGACGGGCCGTATTGACCGCCTCAGCCCAATACCTCCTAGGAGTCCTGTGCTCATCGAGCATCGTCCTAGCCATCTCACAAAGAGTTCGATTTTTCCTCTCCACAACTCCATTTTAAGGGGGCACATAAGGGTTCGAATACTGATGTTCAAGACCTAGATCACGACAAAAGGCATCAAAACGAGAGTTCTTGAACTCTGAGCCACTATCATTGCGGATAGCTCGAATAGCATTCCCATGCCTCTCGTTTTTCAACCTCACGATCAGATCTCGAACAAAACCATATGTCTCACTCTTATCCTCCAAGAAAAACACCCAGGCATAGCGAGAGTAATCGTCCACCACAACAAGGACATACCACTTCCCACCCACCGAGCAAACTCGAGCTGGCCCAACAAGATCCATGTGCAACAGCTTTGTCGGACGCTCGGTCATGACATCGGTCAGGGGTGGATGGGGAGTGGCTACCATTTTGCCATGCCTACAAGAAGCACAAACCAAATCCTTCTCGAGCTTCAACCTCGGCAATCCTCGGACAAGGTCAAGACCACTCAAGCGGGAAACCAAATCAAAGCTCAAGTGTCCCAACCGCCTATGCCATTTCCACAAATCAGAAGAAGGACCGGCCATCAAACAGCGAGCAGGACCCAAAGAACGAGAGAGATCGGCCACGAAAATCGACCCTCGGGGATGATCATACGGACAAGATCTCCTCGAGAATCAAGCAAACGAGACTCGCCGGACATGAAACGCACCTCAAAACCCTCATCAGGCAACTGAGAAACCGAAAGCAAATTGAAACCCAAAGACTTCACAAGAGCCACTCTCTTCAACGTTACCTTGTCACTCACATGCACAACACCCTCAGAAATCACCCTTCCTCATCCATTGTCCCCAAATGTGATGTACAACTTTTCCTTCACTGGGGTGAGGCTGGAGAACCACTTCTTATCTCCGGTCATGTGTTGAGAACACCCGGAGTCGATCAACCAAACGTCCTCCAAGCCTCCTGCCTGTAGTCAGAAACAAGAACGAGAATGAGCTAACGACTCGACACTGGGGTTAGCACAAAGAAAGTTGAACCAGTGTCAAGCCATCTGCTCAAAGGAGGGGTTAGCAAACATCATTCCCTTGCCACCAAGCTTCCCATGTCCCATGGAAGGAGTACGAGCACCACGAGGGGGAAAACGTGGTCTGTAGTTCCTCTGGAACCCAAAGCTGCGATCATCTCCCCCAAACCCATATTGAGGACGAGTAGGGGGACGTCTCGCAAAACCGCCACGAGCCCGACCAAATCTCTCACCAGCACGCACGCCATCATCTCTCCTCTCAAACCTCGCACCACCACCTCTCTGTGGGAACCTGCCAACACTCCTCACACTTCCCACACCCCGTGGAAGTGGCACTCTAGGCTCAGGAATACCATGAGCCCGGTGATACTGTCCTGGTTTGCTTGCTCCCTAGCAAGCCTCTCATCCCTCTTCCTCTTGTAGCAAAACTCTGCTAGGTGTCTCTCCTTGTCACAATACTCACATCTGAAGGGGATGGGTTTTGGTTTTGGCTCTGGATTCTCACTAGGCTTCACACCCTTCTCACTCACAAACCTTACCAGTTTCTTGAAGTCATTTGTCTTAGGTGGGAATTTGGGTGGATCTTGGGTTGTGTCAAGCTTGTTGCAAAGGTGGTTGGGCTTTGGTGTGAAAGAGTTTTTGGGTGCTTTTGGAAGTGGGACTTGGATGTCTCCGATCACCTCAAACTCGGGGTTAGACTCAACACACTTCTCATACACACTCTCCCCACTGTTCTCTCCCACTTTCTCACCCAACTTCTCAAAACCCAAACCACGACCATCGGCTCTCTTGAACTCCTCAATCATGATTTTCAATTGAGGTTCCCCCGTACAACCAACCCAACACCTTCCTCAAATAGTCATTCTCCTCATAGATGACATCCAAACGAGAAGTAAGTTCAAGATTGCGCAAAGTAACTTCATCACAACTAGAGCATGCATTTGCAACAGGAGATTTCAAAGATGCTTCCAAAGAACTAATGGTAGAACGAGCATCAACAAGCTTAGCATGCATAGTAGGACATGATTTACAAGCACCAAGCAAAGTAGGTCTAGCCTTAAGCTCATCATATTCAGTCCTAAGAGCATCTAGTTTAGCCAAAGTGGAAGCATTCTTCTCATTAAGCACCTTGATCTCATTCAACCATGCATCACACTCAAGACACTCAACATCATCAGGAGTAGTAGGAGCAAGTTTCAAAGAGTCATTCTCAAGTTTCAATTCAAGAAATTTGGACTCTAACTCTCCTACTTTCTCACTAGCATTCTCAAGTTGAGCCCTAAGATCTTTCCTCATCTTTTTGGCATCTCTTAGCACACTATCATGGTTGTCAATCAAGCCATTCAACCTAGCGATCTCAGCAAGCAAAGAGTCGGGGTCACGATTTACCTCATCCTCCGAGTCGGAGTTGCTATCTTCCTTCTCGCTCTTCTTGCTGCTTGAGCTATGGGCCATCCCACAAAAACCTTCAAGCGCCACACAGCTCAACCCACTGAGGTTCCGGCTTGCACTCTTCTTGCCCTTGCGCCTCCCGGCGTCTTCATCTTCGCTACTTGAGCTTGACTGCTTGTCGCTTGAGCTTGAGTCGACGTCGCTCGCACCGGCCGCCATCGCTCTTGCCTTGTTCTTCTTGTACCCGCTCTTGCTCGGTCGCCGCTTGTCCTTGTCCTTGCTCTTGGACTTGTTGAAGTGCTTGCCCTTGGAGGAGTACTTGTCTTCACGCCTCGGGTGCGCCTTGTACTCGTTCACCTTGTACTTGTTCTCCTCCGCTTCCAAGCACTCGGCGATGAAGTGGCCACGCTTGCCACACTTGTAGCATGTCCCTGAGCTCCTCCTTGCATTCCTCCGACTCTCGTGTAGTCGATCAAACCTTCTTGAGAGAAAGGCCAGCTCCTCCTCGCCCAGCACATCAAACTCCTCATCTGGAATAGACATAAGAGAAGACAAGGAAAACTGTCGACATGAAGGATTAGATTTGCCCTTTGATCCGCCCACAAGAGCAAGACTATGGTCAGTCGAGCCCTCGTGCTTGGATTGCAACTTCCTGTCAACCTCAGCCGACTTGAGCTTAGAGAAGAGGTTATCCAACTCAATAGTCAAATATTGCCCAGACTCCTTGATGGCCTCAACCTTAGCACCCCAAACATTTGGGTCCAAGACATGCAAGAGCTTCAAAGCCTGATCATGCTCGGTGTAAGGAAAATCCTCAACATTAGCTTTCATGTTGTTCACGATGGCGGTGAACCTCTGAAACATCGCATCAATGTCCTCATCGGGAAGTGGAGTGAAGTTCTCATATTGCATCCGGTAAGAGACAAAGAGGCGAGCCTTCACATGGTTATCACCACCGTGAGCAACCAACAACTTCTCCCAAATTTGCCAAGCAAGATTCAAATGGCGAACACACTCAAACTCTGGATCACACAAGCTTCGGACCAAGTGATCAACGGCTTTTGCATTAGCCTCATACTTGGCCTTAGCACCGACATCGGTCACCATAAGAGTATGGATGTTGACCGGAATAACATAGGTCTTTTCAAGCACAATGAAATCCAACGGCTTCCCATGAAGAAAGATCATCATTCGGGCCGCCCACTTGGGGTAACCCTTTCCATCGAAGTGCGGCGGACCGCCCCGCTCAACGTACGCCATCTTAGGATTCGAGACTTGTCAAAGTCACATAGAATCCAGCACCAAGCTCTGATAAAAATTGAAGGATCAGATGGCGACTAAAGAGGGGGGAGTGAATAGGAGCCGGTAAAAATTCTTCCCAAAGAACCCGGCCTATGCCCTAGTCAAATCCCGGTCACACACAAGCGATGGATCGAATCACACACCAATCGCCAAGACAACGAGGTTATGGATCAACCTCTAGCCTTAGGAACGATTCCTTGAAGCACACGAGGAAGCATGAGAAAGGAAGGGAGGAATCGAACCAAGAAGCAAAGCTCATAGGCTGCGGCGGACCGTCCCGGCCGGGAGGGGCGGACCGTCCGCACCGGCCTCGCGGACCGTCCGGTCTGCCGCCGCGGACCGTCCGCGCCAACCTTGCGGACCGTCCGGCCCTACGTCGCAGACCGTCCGTTAAATCACACGGAACCAACAGAAGCAACCCGAGAAAACAGACCGTCCGCGGGGAGCACACGGACTGTCCACCAGGCACCCGCGGACCGTCCGCCCGCTGCTGCGGATCGTCCGAAACAACGTCCAACCAAACTCACAAACGCGACGGATCGAAACGAAGGGCGAGCAAGAACACGAAGAACACCAGACGAACTCGCAACTCGAGGACCGTCCGCGACCTCCCTGCGGACCGTCCGCGCCGCGCGGACAGAGCAGAAAACTGCTCGACCTCGAAGGTCAACTCCCCCAAATCATCATTGGATTTCCCAAATGGCTGAAGCTATGGAGACAAGGGTTTGGGGACTTGAAAAGCGTCACACAAGGATGCTATAGCCCAAAAATATTGCCTCCTAACTCCCAAAATCACCAGGAATCGCGAATCCTTTGAGCACCACCGAAAGCTAGAGCACCGAACAAAAACTCACGAATCGAAGTGGTTTCCCGATGTTTGAGGGAACAAGATCAATCATAAAGATGCATGAGACATCTATCCATGTTTCCCTCAAAGAAATGTAGGGAGAAACCCACTCAAATCCACGGAATCACACCGAGAACAAAGGCACGGAAACAAGCACAAAAAGAGCACCAAAAACACAACTCCGAATCTTCTATTCAAACCAAGAAAGGTTCACAAGGTCTAGCATGCCGCCCTAGCATCCATCCCTCTCAACAAATCTCTCATGAAGCTCTCATGCTAGCCTAGAGAAAATGGAAGAAAAAAAAGCTACGAAAATGAGAAATGGGAGGGAGGAAATGAAACCCTAAGTCGCGGAGTCAGAGAGCCATCCACACACCCTCATGGCTTATATATCGGGTCCCGCCAGAGTGGTAAATGACTCGACTACCCCTAACTTAACTACTGGCGATACAACCCACGCAGGGGCATTTAGGTAATGTTTGTGGGTCTTGCCATCGGATGGCACGCCTTTGCAGCACCCCGTGTCCTCCCGACGCAAGCCATGCGATCCTACCGCGTTTCCTCCGCTTCGAAGCTTCCCGACACGCCCGGATCCCGTCTCTGTCGTCTTGGGCCCTCGGACTTGGTTTTGAGGCCCAAACCAAGAATCCATCCTCCGATGGTTTTGTGGGCAAACCACCAAACCCCGCGTGCTCGGTCCGGCCTCCCGCCAAACCACTTGTCTTGACCGCCACCGTGCACCGGCTCGCTTGTCCATGACTTTGTCTTGCTTGTGTCGCCACCATGTGGCCCACACCCAGTCCTGCTGTCCACCGGGTCTCTCAAACCGAGCCTACTTGTCTCTCCATCTCCCGGAGGCCCCTCAAGGCTGAAGACCTTTCGCGCCCGTTCTTCACCTGCAACAACACGAACCAGGCCGCAGCCTACACCTGCGCACTAAGCCAAGAGTCAGTCCAACACCCGTTGTCAATCACTCATCATTGAGGAGCGGTCATCCACCGACCACCGGGACGCTCCTGGTCCTCACTTCTGGATCAAATCATCCCTCTTCGCTTGCATCTCTTGTACCTTGTTGTGGTACTGGGCGAAGGCACCGTCAAGCTTGGACTGGAGCAGAGCTGAATGCTTCTTTGACTTCTCGAGCTCCTTCTCCAAGGCTTCAGCGCAGAGAAATGTGTCGCCATAACCCTTCAGAAGGTCGGTCTTCTGACGGGACCTCTCCACCAAGCCCTGCACAAGACAGTGAAGTTGGGCAGTACTCAACACATAGACAGGCAAACAAACTCAAAGTACTCGCAACATACCTTGATCTAGTTCTCTGTTTAGCGCCACGACTCCATGCTCAGCGATATGAAAGCCAGGTCAATGAGGTCATCATTCAGCAACTCGAGATCCCCACAACTTGAAGATCCTGTCTCTGGCATGAGTGCCGAGCGGAGCGGTGCAACATCCTCTATCATTGCCTCACGGACAACAACCTGAGTGCTCGCCTCTCTTTGCAGGTTTACCCACACCTCTGTGCTCTCCTAGGGGGATACAGTAATATCTACCTCGAGGGCTGCTGTTGTCGCTGCTTTAATAGCTGGCTCTGTGGTTTCTGTACCAATAGTAGCCGTCTCGATGGCTACCACTTCAAGGATCACGACTCATTCGTTTTGTGCTCCTGTCAGATTCAGTACAAGAAGTCAAGTCAATGACTACACCTACCCTACATGATGACTACCCGTGGTTGCCGGTACCTTCAACCAAGGTGGGCTCTTCAAGTATTAGCTCCACCATGGCATCAGATTGTAGGGGTGGTGTGGGTTCGCGTGCTTTCACCGAGCCGTCTTCTCCATCGGCCGACGTGCTGGTTTCTCCACCATCCCACGATAAGTCCGTGGATTTCCTGCATTAATGAAGTATCCAATCACGAATGTAAGCTTGTCGACTACATGACTACTCGAGAGTTCAGAGAACTTACAAAGTTGACCGTACAACGGCCACGGTTGGAGCGCCTAGTATGCTGGCAATATCTAGAATACCAGCCTCACTAGTAGCTTCGGCCTAAACAGGAGTTTCCTCCAGTTGTTCCACAGCTACGCCTACAGTCGGAGGGAGGCCCTGTCCTTCATCCACTGACGCTCACAAATCTATGGCGCCGGCCTCTTGTTGTGCCGCTCTTGGCACGACTTCTTCAGTGGCTGGAGGCAGGCTGATACTCCTCTCAGCTGCCGCCCCCACCATCTCCCAGATGTCCTCATCACCCTGATCAACAGGGTCTGAGGAGGGGATGTCCTGCAACAACATATGTCACACCATCAGCACCAGACTACTTACAGGAGGTATTCGACTACTCAAGTCATGATTCTCACCTCTTGGCTAGTAGCTTCTGAGATCCTCAACTTCTTGACAGCGTGTTTCCGCTCGACATTGCACGGCTTCCTGGGCGGCACCGGCAAGCTATCCTCCAAGCTAGTTGGTTTCTCGATGACAGGGATATTAGGCACCCCAGCCCGGCTGAACCTCGAGCGGAGCTGGAATCACTGTTGAAGCGTCTCTTCATCCTCGTCATCAGAGCTGTCTTCGACGACAATGGCGTCATCGCCTTCACCAACTTCACGGTGCTCCTTCGTCTTAGTTTCTCCCTTCCCCTGCGCTTATCCTTCAAGTCGCGGAGGGGAGGGTGGGACAGAGATGTACTTCTCCACATCAGCCTATACAACTGGCAAGTGTGAATATGACTACTTCAAGCAAATCAGTACTCCGGGGCTTATGTCACGACTACTGACCTGGTCTGGCGGCCGCGCCGTGGAGTACTCGGGCACTGGGCAATGTGTGTACGAAGGCATGTCTTTGAAGATTTTGCCCAGCCTCTCAATGATGATGTTTGTTTACGGTGTATATTCATATCAAACTTCATATGTATTTGCAAGCGGACAAATCCCCCGTCGTAGTCAAGGGACCCTTCTTCCCTCGAGTGGTGAACCCAAGGTATCGAATCCGTGGAACAATGTGCAATGTAAGGATTCAATCTAGTAAATCAAGGAAAGCTATCTTTTGAAGAACCAAGTTGCATCTAAACTAAGAGATCATCAAGAAAACACATCTAATCTAATCTACTAAAGAGGTAGCAAGAGAAAGCAAAGAGATAACTGATCTAGAGAGTCTAGATCATGCATAAGTTGTAGCTATAAACAAGATAGATGAAGATAGAAAAGCAAAACTCATTAAGAGAATCTTTAAACCGTGGTCTCCGGTCCGATTCCCAAGACGCCCACCTTTTGGAGCCACCGTTCTATCACAAGGCACCCCTATTCGTGCGGGTTAGCCTAGGGTGAGTTCGACAAGAACATGTTGAAATCACTTGGTCAGTCCGGTATGCACCTCTAGCCACCACGGCTACAAGAGCACCCTATGCAATCTATCTTAAGTATAGATTGAGGAAGAAGCAAAACCAAGGGAGAACAAAATCATCGAGAAAGCACTTGATCGCTAGAAATCAGATTCACTTAAGACTTCACCATGAATGATTACATGAACAAGATCACCACCGGGATCCTACTTCGATCTTGATCCTTGCTCCGGAGCTCTGATGTGGTCTTCAATGAAAGGTTCCCACGTCGGCTAGGGAGACCCTAGACAACTAGCATGGCCCTCATCTCCGAGATGGTGTGCCTCAAGCTTCTCTACTCCTCGGCGGCGGATGATGAATGAATTGATCCGTGGCTCTCGGTCAAGGGGCTCTAAATATCCCGAGAGGCACCTTGGTCAAAGGGGGGGCGACTGGACCTCGAAGTGGGCTGGGCTGGCCGGCTTGGGCCCACTTCGGCCCAGTCAGCGACCTCCTTTGCCTGACGTTGGTTCCCAAGTCTTCTAGATCCTTCCCCCTTCTGCATGTGGGCCCTTGTCTGTTTCTCTCCAAATTGGATGAAGTTCCTTGTCCCGCAAGATTCGACACTTTTCTAACTGGGTCCTCGGAGTTTGTCATCTTCTCGGGTTGGGTCCTTGGGCTCTTGGATTAATGTTTACTTCATTGCTTGACTTGTACCGGGCTTCAAGGTCTTGTCATGAGGTGCTTGATGAACTTATCCCGGAAATCTTGCTTTCAACACTAAAACCCTGCATAAACACTAAACTCCAAAACCGACATGCACAAACGAACTTGTTCTACCAAGGGGGTTAGTACCTATGGATAAGATATAAAAGTCATGCCAACACCGTAGGTAAACTCATGGCTAGGTTGACGGAATTTCACCGTCAACATCTCCCCCATGCTTAAACCTTGCTCGTCCTCGAGTAAGTCTTCGATGGATATTATCGTTGCCCTTCATTGTTTAAACCTTGCACTTGATCATACACGAGAAAACATAATGCTCTCAAGAGTTTAGTTCTTTAAAGTTCCATAATGTATTAGCCTTCATCCCTACGGAGGGTAGATTATTAATTAAGCTTATCCCACAAGTATTAACATGCTCCTAAAATTCAAATATATCTCAGAAATTTTGAAATAAAGAACGAGATGAAAAAGAGCTAAAACAAGTTCAAAAATTTAAACCGCCTTGCATCTTGCTCATGAACTCTAATCTCATCTTGTCTCTCAAGCCTATGTATTCTACTTCTTTCCCTCTCGTAACATATATATGTGGTAGGCTTTTATATGGAGCTTTTTGGGAAAGTTTAGTCCTACCAAGATTTTATAAATGAGATGTTGTCAAAACAAGAAAAGCTTCTCATGGTCTTACCGAGACTCGTCAAAAAGGTCATTGGAAAATAATGTTATATCAAGGAGGTGGAGAGAAAAATACACACACTTGAGATAGGTGGACATGTGCAAATGGCAAAGAGTGATCCTGAGGCATAAAGGAAGTATTCGTTATCGGATTGCACATGGTTGGAAAAATGAGTTTGGATCTTTTAAATCTTGAAACCTTGAAATTCCTAACGCACCTTAGAGAACCGGGGAGTTCACTTTATTTTATTTTTATATCATACATACTCATTTTTTATTTTCACATTTTTTTCTTTATACTCTCAGTTTTTTCTTCTTCTTTATTTAATTTGCTCCCCTTGAACTCTAAAACTGCATTGTACCTACCTCCTCCCCCATGCTTAGACATTTGCTCGTCCTCGGGCAAAGAGATGATAGAGATAAGGTAGGTACCAGAAATACTTTTCCTTTGGAGAGATACTTGAAATCTTCAATGTTGGCACCTTCTTGCGATCTTCCTTGAATTGATGATCCATCCTCAACGATATGTTGTGGTCAAGGAGGTAATCACAAAATATGATATTTGGTTTTAAGGGTGGATATCCGGCGAAGTTTGTGACATCTCCGATGTGGGGATACACAATGCACCGATAAAAGGCTAGCAATAAGATAGATACGCAAAAACGGATTGACCAGCTTCTTAGTCTCGGACCAGAGAAATCATGGCCTGAAATAACTCACCCAAAAATAAATCTTGTATACTATGTTTTTGCACTCAAATATTTATATAGCTCTGGATAGGTAGAGCAACATGCAAGTGGTATTTATGACAAGGTTAGCATTACTTTTAAGAACAAAAATAAACCATCTTTAATCCATCTAAAACTTGAGAGCACATAAAACACTATGGGCCTTTATTTTTATCATAACCTCCGCTAAAGATTAAGCTAGTATTTAGATAATTTCAGATTTGTGTTTTAAGAGAGCATTAGCTTAATCATGCACAAAACAAATACAAAGATAAACAAAGCAACAACTATCATCATATATCATCATGGCACAAACTTTGTATCTTTGCCACGGGTAACAACAAGGTGGTGACTTTATTCATGATGAAAAATAAAAACTAACACACATGCTGACAATTTAAATAAAACCTGAAAACACTACGCATACATAGGAACATACAAGCTGAAAATTAAAGAAAAGGGGAAAAGGAAAGATAACTAAAGCTCCTCCTCTCTCTAATCTTCCGCCGGTGGTTGATATTGATATTCTTGGTTGTTGTACCCTTGCTCATAATAGGATTGCACCGCTCCTCCTATGAATTGTCCCCGCGGTGCTAAGTGAAGGTATCAAAGCTCAAAGCAATTTTTGCATTTCCTTCACCCATTTGGTTTGCATTGGTTTGGATGGCTGCGATATTTGGCATGTTTTTCGCAGCGTGTCCTCCAATGATGGCCCCACTTTGTTGAGGTTGAGGTAGGTGTGCATATGGCTCTGCAAAGGCAACGTTGGGCACCACAAAATTTGGTGGGGGTATGGCTGCACCACTCCCCCATGCTTGCATTGGTAGATCACCGTAGTAACCCGGCGGCGTCGGAATTCCTCCAAATGGTGGCACATAATTTTGTTGTGCACCTCCCTCTTGGGCTGTGGAAGAACCTGCTCCTCTCTTATTTTTTTCGATGGCACAAGAATTCCTTCCTCTAACCAGTCTTCTTTCCCCTCAAGAAAAAGACTCAATCTTCCATCCGGAAGGAAAAAATTCACCTTAGCCACTTTAAAAGCCTCCTCTCTCATCTCCACTTATGTATTTGCCTTGCTTCATATGTTCATATCCAAGGGAAGTCCCGTCTAGGAAATGCTTCGGGTTCCTTGTAATACCCGGTCTCATAGAGATAGCCAACATGGAGAGGTAACACCCCAAACCAATATCTCCCGAACAATGTTGCTTCACAACACTACCGGTTGATCATAAGGTGAGTGCGGTCGATTGGCTGCCTGGCAAAAGACGAGTAAAGCCAAATCAACTCCGTGTTAGTTATCTTTGTCTCTCTCATTCTCCCCCAAAACCCACTTGCACAACAAAGTGACATACTTGGATGATGGGGTCCGGATACTATTCTTTGTTGGTGAGCTCCTCCCGCGATCATACTCCAAAAACCTTCCCATGTGTCTTTATGCACATCCACTTGTTCCGGGGCTCCCTTTTGAAAACAAAGTAATTCCCTAATACTCATAGGAACCACTTGTTCAACTCCCTCCAAACGGAATGAGAGACTCGACACTCCGTCATCAAGGATGTGCACCATGGTCATGAGAATTTCCAAGGCAAATTCATTGTGGGTGTTTACTGACACTCCGTTGGAGAATTGCACCCAACCTAGGTGTCCCAACATGTAGTAAATATTCGTATGAAAACCCAGCACTTGGAGTGCTTGATCGTCGGAGTCGACGTTTGCCACAAGCCTCTTCTCAAGATGAGTGAGCTTCTTCTCCTCCTCCTCCATCATGATGATAAACCTAACTCGGAATACCACGGAGCATATGGAGGTGGAGAGGATGATCGTGTCGAGTGGTGAGGTCAGACGGGCGGCTCCTTCGTACGTCCTTGAGGTTCGGTGAACCTCATAGACGAGCTTCGTGTGGCCCTCATGCCACTGAGGAGAAGAGTGTGGTTCCTCCTCGGCGGTGCCATGTCCTTATCCATGCTTCGAGGAGACTCAGAAACCGAGTGCCTCCTCGAAGAGGTTGTCGATGATGGCTTGGACGACGATGATCCCTTCTTCTTAGTGAAAAGACTTGTAGTTTTCTTCCATGGTTCCAGCACTCTCCTCACAAATATATCTCTGGGGTTTTCAACCGGTAACAAGGTAGACAAATATTATTTTGGAGTATGGACTTTGAGTGGAATTAGGATGTGTTTTGTTGAGCAAAACAAACGGGATGGACGACTAAGTGTAAGGTGGTTATGAACTACAAACTCAAGAACACGAACAAGGAGCTGGATGTGAGACTTACCTATCCTGGCTCAGTTCTTCTCTAGCGCACTCATGCTTGCTTTGTTGCCTCGTGACCGCGTCCTTCACGGGGTTGCACCTTCCAAACGTTCTCGTCCACTCCTTCGCTTGCATTATTGCTCCTTCCACTTGATGATTTTGCTTTGAGTCCCCTCCATGCTCCCTTGCCTCACATGCCTCCATGATATTCCTGCAAAACAAAGCCTTGGCTGCCCCCATGCTTTTCGTTTGCATGTGGTTTGATAAAAGATGTTGGAGGGGCATCCCGTGATGCATCATGGTGCAAGCATGGTTAGGTTAACTAGATTGCCTCCCTCTAATCATCTCTTAATGCTAAGCACTCCTAATTTCGAAAATAAAAATAAAATCAGAGCTATTATTGAGTTCAAATATAAATTTAGCGGAGTTTTTAAAGAATTAAAAACAAATGTAAGTCAAAAAATATTTCCGACTACTTTTATTTTGGTCTTACCGGTATCGTTTGCTTCCATTAGTTGAGAGCAAGGTTTTCCCGGCTTGATCATGGGGGCATAGGTTTAGGTTCTAATTTTATTAGATGAGAAAGATCTTGAATGAAATAAAATTAAATGAGGCTTAGAAAAATTCTAACTCTAGAAAAACCAAGGATAAGGATTTTTAAACCAACCAAAAGTCAAGTTTCTAGGTTCACGCGAGTCCTACCACGTGCTGAAATTTAGATAACATCTAGGTACAAGGCGCGGTTCTACTCGTGTGTTTTTAGCATGTAAAATAAGTCAACCATAACATCACAAAAAGGATGAGAGGTTGAGATAGGTTCTGAATTTTTTTGGTTTTGGTTTCTCGAAGAGAAGCAAATAACATAGGATGGCTCATATAAAGGGTTTATGATCCAAATAAAATATCAAACCAAGAGTTATGTCTCTAACATTATTCAACCACTCTAAGTCTAATGTTTTGCGTAGTAAATTTCAAAACTAACATACTTGAAAAGACTCGAAAAATCTTGTATCGGGTTGTCCTCCCAGTAGCTTATTCTTGACTTGACGAAACGGGTTGCCTCCCGCCTAGCGCTTCGTTTATAGTCCATGGCTAGACTTCTTCACTTGATTACTTCGGATCAACGCTCTTTGCGAGCGTTGCAATCTTGGGTACCCACTTCCGCACCATCTTGGTCATGGGATTATCCTTCAGCTTAGTCATTTTTTTGGTCCTCACGTGCTGGCTTTGTCCTTTGGTCTTGACGGATGCAACAACTTCCTTCATGTAATGGCTTGGCATCTCAAACTCCGGTCCTTCGGTCGTGATCTTTGTGGTCTTCTTAGTGTGATCCTCCATCTCTCCCGAATGAGTTTGAGTAGCCTTCACCTTCTCAGGACCTTGGGATTGTACCAACAATCTTCCTTTGCTACCCATTGGGTGCCCGGCAAGTTGTCCCACTTGGGTCTCTAGCATCTTCATCATGATGAACACTTCACATATAGAGCTTCCGACCTCCGTCACCTTGGCATCTAAATTCTCCAATATTTTCTCCATAGCCTCGAACTTAGTGATGACGTCATTGTTGATCTTGGCTTTCTCGTCCATGAAGTCCTTCAATTGTGTACAAAGAGGAACCAAATCTTGAATGGACGAACTTGTATTAAATCGGGGTTTACCTTGGACATGGCCATACGCCTCACACTTCCCAATCTTGTTTCGACTCCGCCGGTAAAGTGTGGAACCAACGCAAAGGTTTTCCATGTAGTGAGAACGGAAAAATCCTTGCCCTCATTGGATGTTGAGTCACCCCATCCTCATCGAAAATTTGACATAGTTGAACAAATGCTTGCAGGTGAAGGTTTAGATCCTCTTTACCGGTGAAAGGCGAGTGTTGCACCATGCAGATAGTTGAGACCTTGATCTTGAACGGTCTTCCGGCGTCTTGAAGGTTTATGATAGGTAGATCAATGGTGTCCGAGGTGCATAGCTCGATCTTGCGCTCCGATTGCGGTTGTTCCCCCATGGGTGGCGATTGAAGTTGATCTTCCTTTGGACTTGGAGGTGGTGATTCCCTTGGAGATTCCGACGGTCCTTCGACTTCAGCTTTTGGATCTAGGGTTTCCAACCCTTTATCCTGTGTTGCATGTCTCCTTTGCCTGTAAAGTTTTCCTGGATCATCCACAAAAGAAAGTTTGGGTTTCTTGAAGAGGTAGCCAACCATCTCCGGTTAGTGTTAGCAAAAACTAAAAAATCTAAAAAAGGAAAAATAAGGGTTAGTGAAGAACTAGATTAGATTGATTTTTTTCTTTTTCAGGATGATCAAAATTAAGAGACGCAAAAGAAAATAAAAAGAAAAGCTGAAAAAATATTCACAAAAAAAGAGATACTAGATTAGATCTTGATTGCTTGTTCCCCGGCAACAACGCCAGAAAAAGGGGCTTGTTGATGGTGTATATTCGTATCAAACTTCATATGGATTTGCATGCGGACAAATCCCCCGTTGTAGTCAAAGGACCCTTCTTCCCTCGAGTGGTGAACCCAAGGTATCGAATCCGTGGAACAATGTGCAACGCAAGGATTCCATCCAGTAAAGCAAGGAAAGCTATCTTTTGAAGAACCAAGTTGCATCTAATCTAAGAGATCATCAAGAAAACACATCTAATCTAATCTACTAAAGAGGTAGCAAGAGAAAGCAAAGAGATAACTGATCTAGAGAGTCTAGATCATGCATAAGTTGTAGATCCAAACAAGATAGATGAAGATAGAAAAGCGAATCTCATTAAAAGCATCTTTAAACCATGGCCTCCGGTCCGATTCCGAAGATGCCCGCCTTTTGGAGCCACCGTTTTGTCACAAAGCACCCCTATTCGTGCGGGTTAGCCTAGGGCGGGTTCGATAAGAACAAGTTGAAATCACTTGGTCAGTCCGGTATGCACCTCTAGCCACCGTGGCTACAAGAGCACCCTATGCAATCAATCTTAAGTATCGATTGAGGAAGAAGCAAAACCAAGGGAGAAAAAAATCATCGAGAAGGCACTTGATCACTAGAAATCAGATTCACTTAAAGACTTCACCATGAATGATTACATGAACAAGATCCCCACCGGGATCCTACCTTGATCCTGATCCTTGCTCTGGAGCTCCGACGTGTTCTTCCATGCAAGGTTCCCACGTCGGCTAGGGAGACCCTAGACAACTAGCACGACCCTCATCTCCGAGATGGTATCCCTCAAGCTTCTCTGCTCCACAGCGGTGGACGACGAATGAATTGATCTGTGGCTCTCAGTCAAGGGGTTATAAATAGCTTGAGAGGCACCTAGGTCAAAGGGAGGGCGACTGGTCCTCGAAGTGGGCTGGGCCGGCCTGGGCCGACCGTCCTGGGCCGACCGGCCTGGGCCCACTTCGGCCCAGTCCGCGGTCTCCTTTGCCCGGCATTGGTTCCCGAGTCTTCTCGACCCTTCCCCCTTCTGCATGTGGCCCTTGTCGTCAGTTTCTCTTCGAATTGGATGAAGCTCCTTGTCCCGCAAGATTCAACACTTTTCAGGCAGGGTCCTCGGAGTTTGTCATCTTCTCAGGTTGGGTCCTTGGGCTCTTGGAGTCATGTTCACTTCATTGCTTGACTTGTACCGGGCTTCAAGGTCTTGTCATGTGGTTCTTGATGAACTTATCCTAGAAGTCTTGCTTTCAACACTAAAACCCTGCATAAACACTAAACTCCAAAATCGACATGCACAAACAAACTTGTTATACCAAGGGGTTTGTACTTATGGATAAGATATAAAAGTCACCGCCAACAACGTCATCCTCAACTTCGAAGCCAGGCATCCGGGACGTATCGTCGTTGCCGGTGTACTGGTACCTCAGTCCTCCAAGTCAGTGGTTTCACCCTCCTCTTCATGAAACTGAAGGCCACATGCTCGGCCCTCAGTCCAGCCTCCTGCAAGGCCTTGATCTTCTTCAGCAGTGGGGGTAGTTGAATACCCTCCTTCATGGTGGGCTCCGTATTCCACCACTACGCATGCTTTGGTTGACACCCACTCGGCTTCGGTAGCTCGGGGTGATGGTTGCTAATATAAAACCACCTCGCCTTCCAGTCCTGGTTGGAGTCGATCAGCTTGTATGGTAGGTACTGGTCGGCGATGTCTTAGCGCATCTGAATCTCGGCGCCTCTGACTACTTGCGGGTCATCAGTGCTTGGCGGCAGCTTCATCCTGAAGAACTTCCAGAACAAGATCTAGTGGGGTTTGATCCCCACAAAAGCTTCACAGAAGTGCACAAAGATGGAAGTGTGGAAGATCCCATTAGGGTTGAGCTTGAGGTACTCGATGCCATAGTACCTGAGCATCCCCTTGAAGAAATCGCTGGCTGGTAGCGCAAGTCCACGCTCCACGAACCGCGCGAACATCAAAATCTCATCCGGGTTTTTCTCCATCAGATACGGGTCGCCGGTGGCGGTGCACCAGAGATCCATATCCTTCTCACAGAGAAATCCGTTGTTGACCAAGGCGAGGAAGTCCTCAGTCTTCAATTTTGCCTTCTTCCATTCCTTCGCCGGATTGGGGCGAGGGGACGAGGGCGACGACGATAACGACTGGTCGACATCTCCGGCTTCATCACGGCTCCTCTTCTTCGACGCACCGGTCTTCTTACTCTTTGCTGGGGACGCCTTCATCCTCCAAGTCACAGGAGTTTTCACTCACATTCGCTTGAGGGCTACGGAGGTTGGCAGACTACGGCAACGGACGCAAGTAGATCTAATCCACTGAGCGGCGGTGACGGCAGCAGAGGAGCAAAGGGGGCAAACACTCAGATCTAATATGTGGAATGCAACCACTAGGAGTGAAAAACCCTAAGGGGTTCACCAGGTATTTAATATTCATCGGACGGCTCAGTTCCAAGCACGCGGATAAGTGCCAGATGGGTGACTCAGCAGTGGCCGCCTGACTCTTCATATTCCAGTACTCTATGCTTTCCATCTCGGGGATCGACTACATCCAACAGATTTAGTGGGCTACACCAGATCAAGACCACACCCAGGCCACATTCTACAGTCAAGATGATCCTTCAATTCAAGAGAAAGTACTCAACTAAAGGCTCGGGGGCTCTGTGCCACGTGGCCTTCGGTTCTTTCTCCGGATTTTTCGGGAAAAGATCGATAGAACTTCAGATTGACCCTTAGCTTGAATCTGCAATTCGACCTAAGGCTCGAGGGCTATTCCATATGCAATGTGATTCTCTGAATCACATTTTTGATATGGTTTCTTCATCAAGACAGCACGAGTACTATTAAAGACCTTCGAGAGAAGCACTCGGGGACGCTTGGGGAATACTCGAGAAGACTTCAAGACTACTCAAAGATCAACTGGAGTACCTTCCAGCCTCGGGATGATTCAAGCATTCTTGAGGACTTTCGTCTTGTGGAACTCGGGGACGCTCAAGGACTACTCGCAAGGCCATGAAGACTACTCGAAAACATCATGCTCAACTACAAAGTACTCGAGGGCATGTCATACGGACATCCCTGGGCCCACTACTCAGGTGGGTACCAGGACTGACTACTACGTGGGCCCCTGGGACTACTCGACTTGGGCTACACGGCACCTGCTAGCGTGGAGCGCAAGGCCTACAAAGGACTACTCCTCGGTTAGGAAGGTATACATGTTCGGATCCATGTAGAGTACTCCTTGCCGTACACGACTAGTAATCCTCTGGCAAACCGACTTGTAACCCTGCCTCCCGTATTATATTAGGCGAGGCAGGGACCCCTATCTCATGATCCACATCATCTTGTAAACACACTCAATCAATCCAGAGCTATGCAGCATACAGGACATAGGGTATTATGCACCTCGCGGCCCGAACCTGTCTAAATTGTGTGCCACGTGTCTCTCCTTCGAGTTCCCGATCTCAGCGAGGCCACAAACATCTACCTCGGGTACTCCCCTTGGTAGGTTGCCAAGTTAAAACACCGACAGGCGTCACCCAACCTCGGCTCTTCCGTCGACCTAGAGGGCGTCCCGCCTCGGCGTCCTCCAACCGGCGCAGGGGTGGAGCAGCGATGTGGAGAGAGGAGGCGTGCCGTGGCGAGCTGGCGAGGAGGGAGGGAGTGCGTCGCGGCGAGGAGAGAGGGGGCGAGCCAGCGAGGAGAACGAGTGTCCAGGAGAAGAGAAGCAGAGAACGTGGGGAGAGAGAGGGGGATGGGGGAGGGAGGCTAGTGGGAGAGATGATGGAGACTGACGTATGAGGCCACTATGGGTAGTTGGGATAAAGGACGAGTACAAAGGCATGATGGGTGTGGGAGAAAGAAGTATAAAGAAGAGAATCTTGCTGATATGACAGAATATTCTGATTTAAAGGAGAAAATGAAGGATGACAAATGTGGATGGTCTAAGTTTTCGAGAAAATCGGTCTTACTAGCACCTGGATGTCTAAGGGGAATGTTCCCATCGGATGCTTCATAACATCCAAAAATATGTTCGCAACATAGAAATGAGTTTGCGCAACATTCAAAATAAACTTTTGCAACATCAAAAAGAAATGTTCAGGGGCCATGTTGCGAGCCATGTTGTGAGTATGTTGCGTGCAACATCCAAACATCAGCGGGCCTCCTCACTCCTCCCCCCATGTTGCGGCTATATTGCGACCATGTTGAGACCCATGTTGCGCGCAACATCCAACATCAGGTGCTCTCTTCCCGTCCTCCTCGACACAAAACCTAACATCACATGCCTGCAGCATTGAAACTCAACATCAGCAACATTAAAATTTAATGTTTGCAACAACCAATAACACCTGTCTCCAACATCGAGACTCAGCATCTGCAACATCGAAAATTAATATTTGCAACATCGAAAAATTTATACCTAATTTTGAAACATTCGCATGGGACACTTGCAACATGTGAAGAACATGAATGCAACATGTGCGCAATGATTTGCAACATAAACCAGAGATGATTGCATCATGAAAGCGAACGATTGCAACATGGCAAAAACTTGTTGCAACACCAACATACAACAATTGCAGCATCAATAACAAAAAATCTCAAAACAGGAGGAGGCAGGAGATCCCCTGCGCATGCGCCCCCACGGCGTCAGAAGCTCTCCTTACTCCCGCGACGACGACGGCCGGGGTTGAGCCAACATCAGGAGGTCATCAAAAGCTCTACTCCCTCCCTCCTCCTCGACACAACACTCAACATTGTTGTTGCCTGCGCTTAGATGAAATGAGACATGTCCTTACATAGCACTCGACGACCGACGTGCTGCATCCTTGCCGCAAGCTACAGGGGAGCGGCGGCTAGCGTGGCTCACTTCGGGCTAGAGGGAAGCATCTCCTTATGTCCCTCCACTGAGCTCGTGCGCCGCCTCCCCCCGGAACACCCGTGACCACCCTCACGTGCCATTGGCTAGCAAGAGGCTCACCCTGGCCGTTGCACCGAAGCTCTGCACGGCCACGGAGGGGGTGTGGCTCGCCCCTAGCTGCGGGGGAGTGGCGGCCACGCCTCGACGCTCATGGAGAAGCTCCTTCGGCGCCCACCACCATCTCACTCGATCCGCTTGTCGGGGATAGCCATAAGGGACCTGCGGGTGCGCTAGCGCGCCCCCACGGAACGTTGCACCCACTTGAGGGGAAGAAAGGTCTTAACAGATACTTCCATCCTTTGAGAAACTTTTCCATCATTTCAACAAAGGCTCGAGGGCTACTGTCGGGGACAACCATAAGAGGTCCCCTAACTACAGGGAAAATTGCCCTTTTAAAAACAAAAATCGCTAAGCGCGCCCCTCAAATCAGCCGCAGCTAAGACACGAACAAAGCCCACGTGAGGGCTCGTAGTTTAGAGTCCATGAGCGGGACTCCTCCATTCGCTTACTTGATCTTGGATTCGTCCGGTCCCAGAGTGGAAGACTCTTACGATGCTCCCTTCACACGCCACACCCTCTTTGTTCTCTTCGATGGTGCTGAAGTTGGTGAGGCTTTGGCGGGGGTGTTTTAGGTTTTCGTCTTCTTTTTCCTCTTAGCCTTGTTGATTGCCTTCAGCTTCTTTGGTTGGTGGCGCCCTTATGATGCTTTGTCTTGCTCTCAATGCTTCCTCATCATGGTGATGAGGCTATCCACCTTGGGCTTGGTCGGCGCTACATTCTCTTTCTTGTATTGGGGTCGTGGCTTCCTCCACTCATTAGATTCCTCATCTTGCACTAGGTATCATTGTTCTTCTTTCGCTTGAAATATGAATGTCATGTTCCTTCGCTCTATGCGGAATTGAATCTTTCCGGCTCTGACATCAATCCTTGCATTGACATCTCTTAGAATGGTCACCCGAGAATAAGCGGCATTTCTCCATCATCTTGTGCGTCGAGGACCACGAAATCCGCAAAGACATAGGAACCTTTGACATTCACCAAGAGATTTTTCACTATGCCCTCTGGATATTTAATCTATGAGTCAACAAGTTGGACTGTCATCATTGTTGGAGAGAGAGTAGGATATCGTAACTCCTCAAACATGGCCTTGGACATGAGGTTGACACTCACACCAAGGTCACAAAGAGCATTCTTGATTTTTTGATAGTAGACTGTGCATGTGATAGCCGGATATCCATTGTCTTTCCTGTGCAAGACTACTGATTCCTCCCATATGTCTTGGATTTGATCTATGACCTTCCCTACATTGTTAGGTGCATACACCCTCCTAGATGTCTTACCCTATCTTGTGGATACAATGCTAACATTCTCTCGGGCAGGCTCGGGTTGCCCCGGGATTCCACCCGACTCGGAAGAAGGTAAAGAAGTAGCAAGCTGAGCAAGTCGAGTTTCTATTATTTTATTAAAGCTTAGCTGATTCTTCATAACAGTAGCGAAGGATTCTATGGTGGAATTCAAATTTTCAAGAACTTTATCATTGGGGGCTAGTTTCTTGTTTAAGTTTTCATTAATTCTAGATTGACCAAAGACAAGATCTTTAATGGAGGGCTGATTATTTGAACGAGCACTATGGGGGAGATCCCCACAATAAGAACAAAATATATTAAGGCACTGAAAAGGTAAGCAGTGCAGGAAGAATACTTACAAAGAGGGGAGAGAGAAGGAAACAAAGATAAATTAGAAAGTATTCTCTAACCATTGAAAAATAATGGGTCTATCAACCTCTGCCACTCTGTGAATCTAGCGAAGTACTTGGGCTTTGAACTTCACAGTCCAGAGCTGAACAGAAGCACTCTCATTATCAAAGATCTTCCTATTCCTAACATTCTAGATCTCTCGGGCGGCTATAATGAAATTTTCATTTACACGCCAAAGACACTGCTTTCTTGCCCTATCAATATTTTCAATGACTCCAACTGGTCGCTTGATTGAGCACATGGCATAGGTAGCAGTTGGTGTGAGGACAGAGTTAACCATTTGTAACCTTCCTGTATAAGAGAGAAGAGAAGAGCAAGCTGAAAGCATTCTTTCAATTCTATGCATTATAGGGGTTAAGTCCTGGAATCTTGGTTTGGTTGTTCCCATTGATAAATCAAGGTAAGTGAAAGGCATAGAACCAATTTGGCAACCAAACTCAACAGCTAGAGAAGAGGTCTTGTCATCAGTAACATTTATTGGGATCATGATATATTTATTGAAATTGACCTTGAGACCAGTTGACATAGCAAAATCATTAACCAAGGCTTTGAAGTATTGCAGTTGAGTAGAGTCAGCTTGCATAATCAATAAGGTATCATCTGCATACTGCACCATCGGGAAGTCAGAGTCTTGTGCTTGAATAGGGAGCCTTAAGAGACCATTGGTGCAAGCATCATTTATGACCCCCCTGTTGCATTTAAAAATTTTTCCAGGGACTCCATTCAGTAGTTTTGATGAGTAACTAGAAGCGAAAATCAAAGAGAGCCACTGTAACCATTTATCAGGAAACCCCATATGCTTCATAATGTCTAGGATTGTATTGTGTTCAATTGTGTCAAAGGCTTTGGCAAAATCTAGTTTCAGTAAGATGATTTCTCTCTTGGATTGTTGACATTGGTGAATAAATTCAAAGCACCAAGTAAGACAGTCCTATATTGTTCTATGCTTAATGAAGCCATACTGATTCTTATGCAGTAGTTTCAAGATGAGCAGTTGAAGCCTCTCAGCCAGGAGCTTTGTGATGAGCTTCACAGAGGAGTTTAGCAAAGAGATAGGTCTGAAGTCGTTCACTGTTTCAGGATTGTTAATCTTGGGTACCAGGGTGATGAAAGATGAGTTGATCCTCTGAAGATCAAGGGTACCCTCATACAAATCAAAGCATAACCTGTAGAAATCTTCTTTAATCAATGGCCAACACTTCTTTAGAAAAGTCCATTGAAACCATCAGGGCATGGGGCCTTATCAGAAGGCACTAATTTGATAATTCTGTCAATCTCCTCCTTAGAGAAAGGAGCAATTAGTGAGGAGAGGTCTACCTCTAAATTAATGAGCTGCTGAAGATTAAAGAGCATATGTGGCTGGTGTGAAACTCCAATCCTATTTTTGTAAGCTGACCAAAGACTGCTTTACTTTCATGATCGATCACTGCTATCCCTGAATCATTGGTAAGTTGAGAGATAGAATTGTTCCTGAAGGAGACAGTTGCCATTGCATGAAAAAAATTTGTGCACTCATCATCAAATTTAATTTCGTTGATAGTATATCTCTTTTTCCACTATATGTTCTTGTAGTGCAGGAGATTAGTCAAATGTCTTTTGATAAGATTTCTAAGGTTCCACTCTTGTATGGATAAGGATCCGGTGTCCTCCAAGAAGTCTAGAAAGAGGATCATTGTATTATAGTTTGAGATAAGCAAGCTTAAATTTGAAATTCCTTTGCTCCAACTCTTTAGGGCAGCTCTTGTATTAATTAATTTCCCAGCTATAATTGTGGCAGAATTACTGGAATTTCTCACTTGCTTGGACCAACCAACTTGTACAGTTTCAAGAAAGCTAGGGTGCTCAGGCCAGAAATTTTCAAATTTGAAGATACGGTATCTAGATATGCTTGTACCTATTGATACCTTACATGGGATGTGATCTGATGTGATTTTGGCAAGGGGGAGGACTTCTCTTTTGGGATATGAGTGGAGCCAAATAACTGAGGTGAAGAACCAATCTAGCTGAACTAAGAGGGGATCTTGTTGCATATTGCTCCAGGAATAAGATCTTCCTTTGAGAGGTAACTCTTCTATGCCCAAAGGTCCAATGATGTCATTAAAAATAATTGTGTCAGCCACATTACCACCAGGTTTATTTCGATTTTCAATGGATCTGTAAAAATTGAAATCACCAAGGAAGAGCCAATCATCTTCGGGTTGGATAGAGATGCTCCTCATCCAAGTTACAAAAGCAGATCTTGCAAGTTCTTGACATGGACCATATACTGTAGTGAGTTTCCATTGGGCCAGGTTTTGAAGAGATGTGAGTTCAATCGTCAGAGCAAAAGATTCCTTAGCCAACACAAGACCAGAAAAATAGGCACTATTCTAAGAGGTCTTTTCCAGTGCCTTATACCACCCATGAGTGGTATCAAGTATAGAAGGGGTAATTTAGTACTACTCATGCATACTTTTAACACCAAAATTTGGTAAGGAGTCTGACTTGTGGGTCCAGCTCGGTGAGGAATCCGTCCAGTGGAAGGAAGGTTTCTTCAGATGCATTCGGCAGAAAAATCCGCGGTCGGCTATCTGTTTCCGTTCGGCAAGAGAACAGTTGAGCTGATTTCGCGGGATTGTACAGTGACGTGGCTCAAGCAGGAAGGACGAATGGATGGATAAGTGATCAAGCTTAGAGATAAATTAGGTATCGAATCCATTCGAGGTTGTGCTTGGCAGGGTATAAATATGAGCCCTGATTGTATGTAACAGAGATACGAAATCATTCTCAATACAAACCGGCTTTACGCCAAACCCTAGAGTCCATTTGTCGTTTCATCGAGTTCTTCGAGAGGGTTCATCGATCCGTCGACCTCCGTGAGTACCGGCAACCTTGTATCATGTCTAGTATCATGCGGTGGATTTAGATCTGATGCAAGTAGTCTTGTTACCATGCTTAGTGTCATGCGGTAGATTCAAGCTTGGTCCAAGAAGGTTTCTTGTTAGGTCATGAGCCATGCGGTAGGCTAAGATCTAGCTTGAAGCTAGTTATCGGCTCTATTGGATTTTGGCAAGATCCAATAGATTCATTAAGTTACCCCGTGTTGCTTTGAGTTTTTGCTTCACGTTTAAATTCATGTAACACTTTTTTGCCCAATCTAGATGGGTTTGGATCGGCTTTATACCTTTTGATGATCCTCATGCGAGTCAAGTTCGTGTCTTTGGCTAATTCAACGCGTGGATCACGTGTTCTTCGACAGCCGAGACCGAACGATCTAGGTTGTTACATGTTGCGGGTTCAAGCTTGCCAACGTTTGTATAGATCTTGAAAGAACTGAGTATCACGCGGTAGATGCAGGTTTTTGGGTTGCTTTGGAGCTAGTCATCCGGTGGATTAGATTTCAAATCAATCTGATAGATTTATCTCGCTTGGTAATGTTCGTTCCTTCTTCATGGACCTCGAATCGGTTGTTCAGCCGCATTCGGTTATGTT
Source organism: Cenchrus americanus (assembly GCA_947561735.1). Lineage (NCBI taxonomy): Eukaryota > Viridiplantae > Streptophyta > Magnoliopsida > Poales > Poaceae > Cenchrus > Cenchrus americanus. Next base: position 170,101,857 of record OX387245.1, read on the forward strand.
TCTCACGAGTAGAACACGTGCATATTTCATGCTTTAAATAATGTATGCTTTTAGCTTTCCATATTTAGATCGTATCATGCGGTAGATAGATCTATTTGTGGAAAGTGGTACGATCCCCATGCAAGTTGTATCATGCGGTGGATAGATTTGCTTGGCATCGTACCCGACGGGTTTCAAAGTACCTAGACATGCGGTAGACTAGTGCTTTGGATCTATGCATGCTTGTTTATTACATGTTTATGCTCGCGCTTTACTTTATTTATTTATTTAACGTTGATCACCACGGGGATCGGTCGCAATCTTATGCACGTGCATCTTTACTCAAACAAAGACCAATCACTGTCATGCTTGCGTCATCCATTCGGCTATGTTACTTTTTCCTTCTTAAAGCTCCCGAATGGTTTCAGTTTATTGGCAGATAGCTTTCTATAGCTATGTGTCATCCCATCTGGCTTTGTAGCCGTAAATATGGAACTGTCTGGTACCACCCGGCAAGTTCCAAGCTTTGGTATTTAACTACTTTGTCTTTTGTTAATTTTCAGGGAAAATTGACTGGCACGTCTCGTAATTCTCTGCACGTGTGAAGCCAGCTTGTTCGGCTTGCTGTGTGCTTGGCGCTAGGTGCACATTTTGCGTCAACACACTTTTTGGCACGCTCGGTGGGACCACAGCCGAAAATCAAGATGCCTGACATCGGGGATATCATGGATGTCAACATTGAAGACCTCTCTCCCGAACAACGGCGGCGGCTCCGGACGCCGTGGACCAATTCCGGCGAGAAGTGTATGCTATCCTTCAAGAAGAACAGAGTGGCGTCCCGTACCGAAAAATGAGATGCCCGGGGTATTGTTGCCGGGGAGAGCGACGCCACGACCCAAAGAGGGAGAGGGAGGAATGCATACAAGGGCGTTCGAGACGCCGCGGACCACGTCTTGAGCGGGCACCAAGCTTTCCTTGGTGCGTTCAAACAAATGATGGTGGCTGTCTTCGGTCCAGGCATGGAGCAGGCACTCAGCAAGGCACCTATTCAAGGAGGCACCGTGGAGTTGGGCGATTCCAGTTCTCAACCGCCTTTGCGAGCCGGCCCGGCCCGCCCTCCTCCTCAGAGCGCTGGGAGTCAAGCTTTCCAGCCTCCTCCACAAGGTGCCGGGGGTCGGCCCGGTTCGGCCCCCACCGCGAAGCCGCGAGAGGGCGACCGGTCCGGCCACCACCGCGGGGCAGCACGGGTCGGCCCCGTGCACGCGGTCGAACCCGTACTAGCACACGTACGGGGAGTTGGCATTCGGCTCGCCTGGGGCCCCGCTTGCTTCCGGCCACAGGATTGCCCCAGCAAGCAACTGGCTACAGAGGAATCTATACGGCGGAGGCTACCACGAGGTGGGGAACTATGGAGCCATCGACTCTCTCCCGAATCCGGGTTACGGACCAGCTGCAGGCACGCAGGAGGACGATGTCTGGCGCAGAAGATGGCCGATTTAATGCAGAATCTATTCGGCCTCAAACCGAAAATGCAAGGACCTACCTACATGCCGCCGTTCCCGGAGTGGTACCACGACGTGATCCTTCCGCCAAGGGTAAAACCTCCGACGGAATTCACAAAGTTTTCGGGGCAGGACGACACGAGCACGGTGGAGCACATTGCTCGCTACCTGATGCAGCTTGGAGAGTGCTCAGCCAAGGAAGCGTTCAAAGTCAGATACTTCCCCGCGTCACAAACGGGTCCGGTGTTCCAATGGTTTTCATCTTTGCCCCCACAATCAGTCAGCACATGGAAGGAGCTGGAACGAAAATTCCACACCCATTATTTTAGCGGCAGCTCAGAAAAGAAGCTAATCGACCTCGCTACCCTGAATCAGAGGCACAATGAGACGCCCTTGGAATTCCTCAAGAGGTTCAGGGAAGTTAAGGGCATGTGCTTTTCGCTCAACCTGCCAGATGACCAGTTGGCCGACATGGCCGTTGCCGGGATGCTACCGGCCGTACGTGAGAAGCTGTTTGGCATGGAGTTCGATAACTTGGGCCAGCTGTCCCAAAAGATGTCGTTAATGAGCAACCAAGCATACGGTTTTAAGAAGAATGCCAGGTTCGGCAAACAGCACGACGTGGCGGATATCTACAACCAGTTCCTGGACAAGGCCGACCTGATGGAAGATTCTGATGATGAACAGGACGTGGCTGCGGCCGAAATCATGTGGGGAAAAGAGCCATTGACTATGAATCAGCGCTAGGTCAAACAGACCAAAGGTACCTACGATTTCGACATCACAAAAGCTGACAAGCTGCTTGAGCTCCTGGTAAAGGAAGGCCGAATCAGATTTCCTGAAGGGCATTCCATGCTTCGGCCCGATGGAGTAAAGGAGAAACGTTATTGTGGCTTCCACGACAGGAACTCGCACTCCATCAAAAACTGCAGGGTCTTCAGAATGAGGATCCAGAAAGCCATCCAGGAGGGGCACCTCAAATTTGATAACAAGATGAAGCTGGATGGCCATCCTTTCCCTCAGAACATGGTGGGTTTTTCGGTCAACATGGTAACAGCTGAGGAGAAGGGCAAGGTCAAAGTCTTGACCTCAGCCAGGGAAAGGCAAGATGGAGCAGTAGACCCGGAGCGTCAGGTGACTTTGGAGCAGGTGCATGGTGAAGCCCCCCGAGTTCTCAAGAGCCACGTCGAAATCGGGGAGTCATCCAGAGCCAAGCCCAGGGTGACCACGCGTATCCTCCTCAATAAGTGGCAGCGCCAGCTAGAAAAAGAGCGCTACCAGAAGCGAAAATATGAGGAGGAGAGGCGCAGGGCCGAAGAGGAAGCACACAGAAGAGATCTGGAGCAATACACGCGCGAGTAGGAGCGCGCGCACTGGGGATGTGTGTTCTTCAGGCACTGTTGGAACGAAGGTTTGAAGCTGCCCACGCTAAGGAACTGCCTGAGTGCAGTGATAGGTATTTCGAGTACAGGCAGGAGACTGCCAATCGCCGATCCGTCCATGAAAGAATTGGAAGGATATATCCTAGCGAGGATCGGCGCCAAAAATTTTAAATCATTGATCATCCCAGAAAAAGGCAAGCTGATTTAAGGTGGGCTGATCAAGAAGAAGACGAGGACGAGTACATCTGGCAGAAGGGGCAATGGTGCCCGCCTGGCCTAAGAAAGAGTCAGAAGCGAAGGGTTCAACGCTTGAGGAACCGTGAACTGAGGCAGGCTGGGATCCAGACAAGGCAGGTGTGGCGTCCAAAGGACAAACCTGAAGGGTCAAAACGCTCGGCTCCAGCGTGCCTGGCATATTTTCTGCCGAATGAATTTATGGCTCCTGCTAATCAGGTTGTGCAGGAAGAGGCGTCCCTGGATGATGAGCAGGTTGAGGGGCTGATGGCGCAGCTGGTGCTAGCCAAGCAAGCCGTTTTCGACAAACCGGCCAAAAATCGACACATGAGGCCGCTCTACTTGAATGGATATGTCAATGGCAAGCCATTGACCAAGATGTTTGTCGACGGTGGAGCGGCGGTCAATGTAATGTCGTACACCACCTTCAGGAAACTTTGCATGGGCCCTAGCGATCTGACGCCCACAAGCATAATACTAAACGATTTCGCCGGGAATCCTTCAGACACCAAGGGATGCGCTCACGTGGATCTGATGATCGGGTCCAAGACATTGCTCACGACCTTCTTTGTTATTGAAGGTAAAGGAGCCTACAGCCTACTGCTTGGACGGGACTGGATTCATGCCAATTGCTGCGTCCCATCCACCATGCATCGCGCCTCATCCAATGGGTGGATGATGATATTGAGGTGGTCCAAGCAGATGACTCCGTGAGCGTAGCAAACATGGAACCAGCTTTCTGGGAGTATCAAGGCATTGACTGTTTCTCAGGGAAAGACTGGGGAGAAGGTCCTGTTGAACCTGTCAGCAACGATCAACAGCCGATTCAAGCAGTCGGTTCTTATAGCAATTTTTAATGGAGAACCCCGTCGATGGTACTGATGGCAAGTTGGGGCGAGGATTCATGTCGGGTAATAAATTAGAAGAAGTTGACATTGGAAGCGGTAATAAGCCAAGGCCGACGTTCATCAGCGCAAATTTGCAATCAGACTTCAGGGAGGAATTAATCAAGCTACTCAAGGAATATAAGGATTGCTTCACCTGGGATTATTCGGAGATGCCTGGACTGAATCGCTACATCGTTGAGCATCGGTTGCCAATCAAATCTGGTTTCAAACCATACAAGCAACCACCCCGGAAAATCTACAAGGATGAGGTATTGGCCGATGTGAAGAAAGAAGTTGAAAGATTACTTGATGCAAACTTCGTTCGGCCATGCAGATATGCGGAGTGGATTTCTAACATTGTCCTTGTTTACAAGAAGAATGGAAAGATGAGGGTCTGCATAGATTTCAGGGATTTGCACAGAGCTACTCCGATGGACGGTTACCCCATGCCTGTTGCCAATTTGTTGGTTGACGCCGCTGCTGGGCACAAGGTTATCAGTTTCCTGGACGGCAATGCGGGATACAACCAAATTTTCATGGCAATAGAGGATATATCAAAGACGGCCTTCAGATGTCCTGGTCATATGGGCCTGTTTGAATGGATAGTCATGACATTTGGGTTAAAAAATGCCGGTGCAACTTATCAGCGAGCCATGAATTACATCTTTCACGAGTTGATCGGCAAAGTTGTCGAAATTTACTTTGATGATGTCGTGATCAAGTCCCTGAGTCATGACACACATGTGGAGGATGTGAAAAGGACCTTGGAGTGCACCCGAAAGCATGGTTTAAAGATGAATCCAAACAAATGTGCTTTTGGGGTATCAGCTGGAGAATTCTTGGGATTTTTGGTCCACGAAGGGGGGATTGAGGTTGGCAGGAAGAGCATGAAGGCCATTGATGAAGTTGTCCCTCCAACTAATCTTAAGGAATTGCAATCACTGCTCGGCAAAATCAATTTCGTAAGGAGGTTCATCTCAAATTTGTCACAGAAGGTTTTGCCGTTCTCTCCATTGCTGAAGCTAAAGAAAGATCAGAAGTTCACATGGGGCGACGAACAACAAAAGGCTTTTGATGAGATCAAGCAATACATGAAGGAGCCACCAGTACTGGTCCCTCCTCAGCTGGATAAGCCTTTCAAGTTGTACGTGGCGGCCGATACCCAAACCATTGGATCACCCTTATTCAAGAATTCGAAGGAAAGGAGCGGGTAATAGCATATCTTAGCCGAAAATTACTTGACCCTGAAACCAGGTATTCGGCTGCAGAGAAGCTGTGCCTATGCGTATACTACTCGTGTACAAAGTTTCGGCACTACTTGTTGAATGCCGAATGCACTGTGTATTCCAAGTTTGATGTAATAAAACATATGTTATCTATGCCAATTTTGAATGGCAGGATTGGCAAATGGATCTTGGCTTTATCAGAGTTTGAGTTAAAGTTCGAATCGGCAAAAGCTATCAAAGGTCAAATCATTGCCGATTTTATAACTGAGCATCGTGATCCGTCAATTGATTTGCTCGAAATTACTCCATGGGCTTTATTTTTTGATGGATCATCATGTGGTAAAGGTGGGGGAGTAGGGATCCTACTGATTTCGCCTAGAGGTGAGATGTTTGAATTTGCCATCCCTATACAGCCCACTGTTACAAACAATCAGGCTGAGTACGAGGCATTACTTCGGGGGCTTCAATATTTGAAAGAAGCCGGGGCCATTTCAGTTGAGGTTTATGGAGATTCAGAGTTGGTGATCAAGCAATTGAACGGCCAATACGAATGCAAAAGTGAAGCACTGAGGAGTTACTACGAAGAATGCAGGGAAATCTTAAAGAGCTTTCCGTTGTTAACTCTACAGCATATTCCTAGGGAACACAACGAAGAAGCGAACAGGTTGGCTCAGAGCGCCTCTGGTTACAAAGAGAGTCAAGAAGCGTTTGTTGTGGACACATGTGCACTGGGAACGGATCTTGCGGAGGATGATTGGAGAAAAGAGATCGTTGACTATTTGAAGGATCCATCCCGAAAAGTCTCTAGGAAGATCAGGTACAAGGCCATAAAATTCGTTCTTCTGGATGACAATTTGTTTTACAAATCATTAGATGGGGTGTTGTTACGATGCCTGGGTCCAGAAGAAGCGAAGAAGATGATGAGTGAAGTGCATGATGGGATATGTGGAGCACACCAATCGGCCTACCGCATGAAATGGGTTGTCAGGCAAGCTGGGTGCTTTTGGCCAACGATATTAGAGGATTGCTTTGAGTATTACAAGGGATGTCAAGATTGCCAGAGGTTTGGAAATATTCAAAGGGTCCCCGCGTCAGCATTAAATCCCATTATCAAGCCATGGCCATTCAGGGGCTGGGGTATAGACTTGATTGGCCAGATTAATCCACCATCTATCAAGGGGCATAAGTTTGTGCTTTTGGCTACCGATTATTTTACTAAATGGGTAGAGGCAATTCCACTGAAGAAGGTGACTTCGGAAAACATGGTTGAATTTCTCAAGGAACACATCATCTATCGGTTTGGAATCCCACAGACGATCACGACTGATCAAGGAGCCCAATTCGTGTCCCTAGAGTTCAGGGAATTTGCCGAAAGCATGGGAATCAAATTGTTTAATTCTTCGCCCTTTTACGCCCAAGCTAATGGTCAGGCAGAGGCTTCTAATAAGATCATGATCAAGCTTATACAAAAGCAGATCGATCAGAAGCCAAGGAGGTGGCATTCGGTACTCAGTGAAGCATTATGGGCTTACCGAATGGCCCCTCATGGAGCTACAAAAACGTCTCCTTATGAATTGGTTTATGGGCATCATGCGGTTCTACCTTGGGAGATGCAATCAGATTCCAGGAGAATCGTGTTACAGAAAGATTTAAGCTCCAAAGATTACAGTGGCCTAATGATGGATGAGCTAGAGGATTTACACATGATCCGTCTCAGGGCCCTGGAAAACATCGAGAAGAACAAGCTGCGGGTTGCCAAGTATTATAACAAGAAGGTAAAAGTCAGGCAATTTGCAGAAGGGGATTTGGTTTGGAAAGCGCTATTGCCGATTGGAACCAAATACAGCGAATTCGGCAAATGGTCCCCTAACTGGGAAGGACCCTTTCGCGTGGTCAGATGCGTCCCTGGTAATGCATACATATTGAAAACTTTACTAGGAGAAGAATTTTTTGCTGCAATAAATGGAAGATATTTGAAGAAATATTATCCTAGTATTGAAATCGATCGGTGATCACCAGCGGTGGGATTACACGCATCTGACACAGGAAATAGCCGGCGCTCAAGAACGAGGCCGCCTTCAGAAAAAAAATTCACAAACAGAAGGAACGGCCAGTGCCTAGATGCATTGCCCTTAGCATAAAACTACATTACAACTGCTTCTTGCAGGTTTACATCCAACAACCCTGGTGATCTGGACTACGAGGAGGTGGGAAGCAGAAGGCGTGGGGAAGAAGCGAAAGTATGATTCAATCTTTTCTTTGCTTGTTCGGCTGCTCCCTCTTCAGTTGCTCCAAGACCACCGTGACGGCAACTTGGAATGCACGGGGGTGACCATGATTTGCGGCCTCCACCAAGCTGTCCCAAGCCGCTTTCAGGTTGTTGTACCTGTCAGAGACATCTGAAACAGAGGAGTGGGTGTTAGGGGCAAGAAATCCAGATGTGAGCGCGAAGTCAAGAAGGGGTCAGAAACATTTACCTCCCACTAATGCCTCCAAAGCCATACGACGCTCGCGTTCGGACTGGCAACGAGCGGTGATGTCCCTGAAGTCATGCTCCAGGTGCCGAACGCGGCGGCGCAATTGATGGTTGGTCCTCTGTTCAGGCGTGGTGTCCTCTACTTCGAGGGAGGAATCGGAGGAGATGTACTCAGGCATGTCTTCGGTCCCGATGATTTCTTCAGGAAGCAAATCAAGGCTGAAAGAGGAAAGGAAGAAAGGAGGTAAAGCGCGAGATCATATGGGAAAACAAGGAGTAAATCAAGGGGAAACTCACTCTCGAATCGTGCGTTTCTTCGGGGTGCTGCTCTCCTGGGGTTGCTTGCCTTGGTCCATGGCCTTGGGGTTTTCTCCTCTGAGGACGGGGAGGAAATGAGAAGTGATGGATGAGTGTGCGAGTGGATTTGTAGAGCATCTCAGTAGGCTATTTTATTGACAGAGGGGGTGCATTGGGAGTGATGACTGGCCGGTGTGCACTATTGGAATACCAAACGGCAGGGTTTTCTTCCCGAATGCGAAGGGTTTTCGCTTGAACAGTGCTTACGGATTGCCGATTCAGGGATCTTCTGTGGATTTTGCGCCAAGGGGCATCTGTTTTCGTGTGTTCGGCTCAAGCTAGTTCCCGAATACGTTTAAGCAAAAACAAGATTCACGGATGCAAACATAAAGAAAATCATCGCCGTGCAAGCACAGAATTCAAAAGTTCTTTATTTATTGCCGATATTCAAACATCCCTAATACAATCTAGTCAAAGAGCCTGTTCAACACAGATTGGGGATGAGTGAGTTCGGCAATGGCGTCGCCGTGGCCATCGAGGCGCTCCAAGATGAGCTTGATCTCCTCGATGTCTTCTGGCGCGCCGCCCCGGAAGCCGCGCGGCCTAGTGGAGTAGTCGATGTCGGTGTGCGTCGCCATGGCGGCCAGGCCCAAAGTGGTGCCCAAGCGGACGCCATGGGTGGCCACTTCATCCACGCGGTGCTCCACTGCAGCAAGGAGCTCCGCCGGCGTGTCTCCGCGGGCGTTCACCTTATCGGCTAATTGCTCCACCAGCGTCTTTAGCTGGTTGAGCTCAGCATCACGGGCTGCAAAGTGCAAGAAAAGGGAGATTAGCATCAAATGCCGGAGTGGATCAAAGAGCGACATCGGGGGCCGTACCGTCTATGGTCTCCAGCAGCTGCTTGCGCTGGTCTTCCCACTCCAACTCGGCTATGCCAGCCTTTTTGGAGATCTCCTCCAGCTCGCGCTGGGCTACCTCCAATTCCGCCTTGAAGCGGAGAGCGTCGAGTTCCCCGTAGGGCACGGGGGAGTGACCATCGGACTCCGAGGAGTCGTCCGGTAGGGGCTGACCGGCCGGCGCGGGAGATGGATTCCATTGAATCAACCTGAAAAAAGGATGATCGTCAAAACAGAAGAGGATCAAAGATGAACCAGAAAAGGGAGATTGACGATCATTGCCTCTGGTGCACACTGGCACGGCTTCCCTCCGCCTCATCAGAGGCGCGGCGTCGGTTAAGGCTGCGCACCATGCTTCTGGGGTTTGCGCTGTTTAGGAAAGAAGAAGAAGACTTGAGATTGGCCAAGATTCGAGAGCTAAAGGCTCGGTGGAGAGCTAGGGGCACCTATGGTTTCATTTATAGGCCTGGCAAGACAGATCGTGGCCTCAAGTCGTGGCCCTGGATCGTGGCGCATATCCCAAGAAAATCGGAAGGTGGAAAGGTTTCCTTGACCAGTCCGCCAATGGGTCGTTTAGAGTTCTAAGCTGAGTCATATTCGGTTGACTGGCTCGGCTGAGAGGAGTCAAAGTGCCATTCGGGTATTGGCATTTCTTTGCCGAATGGGTCGTTCAGCATTACATACAAGAATGCGCAGATGGAAAAGGAAATAAAATTGCAAGAACAAATGTTACAAGAGCGACCAATTCGATTACACATTTAGATGTTCAAATATTTCGCAATTACACCACGGACATTCGATGTTGCTTGGCGAAAATTGTCCATCCGCTCTTGATAATCTTTCTGGGCGCTGGACAGGGTGGTAAGTTCTGCATCACACTGGTTTACCTCAGCTATGGCCGATATTGCTGCCTCTTGGGTCTTTTCTATCAATCCAGGGAGCTCGGCCATTTTTTTGTCGTCAGCCTCTATTTCAGGTCGACGGGTTTCTCGGTCCGCCTCCAAGGCGGCTTTTACGGCGATCTTCAGTTCACGAGAAGCTTGCAGTTTGGCCAGTGTATCTTTGTGGTTCTCGGTCTGAGATTGTGCCCCCTTCGCGGCTTGTTCAGCTCTGACCCTCTTCTTTTCGACAGCCGGGCGGGAGGACATCTTTCTCTGAGTTTGTCTTATGGGCACATAATGAATTTCCAGACCGGAGATGGATGCAAGTGAGGCATTGATGTCCTCAGGGAGTTCTTGGCTGATGGATTCAAGCATTTCTTCAAAGTGCTCGAGATCTTTGAACTGATCCCGCGCATCTTTTTGCAGCCAGGCAAAAATCTCCTTGAGCTTTTCCTGCACTTCTTCTGACAAGGTTTGAGGTACCCTTTCCCTCGGCTCGGCAACTGGATCGTTCCCCATTGATGGGCTTGATGATGATGGGGCTTGATCCTGAGAGAGCAATATTGCCGAGTCAGGAGTGTTGAAAGTAAAAATAGCAGGGTTGAGTGCAAATAAGTACCTCATGTCTGATTTCCTGAACTGGGGCAGGATTTTGTTCAGAGAGAGCCACTGGTGAAGGAGGTGCTCCAAGCAAAGCTGAAGCTTCTGTGTGAGAGGGCGCTGATGCAGTTTCTGGCAACTCAGAAGCTTCTGGCTGAGGAAGAGATGGGTTCACCTCTGCTGGGGTTGATGTTTTTGCTTAACTAGTGGGTAATTGAGCCCTTGGAGGACTTGATGGCTCTGGTTGGATTTGGAAACTCATCTCTGGCGAGTTTGGTGCTTCTGTCTGAACAGGGGGTGATTGAGTCCCTGATGAAGATGAGATTTCCACTTGGACAGGTGGCTCCACCCTGGATGGACTTGCTTGTTGAGACACTGGGACGTCCACAAGTTGATCCTCCATTGTTTCTTCTGCAAATGCCAAATTAAGAATGAATGCAAGTGTTCATCCTCAAGAAAAGACAGTAAAGGTCATACCAGTGGATGGAGCATTGGCAGGTTCTGAAGCTGAGGGTTGCTGAGTTCTAGTCTGAAAATGCACAAGATATGGTTTATCAGAAACAAAGCAATCCTGTGATCGAGAAAGGAAGAAATTTTACCTCAACAAGGACTTTCTTGATAGTTCTTCTCCTCTTGGCATTTGGAGGAGCAATCAGAGACAAGCCTTGCCTCCTGTCAGCAGCAAGGCTGGACAGAGTTGGGTCTGTTGTGGCATACCTAGCCATTAGCTGAGCCAGGGTTGGTGATTTGAATCCCAATGCTGAGATTGGGCCTACTGCATTGTAGGCAATATCCCTGGCCAGAGGGGCAGGCATTGTGTTATGAGGGCAAGAGAAATAAAATCAGAATCATAATTGGAAGAGGAAATGTCTGATTTAAGGGTTAATCATATTACCTCTGAAGTTGGCTGGAAGTCAGGCATCAACTCTGTACAGAACAAGTGTACACGCTCACTGAAGGTGGGGCGAGCTATTGTTGTGGGTATGAAAGGCCAGGTGTAAACAGAAGGAGTACACACATACTGAAAGACTCTACTAGTTTGAGTAAGTTCTTTGATTTCCTCTCTAGGTTTGAGGAATTCATGCAGAAACAGTCTTGTGGGCATCTGGCCACATCCAAGTTTCCGAGCCATTATGTTGGGCTGATAATATTCATAAGTGCTATAGTTCAGCCTTCCTCCATCGAATTCGGCGGCGAGAATGCATGGGCGGATAATGATATTGAAGATCTCCAGGAATCTTCCATCTTGGCGTTCAGTTTCAAAGGAAAACTCACAAGGGAGAGTCAAATTGTCATTATCCAAATAAGGGAGACAGAGAGGATTTTGGAAACCTTTGAAGAAAAGCTCGAAGAGTTGGCTGACGTTCTGCTTGATGAGGACAGTTGAAGCAGCTTCTCCATAAGTCTGGCATCCTCTGGTCGCTTGGGGTTCCCCTTCATGATGATTGGATGAAGGGAAGAACCGGGTGTTCAAATCAACACCAACAATCGATGCATGTGCGAGCTGCGGACACATTTGAACAAACCACCGGGGACCGTTGACACATGCTATCCTGCTGGCTAGTGTACATCCGGGTGACGAGTTTGATGAAGCATATGATACACCTTGCCTAGAAGGTATTTCCCAAGAGGGAAGCGATTGCCATTGACTAGGTGTGAAGCCATTGCAATATGATTCAGGGTAGGCTCATTGGCTTTACCACAAGAAGTTGAACCCGCATAGCAACATGTTCGAAACGCCCTGTATTCAACTTCACCAAGGGGGCCATCCTTCATATGGTTCAGGATATAGTTTTTGTATCCGCTCCCTGGTTTCACCCCTGTTTGTCTTGAGGAACCTTTGAAATCCCAGGGGTGAACAGATCCTGTGATGTCAAGGCCGGTGATCATATACACATCGGCCAGAGTTGGGGACATTGGGCCGTGACCAAAGAGGAAAGCGTTAACGCCATTTGACCAGAAGTGGCAAGCCGCTATCAAGAGGTCTTCGTTCTTGGGGGTCTCGGCCAAAGATAACTCCAAGCATTGAGCAATGCGGAGGTATCCCAATTCTGGGTCCTGGCACTTTTGTCTACAAGGATCCTCTGGTACCAATTTTTCCAGCCTGCGATTGGGGGCAAGGGCCAATTCTTGAATGCATCCTGCCACTGAGGAGGTGTGGATAGAGCCGCTTTGAATGGGATCCTTTGAGATTCGGCTGCGATAAAATCTCGAGGATCAGAGGTTCCCACAGGACCAAGGTAGTAGGATCTTGAATTGGCCTCGGTACGAATCAAAAGCTCGGTGGAAGGCTCCTGCAGGAAAGCGGAAAAGAAATCTCAGGTAAAATTTGAAAACCTAAATGCCGAATGAAGATTATGGTAGAGGAATTTACCTGAGCAGCTGGATTTTGAGCCACCATTGGGGATTCGAGCTCAGAACAAGGGGATCTAGGGTTTGGATCTAGACGAAGATTCCGGCGGATTGCAAAGAGAGAGAACAGGTGTTGAACAGATTCGATTTGAAGACGTTAGTGGCTGGAGTCAATTCCGGAATAAAAATCACTTTTATCCCGTAATTGAAGGGGCATGTGTTAACACCAAAATTTGGTAAGGAGTCTGACTTGTGGGTCCGGCTCGGTGAGGAATCCGTCCGGTGGAAGGAAGGTTTCTTCGGATGCATTCGGCGAGAAAAATCCGCGGTCGGCTATCCGTTTCCGTTCGGCAAGAGAACGAGTTGAGGCTGATTTCGCGGGATTGTACGGAGACGTGGCTCAAGCAGGAAGGACGAATGGATGGATAAGCGATCAAGCTTAGAGATAACTTAGGTATCGAATCCATTCGAGGTTGTGCTTGGCAGGGTATAAATATGAGCCCTGATTGTATGTAACAGAGATACGAAATCATTCTCAATACAAACCGGCTTTACGCCAAATCTTAGAGTCCATTTGTCGTGTCGTCGAGTTCTTCGAGAGGGTTAATCGATCCGTCGACCTCCGTGAGTACCGGCAACCTTGTATCATTTCTAGTATCATGCGGTGGATTTATATCTGATGCAAGTAGTCTTGTTACCATGCTTAGTGTCATGCGGTAGATTCAAGCTTGGTCCAAGAAGGTTTCTTGTTAGGTCATGAGCCATGCGGTAGGCTAAGATCTAGCTTGAAGCTAGTTATCGGCTCTATTGGATTTTGGCAAGATCCAATTGATTCATTAAGTTACCCCGTGTTGCTTTGAGTTTTTGCTTCACGTTTAAATTCATGTAACACTTTTTTGCCCAATCTAGATGGGTTTGGATCGGCTTTATACCTTTTGATGATCCTCATGTGAGTCAAGTTCGTGTCTTTGGCTAATTCAACGTGTGGATCACGTGTTCTTCGACAGCCGAAACCTAATCGATCTAGGTTGTTACATGTTGCGGGTTCAAGCTTGCCAACGTTTGTATAAATCTTGAAAGAACTGAGTATCACGCGGTACATGCAGGTTTTTGGGTTGCTTTGGAGCTAGTCATCCGGTGGATTAGATTTCGAATCAATCTGATAGATTTATCTCGCTTGGTAATGTTGGTTCCTTCTTCATGGACCCCGAATCGGTTGTTCAGCCGCATTCGGTTATGTTTCTCACGAGTAGAACACGTGCGTATTTCATGCTTTAAATAATGTATGCTTTTAGCTTTCCATATTTAGATCGTATCATGCGATAGATAGATCTATTTGTGGAAAGTGGTACGATCCCCATGCAAGTTGTATCATGCAGTGGATAGATTTGTTTGGCATCGTACCCGACGGGTTTCAAAGTACCTAGACATGCGGTAGACTAGTGCTTTGGATCTATGCATGCTTGTTTATTACATGTTTATGCTCGCGCTTTACTTTATTTATTTATTTAACGTTGATCACCACTGGGATCGGTCGCAATCTTATGCACGTGCATCTTTACTCAAACAAAGACCGATCGCCGTCATGCTTGCGTCATCCATTCGGCTATGTTACTTTTTCCTTCTTAAAGCTCCCGAATGGTTTCAGTTTATTGGCAGATAGCTTTCTATAGCTATGTGTCATCCCATCTGGCTTTGTAGCCGTAAATATGGAACTGTCTGGTACCACCCGGCAAGTTCCAAACTTTGGTATTTAACTACTTTGTCTTTTGTTAATTTTCAGGGAAAATTGACTGGCACGTCTCGTAATTCTCTGCACGTGTGAAGCCAGCTTGTTCGGCTTGCTGTGTGCTTGGCGCTAGGTGCACATTTTGCGTCAACACATACCACCTCATACTACCGCTTGGTTTTACGAAGTATAAAGGGGTAATTTAGTACTACCCATTCATACCACCTCATACTACCGTTTTGTTTTACGAAGTATACATTGATCTGAACCGTTGGATATTTGTATACTAGTCCTTTTTTAAGAGTAGTATACCCTAGTATATGGCGCCAGAAAGGAGCTCCTATTCTAAAGCACTAAAATGCCTCCAGAGGCCCCAACTGAAGGGATGAAGTCAAATTTGTCCAATCTACGAGGGGCAAAGTTCTTAATGAAGGCCATGTCAAAGGCTTCTTTTTTTGTTTCTTGTAAACAAACAACTGAATAGGCGCTCTCCTCAATTTTGTTTCTAACTGCGTCCCATTTGTTAGAAGCATTAAGACCTCTAATGTTCCAGCAACACATTCCAATTTCTTGTTGTCATTGGGTAAAATGTAGGTGAAAATGAAACAGATGATTATGCATAGCGTAATCACAAAGCATGCCGGTAAGATCCCCTTCAACATTGGATGCTCAGAAACTGAAATTGGAGAGGACCAGTGATGGGACCTGGAGTGGACCAGGTGAGACAAAGTGGAGAGAAACGAATCCAAGCACAATTCACCAAAGACACTAATAAATAACATAGAATCCAGAGACTGGCAGGACAAAGTTCGCGATAAAGGAGCAATAATAGTTTGAGACGTGCCATAAAAGCCTAAACAAAAGATCTCATCATGAACAAGAACTAGAGATGAGCAGAGATTAATCTTCAGCGTCATGGGAAACAGGCGAAGTACGTTCCTGCAGCTACAGGGTCTTGGACACCTCACTAGGAGATGCTCCATATTCCACCCCCAATCGTGAAGGATGGCATTTGGGATCAGGTTCCGAACATCTTCAGGTAGGATCATTGCACCCTGTACAGTCACTTGCTTAGATGCAGCACGACCACACTTTCTAGTAGTGCCCTCCAGTCTATAGTGCTTGTAACCTTCATTTGTCTGCTGAAACCTTGGGCTTCTATGCAGCTTTGACACATCCACTGGAAGCTTCCTTTTCAGCTCAGAGACTTCGAAAGGCAGGAACATTCCTTTCCTTGGAGGCTTAGGAGGAAGGCCAGAGGAAGAAACTGTTGGAATATTAGGCAATTTTCAGATTAAAACCAGAATATAAATCATGATCAACTGAGCAACTCGATTAAGCATGTGTAGAAAACTCAAATCACAGATCAAAGCAACTAGTGTAAGCATGATTCGTACACTAGACAGATAAGCCAGATTGATCATGATGAACAAATAAAACCACAGCAAGATGAGAGTGTACCCAAATGCGGGGCGGTTGCCGGAGGCAACCGATGCGCCGTTATCCTCTAGATTAGCCATACTAATCGTGGGAGGACCTCAGTCGATGTAGTCGTACAAAGTCGATGCAGGAAGATGTACGCAGTGTAGTCCCTCGAATAACCGCCAGCAAGTAGTCGTACAGTAGGCCACCAAGAAGCAGATGAAGTAGTTATTTGGGAGCAGTCGCGCGGAGAGCGCTTCCCAAAAACCTTATTCGCCTTCTCCCGGTGCAGGATCGCAAAGACGACGGTTCCGGAGACCTGCTCGCCCGGTCGCTGGTGCACGCCAACGATCGGGCTGGAGTCTTGGCGGCGGCGGCACAACAATGAGAAGAGGCAAAATCTAACTCGTATAGATCACCTTAGGGATACCCTTACTTGGGGCCTTCCCGTGTGGTAGTCTATAATGCGTCCTTTTCATGAGGGGTTCGTCCATATTTATTAGGAGAAAAACTCTCAACACTCTTGTCTATTAGTAATGTGGAACTAATAGATGGTGTACCCCTCAAATGCTAATGGGCCTTTGAGATTTATTCAGAATTATTTATACGGGCCAGGTCCATATATCTAACAATCCCCCACCAGATCTCAAATGCCCATTTATAGATTTGTCTGTTCTCACTTACTGTTTGATATACCAGTGTTTCGGTAGAGAATGTTGAGTTGAACTTCCACCTAGAACTTCAAGCTACACTTATCCACAACTTGAACAATGGACTACGCCTTGAATTGCAAGTTTTGTGAAAATAAGCTTTGCTTAAAGTCAAACTAGTACTTGGCTGCTAGTAGCCTTACCCCGTGGGTGTACCTCACAGTGCCTCATTGCTCTGAGAGTATTGCATCTTCACATAGAGAGGGTTATCATTATACTCTCCTCAGTTTACCAATAGTTTGTTTTTCCCAGGTCCTTAGTCACGGGATCTCCGATCAAAAAGGTTGGGTTACTACTACTGTAAACTCACATGGGTGTCATACCCATCTCCCTAGATGCGATTTCTATCACATTCCGTGATAGCCCTTTTGTAAAAGGATCTGCCAGGTTTTTGTCTGTTTGTATATAAGACATAGTAAGAACTCCGGAGTTTCTCAACTTCCTGACAGTCTTCAAACGTCTTTTAACGTTTCTTGTTGACTTCGCATTATCCTTAGAACTATTCACTTTAGTGATTACTGTTTGATTATCACAGTTCATAAGGATAGCCGGTATTGGTTTTTCAACCACCGGCAAGTCAGACAAGAGCTCACGCAGCCACTCTGCCTCTGCAGATGCTGTATCCAAAGCTGTAAGTTCAGCTTCCATGGTTGATTTAGTCAAAATAGTCTGTTTGCAAGACCTCCATGACACTGCGCCACCTCCAAGGGTAAAGACATACCCACTAGTGGCGTAGATTTGATCAATATCAGAAATCCAGTTCGCATCACTATATCCCTCTAGCACAGCTGGGTGCCCGGAATAGTGAATCCCATAGCTCATCGTACCTTTAAGATAACGCAAGACCCTTTCTAGTGCATGCCAATGATCATCACCCGGGTTGGACATGTACCTACTCAACTTGCTCACAGCAAAAGAGATATCTGGTCTAGTTGCGCTAGCAAGATACATGAGTGAACCAACAATTTGAGAGTACCTCAATTGATCTCTGGTATCATTCTTGTTCTTTCGCAATGTCACACTAGGATCATAAGGTGTTGGAGAAGGCTTGCTATCCATATAGCCAAAACGGCTCAAGATCTTCTCAACATAGTGAGATTGTGATAGAGTAATCCCACTCTCTTCCTTAATCAACTTGATGTTTAGAATTACATCAGTTTCTCCTAGATCTTTCATGTCAAAACTCTTTGACAAGAATACTTTACTTCGTTTATAATATCCATGTTTGTTCCAAATATTATAATATCATCTACATATAAGCATAGTATAACAAAATGACCCCACCATGTCGATAATACACACACCTATCAGCTTCATTAACGACATAGCCCGCACTAGTTAAAGTAGTGTCAAACTTCTCATGCCATTGTTTAGGAGCTTGTTTCAAGCCATACAAGGATTTCAATAATTTACACACCTTCTGCTCTTCTCCTTTTACTACAAACCCATCAGGCTGATCCATATAAATCTCCTCATCCAACTCTCCATTAAGAAAAGTTGTCTTCGCATCCATCTGATGGACGATCAGACCATATGAAGCAGCCAAGGATAGTAGTACTCTAATAGTTGTCATTCTAGCAACAGGTGAGTAAGTATCAAAGAAATCTTCGCCTTCCTTTTGAGTATAACCCTTAGCCACAAGTCGAGCCTTGTACTTGTCAATAGTACCGTCAGGCCTAAGCTTCTTTTTGAACACCCACTTACAACCAATTGGTTTACAACCGAATGGTAATTCAGATAACTCCCAAGTTCCATTAGAAAGAATCGAGTCCATCTCACTACGAACTGCTTCTTTCCAATCATCTGCATCTGGAGATGCATATGCTTCTATAATAGAAGTAGGAGTATCATCCACAAGGTACACAATGAAATCATCACCAAAGGATTTTGCAATCCTTTGTCTCTTGTTCCTCACAGGAACTTCATTGTCATCCTTCTCAAGTGTTTGCTCAAATGACTGAATAGGAGACTCGATAGGTATAGTATTATCAGGAGCTATTTCAGTGGAAAATTTAGCATTACTACGCATATCTTTCATTGGAAAAATATTCTCAAAAAATGTAGCATCACGAGATTCAAAAATTGTATCAACATGCATATCATAAACTTCAGATTTTACTATTAAAAATCTATAAGCAATGCTATTGTGAGCATATCCTAGAAAGACACAATCAACCGTCTTTGGTCCAAGCTTACGCTTCTTAGTAATTGGAACATTGACTTTCGCCAAGCATCCCCACGTGCGTAAATATGAAAGTGATGGTTTCCTTCCAACCCATATCTCATATGGTGTTGTCTCTTTAATTTTGTTCGGAATTCTATTCAGGACATGGCTAGCAGTCAATATAGCTTCTCCCCACCATGCCTTAGATAAACCAGCAGTATTCAACATGGCGTTCACCAAGTCAGTCAATGTGCGGTTTTTCCTCTCGGCAATCCCGTTGGATTCAGCAGAATAGGGAGGTGTCCTCTCGTGAATAATACCATGTTCCACACAAAACTTATCAAATGATATAGGAAAATATTCTCCACCACGATCTAATCTTAGACGTTTAATCTTTTTTTCTAGTTGATTTTCTGCCTCAGCCTTAAAGATTTTAAAGTAATCTAAAGCTTCATCTTTAGTTTTCAGCAAGTAAACATAGCAATATCTAGAAGCATCATAAATTAACGTCATGAAATATCTCTCTCCACCCTTAGTCAACACACCATTCTTCTCACATAGATCAGAATGAATGAGTTCTAGAGGTGCCAAGTGTCTCTCCTCTGCTGCCTTGTGAGGCTTTCGAGGTTGCTTAGATTGCACACAACTATGGCACTTAGAACCTTTGGCAATGGTGAAATCTGGTATTAACCGCAAGCTAGATAAATGTGACATCAAACCAAAATTCAGATGACATAAACGAGAATGCCAAACACTTGAATTATCATTAATTGTGCCACAAATATGATTGACTGACTTATTACAAAAATCTGCTAAACTTAGGCGGAACAAGCCTCCGCAATCGTAGCCTTTACCAATAAATTGTACATGCTTAGACATAAATACTTTATTGGACTCTAACACTACCTTAAAACCATCTCTTAATAAAAGAGAAACGCTAACAAGATTCTTGTGAATACTAGGGACATGTTGCACGTTCTTCAGCTGCACGATCTTGCCCGAAGTAAACTTCAGATCTACCGTACCAACACCACGAACAGAAGCATGTGACCCGTTCCCCATTAGAATGGAAGAACCTTGGAGCAATTGGTAAGAAGAAAATAAAGAGACATCAGCACACATGTGAATATTAGCACCCGTATCAAGCCACCAACTAGGTGATTGAAACACCGAAAATACGGTAGGAATACTACCATACCCATCATCGGCATTGGTTGGAGTCACGAGGTTGACCTTCTTCTCTTTACAGTCTGCATGCTTTGGACAATCCTTAGCAAAATGTTCTAGTTCACCACAAGTGAAACAAGACATCTCAGACATATTTTTCTTCTTCTTCTTAAAGGTAGTAGTTGCTTTGGCATTGAAAGACTGATGATTCCCCTTTCCTTTGTTCTTGCCTTTGAAATTTCTTTGGACAAAGTGGATGTTATGATCCCATAAAGGATTTGTGTCTCGTATATGCATCAATGAATCAAACAGATGATTCAAAAGCACATTACGCACAACTCCCACAAAGATATCATAGGCTTTCTGGAGTTTACTCTACTGTTTATCAGAGATGTCTCCCTCGAGTAAGCCATCTTTGACCCAGAAAACTTCCATGGCAGTAAGCCAATCTAACATACAACCTCTTAAAGTGCACACCAGAGAATTTCTCTGGCCTCAGTGCATCAACAAAACTAGCCATAGGTAATGGAAACGACCTATTATAAGGTTTTTGGATTGTTGGAATATTAGACAATTTCCAGATTAAAACCAGAATATAAATCATGATGAACTGAGCTACTAGATTAAGCATGTGTAGAAAACTCAAATCACAGATCAAAGCAACTAGTGTAAGCACGATTCGTACACTATACAGATAAGCCAGATTGATCATGATGAACAAATAAAACCACAGCAAGATGAGAGTGTACCCAAAGGCGGGGCGGTTGCCGGAGGCAACCGATGCGCCATTATCCTCTGGATTAGCCACACTAATCGTGGGAGGACCTCAGTCGATGTAGTCGTACAAAGTCTATGCAGGAAGATGTACGTAGTGTAGTCCCTCGAATAACTGCCAGCAAGTAGTCGTATAGTAGGCCACCAAGAAGCAGATGAAGTAGTTATTTGGGAGCAGTCGCGCGGAGAGCGCTTCCCAAAAACCTTATTCGCCTTCTCCCGGTGCAGGATCACAAAGATGACGGTTCCGGAGACCTGCTCGCCCGGTCGCTGGTGCACGCCAACGATCGGGCTGGAGTCTTGGCGGCGGCGGCACAACAATGAGAAGAGGCAAAATCTAACTCGTATAGATCACCTTAGGGATACCCTTACTTGGGGCCTTCCCGTGTGGTAGTCTATAATGCGTCCTTTTCATGAGGGGTTCATCCATATTTATTAGGAGAAAAACTCCCAACACTCTTGTCTATTAGCAATGTGGAACTAATAGATGGTGTACCCCTCAAACGCTAATGGGCCTTTGAGATTTATTCAGAATTATTTATATGGGCCAGGTCCATATATCTAACAGAAACATTGTCAAAAGCCTGAAGCAGATTTTTCTTAGGGGGTTGAGGTTGATCATCAGGCACAAACAAACCAACACTATGATTTATCTCCAAAGGCTGAATAGTGGGGGATAGAACAACACTTTCGAAAGGCTGTGGAGTAGGGGAAGTCCCATCAGTTTCCAAAGAAGAGTGACCAGCTTCAGGGTTTGGTATCCAAGAGGTAGTGAGTGCTAGCAACTTAGCCGTCCAGCAGGGTTGAACAGGGACCAAGGCCATATTGGAGTTGCCTCTCACAATGGCTGCATTATCAGGGAGCTGTTGGTTGGACACAGTGGCCTGATCGATTAAAATCTGGGTTTTCAGCCAACTAAAAGGCCATAGGAAGGGGGCTCTGAACTTCTGGGATCACTCTGGAAGAAGCATCTGAAAAGGATGATGAGGAATAGCCCCCATAAAATCCTGCCTACACACCCTCTAATGTCAGAATAATGTCAGGTCCATGAGCTCTCAGATACTGAGCAGTAGAACTTGACAGGTCAAAGGAGAAAGACTCCTGCTCCGCAGCACCATCAATGTCCATATCAGCCTATGGAGGGTTAGGCTCTTGAGCTTGCACATCATTCTGAACAGGCCAAGCATCCCACTTTGTGTTGTTTTCTTCAAGAGCATGAGGAATTGCCATCTCCTCCTGCACTGCTGAACAATGAGCCCAAAATCCTCATGTACATGTTGTGCAGCTCCCTGAAGATCATGTTGCCAGCCTTGGGCAACATCTGGATTGCCATGTAAGATATCCCCATCAGTCGGATGTGGGTTGCCATCAACTGGAACAGGGTCTTCGTCCATAGGAAAACAATCTGGAAATTGACCATTCAGCATGAAAACTGGAACAGACCATGATCTGCGCCCCCCCAAAGTTGTGCCATGAGAGATAACAATGCTCTAGGGGACCCGATCAGGGGATAACAACAAAAATTTGGCCAGAATCTTTTGATTTATTGGGTCCCTCATACCAACGAAGCAAACGACCAAAAGGTGCAACTGAAGCTTTGATGAAATCCATCGACTGAAAATCTAGGGGAAAGCCCAAGAACATGATCTAGCAATCTCTAATATATTGGCAAGATTTAAAACTGTGAGCCTCATCATGTGTACTAACTGTGATGAGCCACTGACCAAAATTGATTGGCGATGCATCTAACAAATTTTCACGTTGGGCAGCATGCTCAAACTCAAAGAGGCCAAGGCCTAACAGGGATGGAAAAGCACTGACCACCCTAACTGGGAAATTGTCAGATGGTGAGATCTGGACAGCCTACGGGGGTGTTAATCCCTGTGGTTTAGTTGTTTGGCGGGGAGGAATCTATGGCTAAGAACTCGAAGGTCGCACACGAGTACGCGGAACACAAAGAACACGACGAATTTATACTGGTTCGGGCCTCCGGGGAGTAATACCCTACGTCCAGTTGGTGGTGTAGATTGCTTGAGGATTGCGTATGAGTACAAGGGGTCGCCTCGTGCGCCTTATATTGGCCAGCAGATGAGGTCAGTTCCCAGACTCCTGGTCGGTTACGACCAGGAGACCTAAGTCTAAGTTACACATCTTGCCTTATCCTGTCGATCTGCTTTGGTCGTAATACACCGAGGTCTTGTCTTGTACGCCGAGTCTTGAGGTCCTGATGAATTAGGTCATCTAGGGAATCTTCTAGAAGATCTTCAAGGGGTTATGTGGGCTCCCAACTAAGTCGGTTGGGCCCACAGACAGGTCGGTGGGTCTTCTGGTAGGCCGGACCCACTTGTCGGGGACGGCCGTGAGCCTAGTCGGTGGGGACCCAGGGGTACCCATGTCTCACAAGCCTCCAAGCGAGGTGTAGGTGCAGCGACCTTAGAAAGGTCATGACGAAGTCGTAGAGCTATCAACAGGTCGAATAGCATGTACGTCGGCCCAAAAGAAAAAAGAACAAGTCAACTTTGCAGCCGACCTGTTTTGTAGCCTTGCTGAACGAAGAGAGGTCGAGTGACGATCTATAGGAAGCAGACTTCCAATAGATCAAAACGACGATGAAAAAATTCAGAGGGCATCGAAGATGCACTCATGAGTAGTATCCGAGCATCGTGGCGGGCAAGATGGCCGGTATTGATAGAGGGGAGTGCCCGATCTTTCGGTGAGTGGGATAATGTCGATTTGGCGGTGGTTCGACCCTCACGATCCGACTACGACGAGCGAACCCGTTGCACCAATGCAATCACTGAACCATACCTCCAATGGTTACCAACCTCGCAGTGCGAGATCAGCCTGATCACGAAGATCGTTTTTCCTGCACGCAATCGATAGAACGAACAAGAAAAAAATAACGAGCAATATTACTAATCACTCACAAGGTGGATCTTGAGTTCACAACGGCAGCGTAAAATACGCGGCGGTTCGGAAAGTAGCAGAAGCTAACAATGAAAACAAACTCAAGTTTTTCATCTACTAGGGCTCCCCCTAATATAGATGGAACAAAACAAACAAAACAAAAAGGACCCTGGCGGCCAACCCTAGGCGGCCACATGATCTCCTCTAGCATGTGCATGCACTTGACACGGTCTCACCCGCCCATGCGCCACGGAAGGCCTCATGGCCTTGCTGCCTCGTGGAGGGCCGGCGGCCACACGTTTTCTTGGAAATTCGTGCGCACGCACAGCCCCTCATGAATGGAAAAGCTCAGGAAGCCATGCTGCCTCACGCGCTCTAGGCCGAAGGGAAAATCTGACTTTCCGTGTGGGCCACAAACTGATCTGCTGGGCCTCCCGCTGGTTGGATTGGCTTCAATTCTTCTGAACCTTCATTCTTTAACAGCAAGATGTAATTTAATTCACATGCACGAGTCTGAGTAATTGGCCCTGACGGCGTCGCCTGGAGTGTATCCTCTGGTGACGCCGGAGCTGGAGTACTTGTGTCGGCGTTCGTGTCCTCATCATGTATGATGGTCCAAAGAAGAGAAGAAAAAGCAGGTCGACCTAAATGATTTGTCATGTACTTGATCGTTTGATAAAATGATTTGTCAAGGACCTAAATAAATGTGAAGTGGGGGCTTGCAAAACATGTTTGCCATCAGGACGACCTGATGTTGTCTTATTGTTTAGCTGACGACCTAAACTCAGATTTAGGTCGTAGCTGTAGTCTGTTAGTGAAAAATCCGCCTTAATCTCCTTGCAGACTTCTCGAATAGAGCTGTTGAGGCGTGTTGTACGACGGAAGGAACCGCAACGGGTAGATTTAGTGGACCCCCCTATGAATAAGGCGGCCCGAGGCGGGGTTGACCCCATTCCCCTTTCTTCTTCCTCCCGTCGCTGTCGCTTCCGCTTTCGTTGCTGTCCTGCGATCTTGCGACCGTCTTGTTCCCAAGCGCACACCCGTCCAGCCTCCATCTCCGGCCAGCCATGTGCTAGCGCCACCGCTCCGCGTTGCGCTCCTTTGCACATGCGCGTCAAGACTCTCTGCAACATTAGATCCAGCATCAACCCTAGCGACGAAATGGTGGCGAAGGCGGCTTCCATCCCGGACCCGCAAATGGTGTGGGTCTGGTCGACGATGACCGAGGCGAAGATCCAAGCCTTGGTGGACCGCGGGCTGCTCCGGCCGAAGGCGGAGGTGCAGTGGAGGGCTGCCGCCGGGGAGCAGTTCCCGATCGAGGACGTCAAGGAGCAGCTCGTCTTCACATCCTTCTTCGAGCGCGGCTTCAACCTCCCGGCGGGAGACTTCTTCCGTGGTCTACTGTACTACTACTAGCTGGAGCTGGTACATTTTATTCCCAACTCCATAACTGTACTGTCGACCTTTATTCATTTTTGTGAGGCGTATCTGGGGATATCGCCTCACTTCTTGTAGTGGAGGTATTTTTTTGTGTGAAAAGCACTGGCAAGAGGTCAGGGCCATTGGGGGCTGTGATGTTTAACTTGAGGTCAGACCTCAAGGCAGAGTGGATAGACACTGATCTTTCCGACAACATTGCTGGATGGAGGTCGGAATGGTTCTATATTGCAGATCAGCTTCCTGGTCTTCCACGTCGTATTGGCCATAAGCTAGTGTAAATAAATGAATGGGACTTGGGGTTGTCGTCTCGCGATCTTGGGGATCTCAAGGTGGTCCTCGAGCTCGTTAAGGATTTGAAGAAGCAGGGGGTGACAGGAGTCGCAGTGGCTAGGTCGTTTTGCCGGCGGATGATCCAACCGATCAAGGATCGGGTTCACCCAGCGTACGAGTACTAGGGGCAATCAGACCCCACGCGTGAGGTGAACCTGAAGGATCAGATGGCCACTAGAGAGGGGGGGAGTGAATAGGAGCCGGTAAAAATTCTTCCCAAAGAACCCAGCCTATGCCCTACTCAAATCCCGGTCACACACAAGCGATGGATCGAATCACGCACCAATCGCCAAGACCACGAGGTTATGGATCAACCTCTAGCCTTAGGAACGATTACTAGAAGCACACGCGGAAGCACTAGAAAAGGGAGGAAGGAATCGAACCAAGAAGCAACGCACACAGGCTCTGGCGGACCGTCCGCGCAGGAGGGGCGGACCGTCCGCACAGGGCCGCGCGGACCGTCCGGCCGGGTACCGCGGACCGTCCGCACCCGAGCCGCGGACCGTCCGGCCCGAGCCGCGGACGTCCGTTAAATCACTGCAACGGACCAAAGCCACCCACGAACCGCGGACCGTCCGCGGGAGCACGCGGACCGTCCGCCAAGCACCCGCGGACCGTCCGCCCAACACCGTGGACCGTCCGAAACTCCGTCCAACCAAAAACCAAAATCGCGACGGATCGAAACGAAGGACGAGCAAGAACACGAAGAACACGGGACGAACACGACCCACGCGGACCGTCCGCGACCTCCCCCGCGGATCGTCCGCGTGTGCGGACGGAGCGAGAAACGGCCCGACCCCGAAAGTCAACTCCCCCAAATCATCATCGGATTTCCCAAACGGTTGAAGCTATGGAGACAAGGGTTTGGGGACTTGAAAAAGCGTCACACAAGGATGCTATAGCCCAAAAATCTTGCCTCCTAACTCCCTAAATCACCGGGAATCGCGAATCCTTTGAGCACCACCAAAAGCTAGAGCACCGAACGAGAACTCACGAATCGAAGTGGTTTCCGGCGTTTGAGGGCACAAGATCAAGCACAAAGATGCACAAGACATCTATCCATGTTTCCCTCAAAGAAATCCGGAGAGAAACCCACTCAAATCCGCGGAATCACACCGGGAACAAAGGCACGAAAACAAGCACAAAAAGCCACGAAAAACAACCCCGAATCTTCTATACAAACCGGGAAAGATTCACAAGGTCTAGCATGCCGCCCTAGCATCCATCCCTCTCAACAAATCTCTCATGAAGCTCTCATGCTAGCCTAGAGAAAATTGGAAGGAAAATAGCTACGAAAATGAGAAAGGGGAGGGAGCAAATGAAACCCTAAGTCGCGAGAGAGAGAGAGCCATCAACACACACTCATGGCTTATATATCGAGTCCCGCCGGAGTGGTAAATGACTCGACTACCCCTAACTACACTATCGGCGATACAACCCACGCGAGGGGCATTTTGGTAATGTTTGTGGGTCTTGCCATCGGACGGCCACGCCTTTGCCGCACCCCGCGTCCTCCCGACGCAAGCCATGTGATCCCGCCATGTGTCCTCCGCCTCGAAGCTTCCCGACACGCCGGATCCCGTCTCCGTCGTGTTGGGCCCTCGGACTTGGTTTTGAGGCCCGTTGACGGTGAAAATCCGTCAACCTAGCCATGAGTTTACCTTCGGTGTTGGCATGACTTTTGTATCTTATTCATTGGTACTAACCCCCGTGGTATAACAAGTTCACTTGTGCATGTCGGTTTTGGAGTTATGTGTTTACGCGAGGTTTTAACATTGAAAGCAAGACTTACGGGATAAGTTCATTAAGCACCTCATGACAAGACCTTGAAGCCCGATACAAGTCAAGCAATGAAGTGAACATGACTCCAAGAGCCCAAGGACCAAGCCCGAGAAGATGATAAACTCGAGGACCGAACCGAGAAAAGTCTTGAATCTTGCAAGACAAGGAGTTGAGTCCAATTCGGAGAGAAACCGACGTCAAGGGCCCACATGCAAAAGGGGAGAACATCTAGAAGACGTGGGAAGCAACACGGGCGAAGCGAGGGCCGCGGGATGGGCCGAGTGGGCGCGGGCGGCCGGCCCGGCCAATTCGGGGCCCAATCGGCCTCTCCTTTGACCTAATTGCTTCTCGGGCTATAAATAGCCCCCCGACCGAGAGCCACGCGAACGGAAGTCGTATTCCGCCGCCGAGGAGCGAGAGAAGCTTGAGGGACACCAACTTGAAGATGAGGGTCGTGCTAGTTGTCTAGGGTTTCCCTAGCCGACGTGGGAACCTTGCATGGAAGACCACGTCGGAGCTCGGAGCGAGGATCAAGATCGAGGGAGGGCCCGGTGGTGATCTTGTTCATGTAATCATTCATGGTGAAGTTTGTAAGTGAATCCGATTTCTAGCGATCAAGTGCCTTCTCGATGATTTTGATTTCTTCTTGGTTTTGCTTCTTCTACAATCTAGTATATAGCTAGATTACATAGGGTGCTCTTGTAGCCGCGGTGGCTAGAGGTGCATACCGAAGCCGGCCAAGTGATTTCAACTTGTTCTATCGAACTCGCCCTAAGCTCCCCGCATGAATAGGGATACGTTGTGACGAACGGGGGTCTCGAAAGGCGGATGTTTTCGGAGTCGGATGGGAAGGCCACGATTTAAAGATGCTTTTAATGAGATTCGCTTTTCTATCTTCATCTATCTTGTTTGGAGCTACAACATAAGCATGATCTAGATTCTCTAGATTGGTTATCTCTTGCTTTCTCTTGTTACCTCTTTAGTAGATTAGATTAGATTCGTTTTCTTTATGAGTTAGTAGATTAGATGCAACTTACCTTCATAAGATAGCTTACCTTGCTTTACTAGATTGAATCCTTGCGTTGCACATTGTTCCACGGATTCGATACCTTGGGTTCACCACTCGAGGGAAGAAGGGTCCCTTGACTACGACGGGAGACTGGTCCGCTTGCAAGTCTAAACGAACTTTGATACAACTGTTAACCGTCAACAAGCCCTTTTTTCTGGCGCCGTTGCCGGGGAACAAGCAATCAAGATCCGATCTAGTATCGCTTATCTTTCAGTTTTTTCTTTTGATTTTCTTTTGCATCTCTTATGTTTGATCATCCTCAAAAAGAAAAAAAAAGAGTCAATCTAATCTAGTTTTGATGAACCCTAATTTTTCTTTTGTTAGATTTTTGTTTTATCACTAACCCTAACTGGAGATGGTTGGCTACCTCTCCAAGAAACCCAAAACTTTTTTGTGGATGATCCGGGAAAACTTTACGGGCAAAGGTGACGTGCAACACAAGCTCGAAGGACCGTCAAAATCTCCGAGGGAATCACCACCACCAAGTCCAAAGGAAGATCAACCTCAACCACCGGAGTGCTACGCACCCGGACATCGTTGATCTACCTATCATAAACCTTCAAGACGCCGGGAGGCCGTTCAAGATCAAGGTCTCAACTATCCGCATGACGATTGCGAGAGCCGAATGCATACGAGCCGGATTCCTTGAGTGGCATATCGGTTCACTTAAGAGGAGGATGGAGAAGATGGAGATGGAGAAAGAAGCTCAACACCTAAAGGCTCGCCAAGGCAAGATCCACATGCGAAGTGTTCATCATGATGAAGATGCTAGACGCAAGTGGGACAACTTGCCGGGCGCCGATGGGTAACAAAGAAGAATATCCGAGACAACTCCAAGGTCCCAAGACGGCGAAGGCTACTCAAACTCATTCGGGAGAGATGAAGGATCACACTAGAGACCATGAAGATCACGACCGAAGGACCGGAGTTCGAGATGCCGAGCCACAAGGAAGATGTTGCATCCGTCAAGACCAAAGGACAAAGCCGAGCCGTGAAGACCAAAAAAATTGACTAAGCCAAAGTGGGTACCCAAGATTGCAACGCCCACAAAGAGCGTTGATCCGGAGTAATCAAGTGAAGAAGTCTAGCCATGGACTATAAACGAAGCGCTAGGCGGGGAGGCAACCCGTTTCGTCGAGTCAAGAATAAGCTACGGGAGGACAACCCGATTCCGGGTTTTTCAAGTCTTTTTAAATTTAATTCAGTTTTGAATTTTACTAACCAAAACCTTAGACTTAGAATGGTTGAATAATATTAGAGACATAATTCTTGGTTGAAAATTTTGCTTGATCATAAACCCTTTACATGAACCATCCTATGTGTTTGTTTGCTTCTTTTTCAAGAAACCACAACCAAAAAAAAATTTCAGAACCTAACTCAACCCTTCACCCTCATTATGGTGCTGTGGTTGACTTGTTTTTCATGCTAAAAACACTCGAGTAGAGCCACGACTTGTATCTAGATGTTATTTAAATTTCAGCACGTGGTAGGACTCGCGTGAACCTAGAAACTTGATTTTTGGTTGGTTTAAAAATCCATATCCTTGGTTTCTCTAAGATTAGAATTTTTCTAAGCCTCACTTAATTTTATTTCATTCAAAATCTCTCTCATCTAATCAAAATTAGGACCTAAACCTATGCCCCCATGATTAAGCCGGGAAAAGCTTGCTCTCAACCAATGAAGGCAAACTATACCGGTGAGAACGAAATCGACGTAGTCGAAAAATATTTTCGACTTACATTTGTTTTTAATGGTTTAAAAACTTCTCTAAATTTATGCTTGAGCTCTTGCATGGCTCGAAAAATATTTTTTAGGACTACATCAAGGGTCGGCGTTGAGCCCTTATCTATTTGCTTTGGTGATGGATGAGGTCACAAGGGACATTTAAGGTGATATCCCCCGGTGTATGCTCTTTGCTGATGATGTGGTGCTAGTTGATGAGAGTAGGGCGGGGGTAAATA
Organism: Cenchrus americanus; assembly: GCA_947561735.1. Lineage (NCBI taxonomy): Eukaryota > Viridiplantae > Streptophyta > Magnoliopsida > Poales > Poaceae > Cenchrus > Cenchrus americanus. The sequence goes on from OX387245.1 coordinate 170,132,024, forward strand.
GGAAGTTAGAACTGTGGAGGCATACGTTAGAATCGAAAGGGTTTAGACTTAGTAGGACCAAGACCGAGTACATGAGGTGCGACTTTAGCGGTACGACGCGTGAGGAGGGAGACGTCACCCTTGATGGGCAAGTGGTGACCAAGAAGGATACTTTTCGGTATTTAGGTTCGATACTACGAAGGATGGCGACATCGACGAAGATGTTAGGCATAGAATTTCAGCTGGTTGGTTGAAATGGCGTCAAGCCTCCGGCGTCCTCCGTGACAAAAGGGTGCCTCGAAGCTAAAAGGTAAGTTTTATAGGACGGTGATTCGCCGGCGATGTTATACGGTGCGGAGTGTTGGCCTACAAAAAGGCGACATGTCCAGCAATTGAGTGTGGCGGAGATGCGTATGTTGCGTTGGGTTTGTGGGCACACGAGGAGGGATAGAGTACGAAACGATGATATTCGGGACGGGGGTCGGGGTGGCGCCAATTGAGGAGAAACCGATCCGGCATCGGTTGAGATGGTTTGGACATGTCCAACGAAGGCCTCCGAGGCTCCGGTGCGTAGTGGGGTCCTAGAGCGGGACGACAATGTGAAGAAAGTTAGAGGTCGACCTAAACCGACACTGGGATGAGTCGGTCAAGAGAGACCTTAGGGAGTGGAATATCTCCAAGGACTTAGCTTTGGATAGGGGCGCTTGGAGACTAGCCATCAACGTTCCGAGCCATGACTTCTTCTACGTGTCTTTATGTTGGTGGTACCTTTGGGTTTCATATCTAGCCTACCCCGACTTGCTTGGGACAAAAGGCTAAGTTGTTGTTGTTGTTGTTGTTGTTGTTGTTCGAAATTAGAGGAGTGCTTAGCCTTAAACACACTTAACGGGAGGCAATCTAGTTAACCTAACCATGCATGCACCATGATACATCACGGGATGCCCCTCCAACATATTTAAACCACATGCAAAGTACAAGCATGGGGGGCAGCCAAGGCTTTGTTTTGTAGGAATATTATGGATGCATGTGAGGCAAGGGAGTATGGAAGTGAGTAAAAGCGAAAACATCAAGTGGAAGGAGCAATAATGCAAGCGAAGGAGTGGACGGGAACGTTTGGAAGGTGTACGCGATCACGAAGCAACATGCATTAGAGAAGAACCGAGCCAAGTGGAGGAGAGAGGTAAGTCTTTCATCCAACTCTTTGTTCGTGTGCTCTAGTTTGTAGGCCGGAATCACCTTAGACTTAGCCATCCACCGCGTTTGTTTCGTGCAACAAATCACATCCTTAATCCACTCAAAGTCCAGACTCCAATATAATATTTGTGTACCTTGTTACCGGGTGAAAACCCCGGATATTTATTTGTGAGGGAGAGTGCTGCAATCATGGAAGAAAAACTACAAGCCTTTTCACCAAAGAAGAAGGGATCATCGTCGTCTAACCCGTCATCGACAACCTCTTCGAGGAGGCACTCGTTTCCGAGTTTCCTCGGAGTATGGAGGAGGACACGGCACCGCCGAGGAGGAACCACTCTTCTCCTTGGTGTCATGAGGGCCACACGCAAATCGTTTATTAGGTTTACCAAACTTCAATAACATATGGAGGAGCCGCCTGTCCAACCTCGCCACTTGACACGATCATCCGCTCCACCTCCATACGCTCCGCGGTATTCCGAGGGGTATGTCATCATGACGGAGGAGGAGAAGAAGCTCGCTCGCCTTAAGTAGAGGCTTGTAGCGAACGTCGACATCGACGACCAAGCTCTCCACATATTGGGTTTCACACGTTACACCGGTGCAATTCTCTAGCGGAGTGTCGGCAAACACCCACAAGAAATTCGCCTAGGAAATTTTCATGACCATGGCGTATACCCTTGATGAAGGAGTGCTGAGTCTCTCATTCCGTTGGAGGGAGCCCACAAGAGGAGAAGAAGGAAGACACCGTCGGAAGGGTAACCTTGATCAGTGATGCTATTTCTAGCACCTTGATGGGGTAATCTCCTTTCATCCATGGGTTGCAATCGGTCTTGAGATGTAATCGAACTTTGTTGGATTATATATCTATCATCTTGTGTTGAAAATACTTTAATGCTTAAGGCTAGCAACCATGCCATAAAGGGAGTAGGGCTCCAATGCTTCCTTGGATCCATTCAACACAATCCCCGATAGATCAGATTGGTTTTCATGTTCGAAACGATTGCATGTCTAGTATCGTAGACCCATGGGCGAGTGTCTCCTATTTTCAAAAGGGAGCTCCGGAACAAGTGGATGTGCATGAAGGCACATGGGAAGGTTTTTGGAGTATGATCACGGGAAGAGACCATCAACGAAGAAATACTATCCGGAACCCCATCATCCAAGTGTGTCACTTTTGTGCAAGTGGATTTTTGGGAGAACAAGAGAGACAAAGATAACCAACACGGAGTTGAATCGGCTTTACTCGGCTTTGATTGCCAAGTGGCCAATAGACCCCACTCACCTATGATCAACCGGTGGTGTTGTTAGCAACATCGAGTTCGGAAGATATTGGTTCGGGGTGTTGCCTCTCCATATTGGCTATCTCTTTAAAACCGGGTATTACAAGCAACCCGAATCATCTCCTACCTAGGACTTCCCTAGGAATATATGAAGAAAGGAAAATATAAGAGTGAAGATGAGAGAGGAGGCTTCCAAGTGGCCTAGGTGAATTTGCCCCTTCCGGATTGAAGATTAAAACTTTTTTTGAGAGGAAGAAGATTGGTTAGAGGAAGGACTTCTTGTGCCGGCGAAGAAAAATAAAAGAGAAGGATTATAGGAGAAGGATCTTCTATGGCCCAAGAATAAGGTGCACAACAAAATTATGTCCCACCATTGGGAGGAACCCGGCGCCGCCGAGTTACTACGGTGGTGTACCAATGCAAGCATGGGGGAGTGGTGCAGCCATACCCCCACCATTTTTGCGGTGCCCAACGTAGCCTTTGCGGAGCCATATGCACACCTTCCTCAACCACAACAAAATGTGGCCACCATTGGAGGATACGCTGCAAGAAACATGCAAAATATTGCAGCCATCCAAACCAATGCAAACCAAATGGGTGAAGGTAATGCAACATTCGCTTATGAGCTTTGACACCTTCACCTAGCACCGTCGGACAATTCATAGGAGGAGTGGTGCATTCCTATTACAAGCAAGGGTACAACAACCAAGACTATCAATATCAACCGCCGGCGGAAGATTAGAGAGAGGAGGAGCTCTAGTTATCTTTCCTTTACCCCCTTTTCTTTAATTTTCAGCTTGTTTTCACCTATGTTTGCGTAGTATTTTCAGCTTTGCTTTAATTTTTAGTTTTTAGTTTAATTTTCAGCGTGTGTGTTAGTTTTTATTTTCATCATGAATAATGACGCCACCAAGTTTTTACCTTTGGTAAAGTTACAAAGTTTGTGCCATGATGATATATGATTATAATTGCCGCTTTGTTTATCTTTGTAATTGATTTATGCATGTTTGAACTAGTGCTCTCTTAAAAATACAAATCTGAAATTATCTAAATGCTAGCTTAATCTTCAGCGGAGGTTATGATTAAAATAAAGACCCATAGTGTTTTATGTGCTCTCAAGTTATGAATAGATTAAAGATGTCTCTTATGCTCAAAAATATCGCTAACCTTGTCATAAATATCACTTGTGTGTTGCTCAACCTATACAAAGCCTTATATATTGAGTGCATAAACCTTAGTGTATAAGATTTATTTTTGAGTGAGTTATTACAGGCCATGATTTCTCTGGCCCGAGACTAAGAAGCTGGTCATTCCATTTTTGCGTATCTATCTTTTTGCTAGCCTTTTATCCGTGCATTGTGTATCCCCGCATTGGAGATCTCACAAACCTCGCCGGATATCCACCCTTAAACCAAATATCATCTTTTGTGATTACCTCCTTGACCACAACCTATTGTTGAGAATGGATCATCAATTCAAGGAAGATCGCAAGACGGTGCCGACATTGAAGATTTCAAGTATCTCTCCAAGGAAAAATACTCCGGTACCTACCTTATTTTTTCGCCTCTTTGCTCGAGGACGAGCAACGTCTAAGCATGGGGGAGGAGGTAGGTACGGTGCAGTTTTAGAGTTAAAAGGGGAATATTTTAAAAAAATGATGATGAAAGAAAAAAAAATCCAGTGATAATCATGACTTTCAAGGTAAAGAAAAAAATATATATAATGAATGAAAGAAAGAAAGAAAAGAATGAGAAATATGAGAAAGAGAAAAAAAAAGTATGAGCATAAAGTAAACTCCCCCGGTTCTCTAAGAGTGCAATCAAGGCTTCAAGTTAAAAAGATCCATTCTCATTTTCCAACCATGTGCAATCCGATAACGAGGACTTCCTTTGTGCCTCGGGATCACTCATTGCCATTTGCACATGTCCACTCATCTAAAAGTGTGTGTATTTTTCTCTTTCCCCTCCTTGACCTAACATTATTTTCCAATGACCTTTTTGACGAGTCTCGGTAAGACCATGAGAAGCTTGTCTTGTTTTGACAACACCTCATTTATAAAATCTTGTTAGGACTAAACTTTCCCAAAGCTCCATATAAAGCCTACCACACATATATGTTATGAGAGGGAAAGGAGTAGAATATATAGGCTTAAGAGACAAGTGAGATGAGAGTTCATGAGCAACATGCAAGGTGATTTAAATTTGTGAACTTGGTTTAGCTTTTCTTTATCTCGTTCTTTATTTCAAAAATTCTGAGATCTATTTAAACTTTGTGAGCATGTTAATACTTGTGGGATAAGCTTAATAAGAATCTACCCTCCGTAGAGGTGAAGGCTAGTACATTATGGAACTTTAACGAATTAAACTTTTGAGAGCATTATGTTTTTTTCATGTATGATCAAGTGCAAGGTTTAAACATTGTTTGGCAATGATGATATCCATCGAAGGCTTACTCGAGGACGAGCAAGGTTTAAGCATGGGGGAGATGTTGACGGTGAAAATCCGTCAACCTAGCCATGAGTTTACCTTCGGTGTTGGCATGACTTTTGCATCTTATTCATTGGTACTAACCCCCGTGGTATAACAAGTTCACTTGTGCATGTCGGTTTTGGAGTTATGTGTTTACGCGGGGTTTTAACATTGAAAGCAAGACTTCGGGATAAGTTCATTAAGCACCTCATGACAAGACCTTGAAGCCCGATACAAGTCAAGCAATGAAGTGAACATGACTCCAAGAGCCCAAGAACCAAGCCCGAGAAGATGATAAACTCCGAGGACCGAACCGAGAAAAGTGCTCGAATCTTGCAAGACAAGGAGTTGAGTCCAATTCGGAGAGAAACCGACGTCAAGGGCCCACATGCAAAAGGGGAGAACATCTAGAAGACGTGGGAAGCAACACGGGGCGAAGCGAGGGCCGCGGGATGGGCCGGGTGGGCCCGGGCCGGCCGGCCCGGCCCAATTCGGGGCCCAATCGGCCTCTCCTTTGACCTAATTGCTTCTCGGGCTATAAATAGCCCCCCGACCGAGAGCCACGCGAACGGAAGTCGTATTCCGCCGCCGAGGAGCGAGAGAAGCTTGAGGGACACCAACTTGAAGATGAGGGTCGTGCTAGTTGTCTAGGGTTTCCCTAGCCGACGTGGGAACCTTGCATGGAAGACCACGTCGGAGCTCGGAGCGAGGATCAAGATCGAGGGAGGGCCCCGGTGGTGATCTTGTTCATGTAATCATTCATGGTGAAGTTTGTAAGTGAATCCAATTTCTAGCGATCAAGTGCCTTCTCGATGATTTTGATTTCTTCTTGGTTTTGCTTCTTCTACGATCTAGTCTATAGCTAGATTACATAGGGTGCTCTTGTAGCCGCGGTGGCTAGAGGTGCATACCGGACCGGCCAAGTGATTTCAACTTGTTCTATCGAACTCGCCCTAAGCTCCCCGCATGAATAGGGATACGTTGTGACAGAATGGGGGTCTCGAAAGGCGGATGTTTTCGGAGTCGGATGGGAAGGCCACGATTTAAAGATGCTTTTAATGAGATTCGCTTTTCTATCTTCATCTATCTTGTTTGGAGCTACAACATAAGCATGATCTAGATTCTCTAGATTGGTTATCTCTTGCTTTCTCTTGTTACCTCTTTAGTAGATTAGATTAGATTCGTTTTCTTTATGAGTTAGTAGATTAGATGCAACTTACCTTCATAAGATAGCTTACCTTGCTTTACTAGATTGAATCCTTGCGTTGCACATTGTTCCACGGATTCGATACCTTGGGTTCACCACTCGAGGGAAGAAGGGTCCCTTGACTACGACGGGAGACTTGTCCGCTTGCAAGTCTAAACGAACTTTGATACAACTTTTAACCGTCAACAAGGCCCAAACCAAGAAACCGTCCGCCGATGGTTTTGTGGGCAAACCACCAAACCCTCGCGTGCTCGGTCCGCCTCCCGCCAAACCACTTGACTTGACCGCCACCGTGCACCGCTCACTTGCCATGACTTCGTCTTGCTTGTGTCGCCGCATCCGACCCGCACCCGGCCCCGCTCGTCCACCGGGTCCCTCGAACCGAGCCTACTTGTCTCTCCATCTCCGGAGGCCCCTCAAGGTCGAAGACCTTTCGCGCCCGTTCTTCACCCGCAACAACACGAACTAGGCCGCGGCCTCACACCGCGCACTAAGCCAAGAGTCGGTCCAACACCCGTTGTCAATCACTCATCACCGAGGAGCGGTCATCCATCGACCACCGGGACGCTCCGGTCCTCAATCTCCCCCTTGATGAGTGCATTGACAACACACAACGCGAAATGAAATTCAGAGAAAAAGAGATAAGAAAGAAGAAAGAAAAACAAAGAAGCTCAACTCATGACCAAAACCGAAGAAAGGCAAAGAAAGGTCACAAGCCAAGCAAAGTACAAAATCCACACCGAAAACAACAAGAAAGCTACCCCTGAACATGTGGATGCACACTTCCAAATTTCAGCTCACCTCTTCTGAATTTTCATTAAGTTTACCTTTTCTCCCCCTTGTTGACAATGTATGAATCAAGGTGAAAATGCAGAAATGCAAAAGCAAAGCATATAAACAACTACATGAGCTTCTCAAATAGGCCAAATCTAGTGTCAAAGGCTAAAAATGAGACAAAGATCACACACATGAATCATAGCATAGTCAAAGCATTGCCACAAGTAATATATGAAAATACAAGCATGTGACAAAGCAAAATTTTCAGATTTAAGCAGTTTTACCAAAAGAAGGCTTCGCTTCACATGTAAAAGCCTATCCATGTCACACTTGAGCCACAAACATGCATACCATTTAAAGATCATACAAGGATATCAAATTCTCAAAGCAAAAGATCATGGCAAACACCCATAAAGCAAAGCATGTCATGTCAAAGCTCATGAGCCATGTGTCCACTTCGGGGAGACTTCTCCACCGGTGAGCATCATGCAACATGTTTTGCACCCATATGTGAAAGATAAGACATTTTAAGCATAGACATGATGGATGGAGCATTTTTCAGGCATTTTACACTTCTTTTCAAGATTAAGTCATTTCATGGTACATGAAGTGCCTTTGCGGCAAAAAGAAGCTTATGCTCCCCCATGAATGCAACATAGGCTAAACATTCACAATGATATTCGGCCTTTGGCCCAAATGCAAGAACAGGCATCCAAGCACAATCTAAGCATGAAAAGCACATTTAGACCAAGCGTGACATGGATACACAACTACACACGAGTGGAGCAAATTTCATCAAAAATTAGTCAAGTTTAGCATTTATTTCAAAAGGGGCTATCTCACCACACATATATCTCAAATATTCCAAGAGCATAGCCTCACATCACCATTTCTCCACACATATAACCAATATCTCACAAATAGCCAAAGAGACTCAAATATGGCATATGAAAGAAGCTCATCATCCTAAAATGCAATATATGACAAATGCAACATGATATATGACAAGATGGCTATCCTACCATGGTTTGTACATCAAGCAAAGCAGGTATATACATCAAAGTAAACATGGTATGATACATATGGTACAAAAGGAAATCCCCCAAGAAACAACTAGAAAGGGCAACAAACCCCAAGTTCCCCCGCAAGCGCACAAATGTAGCTTGGTCGAGAGGCTTTGTAAAGATGTCGGCTAGCTGATCTTGGGTAGGGACATGGCTCAAAACAATGATTCCTTTCTCCACATTGTCCCGCGAGGAAATGATACCTCACCTCTATGTGTTTGGTTCTGGAGTGTAGCACCGGGTTTTTGGCTACACTTATGGCACTAGTGCTATCACAAAGAAGTGGGATCCGGGTGCACTCCTCACCAAAGTCTCTCAAAGTGTATGAAATCCACAACGGTGGGAACAACAACTCGCGGCGACAACATACTCCGCCTCCGTGGTAGACCGAGCTACACTAGACTCGCTTGCGAGAAGACCATGAGACCAACGAAGAACCAAGAAACCGACAAGTACCGAAGTAGACTTCCTCTCGACTCGACAACCAAAGCAAAATCCGCATCGGAAAAACCATGTAGAGAAAGAGTCGAGGAGGAAGAATACCAAAGGCCAAGACCAGGGGCGGATCGTAGGTACACGAAAATCCTCTTGACGGCCCGTCGATGTGATGTCCTCGGTGAAGCTCGAAAACGAGCGCACGGACACGCCGAACCGTATGTCCGGCCTCGTCGCCGTCAAGTAGAGGAGGGAGCCGATCATGCTTCCGTACTCCCGCTGGTCCACTGGTTCTCCGTCCTCATCCGCATCCAAAGTGGCCGTACTCCCCATGGGAGTCGACATCGGCTTCACATCTTGCATCTGGAACTTCCTCAACATGTCTTTTGTGTACTTGGTCTGGTGCACAAATGTACCGTCCTTCACTTGCTTGATCTGCAGCCCGAGAAAATACTGCAACTCGCCCATCATGCTCATCTCGAACTCCCTGCTCATCTCATCTGCAAACTTGGCAACAAGGTTATGTGACGAGCCACCAAAGACAATATCATCCACGTATATCTGAACAATCAACAAGTCATTTCCATGCTTGAGGAGAAACAGGGGTTCTATCCACGGTACCCATCACAAACCCTCTGCCGAAAAGAAAACCTCTCAATCTCCCATACCAATCACGGGGCGCCCGTTTCAACCCATACGAGCCCTTTTCAACCCGTATACCCCGTGTGGGTACAACTCGCTCTCAAACCCCGGTGGTCGCTTCACATACACCTCCTCCTCTATGACCCCATTCGGAAAAGCACTCTTCACGTCCATCCGAAACAACTTGAACCCTTTAGCCACGGCAAAGGCTAGAAGGATCCGAATTGCCTCAAGACGGGCCACGGGAGCAAAGGTCTCCTCATAGTCGATCCCCTCCTTCGACTAAACCCCCGAGCAACAAGTCCGGACTTGTTCCTCACAACCATCCCATTCTCTCCCTCTTTGTTCTTCCAAACCCACTTGGTTCCTATCGGACGGCAATTTGGAGGTGGTTCAACTAACTCCCACACTTGGTTCCTCTCAAAATTTTCCAACTCCTCATGCATAGAATTGACCCAGTTTGCATCGGATAAGGCATGTACAATGTCCTTGGGCTCAAAAGTAGCAACAAAAGCAAGCATGAGCAAAATGAGAGGAATTCCGGACCTCGACCGTGTAGTGCGTTCATCGATGTTCCCAATGATCTTCGACAGGGGATGCACTTCTTGAATCCGCCGGGGAGCCTCACGCCTCGAGACTACCTCCCCCTCAACTTCAGCTTCTCTCGCCTGGTCCTCTTGTTGCACCGTCGTTGTCCATGAAGTAGACGGTCCATGCTCCAAAGTGGTCGTAGGGGAAGTAGTGGGTACATGCTCAACTTCAGGCGCATGGTTTTCCCCATCATCATCTCCAGCTTCATCTTTCTCCTCTTCAAAGAGGTCCTCGGCCATCTCTTCATCACCTGCACATTCAAAGCCAAGAGAGGTACATGGCATTGTCTCGTCGAAGGTCACCTCGCAAGTCTCCATGATTTTGTTAGTCTCAAGGTTAAGCACCCTATAGGCTCTAGAGTGGTTAGCATATCCAAAGAAAATACCATCACTAGACCTAGCCTCAAACTTGTCGAGTTTTCCCTTCTTGAAAATAAAACACTTGCAGCCAAAAACTCGGAAGTGACTCACCTTGGGTGCCCGACCATGCATAAGCTCATAACAGGTCTTCTTCTTGAAAGCTCGCAATAAAATCCGTTGGAAACATGACAAGCCGTATTGATCGCCTCAGCCCAATACCTCCTAGGAGTCCTGTGCTCATCGAGCATCGTCCTAGCCATCTCACAAAGAGTCCGATTTTTCCTTTCCACGACTCCATTTTGAGGGGGCACATAAGGGGTCGAATACTGATGTTCAAGACCTAGATCACGACAAAAGGCATCAAAACGAGTTCTTGAACTCGAGCCATTATCACTCGCGGATAGCTCGAATAGCATTCCCATGCCTCTCGTTTTTCAACCTCACGATCGGATCTCGAACAAAACCAAATGTCTCACTCTTATCCTCCAAGAAGAACACCGGGGCATAGCGAGAGTAATCGTCCACCACAACAAGGACATACCACTTCCCACCCACCGAGCGAACTCGAGCCGGCCCAACAAGGTCCATATGCAACAGCTGGCGTCGGATGCTCGGTCATGACATCGGTCAGGGGTGGATGGGGAGTGGCTACCATCTTACCATGCCTACAAGGAGCACAAACCAAATCCTTCTCAAGCTTCAATCTCGGCAATCCTCGGACAAGGTCAAGACTACTCAAGCGGGAAACCAAATCAAAGCTCAAGTGTCCCAACCGCCTATGCCATTTCCACAAATCAGAAGAAGGACCGGCCATCAAACAGCGAGCAGGACCCAAAGAACGAGAGAAATCAGCCACGAAAATCGACCCTCGGGGATGATCATACAGACAAGATCACCTCGAGAATCAAGCAAACGAGACTCGCCAGACTTGAAACACACCTCAAAACCTTCATCAAGCAACTGAGAAACCGAAAGCAAATTGAAACCCGAAGACTTCACAAGAGCCACTCTCTTCAATGTACCTTGTCACTCACATGCACAACACCCTCTCGAAAGCACCCTACCTCGTCCATTGTCCCCAAATGTGATGTACATCTTTTCCTTCACGGGGGTGAGGGCCGGAGAACCACTTCTTATCTCCGGTCATGTGTCGAGAACACCGGAGTCGATCAACCAAATGTCCTCCAAGCCTCCGCCCGCAGTCGAAACAAGAACGAGAGTGAGCTAGCGACTCGACACCGGGGTTAGCACGAGAGAAAGTTAAACCGGTGTCGAGCCATCTCGCTCAAAAGAGGGGTTAGCAAACATCACTCCCTTGCCACCAAACTTCCCATGTCCCATGGGAGGAGTACAAGCACCACGAGGGGGAAAACGTGGTCCGTAGTTCCTCCGGAACCCAAAGCTGCGATCATCTCCCCTAAACCCGTACCGAGGACGAGTAGGAGGACGTCCGACAAAACCACCACGAGCCCGACCAAACCTCTCACCAGCCCGCACACCATCATCTCTCCTGACAAACCTCTCACCACCACCTCTCTGTGGGAACCTGCCAACACTCCTCACACTTCCCACACCCCGTGGAAGTGGCACTCTAGGCTCAGGAATACCATGAGGCTGGCGATACCTGTCCTGGTTTGCTTGCTCCCTAGCAAGCCTCTCATCCCTCTTCCTCTTGTAACAAAACTCTGCAAGATGCCTCTCCTTGCCACAATACTCACACCTGAAAGGGATGGGTTTTGGTTTTGGCTCTGGCTTCTCTCTAGGCTTCTCACCCTTCTCACCCACAAACTTCATCGGTTTCGGAAATCATTTGTCTTAGGTGGGAATTTGGGTGGATCTTGGGTTGTGTCAAGCTTGTTGCAAAGGTGGTTGGGCTTTGGTGTGAAAGAGTTCTTGGGTGCTTTTGGGAGTGGGACTTGGATCTCTCCGATCACCTCAAACCCGGGGTTAGACTCAACACACTTCTCGTACACACTCTCCCCGCCGTTCTCTCCCACTTTCTCACCCAACTTCTCAAAACCCAAACCACGACCATCAGCCTCTCTTGAACTCCTCAATCATGATTTTCAATTGAGGTTCCCGCCCGTACAACCAACCCAACACCTTCCTCAAATAGTCATTCTCCTCATAGATGACATCCAAACGGGAAGTAAGTTCAATATTACGCAAAGTGACTTCATCACGCCTAGAACATGCATTTGCAACGGGAGATTTCAAAGATGCTTCCAAAGAACTAATAGTAGAGCGAGCATCAACAAGCTTAGCATGCATAGTAGGACATGATTTGCAAGCACCAAGCAAAGTGGGTCTAGCCTTAAGCTCATCATGTTCAGTCCTAAGAGCATCTAGTTGAACCAAAATAGAAGCATTCTTCTCATTAAGCGAGTTTGATCTCATTCAACCAAGCATCACATTCAACACATTCAACATCATCGGGAGGAGTAGGAGCAAGTTTCAAAGAGTCGTTCTCAAGTTTCAATTCAAGCAATTTTGACTCTAACTCTCCTACTTTCTCACTAGCATTCTCAAGCCGAGCCCTAAGATCTTTCCTCATCTTTTTGGCATCTCTCAAGACACTATCACGGTTATCAAGCAAACCATTCAACCTAGCAATTTCAGCAAGCAAAGAGTCGGGATCACGGTTTACCTCATCCTCCGAGTCGGAGTCGCCGTCTTCCTTCACACTCTTCTTGCTTCGCTCGAGCTATGGGCCATGCCACAAAAGCCCTCAAGCGCCACACGGCTCGGCCCCCGCCGAGGTTCCGGCTTGCACTCTTCTTGCCATTGCGCCTCCCGCATCTTCATCTTTCGCTTGAGCTTGATCGCTCCTCGCTTGAGCTTGAGTCGACGTCGCTCGCACCGGCCACCATCGCTCTTGCCTTGTTCTTCTTGTAGTCGCTCTTGCTCGGTCGCCGCTTGTCCTTGTCCTTGCTCTTGGACTTGTTGAAGTGCTTGCCCTTGGAGGAGTACTTGTCTTCACGCCTCGGGTGCGCCTTGTACTCGTTCACCTTGTACTTGTTCTCCTCCGCTTCCGGGCACTCGGCGATGAAGTGGCCACGCTTGCCACACTTGTAGCACGTCCCTGAGCTCCGCCTTGCATTCCTCCGACTCTCGTGTAGTCGTTCAAACCTTCTTGAGAGCAAGGCCAGCTCCTCCTCGCCCAACACATCAAACTCCTCATCTGGAATGGACATAAGAGAGGACAAAGAAAACCGTCGACGGGAAGGGTTAGTTTTGCCCTTTGATCCTCCCACAAGAGCAAGACTATGGTCAGTCGAGCCCTCATGCTTGGATAGCAACTTCCTGTCAACCTCAGCCGACTTGAGCTTAGAAAAGAGGTCATCCAACTCAATAGTCAAATAATGTCCAGACTCCTCGATGGCCTCAACCTTAGCACCCCAAACATTTGGGTCCAAGACATGCAAGAGCTTCAAGGCCTGATCATGCTCGGAGTACGAAAAATCCTCAACATTAGCCTTCATGTTGTTCACGATGGCGGTGAACCTCTGAAACATCGCATCAATGTCCTCACCGGGAAGTGGAGTGAAATTCTCATATTGCATCCGGTAAGAGACAAAGAGGCGAGCATTCACATGGTTATCACCACCGTGAGCAACCAACAACTTTTCCCAAATTTGCCAAGCAAGATTCAAATGGCGAACACGCTCAAACTCTGGATCACACAAGCTCCGGCACAAGTGATCAACGGCTTTTGCATTAGCCTCATACTTGGCCTTAGCATCGGCATCGGTCACCATAAGAGTATGGATGTTGACCGGAATAGCATAGGTCTTGTCAAGCACAATAAAATCCAACAGATTTCCACAAAGAAAAATCATCATACGAGCCGCCCACTTGTGGTAACCCTTGCCATCGAAGTGCGGCGGACCGCCCCGCTCAACGTACGCCATCTTAGGATTCGGGACTTGTCAAAGTCGCAAAGAATCCGGCACCAAGCTCTAATACCAATTGAACGATCAGATGGCGACTAGAGAGGGGGGGGGAGTGAATAGGAGCGGTAAAAATTCTTCCCAAAGAACCCGGCCTATGCCCTACTCAAATCCCGGTCACACACAAGCGATGGATCGAATCACACACCAATCGCCAAGACCATGAGGTTATGGATCAACCTCTAGCCTTAGGAACGATTCCTAGAAGCACACGCGGAAGCACTAGAAAAGGGAGGAAGGAATCGAACCAAGAAGCAACGCACACGGGCTGCGGCGGACCGTCCGCGCGAGGAGGGGCGGACCGTCCGCACGGGGCCGCGCGGACCGTCCGGCCGGGTACCGCGGACCGTCCGCACCCGAGCCGCGGACCGTCCCGGCCCCCGAGCCGCGGACCGTCCGTTAAATCACACGGGAATGGACCAAAGCCACCCACGAACCGCGGACCGTCCGCGGGGAGCACGTGGACCGTCCGCCAAGCACCCGCGGACCGTCCGCCCAACACCGCGGACCGTCCGAAACTCCGTCCAACCAAAAACCAAAATCGTGACAGATCGAAACGAAGGACGAGCAAGAACACGAAGAACACGGGACGAACACGACCCACGCGGACCGTCCGCGACCTCCCCCGCGGACCGTCGCGGTGCGGACAGAGCGAAAGAAACGACCCAACCCCCGAAAGTCAACTCCCCCAAATCATCATCGGATTTCCCAAACGGTTGAAGCTATGGAGACAAGGGTTTGGGGACTTGAAAAGCGTCACACAAGGATGCTATAGCCCAAAAATCTTGCCTCCTAACTCCCTAAATCACCGGGAATCGCGAATCCTTTGAGCACCACCAAAAGCTAGAGCACCGAACGAGAACTCACGAATCGAAGTGGTTTCCCGGCGTTTGAGGGCACAAGATCAAGCACAAAGATGCACAAGACATCTATCCATGTTTCCCTCAAAGAAATCCGGAGAGAAACCCACTCAAATCCGCGGAATCACACCGGGAACAAAGGCACGAAAACAAGCACAAAAAGCCACGAAAAACAACCCCGAATCTTCTATACAAACCATGAAAGATTCACAAGGTCTAGCATGCCGCCCTAGCATCCATCCCTCTCAACAAATCTCTCATGAAGCTCTCATGCTAGCCTAGAGAAAATAGGAAGGAAAATAGCTACGAAAATGAGAAAGGGGAGGGAGCAAATGAAACCCTAAGTCGCGGAGAGAGAGAGCCATCAACACACACTCATGGCTTATATATCAGGTCCCGCCGGAGTGGTAAATGACTCGACTACCCCTAACTACACTACTGGCGATACAACCCACGCAGGGGCATTTTGGTAATGTTTGTGGGTCTTGCCATCGGACGGCCACGCCTTTGCCGCACCCCGCGTCCTCCCGACGCAAGCCATGTGATCCCGCCGCGTGTCCTCCGCCTCGAAGCTTCCCGACACGCCCGGATCCCGTCTCCGTCGTGTTGGGCCCTTGGACTTGGTTTTGAGGCCCAAACCAAGAAACCGTCCGCCGATGGTTTTGTGGGCAAACCACCAAACCCCCGCGTGCTCGGTCCGGCCTCCCGCCAAACCACTTGACTTGACCGCCACCGTGCACCGGCTCACTTGTCCATGACTTCGTCTTGCTTGTGTCGCCACCATGTGACCCGCACCCAGTCCCGCTGTCCACCGGGTCCCTCGAACCGAGCCTACTTGTCTCTCCATCTCCCGGAGGCCCCTCAAGGCCGAAGACCTTTCGCGCCCGTTCTTCACCTGCAACAACACGAACTAGGCCGCAGCCTACACCTGCGCACTAAGCCAAGAGTCAGTCCAACACCCGTTGTCAATCACTCATCTCTGAGGAGCGGTCATCCATCGACCACTGGGACGCTCCTGGTCCTCAGAACCGCAAGGTCTCCAAGGAGGAAATGGCGGCTAAAGTTTCCTATATGTACTTTGGGAAAGTGAAGATGAAGAAGAGCCCTAAGACATACTCATTGAAGAGGCCTGCTGATCCGGTAAGATCCTGAGATCTACCCTTTGGTCGTTTTGTCACTGCTGAGGTTATTTAGGCCATGTAAATGTCTTGATCGTCTGCTTGCAGGAGCGCGAGCTTCAGATGTGGTGCCCAACACCTCTCCCTGAGGTGAGCTGCACCAAAGAAAACTCAGGTCGGATAAGTACAAGCCTTCAGCAGGTCGTCTGCTGGAGTTTTACGAGTCAGACTCGTTGGTAGAGGTCGATGAGGAAACCGGCGATGAGGCCGGAGGTGGCGATGCCGGGACAGGGCCGGATGCTGGCCGCGTTGCGAAGCCACGTCGCAGGACCAGGTCGGCGGTGGGGAAGCAATCAACTTCAGCTGTTATTGCTGCCGTTTCTACGGTGAAGGCCGCGGAGAAGAAGAAGAAGAAGAGGAAGAGGACGGCAACTTCCCCTCCGGCGGTTGTAACGCCCACAATTCCGACACCCCGATCAAGGGAGGTCGAATCAGAAGAAGAGGAGGAGGAAGAGGAGAAGGAGAAATGAGGAACCAAGTTGAGAAGTACCTTGGTTCGTGTGTGATGAGTGATTGACCGGATGGTTTGAAGCTTTGTGTGTGTAGTGTTGAGTTGTGTTGTGTGTGTTTTATTTTGTGTATTTACCTTATTGTTTATGTGGTGTGTTGTCAATGCACTCGTGAGGAGTGGTTGACAACGTTGTGTGGACCGACTCTTGGCCTAGTATTGCGGGTGTTGGTTGCGGCTTGGTTTGCGTTGGTGCGGGTGAAGAACGAGCGCGAAAGGTCTTAGCCTTGCGGGGCCTCCGAGGAGTGGAGAGACAAGTAGGCTTGGTTCGAGGGACCGGTGGCCGACGGGATCAAGTGCGAGCCGCATGGTGCAAGAAGAGCAAGAAGAAGTCGTGGACATGGAGCCGGTGCATTGGTGGTGGCCAAGTCAAGGAACGAGGCAAGACTGAGTAGACCGTCCGGCGCCGGAGGTGAAAGGCTTGGCGAGCTCGACGCTTGGCGTGGTGAGGCCGGGCCGTGTACGCGGGGTTTGGTGGTTTGGCCACAAAACCATCGGAGGAGGGTTTCTCGGTTTGGGCCTCAAAACCGAGCCCGAGGGCCTGACGTGACGGAGACGGTATCCGGGTGCGTCGGGAAGCTTCGAGGCGGGCGACACGCGGCATGATCTAGGTGCTTGCGTCGGGAGGACGTGAAGGCCTGATGGATGCGCGGCCGTCCGATGGTGAACTTCATGTGTTGACCAAAACGCCCCTGTGAGGGCTTGTGTTGTACTCCTAGTGTAGGGGCACTTCGGTCTTTTCCGGAGGGCATATATATAGGAGGAGGGGGCTGAATTTTCAGCCAACTCTTGGGCTAGAGGTGGCGGTACTCTTTCATTTTGGAGTGCTTTGGGAGAGAGGGAGAGAGGAGAGAGTGGCTCTTTGATTGGAGCTTTTTGCCATCTTAGATTTTGATTCTAGGAGTGGCTTGTAATCGATTGGACAAGATATTCATAGTGAATTCATCCTTCTCAATCTTGTGCCAAATCCTTTGCTCCGGGCGTTTTTTTTTTTGCGATTTTCGGAGGTATTCTTTTGAGGATTTTCGTTCGTCGCTCGATTCGTCGATTTGAAGGCGTTTCTCTCCGGATTTCTTTGAGGGGATCATGGGTGAGTGCCTTGTGCCTCTTTGTGGATGATCTTGACCCCTCAAACACCGGATTTGGCCTTCGATTCGTTGACTTTTGGATGAACCCTAGGTTATTGTGTTCTTGGCAAGGATTTACGATTCCGGGAGTTGTAGGTAGTTTGAGGCCGTAATTTTTGGGGCATAACCTCTCCTTGGGGTGTTCATCATCTCCCCAAAATTTCGTCTCAAGACTCCAAGTGGTTTGGGAGATCCTTTGATCTAAAGTTTGGGGCGATTTCGCGGGGCGTTTTACGGGGTGTCCCGGTGATCCGGTCACCGTGTGCGGGTGACCCGAGGGGGGTTGGTTGACCCGGTCGGTTGTGCCGGGTGACCCGGTGTGGCTCGTAAGGCTCGGGGTGACCCGGTCACTTGTGCCGTTGACCCGTAGGTCTCAGCCTTCTTCGTTGTTGCTCAAGTTCTTTCGTGCTTGCTTCCGCTTTGCTTCCTAGCCCTTAAAGCCTTGTTCCTAAGGTACCGAGAGAGGTTTGTGTGTGCTTCCGCTTGTTCGTGTGTGACTCTCGGAGTTTCAATTGGGATATAGGCCAAGTTCTTTTGAGAAAGAATTTTTATCGGCTCCCATTCACTCCCCCCTCTCGGTCGCCAATCCGGTCCTTCAATTGGTATCGAGCCGATTGTGGATTCTTTTGGCTCTAACAAGTCTTGAATCCATAGGGTGACTAGAGGAAAGAGGTGCTTTTGCTTGCGACCTTGGTTTGCACGTTTTGAGTCCGACGATTTGGAGTTGTGCCCTTGGAAAACCATAACTTGAGGTACCTTCAAGAAAACGGGCATAACTTTTCGCTCGGTGCTCCGTTTTGGCTCAAATTTTTACAGCGGTTTCGTGACTCCATTTGTAGGTAATACAAAATAATCTAAAGATCATTTTGGGTTCTTCAAAAATTCAGAAAAAATCAACAAGATAATTGAAAAATCCTCATTTATGTCTCTTGCGGCTTTGTCTTGCTTCTTCTGGATTTTCTCTAGACTTCATTTCACCTTATCTTGAGCTGAAATTTTTTGTGCCTCTATCTTTGGTGCTCCTTGTTCAGTGGTAAAAGTTTGGGAAAAAGATAAGATACTTTGCTATTGAACTCGTCAGTAGTTGTTAGAGAATTGAGGCTTTTTGAGCGCTTTCTTTGCATCGTTGCTTGTTCCTTGAGCTTGGTTTCAGCTAATCCTAACCGGTACTTTGTTTATGGCACCAAGTTCTTCTTCTTGTGGTTCTTTGAGCAGGAGGAGTATGGAGGTTGAGGCGGAAGCCGAAGTGGAGGAGATGATATCTCTCATCGAGGACTATCGAGATGGTGACATCAAGAAAGGCGAGCTCTACCACAAGCTAGGAGGCATGAACAAAGGTACACTTGCCAAAGCTATCTTGATCCTATGCAATAGGTTGGATGATGGTGAGCGTGATTGTGGAGACTTGCATAGGAGAAACATAGATTTGTGTGATGCCTTGCATAGGAAGAATGAGAAGATGAAATGCTCTCTTACTAGGTTGAAATGTGGTATGGCTCATTGGATGTCTCGTGCTTTGAATTCTTGCACTTCTTGTAACACCATGCATGCTAAAAATGATGCTTTGATTGCTTCCATTGCATGCTTGAAATCTGAAATTAAGGTGTTAAATTTCAAAGCTTCTTTGCCTTGCAAATCTTGCGATGCCTTGTGTGCTGAAAATGAGAAATTAAAAGATGAAGTTAATTGGTGCAAAATGCATGTTGAAGTTTTTATAAGAGCATGCGACAATATTGATTTTGAGAATGATGAATTGAGATCATCTCTTGCTAACTTGCAATCTGAAATTGACTTGTTGAAATCCAATGCTTCTATGACTTGCAACTCTTGTGTTGTTTTGAATGATGAGCTTGATATGGCTAGGAGTAAGATTGCTTTGTTAGAGACAAGTGCTTCTTTACCATGTGTTTCTTGTGAGTCTTTGCATGCTGAAATTAATGAATTAAAATTGACTCACACCACATGTGTAGATGATCTTGAGCATGCTAGGGCTGAAATTTGTAATATAAAATCCATGCCTTGTAGCAAGTGCTCTTTGTTTCTTGTAGAGAATGCTTGCCATACTTCTTGTGATAATGATGATGATGATGCTTTAATGGGTGTAAATGATGAAACTTGTTCATGTGGTCTCATTTGCACTTCATGCATTGATTTGGAAAGTGAAGTTTTGGCTTTAAAGAAAATGCGCGATGATATGAGCGCCAAGTTGGTTGAGCATGATGAGGTGAGTGCCAACCTTGAGAAAGAAAATGAACTCTTGCGTACCACATATGCTAAATGCATTGAAGAAGAAATCAATAATTTGAGAAATATAACATGTGGTAGTTGTGAGCGCCTCAAGTCTCAAAATGAGGTTTTGCGCACAAGGTGCAAGAGTCTTTGTGCCAAGGGTTTGGATTCATGCTTCTCGTGTCACTCCGATGTTGATGCTTCTAAATTTGCTTCTTCTAAACCGGAGTCGACTTCTTCTCTTGAGTGTGAGTCTTTGGATGGTTGTAATTGTGCTAGTGCTTTGGATAGCTCTCTCATAGCTACTCCTAAGCTTGTTGCTTCTTCCGGTGTTGCCCAAGGTGATTTGAATGGAAAGGGTGCCTCCCACATATTTGGGACTCATATTCCCAAGCTGAGGTTCCAATGCACCTTTTGCAAGAAGGATGGGCATACCATTGAGTTTTGCTTTCGCCGTGTGAAGCACGAGCGACGTGTGCGTGCCAAAGCTTTTAAGAAGCCACGTAGCCTTTCTCATGGCACGTGTGATTCTAATGTGGGCACCAAGTTGGATGTTGGGGTTGATGCTTCATGCTCTAAGTCCCAAGGGACTTCCCACTTACAAGAGAATGGTGATTCATCCACTCGGACCGTGCCTCTCGATAGGCCTTTGTACCATTGCTCTCACCGTGGGAAGGATGGGCATCAAGAGAGTTTTTGCTACCGCGGGCAAGGAGAATACGGCGAGGAGGTGCCTCTAGGCCTTTGGTTGTTCATAGCCTTTCTCATGGCATGAACACTTGTGAGCCTAAGAAGGCGCGATTTGTGGATGGGTCTTATGACACTCTTTCTAGTGAGTTAGGCCATGCTCGTGGACATGCTTCTAGTGTTTCTTGTGTTGGTCCGCGACATGCTTCCCGTGGTGCTTGTGTTGGTTCTTCTCCTACGACCCCGAAGGATCTTTGCCTTTTTGCTTGTGGTAGCACTCGACTTTCCTCGCGAGTGACTTCTTTGAGGCATGGTTCCAAGGGTGTTCGAAAGACTTTTCATTCCAACCGGCATTTGCATCATGCTAACCCACATGATAGGTTGTGTGCACCACTTACCCGTGTGACCAAATCTTGGATTCCCAAGTACGTGCTTGCTAACCCTTTGGGATCCAAGGCTCGGTCTTTCTCGTCTCCTTGTGTGTAGGTATGGAGACGCGGTTGGAGAACATGAGCTCAATGGAGACATGATGGTTCTCCACATCGTTTTGGATGGCTCTTGAAAGCCTTTGTACACATGTATAGTGAGTTTTCTTTTCCCCTTGTCCTCCCTTGTATATACTTGTGTCTTGCTTGTGTGAAAACCATGGTAGGCTAGCCACCTTGTTCATGATAGCTTTGTGATCTTGAATATATATATTGCTATCTTTGTATGATTTTATGGTGGATGTTATTTATGAACATCATGTCATGCTTTATGGTTGATTGCTCGGATATGTCATGTTGTTCATTCATATAATGTTTGTCTAGCTCGATGGTACCTTCCCTGTTAGCATGTTTGTCCCCCATGTATATCTTGTCATGCTAGCTTTGTAATATATGTTGGTGGACGATCCATGTGATCTTGTATCATGCCTTTGTTTAGTTCTTGTATATTGTTTGGCATGTTACTCTTTGGTATCATTTTGGTTTATTGTTGTACCTTGTTGACATACTTGCTTGCCCATGCTTATTCATATTTGTGGAATCATGTTACAATGCTCTATTTATGTTAATTGATATTATCAATGCATTGTGTAGCATGTTGTGAGCTTTCCTTGGAGTTTTGGGCTTGCCTTGTCTTCGAGTTGTGTTGTTGTTCCTCTTTTCGGTTGGTTTTAGAGTTTTTCCTTGCTCTTCCTTTTCCTAGCTTTTGCTTTGTTAGTTGCCCTTGGTTGAGGGGGAGCTTGGCTTCTTTTGATAGGGAATTTGATTCCAAGAAGGGTTGTGGCTTTTTGGGCGGTCTTTGTGATCCTCCAATTGATATTCCTTCTATGGTATTCAATTGGGATCTTTGCGGTTTTGCAATTGGTACTTTTTCTATGGTACTCAATTGGGACCTTTGGTGGCTCTTCTCTCGCTTGGAGCGATTCTTGGTTGGTGTGTTCCCTCGTGAGCTTTATTGGTGTTAAGTCAAGTTCCTTGTCTCCCTATGCATTCTGCATTGCATTTGTATCATATATCATGATGTATAGACTTTGGTAGGTTTGACATTTGTGTCTCGCATCCTGTCATATATCATGTTCCTTTTGATGTACATATCTACCTGTGTTGCATTTGTATCATATTGCATTTTAGGATGATGAGCTTCTTCCATATGCCTCATTTGAGTTTCTTTGGCTACTTGTGAGATATTGGTCATGTGTGTGGAGAAATAGCTATGTGAGGCTATGCTCTTGGAATATTTGAGATATATGTGTTGTGAGATAGCCTTTTTGAATCAAATGCTAATCTTGACTAAATTTGATGAAATGTGCTCCACTCATGTGTAGTAGTATATCCATGTCACTTTTTGGTCTAAATATGCCTTTCATGCTTAGATTGTGCTTGGATGTCTCTTTCTTACATTTGGGCCAAAGGCCGATATCATTGTGAATGTTTAGCCTATGTTGCATTCATGGAGGAGCATAAGCTTCTTTTTTGCCGCAAAGGCACTTCATGTACCATGAAATGAATTAATCTTGAAAAGAAGTGTGCATGCTTGAAAAATGCTCCATCCATCATGTTTATGCTTAAAATGTATTATCTTTCACATATGGGTGCTAAACATGTTGCATGATGTTCACCAGTGGAGAAGTCTCCCCGAAGTGGACACATGGCTCATGAGCTTTGACATGACATGCTTTGCTTTATGGGTGTTTGCCATGATCTTTTGCTGAGAATTTGATATCCTTGTATGATCTTTGAATGGTATGCATGTTTGTGGCTCAAGTGTGACATGGATAGGCTTTTACATTTGAAGTGAGCCATCTTTTGATATAATTACTCAAATCTGAAAATTTGCTTTGTCACATGCCTATATTTCCATATATTACTTGTGGCAATGCTTTGACTTTGTTATGATCCATATATGTGCTTTTTGTCTCATTTCTAGCCTTTGTCACTAAGTTTGGCCTATTTGAGAAGCTCATGTAGATGTTTATATGCTTTGTTTTGCATTTCTGCATTTTCATCTTGCTTCATACATTGTCAACAAGGGGGAGAAGAGGTGAGCTTAATGAAAAATTCAGAAAACTGCATTTAAAATTTGGGAGTTTGCTCCACTTGTTCAAGGGGAGCTTGCATTTGTGTAGGGGGAGCTTTGGTGAGTCTCCTTTGTTTGCCTGAGTTGTGCTTTGGTGGTTGCTTTTTGCTCTATCACGTGTGTTTAGGGTGAGCTTTGTATGTCCCTAGTGCATGTGTTTAGGGGGAGCTTGTGAGCTTGGTGTGCTCTTTTCTCTATCTCATGAGTTTAGGGTGAGCTTTGTATGCTCTTTTGTCCTAGTTCATGTGTTTAGGGGGAGCTTGTGAGTTTTGTGCTCTTGTGTCGGTGGTGTGGAGCCCCCTTGCCTCTTCTTGAGGAGCGGCGGTCGACTTATGTTTTCGATTATCACATGATTGGTGTTGAGCCCTTTGTGCCTCTTCTTGAGGGATCGTGTGATTTCGCTTGTCCATGATCGGTGTTGAGCCCTTTGTGCCTCTTCTTGAGGGATCATGCATTCTTGTCTCGGTTGTGTCGAGCCGTTGCCCATGTCTTTGGGGACCGAGACATTGAGTTGGCCTTTGTGGTTTCTCTCATGCCAAGTGACCTTGTTCATTGCTCTTGTGTGGTCTCTTTCACTTGGATGAGGTGTTCGGTCTTTGCCCTCTCAAACCATTTCTTTGTGCTCACTTGTTGTCAATCCGCTCCTCAAGGGGGAGAAATTTGGAAAATCAAGTTGATATGAACCTTGATTTGATGGTGATGAGCGGTTGACAAGTGTTTTGGTAAGAGGTTTATGGCACTTTGTGTTGAGCATTTTGGTTTGATGGCTTTTAGGGATTGCATGTTGGTAGTGTGTCTCTTCGATTGCGCTTAGCTTTGTGCTTGCTTTGGTTTCGAGAGGAATTTGTCGGAGCATGTTGTTATCCCTTCTCACTTCAAGTGGCCTTTTGTTTGCTTTTTATTGGCTTTGTGGCACTTGAATGAGTTCTTATTTGCTTTTTGACCTTCTTTTGTCAATGCACTCATCAAGGGGGAGATTGAGGAACCAAGTTGAGAAGTACCTTGGTTCGTGTGTGATGAGTGATTGACCGGATGGTTTGAAGCTTTGTGTGTGTAGTGTTGAGTTGTGTTGTGTGTGTTTTATTTTGTGTATTTACCTTATTGTTTATGTGGTGTGTTGTCAATGCACTCGTGAGGAGTGGTTGACAACGTTGTGTGGACCGACTCTTGGCCTAGTATTGCGGGTGTTGGTTGCGGCTTGGTTTGCGTTGGTGCGGGTGAAGAACGAGCGCGAAAGGTCTTAGCCTTGCGGGGCCTCCGAGGAGTGGAGAGACAAGTAGGCTTGGTTCGAGGGACCGTGGCCGACGGGATCAAGTGCGAGCCGCATGGTGCAAGAAGAGCAAGAAGAAGTCGTGGACATGGAGCCGGTGCATTGGTGGTGGCCAAGTCAAGGAACGAGGCAAGACTGAGTAGACCGTCCGGCGCCGGAGGTGAAAGGCTTGGCGAGCTCGACGCTTGGCGTGGTGAGGCCGGGCCGTGTACGCGGGGTTTGGTGGTTTGGCCACAAAACCATCGGAGGAGGGTTTCTCGGTTTGGGCCTCAAAACCGAGCCCGAGGGCCTGACGTGACGGAGACGGTATCCGGGTGCGTCGGGAAGCTTCGAGGCGGGCGACACGCGGCATGATCTAGGTGCTTGCGTCGGGAGGACGTGAAGGCCTGATGGATGCGCGGCCGTCCGATGGTGAACTTCATGTGTTGACCAAAACGCCCCGTGAGGGCTTGTGTTGTACTCCTAGTGTAGGGGCACTTCAGTCTTTTCCGGAGGGCCTATATATAGGAGGAGGGGGCTGAATTTTCAGCCAACTCTTGGGCTAGAGGTGGCGGTACTCTTTCATTTTGGAGTGCTTTGGGAGAGAGGGAGAGAGGAGAGAGTGGCTCTTTGATTGGAGCTTTTTGCCATCTTAGATTTTGATTCTAGGAGTGGCTTGTAATCGATTGGACAAGATATTCATAGTGAATTCATCCTTCTCAATCTTGTGCCAAATCCTTTGCTCCGGGCGTTTTTCTTTTTCGCGATTTTCGGAGGTATTTTTTTGAGGATTTTCGTTCGTCGCTCGATTCGTCGATTTGAAGGCGTTTCTCTCCGGATTTCTTTGAGGGGATCATGGGTGAGTGCCTTGTGCCTCTTTGTGGATGATCTTGACCCCTCAAACACCGGATTTGGCCTTCGATTCGTTGACTTTTGGATGAACCCTAGGTTATTGTGTTCTTGGCAAGGATTTACGATTCCGGGAGTTGTAGGTAGTTTGAGGCCGTAATTTTTGGGGCATAACCTCTCCTTGGGGTGTTCATCATCTCCCCAAAATTTCGTCTCAAGACTCCAAGTGGTTTGGGAGATCCTTTGATCTAAAGTTTGGGGCGATTTCGCGGCGCGGTTTTACGGGTCGTCCCGGGTGATCCGTCCACCGTGCCGGTGACCCGAGGGGGGTTGGTTGACCCGGTCGGTTGTGCCGGGTGACCCGGTGTGGCTCGTAAGGCTCGGGGTGACCCGGTCACTTGTGCCGGTTGACCCGTAGGTCTCGGCCTTCTTCGTTGTTGCTCAAGTTCTTTCGTGCTTGCTTCCGCTTTGCTTCCTAGCCCTTAAAGCCTTGTTCCTAAGGTACCGAGAGAGGTTTGTGTGTGCTTCCGCTTGTTCGTGTGTGACTCTCGGAGTTTCAATTGGGATATAGGCCAAGTTCTTTTGAGAAAGAATTTTTATCGGCTCCCATTCACTCCCCCCTCTCTCGGTCGCCAATCCGGTCCTTCAAGAAAGACGAAGCGATCGAGGAGTTGCCGGTCACTGAGGATCGACCGGTAGGGAGGTCGGAGAGTCCTGCTGCCAAGAGGCGGTGGGAGCTGGTGGAGAAGACGTCGGAGGATACCCTCCGGCGTGGTTTGGAGGCGCAGCGAGCTGCTGCTGCAATGCAGGCAAGGATGCCTGCGGGGATTAAGCCTCGGCCATTCAGGCCCAAGCTTCGGATCCCGATCTCTGCGAGGTAAAATCTTGAAGACTCAATCTTTGTTTCTTGCTATTAAATTCTCATATTGATGTGGTGTTGCTAATGTGCAAGCCGGCGGTAGCGCCGCAGGGCGACCTGGGTGCCTCGGCTTCCGGGTCCCAGACGAGGTCAGATGAACCAAAGGTCATGGGGGAGGTGTTTGCTGACGACGTGCATACTGCCACTTTGCCACGGGAAGCGGTTGAGAGCAGGGCGACTTCACCACCCGTGGCAGATTCAAGGGTGGAGACTCGCCCGCGTGTTGCTGATGCTGGAGGCGCAACTTCTACTGGAGACGTCGGAGCGACGACCTCCCCAACGATTATTGACGTCGACCCCATCAGTGCTCGACCTGCTAGGGCTGAGGACCTGGTGAGGGACCAGCCTCAAATTGACCAGGTGCCAGTAGGTCCAGAAACATCTAGTGTGCAGGTACCTCAACCTTCATCTTCAAGCCTGAGGTTGCCACGGCTGTCAATTAACTAGAATCACACCCCTTGGCAGGAGGACTGGTTTGAAGATAACGAGGACATTCAGGCCTTGCAGACCAGCATCGTTACCATCAATACCGCACTGATGGTGAGTTGTCTACAACGCGTTGTTGTTACTTGATTGAAGTGTTGCTGGCGACCTTATTGTATTCTGACAGTCGCTAGCAGAGCGGGCCAAAGGTCGGGCCGACCTGTTGAAGAATGCAACTGAGAAGGAGCAGCAGATTATCGACCTTGAGCGAGAGCTCAAGGAGGTCCGTGAGGCGGCAGCCGCCGAGAAGAAAAGGCTCGAGGACGAGCTCGCCGAGGAGAAGCACAAGCCCGTGGAGGCTACTGCGCAATTCAATACTATGGCTATTGGTAGGTTGAATCTTCGTGCAGATGATGTTTTTTGAGAAGAAGGTCGTTTAGCTATGTGCTAACTGTTGTATCTTGCAGAGTTTCGTAACCGCAAAGAGGAGCTAAAGAATGCTCTCGCGACCTCCAAGAGCAAGGTTCGGGACCTGGAGATATCACTTCGGGAGGTCAATGCCGGTAGCCGAGAGCTCAAACGAGCGATGAAGGAAGCTACTAACAATGAGTACGCCATATCTCAAAAGCTGGCTTACGAGAAAGGAGCTCATCGGGGCCTTGAAGCCGAATTCAAAGTTGTTTTGAAGTCATTGCAGAGTGACCAAATCACCATTGCAGAGTATGAGGTGGAGCTGCACGACCTGAAGGGTGCTGCCAACTATGCAATGGATTGCATAGCTGCTCCAACAGAAGGAGATGAGGTGAGGTCCATTGTAGACCGCCTTATAGAAACTCCCAACAGGCTCTTGACATTGTTGAGGGCGACAAGCTTGGCGGCGGCGACCGATGCGTTGGTGAGCGTTAAGTCTCACTATCCTGACGTCGACATGGCCAAGGTCAAGGGAGGTGCTGACACCACAAAGGACCTCAAGGCCCTGGAGCTTGAAGTTGGGGATGCTGCCATGGAGGTGATGGACAACATTGACTATGAAGGCGATGATGGCGACCAGTAGTCTTGCGGTAGGAGCTGTACCTCCCCCTCTTCTCATAGTTGTAAATAGTGCTTCATGAATATTTTGTTAAACCTTAATGAAGTACTTGCCTTGTGCCTGTGCGAGCTTGGTTAATCTCGTAGATGACGACATCTTGTATTCTTGACTCGCTAACCACTTCTCACAGAGAGGCTGGCTTACCGACCCCCATAGCTCTGTGTGGAGGCTTACATGAGGTCGGTGCGCGAGGGAGGACCCTAGGGCTTATGTCTAGCGACCTTCTCGACCAAGCTTGCTCGCAGCGGTAGGAGGCTTCAGACTCATTAGGGATTGTGTCCTCAGGTCGAATGACCCCTAGGTTGGCTTTGAGCCAAGCCCCCGAGCATGTCGAGGGAGAGGAAAAAGAAAGACTCGGAACCCCCGGGTTTTGCAACCCATGTGTTGGCTTTAGCCAAGCCCCGAGCGTGTCGAGGGGGAGGGTTTATTATATGAGGGAGGAGAAGGTAGTGCTCGACTCATAGCAGATGACTGCTTAAAATACTTATTTATTTAATCTAGAAAAAGGTACAAGAAAATGAAATACATAACTTAAATTTAAGACTATTCTACGGATAGAATCGTGGTAGATGCTCAACATTCTAGGGGTTGGGTACTCCTTGCCCGTCGCCCCACTGGAGTCGATATGTTGACGGGCTGATGACTTCGGTGATGATGAAAGGTCCCTCCCAAGGGGAAGAGAGTTTATGCATGTCGTCGGTCTTCTGGATGTGCCTGAGGACGAGGTCGCCTCGAAGAACAAAGACTCGCCGCCGTCATGAGACAAGCTCATCATGACCAACAGCTCCGCCGCGGCTCCATCGCCGTCCGCCACAGCTTCATCAACAGTCTGCCTAGGAAGCAGCAACTAAGTCATTTATTTAAATGATTACTGTTTTCTTTTCTTGGCTTGTTCTCCTCATCATGTAGGACTACTTGCCGACTACTCATTTGTGTACGCTTCTCGGCGGGTTTTCACGGGAGCTACACTCTGCTGACTATTCTTGGGATATATCAATCAAGTCACCACGAGCCTACTTCATCAACTCGGGGGCTATCCCAAGGAGGCAGCTTCTAAAGTCTGCTACGCGCGGCAATCTAAAGTCGACTTCTAAAGTCGCATTCTAAAGTCCGCTCCGTGCGGCAACTTAAAGTCGACTCCGGTCGCATCTTCTCCTACTTTGGTGGCATACTATGTGTGTAAGCTTCTTTGAGACATGGGTACCCCTGGGTCCCCACCGACCAGGCTCACGGCCGTCCCCGACAAGTGGTTCCGTCCTACTAGAAGAACTGACGACCTGTCAATGGGCCCAACCGACCTAATTGGCAGCCCACACGACCTCCTGAAGACCTTCCAGAAGATTCCCCTAGACGACCTAATATAACACGACTTCAAGACTTGGCGTACAAGACAAGACAAAACCTCGGTGGACTTCACCTAAAGCAGATCGACGGGATATGGCAAGATGTGTAACGTAGACTTAGGTCTCCTGGCCGTAACTGACCAGGAGTCTGAGAACCGACCTCATCTGCTGGCCAATATAAGGCGGACGAGGCAATCCCCCTTGTAACTCAACTTCCCCTCACACAATCCCCAAGCAATCTACACCAACAACTGGACGTAGGGTATTACTCTCCGGAGGCCCGAACCAGTATAAACTCGTCGTGTTCTCTATGTTCCGCGTACTCGTGTGCGACCTTCGAGTTCTTAGCCTTAGACTCCTCCCCGGCAAACAAATAAACCACAGGGATTAACACCCTCGTGGGCTGTCCAGATCTCACCATCTGACAGTTGGCACGCCAGGTAGGGGCAAAGTCAAGGTTCTTCGTGTAACTCGATGGCCTCGACCAACGGCGTCATCTTCCCGGAGAGCATGGCGGACT
This sequence comes from Cenchrus americanus, assembly GCA_947561735.1. Classification (NCBI taxonomy): domain Eukaryota; kingdom Viridiplantae; phylum Streptophyta; class Magnoliopsida; order Poales; family Poaceae; genus Cenchrus; species Cenchrus americanus. Next base: position 170,161,514 of record OX387245.1, read on the forward strand.
TCCTCGCCAACCCCGTCGACATCTGCTTCGGTTCGATGTCGGCGACTTCCACCGCTCAAGCCGCCTGCCTCGTCATCGAAGGCAGCGGTCACCACCAACCAACAGATTGAAATGGATGTGTCGAAGAAAACCCACCCACCCACTCCTAGCGACTTGATCGCTAGAATCGACCGTGTCGAGGGTATGCTCTCCGACACAATCAAAGTCAATGAGCGCGTCAAGTGTCCTCGCATGACTCCTTCAACCTCCAGCATGCCTCTTGGCTTGCGCAATGCTGCTCGCGTAGCATCACGCTACATGAAGCGCAGGATCTAGATCGAATCTGGACTCTACCATCAAGATCGTGGAAGCTGGGGGAATCACGCCAATGAGCCCTGTCCTATCCACGAGAACTCCAAGCACACCGCACGCCAGTGCCATGTCCTCAAAAAGTTTCGCCAACCTCCTACCGCGGCTCACCACCGCCGGTTGAACCAAGAGTCGTCTCCAGAACGCCTTGCGTTCTAGGTCGCCCACACAATGATCTCCCCGAACTATCCGGGAGAAGAGTTCGAAACCCTAGATTGCCAGATATTGGTCGTCTCTGCAGATGTACCACCGCAAGATGGAGAAACAGACGCGCTGCATCAGGAGCATGAAAACGCCAACGCCGCCCGAGCTGTCCCACGACAACAAGAGATCACTGCCCCAGCTGCAGACCTCCAACCGGCCAATGTCAGACAGATCAACGCCAATCCCGCGCAACAAGCACTTGTGGCACCAGCAGCCCCACAGTAGCGACGCCACGACGATCCGCCTCGTGCCAACAGACTACGTGCATGAGATCTCCTCAGGGACTTCGAGCGCGACGGACTTGACGTTTACAACTCGCCGCAGATGAATTTGGGAGCTGATCTCGCTGTCCTAAACCACCTTGAAGATTCTCCAGCGATCTGGTGCCTCCAAGCTAATGTCCGCGTTGCAGCTACTCAGATCGAGGAAAGAGGCCCTGGATACAATAGATCTGCGGCAAGTTCCTAGTCCAGAAGCAGATCGGAACATCCTCGCTAGCGACGTCGTAGCCAGGGTCCCCTGGACCCGGTGGCTGAAGAAGGAAGAGGCGAAAACGAAGTAATGCAACCAGCTAATCCCGCTGCCAACGCTGCAGCCAATGCTCCAGCGAACCCAGCGGCAAATACTCTAGCAAACGCCCCAGCTAAAGCCGTTGGCAATGCCACCAACAATGCAGCAAACGCTGCCAACATCCAGGGGAACCCCGCCCCAAATCCAAGACGTAATGCAGGAGCTCAGCCTCCCCCGGTCCAGGCCGATCGTGCAGAAGGAAGTCGGTGTCACTGCATAAGATAAGAAGTCGAGATAGCTCGACATGCAAACTACGACCGCGAGCATGGGGTCCCTGACGCCCTCGATGCCAACAACCCTATCCAAGCTACAGATCTCCGGATCATGCACGACCAGGAACTCCTGCGATGTGCCCAGTACGACCAAGACAATGACCCTCCCGATGACCTCTACGTTATCCCTGCTGATCATGCCCCATCAGCAAGCTCGGGAGCGGTCAATAATTTCCCAGCTTTCTCACGACATATCCGGACGATCAGATACCCTAAAGACTTCAAGCCTTCAATTGAGAAGTACGACGGTCGCTCCGACCCGAGTATACGGCTCAAGATGTACAGTATAGCCGCACGTGCATCGGGAGGCAATGAAGACCACATGACCAGATACTTTCCTCTCGTGATGGGCAAGGCGCCACTTTTGTGGCCAGACAATCTCCCAGCAGAATGCATCACCTCCTGGGCGACTTTGTCCCGCCTATTCCGACCAATTACCAGGCGACCTACAATCGTCCTGGCAATACTCACCACCTCGCTAGAGTATGTATGAGATGAGACGAAACTCTCCGCGAGTACACCAACCGCTACTTCGAGAACCGCAACACCCTCGCTGGTGTTAAAGACGACGACATCATTGCATACTACAAAAAGGGAATCACTAATATCGAGTTGTTCGAAAAGATCCACGAAGTCGATGCCAAGACCATTGGTGACCTCCCTGCCTATGTTGACAAACTGGTTGACACTCAAGACGCGGTAATGCATGACTTCAACGGAGAAGATCACGACGACGGAGGCACCAGGTCGCGCAAGCGATCCGGTGAAGCCTAAGTAACAGATCCGCCAAGACCTTCCACTTTCCTTGAAGGTGACTTCAATATGGTCATGGACGATCAGTGCCAGTTCCATCGCGACGCCAAGCATACCATGAGAGAGTGCGAGCAGCTAAAGCGTGCCCTGGGGGTACCATCTATCTCCAAGAAGACCAGGAGCAACAGCAATGACGACTGCAATGGTGGTCAACGTTTCGAGAATCGCAACCGTCGACCTGATCGACGAGATTACCATGACCGCAGACCCTATCCTCACAATGACGATAGGGATCGACGTGATTATCACGCGATTACCGCCATGATGACAGACGCGACGACTACCGTCGTGACGACCGCACTGATAAGCGCGATAGAAGTGATCGTCGTAATGATCACCACGATGATCGTCATAACGACTGGCGTGACGATCAACGTCGCCAAGACGACCACAAACGCCAAGACAACAACCGCAAGGAACGGACACCTCCACCACCACCCAAAGGAGCCAACCCCAATGTTGCATTCCAGAAGGCCAACCGCGAGATCAACTTCATCGTTGGTGGTCACCAAGCGATCAAAACCAACCGGCAAACTCGATCGAACGCCAGAGAGATCGGGCACGTCAACACTGAAAATCCACGACCTCTACGATGGTCTAAATTCCCAATCACTTTCTCTAGGAAGGATCATTGGGTTCACATTGCCGATCCCGGAACCTATCCGCTGGTCGTCAACTCCATAGTTAACAGGGCCTGGTTGCCTAAGACCCTCATCGACGGAGGCAGCAGCCTAAACATCATTTTCACAGAGACGCTGCGCAATATGCAGTTCGACTTCTCCAAAATGACCGCTTGTGATGAACCCTTCTATGGGGTCATGCCCGGCAAGGCTGCATACCCCATAGGTCGTGTGAGCCTGCCGGTCACCTTCGGCACGGAGGAGAACTTCAGAACGGAGTACCTGACGTTCGAAGTTACGGACTTCCGCCCTTCATACCAAGCCATCTTCAGACGACCTATGCTCGCCAAGTTCATGGCTATACAACATCACACTTACCTCATCATGAAGATGTTAGCGCCAAACGGAATCCTTTCCGTCCTCGGGGACATCATGGTCTCCTACAATTGCGAAAGCGCTACCGTCGAGCTCTCTAAAGATTCAGCAATCAAAGCCGCAACAATGGTCATGGTCGCTCAAGCAGCCAAGATCGACCAAACTACTCTTCAAGTAACGGAGCAGAAGCGTACAAGCACAGCTTTGGACCCAAGTCCAACTGTCAAGAAGGTTTGCCTCGGCCTGCCCGACGCATCCAAAGAAGTCGTCATCAGGGCCGACCTTGACCCCAAATAGGAACTCACGCTCACCAGCTTCCTCAAGGACAACACCGACATCTTCGCATGGAGTCTGTTCGACATGCCTGGAGTCCCTAGGGAGCTGGCTGAGCACAGACTCGAAGTCAACAAGACCGCTCGACCTATCAAGCAAAAGCTCCGACAATTTGCAAAAGATAGAAAACAAGCTATAGAAGTAGAAGTCTGTAAGCTCTTAGCTGCAGGTTTTATTAGAGAATGTCAACACCCTTTTTGGCTCGCAAACCTGGTTCTTGTACCAAAGAAAATTGGTGGATTAAGAATGTGTATCGATTACACCGATCTTAACAAGCACTGCCCAAAGGATCCGTTCCCTCTCCCTCGTATCGACCACGTCGTGGACTCCACGGCCGGCAGCGTCCTACTCTGCTTCCTCGACTACTACTCAAGGTATCATCAGATAGCCCTACATCCTGACGATGAAGACAAGACAACGTTCATAACGCCCCACGGCATCTACTGCTATAAGGTCATGACCTTTGGCCTGAAAAACACCGGAGCAACCTACCAAAAGGCAATTCAAAAATGCTTGAAGTCCCAAATTGGGAAGAACGTCGAAGCCTATGTGGATGATGTGGTTGTCAAGACTACAGAGGAAGACAAGCTCATCGCCGACCTAACAGAAACCTTTGCCAATCTACGAGAGTTCCAATGGAAGCTCAATCCAACAAAATTTGTCTTCGGTGTCCCTTCCGGATTGCTCCTGGGCTTCATGGTCGGCACCGAGGCATCGAGGCCAACCCAGCGAAGATCGACACCATACACAAGATGGCCAAGCCATCCAATAAGAAAGACATCATGAAGCTCACCAGAATGATGGCGGCTCTAGGTCGTTTCATCAGCAAGCTTGGTGAAAAAGGACTTCCTTTCTTCAAGCTACTAAAGAAGGCTGACAAGTTCGTATGGGACGACAAAGCCCAGAAAGCGTTTGAGGCTCTCAAAGAGTCCTTGACAACACCACCAGTTATAACACCTCCAATACCGAAGGAAACACTCTTACTCTACATCTCTGCCACCACTAATGTGGTCAGCACAGTTCTTGTCGCCGAAGGAGAAGAGGAAGGGCAGGCATATCCTGTTCAACGACCTGTATATTACGTGAGCGAGGTTCTGGCCGACGCTAAATCACGTTACACACAACCTTAGATGCTGCTCTATGCGCTCCTGATCACGTCGAGAAAGCTTCGACACTACTTCCAAGCTCACAAGATCGTGGTCCCGTCTTCGTTCCCTTTGGGAGAGATCATCCACAACCGTGACGCCAACGGCCGCATCATCAAGTGGTTAGTCGAGCTTGGAGAGTTTGAAATCGAGTTTTGTCACAGAAAAGCGATCAAGTCACAGATCCTCACAGACTTTGTGTCTGAATGGACAGAGATCCAGATGCCCCCTCCAAAGAAGCGGTCTGAATACTGGATCATGTACTTCGACGGCGCCCTCAACCTTGAAGGAGCAGGCGCAGGCGTGTTACTTATCTCTCCCCAGGGAGAGCAGCTCAAGTACGTCCTACAGATTCATTACAAGGCCTCCAACAATGGAGCAGAATATGAAGCCCTAATCCACGGCCTCCGTATAGCAGTGCCCCTTGGAATCAAGCGACAACTAGCTTTTGGCGATTCCAAGGTTGTCATCGAGCAAGTAAACAAAGAGTGGGATTGCGTCAATGACACGATGGATGCTTACTGTGCTAAGATTCGTAAACTCGAAGGCCACTTCGAGGGGATCGAATTCCAGGATGTCCCACGCAACAACAACATCGCCGCCGACGTGCTTTCCAAACTAGGCTCTCGTCGAGCTCTAGTCCCAGCAGGCGTATTTGTCCAAGACCTACGCAATCCTTCAATCAAGCTCCTGGATCTTGATAATCCGGAGCCACCTTCAAACAACCAAAATTCAGCACCTCCCCGCGACGTGCTCATGACTGAAAAAGAGGACGATTGGCGCAAGCCCTTTATAGACTTCATACTCGACCAGCTTGTCCCCGACGACAAAGCGGAGCGAGAACGTATCACGCGGCAAAGCGCTGACTACGTCGTGATTGGTTCCGACCTATACAGAAAGCTGCCTCCATGAGCATCTTAATGAAGTGCATCCTACGATCGGACGGTCTACAACTCTTGGCCGAGATACACAATGGTTAGTGTGGCTGCCACGCGGCATCTACGAACTTGGTCGGTAAAGCATACCGATCTGGATTCTATTGGCCCACGGCCATAACTGACGCTAAAGACCTCGTCAAGAGGTGCAAAGGATGCCAGTTCCTTGCCAAACAGCAGCACCTGCCAGCTCAGGCTCTTCGCACTATCCCTCCATCTTGGCCCTTCGCTATATGGGGCCTTGACGCGGTGGGACCGTTTCGTACCGCCCCAGGCGGCTACAAGCATATCCTAGTTGTTGTAGACAAATTCACTAAGTCGATTGAGGTCCGACCTGTTGTGAAAGTAACAACGAAAGAAGTAGTTAAATTCATCGGAGACATCAAACATCGCTTCGGTGTGCCTAACAGGATCATCACCGATCTAGGCACAACTTTCACCGGCTCGGTCTTCTGGGACTTCTACCAGGATAACCTCATTGACGTCTACTATTCCTTGATCGCCCACCCACCGTGTAACGGCAAGGTCAAAAGAGCCAACGGCATGGTGCTCCAAGCACTCAAGGACCGTATCTACGACGAAGCTTTCAACTAAGCCACTAGATGGCTAGCTGAGCTGCCTCATGTAATCTGGTGTCTCAAGACTCAAGTCAGCTCTGCGACAGGCTTTTCGCCCTTCTTTTTGTTCTACGGATCAGAAGCCATACTTCCTACCGACGTCACTTTTGGAGCTCCGCGAATTCAGTTCTACAAGGAAGGAGAGGCCGAGCAAGCATGTCCCATCGACCTCGACAGTCTCGAAGAACAAAGACTCACCACTGTCATGAGACAAGCTCTTCATGACCAGCAGCTACGTCACTACCACGATCGCAATGTTAAGGAAACCTCCTTCAACATTGGCGACCTCGTCCTTAGACGCATCCAAAAGACTGACAGCATGCACAAGCTCTCTGCCCCTTGGGAGGGACCTTTCATCGTCACGGAAGTAATCAGCCAGTCAACATATCGACATTAGTGGGGTGACGGGCAAGGAGTACCCAACCCTTGGAACGTGGAGCATCTACGACGATTCTATTCGTAGATTAGTTTCTTTTCAGGATATGTATTTTCGCCTTTTATATTTCTCTTTTTCAGATTAAATAAAAAGTATTTCAAGTGGTCCTTTGCTACAAGTCGAGCACTACCTCCTCCTTCCTCATACCATAAACCCCCCTCGACATGCTCGGGGGCTTGGCTAAAGCCAACATCTGGGTCGCAAGACCTGAGGGGTTCTAACTCCTCTTCATCCCTTCCCCTCAACATGCTCGGGGGCTTGGCTAAAGCCAACCTAAATGTCGTGAGACCTAAGGATATCATCATGAACGAGTACGAAGCCTCCTGCCGCCGCGAGTATGCTTGATCAGAAAGGTCACCAGACCTGAGCCCCGGGCTCCTCCCTCGTGCGCCGATCTCTCGTAAGCCTCCACGCTGAGCTGTCGAGGTCGGCAAGCCAGCCTCTTTGTGAGTAGTGGTTAGCGAGTCAAGAATATAAAATGTCGTCATCTACAAGATCAACCAGAACTCGCGCAGGCAATCAGCAAGTACTTCGCTACAGATTTCTTCAAAGTTTTTACAAGTCATGAGAGGAGGGGGAGGTACAGCTCCTAGCTACTACCGGTTGTCGCCGCTGCCACCTTCACCACCGGCTCCGCCATCGCCTTCAAAGTCGATGCTCTCCGCCACCTCGGTGGCGGCTTCATCAACTTCGAGCTCCAGGGCGTGAAGGTCCTTCGTGGTGCCAGCACTGCCCTTGATCTTGGTCATGTCAACCTCAAGATAGTGGGACTTGACTCTCACCAACGCATCGGTCGCAGCCGCCAAGCCGGTCGCCCTCAATAAAAGCAACAACCTATTAGGAGTATCTACCAGGCGATCAACGATGAACTACTGCTGAACCCCTTCCTCTGGAACAGGTATGCAAGACATTGCACAATTGGCAGCACCCTTGAGGTTGTTCAGCTTCACCTCATACCCTGCAATGATGATTTGGTCACTCTGCAATGACTTCAAAACGACCTCGAACTTGACTACAAGGCCCCGACGAGCTGTGGTCTCATAAGCCAGCTTACGATGCGAAAGCGCTACCATCGAGCTTTCTTCATGAAGTGCCCCTCGGGTCCTGGCGACGATGGAACCTAGCTGCACGTGGTCTTCACACTCTGTACCATGGGTCCAAGTACCCTAAGTACTCACGCTCCATACCTTGGGTCTGAAATCCATGGCCCAGGTACACAAGTCAACTCCGGTCGCACCTTTAAGTCCACTACGATGGCAACCGTACCTTGGGTTTGAAATCCATGGCCCAGGTACACAAGTCGACTTCGGTCGCACCTTCAAGCTCGCTCCTGCAGCAACTGTACCTTGGGTCCGAAATCCATGGCTTGGGTACTCAAGACCACTCCGGTGGCACAAGTCGATGCTAACGGCCGCACCCAAGCCCACTCTGGTGGCACAAGCCGACTTCGGTCGCAATCTTAAGCCTGTTCCGGTGGCAAAACTACTCATTTTCTCTGATTTTTCATTTGCTTTGTCTTTTCGGAAAGTGCTTTTCGTTTTTTGCATCTTAAATCCGCTCCGCGCGGCACAAAGTCAACATTGGTTTTCAAGTCGCATTCTAAAGTCTGCTTTGTCGGCATCACAAAGTCGACTTCTATTTTCAAGTCGCATCTCAAAGTCCACTCCACGCGGCACAAAGTTGACTTCAGTTTTCAAGTCGCATTCTAAAGTCCGCTCTATCGGCATCTAAAGTCGACTTCAGTCACATCTAAAGTCCTCTCTAACGGCACGACTACTTCTCAAGCTCCACGGCTTGATGCCAAACTACTATTTGGAATCCTCCAGCTCGGGGGCTGCACTCAAATTACTACTTGAGGATAACTTCAGCAGGCTTCGCTCGCTCTCAAGCTCGGGGGCTTCGCACCACCAACTACTCGTTGTGGCTCATACGGCTCTCTTATCTCGAGGGCTACACGCTGCAAGAGTACTCGGATGATGGCTTTCGCGAACACTGATGACCCTTGGATTGATTACCTAATCATTTCAAGGCTCGGGGGCTGCCATGCTACACCTATCATTCGATTTTTTCAAGACAAAAGATTCGGAATCAAGATTGACCCTCAGCTAGAGTCTGTGACTCAACCTAAGGCTCGGGGGCTACTCCATATGGAGTGCGATTTCGCAATCGCACTTCCATATAATCTCGACTTCAAGACAGATGAGCTGGACCACCTTCCAGCCTCGTGGCAGTTCAAGTACTATTGAAGACTTCTCCAAGCAGTACACGAGGACGCTCAAGAACTACTCGAAGAGACTTCAAGACTATTCGAACTACTACTCTCGACTCCAACGTGCTCGGGGGCATGTCGGGCACACACCCGGGTACCCATGCAAGGAAGGATGAAGATGGACTCCTACTAGAATTCCTCTGTAATCCTATTAGGACTCGTTCCGTGTAATTCTATTAGGACTCCTGCCTTGTAACCGACTAGGAACCCGCCCCCTAGACTATATAAAGGAGGGCAGGGTACCTCGCCAGACATCTCAACCCAACACCCAAGCGCAGGGCGCCATACTTGATCCCCAAACAGGACGTAGGGTCCGCTACTCTGTCGGCCTGAACTTGTATAAATCTTGTGTCCCGTGTCCTTGCCCATTGTCGGTGTTTTAGACCGGCAACCTACCAAGGGGAGTACCCGAGGTAGATGAATGTGGCCTCGCCGAGATCGGTAACTTGAAGGAAGAGACATGTGGCACACAATTTAGACAGGTTCGGGCCTCAAGGTGCGTAATACCCTACGTCCTGTGTGCTACGTAACTCTGGATTGATTGGGTGTGTTTACAAGATGATGCGTATGAGAGAGGTAAAGGTCCCTACCTCGCCCTATATAGCCCGGGAGGCAGGGTTACAAGTCGGTCAGGGGAGAGAGTACTAGTCGTGTACGTCTAGGGGTTCTCTACATGGTACAGGACATGCATAGCTTCCTATCTGAGTACTTCTCCACCGTAGTCCTTGCGCCCCACGCTATCAAGTGCCGTGTGACCCAAGTCGAGTAGTCCCAGGGGCCCGCCGAGTAGTCGGTCCTAGTACCCACCGAGGTAGTGGGCCCAGGGAGGTCCATACGACAAGCCCCCAAGTACTTTGTAGTCGAGTAGGATAGTTTCGAGGAGTCTTGATGGCCTTGACGAGTAGTCCTCATGCGTCCCCGAGTACTACAAGCCAAAAGTCCTCAAGAATACTTGAAGCATCCCGAGGCTGGAAGGTACTCCAGCTGATCTGTGATTAGTCTTGAAGTCTTCTTGAGTAGTTCCCAAGCGTCCTCGAGTTCTTCTCTTGAAGGTCTTCAATAGTACTCACTATGTCTTGAAGAAGAAACCATATGGAAAATGCGATTCGAAGAATTGCATTTCATATGGAATGTAGCCCCCGAGCCTTAGGTCAAATCGTAGATTCAAGCTGAGAGTCAATCTAAAGTTCTGCCAAGATCATCCCGCAAAAATCCGGAGAAAAAACCGAAGGACACGTGGCACGGAGCCCTAGAGCCTTGAGTCGAGTACTTCCTCTCGAATTGAAGGGTCATCATGATTGTAGAATGTGTCCTGAGTTGCTCTTGAGTCTTGTCATCACCTACGAGATCTAACAGACGTAGCCGAGCCCCCAAGATGGGGTGCGTCGACTACTGGAAGCCGAAGAGTCAGGCAGCCGCCGCTGAGTCAGCCGTCGATACTTATCCATCCAGCCATTGCGGTGCCTCTTGCCTTGCCATAAATAGACGCCGAAACCCTTATTCCCGCAGTAGCTGCCACGCGAATAGATCTATTTGAGTGTTCCTCCACTGTTTTTACTGCCGCCGTGCCGTAGAGTGCAAGTCAACACGCGCCATCGCTGCACGCCACCAGCATAGCCCCCGAGTGGATGCGAGTGAAGACTCCGTGCACATGGAGGATGAAGTCATCTCCATCCAAGGGCTCAAAGGTTGGAGTCAGGAAGAAGAGATCCCGCAGCGAGGCAGAGGGATCTGCCCAAGGGTCGTCGCCGCCGACATCTCCCCCGCGTCCCAATCCGAACAAGGAGTGGAAGAAGTCTAAGATGAAGACCGAAGATCTGCTCGCCCTGGTGAACAGAAGGTTCCTTCGGGAGAAGGAGATAGATAGGTGGCGCCCCACCGCGGGCGTCCCGTACCCATGGTGAAGAACCCCGACGAGGTCCCCATGTTCGCCAGGTTCGTGGAAAGCGGACTAGCGCTCCAGGCCAGCGATTTCTTCAAGGGGCTACTTCAATACTGCGGTATCGAGTACTTGAACTTGAATCCCAACGGTATTTTTCATGTCTCCGTCTTCGTACATTTCTGCAAGGCGTTCGTGGGGATCAAGCCCCACTAGATCTTGTTCCGAAAATTCTTCCGTGTGAAGCCGCAACCCAGTGCCAGTGACCTATGAGTAGTCGGAGGGGCTGGCATCTAGATGTGAGAAGACGCGGCTGACCAGTACTTGGCATACAAGCTCATCGACTTGAACAAAGACAGGAAGGCCAAGTGGTTTTATATCAAAAACCACCACCCGGAGCTGCTGAAGCCAAGCGGGAAACAGCCGAAGCATCAGGCATGGTGGAACATAGAGCCGACGATGCAGGAGTGTATTCAACTACCCGAGTTGAAATTGAAGATAAAGGCCTTGAGAGAGGCCGGACTAAGGGCTGACCATGTGGCCTTCAGCTTCATGAAGAGGAGAGTGCAGCCGCTCATGGCACGAGGCACTCTCAGGTACCAGTACACGGGCGACGAAGACATGTCGAGGACGCCCAAGAACGAAGTCGATCATGAGGACATCATCAAGAGGTTGGGCAAGATATTTAAGGATATGCCACCATACACTCTTTGCCCAGTCCCCGAGTACTCCGCGGCTCGATCGCCGAATCAGGTACGTGGCTGAAACCCTTGCTCTTGAGTACTTGTTGGTCTGGAGTAGTCGCACTCATCCAGATTGTGTGCTGCAGGAGGACATCACGAAGTTTGTTTCCGAGAACTGGTGGTTGTTGAAATTGGACCCCAGGTCTGGGATAATGCGATGGGGTAGTCCGTAGCGGTATACGAGTTCATCCAAGAATCGAGTACCCTATCGGCCTTTGAGCAAGTGACCGGCTTGACTTCGATCCACTTGGTGAACTTGTCGATAGCCACCAAGACTCTTTTGAATCTTCTTGGCGCAGTCGGGAGAGGCCCAATCATGTTGACCCCCAGCAGGCGAAAGGCCAAGTTGGTGGTATAGTGACTAGCTTGTAGGCCGGAACGTGTTGTTGCTTGGCGAAGTACTGGCACCCTTAGCACCTTCTGACGAGCTCCTCAGCATCACCCAGGGTTGTGAGCCAATAAAAAGCTCGTCAGAAAGCCTTGCTGACCAGCGTATGAGAGGACGCATGGTTGCCCCAGACGCCTTTGTTGATCTCCTCCAAGATGTCCTTGCCTTCTTCTCTGGGAACGCACTTCATGAGTACTCCAGAAGTGGCGCCCTACTTGTAGACCTTGTCGCTGACTAGTACGTAGGACTTGGCTCGACGGATGATTTGCTCAGCCAAGTTCTTGTCTGTGGGAACCTTCTGCTCACGGATGTAGTCGATGAAGGGCTGTCGCTGGTCCACGTCTATCATCATGACCTCCTGACCAGCTGGAGAAGGCGCTGGTTCAATGGTCGTGGGCGCCAGCTCCGGGATGGATGGCGGATGAAGCTTGTGAACGAAGACTCCCACTGGTACTTGTGCGCGAGTAGAACCAAGCTTTGACAGGACATCCGCTGCAACGTTGTTGTCGCGGACGATGTGATGGAACTCGAGACATAGAATTTGTTCTCGAGCTTCCGGACTTCTATGCAGTAGGCGTCCATGTTCTCCTTGTTGCGATCCCAAGACTTGATAACTTGGTTGATGACCACTGCAGAGTCTCCATAGACTAGTAGTCACTTTATGCCCAATGATACCGCGAGACGGAGCCCGTGTAGTAGAGCTTCGTACTCGGCTTCGTTGTTTGAGACCTTCCAAAAGATCCACAGGATGTACTTGAGTTGTTCGCCCGTTGGAGAGATCAGGAGTACCCCTGCACCCGCGCCCTCGAGCTTGAGTGAACCGTCGAAGTACATCACCCAATGCTCTGGTCACTCGGTTGGAGTTGGTAGCTGATTTTCCCGCCACTCCGCCATGAAGTCGACTAGTGCCTGCGACTTGATGGTTGTTCGTGGCTTGAAGTCGATGGTGAGGGCACCGAGTTCGACTGCCCATTTGGAGATTCTTCAAGTAGCATCTTGGTTCCGTAAGATGTCGTCGAGCGGGTAGTCAGTGACGACGGTGATCGAGTACTCTTGGAAGTAGTGTTGTAGCTTCCGCGAGGTGATGAGCACTGCATACAGTAGCTTCTGCACTAGCTGGTATCGTGCCTTAGATTCCGACAGGACCTCGCTGAAGAAGTAGACTGGTCGCTGGACTGAGTAGGTGTGGCTGTCTTCTTGCCGCTCGACGATGATGGTAGTACTGTCCACGTGGGTAGTTGCAGCGAGGTAGAGCAGTAGCTGCTCCTTTTTGCGAGGAGCCGTGAGGACTAGTGGTTTGGACAGGAAGTCCTTGAGCTGAGCCAGAGCTTGATCTGCCTCTGGGGTCCACACGAACTTCTCTTGGTGCTTGAGTAGTTTGAAGAAGGGTAGTCCTCGTTCTCCGAGCTTCGAGATAAATCTGTCCAAGGCCGCCATGCACCCAGTAAGCTACTGCACGTCTTTGATGCAGGTGGGAGCTTTCATCTTGGTAATGGCAGAGATCTTTTCTGGGTTGGCTTCGATGCCACGATGGCTGATGATGAAGCCAAGTAGTTTTCCCGAAGGTACACCGAAGACACACTTATTCGGGTTGAGCTTCCACCGGTATTCCCGCAAGGATGCGAAAGTCTCCTCAAGATTGGCGATGAGCGTATCGGAGTTTCGGGTCTTGACGACCATGTCATCCACATAGGCTTCGACGTTCTTGTTGAGCTGTCTCTTGAAACAGGCCTGGCTAGCTCATTGGTACGTAGCGCCGGCGTTCTTCAACCCAAATTACATTGTCGTGTAGCAGTAGGCGCCAAACGGGGTGATGAACGTGGTCTTCTCTTGGCCTTCCTTGATAGCAATCTGGTGGTACCCGGAGTAGCAGTCGAGGAAGCAGAGCAGGTCGCAGGTCGCAACCCGCCATGGAGTTGATGACTTGGTCAATCTGCGGTAACCCGAAGGGGTCCCTGGGGCAGTGTTTGTTGAGGTTGGTGTAGTCGACACACATCCTCCACTCGTTCGTGTTCTTCTTGCGGACGAGGACGGGGTTGGCGAGCCACTCAGGATGGAAGACTTCTCGGATGAAGCCGACCGCGAGTAGTTTGGCGAGTTCCTTCTAAATGGCGTCCCGTCAGTCATCGGCGAAATGGAGGTGTTGTCGCTTGGGGGTAGCTTTTGGATCGACGTTGAGTGAATGCTCGATCAGATTCCTGGACACCCCTGGCATGTCCGCTGGTTTCCATGTGAAGATGTCGCGGTTAGACCGGAGGAAGCTGATGAGCGCGTCTTCCTATTTCGGGTCGAGGCCCGCCCCGATCATGGTGGTCTTGCTGCTGTTGCATGTCCCAAGGTCAACCGCCTTGACTTGCACTTCCTTAGAGGGTTGAGGCTTGTTGGCTGTGTCCGTCTTCTCTGGGATCTCGAGTTCGGTTGGGGCAAGCTTCTTGGATGCAACATAGATCTCCATCATTGTGTTGGGTACTTCATTGGTGGCCACGAGTTCCACAACTTCTGTGTCATAGTGGAAGGAAATCTTCAAGTCCCCTTGCAGCGAGAGTACACTGGTCGGACTTGGCATTTTGAGTACCAAGTACGTGTAGTGGGATACCGCCATGAACTTGGCGATAGCTGGCCTATCGAGGATGGCATGGTAGGAAGTCTCGAAGTCCGCGACCTCGAACTTAATGTACTCGGTGTGGTAGTTCTCCCTGGTTTCCCCGAAGGTAACTGGCAGGACCACTGAACCCAGTGGAATAGCCGCGTTCCCAGGGACAATGCCATAGAAAGGCGATGTGCTCTTGGTGAGCATGTGAGTGATGTCGAGCTTCATCTTCTTCAAGGTCTTGGTGAAAAGAATATTGATCTTGCTTCCACCGTCGATGAGCACCTTGTTGAGTATGGAGCCCGCGACTACTGGTTACAGGACGAGTGAAAAACGCCTTGGTTCGGAGAAGCTTTTCCATTGATTCACGCGGGAGAAGGTGATTGGTACCTCCGACCACCTGAGAGGGGTCGGGACTGCTGGTTCAATGTTCAAGACTTCCCGTCTGGTGGCCTTCTGAGACTGTTTGGTGGGCAGTCCGCCGAAGAGGACATTCACCGTCTTGTCGGGTTCATGGAAGTCGTCGTTGTCCTCGTCGGCTTTTTTCTTGCCCTTCTTGTCATGAGGAGGCCGTGGGTCTAGAGTATCCCTGAGTGCTCACCGGAGTTGGTAGCACTACTCGGTTGTATGATTGCCCTCCAGGTGCCACGGGCACTTCTCTTTCAGCCGCCAGAGGTCTTCTTCGAGTTGTCTTTCGCAGGGCGCTGGATAGCCATGACTGTGTTGTCTGGCTTGCGCTTGCGATTAGGACTCGAGTAATTGTTGTTGTTGCGACCCCCTTGATCCCTATTTTTGTTGTTGCTGCCGCCCGGGTTTTGCTTGCTCTTGCTGCAGATGGCGTCGTACTTGTCATTAGCCTTGTCTTCTTTGTCGGCCCATGAGGTAATCATGTCCTTGAGCTTGGTGATGGAACTCGGGTGGCGGCGACCGAAGTCTTCAAAAGTGCGACGATGGTAGAGACCATCTTGAAAAGGTCGATGACCTCCTTGTCGGTGACATCGACTACAGTGGTGCGCTTGTCAAAAAGCGTCGCATGTACTTGCGTAGCGTCTCGCCCTGTTTCTGTTTCACGATTGCCAGGTCCATGCGAGTACCTGAGCGTCCCATGGCGCCTGCGAAGTTGCTGGTGAACTAGTCCTTGAGCTGGTTCTACTCGTCGATCGAGTACTTGTCGAGTGACTCGAGCCATGTAACTGGTGCTTGGTCCATGCAGAAGGGGAAGTAGAGACACTTGGTGTCATTGTTGCCACCAGCGTTTTCGATGGAGAGGGCGTAGCATCTGAGCCATTGGACTGGGTCTTGCTTCACGTCGTACTTGGTGATCCCCAGAGGTTAGAATTTCTCTGGGAGGAGTAGATTGCGAGGTTGAGAGGAGAAGGCGGGGACGCCGTCATTGTCGCCTGCCGTGGAGGACTTGTTGCGTCGAATTTCTTCAATTCTGCGGCGGACATCGTAGCCGCCGCGCGAGGCGCCGGTGACGTGGCTATTTGCGTGGCCTCGACCTCCACGATCGCCTACACCACCGGCTCTTCTTACAGCCCCGTGTGAGGAGCTCCTGCCTCCGCCGCCAGCATCACCGTGACCAGTAGCGCCGCGACTACCACCGGCACCTCCAGCACTGTTACCACCATGAGAAGGTCCTCCCACTAATGCCCTAGTACGGTTGGGGTTCTGGGGGAGTTCTCCTCTAGTACGGTTGCGTCCAATATCCGCTGGACTGCGACTTGTGGTTTCATGGTTCTCGTGTTCGCGAGTTATGGGGGAGGCACTTGAGTGACTCTATTGTTAACTCTCATGAAGTAGGCATCTTCCGCAAGCTTGTAGATGACTTCACCCACACGTATCCCCTGAGCCTGGCGTGCTATCGTAGAGATAGACATGAGGCATTGTTCGGGGGTAGTGTGCACCCGGTTGGCGACTTGATCGAGAGCCTTTGCGAGATTCTGTACAGGGAGGGATTCCCGGAGACGTCTGCGCCATTCGTTGCACTTCATGTTGCGCTCACGTTGGGTGTTCTTGTCGTCGTTGGTTTCATCAGCAGGTGCATTGGCACACAGCTCGTCTATGTCTTCGAAGTAGCGATCGGGCCGGGTACCTAAAGGTCCTGGCGTCTCGCCAGCAGCCATGAAGACTTGGCGATCAGGGGTACCGAGGCTAGAGTCGGTACTCGCCACCTCGGTTGGAGTGTGCTCCTCTGTTAGAGCTAGGGGTGTTCCCTCTTGGAATGGAAGCGAGTCGAGGTAGGCGACGTAGCGTGAGTTCCCGTCTGTCAGATTTGTGGGCTTGCAGTCTGGCCAGTAGACGAATCTGCTGTTGGGTGTAGATGTTATAACCAGGCCGGTGGCTGGTCCTGACAGCGGTTGCTCAGTCATGGGGTTCTCGGACTTGGGCTCGTCAGGGTCCGAACCGAAGTGAACTCGTAGGAGGAGTCCGAGTAGTAGCCGGAGCCGGGGTTGGAGTCCGAAGCGTAGTCGGAGACGATCTCCTTGCCGACCCGGCGTGCAACGAGAGCTTCCGCGTGAGCTCTGGTAGCATTGCAGAGACCAAACGGAAAGTGCTCGTGGAATGGGGCATCGACACACGATGTCTCAGTAGCCAACTCGCATCCCATGACCCACGGGGACATCCAATTCGAGTTGGAAGCGGATCTAGACTCGAAGTTGGCGTGCTGGTTGATGAGCGAAATCTCGCCAAACTTTCCGGCGAGATCGCCTGTGATCACCTCAGGAAGTGTCACGAGCCTGGTCATCGGGTTGGGTGTCATGGTGAGGCGGCGTTGGAAAGATCTCGGCGCCGTCAGCAGTGCAAACCTAGGACCCGAAGACAAAGGTGTTGCCGCGGTTGAAGGCGACAGTTGGCTTGATGAAGATTGAAGCCGTCGAGTTCACCATGAGATCTTCGGCGAGATCCCCTACCTGGCACGCCAGCTGTTGGTGTTTTAGTCTGGCATCCTATCGAGGGGAGTACCTGAGGTAGATGAATGTGGCCTCGCCGAGATCGGTAACTCGAAGGAAGAGACACGTGGCACACAATTTAGACAGGTTCGGGCCGCGAGGTGCGTAATACCCTACGTCCCGTATGCTGCGTAGCTCTAGATTGATTGGGTGTGTTTATAAGATGATGCGTATGAGAGAGGTAAACGTCCCTGCCTCACCTTATATAGCCCGGGAGGTAGGGTTACCAGTCGGTCAGGGGAGAGAGTACTAGTCGTGTATGTCTAGGAGTTCTCTACATGGTACAAGACATGCATAGCTTCCTATCCGAGTACTTTTCCACCGTAGTCCTTGCGCCCCATGCCATCAGGTGCCGTGTGACCCAAGTCGAGTAGTCCCAGGGGCCCACCGAGTAGTCGATCCTGGTACCCACCGAGGTAGTGGGCCCAGGGAGGTCCATACGACACGCATACCTTTGAGTTCTAGGTTTGGCGATCCCCACTACAATCGTCTACCTCGGCGTACCCCCTTGGTAGGTTGCCGGGTTAAAACACCGACACTCTCCTTCCTCGTAGATTTGGATCCATGGAGCTCCGAAGGCGACGTCGGTAGGTAGTACAGCTTCTGATCCATAGACCAGAAAGAAGGGCGAGAAGCCCGTAGCAGAGCTGACTTGAGTCATGAGACCCTAAATCACGTGTGGTAGCTCGGCTAACCACCGGGTGGCGTAGTTGGAGGCATTGTCGTAGATACGATCTTTGAGAGCCTGGAGGACCATGCTGTTGGCTCGTTCGACCTGGCCGTTGCACTGGGGGTGGGTGACCGAGGAGTAGTATACGTTGATAGTATTATCTTGGCAAAAATCCCAGAAGACCGAGCCAGTGAAAGCCGCACCTAGGTCGGTGATGATCCTATTGGGCACACCAAAGCGATGCGTGATGTCTCTGATGAACTTTGCGGCTTCTTCTAATGTTACTTTTGTAATAGGTCAGACTTCAATCCACTTGGTGAATTTGTCGACGGCAACTAGGATATGTTTGTAGCCACCGGGGGCGGTACGAAACGGTCCTAAAGCATCGAGGCCCGACATAGCGAAAGGCCGTGATGGAGGGACAGTGCGCAGGACCTGAGCTGGATGGTGCTGCTATTTGGCAAAGAATTGGCATCCTTTGCTTCTCTTAACGAGGTCTTTAGCGTTGGTCACGGCTGTTGGCTAGTAGAATCCAGATTGATATGCTTTACCGACCAAGTTGGTGGTTGCCGCGTGGCAGCCACACTCACCACTATGTATCTCGTCTAGGAGCTGCATACCTTCTGATCGTAGGATGCACTTCATCAGGACACCAGTAGAGGTGGCTTTTCTGTATAGGTCGGTACCAATCATGACGTAGTTAGCACTTCGTCATGTGATACGCTCTCTTCCTGCTTTGTTGTCAGGGATGAGCTGGTAGAGTATGAAGTCTACGAGGGCTTGCACCAATCATCTTCTTTTTCTGACATGAGCACATCAGGGAGGTGCTGAGTTTGGATCGTTTGGAGGTGGTTCTGGATTATCAGCATCCAAAAGCTTGATTGAAGTCTTGCGTATGTCTTGGACGAACACGCCTGCTGGGACTAGAGCTCGTCGAGAGCCTAGTTTGGAGAGTACATCGACAGCTACATTGTTGTTTTGTGGGACGTGCTGGAACTCGATTCCCTCGAAGTGGCCTTCAAGCTTGCGAATTTCAGAGCAGTATGCATCCATCGTGTCCTTGACGCTGTCCCACTCCTTGTTGACTTGCTCGATGACGACCTTGGAATCGCCAAAAGCCAGTAGTCGCTTGATGCCAAGGGACACTGTTATACGGAGCCCGTGGATTAGGGCTTCGTACTCTGTGCCATTGTTGGAGGCCTTGTAGTGAATTTGCAGGATGTACTTGAGTTGTTCTCCCTGAGGAGAGATGAGTAATACGCCTGCGCCCGCCCCTTTGAGGTTGAGGGCGCCGTCGAAGTACATTATCCAGTGTTCAGGCCTCTCCTTGGGAGGGGGCATCTGGATCTCTGTCCACTCAGACACAAAGTCTGCGAGGATCTGCGACTTGATTGGTTGCATAGGGCAAAACTCGATGTTGAATTCTCCAAGCTCCACCGACCACTTGACAATGCGGCCATTGGCGTCGCGGTTGCGGATGATCTCTCCTAAGGGGAACGACGACGGAATCACGATCTTGTGAGCTTGAAAGTAGTGACGAAGCTTTCTGGAAGTAATCAGGAGCGCATAGAGCAGCTTCTGAGGTTGTGTATAACGTGTCTTAGCATCAGCCAGGACCTCGCTCATGTAATACACAGGTCATTGAACAGTGTATAACGTGTCTTAGCATCGGCCAGGACCTCGCTCACGTAATACACAGGTCGTTGAACAGGATAGGCCTGCCCTTCTTCTTCTAGCTCGGTGACGAGGATTGTGCTAACCACATTAGTGGTGGCAGAGATGTAGAGTAGTAGCGTTTCCTTTGGATTTGGAGGTGTCATGATTAGCGTCGTCGTCAATGTCGGGGACAGCCCAAGGGGTCCCCTTTTAAAACACACTTTGCCTAACCATGCAGGATACGACCCATACCGCAGGGACCTCAGCGGCCCACCGAGGCGGCCCTCTTGAAGATCCCCCCGGACAGGGTTCGCCTCACCCGAGGATGCGCGCCTCCCTCGAGCGGGGTCCGTCCCGTTCGAGGGGGTGCGCTTCCCTCGAGCGGGGCCGCCTCGTTCGAGGGGCCTTTCCCCCTCGAGCAGGCTCCACCTCGCTCGAGGGTCCGTCCCGCCCTCGACCAGGGTCCGCCTCGCTCGAGGGCGCCCGCACGCGTGCGCCGGCCCCCGTACGCGGGCATTTAACGCCCTGACGCCGGCGGGACGGCGCCATCATGTGCTCGGGGTTCGCGCCCCGGTGCTGCCGCACCAACTCCCCAGAAGGGAGCCCATTCCCATCACTGTGGGGAGGGACTGTGCAGCAGGACCGGCGCCAGTCCCGTGACGCCGCGCACCTGCTCCAGTACGGCTGACGCACCAAGCCCTCGAAAGGGGGCCGGCTGCACCCTCGATCTGCTTTCTTGTGACCCTGCAGGGTTAGGTGGAGGTGCTAGGCCGGTGGAGCGCCATCCCTGCTACTGTTACGGTATGGCTGCCGCCCCCGTTCGTGCAGGCGCACGCCAAGTGCGCGCGGCGGCTCCGGCACCGTGGAACGCATTGGGGAAGGGACGCCGTTTTACCTACTCCGTACTCCGTACGGGCCAACGTCGCACGCCTCCCTCGAGCCTATCGAAGACATCACCACCATCCGCCGCCCTTCTACCCTCGAACCGCCACCGTTCGGGTACAAGACAGGCCATGATGGCCAGATCGCTGAAAGGATCGTCCGGACGGCCGCCCACTCTACAGCATAGCACGTCGTGCTTCCTCACGTAGCTAGATAGCGCGGCGCACATGTGATTCGCCTCCCCCTTGATCTATAAAAGGGGGGCGAACCCCCCTGCCGCGGGGGACGGACAGACAGAGGAGAACAAGCACACGAGACAGACTCGACACAACAGGAGACGAGCTGCGCTACACACTTGCTCTCCAATCCTCCCACAACACCTTTAGTCATCACACTAGGGACTTGGAAGCCAGGCTTCCTCTCCCGCCTTGCTTGTAGCAGCCCCACTACAGGCACCCCCGGTGCTGAGCAATATAGTGCCTTGGGCACACCACTGCTGGACCTACGGCCCCCTCGGCCGGAACCAGGATAAAATCCCGTGTCTCTTATTGCTTAGCATCGACCATTGAGCGATAGACCTCGGCGCTTTCTACTGGTTAGTGTCGGGACCATATTCCGCACCGACAGTTGGCGCCCACCGTGGGGCGGTCCCCGAGCGCCTAAGGTCATTCCACCAACTCCCTCCATGGTGATCCGCACCGAGTACCGCGGTACACGCTTCGCATGGGCGAGTTCGGACCCCCTCCCCGCCGGGTTCGAAATCCGGTTCGGGGGCACGAACTTTCGGGCCACGGGGAACGGCTACCTCATGCGCCTCACCAACCGTGAGGAGCTCCGCGCGCGGCGCCGGGCCGGGCATGCTCCGGCCCCCGCCGCACGCACCACCACGGCGCGGGCGCCGCCCCGGCACGGATGCCGCGGGCCCGTCGACGCCACGACGCCGCCGCCGCTCGGGCGGTGTTCGCGCCGGGCGCGGTCCGCGGCGGCGGCGGCCGAGCGCGCCGCCTCTAAGCGCGGTGCGCCGCCGTCACGACGACCACCATCCCGGCGGGACGGCGCACGGTCTCGGGACCGCGCATCCCCATTGGGCTGCGTGGCGCCACGTCGGCCTACAACGCCAACGTCAACACCACGATGCGCAGGGTTCCGCCCGGCCGTCACGTCTTCGTCGCCAGGAATCCCGGCGCCTCAGCGGGTGACGAGTCGTCCCTGGGTTCCCTCGACGCGTTGCCGCCCGCCAACCGCCACGGGTACGCGGAGTGGGACTTCTCCGGCGTGCCGGACCCAGTCATGTTCCGGCGTTTCCTAGACGCTACGGACTACTGGTTCGGCTGCTCCGACGACTCCAGCACCGGGAGTTACGATCCCGCGCGGGAGTGCTACGCCGTCATCACCAACGACCCTGCCAATGCCGCCGGTGCGGTGGGCGCCGGAGACGGGGGAGGTCACGCCTGCCCCAGGGATCGCCACGCGCCTGGCCGCGGGGCCAAGCGCTCCCGCCGGGGCCGACGCCGACGCGCAGCGGCCCAAGCCCGCGAACTCGAGGCCAAGGCGGCGGAGGAATGCGGACGGTGCGACCGCTCCTTGCCTCAATGGCGGGGGAAGCCTCCGCGCGCGGCGAGCGCGCACGGGAGCCGGGCCGACGGGTCCGTGACCGCATCAACACCGACCCCAACGTCGACAATGCGGACGCACCCCCGCGGGCCGCCCAAAAGCCCATTGCCGCCGCGACGCCGCGCTACGGGCCATGCCGGCACCCTCGACCCCCGAGGCGCGAGACCCGCACCGCGAGGTGCGGACCCTCATCGAGCAAGCGGCTGTCCAACAGAGCCGAGAGCTCGGCGTCGCGCATCCGCCAACAGGGGGATGCGCGGGATGACAAAGCCGCACCAGGGGGCGAACCCTCGGTCCACGCGGAAGGGGCGGCGGAGCGACTCGCCAACCTAGGACGCACGCCGGCCAAGGAGCGGCTCCTTGACGCACGCAAGGCGCTGGATGGCGACGCCGGCAACATCATCAACGCCGGGCGCACGAGCGGGGGCGGACGCGCGAGCGGGCGGTGGGCTACCACCCTCGACGGGGGCGGACGCTACGACGGCGGCGAGGACCGCTCCCCCGACGCCGGAGCCCCCGGGGACCCGTGTGTTCAGCGGGAGATTCGCGCAGCGGCGTTCCCCCAACGCTTCCGCCAACCCTCGACCATCGTCAAATACAACGGGGAGACGGACCCCCGCGTGTGGCTCAACGACTACCGCTTGGCTTGCCGCGGGGGCGGGGCCACCAGCGACGAGGTCATCATCCGCAACTTGCCCCTGCACCTCGGCGACGCGGCCCGGACATGGCTCGAGCACTTGCCCGCCAGCCAAATCCACAACTGGGATGATCTGGTCCGCACGTTCGTGGGCAACTTCCAGGGCACATACGTGCGCCCCGGGAATTCATGGGACCTGCGCTCCCGCACACGAAGCCGGCAAGTCGCCGGCGGGACTTCATACGGCGCTTCTCCAAGCGCTGCACGGAGCTCCCCAGCGTAGCGCAGTCCGAGATCGTGCACGCCTTCCTCGAGGGTACCACATGCCGGGACCTCGTGCCGGAGCTAGGATGCAGCCCGCCCGCGGACTCCAACGAGCTGTTCGACATCGCCACCAGCTTCACCTCTGGAGAAGAGGCCGTGGGGGCGATCTTTGCGCCCGCGGAGGGCGGCAAGTCCAAGGAGCCCCACCGCAACGACAAGCGGGGCAAGAAGGGAAAGAAGCCGTGCCGCGAGGCGCGCGAGCGAGGGGCGAGACGGCGGTAATGCCGAGGCCCTTGCCGTTGACCCGGCTCGACGGGGCCCTCGACCGGCCCCTCGAGGCCGGGGGTGTTTGACGACATGCTAAAAAAGCCATGTCCTTGCCACAAGACCCCGAGTGAACCACACCCTTGAGCAATGCGATATGCTCAAGAAGTTCTATGGCCGCGCCGCCACGAAGGAGGCAGAGGCCAAGAAAGACGGAGGCGATGGCGACGCAGGCGGCTTCCCCGCCGTGGAAAACGTGTTCCTCATCTTTGGGGGGGCCAACCGTCGACATGTCGACCCGCCAGCGCAAGAAGGAGCGGCACGAGGTCCTCGCCGCGGAGAGGGCGCCTCCGTCCTTCCTCAATTGGTCTTAGGACGCCATCACCTTCAACCGGGAGGACCACCCGAACCGCGTCCCCAACCCGGGCCACTACCCGCTGGTGGTCGACCCCATCATCGGGAACGCGTGGTTCTCGAAGGTCCTGATGGACGGAGGCAGCAGCCTCAACATCCTCTACGCGCATACGTTGCACCTGATGGGGATCGGGTTGGATCAGCTACGGCCCAGCACCAAGCCATTCCACGGCATCGCGCCCGGCAAGCAGGTCCAGCCCCTTGGGCAGATCGACCTGCCAGTTTGGTTTGGCACCGCGAAGAATTTCCTCAAGGAGATCCTCACCTTCGAGGTGGTGGGGTTCAAGGGGGCCTACCACGCTATACTTGGGCGACCCTGTTACGCCAAATTCATGGTGGTCCTCAACTATACCTACTTGAAGATGAAGATGCCGGGACCGAACGGCGTCATCACCGTCGGCTCGTCCATCGAGCACGCATTCGACTGCGACGTCGAATGCGTAGAGCACGCAGAGGCACTGGCGCTGGATGAAGCGCTGGTGACCACTTTGGAGAAGATGGTCAACGAAGACCTCGACTCCGCCGCCAAGCACACCGGCACCTTCGAGGCCGCGGAGCAGACCAAGGAGGTCCCCCTCGACCCTTCTGCCCCCGAGGGCAAGGCGTTGAGGGTCAGCTCCGCCCTCGATCCCAAATAGGAAGTGGTGCTCCTCGACTTCCTCCGCGCCAACGCCGACATCTTCGCGTGGAGCTCCTCGGATATGCCAGGCATCCCGAGGGAGGTCGCCGAGCACTCCCTTGACATCCTGCCTCACGCCCGTGCCGTGCAGCAACGGCTGCGTCGCTTCGACGAGGAGCGGCGACAGGCAATCGGAACGGAGCTGCGGAAGCTCCTCGAGGCCGGGTTCATCAAGGAGGTGTTCCACCCAATGTGGCTAGCCAACCCAGTGCTTGTAAAGAAAAAGAACGGGAAGTGGCGGATGTGTATCGACTACACTAGTCTTAATAAAGCATGTCCCAAAGTTCCTTTTCCTTTTCCACGTATTGATCAAATCGTTGATTCAACGGCTGGGTGTGAACTGCTATGCTTCCTTGATGCTTACTCCGGATATCACCAAATAAAGATGAAGGAGTCCGACCAGGTCGCGACTTCGTTCATCACGCCGTTCGGGACGTTCTGCTATGTCACGATGTCGTTTGGCCTCCGAAACGCGGGTGCAACATACTAGCGCTGCATGCAGCACGTTTTCGGGGATCACATCGGGCGGACGGTCGAGGCGTACGTGGACGACATCGTCGTAAAGACCAGGAAGGCGGACGACCTGGTTGGCGACCTTGACATCGCGTTCGGCTGCCTACGGGCCAACGGGGTCAAATTAAACCCTGAAAAGTGTGTCTTCGGAGTGCAGCGGGGCATGCTCCTGGGATACATCGTCTCCCAACGGGGAATCGAGGCCAACCCCGAAAAGGTCGCGGCCCTCGAACGAATGGGTCCGATTCGGCAAGGGGGTGCAGAAGGTGCTGGGGTGCCTTGCCGCCTTGAGCCGCTTCATCTCGCGGCTCGGTGAGAAGGGCCTGCCCCTCTACCGCCTCCTCAAGAAGCACGAGCGCTTCTCCTGGACCGCCGAGGCCCAGGATGCGCTCGACAAGTTGAAGGCGTCTCTGACGCATGCCCCGATCCTCACGCCGCCGCAAGATGGCGAACCCTGCAGCCTCTACGTAGCCGCAACCACCCAGGTGGTCAGCGCCGTGATCGTCGTGGAGCGCGCGGAGGAAGGGCACGCCTTGCCTGTACAGCGGCCAGTCTATTACATCAGCGAGGTCCTGTCAGACACCAAGACGCGCTACCCCCGGTGTCCCGAGAAGTTGCTGTACGCGGTAGTCCTTGCGCGGCGCAAGCTCCGCCACTACTTTGAGGCCCACCCCATCACGGTGGTCTCCTCCTTCCCGCTGGGGGAGATCATCCACAATCCCGACGCCGCGGCGGGATCGCCAAGTGGTCCGTGGAGCCGATGGGCGAGACGCTTGCCTACGCCCCCGCGCAAGGCCGTCAAATCCCAAATCTTGGCTGATTTCGTCGGCCGAATGGACGGATACGCGGCTACCGCCGCCACTGCATCCAAGCAGAGGCTTGGACTGCGTTCTTCGACGGCTCGGTGATGAAAACCGGGGCGGGCGCGGGCTCGCTCTTCGTGTCACCCCTCGGGGAACACATGCGGTATGCGGTGCGCCTCCACTTCCCCGCGTCTAACAATATGGCTGAATACGAGGCCCTCCTCTCGCGGCCTCAAAATCGCCATTGAGTTAGGCGTCAAGCGCCTCGACGTGCGGGGGGGGGACTCGCAGCTCGTAATCGATCAAGTCATGAAGAACGCGAGCTGCCATGACGACAAGATGGAGGCCTACTGCAAAGCCGTGCGAACCCTCGAGGACAAGTTCTACGGCATCGAGCTCAACCATGTGCCCCGACGGTACAACGAGGAGGCGGACGAGCTGGCCAAGATTGCGTCCGGGCGGATCACCGTCCCCCCGAACGTTTTCGCGTGCGACATCGCTCATCCCTCGGTCGTCTTCGAGCCCCACCCCTCGAGTCACGACGAACCCTCGGGGGCTCCCTCGAATCCAGGGGGTGCGGAACCCATGAACAAGGACCCCTCGAACGAGGCTTACGAACTCTCCCTCCTCGAGGGATATGGCTCCCACGAGGCCGACGTGATGGACATCGAGCCGGCTCCTGTCAAAGCAGACTGGCGCGACAAATACATCGCCTGGATGGCTCGAGGGGAGCTCCCCGCGGACAGGGCCGCGGCCAGGCGCATCGCCAGGATGGCCAAGTCCTTTGCCCTCGCTGACGGCGAGCTGTACAAGCGCGCTGCCTCCGGCATCCTGCGGCGGTGCGTGCCCATCCCCGAGGGGCGCGAGCTCCTATGGGACATTCACGCGAGGATCCGTGGCTACCACGCCGCGCCCCGCACCCTCGTCGGCAACGCGTTCCGCCGGGCTTTTATCGGCCTACCGCGGTCGCGGACGCCGGCCGAGATCGTACGCACCGCGAAGGGTGCCGGTTCTACGCCCGCAAGTCCAACATGCCCGCCCATGCCCCTGAGACCATCCCCGTAACGTGGCCATTTGCCGTGTGGGGGCCGGACATCGTCGGCCCCTCGCGGAAGGCGCCGGGGGCTTCACCCACTTGTTGGTCGCGATCGACAAGTTCTCCAAGTGGGTGGAGGTGCGCCCCATCACGAATCTCAGGGCAGAGCAGGCGGTAACATTCTTCACCGACATCGTCTACCGCTTTGGAGTGCCAAATTCCATCATCACCGACAATGGGTCCCAGTTCACGGGCAGGAAGTTCTTGGAGTTCTGCGACAAGTTCCACATCCGTGTGGATTGGGCAGCTGTGGCACACCCACAGACCAACGGCCAAGTAGAACGTGCCAATGGCATGATCTTACAAGGCCTAAAGCCCAGAATTTTCGACCGGCTAAAATGGGGCGAAAATGGCTCCAAGAGTTACCAGCGGTTGTGTGGAGCCTAAGGACCACCCCGAGCAGAGCCACTGGGTTCACCTCGTTTTTCCTAGTCCATGGCGCGGAGGCCGTCCTCCCCACGGACTTAGAATACGGATCGCCCAGGGTTCAAGGCTATGACGAGGACGCCAACCAGCGAGCCCGCAAGGACTCACTGGATCAGCTAGACGAAGCGCGCCTCGTGGCCTTGATGCATTCTGCAAGGTACCAACAGTCCCTCAGGCGCTACCAAGCACGCAAGATACGCCGGCGGGATTTCAGCGAAGGGGATCTAGTCCTAATGCTACGCCAAGACAACCGAGGACGCCACAAGCTATCGCCCCCATAGGAGGGACCCTACGTCGTGGTGAAGGTACTCAAGCCCGTCACGTATAAGCTGGCCAACGAGGACGGCGAAGAGCTCACCAACGCTTGGAACATCCAACAGCTACGTCGCTTCTACCCCTAGCTAGGGTTCCCAAGCATTTTTTGTTGTAAAAATCATATGACCAACGCCCCAGTTGGTGACAACTATGTAAACACCTCAAGTCAAATGAAAAGGGCAACTCGGCTTTCCCCTGAAAACCAAGTTACCCTCGGGGGCTACTGCGGGGGGCACCCCCCCCCCAAAATGGTCCCATTTTCGCGCAAAAATAAAGCAACTCACACGCGCTAAGTTTGTTTTCTACTTCAACCCCGAGCAACGGTTCGAACGGGCGCGGTGCGGCCTAGCGGAAGGAGCGCGCGAGTTAGAGATAGCCTACGCCGCGAGGATACGGCCCTTCTCTCTTGCCTCCAACCCAGCAGGCCCCCCGCGAAAATCGAACTCCCCTAACTAGAATCTACTCAGGAAGAAGGAGAAACAAAAAGCGCAAATAAACAAAAGACTTCATTTCATATCAACAAATGTTTACGATCAAGATAACTTGTTTATTTACAAGGGCC
The DNA here is from genome assembly GCA_947561735.1 of Cenchrus americanus. Classification (NCBI taxonomy): domain Eukaryota; kingdom Viridiplantae; phylum Streptophyta; class Magnoliopsida; order Poales; family Poaceae; genus Cenchrus; species Cenchrus americanus. The sequence continues at coordinate 170,189,800 of OX387245.1, forward strand.
GCGTGGCTAGAATACTGATAAACAAATAAAAACGGGCCAAGCGCCCACCTGTCTTCAAGCAGGAGGAGCGGCGGTGTCAACAGCGTCCGGGAAGAGGAACTCCTCGAAGGCTTCAGCGAGCGACCCGGCGGCATCAGCGGCAAGCGCGTCCACGCGCTCCATTGCCACCTCATCCTCGACGCCCTCGGGAACGACGTAACCTTCCGCCAGCACCTCGAAGTTGACCTCGTAGTGGGACCGTACCACTCCGAGGGCCTTCTGGACGCCAAGACGCAGTGCCCGGCGCATCCGTTCGGTGACGTGGCCGCCAAGGGCACGCGAGCGGCCGGCCGCCGAGCTTCCGCCCGCGCTTCACCCTCCTCCACACCGGCGGGTTTCGAGGGCCGCATCACGCAGCTCCTGCATCTCCTGCTCGGAGGAATTGTAGGAGGCCTGCAGCGCCTCGGCCCGCTCGGCCGCATGCCCCAAGGTAGTGCGCAAGCCTGGAGTCACCAAGACAAGAAAGAAATCAGGAAAAGGAATGCGAATACCCAAACACAAAACCAACCAAACAGGAGTCAAGCAGCAGCTCACCTTCAACTTGCTTCCTCTCCGCCTCGAGGTCACGGCGCTCAGCCTCGACCGCCGCCCTCGAGGCCCTTGATGGTCTCGCCCTGTTCCTGGATGGCGAGCTCCTGGCTCGCGCTGTTGATGCCGAGCATCACCAGCTCACCCTCGACCTTAGAGAGCTTGGTGTCTCGCTCCGCCGACAACTTCGCGCCACCTCGCGAGCGACGCGCTCCCGCTCCCCCGCGCCGACCGGCATCGGCGAGGGCAGCTTGCTCTTGCCGGAGCCGCTCCTCGGCCCCTTGGCGGGCGGTGCGCTCCCGCGAGGCTGCTCCTCGGCCGACGGCGAGCGCCGTGACCTTGGCGTCGAGGGCGGCCTTCGGTCATCGGCCTCCTTGGCCCGCGGCTCAAGCGCGCGCGCCCGCTCCTCGGCATGGCGGCGGCCGCGCCCGTGCCCCCTCGAGTGACGAGCGGAGCTCCCGGTTCTCTCCGCGGACGCCGGCCACCTCCGCCTCCCAGCTGGTCGCCAGCGTCCGCATCTTCTCCACGTCCGAGCGTGCGCCGCGCCGCCTCATCGCGGTCGATGAGGGCTGTGTAGATCCGCTCAAGGCTGGAGCGACGCGCCGGGTCTTGCCTCGTGCCCTCGGGGAGTTCGTCGCGCAGGACCATGGCTCGGTACGCCAACCAGCCGTCCGGGGTCCGGAGGGCATCGGCGAGCGCGTCGAATGCGCCACATCGCTCCCGGAGGCGGGTGGAGCTCGGCGTTCACCCGATCGAAGGCGTCGTACTTGTCGTGGGCGCGGCGCTCGAGCTCCCGGCACCCGTAAATCAAAACCCGTAAGCGCCGTGACACGGAAATAGCGCACAAAAACGAGAGAGAGAAGAAAACGAGCAACAACGCCCCTACCCGGAAGACGCGCCGGGCGGGACCGCCATGGACCCTCGCCGCCTCATTCGGCCGCACGGTCGAGCGTGGCGTCGTGACTACGGAGCTCTCCCCGCAGCTCCCCGCCTCCCCCGGCGTCGGCCGAACGCGGGGGATCGCCGCCGCCCCCTCCCCCGGGCGAGGCGGCCGGCACGAGAGGACGAGGCCTCGACGCCGTGTCCTCGGTCCCCCGCCACCATGTGACCCTCGCGCCGCCTCACGAGGGCCCCCCTCCTAGGGCTCGGGGGAGCGCGTGGGGAAGCTCGCCCACCGATCCCACCCCGGCGGCGGGGAGTCGTCGTCCGAGACCTCCACCACCTCCGCCGGGAACCGCCGACGGGCGCTAGCCCTTGCGCCGCCCTCCGCCGGCGCCTCCGCTTGCGCCTCCACGGCCGCGGGCGCTCGACGCGGCACCGCGGCCACCGCCTCCGGCCGCGCCTCCACGACCACGGGCGCCCGCCCGCCCTCTTCGGCCCGCAGCCACGGGCGCCGCCACAGGCCGCACCTCGCTCGCCTCGCCGCGGCCGGCGCGCGGACCGCGCCTCCGCCGTGGCGCCCACCGCCGGCGGCGCCGCCGCCGCGCCCGCCGCCGCGAGCCGCGCCTCCGCCACGACCGGCGCCCGCCGCCCTTCAACGACCTCCGGCCGCGGAGCGGCAGGCCGATCGGCCGGCCGAGGCCGCGGGGCCCTCGCCCGCGCCTTGCGAGCCTTTGCCCGCCGCCGCCGTGCTCGCCCCCGCCCGCGACGCCCTCGACGAGCGCCGCCGGGTGGGGATGGATGCGTCCGCCCTCAGCACCTTGGCCGCTTGTTGACGGTGTATTTTAGTGCACCTAGCATGTTCATTACACTTTGGTTTGGATTTGATTATGGAACTAACCCGCCACTAGGCACACTAATCATATAACAAGTTCATCTTTGTGCATGCATTTGGAAGTGTTGTGTTTATGTAGGAAAACATGGACATAAAGGACGGATTCGCAACAAGTTCAAAGGAGCATTCATGGAGTCTTGTTCGTGTCCATGAGCTTGCTGAAATCACTTCCAATGGTGGCGAGGACCGAAGTGCTACGAGGAACACCCCCGGGGATTGAAGCGTAAAAGATCAAACTTCATGCAAAGAGAGCCTCCATCTTGGACGCGAGGATAACAAGCATCAAAATCATGCAAGTGGAGGGGGCAAAGTACATAAGTGCACGAGGACCCACGGAGCAAAAGGGGCGACCGAACCGGGGCCGAATTGAGCCTGGGCCGGCCGGCCCAGGCCGGCGGCCCAGCCCCACTTCCGCACCGGTTCGGTCCCGTTTTCCTTGCCCTCGAAGGATCTTCAACCCTAAAACCCCCGAGGCGCCGCCAACACCGAGGGGAGGAGTCATTCGCACCAGAAGGCCATCCACAAGCTAGAGAGAGAGGAGGAGGATCTCTGGCGGGAGATCAACCACCTCGAAGGAAGCACCCTCTCGCGGAGAAGAAGGAAGACACCGGCGGAAGGGAAACCATGATCAACGGTGCCATGATCAGCACCTTGATGGGGTAATCTTCTCATTCGTCCATGGGTGTAATCGATATTGAGATGTAATCGCACTTTGTCGGATTATCTATCTATCATCTTGTGTTGAATATACTTTCATGCTTAAGGTTAGCTACCATGCCGTAAAGGGAGTAAGGCCCCAATGCTTCCTTGGATCCATTCAATACGCCGTGTCCATCAAAGGTCTAGTCATGAATACCTTCGCATGGTGACAAGACGAGAGGAGGGAAAGGGCGAAACCGTGGTCACAACCCCGATAGATTAGATTGGTTTTCATGTCTTTAAGCGATTGCATGCTCTAGTATCGTAGACCCGTGGGCGAGTGTCTTCTATCTTGATCGTTTATCATTCTCTCTAGTGTAGTTTAGTGTTTTCTAGTATAATAGTAGTTAGGCTTTTAGTAGCTAGTGTGTCGTTGTTGATCGAACGCTTGTAATCCCCTTGCTCCGCGGATTGACAAGAACCTTGGGAATCCAAAGTGGTGAAAAAGGTGTGGGGTCCGTACGCTTGCGGATCGTAGAGGGATACGTCTTTTATCCGTCAACAAGCCCCTTTTTTCGGCGTCGTTGCCGGGAGCAAGTTAGTTTACATCGTTTGATTTGCATCTAACTTAGTTTTATATTTTAGTTTATCTTTTGTTTGCTTTATCTAACATATATTATCTAGAAAAACACTTGTTTCGTTTTTGTTTTTGTTTTTATCTTATTGTCTAGATGGAGTTCGTTAATCAACCCGTGGAAGAACCGGAGAAATCATTAAGGGATTACGCTAGCCCTCGATGTGAAGACATAAAAGTACAAGAGTCGGATTCGAAGCTCGAAGCAACCAAGTATGAAATCAAATCCAAGATCATCAAGATGGTGGCGGAAAACCCATTTGAAGGGATGGTTACGGAGAACCCATATAGACACATAAGGGATTTCACGACAATATGCAACACGGTGCGTCAAGAAGGAGTTCCCGATGAATGGTTCAAATGGAATCTCTTTCCCTACTCACTTGCAGGCAAAGCAAAGACATGGTATTCGGTTGCGTCCTTTGAAGTTGAAGGCAATTGGAACAAGTTGACAAAGAAGTTTTGCGAGAAGTTCTTTCCAATTAGCAAGGTTCAACATCTAAAGAGGCAAGTGATCACTTTCATGCAAGGAGAAGAGGAAGGGATAGACCAAGCATGGGATAGGTTTAATGAATTAATCGAACAAGGACCAAAACTCGGCTTCACCGGTGACGTACTCTTGCATACATTTTTCTTTTCCCTAACCCCTAGTTGCATGCGACACGTCGAAATGTGTGCAGGTGGGGATCTCAAGGAGAAAACACTCACGGAAGCCGCCCAACTTCTACAAAAAGTTAGTAAAGCGGCTGCCATGCGAAGAGATTGGGAAACAAGACTTGCGGAAGAGCCGGAATTCAATTCAAGGAAGAAGAAGCTTGCTGATTTTTCTAAAGAGGCAACCCCGGATGTCACAAAAGAGGAACCAATCATAGAAAAGCTTGAACAAGAACACATCAAGTAAAGAACTACACCAAGCGTCGACTTCGCCACACCAAATGAGACGAACAAGAGAAGCATGTCAAGCGCGAAGCCACTAAGGGAGTTCGAACCAATGGATTGGGTTCCTATTGATTACGGAGAAGTATTCGACAAGAGAAGACCGTTCCCTAATCAAAAGGGAATGGCAAGAGCATTGGAAGTGGATTTCCCACCTTTGGAGAAGAAAGCCGAAAATTCATACGACCTCGAAACCACCGGTGAGATTTTTGAAAAGCTCTTTGGAGATGACGTGGTGGATCCAGAACATATTGCAGAGGTGAAGAGAATCATGGGGATCAAGCCCGAAGCATCACCATACGCTCGCCTAGCTGAAATTTACTCGATAGGATCCGAAGAAGAAGAGAAGATGACGCCGCACTTGAGTTGCGAGATCAACGGAGTTCAATGCAAAGCTTTATGCGACATCGGAGCCCAAGTAAGTGTTCTATCTTCTAAAATTTACGATAAAGTACAATACCACAACCTAGACTTAGCTCCAACATCAACGAAATTAATTATGGGAGATGGTAGAACTATCAAACCTCTAGGTATTGCTTGCAACATGAAAGTAAAAATCTCTAGAAACTATATACCAACCGATTTCTTTGTTATTGATGCTTACCATAGTAATTCTGATCATATAATCTTAGGTAGGCCTTTTCTTAAGTTGGTTGATGCCGTGTTAGATGCCGGAGAAGGCAAAGTAACAATGAACCTTAATGGAACAAAGTACACATATAATTTTCTTCGTGCTTCTAAACACCTTACTCCTTTTCCTCCCGAAGATGAAGAAGTAGAAGAGATAGATAGTCTTTGTTTTGTTGAAACCCTTAGAGACCCGCTGCAAAGAGCGATGGAAAATCAAATTAGTAATCAACAAGATGAAGAACTAGAGGAAGCAACAAAAGGCTTAGAGCCGCATGATGGTAGTGTGGAGGAAGAGAAATTCGAAGACATAGGAGAAATCAAACCTGAGGAGCCACAAGTGCCCGAGGTAGACCTTAAACCTTTGCCCAAGGGATTAAAATATGAATTTTTGGGCCCAGACAAAACTTATCCAGTCATTGTGAGCGACGAGTTGAGTCCCGAAGAAAATGAAGCATTGCTGATTTTATTAAAAAAACATAGGAAGGTGATTGGATATTCAATTAATGATCTCAAAGGTATTAGCCCGACCTTTTGCACTCATCGTATACCAATGGAAGACCAATGTAAGCCCGTAGTGGACCATCAAAGGAGGCTAACCCATGCCATGCGAGAGGTAGTAAAGAAAGAGGTTATCAAGTTACTTGATGCCGGAATCATCTACCCGGTTCCGCATAGCGAATGGGTGAGCCCGGTACATTGTGTACCGAAGAAGGGAGGTTTGACCGTGGTGAAGAATGAGAAGAACGAGTTGATACCGCAAAGAACCGTGACCGGGTGGCGGATGTGTATCGATTACCGTAAGCTTAACAAAGCGACGAAGAAAGATCACTTCCCCCTACCGTTCATAGACGAGATGCTCGAGAGGTTAGCAAACCATGCTTATTTTTGCTTTCTCGATGGATACTCGGGGTTCATGCAAATTCCTATTCACCCGAGAGATCAACATAAGACAACGTTTACGTGTCCTTACGGAACGTTTGCATATAGGAGGATGCCCTTCGGCCTATGCAACGCTCCGGCCTCTTTTCAACGTTGCATGATGGCCGTGTTTTCGGAATTCATCGAAGAAATTGTTGAAGTGTTTATGGATGATTTTTCTGTTTACGGGAAGACGTTCATGGATTGCTTAGCAAATTTAGAAAAGGTCCTCACAAGGTGTGCGGAGGTAGATTTGGTATTAAATTGGGAAAAGTGCCACTTCATGGTTAAGCAAGGCATAGTGCTCGGACATGTTATATCCGAGAGAGGAATCGAAGTGGACAAGGCTAAGGTAGAGACGGTTGAGCAACTCCCACCTCCTATGGATGTTAAGTCCTTAAGGAGCTTTCTAGGCCATGCCGGATTCTATAGAAGATTTATAAAGGACTTCTCGAAGATCACTAAGCCTTTAACGCACCTTCTTCAAAAGGATGTGGCTTTCGACTTTGACGAGAAGTGCCTAGCGGCATTCCGGACCTTGAAAAATGCGTTGGTGAGTGCTCCCATCATCCAACCTCCGGATTGGAGCTAACCTTTCGAGATCATGTGTGACGCAAGTGACTATGCCGTAGGCGCGGTCTTGGGTCAAAGAAAGGAAGGCCGAGTTCACGCGTTTACTACGCTAGCAAAACTCTTAATGGGGCACAATTAAATTATGCCACTACGGAAAAAGAGTTGCTAGCGGTGGTATTCGCTTTCGAAAAATTCAGATCTTACATCGTGAACTCGAAAGTCATTGTTTACACCGATCACGCAGCCATCAAGTATCTCTTGGCTAAGAAGGAAGCTAAACCACGTTTAATTCGTTGGATCCTTCTTCTCCAAGAGTTTGATGTTGAAATTCGTGATAAAAAGGGGGGTGCGAATGTTGTGGCCAATCATTTGTCTAGGATGAATCATGGACAAGATGATAAAGAGCCCATAGAAGATAAGATGAGAGATGACCACCTCTATAGAGTGCTTGATAAAGACACTTGGATGATCGACATCATTCGAGCAATTCGAAAGATGCCCCTCGATCATCTAGATAAAAACACTCAGAGGAAGATAATCTCCGAAAGTAAGAAATATTTTTGGGATGCACCATACCTCTTCAAACTTGGCAATGATGGAGTGATGAGAAGATGTGTGCCAAGAGAAGAGAGGGTTGAGATTATAAGGAAGTGCCACTCGGCGGAGTACGGTGGACACTATAGCCATTTTCGAACTGAAGCAAAAGTATGGTCGAGCGGATTCTATTGGCCGGAGATGCATGAAGATACTAAACGATATGTTGCGTCATGCCCCGAATGCCAAAGAACCGGAAACATCTCTCAAAGAAATTCTATGCCTTTGAAATACAGCTTAAAAATCGACATATTCGATGTATGGGGCATAGACTTCATGGGGCCTTTTAAAAACTCATTTGGATTCGAGTATATACTTGTTATGGTTGATTATGTATCCAAGTGGGTAGAGGCTATACCATGTCGTAAAGCTTCCACGGAGGAGTCCATCACTATGATCAAGAACGTGATTTTTCCCCGTTTCGGTACACCGAGAATCTTGATAAGTGATGGAGGAACTCATTTCACCGGGAAGAACTTCAAAAAGTGCTTGTCCAAGTTGGGAATTGAGCATAGGGTCTCCACGGCCTATCACCCACAAACCAACGGGCAAGCGGAGACGTCAAATAGTCAATTAAAAAGCATACTCAACAAGACCATAGAGAAGGGAGGCAAGGATTGGTCAAAGAAATTAGACAGAGCTTTATGGGCTTATCGAACGGCGTTTAAAACACCGATAGGTATGACCCCTTATCAATTCATCTATGGAAAAGCTTGCCACCTTCCGGTTGAGTTGGAACATAAAGCCTATTGGGCGATTAAAGAGATGAACCTTGATCTCGATGCCACGGTGGTGAAACGAAGAATTCAAATAAGAGAGCTAGAGGAGTTGAGGTTGAAAGCTTATGAAAACGCAAGCATATACAAAGAGAGAATCAAAAGGTGGTATGATAAAAGATTAAAGAAAAAAACAATTTAAAGAAGGAGATAAGGTCCTCCTCTACAATTCGAGGTTTAAAACCTTCGGAAAAGGGAAATTGCAAAGCAAGTGGGACGGACCTTATGTTGTGCATTCGGTGTTCTCCAACGGAGCGGTAACCATTATGGATATAAATGGCGATCAATTTGTGGTGAATGGACAGCGGCTTAAGGTTTACTACGAACCCGATGTCGTGCCCCTTCACCATGTTGACGTCTTCACCATGGAGGAAGAGCCCGAACGTCCCGCCTAGGACGAAAAACAAGGCATCAACTTCGTAAATAATTTTTCTTTTAGTTTTTTACGGAGTTTTTCGCGAAGATTTACCGGGCCAACTTTTTCCCATGGGCTAAGGAAGAAAAAAATAGGGTGGTGTGCAAAAACCGGACCGGCCCGCCCTCGAGGCAGGGGGCCGGCCGGCCCAGCCGACCGGCCCGAGAGGGGCCCGACGCCCGATGACGCCGAATTTCGCCCGAATTGCTCCTTTTTGTGCCTCCAAGAAGCTTAGAGTTGAAGCAAGAAGCCAAGAAGCCATCGATGGAGGAGGCAATGCGATGCGAGCTCAAGCTACCCGTCAAGAGGACCGCACGCATCCGTTGCGGAGGACGTGTCCCGACCGGAGCTCTTGCATCTCGCAACCCCGTCGAAGGAGAGAAGGTCCCTACACCCGTCCGAAGGTCGGCACGCCTCCAAGGCATCAAGCGCAAAGATTACAAGGAGGTGTCGCCAGAGCCTAAGGATTATGGGGATAGCGACTACTCCGACGATCGTAACCCGAGCTCGTGGGCCGCCGCCGGTAGAAATGATGATGATTGGGATGAGCAGCCCAAGGAAAGGACTCCCGAAGGCCCCAACGGCGACGGCAACGACGGCGGTGAAGGCAACGACAATGGAGGTGGCAACGACGGTGGTGACAATGGTGGAGATTATGGCGACGACGACCCCTTCGGATTGCATCCGGTGTGTTGTCGAGTTTGCCGTCAATCCATCGCGGATCTCTACACGTCGGCCGACGAATCTCTCCAAGACATGGAAGCAATGAAGCAGCGTATGGAGGACTTGGAGCGCGTAGTTGAAGATGACTACATGTTCCTTAACCGCAACGTGCGCAAACTCTTCGGCATGGTTGGAAACATGAGAGGCAAGTGGTGCAAAACTTGCTTGAAGTACCACTAGATCTAGTTTTCCCCTTAGGATTTTTGTAAGATACGACGAGGACGTCGTATATTTTAAGTGTGGGGGAGAGCTAGCTCGCTAGCCTTAGCTTTTGAACTTCAAATTTACATTCGGTTTAATCTTCGTGTGAGAGTCTTAGTGTTTTAATGAGTCTTTAGTTTTCGAGTCTGTTTTAAAATTTTTGCAAGTGTCTTAAATTAGTGTTGAGTCAAGGAAACCAAATAAAGAGAGTCTTTATATATATCTTTGTGTTTTATGTATTGCTTATCTTTATTTACTTGTTTGTTTAATCTTCAATTCTTGATATATGAACACAAGTATGTGGTTTGAAAAACGTTTACCGTGGTGCTTAGTGGAATCGCTACTACTTAAAGTACCCATACCGCACTTCGATCTTGAGCTTCACATGTTAGTTGTGCTATGTTCGATGCTAAAAATTGGAGGATTTCAGTTCTGAAAATTATCTTAAAACCCTTGTAATAAAGGTTAGCAAAACCTCTTTTTCCAAGTTGAGAGTAAGAAAAAAATTCCTATCCAAAGCCAAGTTTATTTTTTTCGCTCCACCATAAGTGTGATTAGCATGATGAGTTAGGCTAGGACCCTTCTCTCTTGGTGAGTTTTAATTTCAAGCAATGATCATGTCCTTGTGCTTATCTTTTGTTGCTAGCCTCGTCATATATTCAGTACATGACTTTCACAACAAAAGTCATGATTATCACTGGATTCCATACCCAACCCTATACATCTCTTTTGTACATCGTATTCCTTGAACACAACCTATTTTCAAAGTTTCGTCTCGTCTCTAGCATGATTTATTTAAAAATTCAGATTGTATGCATGCGAGGAAAGAGAGAATTGAAAGCTTTGAAAAGTTGTCAAGAGAGAGAAAAATAAAGAGAAAAAGTATGTGTATGGAAAAGAAAGAAAGAAAGAAAGAAAAATCATATGTGAATGAAAGAAGAAAAAGAAAAAGAGGAAAAGATGAGGTAGCAATGAAGATATGAGATGGATGGATCAAGTGAAAGAAAAGAAAAAAATAAAGTGTAAGGAAGGATGTGACGTTGATTGTGAGACGAAACTTTTACTCTATTTCCAACCATGTGCAATCCGACAACGAGGACATCATCGGTGCCTTGTAGTCACAATTTTCTTTTGCCCTTGCACATGTCCACCATTCTAAATCTTCTCATCCTGGATATCCCTACATACGGTTAATTCTCATGATCATTGGCTTTGAAAGGTAGACAATCATTAGAGGAAGTTCTTAGTTTGACAATACTTGTGTTGATTGCGCTAGCCCTACCTATAGCTCCACTTTACATGATATATGAGAGACTAATGGGAGGTGAGAGTTTTATAAAACTTGGTTAGGATAGCCACTTCATATGAGTGACTTGAGAGAGCTTGGAGAAAGGTTTTTTGTCTAATTCTTGTTGCGAGGATTTTTTGTTTTGAAAACCATAAAAACCCTCCGATAGAAGCAAAGGAGTAAGCATGGCTGAAATTGAAGACTTCAAGTGAAGGGTTTGAGTTGTGGGGTAAATCTTGACGTGGTAAAAATTCTAAACGCCCATGTTTATGTTTGATTATCATTACTTTGTGTTTATGTATTAAAGATGAAGGGATTGACTAACTTGTGAAGAAGGATAAGTGGTACATGATTACAACACCTTGGACGAAATTCTTTTACGAGTACTTGCCCGAGGACGAGCAAGAGCTAAGTGTGGGGGAGATGTTGACTGTGTATTTTGGTGCACCTAGCATGTTCATTACACTTTGGTTTGGATTTGATTATGGAACTAACCCGCCACTAGGCACACTAATCATATAACAAGTTCATCTTTGTGCATGCATTTGGAAGTGTTGTGTTTATGTAGGAAAACATGGACATAAAGGACGGATTCGCAACCAGTTCAAAGGAGCATTCATGGAGTCTTGTTCGTGTCCATGAGGTTGCCGAAATCACTTCCAATGGTGGCGAGGACCGAAGTGCTACGAGGAACACCCCCGGGGATTGAAGCGTAAAAGATCAAACTTCATGCAAAGAGAGCCTCCATCTTGGACGTGAGGATAACAAGCATCAAAATCATGCAAGTGGAGGGGGCAAAGTACATAAGTGCACGAGGACCCACGGAGCAAAAGGGGCGACCAACCGGGGCCGAGTGGGCTGGGCCGGCCGGCCCAGGCCGCCGGCCCGCCCCACTTCCGCACCGGTTCGGTCCCGTTTTCCTTGCCCTCGAAGGATCTTCAACCCTAAAACCCCCGAGGCGCCGCCAACACCGAGGGGAGGAGTCATTCGCACCGGAGAAGGCCATCCACAAGCTAGAGAGAGAGGAGGAGGATCTCCCGGCGGGAGATCAACCACCTCGAAGGAAGCACCCTCTCGTGGAGAAGAAGGAAGACACCGGCGGAAGGGAAACCATGATCAACGCCGCCATGATCGCACCTTGATGGGGTAATCTTCTCATTCGTCCATGGGTTGTAATCGATATTGAGATGTAATCGCACTTTGTCGATTATCTATCTATCATCTTGTGTTGAATATACTTTCATGCTTAAGGTTAGCTACCATGCCGTAAAGGGAGTAAAGCCCCAATGCTTCCTTGGATCCATTGAATACGCCGTGTCCATCAAAGGTCTAGTCATGAATACCTTCGCGTAGTGACGGTACGAGAGGAGGGAAATGGTGAAACCGTGGTCACAACCCCGATAGATTAGATTGGTTTTCATGTCTTTAAGCGATTGCATGCTCTAGTATCGTAGACCCGTGGGCGAGTGTCTTCTATCTTGATCGTTTATCATTCTCTCTAGTGTAGTTTAGTGTTTTCTAGTATAATAGTAGTTAGGGTTTTAGTAGCTAGTGTGTCGTTGTTGATCGAACGCTTGTAATCCCCTTGCTCCGCAGATTGACAAGAACCTTGGGAATCCCGTGGTGAAAAAGGTGTGGGGTCCGTACGCTTGCGGATCGTAGAGGGATATGTCTTTTATCCGTCAACACTTGTGCGAGGGGAGGCACAGTAGGCACCACCCTGCGCAAGCACAAACAGAAAGTTGGAAGGCCTGATCGTCAAAGAACCAAACCGAGCTGAAGAACGAGCCCCTTACCTCGAAGAGGAAAAGGCGCGCTTCCTTTTCCTCGAAGCTTCAGCAGACGAGGGCGCGGCGTGCCCGCCGCCGCGCCTCCCGCGCCCGCCGCCGCGCGCGTGGGCCCCGCCCGCGCGCGCGGCGCGCTTGCGCCGCACGCACGAGCACGCTTGCCGCGCGCGCCTCCGCGCACGCGCGGGGCCTCCGCGAAGCGCGCCGCCTGTCGTCGTCGACAGCCGGCGGCGGCGCCGTTGCGCCCGCCCCAGGCAATGTCGCCATTGCCACCGGAGCCGGCTCCGGCGGTGGGGGCGCAGGCTCCCACCTATCAGAGGGGCCCTGCCCCTCAGCCTCTTCCTCTTCGTCCTCCTCTGAGGACGAGTACTCCTCGGTCCCCAGGGAGGAAAGCCCCAGCTCCTCGCGCCGCCGGTACTCCGCGTTTCATCGCTCGCGGCGCTCGCGGTGCCGCCTCGCGCGCTCCCTCCCCGCGCGCCGCCCGCTCCTCGCTCCCGCCGCCGCGCCGCCCGACCGAGCGCGCGGGAGTCGGGGGTGGGCGGAACAGGCTTCGAGGTGGTAAAGTTTACCAGCTGCAGGCAGGAACGACAAAGACGCGTCAGGAGGTAGAGGCAGCACCAAAAACTAAAACAGAATCAAGAATCACACTCACCAGCGGGTCGGTGGGGAGCATCTCGAGGTCCCACGGGGTCCGGTCCGGGTGCGTCGGCATCCAGGTGTCGACGGCATTCCGCGCCCGGGTGAGCGCATACGGCCGCCCGAGGGGGGTCGGGAGCATCCGCGACCTCGCCAACGCGACGGGGTCCGCCTCCTCTGTCATCTCGTAGATGCAGAGCGGCCTCTCCATCAGAGGCACGACCCGCCGGTGATGGAGGAAGGCGAGGACGCCCATCGCGGTCAGCCCCTGCGCCGCCAGGCTCCTCAAGGCGGCCAGGACCGAGTCCTGCCGCCTCCGATGCTGGGGCGTGGACAACCCGTAGCCCCAGGAGCTGGGCTTCTCCTTGAACACCCGACCGGTATAGGGGGGAAGGCCGGGCTCGGCGTTGCGCAGGTAGAACCATCCCCGCTCCCAGCCGGCGTTGTCGTCGTCATGGTGCAGGGGATGTAGTCGTCCTTGAACTGCCCCCGCAGGGCGAGTGACATCCCGCCGGCGCGCACTGCGCGGCAGGTCCTCGGCTCCGTCGTAGGCTGCGTGAAGAGCTCCGCACGGAAGAGGTTACCCAGAGCTCCCAGTTGACTGGGATCCCCAGATACCCCTCGCAGACGCCCACGAATGTGGCCGCCTGCGAGATCGCGTTGGGCGCGAAGTTGTGTAACTCCACACCATAGTAGTGGCACAACGCTCGCATGAAGCGGCTCGCCGGCGCGTTGAAGCCTCGCTCGTGGAAGCGGATGAAGCTCACCACGTAGCCCTCCGGTGGGTTGGGCGCGCGGTCCCCCGCCGGCGGCACTATCCACTCTGCTGGGCGGCCATCTTCGTTTGCCGCCAGCTGGCCGGCGACGACCAGCTCGCCAAGGGCCAGCGGGGTCACCGTCGACCGCTCCCAGGCGTACGGGTCAAGGATTGTGAGGGGCGGAGGCGGCGCCATGAGAAGAAGGCAAAGGAATGCGAGAGCGATGGACAGGAAGAGGAAGAAGAGCTCTAATGGCGAAGCCGCACGGTGGCGAAAGCGAAGCGAAGAAGAGAGCGCAGGGGGCTAAAATGGCGGAGCGTTAAGGTAAAAACCGCCGCCTCCCTTTCCCCTCAGATTTATAAGCCGCGGGCGAACTCTCCGGAGCGGATGCCCCGCGCGCATTAACTGCAGGGAATCTTCTCTTCTCGCCGACGAGCGGGCCCCGCCACGACCGCGGCGGCCATCATCACGGAGGAGACTAGCAGGGGCCGTGGCAGGCGGTCACGTCCGCCTGCCCACGCCGCCCACTACGCGCGCGCGCGCGGCCGCGACGCCTAAAAAGGCGCACCCGCGATGCGAAACCGCAGCCTCTACTGTGGAGCATTTAATGGCCCGGTCCCTTGCATAGCAAGGAGAACCCTCGAGCGGCACGAACTCCTGGCTCGGGACAAATTCTGCCCTCGGAAGGGTACAGGCGTGAGAAGGTCGCCTCGAGGCCCGCTTGAAACCAAGCGGCCATCGCGAGCACCCATACCACGTAGCACCCTCGAGCGGCACGAGCCCCTGGCACTACGCGACGTCAGCCCTCTAAGGGACATCGCGCGTGAGAAGGTCGCCACGGGACCCGCTTGAAACAAAGCGGGCCCCGCAAGCACCCATGCCACGCAAAACCCCCGAGCAGCACGAGCCCCTGGCACTACGCGACGTCAGCCCTCTAAGGGACATCGGCGTGAGAAGGTCTCCATGGGACCCGCTTGAAACAAAGCGGGCCCCGCAAGCACCCATGCCACGCAAAACCCTCGAGCGGCACGAGCCCCTGGCACTACACGACGTCAGCCCTCTAAGGGACATCGGCGTGAGAAGGTCGCCACGGGGCCCGTTTGAAACAAAGCGGGCCCCGCAAGCACCCATGCCACGCAAAACCCTCGAGCGGCACGAGCCCCTGGCTCGAGACGATATCAACTCTCTAAAAGGGGCGCAGGCGTGAGAAGGTCGCCCGGGGCCCGCTTGAAACAAAGAGGGCACCACGAGCACCCATGCCACGCTGTGCTACTGACCAGCGCCTCGGGGGCTGGCTCGCCCAGACCCCTCGACGGCCGCAAACGCAAAAGACGGGGCCGCCCAGGCGCCACCCCGCACGGCCCTACTGATCAGAGGTTCGAAGCCTGACCCTCGACGGGTTCGAACAGGCGCCCCAGATCGCAGAGTCAGGGACGACGAAGGCACGCGCGCTCGAGCCGTTCCTCGAGCCCGCCGGCTCGAGGGTGCCCCACATGTCGTGTTCGAGAGCCGGCGAGGGCAGCTAGCCGGGGGATCCCACCGAGGGAGAGCTTCCGCGCCCTCGGTCCCTATCGAACGGGACCGAGCTCCACCTAGCAAACCCACGCAAGCGCTTCCATGGACGCGTCTCTGGACCACGTAGCCTACCCTTATCGAACGGGGCATGGGCGTCCACTCGAACCACCCACTAGAAGCTCAACGAGGAATCCGCAATTCGCGACCCACTCGATAGGGGTTGCGGAAAGCTCACCCTCCGTCCCGCGGAGGGACGGCGAGGGCGCGTTAAAAAGCAAGTCGTAAAGTTCTACCTGATCGCCTCGAACGGGCCCAGGCTCGGGAGCTTGACGCACGGCTACACCTCCTTGAATTGCACCCGCCGGAGACAGCGCCAGCAGCGCGTGCGTCACCGAAGCCGGCTGAGATGTCGTCGACGCCGGTTGAGACATGTACCACGCCCTCTGACCAGCTCTCGCGGTTAACCCCTGCAGGAGCATCCACGCCCCTGCAGGGCTTCGGGGGCTAGACCCGCGGGTTCGCTGACGCGGCCCCACGGAAAGCGTTCGCAAAACAAGGAGGGAAGAACGTCCTATTAGTAGGTACCAGCATCTGCGGGAGCCTCAATGGCAAACCCACAGATGCTCGGGGGCTACTGTCGGGGACAGCCCAAGGGGTCCCCTTTAACAACGGGGAAGTCCCCACTTAAAACCCGCAACAAAGCCAAACACACTTTGCCTAACCATGCAGGATACGGCCCATACCGCAGGGACCTCAGCGGCCCACCGAGGCGGCCCTCTTGAAGATCCCCCCGGACAGGCTTCGCCTCGCCCGAGGATGCGCGCCTCCCTCGAGCGGGGTCCGTCCCGTTCGAGGGGGTGCACTTCCCTCGAGCGGGGCCACCTCGTTTGAGGGGTCGTTCCCCCTCGAGAAGGCTCCGCCTCGCTCGAGGGTCCGTCCCGCCCTCGACCGCAGTCCGCCTCTCTCGAGGGCGCCCGCACGCGTGCGCCGGCCCCCGTACGCAGGCATTTAACGCCCTGATGCCGGCGGGACGGCGCGATCATGTGCTCGGGGTTCGCGCCCCGGTGCTGCCGCACCAACTCCCTAGAAGGGATCCCATTCCCATCACTGTGGGGAGGGACTGTGCAGCTGGACCGGCGCCAGTCCCGTGACGCCGCGCACCTGCTCCAGTACGGCTGACGCACCGAGCCCTCGAAAGGGGGCCGGCTGCACCCTCGATCTGCTTTCTTGTGACCCTGCAGGGTTAGGTGGAGGCGCTAGGCCGGTGGAGCGCCATCCCTGCTACTGTTACGGTATGGCTGCCGCCCCCGCGCGTGCGGGCGCATGCCGAGTGCCGCGCAGCGGCTCCAGCACCGTGGAACGCGTTGGGAAGGGACGCCGTTTTACCTACTCCTGTACTCCGTACGGGCCAACGTCAGCAGCTCCCTCGAGCCTATCAGAAGACATCACCACCATCCGCCGCCCTTCTACCCTCGAACCGCCACTGTTCGGGTACAAGACAGAGCCATGATGGCCGATCGCCGCAAGGATCGTCCGGACGGCCGCCCACTCTACAAAGATAGCAAGTCGTGCTTCCTCACGTAGCTAGATAGCACGGTGCGCATGTGATTCGCCTCCCCTTGATCTATAAAGGGGGGGCGAACCCCCGCCGCGGGGGGACGGACGGACGAGAGGAGAACAAGCACACAAGACAGACTCGACACAACAGGAGACGAGCTGCGCTACGCACTTGCTCTCCAATCCTCCCACAACACCTTTAGTCGTCACGCCAGGGACTTGGAAGCCAGGCTTCCTCTCCCGCCTTGCTTGTAGCAGCCCCACTACAGGCACCCCCGGTGCTGAGCAATATAGTGCCTTGGGCACACCACTGCTGGACGTACGGCCCCCTCGGCCGGAACCAGGATAAAATCCCGTGTCTCTTATTGCTTAGCATCGACCATTGAGGGATAGACCTCGGCGCTTTCTACTGGTTAGTGTCGGGACCATATTCCGCACCGACAGTCAAGGACTCTTTGAGAGCCTCGAACGCTTTCTGGGCTTCGTCCTCCCACATGAATTTGTCAGCCTTCTTCAATAGCTTGAATAAGGGTAAGCCTTTTTCACCGAGCTTGCTGATGAAACGACCTAGAGCCTCCATCATACCTGTGAGCTTCATGACGTCTTTCTTGTTGGATGGCTTGGCCATCTTGCATATAGCGTCGACCTTCGCAAGGTTGGCTTCAATGCCTCGGTGTCCGACCATGAAGCCCAGGAGCAATCCGGAAGGCACACTGAAGACACATTTTGTTGGGTTGAGCTTCCACTAGAGGTTTCCGCATGCTCGGTGGTGAGCTTATCTTCCTCTGTGGTCTTGACGACCACATCGTCTACATAGGCCTTGATGTTCTTCCTGATTTGGGACTTCAGGCACTTCTGAATTGCCTTCTGGTATGTTGCTCCAACATTTTTCAAACCAAAGGTCATGACCTCGTAGTAATAGATGTCGTGAGGCGGTATGAACGCCGTTTTATCTTCATCGTCGGGATGCAGGGCTATCTAGTGATATCCTGAGTAGCAGTCGAGGAAGCAGAGTAGGACGCTACTAGCCGTGGAGTCCACGACCTGGTCGATACGAGGAAGAGGGAAAGGATCCTTTGGGCAGTTCTTGTTGAGGTTGGTGTAATCAATACACATCCTTAATCTGCTAGTTTTCTTTTGTATAATAATAGGGTTTGCGAGCCAAACCGGGTGTTTACATTTTCTGATAAATCTTGCAGCTAAGAGCTTGCAGACTTCTACTCTTATAGCTTGTTTTCTATCTTTTGCAAATCGCCGGAGCTTTTGCTTGATAGGTTGTGTGGTCTTGTTTACTTCAAGTGTGTGCTCAGCCAGCTCCCTGGGGACACCATGCATATCGGATGGACTCCATGCGAAAATGTCAGCATTGTTCCTGAGGAAACTGGTGAGTGTGAGTTCCTATTTGGGGTCGAGGTCAGCCCCGATGATGACTTCTTTGGATGCGTTGGGCAGGCCAAGGCAAACCTTCTTGACAGCTGGATTTGGGTCTAGAGCTGTACTTGTATGCTTCTGGTATGGTACCTGTAGAGTGGTTTGGTCGATCTTGGCTTCCTGGGCGACCATGACTATTGCTGCGGCTTTGATCGCAAAGTCTTTGGAGAGCTCGACAGTGGCATTTTCACAGTTGTAGGAGAACATGATGTCCCCGATGACGGAAAGGATTCCGTTTGGCGCTGGCTTCTTCAAGATGAGGTAGGTGTGGTGGGGTATGGCCATGAACATAGCGAGCATAGGTCGTCTGAAGATGTCGTGGTATGAAGTGCGGAAGTCCGCGACCTCGAACGTCAAGTATTCTGTACGGAAGTTTGAAGGACCGCTTAGGCGACTAGAGAGGGGGAGTGAATGGGAGCTGATAAAAATTCTTCTCGAAGGAGATTGAAATTCCAACAAGATGAACTCGCTCGGTCGGACTCCCAAAATCACACGCTCCGTACTTCTACCTTCCATTTACAAAAACCACGTAGCCACTGGTGTGCTACTGGTCCTAGGAACAAACACTACCAGAAACCTCAACTCCTACGCACCCACGATAGCAAAAACAACTCGGGAACCAGCTGCTCAGAGGGGGCGGTTAGACCGCCTCCACTAGGCAACCAAGAAAACCTCCGAAACACCTCTTCCGTGCACCAAAACGCACCACGGTTTCACCAACAGAGATCTCTGGTCAAGGCCAAGCTAGCTACCAGGAAATCTTGGTGAAAACCAACACATCACCCAGGGGCCTAGAGGCGGTTAGACCAGCTACCAGGGGCGGTCTAACCTCCTGTACCCAGAAAAGAACTCCAAGCAAGAACTCCTATAAAACAACACGAAAATGACCCAAAATTTCACCTAAACGCTCCACTGATCAAGGTGAACAAACTCACAGAGGAAAATCCGGCAAAATCAAAACCTCAACCTGGAAGGCTTAGGGCGGTTAGACCGCCCCCAAGCGGTTAGACCGCCCCTTCCAAAAACCTACCCGCGGGTCAACCCTCAACTTCCCATCGCCCAATCTCTCGAATCACTCCATGGATTGCAGCGAAACTTCGGGAATAGCTGAGTTACCTCCTGGGAAACCTCTACCTCAAAGGAATCGAGCCGAATCTCTCACAATTAAGAGGAATCGAAGAAATCGTCTCTCTAGGTCAAGAACTCAGCCAACTCAAAAAACCACCAAATCGAGTCCGATTCAAGGGAGATTTGGGGGCAAAGTCACCAGCTAAAGAAGCACAAGGTCGTCATATGTGACACCCAACAAAATCCCCAAGAAATCATACTCAAAACTCCGCCAAGAAAAGCACAACAAAGAGCTCCGAAAATCACCACAGAGAAGGACGGGAAAAGAACTTCACAACCTTGAGGAACCAAGACGAACCATCTATACATACCATGAAGGTTCGTACAAGGTCTAGCTTGCCACCCGTGCATCCATCCCTCTCTCTAGATCTCAGATGAAGCTCTCAAGCTAGTCCTAGAAAACTAGAGAAAAATAAGGACGAAAATGAGAAAACAAAATGAGCTAGAGTCCCAAGAGTTGGCTGCCATCCATCCCCTCAAGAGTATATATGGAGGCAACCAAAAGACTAAACTACCCTCACTTAATAACTAGGGATACAAGCCCCTCAAGGACGAATTTGGAATTCTTCAGATTTTCTTCATCGGGCTGATGCCCGGCGATCGCAACCTGCTTAGCCTCGATGCTATCCTTGCAATCCCGACGTGTGTCCTCCGCTTCGAAGCAACTCGGAGCTAGCGACCAGGGCGGTCAGACCGCCCCCAGGGTGGTTAGACTGGCGAGGCGGTCAGACCGCCCCTCCTGGGAGGTTAGACCGGCCTGGGTGGCTGCATCTCCTCGTCGAGTCTTCGGCCTCGGTTTTGTGGCTCAACCGAGTAACCTAGTGGTTTTCTGGTGAACCACTACAAACCTCGCGAACTCGGTGTAGCCTATGCCAATCGCCACTCATGACTCGTCTCCCACGTAGTCCCGGCTCGACCTTGGTTTTGAGGCTCAACCAAGAAACCGTCCACGACTTCGTCCCGCTGTTCTTGCCACCATGCGGCCCGCACTTGACTCCGCTGGCCACCGGGTCCCTCGAACCAAGCCTACTTGTCTTCTCCACACTTGGAGGCCTCACCGGCGACGACCTTTCACGCTTGTTCTTCACTTACACCAACACCAGTCAAGCCACAACCTGCACCTGCAATACTTAGCCAAGAGTCAGTCCACAAAACATTGTCAATCACTCATCACACCAGGAAGCGACCATCCACCAGTCCTCGAACCACACATGGTCCTCAATCTCCCCCTTGATGAGTGCATTGACAACACACGTGATTTTGGTAACCAACGAGAAAGAAAAAGAAAAGAAGTGAATAAAAAGAAATCTCAACAAGCGATCGAAAGTGAAAGAAAGACAAAGGGCAAGATCGCTTGAAGAAGACAAGTCTCGGACCCCTTAGGCAAGGGCAACGGCTTGTCACATCCGAGACAAAAGCATGCTCAAGCAAAGAGCGCAAACCACTAAACCAAAACTCGAACACCACAAAGAGCTCCCCCTACACATATGCACGCTCCCCCTGAGCCAAAGCACATCGCCCTGAACCAATGCAGCAATGCAACATGGGAAAGCAACAAAGAGCAAAACACTGCTCACTTTGCCCAGGGCAGTTAGACCGCCTTCACCAGGCGGTTAGACCTCCTGCCATATATCTGACCGCCTGGGGGCGGTTAGACCGCCCCATGTGACCCACCCTGCACCAAACTGCTCAAAATTTGCCTGGACCAATGGGAACACCTTCAAAATGCTCCTAGGTGCCCAAATCATGCATAAACTTTTCCCCCTTGTTGACAATGCATGAATCAAGGCACAATGCGAAAAAATTCAACATTTAGCTTTTCAAATATACAAAAGTTATCACAAGGTGCTACACATGTCCAAATGAGCAAGTTAGATACTCTACAGGTTCGTAATGACCTCAACTACATGACCACCAAGTTTCACAACCATTGGACAAGGCTAAAAAGGATTTGAGCAATTTTGCGAAAACTTACCCTCTCATGAGCAAAAACCTAAACATGAGCAAAACATGTCAAAATGGCAAAGCCACACAAACTTCATTCTAGGACAACAATTCTAATCATAAGACCACCACAAACATCCACAAGCACCTCATGTCATGTCAAAGCCACCGAGCCATGTGCCTACTTCTATGTATGAGACTTCTCATTGGTAGGCATCATGCAACGGCTTAGTACCCAAACCAAATTTAAATTAAGCACATATGACATGGGAGCACATTTTCCGAGCATTTTACATTTCATTTTCAGATTCATATTTGGTACATGAAATGCCATTGCGACAAAAAGGAACTTATGCCCCTCCACAAGATAAAGCATGAGGGCTAAACATTCATGATGGCAAATGAGCCTTTTGCCCCATATGATCAATAAACTTCCCATCCAACCACAAATTAAGCATAACCAAGCCACTAAAACATTTAAAGATCATATAAAGGCAATTACACATGAGAGAGCACATATGTGATATTTTTCAAAACATAGCCATCAACCATGGAATATAAATCAAGATCATCAAGAGCTAAGTGAGGACCATGTGTGGTTCGAGGACCGGTGGCTGGTCGCTTCCTGGTGTGATGAGTGATTGACAACGTTGTGTGGACTGATTCTTGGCTAAGTATTGCAGGTGCAGGTTGCGGCTTGACTTGTGTTGGTGCAGGTGAAGAACAAGCGCGAAAGGTCATTGCCGGTGAGGCCTCCAGGTGTGGAGAAGACAAGTAGGCTTCGTTCGAGGGACCCGGTGGCCAGCGGGGTCAAGTATGGACCGCATGGTGGGAAGAACGGCAAGATGAGGTCGAGGACAGTTTCTTGGTTGAGCCACAAAACCAAGGTCGAGTCGGGACTTCGTGGGAGCCAAGTCATGATTGGTGATTAGCGGAAGCTACATCAAGTTCGCGGGGTTTGTGGTGGTTCACCAGAAAATCACCGGGTTACTCGGCTGAGCCACAAAGCTGAGGCCGAAGACCAGGCGTGGCTGTCATGCCAAAACTGGCCTAACTGGTTTGGAGAACTGGTCTGACTGGTTTGGGGTTGCAGGGTGCCGAAAGCTTCGAGGCGGAGGACACGCGTCGGGATCGCAAGGCTTGCGTCGAGTCTACGCGAAGTGCGGTTGCCGGGCATCTGTCCGATGGTGTTACGAAGACAAATTCCCAAAGTGCCCTTGGTGGGCATGTACCTAGATTAGGCCTTAGGGGCATTTTAGACTTTAGGCTTGCCTCCATATAACCCAAGAGGTGAGAGGATGACAGCAACCTCTTGGAACCCTAGTTCATTTGCTTTTCTATTTTCCCTTCCTATTTTCTTAGGATTTCCATAGGACTAGCTTGAGAGCTTCGTGGTGAGATCTTGTGAGAGGGTTGGATGATCGGGCGGCAAGCTAGACCTTGTATGAACCTCCTTGGTATGCATAGATTATTCAGCATGGTTCCTCAAGTCTTTGTTGTGTTGGTCCCGTTTGTTCTTGGTGGTGATTTTCGGAGCCCTCTCTTGGTGGTTTTCTCAATGTGTTTTTGAGACCTTGCTCTTGGTTATTTGATGGGGGAAATTTATGTGAACCCTTTGTGGTTCTTTTGCCTTTGATTCCCCTCCCAAATCCGTGAGTTAAGGGGCTCAATTTTGGAGTTTTCGGAGTTCTAGGGTTAGAGGTGTTCTTGAGGGTTGACTTTCGACTCCTCTTGATTGAGTGGGTTTTGGGGACCGTGCTTCTAGCCAAGGGTAGCCCACGAGGTACCCCAACTATCCCCAAAGTCTCACTTTGATCCATGGAACGAATCAAGAGATCGATTAGTTGAAGGTTTGAGTTTTTCCCGCGAGTTGAGTTCTTCCCGACTGTGCAGGCCAAAACCGGTCTGACCGATTTAGCCCTGTGGGATGTCGTGAAGAGTTCCTGAGCAAGGAAGTCCCTGTCGTGCTATGGCTATTCTTGTTCAAAGGAGGAGAGGTTCTTGAGGCAGCTTTTCTCTCAGAATGGTTTTTGGGGAGTTTCTAGACAGAACCAGCCTGACCAGTTTGCCAAACCGGTCTGACCGGTTTCCCCTGCCTGTGTGAGGCTAAGTCCAACAGAAGCAGTCTAACCGGTTTCAGAAACCGGCCTGACTGGTTTGGGCTGCCAGCAGCCGTGTCGTATGTGTTTCCGCTGCGTGTGTCTTGTGGATGTTGGTTGGGTCTTGCTCCTAGGTTCAGTAGCACTTCAGTGGTTGCGTGGACTTGGCAAGAGAAGCTTGCGGAGGTGCACAGGTGAAATCGTGTTCATAGGCCGAATTCTTGAATAGAATTTTTATCGGTGCCATTCACTCCCCCTTCTCTGGTTCGCCGTTTCGGTCCTTCAAGTGGTATCAGAGCCGGTTCGGGTCTTTATTGACTCTAACTCTAAGATCCAAGGATGGCGTACCAGGAACGGGGTTCGAGTCCTCCACACTTCGATGGAAAGAACTACCAGATGTGGAGTAAGCAGATGGCGGTGTTCCTCCGCGGAAAGGGTCAGATCCTTGGGATGTTACGGTGGACAACAGCTATGTCCAGCCGATGAACTTCCTCGCTCTAGGATCGAGGGACATGTTCGATGCCAACAACAAGGCGATCGACTACTTGTTTCGTGCTTCGTGTCAGCCTGAATTTGATCGGGTGCACACGGAGAGCTTCGCTTGTAGAATCTGGTCGGTGTTGAAAGAAGCTCATGTTGGGAATGCCCAGGTTCAGGCTCGGATGTATGCGACTTACCGGAGAGAGTACGAGAACTTCACTCATCTCCCCGGTGAGTCCATCGATGCCCTGTTTCAGAGGTTCAGATTGGTGGTTAACAACATGAGGGCCAATGTGGACGTGCTCCCATACGATGATCATGATAGAGCTGTCAAGCTCTTACACTCTTTGGATCGTATGGTTTGGGGCGGAAAGTTCGAGGCCATTGTGGAGTCGGAGAAGTATGACACTTTGGCGGTGAACAAGTTGTTCTCGAAGCTCAAGTCGGTTGAGGTGGATAGGGGCATGACAGCCAAGTCGAGGGCCCGACTGACTCTCATTGTCACGGCCTCGTCGGTGGTTCAAAAGGAAAGGCTAACACTAACCCAACCACCTGGATGTTCTCTTTGTCCTCTTTGATTTCTATGCCAGATGAGGAGTTCGACGTGCTTGGAGAGGACGAGCTGGCGTTGCTGACGAGGAGGTTCGAGAGGCTGCATGAGAACCGGGTGAACATGAGGAGGAACACGAGGACATGCTTCCAGTGCGGCAAGCCGGGACACTTCGTCGCCGACTGCCCGGAGAAGGTCGAGAACAAGGATGGCTACAAGCACGAGTCAAGAACGGATGGCAAGTACTGGTCGAGGCATGACCACAAGAGCAAGCACAAGAACAAGCACAAGAACGAGCGACGATTGAGGAAGAAGGAGAGTCGAGGCAAGGCCCGAGCGATGGTTGGAGCGAGTGGCGTCGACTCCAGTTCCACGTACTCCACCTCGAGCTCAAGCAGTAGTGAAGATGAAGGTGATCGTCACGAGAGAAGGAAGTCGTCCAAGAACCTGAGCGGGCTGACCTCCTTTGCGAGAGACGGCTTCTGCACCATGGCGCTGAGCTCCGGCAGCAAGAAGAGCACACAGAGCGACTCGGACTCAGACTCCGACGACGAGGTGCGTGATGAAATCCCCTTCTTGTGTCAGGAGAATGAAAGGCTTGTCTTGTTGCTTGATAATCATGATGACATGCTTAGAGAGGCTAAGAAATTGAGGAAAGAGCTTAGGGCTCCACTTGAGGATGCTAGGACTAGAGTGGCTGAGCTAGAAACACAGAATTTGGATGCTAAGCTTGAAATTGACTCTCTAAAAGCTTCACCTGTTGTTTCTAATGAAGTTGAATGTGCTGATTGTCTTATTTTCCTTGCTGATCTTGCCATGTTTAAGGAAAAGCATGCCTCCAAGTGTGAGGAACTAGATGTGCTTAGGGTTGAAGTGGCTGAGCTTAAGTCTAGATCTGCTTTGCTAGGTGCTTGCACTTCTTGCCCTGTCTTGCATGGAAAAATTGATGAGATGCATACTTACATTGTTTATCTTGAGGCTAAGTTGAAAAAACCAGTACCTACATCTTGATCTACCTGTGAAATGCATTCTTTGAAGAATCTGGAACTTGCACATTATGTTGATCGTTTGAAGGATGAGAATGATGAGTTGAGAAAATTGATGGGTTGGTTGTCTAGTCATGAGCCTCAGTTGAGGATAATGATCAAGACATACAAGAGGCAGGATGGTGAGGGACTTGGGGCAAACAAGGCTAGTGAGGGAAGTGGAGAGAATATCCCAGAGCCACCGAAAACCCACCACAAAAATGATTTCCCTCCTAAACCTAACCATCTCAGGAACCGACTAGACACAACCTCAGCTCCACCCATGTTTCCTCCACAAACAAATGATTTCCAAAAGCCTATCAAGTTTGTGAGCACTTCGGGAAAAGTGTTCTTTGGGAAAGAGAGTGCGAAGGCTAGTAAGGAGAAACCGGTTGAGAAGCCGAGTGGAGTGAAACCAAGTGATCAGCCCCAACCCAAGCCTAAACCCAAGCTTGTTAGGTTTCATTGTGGCTATTGAAGATGAAGATGAAGAGTTGGTTGATAATGAAGACTTCAAAGAAGGGATGACTGCGTACATAGTAGATGGATTACATGTTCCACATGATGAGATGGAGGGGATGCAAAAAGGTAACAAGGAGCCACATCCACTCATTGAGATTGCTTTGCCTTTAACACCACTAGATGAAC
Source organism: Cenchrus americanus (assembly GCA_947561735.1). NCBI lineage: Eukaryota > Viridiplantae > Streptophyta > Magnoliopsida > Poales > Poaceae > Cenchrus > Cenchrus americanus. Next base: position 170,216,026 of record OX387245.1, read on the forward strand.
CAAATATTACTCTTATTGAGGGAGCTCCAAGGAAAAGGTACACACTAAAATCTGAAGATATTATTGGTATTAATGATTATATGTTCAAATATTCATGTTGGACCAATAGTATGAATAATAGTTTAAATTCTATGCCTTGTTCCAATAATGATCATGTTGATAGGCTAGATTTTCTTGAGAATGAAAAAGAGGAAACATTTATGTTTAAACCAATTAATCTCACACCTAAAGGACCTTTGCCTAATGATGAGCTAAGTGCTATGCATGAAACATATGCTTCTTTTGTTTACGCCTTGTCTTGTTCCTACAATTCACATGTGGTGTTAATTATGGACGTGTATGTTTACAATAAGTTTTGTAAATCTCAATCATGCTTTGCACTTGGTGAAGCTAGTGACCTTAAAGAAGCGCATTTCGGGAAAGCCCCGATTTTCACTAACCATGTAGACAAGGCTTGAATAATGAAAAGAGAAGTCATACCTAAAGAGTTGCAAAATAAATCATCAACCTCTCCAAATCCCGCGATGGATGTTGCTGTCTTCCTCAATTTGAGGGCTCGTTCAGAGTGTACAAATGCAGAAAATGATATATTCAGAAGCTCCATCAAGATTTCATTTCAACACATCAAGAACCAACGAATTTGAAGACCCATGCAAGGAGTTATGGAGAAAACATTGAGCGTTGCGCGTTCTGAAATTTCAGGACAGATTTCATTGCCGAAGTAAAACAGACATAACTCTCTTGTCCGGAGTCCGATTTGGGCAAATAAAGACTCATTTGAAAGGAAATTTTGGGCGCTGTGCAATGGAGTAAAACTTGGGTATACTTTCCATTCTGGACATTAAATAAAAATTTATGGAGTGAAGGCAGCACGGAAGGGTGACAAAGAAGGAGATAGCGAAGAAGCAAAAGGATGCCTTGGGCAAGTCTTCTATAAGTGATCAAGAACAACATGGGAAGTAAATTAAAGCTGCATTGGTACCATTTCTTCTTGCATGAAGGGCCATGGCTATGTGACGAAAAGAAGGTATGTTAGAAAGTCGAGCTCTGTGACTTTAAATGAAGCGCTTTTCGGGAGGCAACCCATTTCTTTATGTTTTTATTCCTTTCTTAGAGAGGATAAAGAACGGCACCATCTTATGATGATCAACTTGTTCTTATTGATCTAAGTTTAGTTTTCGTTTTAGAATCACCATCATGTTCATGCTCATATTTATTTATTTGCATGCACTGCATTTTGTTATCAACGTGATGTTGCGTAGACATGTTTTGCACATAGTTGGCTTGGTTGTTTTATATACTTAATGATGTATGCTTCAGTTTCCATGTTAATGCTTCATAAGACCTTATGAGTATTTTACTTTTGTGATATTGTGTAAATGTGGTGTTTAAACAAGATTGCAGACCATCATCGTTAAGTTCGATAAACCTTGCTAGCAGTTCATATGTTTTCATGTTGCATTGGTTAGTTTGTAAGCTTTGCAATGCGCTTAATTTTCTTGTGCTATAAGAGTTATTTATCTAGGGATATACATGGTGTTCTAACTCTAGATTTATCAACCTTTATGGTTATGGAGAAATTCGGCAACCTAGTTGTAAACATGGTGTTTAGAATTAGGTGAAAACATTGTCTTTGTTTATATGCTTTCCTATCATGTGCATACACACCTTGCACCACGTACACTCATTAGGTTTTTATTTCTCATTAGACTAATTATGCCACAAGTTAAGAATCTTAGGAGGTATTTTTGGATTGTTGGCAATTCTATCTACTCTCAACCGTCACCTTGGGGGTAGAATGTGCGCTTAAAACGTCTTGCAGGCTAGATAAAGACTCTCACTACAAGGAAATTGAATGATGGCTAAGATAAAAATGCTTTGTCTTCTTCTTCCATGCCTAGAAAAATGCTAATCATGGGGGAGACCTGAATCTTCAACATGGAAGTGCAACATGATGCTCTAGAAGATAGAATGATCAAGATCATTAACGTCTCCGGATCAATGCGCAATAAGCCACTGATCTCATCAAAAATTCTCCGTGGTCTCGAAGGGAAAACACTGAATATTTTTGGATAATTAGAAGCCCCATGAAGTTAAGATTTTAACAAATCAAGAATCAAGACAATCGGAGGTTCCTACAAGTGGTTATGCTTGAATCACCGAGTGCAACACATCCTAAAATCAGTTTTGGACAGCACGTAGCGCTGAAGTAAAAGGACATAGCTCCCTTGTTTGAACTCCGTTTTCGATGAATGACCACACATTGGAAAGAAAATTTCATAAACTGATCTATATTTCGATATATGTTCAGTTCTGGACAGATGGGAAATCCATGAAAAAAAGAGACAACAAAGAGATGATGAGAACAAGAAAGAGGAGATGATGATGACAACATTGAAGAGAAGGGCGACTAATGACTCCATTAAGCATACAAGATCGAATTCAGAAGTTTAGGATTATTGATAAATCAAGACAAAAGAAAAGCCACATCGATACATGGAGATGTCGGAAGAAGATAACGAAGAACTATAAAAGATGGTAACACCTCATGGACCTTCTCTTTTCCGAATAAAATGCTAAGTATGCCTTCAACCTTATTAGGTGCAACATTTTGTCTTTCTCTTCCAACAATAACATGGCTACTAGGAGGACAACCTATGTTTCTTTTTAGTTTCAATAGATAGACATGATCATGTGTTCACCTCGATGTTTTATATTGCTTATGCTTATAGAAAGATGATGAAAGTTGCCGCTTTGTTTTACCTACATGAAGTTGTACATGTCTTGGCTAATTGTTCTCGATAATATGATCTAAAATTAATTTAAATACCGACTCTTTTATTGGTGGAGGTGAAATAATTATGCTCTAGACCCACATACATATCTTTGCTCTTTGATTTAGTTTATGGATAGCCGGATAACTTGTTGTTTTTATGAAAACTTAACTTTTATGCTATTTACATGTTCGTGATGCTCTTGCAAAGTTCTACCTACCAAAGCCATATACATATATGTTCTATGATAACAAAGCCCGTAGATTGCAAACATATGTTTTGATGAGTTGGATTATGATTGATTTCTATGGTTCGAGACTAAGAAGCTGGTCATTCCTTTGTGTAACTTTTCATGCTAGCTTATTTTGTCCATGCAATGTGGGTTTTCACATTGAAAATTTCACAAACTTCACTGGGCATCCACCCTAAACCAAAAACATCTCTTTGTGATCACCTCCTTGTCCACAATCCAATTTTAGTATGGAGTAAAATTCTCGATGGAGATTCAAATATTTCGCAATATTATGGAATTTAGACTTACTTTAGCAGTCATTTCCCCTCTCTTTTATGATCGAGGACGAGCATCGTTCAAGCATGGGCGAGGAGTCATTACATCATCTCTGAAAAATTCTATGAGTATTATGAAGCAAAAAGTTCTAAGAAGCAAAAGAAAAAAATGAAAAATGAAAAAAATTATGACGAGAAGAAAAGAAAAGTAAGAAAGAAAAATAGAGAGAGAGAAAAATGAAAAGGAAATAAAATAAAAGTAAAAAAATAATAAAGATGCTCCTCGGTTCTTTTTGCTTCATAAGTTCTCAAGTGCCTTGATGACAAATCCATACTCAAATCTTCCAACCATGTGCAATCCGATAACGAGGACTTCGCTCGTGCCTCGTGATCATCCATTTGCCTCTTGCACATGTTCACCTATCTAAATGTGTGTGTTTCATCTCTCTCTCTCTCTTTCCAACATTTATTTTCCATGCCTTTTTGATAAGTCTCTGTAATTCCGATAGATCTCTCTCTTTATTTGACAATATTTCGGATGTATGTTTTGCTGGGATTGTTTTTAACCTTCCAAGCTCCACATAAGCCTTCCACTGTCACATATGAGTAGAATAAGTTGAAAATAATCTAGTACAGGCTTGATTGACTTGATGAGATGAGTATTTCCATGAGCTTTTGCTGGAGATTTTCACTTATGTTGGATATGCAGCTTTTTGAAAAAATTTTCCATGAAACAAGGTAATGGTTTGAAGATCACTTAAGTTTGAGAGCATCGTGTTTATTAAATGTGGCTTGTTCTTTATTGTTAGTCTATCTTCCATAATGAATAAGAAGTCGGTCACAACTTTAAAAATAAATTCTTAAGAGAGAGCAATTTGCCTCGTCATGAACGACTAAGTGCTGGGACAACATTGGAAGGCAACGCTGATTTCCCTTTTAAGCGAGGATTACTTACTCGAGGACGAGCAAGGTTTAAGCATAGGGGAGATGTTGATGGTGAATTTCCATCAACCTAGAGTATTTGTTATGCATTGGTTTCGATTATGATTTGTAACTAACCCTCCACTAGGCACACTAATGATATAACAAGTTCAACTTCGTATGTGCATTTGGAAGTATTGTGTTTTTGCTGGAAAGCATGGAAAAAATGGACGGAGTCACAACAAGTTCAAAGGAGCAAATGAGGAGTTCTGTTCGTGTTCGAGTGAAGGAGAATAACTTCCAAAAGTGGCAAGGACCAAGGTGGTACGACGGATCATCCCTGAGGACTAAGACGTAAAGTTCGGACTTCATGCGAGAAGACCCCCTATCTTGATCGCGGGGATGTCGATCTCAAAATGACACAAATCAAGGGGGCTAAGTCCAAAATGCCAAGATGAGTCACGGGGAGGAAGACGGGCCCGAACCAGCCTAGAAAGGGCCTGGGCGGGCCGGCCCATTCAGACCGGCCCATTGACTTCCTGTGGCGGTTCGGCCCGCCCTTTGACCTAGCCCCTTCTCGGTCTATTTGTAGCTCCCTCATCCGACGGTCACCGCATACAATCATTCTACCGACGCCATTCACCAGAAAACCATCATCGCAAGATGAGGGAGAGAGTTGGATGAGCTCGTTGCAAGAATCAACACCGGCAGAGGGAAGGAAGCAGATGGAGGACTCCAAGTCATTAGCCTATGGGTGTTCCCAAGCTTCATCGCCGCCATCTTCATCAAGGACGTTCGCCGGAGTCTCCATCACCCCTATGTGCTTCAATCCTTGTAATATGATGGGGTAATGTCTCCATTCATCTCTAGGGTTAGATGGATACATGTTATGTGATCGTTACATGAACCCTAAGCCTTTCGATGCTTAATGGTCTATGTCTATGCGAGTGCTTCATTCACATATGTATGTACAACATGTGTTCTTAGTAGGGTTTGTGGTAATCGTGGTCATTAGCTTAACCCTATGGATGCTTAGGTATAGATGTTATACGTGAAAGTGTTTGATCACCTTGCGTAGTGATAGTACGGTGGAGGGAAAAGGCTTAGCGGCCGCATAACCGCCATGAAGCTAGTGTAGGCAACACCCTTTTCATGTAGTAGATGCATGTTCATGTGATCCTAAACCCTAGGGAGGCAACGCTTATCTATCTTAATCTCTCTTTTGTGTCCACACTTTGCCATCTATTTTCACCTTAGACTTCTTAGATTAACTTATGTTAGATTGCTTTTACCTTAGGTATCCTCTCTTTCAAGGCTTTCCAATCAACTAGATTAGTGCTTGGTTAAGTACTAGCAATCCCCTTGCTCCGCATATTGACAAGAACCTTGGGGTCACCCCATGGTGAAAATGGTGTAGGTTCGTACGCTTGCGGATCAAAGGTTGTTATGTGTTTCAACCGTCAACAGTTGAGAAGGGAGAACGACGACGCGCTGAATCCTACCGACCTGAACTAACATGGTGGACTACAAAGCCCGTCCGGAGCTGTCACCTCCTCGAGGTACCACAACTATTCCGTTGAATGGGACACCAATCTAAGACTAAGGTAAGCTCTGAGCACCGCACTCACAACCAACCAAAGAACCTTTCCCCGGATATCTTGAAGGAATGTGTCTCTCAGCTACTAAGCACAAATGTACTCGGTAGAAGATCAAGCGAAGAATGACCATAACACTATAGGGTTCAAGAGAGCTATGCTAACCAAGATAAAACTAACTTTAGTCTTAACCAAGAATAAAGCTTCTAGAGCAAAGTAAAAGCTGAATGTAATTGACTCGAAAGGTAAGATATAAAGATAACTTTAATTAAACTTGAGTCTAAACAAAGAAAGGATACAAGAGTAGTACCGGACCCATGAAGAAGACTCCTCTGGAACCCCGAAACTAGCTCAACTCGACTCTAACTCCCAACTTACACTAATCCTACTCTAAGTGAACAAAAGTGATAAATGGAGATTCTCCTGCGTTTTGTGTCCGTTCCAGCGAGTGGGAGGCGCCTTTTATAGGTAAGGGAGGTCGGTGGAGCGTAGGGGGCAAAACACGGCTGACCCTGGGATATGTGTTGACGCTCCTTAGCCTCACTACTAAGGTTGCACTCACGGTGACGGCGCCAGGAATGCTTGTTGGCACTCTCTAGCGTCCCTACCGAGTTTAGACCTCTAGTAACGGGGCTAGGGTACGTTTGGTGGTAAAACACATGATCACAGAAAGGTCTGTAAGCGCACGGATTACCATTGTAGCACTTCACCCGGTGGTATTCAGGTTATCGTATTTATATTTTTCCAAGGGAAGCACTATGACAAAGACAATCAAGTGAACGGTAGAGAGGATCAAGGTTCGGTAAAAGAGTCTTATAGTTGGGGTGATGATAAAGATATACGGGGGTAAATTGACACGCAAGGTTATCTTGATAAAAGAACTATAAAGGTCTTAGTGAGTTGAAAGGACAACGAGACGAGAAAGGATCCTAAGGCAATCTATCTATTCTTGTCAACTCCGGGAAAAGGCTAAGGTAAAGCAGAGCCAAGGTAAGATTAGTCAACAAGCTCTTCTAGTGTTGCAGGGGCATGCAAAGTCATGCCCTCAGACTGGGATGAGAAGGGAGGACGACGACACGTTGAGTCCTACCGGCCCGAACTAACGTGGTGGACTACAGAGCCCATTCAGAGCTGTCACCTCTTTAGAACGAGACACTAATCTAAGACTAAGGCAAGTTCTGAGCACCTCGCTCACAACGAAGCAAAGAACCTTTCCTAAGGCCTTTAGAGAAAGGTCTCTCTCTCTCTCTCCTGTGAAACACCGAAGTTCAAGCGAAGAATGACCACAGCACTATAGGGTTCAAGAGAACTAAGCTAACCAAGGCAAAACTCACTTTAGTCTAAACCTAGAATAAAGCTTCTAGAAGCCAAGTAAAAGCTAAATGTGATTAACTCGGAATGTAAGATAGAAAGATAACTTGAAATGCACTTAATCTTAAAAAGGGCAAGATACAAGAGTAGTACTCGAACTCTGGAGAAGACTTCTCCGGAACCCCGAGACTAGCTCGACTCGACTCTAACTCCCAACTACACTACTTCCTACTCTAAAAAACAAAAGTGGACAATAGTGAAGCTCCTGCGATGTGTCTTCTGTTCCAACGAGTGTGAAGTGCCTAATATAGGCAAGGAGGGTCGGTGGAGTGCGTGGGACCAATATGTCAAGTGCGGCCGGTCCTATGATCCACCGCCTCTCACCTTGGATGCCCCTGATCACTGCTCCTGAGGCGGTTGTAGGTCGGTTCCTTGGGTCGGTTTCGCCCTGCACGCTGATGGATAGGTGCGGCCGGCCCACCTTCATGCCGTGTGATGCTCCACTTATGCTCAGGGATGCCTAGGATTGCCTCTGAATGACGGTTGTGGTGGTTGAGTGTGGGTCCATCAATCCAAGTGCTTCCAACCTTTGCCTTTTGATCAAACCAAACATTCACTAGTGTATCTCATCCATCCAAGGTGTGTTTGTGGGATTGTTGGTGTCGTGGACCTGAGACGTGGCATATGGTAGGTGTGGGCGCACCTGTTGGTGCGGCCGAGCCTAGCCCTGTCCAGCTGCGGCCGGCCCTGGCCAACTGCGGCCGACCTTGGCTAGCTGTGGCTGGCTGTGGTGCAGCCGAGCCAAGCTATGTGCGGCCGGACCTGGCCAGGTGCGATCGTGCCTTGCTCATGTGGCACGTTGGTTCCAATTTCTCCCAAAATGTGTACCTGCCTATGAAATTCACAACGCAACTCGTGGAACTTTATTAGTACTAAAAATGTGCATGAAACTTGCCATATACTCCTCTCGAACCCGAGGTTTTGATGGTCGAATCTTTGTTGTAAGTACAGTCAACAATATGCTGCCTCTCGGCATGGACACTCCTGACCGCTGCTCCTGAGGCGTTTGTAGGTCGGCTCCTTGGGTCGGTTTTGCCCGGCACGCCAGTTGATAGGTGCGGCTGGCTCTACCCCGTGCAGTGTGATGCACCTACCGTGTTAGGGGACGCCTAGGATCGCCTCTAGATGACGGTTGTGGCGGTTGAGCGATCAGATAAGTGAACCCATTGATCCAAGTGGTCCTAGACTCCACCATTTGATCAAACCGACATTTCTTCAGTGAATTACGCTCGTCCAAGTTATGCTTGAGGGAGTGGGGGTGCTCTGGACCAGAGTCGTGCCACGAGGCAGGGCCGGCCAGACCAGGTGGTTCGACCGTGCCTGGCACATGCGGTGTGTTGATCCCGAATTCTCCCAAAATGTGTACCTACCTATGAAAATCACAACACAACTCGTGGAACTTTATTAGTACTAAAAATGTGCATGAAACTTGTCACATACTTCTCTCGAACCCAAGGTTTTGACGGTTGATTTTTTGTTGTAAGGACCATCAATAGTAGGGTGAGCGAAGCACGTCCCCTCCGTCAATTCCGGCCCTATGCAGCCATCCTCGGCCCTGTACCACCAGTCCTAGCGTTCTCAAACCGTCCCCGATGTTGTGGAAGCCCTATTCCGATGGGGCACCCCCATGCCGGCCCCTATAAAGCATGAGCACCCCTGTCAGCAAGACCCTCGAACTGAAGTACGAATAATGACCTGGCATGGACGCTGGTCGGACGACCCTCGAGGCTACACCCCGGGATGTATGAAGAGCCACAACGACACCTGCGAGAGCCAAGATTCACCAGAACCTCTATCAAATCACAGGAACTACATGTTGGTGTTGCAAGCAATGTACGAAAAGTTGTGTGGCATGTCTATAAGCCGCCTCCCCTTGGCCTATACAAGGAGGAGGCAGCCGCCCAGCTACGGGCACTGCATCACCTTTACCCGTGCTCACGCACACACATTCACCCGATATTGGCACGTCACCTCAATCATCTAGCAGGGACTTGGATGCTTCTCCTCTTCTCCTGCCTCACTTGTAGTGTAGCCCCCTCTACAGGGACCTCCGACGCAACGCAATACAGCGCGCACGCGCAACCTGCTGGACGTACGACCCCGTGGCCGGAACCAGGATAAACTCGTGTCCCTGTGTTGCCTAGCAATCACCATCGAGAGACGGATCACGACGCATCTCACTAGTTAGTGTTGGGACTAATCCTAACACCGACAGTTGGCACACCAGATAGGGGGAGCACACACTATGATCGACTCCTCACCGGCAGTCTCGATGGTGATTCGCACGGAGATGACGTCCCAGAGGTACGCTTGGGGAATCTCCGACCCCTTCGAGGCCAGATTCGAAATCCGGTTTGGGAGCCTGAACTTCCAGGCCACGGGGAATGGCTACCACATGCGCCTCACCAACCGACAAGAGCTCCACCCATGGCGCTCGACCAGGCCAACCCGCTACCCACCTCACCAGTGCCGAAGGCTCCTGCACCAGCACAGGCGGCAGCAGTGGCCGCCTCGACATCTTGACGCTACAGACGCTCTGGCAAGTGCTCGCGCCAAGCACGCATGGAGCAGCATAGGCCGCACATGTTGTAGAGTGGAGAGACACACCTCCGCCAGCAAGCACAACAACGCCTCTTGCGGGGGAGAACGCAGCCACGAGGCTGCAGTTCCCTTACTGGATACGCAATGCCACTGCGACTTTCACTTTGTCGGTCAACACGGACGTGGCCGCTTTCGAGGACCTTCCGGGCCACCACCTGCTGTCGATCCGGAGCCTCATCGCCATCACCAACGACGAGTCATACCACGGCTCGGCCAGCTAGCTGCCTCCCACGACCTCGCACGGGTTCACGGAGTGGGACTTCTTCGGCGTACCGAACCCCGTCATGTTCCAGCGGTTCCTTGACGCCGCGGACTACTAGTTTGTCTACACTGACGACTCCAGTGATGGGAGCTATGACCCCATGCGTGAGTGCTTTGTTGTTGCCAACAATGAGCACGCCGACGGTGCAGATAGAGCAGGTGACGGGGATGCGCCTCGCGATCCCGAGCCAAACCCACAACCGGAACCACCAGTAGACAACCCAGACATCGACACACAGTTCTCTCAGGCCCGCGAGCTCGAGGCTAAGCTTACAGAGGAGTACCAGCAAGTGCGGCTCCTTTGCGCTACCATCGCAGGAGAGGCCTCGACACGCAGCCCGAGAGGTGGACAGACAGGCCCGACAGCGTATTAACACTGAATTCAATGTGGACGACCTGCACACGCCACCCTTAGCCAGCCAAAAGCTCATCGCGGTGGCGACGTTGCTCCGGGCCATACCTGAGTCGTCGTTGCTGGAGGCACGCAACCTGCATCGCGAGGCGCAGACCCTCGTTGAGTAGGTCATCGTACAATAGGCTGAGAGATCCATGTTCCACATGTGCAATCAGTCCAGTGCGCGGGGTGATGGTGGCGCACAGGACCAGGAGGCATTGGTTCACCCCTCGCAAGGAGGCGAGGTGGGCCAGCCGGCGAACCAGGGCAGGACGCCTATCAGGGAGTGGATCCTTGACACGCGCGGCCAAGCCTAGGACGGGGACGTCTGCAATGTTCTGAACTCCAAGAGGTGTGAGGACACGGTGGTGCAGGCAGCGCAGGGCTACCACCCTCGACGTGGGGCCGGTAGGATAGCCGGGGGATCTCCCACCAATGTCGGAACCCCTGGAACCCAATTTTTCAGCCGGAAGATCCTCATAGTGAACATCTCCCAGCGCTTCCACCAACCCACTACCATAGTGAAGTATACGAGGGAGATAGACCCTCGCATGTGGCTCAATGATTACCGACTGTCTTGTCAGTTGGGTGACACCACCAACGACGTCGTGGTCATTCGCAACCTACCGCTACACCTCATGGACTCCGCCTGTACATGGCTCGAGCACCTACCCGCCAGGCAGATCCACAGCTGGGATGACTTGGTCCGCACCTTCGTAGGGAACTTCCAAGGCACATACGTGCACCCTGGTAACTTCTGGGACCTGCGAAGGTGCACCCAGAAACCTAGCGAGTCGCTATGGGACTTCATCTGGAGATTCTCCAAGTGCTGCACCGAGCTTCCTGAGGACCATGTGTAGTTCGAGGACCGGTGGATGGTCGCTTCCTTGTGTGATGAGTGATTGATAACGTTGTGTGGACTGATTCTTGGCTAAGTATTGCAGGTGGAGGTTGCGACTTGACTGGTGTTGGTGCAGGTGAAGAACAAGCGCGAAAGGTCGTCACCGGTGAGGCCTCCAGGTGTGGAGAAGACAAGTAGGCTTCGTTCGAGGGACCCGGTGGCCAGCGGGGTCAAGTGCGGGCCGCATGGTGGCATGAACAGCAAGATGAAGTCATCGACGATTTCTTGGTTGAGCCTCAAAACCAAGGTCGAGCTGGGACTACGTGGGAGACGAGTCATGAGTAGCGATTGGCGGAGGCTACACCGAGTTCGCGGGGTTTCCAGTGGTTCAACAGAAAACCACTTGGTTCCTTGGTTGATCCATAAAGTCAAGACCGAAAAACCAAAGACGGTGCAACAGCAGCTCCAGACCGGTCTGACCGGTGGGTCTGACCGGTCTTACCGGTGGGTACCAGTCTGACCGGTGAGGAGCACCGGTCTGACCGGTGTGCGACGACGCAGTCGGGATCGCATGGCTTGCGTCGAGGCTAAGCAGGGTGCGGTCGCCGGGCATCCGTCCGATGCAGAAAATATGAAGACTTTCAAAACTGCCCTTGAGGGGCTTGTATCCCTAGTTATTAAATAAGGGTATTTTAGACTTTCGGTTGCCTCCATATAACCCATGAGGTGAGAGGATGGCAGCCAATCTCTTGGAACCCTAGTTCATTTGCTTTCCTATTTTCCCTTCCTATTTTCTTAGGATTTCCATAGGACTAGCTTGAGAGCTTCATGGTGAGATCTTGTGACAGGGTTGGATGATCGGGCGACAAGCTAGACCTTGTATGAACATCCTTGGTATGTATAGATGATTCGGCGTGGTTCCTCAAGGCTTTGTTGTGTTGTTCCCGGTTTTTCTTGGTGGTGATTTTCGGAGCCTTCTCTTGGTGGTTTTCTCAGTGTGTTTTCGGGACATTGCTCTTGGGGATTTGATGGGGGAAATATGTGGGAACCCTTCGTGGTTCTTTTACCTTTGATTCCCCTCCCAAATCCGTGAGTTAAGGGGCTCGATTTTGGGGTTTTGGTGTTCTAGGGTTAGAGGAGTTCTTGGCGGGATTTCTTCGATTCCTCTTGATTAGGCAAGTTTTGGTGGACAAAATCATGGCTATGGATTCCTCATGAGGTGTTCCTATTATCGCCAAAGTCTTGTTCATGTCCGTGGAGCGATTCGAGAGATCGAAGTTTGGATTTGGAGGAGTTGACCCGCGGGTGTTGTTCATCCCAAGCTGCCCAGGCTACACCGGTCTGACTGGTGCTCTTGACCGGTCTGACCGGTGCAACCCTTATTGGGTTTTTACTCGGGTGAACGTTTGGGTGTGTTCGCTGTTGTCCTGTGTTGCTACTGTTTCGAGTTTGGGTCATTTTGGAGTTCGGTAGGCCTGTTTGGTGTTTTGGGGCTTTCTGGCTGAGACCAGTCTGACCGGTGTGTTGCACCGGCCTGACCGGTGTGGATCCATTCTGTGGAAGTCGCCAGGTTTCACCAGCAGGGACCGGTCTGACCGGTGCTGCTCACCGGTTTGACCGGTGTTGGTCAATGGACTCGAGTTTTGGTGTTCCGCTGCATTCTCGGGTCTGTGAGGTTGGGAGTTGGTTCCTAGGTTCAGTAGCACTACAGTGGCTTTGTGGACTTGGCCAACTTGGGTAGTGAGTCGGAGGAGACGTGTGTTGGAAGCCGTGTTCGTCTTGTTGGAGTATCCATCTCCTTCGAGAATAATTTTTATCGGCTCCCATTCACTGCCCCCTCTCTGGTTCTCCGCATCGGTCCTTCACTTCCGAGCGTTGCCCAGTCCGAGATCGTGCACGCCTTCCTCAAGGGCATGACCTGCCGGGAGCTTGTGCATGAACTTGGAAGGAGCCCACTGGCCGACTCCAACAAGTTGTTTGACATCGCTACTAGCTTTGCCTCTGTAGAAGAGGCGGTGGGGGTGATCTTCAAAAACAAGAAAGGCAAACGCACAGAGGACGCGCCCACAGAGGGTAGCAAGTCCAGAGCTATGCAACAGCGCCTGTGACGCTTTGACGAAGAAAGGCATCGGGCGATTGGGATGGAGCTACGGAAGCTCTTAGAGGCCTAGTTCCACCCCGAGTGGTTAGCTAATCCTGTACTAGTTAAGAAAAAGAATGAGAAGTGGTGGATGTGCGTAGATTACACCAGTTTGAAGAAAGCATGTCCCAAGGTTCCCTTTCCTTTGCCATGAATCGATCAAATCGTAGACTCTACTGCGGGGTGTGAACTCTTATGTTTCCTTGATGCCTATTCCGGTTACCACCAAATAAAGATGAAAGAGTCCGATCAACTTGCGACTTCTTTCATCACATCATTTGACATGTTTTGCTACGTAACGAAACCATTTGGTATTCGAAATGCCAAGGACACATACCAGCGATGTATGCAACATGTTTTTAGAGATCACATTGGGCGGACCGTGGAGGCATACGTAGATAAAATTGTCGTCAAGATCAGGAAGGTGGACAACCTGGTTAACGACCTGCATGTGGCGTTCGACTTCCTACGAGAGAATGAGGTCAAGTAGAACCCTGAGAAGTGCGTCTTCGGGGTGTCGTGACATGCTGCTGCGTCTTCGAGGCATTGAACCCAACACCGAGAAGGTTTCGGCCCTCGACCGAATGGGGCCGATCCGAGATCTAGAGGAGGTACAGAAGGTTTTGGGCTGCCTGGCAGCTTTGAGCCGCTTTATTTCGCGCCATGGTGAGAAAGGTTTGCCCTCTACCGACTCCTGAAGAAGCACGAACATTTTTCCTGGACCGTCAAGGTCTAGGAAGCCCTCGACAAGCTAAAGGCGACACTCGCGCACGCACCGATCCTCACACCACGCCTAGATGGCAAGCCTGTGTACCTCTATGTTACAACAATTGCGCAGGTGGTTAGTGCGGTCATCGTAGTGGAGAGAACAGAGTAGAGTCATGCCCTACCAGTCCAAAGACCGATGCACTACATCAGCAAGGTACTGTCTGAGACCAAAGCACGATACCCACAAATCCAAAATCTGCTCTACGTGGTGGTGCTCGCGCGGCGCAAGCTGCGGCACTACTTTGAGGCCTATCCAGTCACTGTGGTCTCGTCTTTTCAACTGGGAGCGATAGTCTGCAACCCGGATGCCTCGGGTAGAATCGCGAAGTGGTCCGTGGAGCTCATGGGTGAAACCCTCACTTACGTGTCGTGCAAGGCAATCATGTTTTAAATCTTGGTGGACTTTGTCGCTGAATGGACCGACACTTAGCTGCCCCATTACAAATCCAGTCTGAGTGTTGGACCCTCTACTTTGATGGGTTAGTGGTTAAAACGGGCGCCGACGCGGGCATGCTCTTCGTCTCGCCCCTCGGAGAACACTTAAGGTACGTGGTACGCTTGCACTTCCCCACGTCAAATAATATGGCGGAGTACGACACCCTCCTTTGCGGCCTCCGCATCGCCACCGAGATCAGCGTCAAGCGCCTCGACGTCAGGGGGGATTCGCAGCTGGTGATCAATCAAATCATGAAGAATGCAAGCTGCCACAACGAGAAGATGGAGACATACTGCAACACCGTGCACACACTCGAGGACAAATTCTACGGCATCGAGCTTAACCACATCCCACACGAGTACAACGAGGAGGCGGACAAGCTAGCGGAGATTGCATCGGGGCTGATCATTGTTCCCCTGAACATCTTCACCCGCAACCTCACCAAACCTCCCGTCGACTTCAGCAAGACGGCCCCGGACCAAGAAGAACCCTCGGAAGCTCCCTCGACGCCCAAGGGGTGCAGAACCCATGTACGAGGACCCCTCAAATAAGGAATTCGTGCTCTCCCTCCTGAAGGGATATGGGGCTGACGAAGCGGAGGCTATGAAGATCGACGAGACCCGTCCCACGGACGACTGGCGCAGCAAATACCTCGCTTGGATCAACCGATGGGAGCAACCCTCGGATCGAACTGAGGTGGGGCGCATCGCTAGAAAAGCCAAGTCGTTCACCATGATCAGCGGGGAGCTATACAAGCACAGTGCCTCGGGAATCCTGCAATGGTGCATCCCCATCCCCGAGGGGCGCAAGCTGATTTGAGACATCCACGCAGATCTATGCGGCCATCATGCAGCACCACGGACCCTTGTGGGCAACGTGTTCCTCCAGGGCTTTTACTGTCCTACGGCGGTCGCCGACGCCAACGAGACCATGCGCACCTGCGAAGGGTGCAACTTCTATGCCCGCAAGACACACCTCCCAACTTATGCCCTCCAGACCATCCCCATTACATGGTCATTTGCATGTGGGGGTTGGACCTCCTCGGGCCCCTGCGGAAGGTGTCCGGAGACTACACACACTTGTTGGTCGCGATCGACAAGTTCTCGAAGTGGATCAAAGCACGCCCCATCACCAATCTCAAATCCGAGTAGGTTGTGCTATTCTTCACTGACGTCATCCACAAGTTCGGGGTGCCGAACTCCATCATCACTGACAATTGCACCTAGTTTACCAACAAAAAATTCCTGGAGTTCTGCGACAACTACCACATCCGTGTGGATTGGGCGGCCATTGCACACCTACAGACCAACAACCAGGTGGAGCGTACCAACAACATGATTCTACAAGACCTCAAGCCTAAGATCTTCAACAAATTGAACAAGTTTGGCCGAAAATGGGTCCAAGAGCTACCGTCGGTAATTTGGAGCCTCAGGACTACCCCGAGCAAAGCCACGGGGTTCACACTGTTCTTCCTTGTCTATGGCGCCGAGGCCATCCTCCCCACAGACTTGGAGTACGGGTCCCCCAGGCTTAGGGCCTATCAAGAAGGCCTGAACCAGCAGGCTCGCGAAGACTCGCTGAACTAGGTAGACGAGGCCCGCAATGTGGAGATGCTGCACTCGGTGAGGTACCATCACTCACTCCGGTGATATCAAGCCCACAAGATCTGACGTCGGCACTTCAGCGGGGACGACCTAGTGCTGAGGCTACAAAAAGACAAACGGGGACGCCACAAACTGTTGCCGCCATGAGAAGGGCCCTATGTCATCATCGAGGTGCTCAAACCTGGCTCGTACAAGCTGGCAAACGAGAAGAGTGAGGTCCTCACCACCCTTGGAACATACAACAGATTTCCAAGCTTTTTTTGTACATCTCGCACTTGAAATCATAAATAAAAAGGGCGACTCAGTTTTACCCTCAGTCAGGACTTCGGTGCAAACCAAGCCCCCTCGGGGGCTATGACGTGGGGTTCCCCCCGGAGTGTCCCAATATTCGCAAAAAATGCTTTCTTTCCCGCAAAAAAAGGTTAGAATGTTACGCCTTCAGTATTTTGGGGAACAGAGGCCGAGCGCGAACTAACTAAGTCTTGTGTGGGTCGAGTTGCGGTACCGCTAACACCTCCGAGAGGATAACCATTCCCTCACTACCCTACGACAAAGTTGGCTCGTGGGCGCTAATTTCTTGGTCAAAATTTCCCATAAAAGCCCAAGGAAAACACGATATCATACGAGATAAGATTCACAAGCAAACTTGTGCACAACATAATATATTTCTTGTACAAATGACTAACATTCATCCAAAATTCTAACACAATATCGATGGGCCTCGAGACCCGAAGTCTTCAGGAAGCGCAGGGGCTTGGAGTGGAGGCAGCTCCACGCTCAGCCACGTCGGGAAGCAGGTCCACCTCAAACATGTCGGCAATGGCCGTGGCGGGTTCTGCCACATACGCGTCAACCACCATGACGGCCTCAAGTTCAGCGTCCTCACCCATGATGCTTCAGGAAGAACATAGCCGTCCCACAGTAGGCCAAAGTAGAGGAGGTAGTAGGTCAAGGTTAGCCCCAAGGTATTATGGACGCCGAGTCGAAGGGCGCCCCGCTAGCGCTCAGTGACCTGGCCGCCCAGGGACCGCAGGCGGCTCGCCACCGAGCTACATGAGGATTGACCCTCGGCCCCCTCGAGCTCGCGGCACACCTCGAGCACAGTGGCCTCCAAGGTCTTGAGTTTGCCCTGAGCCTACTCTGAAGGGTCCGCCGAGCTTTTCTGCAGCTCTGCAACATAATAACAAATGTCAAGCCTTGGAAAGACATAACAAAGAACTGAAGTGACCGAGGAACGTAACTTACCCTCGGCTCACATCTTCTAGGTCTTAAGTTCAGTTCGCGCGGTGTCGATGTCTTGCTACAGTTGGAGGATCGAGGTGTCACATTTCTGAAGCGCGTCTCTCCCCTCCAAGATCTTCACGCGCGAGCTGAAGTTGAGACAAAGCCTCCTTGAGAGCGGCACCCATCTGCTCGACCTCCCAAACCTTCTCCGTGGCTTAGGAGAGCTGGGCCACACTTCCTTGAGCACCTTGCGCTCCCGCTCGAGTTGAGCTAGTGCCTCAGTGAGGGCCCCGTCTCAGAGTGAGCTGAGATTGCGCCCCGCTCATGAGCGGTGCACTCCTCCCAGAGTTAGCTCTCCACCATTGCTAGCGCATCGCCCTTTTCCTTCAGGGTGATGGCGAGCCCCTCAGCCTTTTGAGCCTTTTGCTCAGCCTGAGCGAGGCGCGCCTGCGCATCCTCCAGCGACATGCACTCACGCTCGGTGTGAGCCTACGCTTCGACAATGGCGGTGCCCTTCAACGTGAGTTGGGACCTCGCCTCGCTAAGCGTCACATGCTCCTGCTCGAGCCCCCCCTCCTTGTCCCGCAACATGTCACTGAGTTGTTCAGCCTCCTTGCCCTTATGTTCCGCCACGGCGTGGTGGATGTCATGCTCCTCCTCTGTGTGACACAGGTTGTTCTTCTTCAGGCTGAGGTCCACGTTCACCTTGTACAGCTAGTTGCGGAGACACTCCATCGTCGGGCCCAGATGCTCATTCTCCCAGAACGCCTCCTCAAATTTGGTATGTAGGTTGGTAATGAAGGAGATTTTGTCCCCCACATTGCCCCATAGCCGCTTCCGAAACAAAAGAGATGGAGAAGACTCAGATAGGACACAAGAGAGGGTGAAAATAATAGCAAAGGGGCGACAGAATGAATACACGTACCCAGAAGAGCAGCACCGCCACGTCGCAATGTAGCCTCGACGCTGGGCCAAGCAAGCCCTACACCTGGGACCCAACCCAAAGGAACTCTCGCCAGTCATTGAACTCTGTGAACGCGAGGTCCACTGTTCTAGCCCGGTGCACCAATCACCAGGGAAGTCTCCGTAATTGCATTGGTGCAATGAGGACGCACCGGCCCCTATGGGCTGGCTCCCTACGGGCCCTGGGGCAATTCTTGCGGCGCCAAAGCATGAACCTAAGTGTGGTTCCTCCCACACTCCATCGTCCTCCACCTGGGTCCCGTTCCGAGCACGAGTCGCATCCGCCACGGGTGGAACCTTTCTTGTTCTGGTTGTTCAAGGGGACTGACCCCTCGAACCACCACCCACTCCGGACCTGGCCGCACGGGCCCACTCCTGCCCTCGCGGGACGCCCTTGCGATGCCACCACCTGAAGGGGCGGCCATCGCCGGCACCAACTGTGATGTGCTCGCCGCGCGAAGCCGCGTCACGGCGGACTGCGTCACGCGCCTTCACCCTCAGTGCTTTGGTTGGCACCAGCTCAGGCACAATTGGGCCACCAACACGACTGGAAGAAAGGCAAAAACACATCAGAAAATAGTTTAAACGAAATTGGGCAAAATAATTTTGATACGATGCCTACCGTCGAGTCGACACCTGAAGATTGCGCTTCCTCGAGGCCTACACGGATGGCACGCCCCCCATGCAGGACGCGACCCCGACGAAGTGCCTCCGCCCGCCGAAGCCGCACATGCCGTGGAGGCGGGTGCGGCGCGAGCCCGCACCACCGATGGCGCGGGCTGAACAACAACATTTTTGCCTTTGGCCCCCATGGCTAGGAACTTCATCCCCTTCCTCTTCCTCCTCCAGCTCCGACTAGCCCATGCCGCCGTTGCTGTGGCTGCTCGTGTTATTTGGGGCCGGTGGGAGAGACATGCACTCTTTCTTCCATTGCACCCATTCCAGATGGTGTGCATGGCAATGCTCCTCACGCTGCTTCTTCTTCGCCTTGTCGGCATCCGCCCTAGCCTTCACCTCCCGCTGCTTCTCGCATTTGGTCACGTGGGAGTTGGGTATAGGGGGATCCGAGCCATAGGCGCTCGTGTCCATTGCCGGTGGCAGCCAATGAGATCAAAATCGATCCGAAAGATAGCGAGATTGACAGAGATTCCTTACCAGCTCGATGTAGCCGTCGTCAGGATGCATCCTAGGCGACTACAACACCTCGTCTAGGTCACACACCATCTTCTTGGTTTCCACCACACGCCTTTCCCTCTGGGCCGTGTACACGGGGGCGAAGGATTCGACCAGTAGCCACAACCTCGCCAGTGCGTCGGGGTCCGTGCCCTCCGCCATTTTGTAGATGGGGAGCACCCCCTCCATAAGGGCAATCACTCGCCGTTAGTGACATTGCACGAGGATGGCCGCCGCGGTCAACCCCCCTCTGTCAAGGTCTTCAGGGCCTTAATGAAGGGTTTGAGCTTCGTCCTCCTCACGGAATTCGATACCCCAGCACCCAGTGGAATGGATGGCTGTCCAGGACCTTGCCGATGTAGGGCGGAAGGCTATTGCCGTTGTTGTGGAGATAGAACCACCCTCTGTCCCACTCCGCGTTATTGGTCGTCATGTTGCAGGGTGGGTATACGCCGCTCCCCCTCACCCGCAACGCGAATGTGAGCTCGCCGGCACGAACTGGCCAACACTTGCCCTTGTCTCTGGCGGCCAGCGTGAAGAGCTCGCCCCGGAAGAGGTGGAGCCACAGATCCCACGAGACGAGGACGCCCGGAAGCCCTCATAGACGCCCATGAAGGTTGCCGCCCGCGAAATGGCATTGGGGGCGAAGTTGTGCAATTCCACACCATAGTGGTAGCACAGTCCCTGCATGAACTTGCCGGTAAGGGCATTGAATCCCCGCTCGTGCAGGAGAGCGAAGCACACCACGTATGTTGTGCCAGCGAAACGATCCACACCTGCCTATTCGGGTCGGTGTTGGCCGTTAGCTGTCCACGGGTGACGTGCCCTTGGAGGATGTGCTCATCCACGTTGGACTGACTCCACGGCCCGACCTCAAGATACTCGACCTTGGTGGGCACGAAGCAAAAGACGGACGCAAAGGCGAAGGCTGCAGGTGGGTGTGAGCTCAGCAGGCGAGAGGAAGAAGAAGGCGAGCGCAGTGTAAACAAATGGCTAAGGTAAAAATCCTCCCCTTCACTCATTATCTTTTATAGTTATCTTTTATAGAGCAAGAGGGGGCGAGGGGAGGGGGGTCAAACAATCGGGGGCTGGGGGGTAGGCGGCCGTAGTTAACGCAAAAGACATTGCCCGGGTCCCACTGTCCCGAAATCGTCACGCGCACGCGCAGACGCCATCATTTGGGCGTGGTAAAAACGTGAACCACCGCGCATCACCTCGACATCGCCTGAAAAGGCATGTGCATTACACTCGCGAAACACCACATGGGCCACGACCCTGTGAACACGGTCAATACAGGTCCACGGCTAAAATGAAAGGTTAGGGGATTCCTTCCAAGAGAAGGTGCCCCCATAGGTCCCATCAAACAGGGGCTAGAGGAATGATCCCTCAAGGGGCCCTTGACGGGCAACTCGAGGAGTCAGAGGCAACCTCGAATGCGCTTGCTCAAGATGGCCCTCGAAAGTGTGATTCGAGGGACGCTTGACACCTCGCTCTAAAACTCTTACTGATTAGCGGTTTGAGGCTCTGCCAGCAGGGGGTTCAATGGGCGCCACAGATGCACCTCCTAATGAGGCCACTACCGACCCGTGGTTCGAAGCCCAGCCCAGTGAGAGTATGGTGGGCGGCACAGGCCAGCAAAATACGGGGAGGCATAGTGTTCCCTGCCAGGCCCTACTGATCAGAGATTCGCCCCCTGACATGCGGAAGGTTCGAACAAGTGTCTTAGACCAACGAGTCAGGGACTACCAGGGCACACGTGACCGAGCCAATCTCGTGATGCAAAGTTCGGGGGCACCCCATAGTTCGTGTTCAAGGCCAGACGTGTGAAGCGCTCTCATGGGTGCGTCCCCAGACCATGAGCCGACCCTTATCGAATGGGGCACAAACGTCCACTTGAATTACCCGTTAACATCTCAGTGAGGCGCCCATGACTCCCGGCCCACTCGATGGGAAGCATGGACTACCTCATCCCCCCCTGCAAAAGGGTGGCGAGGGTTGCAAAGTTAAGTCGAGGAGTTCCCCCGATCACCTCCATCTGGGTCAGGGCTCGGGGGATCCTCACGCGGCTACACCCTCTGGGCATGTTGCACAACTCCACGAAGGGTCATTCCCCCACAGAAGCAATGGGTAAAACCCTCTAGGACTCGTCCTAGACGTGGTTGACGATATTCCGCACGCGTAGGTTGTTGAGGCTGACTGAAACAATGCCGAGGCCGACTAAAACAAATGCTTTATGGACCCGTCACTTGGAATTAAAACCTTGCACTAGTGCACGAACTCCTTCAAGGCTTCGGGGGCTACACCCGCAGGTGCACTAGCGCGCCCCCATGGAACGTTGCGCACGGGGAGATGCTCACGGTGAATTTACGTCAACCTAGCCATGAGTTTACCTTTGTTGTTGGCATGAGTTTTATATCTTATCCATTGGTACTTACCCCCTTGGTATAACAAGTTCAATTGTGCATGTTGGTTTTGGAGTTTAGTGTTTATGAAGGAATTTAGTGTTGAAATCAAGACTTCCGGGTAAAGTTCATCAAGTACCTCGTGACAAGACCTCGAAGCCTGGTACAAGTCAAGCAATAAAGTGAACATGACTCCAAGAAGCCCATGGCCCAACCCGTGTTTTGGCACGCCTGGTGGGACACAGCCGAATAGATTCAAGATGCCTGAAATCTCAGATCTCATGGATGTCAATATTGAAGACCTTTCTCCAGAACAGCGGCAGCAACTCCAAGATGTCGTAGACCAGTTTCAGCAGAAATGTCTGTCGTCGTTCAAAAAGAATAGAAGCGGCGTCCCGTATCCGAAGAACGAGATGCCCGCAGTGCCGCCGCGGGGGAAATCGATGCTACATCTCAGCGGGGAAAAGGAGGAATGCGCGCGGGTATTCCGGGGGAGACGACAGCAGATTACATGCTCACCAAGCACAACAAGGCTTTCCTCGGATCGCTTCAACAGATGATGGTGGCCATCTTTGGCCCGGGCATGGAGCAAGCGTTCGGCAAGGCACCCGGCCAGGGGAAGACCGTGGAGCTGGGTGAATCAAGCTCGCAGCCGCCGCTACGGAGCCAGCCGCGGCGGCCTCCTCCTCGCAGCTCCCGGAAGCCAAGCATTCCAACCTCCTCCGCGGGGCGGCGGGGGGCGCCGGTTCGGCCCCCGTTGCAAGCTTCAGGAGGTCAGCCAATCCTGCCGCGCACGGAGCGGCACGGGTCGGCACGTGCAACGGCCCGAATCCGTACCGGCCCACGTACGGAGACCTAGCGTTCGACTCGTACGGGGCCCCACTTGATCCCGGCCGAAGAATTGCTCCGTCGGCCAGCGGCTCCCCGAGAAGAATTTGTACGGCGGTGGTTATCATGAAGTGGGAAACTACGGAGCGTTTGACGCCTTCCCGCACCCGGGGTACGCGCGCGGTGCGGGCGCGCAAGAAGATGACGCCCTAGCGCGCAAGATGGCCGAAGTGATGCGAAAATCGGTTCGGCCTCAAGCCAAAGATGCGGGGCCACTGCCTATAGGCCGCCGTTCCCCAGTGGTACTATAACGTGCTCCTCGCCGCCAAGGGTGAAACCGCCAACGGAATTCACAAAGTTCTCGGGGCGGGGACGAGACAAGCACGGTCGAACACATCGCCCGTTACCTCATGCAGCTTGGGGAATGTTCGGCCGAGGAGACGTTCAGGGTTCGCTACTTCCCTGCCTCACTGACAGGTCCAGCTTTTCAGTGGTTCTCGTCCCTGCCTCCTGAATCAGTGGCTAGATGGAAGGATTTGGACGTAAATTCCACGCTCATTATTTTAGCGGCGGCTACGAGAAGAAGGGCGATTGATCTCGCCACCCCACCGAAGCAAAGGCACAACGAAACACCGGTGGAGTTTCTCAGAAGATTCAGGGAAGTCAAAGGAATGTGCTTCTCGCTGAACCTGCCAGACGATCAGCTGGCTGATATGGCCGTCGCCGGGATGTTGCCGGCCGTACGCGAAAAGCTATTTGGGATGGAGTTCGAGAACCTGGGCCAGCTGTCGCAAAAGTTATCTCTGATGAGCAATCAGGCATATGGCCTCAAGAAGGACCCCAAATTTGGCAAGCAGCACGACGTCGCTGACATCTACAACCAGTTCCTGGACAAAGCTGATCTGTTCGAGGATTCTGAGGATGAATTGGAGGTAGCTGCAGCGGAAATCATGTGGGGTAAAGAGCCCTTGACAATGAATCAGCGTTGGGTCAAGCAGACCAAAGGGACTTACGACTTTGACATCACGAAGGCTGATAAGTTGTTTGAGCTCTTAGTGAAAGAAGGCCGAATTAAGCTGCCTGAGGGGCATTCTATGCTTCGGCCTGATGGAGTTAAAGCGAAACGTTACTGTGGCTTCCATGACAGGGATTCACACTCCATCAACGATTGCAGGGTCTTCAGGATGAGGATCCAGAAGGCTATCCAGGAGGGACACCTCAAGTTCGATAACAAGATGAAGCTGGATGGCCACCCCTTTCCTCAGAACATGCTCGGCTTTTCTGTCAATGCGATAACAGCCGAGGAGAAGGGAAAGGTCAAGGTCCTGACCTCAGCCAGGTCCAAGCAAGGTGGAGCAGTGGACCCAGAGCGCCAGGTGACCCTGGAGCAAGTACAAGGCGACGCCCCCCGCGTTCTTAAGAGCCACATCGAGATTGGGGAATCGTCCAGGCCTAAGCCCAAGGTGACGTCGCGCATTCTCCTCAACAAATGGCAGCGCCAAATAGAGAAAGAACGCTACCAGAAGCGTCGCCACGAGGAGGAGCAGCGCAGAGCTGAAGAAGAGGCGCGCGAAGGGGCCAAGAGCAAGACACGCGCGCGGCGAGCGAGCACACCGGGGATGCGCCTTCTTCGGGCATTGGCTTGGAATGAGGGTCTAAAACTGCCCACATTGAGGAGCGTCCCGAATGCGGCGACAGGTATGTTGAGTACGGGCGGGGAAGGCGCAATCGCCGATCCGTCCACGAGAGACTTGGAAGGATCCACCCTAATGGGGATCGGCGCCAAAAAATTGAAGTCATCGATCATCCCAGGAAGCGCCAAGCTGATCTCAGGTGGGCTGATCAGGAAGAGGACGAAGATGTCCACGTCTGGCAGAAAGGGCAATGGTGCCCACCCGGCCTGAGGAGGAGCCAGAAGAGGCGGGTCCAGCGCTTGAGGAACCGCGAGATGAGGCAAGCCGGGGTCCAGACGAAGCAGACGTGGCGCCCCAAGGACCAACCGGAAGGATCGAAGCGTTCGGCTCCTACGTGCATGGTATACTTCCTGCCGAACGAGTTCATGGCTCCTGCTAACCAGGTTATGCAGGAGGAAGCTTCCCTTTGATGGAGAGCGGCCGAGGGGATGATGGCACACCGGTGTTGGCCAAGCGAGGCCATCTTCGACAAGCCGGCCAAGAATCGCCATATGAGGCCGCCGTACTTGAGGGGGTACGTCAATGGCAAGCCATTGACCAAAATGTTCGTCGACGGTGGAGCGGCGATCAACGTGATGCCGTACACCACCTTCAGGAAGCTTGGCATGGGCCCGAGCGATTTGACACCTACAAGCATCATCTTGAACGACTTCGCGGGAACCCCTCAGACACCAAAGGATGCGCTCACGTGGACTTGATGATCGGGTCCAAGACGCTGCTCACCACTTTCTTTGTCATCGAAGGCAAAGGAGCCTACGCCTGTCTGCTCGGGGCGGGGCCGGATTCATGCTAACTGCTTGCGTCCCATCCACCATGCATCAACAACTTATCCGGTGGGTGGATGATGAGATCGAGGTCGTCCGGGCGGAGATGACTCCGTGAGCGTGGCCAACATGGAACCGGCCTTACGGGAATACCAAGGCATCGATTGCTTCTCAGGGAAGGACTGGGGAGAAGGTCCTGTTGAACCTGTCAGCAGTGACCAACAGCCGATTCAAGCAGTCGGCTCTTATAGTAATTTTTAATGGAGAACCCCGTGGATGGCACTGATGGCAAATTAGGGCGAGGATTCATGTCGGCTGATAAGCTGGAGGAAGTTGACATTGGAAGCGGTGATAAGCCAAGGCCGACGTTCATCAGTGCGAATTTGCAGCCAGACTTCAGGGGGAATTTAATTGAACTTCTCAAAGAATACAAGGATTGCTTCGCCTGGGATTATTTGGAGATGCCTGGATTGGATCGTTCTATCGTCGAGCATCGGTTGCCAATCAAGCCTGGGTTCAAACCATATAAGCAACCACCCCGGAAGATCTACAAGGATGAAGTATTGGCCGATGTGAAGAAGGAAATCGAAAGATTACTTGACGCAAACTTCGTTCGGCCGTGCAGATATGCGGAGTGGATTTCTAACATCGTCCCTGTGTATAAGAAGAATGGAAAAATGAGGGTTTGCATAGACTTCAGGGACCTAAACGGAGCTACTCCCATGGATGGATACCCGATGCCTATTGCCGATTTGTTGATTGACGCCGTCGCTTGGACACAAGGTGATTAGTTTCATGGATGGCAACGCGGGATACAATCAGATCTTCATGGCAATAGAAGACGTATCAAAGACGGCCTTTAGATGTCCTGGTCATATAGGCCTATTTGAGTGGATAGTCATGACATTTGGGTTGAAAAATGCAGGTGCAACCTATCAACGGGCCATGAATTACATTTTTCATGAGTTGATCGGCAAAACTGTGGAAATCTACATTGATGACGTGGTGATCAAGTCCTTAAGTCATGACACCCATCTGGAAGATGTGAAGAAGACCTTGGAGTGCACCCGGAAACACGGTACGAAGATGAATCCAAACAAGTGCGCTTTTGGGGTATCGAGTTTGGAGAGTTCTTGGGGTTTTTGGTCCACGAAGGGGGAATCGAAGTTGGCAAAAAGAGCATGAAAGCCATTGATGAAGTCGTTCCTCCAACCAACCTCAAGGAGTTGCAATCACTACTCGGCAAGATCAACTTCGTGAGAAGATTCATCTCAAATTTATCACAGAAGGTGTTGCCATTCTCTCCATTGCTGAAGCTAAAGAGAGATCAGAAATTCACATGGGGCGACGAACAACAAAAGGCTTTTGATGAGATCAAGCAGTACATGAAGGAGCCGCCGGTGCTGGTTCCTCCTCAGCTAAACAAGCCTTTCAAGTTGTACGTGGCGGCCGATACCCAAACCATTGGATCGGCCCTTATTCAAGAATTCGAAGGAAAGGAGCGGGTAGTAGCTTATCTTAGCCGAACATTACTTGATCATGAAACCGAGGTATTCGGCTATAGAGAAACTGTGTCTTTGCGTGTACTACTCGTGTACAAAGTTTCGGCACTACTTGTTGAATGCCGAATGCACTGTATACTCAAAGTTTGATGCGATAAAACATATGTTATCGATGCCAATTTTGAATGGTCGGATTGGCAAATGGATTTTAGCGTTATCAGAATTCGAGTTGAAGTTCGAATCGGCAAAAGCCATCAAAGGTCAGGTCATTGCCGATTTTATAACTGAACATCGTGACCCGTCAATTGATCTGCTTGAAATTACCCCTTGGGCTTTATTTTTTGATGGGTCATCGTGTGGCAAAGGTGGGGGGGTAGGAATCCTACTAATTTCGCCCAGAGGTGAGATGTTTGAATTCGCCATTCCTATACAACCCACTGTCACAAATAACCAGGCTGAGTACGAGGCACTACTTCGAGGGCTTCAATATTTGAGAGAAGCTGGGGCCGTTTCAGTTGAGATCTATGGAGATTCGGAACTGGTAATCAAGCAATTGAACGGCCAATACGAGTGCGGGAGCGAAGCGCGAGGAGTTACTACGAAGAGTGCGGGGAAATCTTGAAGAGCTTCCCATTGGTAACCCTACAAAGACATTCCTAGAGAGCATAACGAGGAAGCAAACAGGCTAGCTCAGAGCGCCTCTGGTTACAAGGAGAGTCAAGAAGCGTTTGCTGCAGAAGTGTGTGCACTAGGGGCGGATCGTGCAGAAGATGATTGGAGGAAAGAAATCATTGATTACTTGAAAGATCCATCCCGAAAAGTCTCTAGGAAACTCAGGTACAAGGCAATTAAGTTCGTTCTTCTGGATGATAATTTATTCTATAAATCATTAGATGGGGTATTGCTACGATGCCTGGGTCCCGCAGAGGAAGCCAAGAATATGATGAGCGAGGTGCACGATGGGATATGTGGAGCGCACCAATCGGCCTATCGGATGAAGTGGGTTATTAGACAAGTTGGATGCTTTTGGCCGACGATATTAGAGGACCTGCTTTGAGTATTACAAGGGATGTCAAGATTGCCAAAGGTTTGGGAATATTCAAAGAGTCCCTGCATCAGCATTGAATCCCATCATCAAGCCATGGCCATTCAGGGGCTGGGGTATAGACTTGATTGGCCAAATTAATCCGCCATCTAGCAAGGGGCATAAGTTCGTGCTTTTGGCTACAGACTACTTCACCAAATGGGTCGAGGCAATCCCACTGAAGAAGGTGACGTCAGAAAACATGGTTGAATTGGTCAAGGAGCACATCATCTACCGATTTGGAATTCCTCGGACGATTACCACCGATCAAGGGGCACAATTTGTGTCAACGGAGTTCGCAGAATTTGCCGAAAGCATGGGGATCAAATTATTTAACTCCTCTCCCTATTATGCCCAAGCTAATGGTCAAGCGAGAGGCTTCTAATAAGATCATGATCAAGCTGATACAAAAGAAGATCGATCAGAAGCCAAGAAGGTGGCATTCGGTTCTCAGCGAAGCGCTGTGGGCTTACCGAATGGCCCCTCATGGAGCCACAAAGACTTCTCCTTACGAGTTGGTTTACGGGCATCACGCAATTTTGCCTTGGGAGATGCAATCAGATTCAAGGAGAGTAGTGCTGCAGAAGGATTTAAGCTCCAAAGATTACAGCGGCCTAATGATGGACGAGCTGGAAGATTTGCATATGATCCGTCTCAGGGCCCTGGAAAACATCGAGAAAAACAAACTGCGGGTTGCCAAGTACTATAATAAGAAGGTAAAAGTAAGGCAATTTGCAGAAGGCGATCTAGTGTGGAAAGCATTATTGCCGATCGGAACTAAATACAGCGATTTCGGCAAATGGTCCCCTAGCGGGAAGGACCTTTTCGTGTGGTCAGATGCGTCCCTGGTAATGCATATATATTGAAAACTTTGCTAGGAGAAGAATTTTCCGCCGCAATAAATGGAAGATATCTGAAGAAATATTATCCTAGCATCGAGATCGATCGGTGATTACACGCATCTGACACAGAGATAGCCGGCACTCAAGAATGAGGCCGCCTTCAGAACAAAAAATCTATGAACAGGCGAGATGGCCAATGTCCAGATGCATTGCCCTTAGCACGAAACTTCGATTACAAGCTGTTGCTCTCGGTTTACATCTAACAACCCTGATAGTCAGGTCCCCAAGGAGGTTGGAAGCAGAAGGCGTGGAGAAAGAAGCGAAAGTATGATTCAATCTTTTCTTTACTTCTTCAGCTGCTGCTCCCTCTTCAGTTGTTCTAGGACCACCGTGACGGCAACTTGGAACGCACGAGGATGACCATGATTGGCGGCCTCTACCAAGCTATCCCAGGCCGCCTTCAGGTTGCTGTACCTGTCAGAGACATCTGGAGCAGGAGAATCAAGGTTAGAGGCAAGAAATCCAGATGCAAGCATGAAGGAGTCAGGAGCATTTACCCCCTACTAGTGCTTCCAGAGCCATGCGACGCTCGCGCTCGGCTTGGCAACGGGCGGATATGTCCCTGAGGCCATGCTCCAGGTGCCGGACGCGGCGGCGCAGCTGATGGTTGGTCCTCTGTTCAGGCGTGGCCCCCTCTGCTTCGAGAGAGGAATCGGAGGAGATCTACTCAGGCACATCTTCGGTCCCGATGACTTCCTCAGGAAGCAAATCAAGGCTGAAAGGGACGAGAGGAAAACATGAAGCGCAAGATCAAGCGGGAGAACAAGGAGCAGATCAAGAAAGAACTCACTTCCGAATCGTACGCTTCTTTGATGAGCCGTTCTCCCGAGGTTGTTTACCCTTGTCCATGGCGTTGGGGTTTTTTCCTCTAGAGGCGGGGGAAGAGATGAGAAATGATGGAGGAGTGTGCGAGTGGATTTGCGGAGAGCGCCCCGCGGGCTATTTTATTGACCGAAGAGGCGCATTCGGAGTGATGACGGCCGGTATACACCGTTGTTGGAATACCAAGCGGCGGGGGTTTTCTACCAAGTGCGAAGGGTTTTCTCTTGAACGGTGTTTACGGATTGCCGAACGGGATCCTCTGTGGATTTTGCGCCAAGGGGCGAGTTGTTCTCGCGCGTTCGGCTAAAGATAGTTCCCGGATGCATTCAAAAGAAAACAAAATTCGCGGATGCAAAATGCAAAGGGAAGTCATCGCGAACGGGTGCGAGAATTCAAAAGTTCTTCATCTATTGCCGATATTTACACATCCCTAGTACAATCTAGTCGAAGAGCCTGTTCAACACAGATTGGGGATGGGTAATTTCGGCAATGGCGTCGCCGTGGCCGTCAAGGCGCTCCAGGATGAGCTCGATCTCGTCGATGTCCTCCGGCGCGCCGCCCTGGAAACCACGCGGCCTGGTGGAATAGTCGACGTCCGTATGCGTCGCCATCGCAGCCAGGCCCAAGGTGGTGCCCAAACGAATGCCATGGACGGCCACCTCGTCGACGCGGCGCTCCACCGTGGCAAGGCGCTCCGCCGGCGTGTCGCCGTGGGCATTCACCTTCTCGGCCAAGCTGCTCTACCGGCGCCTTTGGGCGGTTGAGCTCGGCATCGCGGGCGCAAAGAGCAAACGAAAGGATTAGCATCAAAGGCCGGGCTGGATCAAGAATCAATCTCAGAGCCGTACCGTCGATGGCCTCCAGCAGCTGTTTGCGCTGGTCCTCCCATTCTAGCTCGGCCACGCCCGCTTTCTTGGAGACGTCCTCCAGCTCGCGACGGGACGCCTCCAGCTCCTCCTTGAAGCGGATGGCGTCTTCTTCCCCGTACGGTACCGGGGAGTGGCCATCGGACTCCGAAGAGTCATCTGGGAGGGGCTGATTGGCCGGCGCACGAGGCGGATTCCACTGAATCAGTCTGAAAAAGGAGGATGATCGTCAAGGCAAAAGAAGATCAAGAATAAAATCAAAGAGGAGAGATCAACGATCATCACCGCCTGCGCGCATTGGCGCTGCTCCCCTCGGCCTCGTCGGAGGCGCGGCGGCGGTTGAGGCGGCGCACCATTGTGGTTTAGGATGTGCACTTGTTTGCAAGAGGGCTAAAGATTGGCAAAGATTCGAGAGCTAGAAGGCCCGGTGGAGAGCTAGGGGCACCTATGGTAACATTTATAGGCCTGGCGGGCGGATGAATCGTGGCTGCGAGTCGTGGCTGTGGATCGTGGCGCATATCCCAAGAAAATCGGAAGGTGGAAAGGTTTCCTTGGCCAGCCCGCCGACGGGTCGCTTGGAGTTCTAGGCTGAGCCGCGTGCAGATTGACTGGTTCGGCTAAAGAAAATCAAAGTGCCGTTCGGGAGTTGGCGTTTCACTACCGAATGGGTCGTTCAGCATCATATTTGAAAGTGCGCAGAAGAAAGGAAACGGATCGCAAGAGGATATTACAAGAACGACCAATTCAGTTATACATCAATAAGGACATTCAAGCATTCAGAAGTTTTGCAATCACACTACGAGCACTGGATGTTATCAGATGGGAATTGTCCGGCGGCTCCCGGCAATCCTTTTGGGTACGGATAAATCAGCGAGTTCCGCATTGCATTGTTCTATCTTGGTGATAGCCGATTTTGCTTCCGCCTGGGTCTTTGCTATCAATCCAGGAAGTTCGGCTATTTTCGCTTTATCAACCTCCATCTACGCTGACAGGCTTCTCAGTTCTGCTTCTAGAGCAGCTTTCCTGGCGATTTTTAGATCATAAGAAGTCTGCAGGTTAACCAATGCATCCTTGTGGCTCTCTGCTTGGGATTGTGCCCCGTTCATGACATGTTCAGCATCAGTTTTCCTCTTTTCAATGGCCAGGCGGGAGCGCAATTTCCTCCAAGCGCGCCTTACGGGTGCATAAAGGGCTTCTAAGCCATAGACGGATGATAGAGGAGCTCTGATGTCTTCAGGAAGTTCTTGACTGATAGATTCAAACATCTCTTCGAAGTGATGGAGATCATTGAACTGATCCTGAGCATCTTTTTCTAGCCAGGCGGCGATTTCTTTGAGCTTGGACAATACTTCGTTTGGCGGCGGTGGATACTCCTTTCATCACCTCGGCGAGTGGATTGCTCTCTCGATGGCGAGGCTTGATGAGGATGGAGCCCGATCTCGAGAAAAAACATTGCCGAGTTAAGAATGCTAAACATCGAGGTACCAAAATAAATTAAGTGCAAATGAATACCTCATGGTTGGTTTCTTGAGCAGGGGCAATCACAGATGAAGGAGATGCTCCAGGTAGAGCCGAAACTTCCAAGCTGGAAGGTGCCGATGCGGTCACTGGCAGCTCGTGAGTTTCTGGTTGATGAGGAGTCGGATCCACCTCTGTTGGGTTGGTTATCTCTGCTTGACCAACAGGTGATGACACCCTTGGAGAACATGGTGGCTCCGGTTGAATTGGGAGATTCATCTCTGGAGAATTTGCTGTTTCTGCAGAAGGTGATGAAGATGAGATCTCCACTGGGATAGGTAATTCAGCCCCGGGTGGACTCGCTTGCTGGACCACTGGGACATTTACAAGCTGCTCTTCCATTGTTTCTTCTGCAATGTCAAATTGGAAGGGTAAATGCCGGTGCTCATCTTTAAGAAAGGATAGAAAGGATCATACCAGTAGATGGGGCATTGGCAGGTACTGGCTCTGAAAGCTGCTGGGCTCTGGTCTGAAAATGCACAATGATGTGATTCATCAAGAATAAGAGTGACCTGGTAATCAAGAAAGTAAAGGGTTTTACCTCAACAAGCACTTTCTTGACAGTTCTTCTCCTTTTAGCACTTGGAGGGGCAATCAGATGCAGACCACCGCCTACGTGCCGCAGTAAGGCTAGAAAGGCTGGGATCTGTGGTAGCATACCTGGCCATTAGTTGATGCAGAGTTGTGGATTTGAATCCCAGTGCTGAAATTGGGCCTTCAGCATTGTAAGCAATTGCCCTGGCTCGAGGGGCAGGCACTGTGTTCTGTGGACAAAAAGATGAAGGTCGGGACCATGAATAAAGAGGGAATGTCTGATCCAAGGGCTCATTGTATTACCTCTGAAGTAGGCAAAAAGTCAGGCACCAACTCTGCACAGAATACATGAACAGGCTCACTGAAGATATGATCGTGGAATTCTTGCCACCAGGAGTTAAAGGTGGGGTGAGCTATGGTTGTGGGCATGAAAGGACATGTGTAGACGGTGGGACCGCACACATAGTTGAAAACTCTGTCTCGCCTGCATCGGTTCTTTGATTTCCTCCCCGGGTTTGAGGAATTCATGCGGGAACAATCTTGGGTGCATCCGGCCGCATCCAAGTTGCCCGGCCATTACATTAGGCCGATAGTATTCATAAGTGCGACATTCGGCCTTCCTCCATTGAACTCGGCGGCGGTATGCATGGGCGGATTATGATATTAAGGATCTCCAAGAATCTCCCATCTTGATGGCCGGGCTCAATGGAAAATTCAACGGGGAAGGTCAAGGTGTCGTTGCCTAGATAAGGAAGCCGAGAGGATTGGGGGAAACCTTTGAAGAACAACTCGAAGAGCTTGCGATGTCTGTCTGGATGGAAACGGTTGAAGCCGCTTCTCCGTAGTTTTGGCATCCTCTAGTAGCTTGAGGCTCTCCTTCGGGGTGATTGGACAAAGGGAAGAACACCGGAGTTCAAATCGACACCGACAATCGATGCATGTCGAGCTGCCGGCCACATTTGAACGAACCACCAAGGACCGTTGACACATGATATTCTTTGGCTGGTATACATCTGAGTAACAGTTTGGTGAAGCATGTGGTATACACTGCCAAGGAAAAATTTTCCAAGAGGTAGGCGGTTGCCACCGGCCAAATGAGATGCCATCACGATATGGTTCAAGGTGGGCTCATTGGCTTTGCCACAGAAAACGAATCTGCATAGCCACATATTCAGAAAGGCTCTGTATTCAACATCACCAAGGGGATTGTCTTTCATGTGCTTCAAGATATAATTCTTGTAGCCGTTCCCTGGCTTTACCCCTGTCTGGCGTGAAGAATTTTTGAAGTTCCAAGGCTGGACAGACCCGGTGATGTCAAGGCCAGTGATCATATATACATCGGCCAAGGTGGGAGACATTGGACCGTGGCCAAAAAGGAAAGCGTTGACGCCATTTGACCAAAAGTGGCGGTGCTATCGAAGATCTTCGTTCTTGTGGGTCTCGGCCACGGATAGCTCCAAGCACCGGGCGATACGGAGGGCATCCGGGTTGGTCAATCCACTCTTATCCGCAAGAATCCTCCGATACCAAGTCTTCCGGCCCCGCAATTGGGGGCAAAGGCCGGTTCTTGAACGCATCTTGCCACCGAGGAGGTGGAGACAAAGCCGCTTTGAAAGGGATTCTCCGAGATTCGGCGGCAATAAGATCTCGAGGGTCGGGATTCCCTACGGGACCAAGGTAATAAGACCGCGAATTGGCCTCGGTGCGAATCGAAGCTCGGTAGAAGGCTCTGGAAGAAAGCGGAAAAGGAAAATCTCGGGTAAAATTGAAAACCTAATGCCGAACAAAGTTTGCGGGGGATGAATTTACCCGAGCAGCCTTGGTTCCGAGCGCCATTGGAGGTTCGAGCTCGGAACAAGGGGATCTAGGGTTGGATCCGGATGAAGATTCGGCGGATTGCGAAGAACGGTGTTGACGGATTTGATTCGAGGATTCGTGGTTGGAGTCAATTGTGGAACAAAATTACTTTTATCCCACAATTGAAGGGGCATGTGTTAACACCAAAATTTGGTAAGGAGTCCGACTCGTGGGTCCGGTTCGAAAAAGAGTCCGTCCGGTGGAAGGAAGGATATTTTCGAGAGATTTTCGGCAAAGAGATGCGGTCGGCTATACGCTCCGGTTCGGTAAAGGAACAGTAGAGCTGATTTTGCGGGATTGGATGGTGACGTGGCTCAATCAGGGGAGACGAATGGATGGACAGGCGATCGAGCTTAGTTAGGCAATGAATCCATTCGCAGTTGTACTCAACAGGGTATAAATACGACCCCTGAATGTATGGAACAGACACAATCAGTCCTCAATACACATCGGCCTTACGCCAAACCCTAGAGTCCTTGTCGTGTCGTCGAGTTCTTCGAGAGGGCCAATCGATCCGTCGACCTCCGTGAGTACCGGCAACCTTGTATCATGTCTAGTATCATGCGGTGGATTTAGATCTGATGCAAGTAGTCTTGTTACCATGCTTCGTGTCATGCGGTAGATTCAAGCTTGGTTCAAGAAGGTTTCTTGTTGGATCATGAGCCATGCGGTAGGCTAAGGTCTAGCTTGAAGCTAGTTATCGGCTCTATTGGGTTTTGGCAAGATCCAATAGATTCATTAAGTTACCCCGTGTTATTTTGAGTTTTTTACTTCATGTTTTAATTCATGTAACACACCTTTGCCCAATCTAGATGGGTTTGGATCGGCTTTATCTTTTATGATCCTTATTCGAGTAGATTTCATGTTTCAATACGTGGATCTTGTGTTCTCTAATGGCCGAAACCGAATTGATCTAGGTTGTTACGTGTTGCGGGTTCAAGCTTGCTATGTTTGTATAAATCTTGAAAGGACCGGGTATCATGCGGTAGATGCGGAGTTTTTGGGTTGCTTTGGAGCTAGTCATCCGGTGGATTAGATTTCCAAATTAGTCGATAGATTTATTCACGTGGTAATGTTTGTTCCTTCTTCATGGACCCCGAATCGGTACGTTCGGCCGTATTCGGTTATGTTTCTTCACGAGTAGATCCCGTACGTTGTTTATGTTTTAAATGATGTGTGCTTTTAGCTTTCCATATTTAGATTGTATCATGCGGTGGATAGATCTATTTGTGGAAAGTGGTATGGTTTTTCATGCAAGTTGTTTCATGCGGTGGATAGATTTGTTTGATGCCGTGCCCGACGGATCTTAAAGTAACTAGACATGCGGTAGACTAGTGCTTTGGATCTATGCATGCTTGTTTAATACATGACTATGTCCGTGCTTTACTTTGTTTAATGTTAATCTTCATGGGGATCGGTCATATCTTTGCGCGTGCACCCTTTTTTATACAAAGACCGATCGCTGTCACACCTACGTCATCCATTCGGCAGTGTTCTTTTTTCCCCTTTGCGGTCTCCCCGAATGGTTGTGGTTCTTTGACAGATAGCTTTACATAGCTATATGTTATCCCATTTGGCTCTTTAGCCGTAAATATGGAACTGTCTGGTACCACCCGGCAAGTTCCAAGCTTTGATATCTAACTTCCTTATCTTTTGTTAATTTTCAGGAAAAATTGACTGGCACGTCATTTGCTCTCTGCGCGTGTGAAGCCAGCTTTGTTCGGCTTGCTGTGTGATTGGCGTTGAGTACACTTTTTGCGTCAACACCGTGAAGACGGAAAACTGTGAGGACCCGGACAGAAAATGTTGAATGTCGCGGGACAAGGAGCTTCATCTAAACCGCGGAGAAACTGACGTCAAGGGCCCACATGCAGAAGGGAGAAGACTCTAGAAGGCTCGGGAAGCAACACCACCAAAGGAGGTCGCAGACTAGGCATAAGTGGGCCCAGGCCGGCTAGCCTACACCACATCGAGGCCTAGTCACGCCCACTTTGACCTAGCCACCTCTTAGACTATTTATAGCCCTCTGGCTAAGAGCCACGCATCAATTCATTCGTCATCCGCCGCCGAGGAGCAGAGAAGCTTGAGGGACATCTTCTCGGAGAGGTGGGTCTTGCTAGTTGTCTAGGGTTTCCCTAGCCGACGTGGGAACCTTGCATGGAAGACCATGTCGGAGCTCCAGAGCAAGGATCAAGATCGAGGTAGGATCCCGGTGGTGATCTTGTTCATGTAATAATTCATGGTGAAGTCTTTATAGTGAATCCGATTTCTAGTGATCAAGTGCCTTCTCGATGATTTTGTTCTCCCTTGGTTTTGCTTCTTCCCAAATCTATACTTAAGATAGATTGCATAGGTTGCTCTTGTAGCCGCGGTGGCTAGAGGTGCATACCAGA
Organism: Cenchrus americanus; assembly: GCA_947561735.1. Classification (NCBI taxonomy): domain Eukaryota; kingdom Viridiplantae; phylum Streptophyta; class Magnoliopsida; order Poales; family Poaceae; genus Cenchrus; species Cenchrus americanus. Next base: position 170,252,765 of record OX387245.1, read on the forward strand.
CCAACCAAGTTGAGGACAAGGTGTGGTTCGAGGACTGGTGGATGGTCGCTTCCTTGTGTGATGAGTGATTGACAATGTTGTGTGGACTGATTCTTGGCTAAGTATTGCAGGTGCAGGTTGCGGCTTGACTCGTGTTGGTGCAGGTGAAGAATAAGCGCGAAAGGTCGTTGCCGGTGAGGCCTCCAGGTGTGGAGAAGATAAGTAGGCTTCGTTCGAGGGACCCGGTGGCCAGTGGGGTCAAGTGCGGGCCGCATGGTGGCATGAACAGCAAGATGAAGTCGTGGTCAGTTTTTTGGTAGAGCCTCAAAACCAAGGTCGAGCCGGGACTATGTGGGAGCCAAGTCATGAGTGGAGATTGGCAGAGGCTACACCGAGTTCGCGGGGTTTGTAGTGGTTCACCAGAAAACCACTAGGTTACTCGGTTGAGCCACAAAACCGAGGCCGAAGACTCGACGAGGAGGTGTGGCCAACCCAGGCCGGTTCAACCACCCAGTAGGGGCGGTCCGACCGCTTGGGCCGGTCAGATTGCCCAGGCCGGTCTAACCGCCCAGGGGGGCGGTCTAACCGCCCTGGTCGCTGGCGCCGAGATGCTTCGAAGCGGAGGACACGTGTCAGGATCGCAAGGCTTGCGTCGAGGCTAAGCAGGTTGCGGTCGCCGGGCATCCGTCCGATGAAGAAAATATGAAGACTTCCAAATTCGCCCTTGAGGGGCTTGTATCCCTAGTGTTAAGTAAGGGTAGTTTAGTCTTTTGGGTGCCTCCACATATACTCATTGAGTGGATGGATGGCAGCCAACTCTTGGAACCCTAGCTCATTTGTTTTTTCATTTTCGTTCTCCTTTTTCCCTAGTTTTTCCTAGGACTAGCTTGAGAGCTTCATGTGAGATCTAGAGAGAGGGATGGATGTTTGGGTGGCAAGCTAGACCTTGTACGAACCTTCATGGTATGTATCGATGGTTCAGCGTTGTTCCTCAAGGTGGTGAAGTGTTTTTCCTGTCCTTCTTTGTCGTGATTTTCAGAGCTCTTTGTTGGCGGTGTTTTGAGAACAATTTCTTAGGGTTTTTGGTGGGTGTCACGTATGAGGATCTTGTGCCTCTTTGGCCGGTGACTTTTCCCCCAAATCTCTCTTGAATCGGACTTGATTTGGTGGTTTTTCGAGTTGAGTTCTTGACCTAGAAAGGTGATTTCTTCGATTCCTCTTGATTGAGAGCGATTCGGGTCGATTCCTTTGAGGTAGAGGTTGCCCAGGAGGTAACCCAGCTATTCCTGAAGTTTTGCTGCAATCCGTGGAGTGATTCGGGAGATCGGGTGTGAGGAAGTTGGGGTTTGACCCGTGGGTTGATTTTCTGAGAGAGGCAGTCTAACCGCCTGGAGGGGGCGGTCTAACCGCCCTGTGTCTTCCAGGTCAAAGTTCTGTTTCTCCAGATTTTCCTCTGTGAGTTTGTTCACCTTGATAAGAGGAGCGTCTGGGTAAAATTTCGGGTCGTTCTCGTGCTGGTTGCTAGGAGTTCTTGTTTGGAGTTTGTTGCTGGGTACAGGAGGTTAGACCGCCCCTGGTAGCTGGTCTAACCTCCCCTAGGCCCCTGGGTGGAGTTTTGGTTCTCGCCAAGATTTTCTAGTAGCTAGCATGGCACTAACCAGAGATCTCTGTTGGTGAAACCGTGGTGCGATTTGGTGCTCGTTAGAAGTGTTTCGGAGGATTTCTTGGTTGCCTGGTAGAGGCGGTCTAACCGCCCCCTCTGGACAGCCGACTTTCGAGTTGTTTCCACTGTCGTGGGTGCGTGTGTGTTGAGGTTGCTGGCAGTGTTTGTTCCTAGGACCAGTAGCACTCTAGTGGCTACGTGGTTTTGGCAAACGGAAGGTAGAAGTGCGGAGCGTGTGATTTTGGGGGTCCGATCGAGAGAGTTCATCTTGTCGGAGTTTCAATCTCCTTCGAGAAGAATTTTTATCAGCTCCCATTCACTCCCCCTCTCTGGTCGCCTAATCGGTCCTTCAAGTGGTATCAGAGCCGGTTCGGGTCTTTGTTGACTCTAACCAGTCTCAGATCCAAGGATGGCGTACCAGGAACGGGGTTCGGGTCCTCCACACTTCGATGGCAAGAACTACCAGATGTGGAGTAAGCGGATGGGAGCGTTGCTCTGTGGAAAGGGTCAGATCCTTTGGGATGTCACGGTGGACACAGGCTATGTACAGCCGATGGACTTCCTCGCTCCAGATCGAGGGACAGATTCGACGCCAACAACAAGGCGGTCAACTACTTGTTTCGTGCTTTGTGTCAGCCTGAGTTCGATCGGGTGCACACCGAGCACTTGGCTTGTAGAATTTGGACGGTGCTGAAGGAGGCTCATGTTGGGAATGCCCAAGTTCAGGCACGGATGTGTGCGACCTACCGGAGAGAGTACGAGAACTTCACTCATCTCCCCGATGAGTCCATCGATGCCTTGTTTCAGAGGTTCACGGTGGTTGTGAACAACATGAGGGCCAATGTGGACGTGTTGCCGTACGATGATCATGATAGAGCGGTTGTTGACGGTTAATAATTGTATCAAAGTTCGTTCGTGACTCGCAAGCGTACAAGTCTCCCGTCGTAGTCAAGGGACCCTTCTTCCCTCGAGTGGTGAACCCAAGGTATCGAATCCGTGGAACAAATGTGTGACGCAAGACTTAATCTATTAAAGCCAAGTAACTTTAATATTCGATAAAAGACCTAATGCATCTAAGTAAAAGACACAAAATGAATCTAATCTACTAAAAACCGGAGAAAACAAAGTAAGATTGGGTAGATAAACCGATCTAGAGGGATCGGGGTAAGCCTTTTGTTGAAGTTCCAAGCAAGAGAAGAAGTAGCAAATCGAATCTTAATAAAAGCCTCTTTAAATCGTGGTTTCCCGTCCAAATCCGAAAACATCCGCCTTTCGAGACCCCCGTTCGTCACAACGTATCCCTATTCATGCGGGGAGCTTAGGGGCGAGTCAAAAGACAAGTCGAGATTCTTTCGGAAGATCCGGCGTGTACCTCTAGCCACCGCGGCTACAAGAACACCCTATGTAATCTATCTCGAGAATAGAATTGAAATAAGCAAAGCCGATCGAAAAACGAAATCTTCGAGGAAACACTTGATCGCTAGGAAAAGATTCAACTTGATAATTCAACTATAACAATGATACATACACAAGATCACCACCGGGATCCTTCCTTGATCTTGCTTCTAGCTCGGGAACTCCGACGTGGTCTTCCGTGCAAGGTTCCCACGTCGGCTAGGGGAACCCTAGTCAACTAGCTCGACCCTCTCCTCTCCGAGATGGTGTCCCTCTCTTCTCTCGCTTCTCGGCGGCCGAAGACGAAATCTTCTCTCCGTGGCTCTCGGTCGGGGGACTATAAATAGCCCGATTGGCGGCTAGGGCAAAGGAGGGCGAATTTGGGCCCAAAATGGGCACGGGCCGACCGGACCGGGGCCGGCCGGCCTGGGCCCATTTAGGCCCGGCCCGTGGGCTCCTTTGCCCCACGTCGGTTCCCTTGCTTCTCGGATGTTTCCCCCTTCGCATGTAGGTCCATGTCGTCGGTTTCTCTCCGAATTGGACTCAACTCCTTGTCTTGCAAGATTCGCGCACTTTTCCGGTCAGGTCCCTGGAGTCTGTCGTCTTCTCGGATCAAGTCCCCGGCTTCTTGGAGTTAAGTTTGCTTCATTGCATGACTTGTTCAGGGCTTCAAGGTCTTGTCATGAGGTGCTTGATGAACTTATCCCGAAAGTCTTGCATTCAACACTAAAACCCTGCATAAACATTAAACTCCAAAACCGACATGCACACGTGAACTTGTTATACCACGGGGGTTAGTACCAATGGATAAGGTATAAAACTCATGCCAACACCGAAGGTAAACTCATGGCTAGGTTGACGGATTTTCACCGTCAACATCTCCCCCATGCTTAAACCTTGCTCGTCCTCGAGTAAGCCTTCGATGGATATCATCATTGCCAAACAATGTTTAAACTTTGCACTTGATCATACATGAGAAAACATAATGCCCTCAAAATTTTAATTCATTAAAGTTCCATAATGTACTAGCCTTCATCTCTACGGAGGGTAGATTCTTTTTAAGCTTATCCCACAAGTATTAACATGCTCACAAAGTTTTAAATAGATCTCAGAATTTTTGAAATAAAGAACGAGATAAAGAAAAGCTAAACCAAGTTCACAAATTTAAATCATCTCGTGTATTGCTCATAAACTCTCATCTCACTTGTCTTTCAAGCCTATATATTCTACTCCTTTCCCTCTCATATATATGTGGTAGGCTTTATATGGAGCTTTGGGAAAGTTTAGTCCTAACAAGATTTTATAAATGAGGTATTGTCAAAACAAGACAAGCTTCTCATGGTCTTACCGAGACTCGTCAAAAAGGTCATTGGAAAATAATGTTAATCAAGGAGGGGAAAGAGAAAAATACACACACTTTTAGACGAGTGGACATGTGCAAATGGCAAAGAGTGATCCCAAGGCACAGAGGAAGTCCTCGTTATCGGATTGCACATGGTTGGAAAATGAGAATGGATCTTTTTAACTTGAAGCCTTGAATGCACTCTTAGAGAACCGGGTAGTTCACTTTACGAACATATTTTTTTTTCTTTCTCTTTCTTTCTTTCATATATATATATTTTTTTTCTTTACCTTGAAAGTCATGAATATCGCCGGATTTTTTTTTCTTCTTTCATCATCATTTTTTTAAATATTCCCCTTTTAACTCTAAAACTGCACCGTACCTACCTCCTCCCCCATGCTTAGACGTTGCTCGTCCTCGAGCAAAGAGGCGAAAAATAAGGTAGGTACCGGAGATATTTTTCCTTGGAGAGATACTTGAAATCTTCAACGTTGGCACCGTCTTGCGATCTTCCTTGAATTGATGATCCATTCTCAATGATAGGTTGTAGTCAAGGAGGTAATCACAAAAAGATGATATTTGGTTTACGGGTGGATATCCGGCGAAGTTTGTGAGATCACCGATGCGGGGATACACAATGCACGGATAAAAGGCTAGCAAAAAGATAGATACGCAAAAACGGAATGACCAGCTTCTTAGTCTCGGGCCAGAGAAATCATGGCCTGCAATAACTCACTCAAAAATAAATCTTGTACACTAAGGTTTATGCACTCAAATATATATAAGGCTCTGGATAGGTTGAGCAACACACAAGTGATAATTGTGACAAGGTTAGCGATATTTTTGAGCATAAAAGACATCTTTAATCTATTCATAACTTGAGAGCACATTAAACACTATGGGTCTTTATTTTAATCATAACCTCCGCTGAAAATTAAGCTAGTATTTAAACAAATTCAGATCTGTATTTTTAAGAGAGCACTAGCTTAAACATGCATAAATCAATTACAAAGATGAACAAAGCTGCAATTTTAATCATATATCATCATGGCACGAATTTTGTAACTTTTCCAATGATATAATCAAGGTGGTGACTTTATTAATGGTGACATCAAGTTGAAATACACACTGAAAATAAACAAACATGCTTGCTGAAATTTAAATAAAAACAGAAAATACTACGCAAACACACATAAGCAAAAGCTGAAAATTACGAGAGAAAAAGAAAAGAAAAGAAAACTAAAGTTCCTAAATCTTCTAGTCCTCCGCCGGTGGTTGATGTTGATAATCTTGATAATAATACCCTTGCTCATAATATGATTGGACATTTCCTCCGACGAATTGATTTGGCTCCACAAGGTGAAGGCGTCCAAGTCCGAAGGCGATATTTGCGTTGCCTTCACCAAGTTGAGTTGCGTTAGCTTGGATGGCTGCGATGTTTTGAGCGTTTCTTGCAGCATACCCTCCAATAATGGCCATGCTTTGTTGTGGTTGGGGATGATGAGCGTAGGACTCCGCGAACTTAGCGTTGGGCACAACATAATTTTGTGGGGGTACCGGTGCACCACCCCCCCATGCTTGTCCTTGTGACCCTCCGTAATAACTTGGCGGAGGAGGGACCCCGCCGAATGGTTGCACATTGGGTTGTGCTCCACTCGCTTGTGCGGAGGATGTTCCCTCCTCTACGATTCTTCCTCTTTTGTTCTTCCTTGCGGGGACAAGTAGTCCCTCTTCCAACCAATCTTCCCTCCCTTCGGTGAAAAGCCTAAGCCTCTCATTCGGAAGGGGTAGGTTCACTATGGCCAACCGATAACCTCCTCTCTCATCTCCACTAATGTATTTGCCTTGCCGCAAATACTCGAAACCGAGAGAGGTACCACGCAAAAGGTGAGCGGGGTTTTTTGCGATCCCCGGTCGCAAGGAAAAGGCCAACATGGAGAGGTAACACCCCGAACCAATATTACCCGCCCCCGATGTTGCTTCACAACACCAACGGTTGATCATGAGGTAAGAGGGGTCAATTGGCTGCCTGGCAATTAAAGCCGAGTATAGCCAATTCAACTCCGTGTCGGTCACCTTTGTTTCCTTCATCCTCCCCAATACCCTCTTGCACATCCAAGAGTGAAATATCCGGATAATGGGGTTGCGGATGCAATTGCGTTGTTGATGGGCTTCTCCGGAGATCATGTTTCAAAATCCCGCCAACATGCCGGGTGGCGAGTCAACTTTCTCCCGAGCTCCCTTGTGGAATCCAAGCAGCTCCCTAACGTGCTCTTAGGGAACCACTTGCTCGATTCCCTCCAAACGGAATGACAAGCTTTGCACCCCATCATCATCAACGATGGGTGCAATAGTCATCAAAATTTCCAAGGCGTAACCCAAATGGGTGTCCACCGATATTCCGTTGGAGAACCGCACCCATCCGAGGTGCCCCAACATATAGTATATGTCGGTGCAAAAACCCAAGGTGTAGAGTGCTTGGTCGTCGAACTCGACATTCGGCACAAGCCTCTTCTCAAGATTGGCGAGCCTCTCCTCCTCCTCCGCCGACAAGATGATGAAGCCGTACGAAGAGTGTGTCGGGGTGTAAGGAGGTGGTGCGGTTGAGCGAGTCGATCGTCGTGGTGGCGCGGGCTGCTCCTCCGTGTGCCCACGAGGTTCGGTGAACCTCATGGAAGTGCTTCTCGCAGCCCTCATACCACCAAGGAGGAGAGCGTCGTTCCTCCTCGGTGGTGCCGTGTCCGTCTCCATGCTCCGGGAGACTCGGAAACCGAGTGCCTCCTCGAAGACGTGGTTGATGACGGCTTGGACGATGAAGAACTCTTCTTCTTGGAGAAGAGACTTGTGGTCTTCTTCCACATGGTTGCTGCACTCTTTCTTCAACTAAAATTCCGGGTTGCAACCGGTAAACTAGGCACTTAAACTCTTTGCTTCGGATGTGGAGTTTGAGTGGATTAAGGATGTGGATTTTTCTTGAGCTATCAAGCTTGGGATGGTTGGCTATGTCTACGGAGGTTCGAGCACACAAACTTGAACACACAAACAAGGGAAGGAGAGGGAAGCTTGCACCGAGAAAACGGGAGCCGGGGGGCTCCTTAAGTAGGTCAGGCCGGCCGGCCTGGGCCGGCCGGCCCGGGGCTCCTCTGGCTCCTCCCCGCCGCGTCTTTTTCCCAGCACGATCATTTCGCCTCTGCAACTTTCCTGCCCGCGTGCTCCACGGGTTGCACCGCCCAAACGCTCTCGTCCACTCCTTTTCTTGAATTATTGGTCCTCCCACTTGATGCTCCATGCTTTGGGTCATGTCCATGCTCCCTAGCTCCACTTGCTTCACATGCCACCATGAAAATCCTGCAAAGTTGATGCTTGCTGCCCACCATGCTTGTCCTTTGCATGTGGAATTGGTGAAAGTTGATAAAAGGGCATCCAATGGTGCATGCATGATTAATTCACACTAGATTGCCTTCATTTAGGTGTGTTTAAGGTTAATCACTCCTCTATTTCGAAATTTAAAATATTTTTCAGAGCCATGCAAGAGCTCAAGCATAATTTTAGAGAAGTTTTTAAACCATTAAAAACAAATGTAAGTCGAAAATATTTTTCGACTACGTCGATTTCGGTCTCACCGGTATAGTTTGCTTTCATCGGTTGAGAGCGAACGTTTTCCCGGCTTGATCATGGGGGCATAGGTTTAGGTTCTAATTTTGGCTAAATAAGAAAGATTTTGAATAAAACAAAATTAGAATAGGCTTAGAAAAATTCTAATCCTAGAGAAACCAAGGATAAAGATTTTTAAAACCAACCAAAAGCTTTGATTTCTAGGTTCACGCGAGTCCTACCACGTGCTGAATTTTATTAACACTTAAACATAAATCGTGGCTCCACTCGTGTGGTTTTAGCATGAAAAGTAAGTCAACCTCAGCACCATAATGAGGGTGAAAGGTTGAGTTAAGGTTCTGAAATTATTTGGTTGAGGGTTTCTCGAAAAGAAAAGAATCAAACAAGCACATAGGAGGGTTCATGCAAAGGGTTTATGATAAAGCAAACATTCAATCAAGAATTATGTCTCTAATATTGTTCAACCACTTCTAAGTCTAATGTCTTTGCGTAGTAAAACTCAAAAACTAAATTATTAAAAATACTCGAAAAACCCGGAATCGGGTTGTCCTCCCGTAGCTTATTCTTGACTCGACGAAACGGGTTGCCTCCCGCCTAGCGCTTCGTTTATAGTCTATAGCTAGACTTCTTCACTTGATTACTCCGGATCAATGCTCTTTGCGGGCATTGCAATCTTGGGTACCCACTTCCGCACCATCTTGGGCGCGGGCTTGTCTTCTGCTTAGTTGGCTTAGTCATTTTTTTGGTCTTCACGGGCGGCTTCTCTTCCTTTGTCTTGACGGATGCAACACCTTCTTTGATTTTCGTTACGTTCATTTTTTTTCGGCTCCTTCTTCTTTTTCAGCCCCTCCGTTTGTTTTGGTTCTCCCTTCACTCCAATCATGTTGCATGCCTCAATCCTTGGACGGAACTTGAAGGAACTCCTTTCTCCGTTGATATCGAACATGATCTCCCCCTTGCCAACATTAATTGTAGCTCCCACGGTCTTGAGGAACGGCCTCCCTAGGATGAGCGGCGGCTTCTCCCTCTCTCCCATCTCGAGCACAACGAAGTCGACGGGAATGAAGTGGTGTCCAATCTTCACGGGTACATCTTCAGCAATGCCCAAGGGATAGCGAATGGAGTTGTCTCCCAACTCCAAACATATTCCCGTAGGCTCCATCGGTAGGCGTAGCTTCTCGAACACATCCCTCGGCATGACGCTCACACTAGCTCCAAGGTCGCATAACGCCTTCTCGAAGTTGAAAGAACCAACGAACATGGAATTGTAGGGCACCGGGGGTCTTTTTGCTTCTCTAGCCCATAAGCAATAGCTGCACTACACTCCTCGGACATCTTGACATGATCTACCCCGAGTGTTGCTATCTCATATTTATTTGCAAGTATGTCTTTAAAGTAACGAGAATATGTAGGTACTTGTAGGGCATCTAGTAATGGCATGTTGATGCTAAGTCTACGCACAACTTCCACAAACTTCTCAAAGTGGTAGTCAAGTTTACCTCGGAAGTAGCGTGGCTTGAGTTGCGGTATCCTCGTGTCATCCTCCGGCATCTCGAATTCGGGTTCCTCGGTGACGATCCCCGTAACCTTCTCTTTAGCAGCCTCCTTCCACCTCGGTGGACGGTTTAAGCTTCCTTGCTCCCGCGGAACGTTCCGGATCTTCGGTCTCCTTCCCCCGAACGCGTTTGAATGGCCTTCGCCGATTCGGGACATTTGGGTTGTCCGGAAGCTTCCCTTCATCATTAGAGAGGCGCCCCGCAAGTTGTCCAACTTGCGTCTCGAGCATCTTCATCATGTTGAGCATTTGATGATTGGAACTTCCGACCTCCGTCACTTTGCTATCGATGTTCTCCAACACCTTGTCTATGGTCTTGAACTTGGTGACGGTGTCCTTGTTGATCTTAGCTTGCTCATCCATGAACTCCTTCAATTGTATCCGAAGCGGAACCGCGTTAGGAATAGATGAGCTTGCATTAAATTGAGGCCTACCTTGCCCGTAGCGGAAGTTCGGCAACTCTCCCTTCCTCATGTAGTCGAGCACTTTGGCTTCCTCCGGACAATCTTTGCGGACATGGGCATACTCTCCACATTCTTCGCATGTGGACCTTGCTTCGGTGGCCTTCAAGTCTTGAGCCTCCTTCTTTTCTATCTCCATCTTCTCCAACCTCCTCATGAGCGAGTCGATCTTGCCTTCAAGTATGTCTTCCTTCTCCACTTTCAAGACTCCTTTGACGTTCCCCATGGGTTGAGCCGGGTGTAGGCGCCGGATGACGCCCACGTGTCAATATCCGCGACCTTCTTGAATAGCGTGAAAGCTTCCGTCGGTGTAAGCTCGATGATAGATCCTCCCGCCGATGCATCAATGATCGTCCTTGACGCCATGGTGAGTCCTTGATAGAACTTTTGCACGAGGTGTTCCTTCGGGAACGTGTGATGTGGAACCGCCGGGTGTACTCGTTAAAGCGCTCGAATGCCTCCAAGATAGTTTCCATAGGATATTGAACAAAGATGGCAATCTTATTACGCAAGCTTTGAGTTTTACCCGGTGAGTAGTATTCCTTCATGAAAGCCTTCATCAACGTGTTCCAATTTTGCACCGTCTCCGCCGGTTGAGAGTGGAACCATTGCAAAGCCTTCCCGAGCGGTGAAAACGGAAAAAGCCTTGCCCTCATTTGATCTTGAGTCACCCCATCCATGTTGAAAGTCGACATAGTTGAATGAATGCTTGGAGGTGAAGGTTCGGATCCTCTTTGCCGGTGAAGGGTGAATGTTGCACCATGCGGATTGTTGAGGTCTTGATCTCGAACGGTCTTCCGATCTCCTCGAGGTTCAAGATTGGTAGGTCGATGATGTCTGGGGTGCATAGCTCCCCAATCTTGCGTTCTTCCGGTGGTTGGTCACCCATTGGTGGAGGTCGATTCTCCCGCGGACTTTGAGGTGGTGAATTCTTCGGAGATTCCTGCGATCCTTTGTCTTCCGACTCCGAATCTACAAAATCCGGCTTTTTAGCTTGATGTGCTTCGCGTCTCCTTAGCACTGTAAAGTTTTTCTCGGATCATCCACAAAATTATTGGGTTTGTTGGAGAGGTAGCCGTCCATCTCCTGTTAGGGTTAGCAATAAACAAAGTATGCAAAAAAACTAGAAAACAAAACAAATCTATAAAGACTAGAGTTAGACAAACTAGATTAGATGTATTTTGAGGATGATCAAAATTTAGTAGATGCAAAAATAAAACAAAATCAGTACTGAAAATTACAAAAAAAGCAATAAAAAATCAAATCTTGATCACTTGTTCCCCGGCAACGGCGCCAGAAAAAGGGGCTTGTTGACGGTTAATAATTGTATCAAAGTTCGTTCGTGACTCGCAAGCGTACAAGTCTCCCGTCGTAGTCAAGGGACCCTTCTTCCCTCGAGTGGTGAACCCAAGGTATCGAATCCGTGGAACAAATGTGTGACGCAAGACTTAATCTATTAAAGCCAAGTAACTTCAATATTCGATAAAAGACCTAATGCATCTAAGTAAAAGACACAAAACGAATCTAATCTACTAAAAACCGGAGAAAACAAAGTAAGATTGGGTAGATAAACCGATCTAGAGGGATCGGGGTAAGCCTTTTGTTGAAGTTCCAAGCAAGAGAAGAAGTAGCAAATCGAATCTTAATAAAAGCCTCTTTAAATCGTGGTTTCCCGTCCAAATCCGAAAACATCCGCCTTTCGAGACCCCCGTTCTGTCACAACGTATCCCTATTCATGCGGGGAGCTTAGGGCGAGTCAAAAGACAAGTCGAGATTCTTTCGGAAGATCCGGCGTGTACCTCTAGCCACCGCGGCTACAAGAACACCCTATGTAATCTATCTCGAGAATAGAATTGAAATAAGCAAAGCCAATCGAAAAACGAAATCTTCGAGGAAACACTTGATCGCTAGGAAAAGATTCAACTTGATAATTCAACTATGACAATGATACATACACAAGATCACCACCGGGATCCTTCCTTGATCTTGCTTCTAGCTCCGGAACTCCGACGTGGTCTTCCGTGCAAGGTTCCCACGTCGGCTAGGGGAACCCTAGTCAACTAGCTCGACCCTCTCCTCTCCGAGATGGTGTCCCTCTCTTCTCTCGCTTCTCGGCGGCCGAAGACGAAATCTTCTCTCCGTGGCTCTCGGTCGGGGGACTATAAATAGCCCGATTGGCGGCTAGGGCAAAGGAGGGCGAATTTGGGCCCAAAATGGGCACAGGGCCGACCGGACCCGGGCCGGCCGGCCCGGGCCCATTTAGGCCCGGCCCGTGGGCTCCTTTGCCCCACGTCGGTTCCCTTGCTTCTCGGATGTTTCCCCCTTCGCATGTAGGTCCATGTCGTCGGTTTCTCTCCGAATTGGACTCAACTCCTTGTCTTGCAAGATTCGGCACTTTTACGGTCGGGTCCCCGGAGTCCGTCGTCTTCTCGGATCAAGTCCCCGGCTTCTTGGAGTTAAGTTTGCTTCATTGCATGACTTGTTCGGGGCTTCAAGGTCTTGTCATGAGGTGCTTGATGAACTTATCCCGAAAGTCTTGCATTCAACACTAAAACCCTGCATAAACATTAAACTCCAAAACCGACATGCACACGTGAACTTGTTATACCACGGGGGTTAGTACCAATGGATAAGGTATAAAACTCATGCCAACACCGAAGGTAAACTCATGGCTAGGTTGACGTATTTTCACCGTCAACAGCGGTCAAGCTCTTACACTCTTTGAATCATACAATATGGGGCGGAAAGTTCGAGGCCATTGTAGAGTCGGAGAAGTATGACACTCTGACGGTGAACGAGCTATTCTCGAAGCTCATGTCGGCTGAGGTGGATAGGGGCATGACTGCCAAGCTCGAGGGACCGACTGATTCCCATAGTCTTGCCTTCGTTGGTGGTTCGAAAGGAAAGGCTAACACTAACCCATCCACCAGGATGTTCTCTTTGTCCTCCTTGATGTCTATGCCAGATAACGAGTTCGACGTGCTTGGAGAGGACGAGCTAGCCCTTCTGACGAGGCGGTTCGAGAGGCTGCACGAGAACCGAGTGAACATGAGGTGGAACACGAGGACATGCTTCCAGTGCAGCAAGCCAGGACACTTCGTCGCCGACTGCCCGGAGAAGGTCGAGAACAAGGACGGCTACAAGCACAAGTCAAGGAACGATGGCAAGTACCGGTCGAGGCGCGACCACAAGAGCAAGTACAAGAACAAGCACAAGGACGAGCGACGATCGGGGAAGAAGGAGAGCCGAGGCAAGGCCCGAGCGATGGTTGGAGCGAGCGACGTCGACTCCAGTTCCGCGTACTCCACCTCGAGCTCGAGTAGCATTGAAGACAAAGGTGATCGTCGCAAGAGCAAGAAGTCGTCCAAGAACCTGAGTGGGCTGAGCTACTTCGCTGGAGATGGCGTCTGCACCATGGCGCTGAGTTCCGGCAGCAAGAAGAGCACACAGAGCGACTCGGACTCTGAGTCCGACGATGAGGTGCGTGATGAACTTCCCTTCTTGCGTAAGGAGAATGAAAGGCTTGGCTCTTTGCTCGATAACCGTGATGACATGCTTAGAGAGGCAAACAAAATGAGAAAAGAGCTTAGGGCTTCACTCGAGGATGCTAGGACTAGAGTGGCTGATCTAGAAACACAGGTTCTTGATAGCAGGCTTGAGATTGATTACCTTAAGGCTAGTCATGTTGTTTCGGATGAGGTTGATTGTGTTGATTGCTCCATCTTTCTTGCTGATCTTGCTTTGTTCAAGGAAAAGCATGCCTCCAAGTGTGAGGAACTAGATGTGCTTAGGGTTGAAGTGGCTGAGCTTAAATCTAGATCTGCTTTGCTAGGTGCTTGCACTTCTTGCCCTGTTTTGCATGCTAAAATTGAAGAGATGCATGCTTACACTAGTTCTCTTGAGGCTAAATTGAAGGAACCCATGCCCACATCATGCTCTTGCTGTGAAATGCATGCTTTGAAAAATTTGAAACTTGCACATTATGTTGATCGTTTGCAGGATGTGAATGATGAGCTGAGAAAGTTGATGGGTTGGTTGTCTGGTCATGAGTCTCAGACGAGGATGATGATCGAGGCATTCAAGAGGTAGGATGGTGAGGGACTTGGGGCAAATAAAGTTGGTGAAGGAAGTGGAGAGAATATCCCAGAGCCACCAAAAACCCACGATAAGAATGATTTTCCCCCAAAACCTAACCATCTTAAGAACCGACTAGACACAACCCCAGCTCCACCCGTGTTTCCTACACCCACAAATGATCTCCAAAAGCCTATCAAGTTTGTGAGCACTCCCGGGAAAGTGTTCTTTGGGAAAGAGAGTGAGAAGGCTAGTGAGGAGAAACCGGTGGAGAAGTTGAGTGGAGAGAAACCATGTGAGCAGCCCCAATCCAAGCCTAAACCTAAACTTGTGAGGTTCCATTGTGGCTATTGTGGAAGAGATGGTCACAAGGATGAGTTTTGCTTCAAGAGGAAGCGAGAGGAAAGGATGGCAAAGGAGTGCGCGAACAAGGATAGGTACAACCCTTCCCATGGTGTACCTAGGCTTCGTATGCCACTGCCCAGGGGTAAAGCTATGGTGAGAAGTGTTCTGGCATGGGGAGATGCGAATTCCCGCAGCCGAGGAGCTGTTCTGGAGAGGGCGGTCAAACCGGCCTGGCTAGGCGGCCAGACCTGCCCTGCCCAGAGGGGGGCGGTAGACCGGTCTGGCTAGGCGGTTCAACCGCCCCCCAGAATTCCGGGAGGAGTGGTTTTCGAGGTGGTTAGTTGAGAGGTTTCAGTTCTGGAGATAGTTGTGCTAGTGGTTGGCCTGGAGAGTCAGCAGGTGGTCATTTCAGGTGGGCGACTTGAAGAACATTTAGTTGATTGACTCCGGTTGCTCGAGGCATATGACCGGAGACAGGGGTGGTTCTCAAGTCTCGTCCCGGTGGTGACGAAGAGGTACATCACTTTTGGGGACAATGGGCGTGAGCGTGTGCTTTCAGAAGGTGAGATTAAGGTGAGTGACAAGATCACTCTGAGGCGTGTTGCTCTTGTTCAACCGCTGGGGTACAATCTGCTTTCTGTGTCCCAGCTGTTGGATGAGGGCTTTGAGGTGTTGTTTTGGCCAGGTGGTTCTCGGATTTTGGACTCTTGAGGGGACCTTGTTTGTATGGTCGTTCCCGAGGGTCATGTGTTTCGTGCTAATTTTTCTCAGTCTTCGGGTGTGGAGCATTGTTTCTTGGCTGGTTCTTCAAGTGAGTTGTGGAAGTGGCATAGGAAGTTGGGTCACTTGAGCTTTGACCTTTTGTCGCGCTTGAGTAAACTCAATTTGGTCCGAGGATTGCCACGGTTGAGGCTTGAGAAAGAGTTGGTTTGTGCGCCGTGTAGGCATGCCAAGATGGTAGGCTCTTCTCACCCGCCTCTCACTGATGTGATGACTTAGCGTCCATGCGAGCTGCTCCATATGGACCTTGTTGGCCCAGCTCGTGTGCGATCTGCGGGTGGGAAGTGGTATGTCCATGTTGTGGTGGACGACTATTCTCGGTATGCGTGGGTGTTCTTTCTCGAGGATAAGGGGGAGACGTTTGGTTTTGTTCGAGATCTAGTCTTGAGGTTGAGGAACGAGAGGCACGGAGATGACATACGAGCTATCCGCAGTGATAATGGTTCGGAATTCAGAAACTCTCGTTTTGAAACCTTTTGCCATGACTTGGGTCTTGAGCACCAGTTTTCGAGTCCGTATACGCCTCCCCAGAATGGTGTTGTGGAAAGGAAGACAGGACCTTGTGCGAGATGGCTCGGACGATGCTTGATGAGCATAGGACTCCGAGGAGGTATTGGGGCGAGGCGGTGAATACCGCGTGCTATGTGTCGAACGGGATCTACCTCGAGTGCACAAGAAGAAAACATGTTACGAGTTGATGCATGGTCGCACACCCTAGGTGAGTCACTTCCATGTCTTTGGTTGCAAGTGCTTCATTCGAAGAAAGGCGGGGAAGTTGGATAAGTTTGAGGCTAGGTCTGTCGATAGTATTTTCTTTGGTTATGCATCTCATTCTAGAGCATATCGTGTGCTCAGTCTTGAAACTAACCAAATCATGGAGACTTGCGAGGTAACCTTCGACGAGACAGAGCCACGTAGTCAGCTTGTCTTTGAGTGTGCAGGTGATGATGAGCCTGGCGAGGAGATCTTTCAGGAGGAGGAGCATGAACATGGAGACGATGATGATGGTGGTGCCGTGCCCCCGGCTGAACATGTACCAACTACTTCGACAACGATGGCGGACGGACCCTCTCCTACACCTATAACGATGAATCAAGAACGAGGAGAAGTTGTTGCTGAGGGGGAGGTAGCATCGAGGCGAGAACCTCCCCGGCGAGTATAAGTGGATCACCTAGCTTCGAAACAACTCCCATTTCGCTCATGCTGCATTTGTTGCTACTTTTGAGCCCAAAGAATTTTGAGAGGAATCAGGTTTGATAGTTGGTTGACCCTCCCCGAGGGTGTAAGCCAATTGGTACAAAGTGGGTGTAGAAGAACAAAGAGGGAGAGAAAGGTGAGGTCGTGAGGAACAAGTCGAGGCTTGTTGCTCAAGGGTTCAGTCAAAAGGAGGGGATTGACTACGAGGAGACCTTTGCTCCCGTAGCCCGTTTGGAGGCGATTAGGATCCTTCTAGCCTTTTTCGTGGCTAAAGGGTTCAAGTTGCACCAAATGGATGTGAAGAGTGCTTTTCTGAATGGTGTGTTGGAGGAAGAAGTGTATGTGAGGCAACCTCCGGGGTTTGAGAGTGAGAAGTACCCCCACCGGGTGTACAAGTTGAGGAAGGCGGCCGTATGGGTTGAAGCGGCGCCTAGAGCTTGGTATGGTAGGCTGAGGGGGTTCTTGTTTGAGAGAGGTTTTGAGATGGGGAAGGTCGATCAGACCTTGTTTTTGCTGAGGCAGGGCAGAGATATCTTGATTGTGCAGGTGTACGTGGATGATATTGTATTTGGTGGCTCGTCTAACTCTCTTTTTGCAAGGTTCGCAGAGGATATGAGCAGGGAATTTGAGATGAGCATGATGGGCGAGTTGCAGTTCTTCCTCGGGCTACAAATCAAACAATCAAAGGAAGGAACATTTGTGCACCAAGCTAAGTACACCAAGGACATTGTGCGAAGTGAAGGACCGATACGGCGAACCAGAGAGGGGGGGATTGAATGGGAGCCGATAAAAATTCTTCTCGAAGGAGATGGAACCTCCAACAAGATGAACACGACTTCTAACACACGTCTCCGACTCACTACCCAAATTGGCCAAGCCCATGTAGCCACTAGAGTGCCACTGGACCTAGGAACCAACACACAACCTTTCGACCTGAGAACGCAGTAGAACACCAAACCTCGAGTCCACTGACCAACACCGGTCAGACCGGTGAGCACCACCAGTCAGACCGGTCCCTGCTGGTGAAACTGGGCAACTTTCACTAAGTGGCTCCACACAGGTCAGACTGGTGAGACACACCGTGAGGACCATGTGTGGTTCGAGGACCGGTGGATGGTCGCTCCCTTGTGTGATGAGTGATTGACAATGTTGTGTGGACTGATTCTTGGCTAAGTATTGCAGGTGCAGGTTGCGGCTTGACTCGTGTTGGTGCAGGTGAAGAACAAGCACGAAAGGTCGTTGCCGGTGAGGCCTCCGGTGTGGAGAAGACAAGTAGGCTTCGTTCGAGGGACCCGGTGGCCGGTGGGGGTCAAGTGCGGGCCGCATGGTGGCATGAACGGCAAGATGAAGTCGTGGACGGTTTCTTGGTAGAGCCTCAAAACCAAGGTCGAGTCGGGACTACGTGGGAGCCGAGTCATGAGTGGAGATTGGCGGAGGCTACACCGAGTTCGCGGGGTTTGCAGTGGTTCACCAGAAAACCACTGGGTTACTCAGTTGAGCCACAAAACCGAGGCCGAAGGCTCGACGAGGTGGTGCGGTCACCCAGGCCGGTTCAACCGCCCAGGAGGGGCGGTCGGACCGCTCGGGCCGGTCGAATCTCCGGGCCGGTCCTAACCGCCCGTGGGGGGCGGTCGACCGCCCCGGCCGCCGGCGCGAGAAGCTTCGAAGCGGAGGACACGCGTCGGGATCGCAAGGCTTGCGTCGAGGCTAAGCGAGGTTGCGGTCGCCGGGCATCCGTCCGATTGTGAAGACATGAAGACTTCGGATCCTCCCTCGAGGGGCATGTATCCCTAGTTATTAGTGAAGGGTAGTTTAGTCTTTTGGGTGCCTCCATATATACTCATTGAATGGGTGGATGGCAGCCAACTCTTGGAACCCTAGCTCATTTGTTTTTCCATTTTCGTTCTCTATTTTCCTTAGGATTTTAGAGGACTAGCTTGAGAGCTTCATGTGAGATCTAGAGAGAGGGATGGATGTTTGGGTGGCAAGCTAGACCTTGTACGAACCTTTCATGGCATGTATAGATGGTTCGGCATTGTTCATCATGGTGGTTTTCCCGTCTCTTTTGTGTTGATTTTCGAAGCTCTTTGTTGGCGGTGTTTTGAGGACGATTTCTTGGGGTTTTTTGTGGGTGTCACGTATGAGGTTCTTGTGCCTCTTTGGCTGGTGACTTTGCCCCCAAATCTCCTTTGAATCGGACTCGATTCGGTGGTTTCTCGAGTTGGGCGAGTTCTTTACCTAGAGAAGCGATTTCTTCGATTCCTCTTGATTGTGAGCGTTTCGGGTCGATTCCTTTAAGGTAGAGGTTGCCCAGGAGGTAACCCAGCTATTCCCGAAGTTTTGGTGCAATCCGTGGAGTGATTCGGGAGATCGGGCGCGAGGAAGTTGAGGTTTGACCCGCGGGTTCGTTTTCTGGAAGGGGCGGTCTAACCGCCTGCAGGGGGCGGTCTAACTGCCTTGGGTGTTTCCAAGTTGAAGTTTTGTTTCACCGGATTTTCCTCTGTGAGTTTGTTCGCCTTGATCAGAGGAGTGTCTGGGTGAAATTTAGGGTCGTTCTCGTGTTGTTTGCTAGGTGTTCTTGGTTGGAGTTCGTTGCTGGATACATGAGGTTAGACCGCCCCTGGTAGCCGGTCTAACCGCCCCTAGGCCCCTGGGTGGAGTTTTGGTTTTCACCAAGATTTTCTGGTAGCTAGCATGGCCTTGACCAGAGATCTTTGTTGGTGAAACTGGGGTGAGTTTTGGTGCTCGGAAGAGGCGTTTCGGAGGATTTCTTGGTTACCAGGTGGAGGCGGTCTAACCGCCCCCTATACCCGGTCTAACCGCCCCCTTCGGTTAGCCGGCTTTCGAGTTGTTTCCGCTATCGTTGCTGCGTGTGTGTTGTGGTTCTTTGGTAGAGTTTGTTCCTAGGACCGGTAGCACTCCGGTGGCTACGTGGTTTTGGCAAACGGAAGGTAGAAGTGCGTAGTGTGTGATTTCGGGGGGTTCGACCGAGCTAGTTCGTCTTGTCGGAGTTTCAATCTCCCTCGAGAAGAATTTTTATCGGCTCCCATTCACTCCCCCCCCCTCTCCCGGTCGCCAAATCGGTCCTTCAAGTGGTATCGAGCCGGTTCGGGTCTTTGTTGACTCTAACCGGTCTAAGATCCAAGGATGGTGTACCGAGAACGGGGTTCCGGTCCTCCACACTTTGATGGCAAGAACTACCGGATGTGGAGCAAGCGGATGGGTGCGTTCCTCCGCGGAAAGGGTCGGATCCTTTGGGATGTCACGGTGGACACAGGCTATGTCCGGCCGATGGACATCCTCGCTCCCGAGATCGACGGACGGATTCGACACCAACAACAAGGCGGACGACTACTTGTTTCGCGCTTTGTGTCGGCCGAGTTCGATCGGGTGCACACCGAGCACTTGGCTTGTAGGATTTGGGCGGTCTTGAAGGAGGCTCATGTTGGGAACGCCCGTGTTCGAGCACGATTGTATGCGACCTACGGAGAGAGTACGAGAACTTCACTCATCTCCCCGGTGAGTCCATCGATGCCTTGTTTCGAGGTTCACGGTGGTTGTGAACAACATGAGGGCCAATGAGGACGTGCTCCCGTACGATGATCATGATAGAGCGGTCAAGCTCTTACACTCTTTGGATCGTACGATATGGGGCGGAAAGTTCGAGGCCATTGTGGAGTCGGAGAAGTATGACACTCCGACCGTGAACGGCCGTTCTTAAAGCTCAAGTCGGCCGAGGTGGATAGGGGCATGATCGCCAAGCTCGAGGGTCCGACTGACTCCCATAGTCTCGCCCTCGTTGGTGGTTCCAAAGGAAAGGCTAACTCTAACCCATCCACCAGGATGTTCTCTTTCTCCTCTTTGATGTCTATGCCAGATGAGGAGTTCGACGAGCTTGGAGAGGACGAGCTGGCGCTCCTGACGAGGCGGTTCAAGAGGCTGCACGAGAACCGCGTGAACATGAGGAGGAACACGAGGACATGCTTCCAGTGTGGCAAGCCAGGACACTTCGTCACCAACTGCCCGGAGAAGGCCGAGAACAAGGACAGCTACAAGCACAACTCGAGGATGGACGGCAAGTACCGTTCGAGGCGCGACCACAAGAGCAAGCACAAGAACAAGTACAAGGACGAGCGACGATCGAGGAAGAAGGAGAGCCGAGGCAAGGCCCGAGCGATGGTGGGAGCGAGCGACGTCGACTCCAGTTCCGCGTACTCCACCTCGAGCTCGAGTAGCAGTGAAGACGAAGGTGATCGTCGCAAGAACAAGAAGTCGTCCAAGAACCTGAGCGGGCTGAGCTGCTTCGCGAGAGACGGCTTCTGCACCATGGCGCTGAGCTCCGGCAGCAAGAAGAGCACACAGAGCGACTCGGACTCTGAGTCCAACGACGAGGTGTGTGATGAACTTCCCTTCTTGCGCCAGGAGAATGAGAGGCTTGTATCTTTGCTTGATAACCGTGATGACATGCTTAGAGAGGCCAAGAAAATGAGAAAAGAGCTTAGGGCTTCACTCGAGGATGCTAGGACTAGAGTGGCTGAGCTAGAGACACAGGTGCTTGATAGCAAGCTTGAGATTGATTCCCTTAAGGCTAGCCCTGTTGTTTTGGATGAGGTTGATTGTGCTGATTGCTCCATATTCCTTGTTGATCTTGCTTTGTTTAAGGAGAAGCATGCCTCCAAGTGTGAGGAACTAGATGTGCTTAGGGTTGAAGTGGCTGAGCTTAAGTCTAGACCTGCTTTGCTAGGTGCTTGCACTTCTTGCCCTGTTTTGCATGCTAAGATTGATGAGATGCATGCTTACACTAGTTCACTTGAGGCTAAATTGAAGGAACCCATGCCTACATCATGCTCTACCTGTGAAATGCATGCTTTGAAAAATTTGGAACTTGCACATTATATTGGTCATTTGTAGGATGAGAATGATGACTTGAGAAAGTTGATGGGTTGGTTGTCTGGTCATGAGCCTCAGTTGAGGATGATGATCGAGGCGTTTAAGAGGCAGGATGGTGAGGGTCTTGGGGCAAACAAGGTTGGTGAGGGAAGTGAAGAGAATATCCCAGAGCCACCAAAAACCTACCACAAAAATGATTTCCCTCCAAAACCCAACCATCTTAGGAACCGACTAGACACAACCCCAGCTCCACCTATATTTCCTACACCCACAAATGATCTCCAAAGGCCTATCATGTTTGTAGCACTTCCGGGAAAGTGTTCTTTCGGAAAGTGAGTGAGAAGGCTAGTGAGGAGAAATCGGTGGAGGAGTTGAGTGGAGAGAAACCAAGCGAGCAGCCCCTATCCAAGCCCAAACCTAAGCTTGTGAGGTTCCGTTGTGGCCATTGTGGGAAAGAGGGTCACAAGGATGAGTTTTGCTTCAAGAGGAAGCGGGAAGAGAGGATGGCAAAGGAGTGGGCGAACAAGGATAGGTACAACCCTTCCCATGGTGTACCTAAGCCTCATATGCCACTGCCCAGGGGTAAAGCTGTAATGAGAAATGTTCCGGCATGGGGAGATGTGAGTTCCCGCAGCCGAGGAGGAGTTCTGGAGGGGGCGGTCAGACCAGCCTGGCTAGGCGGTCAGACCGGCCCAGCCCAGAGGGGGGCGGTTAGACCGGCCTGGCTAGGCGGTTTAACCGGCCCCCCCAAAATTCTGGGCGGAGTGGTTTTCGAGGTGGTGAGTCGAGAGGTTTCGGGTCCGGAGGTGGAGTTGCTTGGTGGTTGGTCCGGAGAGAGACGGCGGGTGGTCGGTTGCTAGGCATTCTCCCCCTCGAGTTCACTACGGGGATGAGAGGAGTCGTAGCTTTGAGAAGGAGAGGAGGGACGGTCCACGGGTTGTCTTCCGTGGTTTTGGTCCTCCTCCAGGCAGTGAGGGGTGGTTTTCTCGGAGTGGTTACCGAGGTGGTGTTCGTGGTGGTAGTTATGGTAGGGAAGATGGCTTGATGTGTGCTAACCCCACTTTCGAGCAAATGGCTCGGCACTGGTTTTCCTCTTTTGGTACTAACCCCAGTGCTGAGTCGTTTGTTCGCTCACGTGCTCATTTTTGAATTTCATGTGGGAGACTTGAAAAACATTTGGTTGATTGACTCCGGTTTCTCGAGGAATATGACCGGAGACAGGGGGTGGTGTCGGTGTTTAAACCACTCGACCTCCATGGGAGGTACCCGCAGCAAGGTAGAAGGTGGGGATCGCCATGATCTGGAACCCGAAGGTACGCGCGAGGACACAAGACACAAGATTTATACAGGTTCGGGTAGCCAGAGTAGCTACCCTACGTCCTGTTTGGAGTAGTATTGCGCCCTGCGCTTGGGTTGTTCCCCGGAGGAATTGTGGATGTTTGGCTAGGTACCCGGCCCTCCTTTATATAGTCCAGGGGGCGGGTTCCTAGTCGGTTACAAGGCAGGAGTCCTAGTAGGATTACACAGAGCGAGTCCTAGTAGGAGTACAGGGGAATTCTAGTAGGAGTCCGTCTTCTACTCTTCGTCCTTCCTTGCATGAGTACCCGGGGAGTATGCCCGACAGGTGGTTCTCAAGTCTCGTCCCGGTGGTGACGAAGAGGTACATCACTTTTGGGGACAATGGGCGTGGGCGTGTGCTTTCCGAAGGTGAGATCAAAGTGAGTGACAAGATCACTCTGAGGCGTGTTGCTCTTGTTCAATCGCTGGGGTACAATTTGCTTTCTGTGTCCCAGTTGTTGGATGAGGGTTTTGAGGTGTTGTTTCGGCCAGGTGGTTCTCGGATTGTGGACTCTCGAGGGGACCTTGTCTGTATGGTCGTTCCGAGGGTCGGGTGTTTCGTGCTGATTTTTCTCAGTCTTCGGGTGTGGAGCGTTGTTTCTTGGCTGGTTCTTCGAGTGAGTTGTGGAAGTGGCATAGGAAGTTGGGTCGCTTGAGCTTTGACCTTTTGTCTCGCTTGAGTAAACTCAATTTGGTCCGAGGATTGCCACGGTTGAGGCTTGAGAAGGAGTTGGTTTGTGCGCCGTGTAGGCATGCCAAGATGGTAGCCTCTTCTCACCCGCCTCTCACCTATGTGATGACTGAGCGTCCATGCGAGCTGCTCCATATGGACCTTGTTGGCCCAGCTCATGTGCGATCTGCGGGTGGGAAGTGGTATGTCCTGGTTGTGGTGGACGACTATTCTCGGTATGCGTGGGTGTTATTTCTCGAGGAAAAGGGGGAGACATTTGGTTTTGTTCGAGATCTAGTCTTGAAGTTGAGGAACGAGAGGCACGGAGATGCCATAAGAGCTATCCACAGTGATAATGGCTCGGAATTCAGGAACTCTCGTTTTGAAACCTTTTTCCATGACTTGGGTCTTGAGCACCAGTTTTCGAGTCCGTATACGCCTCCCCAGAATGGTGTTGTGGAAAAGAACAGGACCTTGTGCGAGATGGCTCGGACGATGCTTGATGAGCATAGGACTTCGAGGAGGTATTGGGCTGAGGCGGTGAATACCACGTGCTATGTGTCGAATAGGATATACCTCAGAGTGCACAAGAAGAAGACATGCTATGAGTTGATGCATGGTCGCACACCCAAGGTGAATGACTTCCATGTCTTTGGTTGCAAGTGCTTCATTCTGAAGAAAGGCAGGAAGTTGGATAAGTTTGAGGCTAGGTCTGTCGATGGCATTTTCTTTACTTATGCATCTCATTCTAGAGCATATCGTGTGCTCAATCTTGAAACTAACCAAATCGTGGAGACTTGCGAGGTAACCTTCGACGAGACAGAGCCACGTAATCAGCTTGTCTTTGAGTGTGCAGGTGACGATGAGCTTGGCGAGGAGATCTTTCAGGAGGAGGAGCATGAACATGGAGATGATGAAGATGGCGGTGCGGTGCCCCCGGCTGAACATGTACCCACTACTTCGACTACGATGATGGATGGACCCTCTACTACACCTACAACGACAAATCAAGAACGTGGAGAAGCCGATGTTGGGGAGGTAGCACCGAGGTGAGAATCTCCCCGGCGAGTACAAGTGGATCACCCAGCTTCGAGGATCATCGGCGACATGGATGAACGCACCACACGGTCGAGGGTTCGGAACAACTCTCATTTCGCTCATGCTGCATTTGTTGCTTCTTTTGAGCCCAAAGACATTGGACACGCACTATCTGATCACAATTGGGTTAATTTGATGCATGAGGAGTTGGAGAACTTTGAGAGGAATCAGGTGTGGGAGTTGGTTGACCCTCCCCCAGGGTGTAAGCCGATTGGTACAAAGTGGGTGTGGAAAAACAAAGAGGGAGAGAAAGGTGAGGTTCTGAGGAACAAGTCAAGACTTGTTGCTCAAGGGTTCAGTCAGAAGGAGGGGATCGACTACGAGGAGACCTTTGCTCCCGTAGCCCGTTTGGAGGCGATTAGGATCCTTCTAGCATTTTCTGTGGCTAAAGGGTTCAAGTTGCACCAAATGGATGTGAAGAGTGCTTTTCTAAATGGTGTGTTGGAGGAAGAAGTGTATGTGAGGCAGCCTCCGGGGTTTGAGAGTGAGAAGTACCCCCACCGGGTGTACAAGTTAAGGAAGGCGCTGTATGGGTTGAAGCAGGCGCCTAGAGCTTGGTATGGCAGGTTGAGGGGGTTCTTGTTTGAGAGAGGTTTTGAGATGGGGAAGGTCGATCGGACCTTGTTTTTGCCGAGCCGGGCGGGAGATATCCTGATTGTGCAGGTGTACGTGGATGATATTGTCTTTGGTGGCTCGTCTAACTCTCTTGTTGCAAGGTTTGCAAATGATATGAGCAGGGAGTTTGAGATGAACATGATGGGCGAGTTGCAGTTCTTCCTCGGCTACAAATCAAGCAATCAAAGGAAAGAACATTTGTGCACCAGGCTAAGTACACCAAGGACATTGTGCGGAAGTTCAAGATGGAGGACTCCAAGGCTATGACGACGCCGATGAGTATGACTACGGCTCTTG
This sequence comes from Cenchrus americanus, assembly GCA_947561735.1. Taxonomy (NCBI): domain Eukaryota; kingdom Viridiplantae; phylum Streptophyta; class Magnoliopsida; order Poales; family Poaceae; genus Cenchrus; species Cenchrus americanus. The sequence goes on from OX387245.1 coordinate 170,278,079, forward strand.
ATGTGGACGAGGAAGGTGAACACGTGGACCAGAAGGAGTACCGGAGCATGATCGGGTCACTCCTCTACTTGACGACGACGAGGCCGGACATACAATTCTCGGTGTGTCTGTGCGCTCGTTTTCAAGTGTCTCCGAGGACTTCGCATCGGCAAGCGGTGAAGCGAATTTTCAGGTACTTACGTCACACTCCCGACTTCGGCCTTTGGTACTCCGCGTCCTCTTCTTTGGCACTTCATGGTTTTTCAGACGCGGATTTTGCCGGGTGTCGGTTGGATAGGAAGTCCACTTCTGGGACTTGCCAGTTTTTGGGTTCCTCTTTGGTGTCTTGGTCTTCCCGCAAGCAGTCGAGTGTTGCTCAATCCACGACCGAGGCCGAGTATGTTACCGCTGCTAGTTGCTGCTGTCAGCTCCTTTGGATCACCTACACCATGAGTGACTTTGGTGAGGAGTATACCCATGTCCCACTTCAATGTGATAGCACCAGTGCCATAAGCGTTGCAAAGAACCCAGTGCTCCATTCCAAAACCAAGCACATAGAAGTGAGGTATCATTTTCTGAGAGACAACGTAGAGAAAGGGAAGATAGCTTTGATTCATGTACCCACACATGACCAACTAGCCGATATCTTCACCAAACCCCTAGACCAAGCAACTTTCACTCATTTGTGGGGGGAACTTGGTGTGTGTTTGATTTTCTGAGTTGGGTGTGTGGGAGCTCCTTTGTAGCATATGTATAGTTTCCTTTGTGCATTTCTTGCATTTGGCATGGCATATGTACATGATGTATAGGCATCCTTGTATCTTAGATTGCATGCATTTTGTATCATATGCATTGGATAGGAAAAGCTTCTCCTATATACATTGTTCACCATGGGTTGCTATATATGTTTTTATGAGCTCGTTTGGTATGCAATGGTTAGTTTGACTTAGCTCTTGATGATCTTGTTGAATGATCCATGGTTGATGGCTTTTTTTTGAAAAATGTCACATATATGCTCTCTCATGTGTAAATGCCTTTATATGATCTTGATATGTTTTAGTGGCTTTGCTATGCTTAATTCGTGTTTGGATAGCTAGTTTATTGATCATATGGGGCCAAAGGCTCATTTGCCATCATGAATGTTTAGCCCTCTTGTTTTATCTTGTGGAGGGGCATAAGTTCCTCTTTGTCGCAAAGACATTTCATGTACCAATTATGAATCTGAAAATGAAATGAAAAATGCTTGGAAAATATGCTCCCATGTCATATGTGCTGAAATCAATTTGCTTTGGGTGCTAAACCGTTGCATGATGCCTACCAATGAGAAGTCTCATACGTAGAAGTAGGCACATGGCTCGGTGGCTTTGACATGACATGAGGTGTTTGTGGGTGTTTGTGATTGTCTTATGATTAGAATGGCTGTCCTAGCATGAAGTTTGAGTGGCTTTGCCATTTTGATATGTTTTGCTCATGTTTAGGTATTTGCTTATGAGAGAGTAACTTTTCGCAAAATTACTCAAAACCTGTTTAGCCTTGTCCAATGGTTGTGAACCTTGGTGATCACGTAGTTAAGGTCATTACGAACCTGTCGAGTATCTAACTTGCTCATTTGGACTTGTGTAGCTCCTTGTGATGAATTTTGTATATTTGAGAAGCTATATGTTGAAACTTTTCGCAATTTGCCGTCATTCATGCATTGTCAACAAGGGGGAGAAGTTTGTGCATGCTTTGGGCACCTGGGAGTGTTTGGAAGGTGTTCCAATTGGTTCGGGAAAATTTTGAGCAGTTTGGTGCAGGGCCGGTCTCTTGGGGCGGTCTAACCGCCCCCCAGGTGGTCAGATGAGGCACAGGCGGTCTAACCGCCCCGTACAGGCGGTCTAACCGCCTTGGGCAGAGTGAGCAGGTTTTTGCTCTTTGTTGCATTCCCGCGTTGCTTTGCTGCATTTGTTCAGGGGGAGTGTGCTATGGCTCAGGGGGAGCTTGCATATGTGCAGGGGAGCTCATTGTGGTGTTCGAGTTTCGCTTTGGTGGTTTGCGCTCTTTGCTTGAGCTGTGCTTTGTCTCGGATGTGTCGAGCCGTTTCCCTTGCCTAAGGGGTCCGAGACTTGTCTTCTTCAAGTGATCTTGCTCTTTGCCTTTGTTTGGCTTTCGATCGCTTGTTGGAGTTTCTTTTTGTTTGTTTCTTTTCTTTTTTTTTTCTCTCTTGTTACTTTCGTGTGGTTGTTGTCAATGCACTCATCAAGGGGGAGATTGAGGACCATGCGTGGTTCGAGGACTGGTGGATGGTCGCTCCCTTGTGTGATGAGTGATTGACAACGTTGTGTGGACTGATTCTTGGCTAAGTATTGCAGGTGCAGGTTGCGGCTTGACTCGTGTTGGTGCAGGTGAAGAACAAGCGCGAAAGGTCGTTGCCGGTGAGGCCTCCAGGTGTGGAGAAGACAAGTAGGCTTCGTTCGAGGGACCCGGTGGCCAGTGGGGTCAAGTGCGGGCCGCATGGTGGCATGAACGAGAAGATGAAGTCGTGGACGGTTTCTTGGTAGAGCCTCAAAATCAAGGTCGAGCCGGGACTACGTGGGAGCCGAGTCATGAGTGGAGATTGGCGGAGGCTACACCGAGTTCGCGGGGTTTGCAGTGGTTCACCAGAAAACCACTGGGTTACTCAGTTGAGCCACAAAACCGAGGCCGAAGGCTCGACGAGGTGGTGCGGTCACCCAGGCCGGTTCAACCGCCCAGGAGGGGCGGTCAGACCGCCTGGGCCGGTCAGATCTCCCGGGCCGGTCTAACCGCCCAGGGGGGCGGTCTGACCGCCCTGGCCGCCGGCGCCGAGAAGCTTCGAAGCGGAGGACACGCGTCGGGATCGCCAGGCTTGCGTCGAGGCTAAGCAGGTTGCGGTCACCGGGCATCCGTCTGATGGTGAAGACATGAAGACTTCCGAATCCGCCCTCGAGGGGCATGTATCCCTAGTTATTAGTGAAGGGTAGTTTAGTCTTTTGGGTGCCTCCATATATACTCATTGAATGGGTGGATGGCAGCCAACTCTTGGAACCCTAGCTCATTTGTTTTTCCATTTTCGTTCTCCATTTTCCTTAGAATTTTAGAGGACTAGCTTGAGTGCTTCATGTGAGATCTAGAGAGGGATGGATGTTTGGGTGGCAAGCTAGACCTTGTACGAACCTTTCATGGCATGTATAGATGGTTTGGCGTTGTTCATCATGGTGGTTTTCCCGTCTCTTTTGTGTTGATTTTCGGAGCTCTTTGTTGGCGGTGTTTTGAGGACGATTTCTTGGGGTTTTTGGTGGGTGTCACGTATGAGGTTCTTGTGCTTCTTTGGCTGGTGACTTTGCCCCCAAATCTCCTTTGAATCGACTCGATTTGGTGGTTTCTCGAGTTGGGTGAGTTCTTGAACTAGAGAAGCGATTTCTTCGATTCCTCTTGATTGTGAGCGTTTCGGGTCGATTCCTTTAAGGTAGAGGTTGCCCGGAGGTAACCCGACTATTCCCGAAGTTTTGCTGCAATCCGTGGAGTGATTCGGGAGATCCGGCGCGAGGAAGTTGAGGTTTGACCCGCGGGTTCGTTTTCCGGAAGGGGCGGTCTAACCGCCCGGGTGTTTCCGTGTCGAAGTTTTGTTTCGCCGGATTTTCCTCTCGTGAGTTTGTTCGCCTTGATCAGAGGAGTGTCTGGGTGAAATTTGGGGTCGTTCTCGTGCTGTTTGCTAGGTGTTCTTGGTTGGAGTTCGTTGCTGGGTACAGGCGGTTAGACCGCCCGTGGTAGCCGGTCTAACCGCCCCTAGGCCCCTGGTTGGAGTTTTGATTTTCACCAAGATTTTCTGGTAGCTAGCATGGCCTTGACCAGAGATCTTTGTTGGTGAAACTGGGTGAGTTTTGGTGCTCGGAAGAGGCGTTTCGGAGGATTTCTTGGTTACCAGGTGGAGGCGGTCTAACCGCCCCCTATACCCGGTCTAACCGTCCCCTTCTGGTTAGCCGGCTTTCGAGTTGTTTCCGCTGTCGTTGCTGCGTGTGTGCTGTGGTTGCTGGTAGAGTTTGTTCCTAGGACCAGTAGCACTCCAGTGGTTACGTTGTTTTGGCAAATGGAAGGTAGAAGTGCGGAGCTTGTGATTTCGGGGGTTCGACCGAGCTAGTTCGTCTTGTCGGAGTTTCAATCTCCCTCGAGAAGAATTTTTATCGGCTCCCATTCACTCCCCCCCTCTCTGGTCGCCCAATCGGTCCTTCACACCGGTTGGACCGGTCACAACCTGAAAGCCCCCAAAGCACCAAACAGGCCAACCGATCTCCAAACTGACCCAAACTCGAAACAGCCCCAACACAGAACAACAGCGAACACACCCAGACGTTCACCCGAGCAAAAACCCACCGAGGGTTGCACCGGTCAGACCGGTCAAGAGCACCGGTCAGACCGGTGTAGCCTGGGCAGCTCGGGATGAACATCACCCGCGGGTCAACTCCCCCAAATCAAAACCACGATCTCCCTAATCGCTCCACGGACTTGAACAACACTTTGGGGATAATAGGAACACCTCATGAAGAGTCCATAGCCAAGTTTAATCCCACCAAAACTTGTCCAAAAAAGGAGGAATCAAAGAAATCCCGCCAAGAACATCTCTAACCCTAGAACTCGGAAAACCCCAAAATTGAGCCCCTTACCTCACGAATTTGGGAGGGGAATCACAGCCCAAAGAACCACGAAGGATCCCCACAAATTTCCCCCATCAAATCCCCAAGAAAAAAGGTTCCAAAAACAACCCAAGAAAAACACCAAGAAAGGGCTCCGAAAATCACCACCAAGAACAACCGGGAACAACACAACAAGGCCTTGAGGAACCACGTCGAATCATCTATACATGTCACAAAGGTTCATACAAGGTCTAGATTGCCGCCCGATCATCCAACCCTCTCAACAAGATCTCACCATGAAGCTCTCAGCTAGTCCTATGGAAATCCTAAGAAAATAGGAAGGGAAAATAGGAAAGCAAATGAACTAGGGTTCCAAGAGAGTTCGCTGCCATCCTCTCACCTCTTGGGTTATATGGAGGCAACCGAAAGTCTAAAATACCCTTCTCTAACAACTACGGATTCAAGCCCCTCAATGGCGGTTTTTGGAAGACTTGAAGCTTTCTCCATCAGACGGATGCCCAGCGACCGCAACCTGCTTAGCCTCGACGCAAGCCTTGCGATCCCAACGCGTGTCCTCCGCTTCGAAGATTCCGGACTGCGTCGTCGCACACCGGTCAGGCCGGTGCTCCTCACCGGTCAGACCGGTACCCATCGGTCAGACCGGTCTGGCACTGCTGCAGCACCGTCTTCGGTTCTTCGGTCTTGGGTTTGTGGATCAACCAAGGAACCCAGTGGTTTTCTGGTGAACCACCGGAAACCCCGCGACTCGATGTAGCCTCCGCCAATCGCCACTCATGACTTGGCTCCCACGTAGTCCCGGCTCGACTTTGGTTTTCAGGCTCAACCAAGAAACCGTCCATGACTTCATCTTGCTGTTCATGCCACCATGCGGCCCGCACTTGACCCCGCTGGCCACCGGGTCCCTCGAACGAAGCCTACTTGTCTTCTCCACACCTGGAGGCCTCACCGGCGACGACCTTTCGCGCTTGTTCTTCACCTGTACCAACACCAGTCAAGCCGCAACCTGCACCTGCAATACATAGCCAAGAATCAGTCCACACAACGTTGTCAATCACTCACCACACAAGGAAGCGACCATCCACCGGTCCTCGAACCACACATGGTCCTCAATCTCCCCCTTGATGAGTGCATTGACAACACCCACACTCCACCGGTCCTCGAACCACACATGGTCCTCAATCTCCCCTTTGATGAGTGCATTGACAACACCCACACGAAAGTAACAAGAGAGAAAAGAAAAAGAAAAGAAACGGACAAAAAGAAACTCCAACAAGCGATCGAAAGCCAAACAAAGGCAAAGAGCAAGATCACTTGAAGAAGACAAGTCTCGGACCCCTTAGGCAAGGGCAACGGCTCGACACATCCGAGACAAGGCAAGGCACAAGCAAAAAACGCAAACCACCGAAACAAAGTTTGAAAAACCACAAAGAGCACCCCTGCACACATGCAAGCTCCCCCTGAACCAATGCACCTCCCCTGGATGAATGCATGCAGACCACTTGAAAACAGGGCAGCTGCAACACTTTTAGCTCACACCGGTGAGGCTGGTCATCACCACCGATCAGACCGGTGCCCAACATGTGCACAGGACCAGCACTCACACCGGTCAAACCGGTGACCACGACCGGTCAGACCGGTGACCAACAGAGCCCAGAAACGGCTCGAAACCACCTGAAAACCTTCTAAATGCATTCAGCGAGCCATTTCAAGCTCAAACTTCTCCCCTTGTTGGCAATGCATGAATCAAGCCAAAAGTGCAAAACTTTCAACCTAGAGCTTCTCAAATAGACAAAATTCAACATAGGATGCTACACATGTCCAAATGAGCAAGTTAGAAACTCTATAGCTTCGTATCGACATCAACTACAAGATCACCAAGTTTCACAACCATTGGACGAAGCTAAGATGGATTTGGGCAATTTTGCGAAAAACTTGCCTCCCATGAGCAAAGACCTAACATGATCAAAACATATCAAAATGGCAAAGCCACACAAACTTCATGCTAGGACAACCATTCTAATCATAAGACCATCACAAACACCCACAAGCACCTCATGTCATGTCAAAGCCACCGAGCCATGTGCCTACTTCTATGTATGAGACTTCTCATTGGTAGGCATCATGCAATGGTTTAGCACCCAAAGCAAATTAAATTCAGCGCATATGACATGGGAGCACATTTCCAAGCATTTTACATTTCATTTTCAGATTCATAATTGGTACATGAAATGTCTTTGTGAAAAAAGGAACTTATGCCCCTCCACAAGATAAAGCAAGAGGGCTAAACATTCATGATGGCAAATGAGCCTTTGGCCCCATATGATCAATAAGCTAGCTATCCAACCACAAATTAAGAATAGCAAAGCCACTAAAACATGCCAAGATCATGTAAAGGCATTTACACATAAGAGAGCATACACGTGACATTTTTTTAATAGCCATCAACCATGGATTATTCATCAAGATCATCAAGAGCTAAGCCAAACTAACCATAGCATACAAAACAAGCTCACAAAGACATAAATAGCATTCCATGGTGAACAATGTATATAGGAGAAGCTTTTCCTATCCAATGCATATGACACAGAATGCATGCAATCTAAGATACAAGATGCATATAAATCATGTTACATATGCCATGCCAAATGCAAGAAATGCACAAAGAAAAGCTATACATATGCTACAAAGGAGCTCCCACACACCAAACTCATGAAATCAAACACACACCAAGTTCCACGCGCAAACGAGTGAAAGTTGTTTGATCTAGGGGTTTGGTGAAAATATTGGCTAGTTGGTCATGTGTGGGTACATGGATCAAAGCTATCTTTCCTTTCTCTACGTTGTCTCTCAGAAAATGATACCTCACTTCTATGTGCTTGGTTTTGGAATGGAGCACTGGGTTCTTTGCAATGCTTATGGCACTGGAGCTATCACATTGAAGTGGGACATGGGTATCCTCCTCACCAAAGTCACTCATGGTGTATGAAGTACAAAGGAGCTGAGAGCAACAACTAGCAGCGGCAACGTACTCGGCCTCAGTAGTGGATTGAGCAACACTTGACTGTTTGCGGGAAGACCAAGACACCAAAGAAGAACCCAAAAACTGGCAAGTCCCATAAGTGGACTTCCTATCCAACCGACACCCGGCAAAATCCGCGTCTGAAAAACCATGAAGCGCCAAAGAAGAGGATGCGGAGTACCAAAGGCCGAAGTCGGGAGTGTGACGTAAATACCTGAAAATTCGCTTCACCGCTTGCCGATGCGAAGTCCTCGGAGACGCTTGAAAGCGAGCGCACGGACATACCGAGAACTGGATCATGCTCTGGTACTCCTTCTGGTCCACGTGTTCACCTTCTTCGTCCGCATCAAGAGCCGTAGTCGTACTCATCGGCATCGTCATAGCCTTGGAATCCTCCATTTTGAACTTCCGCACAATGTCCTTGGTGTACTTAGCTTGGTGCACAAATGTTCCTTCCTTTGATTGCTTGATTTGTAGCCCGAGGAAGAACTGCAACTCGCCCATCATGCTCATCTCAAATTCCCTGCTCATATCCTCTGCAAACCTTGCAACAAGAGAGTTAGACGAGCCACCAAAAACAATATCATCCACGTACACCTGCACAATCAGGATATCTCTGCCTTGCCTCAGCAAAAACAAGGTCTGATCGACCTTCCCCATCTCAAAAGCTCTCTCAAACAAGAACCCCCTCAACTTGCCATACCAAGCTCTAGGCGCCTGGTTTAGCCCATACAGCGCCTTCCTCAACTTGTACACCTGGTGGGGGTACTTCTCACTCTCAAACCCCGGAGGCTGCCTCACATACACTTCTTTCTCCAACACACCATTCAGAAAAGCACTCTTCACATCCATTTGGTGCAACTTGAACCCTTTAGCCACGGAAAAGGCTAGAAGGATCCTAATCGCCTCCAAACGGGCTACGGGAGCAAAGGTCTCCTCGTAGTCGATCCCCTCCTTTTGACTGAACCCCTGAGCAACAAGTCTCGACTTGTTTCTCACAACCTCACCTTTCTCTACCTCTTTGTTCTTCCACACCCACTTTGTACCAATCGGCTTACACCCTGGGGGGGGGGGGGGGGGTCAACCAACTTCCAAACCCGAATCCTCTAAAAGTTGAGGACCATGTGTGGTTCGAGGACCGGTGGATGGTCGCTTCCTTGTGTGATGAGTGATTGACAACGTTGTGTGGACCGATTCTTGGCTAAGTATTGCGGGTGCGGGTTGCGGCTTGACTCGTGTTGGTGCGGTGTGAAGAACAAGCGCGAAAGGTCGTTGCGGTGAGGCCTCCGGGTGTGGAGAAGACAAGTAGGCTTAGTTCGAGGGACCCGGTGGCCGGCGGGGTCAAGTGCGGGCCGCATGGTGGCATGAACGACAAGATGAAGTCGTGGACGGTTTCTTGGTTGAGCCTCAAAACCAAGGTCGAGCCGGGACTACGTGGGAGCCAAGTCATGAGTGGAGATTGGCGGAGGCTACACCGAGTTCGCGGGGTTTCCGGTGGTTCACCGTAAAACCACCGGGTTCCTTGGTTGATCCACAAAGCCAAGACCGGAGAACCGAAGACGGAGGTGCAGCGGCACGGGACCGGGCCGACCGGTGGGTCTGACCGGTCTGACCGGTGGGGACCGGCTCGACCGGTGAGGAGCACCGGTCGACCGGTGTGCGACGACGCAGTCCGAATCTTCGAAGCGGAGGACACGCGTCGGGATCGCATGGCTTGCGTCGAGGCTACGCAGGGGGCGGTCGCCGGGCATCCGTCCGATGGTGAAGACATCAAGAATTCCGAATCCGCCCTTGAGGGGCATGTATCCCTAGTTAGTAGAGAGGGGCATTTTAGACATTCGGTTGCCGCCTATATAACCCAAGAGGTGAGAGGTTGGCAGCCAACTCTTGGAACCCTAGCTCATTAGTTTTCCTATTTTCCACCTATTTTCTCTAGGTTTTCCTTAGGACTAGCAAGAGAGCTTCACGGAGAGATCTTGTAGAGAGGGATGGATGATCGGGCGGCTTGCTAGACCTTGTACGAACCTTTGTTTCATGTATAGATGATTCGGCGTGGTTCCTCAAGGTTTGGATGTGTTTTCCCCGGTTGTTCTTGGTGGTGATTTTCGGAGCCCTCTCTCGGTGATTTCTTTGGGGTGTTTTCGGGGCTTTTCTCTTGGGGATTTGATGGGGGAAATTTGTGGGAACCCTTCGTGGTTCTTTGGGCTGTGATTCCCCTCCCAAATCCGTGAGGAAAAGTGCTCGATTTTGGGGTTTCTTGAGTTCTTGAGTTGGAAGTGCTTCCGGCGGGATTTCTTCGATTCCTCCTTTTTGGACGAGTTTTGGTGGGATTAAACTTGGCTATGAACTCCTCATGAGGTGTTCATGATATCCCCAAAGTCTTGTTCAAGTCCGTGGAGCGATTCGGGAGATCGAGATTTGGATTTGGGGGAGTTGACCCACGGGTCTTTGTTCATCCCGAGTCGCCCGTGCTACACCGGCTCCGACCGGTGCTCTTGACCGGTCCGACCGGTGCAAGCCCTTGTGGGTTTTTGCTCGGGTGAACGTCTTGGTGTGTTCTTTGTTGTCCCGTGTTGCCGCTTGTTTCAAGTTTGGGTCCGTTTGGTGGTCGGTTGGCCCGTTTGGTGCCTTGGGGGCTTTCGGTCGCCATCGGTCCGACCGGTGTGTCTCACCGGTCCGACCGGTGTAGAGCCACTTAGTGGAAGTTGCTCGGTTTCACCGGCGGGGACCGGTCCGACCGGTGGTGCTCACCGGTCGACCGGTGTGGGTCCGTAGACTCGAGGCTTGGTTTTTCCGCCGCGTTTCTCGGGTCGGAAGGTGGTGTGTTGGTTCCTAGGTCCGGTGGCACTCCGGTGGCTACGTGGGCTTGACCAACCTTGGTAGTGAGTCGGAGACGTGTGTTGGAAGCCGCGTTCGTCTTGTTGGAGTTTTCATCTCCTTCGAGAAGAATTTTTATCGGCTCCCATTCACTCCCCCCCCCCTCTCCGGTTCGCCGTATCGGTCCTTCAAGTGGTATCGCAGCCGGTTCGGGTCTTTATTGACTCTAACCGCCTAAGATCCAAGGATGGCGTACCAGGAACGGGGTTCGGGCCCTCCACACTTCGATGGTAAGAACTACCAGATGTGGAGCAAGCGGATGGGTGCGTTTCTCCGCGGAAAGGGTCAGATCCTTTGGGATGTCACGGTGGACACAGGCTATGTCCAGGCGGTTGATTTCCTCGCTCCAGGATTGAGGGACAGCTTCGACGCCAACAATAAGGTGGTCGACTACTTGTTTCGTGCTTTGTGTTAGCCTGAGTTCGATCGGGTGCACACCGAGCACTTGGCTTGTAGGATTTGGGCGGTGTTGAAGGAGGCTCATGTTGGGAACGCCCAGGTTCGAGCACGGTTGTATGCGACCTACGGAGAGAGTACGAGAACTTCACTCATCTCCCCGGTGAGTCCATCGATGCCTTGTTTCGCAGGTTCACGGTGGTGGTGAACAACATGAGGGCCAATGTGGACGTGCTCCCGTACGATGATCATGATAGAGCGGTCAAGCTCTTACACTCTTTGGATCGTACGATATGGGGCGGAAAGTTCGAGGCCATAGTCGAGTCGGAGCGATATGATACTCGACGGTGAACGAGCCGTTCTCGAAGCTCAAGTCGGCCGAGGTGGATAGGGGCATGATCGCCAAGCTCGAGGGACCGACCGATTCCCATAGTCTTGCCCTCGTTGGTGGTTCTAAAGGAAAGACTAACTCTAACCCATCCACCGGATGTTCTCGTTTTCCTCTTTGATGTCTATGCCGGATGAGGAGTTTGATGACCTTGGAGAGGACGAGCCGGCGCCCGTTGACGAGGCGGTTCGAGAGGCCGCACGAGAACCGCGTGAACATGAGGAGGAACACGAGGACCTCGTCCCCCGTGCGGCAAGCCGGGACACTTCGTCGCCGACCGCCCGGAGAAGGCCGAGAACAAGGACGGCTACAAGCACAAGCCGAGGAAGAACGACGACAAGTACCGTTCGAGGCGCGACCACAAGAGCAAGCACAAGAACAAGTACAAGGACGAGCGACGATCGAGGAAGAAGGAGGGCCGAGGCAAGGCCCGAGCGATGGTTGGAGCGAGCGACGTCGACTCCGGTTCCGCGTACTCCACCTCGAGCTCGAGCAAGCGCGACGACGAGGGAGATCGCCGCAAGAACAAGAGGTCGTCCAAGAACCCGAGCGGGGCCGAGCCGCTTCGCGAGAGACGGCTTCGCACCATGGCGTTGAGCTCCGGCAGCAAGAAGAGCACACGGAGCGACTCGGACTGCGAGTCCGACGACGAGGTGCGTGATGAGCTTCCCTTCTTGCGCCGGGAGAATGAGAGGCTTGGCTCATTGCTTGATAACCGTGATGACATGCTTAGAGAGGCCAAGAAAATGAGGAAAGAGCTTAGGGCTTCACTCGAGGATGCTAGGACTAGAGTGGGCCGAGCTAGAGACACGGGTGCTTGATAGCAAGCTTGAGATTGATTCGCTTAAGGCTAGCCCCGTTGTCTCCGATGAGAATGATTGTGCTGATTGCTCCATATTCCTTGCCGATCTTGCTTTGTTTAAGGAGAAGCATGCCTCCAAGTGTGAGGAACTAGATGTGCTTAGGGTTGAAGTGGCCGAGCTTAAGTCTAGACCTGCTTTGCTAGGTGCTTGCACTTCTTGCCCCGTTTTGCATGCTAAAATTGATGAGATGCATGCCTACACTAGTTCGCTCGAGGCTAAATTGAAGGAGCCCATGCCTACATCTTGCTCTACCCGTGAAATGCATGCATTGAAAAATTTGGAGCTTGCACATTATGTTGATCGTTTGCGGGATGAGAATGATGATTTGAGGAAGTTGATGGGTTGGTTGTCCGGTCACGAGCCTCGCTTGAGGATGATGATCGAGGCCTTTAAGAGGCAAGATGGTGAGGGGCTTGGAGCAAACAAGGTTGGTGAGGGAAGTGGAGAGAATATCCCCGAGCCACCAAAAACCCACCACAAGAATGATTTCCCACCAAAACCTAACCATCTAAGGAACCGACTAGATACAACCCCGGCTCCACCCGTGTTTCCTACACCCACAAATGACCTACAAAAGCCTATCAAGTTTGTGAGCACTTCGGGGAAAGTGTTCTTTGGGAAGGAGAGTGAGAAGGCTAGTGGTGAGAAACCGGTGGAGGGTTTGAGTGGAGAGAAACCGAGTGAACGACCACATCCCAAGCCAAAGCCTAAGCTTGTGAGGTTCCATTGTGGCTATTGTGGGAGAGATGGCCATAAGGAGGAGTTTTGCTTCAAGAGGAAGCGAGAGGAGAGAATGGAGAAGGAGTGGGCTAACAAGGACAAGTACCACCCTTCCGATGGTGTACTTGAGCCTCGTATGCAGATGCCCAGGGGCAAGGCGATTGTGCGGACAGTTCGGGCTTGGGGAGAGAAGAGGGCTGCAGGTGGTGCTGCTGCCCAGACCACACCGGTCAGACCGGTGTGGGGCACCGGTCAGACCGGTGCAGGCCTGGACAGACAGATGTTCGGGTTTCGAGCTCGTGCAGGTGCGAGGGTTGTTTCTGGTGGTCGTGGTTCTGGTGGTTGGGCTGGAAAGGGTGCAGGTGGTCAGTTTGCTAGGCGTTCTCCACCTCGTGCTCAATACGGGGATTGGAGGAGTCGTGGCGGTGTGTTGGAGAGGAAGGACGTTCCACGGGCTTTCTTGCGTGGTTTTGGTCCTCCTCCAGGCAGAGAGGGGTGGTTCCCTCAGGGTGGTTACCGTGGTGGTGTTCGTGGAGGTAGCTTTGGTAGGAGAGATGCTTTGGTTGGTGCTAACCCCACTTTCGAGCAAATGGCTCGGCACTAGTTTTCCTCTTTTGGTTCTAACCCCAGTGCTGAGTCGTTTGTTCGCTCACGTGCCTATTTTTGATGTGCAGGTGGGAGACTTGAAGAACATTTGGTTGATTGACTCCGGTTGTTCGAGGCATATGACCGGAGACAGGGGGTGGTTCTCAAGTCTCGTCCCGTGGTGACGAAGAGGTACATCACCTTTGGGGACAATGGGCGTGGGCGTGTGCTTTCGGAAGGTGAGATAAAAGTGAGTGACAAGATCACTGCGAGGCGAGTTGCTCTTGTTCAATCGCCGGGATACAATTTGCTTTCTCGTGTCTCGGTTGTTGGATGAGGGTTTTGAGGTGTTGTTTCGGCCTCGGTGGTTCTCGGATTGTGGACTCTCGAGGGGACCTTGTCCGTATGGTCGTTCCCGAGGGTCGGTGTTTCGTGCTGATTTTTCTCGGTCTTCGGGTGTGGAGCGTTGTTTCTTGGCCGGTTCTTCGAGTGAGTTGTGGAAGTGGCATAGGAAGTTGGGTCACTTGAGCTTTGACCTTTTGTCACGCTTGAGTAAACTCAATTTGGTCCGAGGATTGCCACGGTTGAGGCTTGAGAAAGAGTTGGTTTGTGCTCCGTGTAGGCATGCCAAGATGGTGGCCTCTTCTCACCCGCCTCTCACCGATGTGATGACCGAGCGTCCATGCGAGCCGCTCCATATGGACCTTGTTGGCCCGGCTCGTGTGCGATCCGCGGGTGGGAAGTGGTATGTCCTTGTTGTGGTGGACGACTATTCTCGGTATGCGTGGGTGTTCTTTACGGAGGATAAGGGGGAGACGTTTGGTTTTGTTCGAGATCTAGTCCCGAGGTTGAGGAACGAGAGGCACGGAGATGCCATACGAGCTATCCGTAGTGATAATGGCTCGGAATTCGGGAACTCTCGTTTTGAAACCTTTTGTCATGACTTGGGTCTTGAGCACCGGTTTTCGAGTCCGTATACGCCTCCCCGAAATGGTGTTGTGGAAAGAAAGAACGGACCTTGTGCGAGATGGCTCGGACGATGCTTGATGAACATAGGACTCCGAGGAGGTATTGGGCTGAGGCGGTGAACACCGCATGCTATGTGTCGAACAGGATATACCTCAGAGTGCACAAGAAGAAGACATGCTATGAGTTGATGCATGGCCGCACACCCAAGGTGAGTCACTTCCATGTCTTTGGTTGCAAGTGTTTCATTCTGAAGAAAGGCAGGAAGTTGGATAAGTTTGAGGCTAGGTCTGTCGATGGCATTTTCTTTGGTTATGCATCTCATTCTAGAGCATATCGTGTGCTCAATCTTGAAACTAACCAAATCGTGGAGACTTGCGAGGTAACCTTCGACGAGACGAGCCACGTAGTCGGCTTGTCTTTGAGTGTGCGGTGATGATGAGCTTGGCGAGGAGATCTTTCGGGGAGAAGGAGCATGAACATGGAGATGATGAGGATGGCGGTGCGGTGCCCCCGGCCGAACATGTACCCACTACTTCGACCACGATGATGGATGGACCCTCTCGCTACACCTACGACGACAAATCAAGAACGAGGAGAAGCTGATGTTGAGGGGGAGGTAGCTTCGAGGCGAGAACCTCCCCGGCGAGTTCAAGTGGATCACCCAGCTTCGAGGATCATCGGTGACATGAATGAACGCACTACACGGTCGAGGGTTCGAAACAATTCCCATTTTGCTCATGCTGCATTTGTTGCTTCTTTCGAGCCCAAAGACATTGGACACGCACTATCTGATCACAATTGGGTTAACTCTATGCATGAGGAGTTGGAGAACTTTGAGAGGAATCAGGTGTGGGAGTTGGTTGACCCTCCCCCAGGGTGTAAGCCGATTGGTACAAAGTGGGTGTGGAAAAACAAAGAGGGAGAGAAGGGTGAGGTTGTGAGGAACAAGTCGAGACTTGTTGCCCAGGGGTTCAGTCAGAAGGAGGGGATCGACTACGAGGAGACCTTTGCTCCCGTAGCCCGTTTGGAGGCGATTAGGATCCTTCTAGCCTTTTCTGTGGCTAAAGGGTTCAAGTTGCACCAAATGGATGTGAAGAGTGCTTTTCTGAATGGAGTGTTGGAGGAAGAAGTGTATGTGAGGCAGCCTCGGGGTTTGAGAGTGAGAAGTACCCCCACCGGGTGTACAAGTTGAGGAAGGCGCCGTATGGGTTGAAGCGGGCGCCTAGAGCTTGGTATGGCGGGTTGAGGGGGTTCTTGTTTGAGAGAGGTTTTGAGATGGGGAAGGTCGATCGGACCTTGTTTTTGCGAGAGGCAGCGAGAGATATCCCGATTGTGCGGTGTACGTGGATGATATTGTCTTTGGTGGCTCGTCTAACTCTCTTGTTGCGAGGTTTGCGGATGATATGAGCAGGGAGTTCGAGATGAGCATGATGGGTGAGTTGCGGTTCTTCCTCGGGCTACAAATCAAGCAATCAAAGGAAGGAACATTTGTGCACCGGGCTAAGTACACCAAGGACATTGTGAGGAAGTTCAAGATGGAGGACTCCAAGGCTATGACGACGCCGATGAGTACGACTACGGCTCTTGATGCGGACGAGGAAGGTGAACACGTGGACCGGAAGGAGTACGGAGCATGATCGGGTCACTCCTCTACTTGACGGCGACGAGGCCGGACATACGCGTTCTCGGTGTGTCCGTGCGCTCGTTTTCAAGCGTCTCCGAGGACTTCGCATCGGCAAGCGGTGAAGAGAATTTTCGAGTACCTGCGTCACACTCCCGACTTCGGCCTTTGGTACTCCGCGTCCTCCTCTTTGGCGCTTCATGGTTTTTCGGACGCGGATTTTGCCGGGTGTCGGTTGGATAGGAAGTCCACTTACGGGACTTGCCGCTTTTGGGTTCTTCGTTGGTGTCTTGGTCTTCCCGTAAGCGGTCGAGTGTTGCTCAATCCACGACCGAGGCCGAGTATGTTGCCGCCGCTAGTTGTTGCTCTCGGCTCCTTTGGATCACCTATACCATGAGTGACTTTGGTGAGGAGTATACCCATGTCCCACTTCGGTGTGATAGCACCGGTGCCATAAGCGTTGCAAAGAACCCAGTGTTCCATTCTAAAACCAAGCACATAGAAGTGAGGTATCAGTTTCTGAGAGACAACGTAGAGAAAGGAAAGATAGCTTTGATCCATGTACCCACACATGACAACTAGCCGACATTTTCACCAAACCCCTAGATCAAGCAACTTTCACTCGTTTGCGGGAGGAACTTGGTGTGTGTTTGATTTCTTGAGTTGGGTGTGTGGGAGCTTTCTTTTTCGGTGGTGTCGAGCCCGTTTTGCCTCCCCTCGAGGAGCCGGTTTTGTAGCATATGTATAGCTTTTCTTTGTGCATTTCTTGCATTTGGCATGGCATATGTAACATGATGTATAGGCATTCTTGTATCTTAGATTGCATGCATTTTGTATCATATGCATTGGTTAGGAAAAGCTTCTCTCATATACATTGTTCACCATGGAATGAGATATATGTCCTTGTGAGCTTGTTTGGTATGCTACGGTTAGTTTGGCTTAGCTCTTGATGATCTTGATGAATAATCCATGGTTGATAGCTATGCTTTTGAAAAATGTCACATGTATGCTCTCTCATGTGTAAATGCCTTTACATGCTCTTGACATGTTTTTGTGGCCTTGCTATGCTTAATTTGTGGTTGGATAGCTAGTTTATTGATCATATGGGGCCAAAGGCTCATTTGCCATCATGAATGTTTAGCCCTCTTGATCTATCTTGTGAAGGAGCATAAGTTCCTTTTTGTCGCAAAGACATTTCATGTACCATTTACAAATCTGAAAATGAAATGAAAAATGCTTGGAAAATATGCTCCCATGTCATATGTGCTGAATTTAATTTGCTTTGGGTGCTAAACCGTTGCATGATGCCTACCAATGAGAAGTCTCATACATAGAAGTAGGCACATGGCTCGGTGGCTTTGACATGACATGAGGTGCTTGTGGGTGTTTGTGATGGTCTTATGGTTAGAATAGCTGTCCTAGCATGAAGTTTGTGTGGCTTTGCCATTTTGATATGCTTTGATCATGTTTAGGACTTTGCTCATGAGAGGCAAGTTTTTCGCAAAATTGCCAAAATCCATCTTAGCTTCGTCCAATGGTTGTGAAACTTGGTGATCATGTAGTTGAGATCGATACGAAGCCGTAGAGTACCTAACTTGCTCATTTGGACATGTGTAGCTTTCTTTGTTGAATTTTGTCTATTTGAGAAGCTCTAGGTTGAATGTTTTGCATTTTTGGCTTGATTCATGCATTGCCAACAAGGGGGAGAAGTTTGAGCTTGAAATGGCTTGTTGGACGCGTTTAGAAGGTTTTCGGGTGGTTTCGAGCCATTTCGGGCTCTCCGTTGTACACCGGTCCGACCGGTGATGAGCACCGGTCCGACCGGTGTGAGTGCCGGTCCCGTACATATGTTAGGCACCGGTCGACCGGTGGTGATGACCGGTCGACCGGTGTGAGTCGAAAGTGCCTTGCAGTACCGTCCCGTTTCATGTGGTTTCTTGCATGCTTTCGTCCGGGGGAGTTGCATTGGTTCGGGGGGAGCTTGCATGTGTGCGGGGGGAGCTCTTTGTGAGTTTTCGAGTTTGTCTCGGTGGTTTGTGCTCTTTGCTTGAGCTTTGCTTTGTCTCGGATGTGTCGAGCCGTGCCCTTGCCTAAGGGGTCCGAGACTTGTCTTCTTCAAGTGATCTTGCTCTTTGCCTTTGTTTGGCTTTCGATCGCTTGTTGGAGTTTCTTTTTGTTCGTTTCTTTTCTTTTTCTTTTCTCTCTTGTTACTTTCATGTGGGTGTTGTCAATGCACTCATCAAGGGGGAGATTGAGGACCATGTGTGGTTCGAGGACCGGTGGATGGTCGCTTCCTTGTGTGATGAGTGATTGACAACGTTGTGTGGACCGATTCTTGGCTAAGTATTGCAGGTGCGGGTTGCGGCTTGACTCGTGTTGGTGCGGGTGAAGAACAAGCGCGAAAGGTCGTTGCGGTGAGGCCTCCGGGTGTGGAGAAGACAAGTAGGCTTAGTTCGAGGGACCCGGTGGCCGGCGGGGTCAAGTGCGGGCCGCATGGTGGCATGAACGAGCAAGATGAAGTCGTGGACGGTTTCTTGGTTGAGCCTCAAAACCAAGGTCGAGCCGGGACTACGTGGGAGCCAAGTCATGAGTGGAGATTGGCGGAGGCTACACCGAGTTCGCGGGGGTTTCCGGTGGTTCACCGAGAAAACCACCGGGTTCCTTGGTTGATCCACAAAGCCAAGACCGGAGAACCGAAGACGGAGGTGCGGCGAAGCACCGGACGGCCGTCCGACCGGTGGGTCGGACCGGTCCGACGGCCGGTGGGGACCGGTCGGCCGGTGAGGAGCACCGGTCGACCGGTGTGCGACGACGCGGTCCGGAATCTTCGAAGCGGAGGACACGCGTCGGGATCGCATGGCTTGCGTCGAGGCTACGCGAGGGTGCGGTCGCCGGCATCCGTCCGATGGTGAAGACATCAAGAATTCCGAATCCGCCCTTGAGGGGCATGTATCCCTAGTTAGTAGAGAGGGGCATTTTAGACATTCGGTTGCCGCCTATATAACCCAAGAGGTGAGAGGTTGGCAGCCAACTCTTGGAACCCTAGCTCATTAGTTTTCCTATTTTCCACCTATTTTCTCTAGGTTTTCCTTAGGACTAGCAAGAGAGCTTCACGGAGAGATCTTGTAGAGAGGGATGGATGATCGGGCGGCTTGCTAGACCTTGTACGAACCTTTGTTTCATGTATAGATGATTCGGCGTGGTTCCTCAAGGTTTGGATGTGTTTTCCCGGTTGTTCTTGGTGGTGATTTTCGGAGCCCTCTCTCGGTGATTTCTTTGGGGTGTTTTCGGGCTTTTCTCTTGGGGATTTGATGGGGGAAATTTGTGGGAACCCTTCGTGGTTCTTTGGGCCGTGATTCCCCTCCCAAATCCGTGAGGAAAAGTGCTCGATTTTGGGGTTTCTTGAGTTCTTGAGTTGGAAGTGCTTCCGGCGGGATTTCTTCGATTCCTCCTTTTTGGACGAGTTTTGGTGGGATTAAACTTGGCTATGAACTCCTCATGAGGTGTTCATGATATCCCCAAAGTCTTGTTCAAGTCCGTGGAGCGATTCGGGAGATCGAGATTTGGATTTGGGGGAGTTGACCCACGGGTGCTTCGTTCATCCCGAGTCGCCCGTGCTACACCGGTCGACCGGTGCTCTTGACCGGTCCGACCGGTGCAAGCCCTTGTGGGTTTTTGCTCGGGTGAACGTCTTGGTGTGTTCTTTGTTGTCCCGTGTTGCTGGCTTGTTTCAAGTTTGGGTCCGTTTGGTGGTCGGTTGGCCCGTTTGGTGCCTTGGGGGCTTTCGGTGCCGCCATCGGTCCGACCGGTGTGTCTCACCGGTCCGACCGGTGTAGAGCCACTTAGTGGAAGTTGCTCGGTTTCACCGGCGGGGACCGGTCGGCCCGGTGGTGCTCACCGGTCCGACCGGTGTGGGTCCGTAGACTCGAGGCTTGGTTTTTCCGCCGCGTTTCTCGGGTCGGAAGGTGGTGTGTTGGTTCCTAGGTCCGGTGGCACTCCGGTGGCTACGTGGGCTTGACCAACCTTGGTAGTGAGTCGGAGACGTGTGTTGGAAGCCGCGTTCGTCTTGTTGGAGTTTTCATCTCCTTCGAGAAGAATTTTTATCGGCTCCCATTCACTCCCCCCCCTCTCCGGTTCGCCGTATCGGTCCTTCAAAAGTTCTCCAACTCCTCATGCATCGAATTAACCCAATTGTGATCAGATAGTGCGTGTCCAATGTCTTTGGGCTCAAAAGTAGCAACAAACGCAGCATGAGCGAAATGAGAATTGTTTCGAAACCTCGACCGTGTAGTGCGTTCATTCATGTCGCCGATGATCCTCGAAGCTGGGTGATCCACTTGTACTCGTCGGGGAGGTTCTCGCCTCGATGCTACCTCCCCCTCAACATCAGCTTCTCCTCGTTCTTGATTTGTCGTCATAGGTGTAGTGGAGGGTCCGTCCATCATCGTAGTCGAAGTAGTGGGCACATGTTCAGCCGAGGGCACCGCACCGCCATCTTCATCTTCTCCATGTTCATGCTCCTCCTCCTGAAAGATCTCCTCGCCAAGCTCATCATCACCTGCACACTCAAAGACAAGCTGACTACGTGGCTCTGTCTCGTCGAAGGTTACCGCACAAGTCTCCACGATTTGGTTAGTTTCAAGATTGAGCACACGTAATGCTCTAGAATGAGATGCATAACCAAAGAAAATACTATTGACAGACCTAGCCTCAAACTTATCCAACTTCCTGCCTTTCTTCAGAATGAAGCATTTGCAACCAAAGACATGGAAGTGACTCACCTAGGGTGTGCGACCATGCATCAACTCATAACATGTTTTCTTCTTGTGCACTCTGAGGTAGATCCTGTTCGACACATAGCACGCGGTATTCACCGCCTCAGCCCAATACCTCCTCGGAGTCCTATGCTCATCAAGCATCGTCCGAGCCATCTCGCACAAGGTCCTGTCTTCCTTTCCACAACACCATTCTGGGGAGGCGTATACGGACTCGAAAACTGGTGCTCAAGACCCAAGTCATGGCAAAAGGTTTCAAAACGAGAGTTTCTGAATTCTGAGCCATTATCACTGCGGATTGCTCGTATGGCATCTCCGTGCCTCTCGTTCCTCAACCTCAAGACTAGATCTCGAACAAAACCAAACTTCTCCCCCTTATCCTCGAGAAAGAACACCCAGGCATACCGAGAATAGTCGTCCACCACAACAAGGACATACCACTTCCCACCCGCAGATCGCACACGAGCTGGGCCAACGAGGTCCATATGGGGCAGCTCGCATGGATGCTCAGTCATCACATCGGTGAGAGGCGGGTGAGAAGAGGCTACCATCTTGGCATGCCTACACGGCGCACAAACCAACTCTTTTTCAAGTCTCAACCGTGGCAATCCTCGAACCAAATTGAGTTTACTCAAGCGAGACAAAAGGTCAAAGCTCAAGTGACCCAACTTCTTATGCCACTTCCACAACTCACTCGAAGAACCAGCCAAGAAACAACGCTCTACACCCGAAGACTGAGAAAAATCCGCACGAAACACCTGACCCTCGGGAACGACCATACAGACAAGGTCCCCTCGAGAGTCCAAAATCCGAGAACCACATGGCCGAAACAACACCTCAAAACCCTCATCCAACAGCTGCGACACAGAAAGCAAATTGTACCCCAGCGATTGAACAAGAGCAACGCGCCTGGGAGTGATCTTCTCACTCACTATAATCTCACTTTCTGAAAGCACACGCCCACGCCCATTGTCCCCAAAAGTGATGTACCTCCTTGTCACCACCGGGACGAGACTTGAGAACCACCCCCTGTCTCCGGACATATGCCTCGAGCAACCGGAGTCAATCAACCAAATGTTCTTCAAGTCGCCCACCTGAAATTAAGAAATGAACACGTGAGCGAACAAACGACTCAGCACTGGGGTTAGTACCAAAAGAGTAAAACCAGTGCCGAGCCATTTGCTCGAAAGTGGGGTTAGCAAAAACCAAATCATCTCTCCTACCAAAGCTACCTCCACGAACACCACCACGGTAACCACCCTGAGGGAACCACCCCTCTCTGCCTGGAGGAGGACCAAAACCACGAAAGAAAACCCGTGGATCGTCCCTCCTCTCCTACTCAAAGCTACGACTCCTCCCATCCCCATAGTGAACTCGAGGGGGAGAATGCCTAGCAACCTGACCACCTGCAAACTCTCCAGCCCAACCACTAGAACCACGACCTCCAGAAACAACCCTCGCACCTGTACGAGCACGAAACCCAAACTGCGCCGCCCGTCTAGGCCCGCACGGGTCCGACCGGTGTCCCACACCGTCCGATCGGTGTGACCCGGGCAACAGCACCTCCAACAGCCTTCCACTCTCCCCAAGCCCCGAACCGTCCTCACACTCGCCTTGGCCCTAGGCATCCGCGACGAGGCTCAAGTACACCATCGGAAGGGTGGTACTTGTCCTTGTTAGCCCACTCCTTTGCCATTCTCTCCTCTCGCTTCCTCTTGAAGCAAAACTCATCCTTATGTCCATCACTCCCACAATAGCCACAATGTAACCTCACAAGCTTAGGCTTAGGCTTGGGCTGTGGCTGCTCACTTGGTTTCTCTCCACTCAACTCCTCCACCGGTTTCCCCTCACTAGCCTTCTCACTTTCTTTCCCAAATAACACTTTCCCGGAAGTGCTCAGAAACTTGATAGGCTTTTGGAGATCATTTGTGCGTGTAGGAAACACGGGTGGAGCTGGGGTTGTGTCTAGTCGGTTCCTAAGATGGTTAGGTTTTGGGGGGAAATCATTTTTGTGGTGGGTTTTTGGTGGCTCTGGGATATTCTCTCCACTTCCCTCACCAACCTTGTTTGCCCCAAGTCCCTCACCATCCTACCTCTTAAATGCCTCGATCATCATCCTCAACTGAGGCTCATGACCAGACAACCAACCCATCAACTTCCTCAGCTCATCATTCTCATCCTGCAAACGATCAACATAATGTGCAAGTTCCAAATTTTTCAAAGCATGCATTTCACAAGTAGAGCATGATGTAGGCATGGGTTCTTTCAGCTTAGACACAAGAGAACTAGTGTAAGCACGCATCTCATCAATCTTAGCATGGAAAATAGGGCAAGAAGTGCAAGCACCTAGCAAAGCAGGTATAGACTTAAGCTCAGCCACTTCAACCCTAAGCACATCTAGTTCCTCACACTTGGAGGCATGCTTCTCCTTAAACATAGCAAGATCAACAAGAAAGATGGAGCAATCAACACAATCAACCTCATCCGAAACAACAGGTCTAGCCTTAAGGGAATCAATCTCAAGCTTGCTTTCAAGCACCTGTGTTTCTAGCTCAGCCACTCTAGTCCTAGCATCCTCGAGTGAAGCCCTAAGCTCTTTTCTCATTTTCTTGGCCTCTCTAAGCATGTCATCACGGTTATCAAGCAAAGATCCAAGCCTCTCATTCTCCTGGCGCAAGAAGGGAAGTTCATCACGCACCTCGTCATCGGAATCGGAGTCCGAGTCGCTCTGTGTGCTCTTCTTGCTGCCGGAGCTCAGCGCCATGGTGCAGGAGCCTTCTCTCGCGAAGCAACCCAGCCCGCTCAGGTTCTTGGATTACTTCTTGCTCTTGCGACGATCACCTTCATCTTGACTGCTGCTCGAGCTCGAGCTGGAGTACGCGGAACTAGAGTCGACGTCGCTCGCTCCAACCATCGCTCGGGCCTTGCCTCGGCTCTCCTTCTTCCTCGATCGTCGCTCGTCCTTGTACTTGTTCTTGTGCTTGCTCTTGTGGTCGCGCCTCGACCGGTACTTGCCATCCATCCTCGACTTGTGCTTGTAGCCGTCCTTGTTCTCGACCTTCTCCGGGCAGTCGGCGACGAAGTGTCCCGGCTTGCCGCACTGGAAGCATGTCCTCGTGTTCCTCCTCATGTTCACTCGGTTCTCGTGCAGCCTCTCGAACCGCCTCATCAGGAGCGCCAGCTCGTCCTCTCCAAGCACGTCAAACTCCTCATCTGGCATAGACATCAAGGAGGCCAAAGAGAACATCCTGGTGGATGGGTTAGTGTTAGCCTTTCCTTTCGACCCACCAACAAGGGCAAGACTATGGGAATCAGTCGGACCCTCGAGCTTGGCAGTCATGCCCCTATCCACCTCAGCCGACTTGAGCTTCGAGAACAGCTCATTCACCGTCAGAGTGTCATACTTCTCTGACTCCACAATGGCCTCGAACTTTCCGCCCCAAATCGTACGATCCAAAGAGTGTGAGAGCTTGACCGCTCTATCATGATCATCCTACGGGAGCACGTCCACATTGGCCCTCATGTTGTTCACAACCACCGTGAACCTCTGAAACAAGGCATCGATGGACTCACCGAAGAGATGAGTGAAGTTCTCGTACTCTCTCCGGTAGGTTGCATACATCTGTGCCTGAACCTGGGCCTTCCCAACATGAGCCTCCTTCAGCACCGTCCAAATTCTACAAGCCAAGTGCTCGGTGTGCACCCGATCGAACTCAGGCTGACACAAAGCACGAAACAAGTAGTCGACCGCCTTATTTTTGGCGTCGAATCTGTCCCTCGATCCTGGAGCGAGGAAGTCCATCGGTTGGACATAGCCTGTGTCCACCG
Source organism: Cenchrus americanus (assembly GCA_947561735.1). Taxonomy (NCBI): domain Eukaryota; kingdom Viridiplantae; phylum Streptophyta; class Magnoliopsida; order Poales; family Poaceae; genus Cenchrus; species Cenchrus americanus. The sequence continues at coordinate 170,302,751 of OX387245.1, forward strand.
TGACATCCCAAAGGATCAGACTCTTTCCGCGGAGGAACGCACCCATCCGCTTACTCCACATCTGGTAGTTCTTTCCATCGAAGTGTGGAGGACCCGAACCCCGTTCCTGGTACGCCATCCTTGCATCTTAGATTGGTTAGAGTCAACAAAGACCCGTACCGGCTCTGATACCACTTGAAGGACCGATACGGCGAACAAGAGAGGGGGGAGTGAATGGGAGCCGATAAAAATTCTTCTCGAAGGAGATGGAACCTCCAACAAGATGAACACGACTTCCAACACACGTCTCCGACTCACTACCCAAATTGGCCAAGCCCACGTAGCCACTGGACCTAGGAACCAACACACAACCTTCCGACCCGAGAACGCAGCGGAACACCAAACCTCGAGTCCACTGACCAACACCGGTCAGACCGGTGAGCACCACCGGTCAGACCGGTCCCTGCTGGTGAAACTGGGCAACTTTCACTAAGTGGCTCCACACCGGTCAGACCGGTGAGACACACCGGTCAGACCGGTCACAGCCTGAAAGCCCCCAAAGCACCAAACAGGCCAACCGACCTCCAAACTGACCCAAACTCGAAACAGCCCCAACACAGGACAATAGCGAACACACCCAGACGTTCACCCGAGCAAAAACCCACCGAGGGTTGCACCGGTCAGACCGGTCAAGAGCACCAGTCAGACCGGTGTAGCCTGGGCGGCTCGGGATGAACAGCACCCGCGGGTCAACTCCCCCAAATCCAAACCACGACCTCCCGAATCGCTCCAAGGACTTGAACAAGACTTTGGGGATAATAGGAACACCTCATGAGGAGTCCATAGCCAATTTTAATCCCACCAAAACTTGTCCAAAAAGGAGGAATCAAAGAAATCCCGCCAAGAACACCTCTAACCCTAGAACTCGGAAAACCCAAAAATCGAGCCCCTTTACTCACGGATTTTGGAGGGGAATCACAACCCAAAGAACCACGAAGGATTCCCACAAATTTACCCCATCAAATTCCCAAGAGAAAGGTCTGAAGACAACCCAAGAAAAACACCAAGAAAGGGCTCCGAAAATCACCACCAAGAACAACGGGGAACAACACAACAAGACCTTGAGGAACCATGCCGAATCATCTACACATGTCACAAAGGTTCATACAAGGTCTAGCTTGCCGCCCGATCATCCAACCCTCTCAAAAAGATCTCACCATGAAGCTCTCAAGCTAGTCCTAAGGAAATCCTAAGAAAATAGGAAGGGAAAATAGGAAAGCAAATGAACTAGGGTTCCAAGAGAGTTCGCTACCATCCTCTCACCTCTTGGGTTATATGGAGGCAACCGAAAGTCTAAAATACCCTTCTCTAACAACTACGGATACAAGACCCTCAAGGGAGGTTTTTGGAAGACTTGAAGCTTTCTCCATCGGACGGATGCCCGGCGACCGCAACCTGCTTAGCCTCGACGCAAGCCTTGCGATCCCGACGCGTGTCCTCCGCTTCGAAGATTCCGGATTGCGTCGTAGCACACCGGTCAGGCCGTGCTCCTCACCGGTCAGACCGGTACCCACCAGTCAGACCGGTCTGGCACTGCTGTAGCACCGTCTTCAGCTCTTCGGTCTTGGCTTTGTGGATCAACCAAGGAACCCAGTGGTTTTCTGGTGAACCACCAGAAACCCCGCGAACTCGATGTAGCCTCCGCCAATCGCCACTCATGACTCGGCTCCCACGTAGTCCTGGCTCGACCTTGGTTTTGAGGCTCAACCAAGAAACCGTCCATGACTTCATCTTGCAGTTCATGCCACCATGCGGCCCGCACTTGACCCTGCTGGCCATCGGGTCCCTCGAACGAAGCCTACTTGTCTTCTCCACACCTGGAGGCCTCACCGGCAATGACCTTTCGCGCTTGTTCTTCACCTGCACCAACACCAGTCAAACCGCAACCTGCACCTGCAATACTGAGCCAAGAATCAGTCCACACACGTTGTCAATCGCTCATCACACAAGGAAGCATCCATCCACCGGTCCTCGAACCACACATGGTCCTCAGAAAGTTCAAGATGGAGGATTCCAAGGCTATGACGACGCCGATGAGTACGACTACAGCTCTTGATGTGGACGAGGAAGGTGAACATGTGGATCAGAAGGAGTACCGAAGCATGATCGGGTCACTCCTCTACTTGACGGCCAAGAGGCCGGAGATCCAGTTCTCGGTATGTCTGTGCGCTCGTTTTCAAGTGTCTCCAAGGACTTTGCATCGGCAAGCGGTGAAGCAAATTTTTAGGTACTTGCGTCACACTCCTGACTTTGGCCTTTGGTACTCCGCGTCCTCTTCTTTGGCGCTTCACGGTTTTTCAGACGCGGATTTTGCCGGGTGTCGGTTGGATAGGAAGTCCACTTCTGGGACTTGCCAGTTTTTGGGGTCTTCTTTGGTGTCTTGGTCTTCTCGCAAACAATCGAGCATTGCTCAATCAACTACCGAGGCAGAGTACTTTGCCGCTGCTAGTTGTTGCTCTCAGCTCCTTTGGATTTCATACACCATGAGTGACTTTGGTTAGGAGTATACCCATGCCCCACTTCAATGTGATAGCACCAGTGCCATAAGCATTGCAAAGAACCCAGTGCTCCATTCCAAAACCAATCACATAGAAGTGAGGTACCATTTTCTGAGAGATAACATAGATAAAGGAAAGATAGCTTTGATCCATGTACCCACATATGACCAACTAGCCGATATTTTCACCAAACCCCTAGATCAAGCAACTTTCACTCGTTTTCGGGGGGAACTTGGTGTGTGTTTGATTTCTTGAGTTGGGTGTGTGGGAGATCCTTTGTAGCATATGTATAGTTTCCTTAGTGCATTTCTTGCATTTGGTATGGCATATGTAACATGATGTATAGGCATCCTTGTATCTTAGATTGCATGCATTTTGTATCATATGCATTGGATAGGAAAAGCTTCTCCTATATACATTGTTCACCATGGGATGCTATATTTGTCTTTGTGAGCTTGTTTGGTATGCTATGGTTAGTTTGGCTTAGCTCTTGATGATCTTGATGAATAATCCATGGGTGATGGCTATGTTTTTTGAAAAATGTCACATATATGCTCTCTCATGTAAATGCCTTTACATGATCTAGACATGTTTTAGTGGCTTTGCTATGCTTAATTTGTGGTTGGATAGCTAGCTTATTGATCATATGGGGCCATAGGCTCATTTGCCATCATGAATGTTTAGCCCTCTTGCTTTATCTTGTGGAGGAGCCTAAGTTCCTTTTTGTCGCAAAGACATTTCATGTACCAATTATGAATTTGAAAATGAAATGTAAAATGCTTGGAAAATATGCTCCCATGTCATATGTGCTAAATTTTATTTGCTTTGGGTGCTAAACCGTTGCATGATGCCAACCGATGAGAAGTCTCATACATAAAAGTAGGCACATGGCTCGGTGGCTTTGACATGACATGAGGTGCTTGTGGGTGTTTGTGATGGTCTTATGATTAGAATGGCTGTCCTAGCATGAAATTTGTGTGTCTTTGCTATTTTGACATGTTTTGCTCATGTTTAGGTTTTTGCTCATGAGAGAGTAACTTTTCGCAAAATTACTCAAATCCTTTTAGCCTTGTCCAATGGTTGTGAAACTTGGTGATCATGTAGTTAAGGTCATTACGAACCTGTAGAGTATCTAACTTGCTCATTTGGACTTGTGTAGCTCCTTGTGATGAATTTTGTATAGTTGAGAAGCTATATGTTGAAACTTTTCGCATTTTGCCTTGATTCATGCATTGTCAACAAGGGGGAGAAGTTTGTGCATGCTTTGGGCACCAGGGAGTGTTTGGAAGGTGTTCCAATTGGTTCGGGCAATTTTTGAGCAGTTTGATGCAGGGTCGGTCTCTTGGGGCGGTCTAACCGCCCCCTGGCGGTCAGTTGAGGTGCAGGCGGTCTAACCGCCTTGTGAAGGCGGTCTAACCGCCCTGGGCCTGGTGAGCAGTTTTTGCTCTTTGCTGCATTCACGTGTTGCATTGCTGCATTGGTTCAGGGGGAGTGTGCTTTGTCTCAGGGGGAGCTTGCATATGTGCAGGGGGATCTCTTTGTGTTGCTCGAGCTTTGGTTCGATGGTTTGCGCTCTTTGTTTGAGCATGTTTTTGTCTCGGATGTGTCGAGCCGTTGCCCTTGCCTAAGGGGTCCGAGACTAGTCTTCTTCAAGTGATCTTGTTCTTCGCTTTTTTTGGCTTTCGATCGCTTGTTGAGGTTTCTTTTCATTTGTTTCTTTTCTTTTTCTTTTCTCTTGAGTTACTTCATGTGGGTGTTGTCAATGCACTCATCAAGGGGGAGATTGAGGACTAGGTGCAGGTTGCGGCTTGACTCGTGTTGGTGCAGGTGAAGAACAAGCGCGAAAGGTCGTTGCCGGTGAGGCCTCCAGGTGTGCAGAAGACAAGTAAGCTTCGTTCAAGGGACCCGGTGGCCAGTGGGGTCAAGAGCGGGCCGCATGGTGGCATGAACAGCAAGATGAAGTCGTGGACGGTTTCTTGGCAGAGCCTCAAAACCAAGGTCGAGCCGGGACTATGTGGGAGCCAAGTCATGAGTGGTGATTGGTGGAGGCTACACCGAGTTCGCGGGGTTTGCAGTGGTTCACCAGAAAACCACTGGGTTACTCGGTTGAGCCACAAAACCGAGGCCGAAGACTGGATGAGGAGGTGTGGCCAACCGAGGCCAGTTCAACCGCCCAGGAGGGGCGGTCAGACCGCCTGGGCCGGTCAGATTGCCCGGGCCGGTCTAACCACACAGGGTCTTGACCTAGAGAGGCAATTTCTTCGATTCCTCTTGATTGTGAGCGATTCAGGTCGATTCCTTTAAGGTAGAGGTTGCCCAGGAGGTAACCTAGCTATTCCCGAAGTTTTGCTGCAATCCGTGGAGTGATTCGGGAGATCGCGCTTGAGGAAGTTGGGGTTTGACCCGCGGGTTGATTTTTTGAGAGAGGCGGTCTAACCGCCTGGAGGGGGCGGTCTAACCACCCTGGGTCTTCCAGTCAAAGTTCTGTTTCGTCGGATTTTCCTCTTTGAGTTTGTTCGCCTTGATCAGAGGAGCGTCTGGGTAAAATTTCGGGTCGTTCTCGTGCCGGTTGCTAGGAGTTCTTGTTTGGAGTTCGTTGCTGGGTACAGGAGGTTAGACCGCCCCTGGTAGCCGGTCTAACCGCCCCTAGGCCCCTGGGTGGAGTTTTAGTTTTCACCAAGATATTTTGGTAGCTAGCATGGCCCTAACCAGAGATCTCTGTTGGTGAAACCGTGGTGCGATTTGGTGCTCGGAAGAGGTGTTTCAGAGGATTTCTTGGTTGCCTGGTAGAGGCGGTCTAACCGCCCCCTATACCGTTCTAACCGCCCCCTCTGGACAGCCGGCTTTCGAGTTGTTTCCGCTGTCGTGGGTGCATGTGTGTTGAGGTTGCCGGCAGTGTTTGTTCCTAGGACCAGTACCACTCCAGTGGCTACGTGGTTTTGGCAAACGAAAGGTAGAAGTGCGGAGCGTGTGATTTTGGGGGTCCGACCGAGCGAGTTCATCTTGTCGGAGTTTCAATCTCCTTCGAGAAGAATTTTTATCGGCTCCCATTCACTCCCCCCCTCTCTGGTCGCCTAATCGGTCCTTCACAAGTGTTTTCAACTTGTTCTTCTCTAACTCGCCCTAGGCTAACCCGCATGAATAGGAGTGCGTTGTGACAGAACGGTGTCTCCAAAAGGCGGGCGTCTTCAGAATCGGATCGGAGGCCACAGTTTCAAGACTCTTTTAATGAGATTCGTTTTTCTATCTTCATCTATCTTGTTTGGAGCTACAATATATGCATGATCTAGACTCTCTAGATCGGTTATCTCTTTACTTTCTCTTGCTACCTCTTAGTAGATTAGATTACATGTGTTTTCTTGATGATCTCTTAGAATTAGAAACAACTTGGTTCTTCAAAAGAAAGAGTTTCCTTGCTTTACTAGATTGAATCCTTGCATTGCATATTGTTCCACAGATTCGATACCTTAGGTTCTTACACTTAAGGGAAGAAGAGTCCCTTGACTACGACACAGGATTTGTCCACTTGCAAATCCATGTGAACTTTGATATATCAATCAACCGTCAACAAGCCCCTTTTTCTGGCGCCGTTGTCGGGGAACAAGCAATCAAGATCCAATCTAGTATCGCTTTTTGTGAATATTTTCAGTTTTTCTTTTGATTTTCTTTTGCATCTCTTAAGTTTGATCATCCTCAAAAAGAAAAAAATCAATCTAATCTAGTTTTTGATTAACCCTAATTTTTGTTTTTAGATTTTTGTTTTTGCTAACCCTACCCGGAGATGGTTGGCTACCTCTCCAAGAAACCCAAACTTTCTTTTATGGATGATCCAGGTAAATTTTACAACAAAGGAGACGTGCAACACAAGCCAAAGGATTGGAAACCCTAGATCCAAAAGCTAAAGTCGAAGGACCGTCGGAATCTCCAAGGGAATCACCACCTCCTAGTCCAAAGGAAGATCAAACTCAACCACCAACCATGGGAGAACAATCACAACCAGAGCACAAGATCGAGCTATGCACCCCGGACATCATTGATCTACCTATCATAAACCTTCAAGACACCGGAAGGCCGTTCAAGATCAAGGTCTCAACTATCTGCATGGTGCAACACTCGCCTTTCACCTGTAAAAAGGATTCGAACCTTCACCTCCAAGCATTTGTTCAACTATGTCAAACTTTCGATAAGGATGGGGTGACTCAAGATCAAATGAGGGCAAGGCTTTTTCTGTTCTCACTACATGGAAAAGCTTTGCATTGGTTTCACACTTTACCGGCAAAGTCAAAGCAAGATTGGGAAGCATTGATGAGGAACTTTATGAAAGGATTTTATTCACCAACCAAGACCCCAAGTTTCGCAACAAGATTGATACATTTGCTCAATTCCTAACGGAGACAATTGCGGAAGCTTTGGAGCATATCAATGAATACATGCGAGCCGAATTCCTTTAGTGGCATATCGATTTCCTTATGAGGAGGATGGAGAAGATGGATATATAGAGAGAAGCTTAAGACCTAAAGGCTGTCGAGGCAAGATCCACATGCGAGGAGTGTGAGGAGTGCGGCCATGTCCAAGGTCAACCCCGATCAATGCAAGTTCGTCCATTCAAGATTTGGTTTCTCTTTATACACAATTGAAGGACTTCATGGATGAACAAGCTAAGATCAACAAGGACGCCGTCACTAAGTTCGAGGCTATGAAGAAAGTATTGGAGAATTTATATGGAAAGGTGATGGAGGTCGGAAGCTCTATCCGTTAAGTGTTCATCATGATGAAGATGCTAAAGATGCAAGTGAGAAAACTTGTCGGGCGCTGGATGGGTAACAAAGCAAGATTGTCGGTACAATCCCAAGGTCCTGAGAAGGTGAAGGCTACTCAAACTCATTCGAGAGAGATGGAGGATCACACTAAGGAGACCACGAAGATCACGACCGAAGGACCGGAGTTTGAGATGTTGAGCCACTACATGAAGGAAGTTATTGCATCCGTCAAGACCAAAGGACAAAGTCAGCCTGTAAAGACCAAACAAATGACTAAGCCGAAGAATAAGCCCGTGCCCAAGATGGTGCGGAAGTGGGTACCCAAGATTGCAACACACGCAAAGAGCATTGATCCAAAGTAATCAAGTGAAGAAGTCTTGTCATGGACTATAAACGAAGCGCTAGGCGGGAGGCAACCCGTTTCGTCAAGTCAAGAATAAGCTACCGAGAGGACAACCCGATTCAAGATTTTTCGAGTCTTTTCAAGTAAGTTAGTTTTAAAATTTTGCTACGCAAAACATTAGACTTAGAGTGGTTGAATAATATTAGAGACATAATTCTTGGATGGATATTTCATTTCGATCATAAACCTTTTATATGAGCCATCCTATGTGTTATTTTTGCTTCTTTTCGAGAAACAAAAACCCAACAAAATTCAGAACCTATCTCAACCATTCGTCCTCTTCATGATGTCATGGTTGAATTGTTTTACATGGTAAAAACACACGAGTAGAGCCACGCCTTGTACCTAGATGTTATCTAAATTTCAGCGCATGGTAGGACTCGCGTGAACCTAGAAACTTGACTTTTGGTTGATTTGAAATCCATATCCTTGGTTTCTCTAGAGTTAGAATTTTTCTAAGCCTCATTTAATTTTATTTCATTCAAAATCTCTCTCATTTAACCAAAATTAGAAACTAAATATGTGCCCCTATGATCATGTCGGGAAAAGCTTGCTCTCAACTAATGGAAGCAAAAAATATATTTTTGACTTACATTTATTTTTAATGCTTTAATAAAAACTCCTCTAAATTTATATTTGAACTTATTGCAAGCTCCGAGATTATTTTTATTTTTCGAAATTAGAGGAGTACTTAGTGTTAAGACATGCTTAGAGGGAGGCAATCTAGTTAACCTAACCATGCATGCACCATGATGCATCACGAGATGCCCCTCCAACATCTTTCATCAAACCACATGAAAAGTACAAGCATGGGGGAGCAACAAAGGCTTTGTTTTGCAGGAATATCATGGAGGCATGCGAGGCAAGGGAGCATGGAAGTGGCTCAAAGCAAAATTATCAAGTGGAAGAAGCAATAATGCAAGCAAAGGAGTGGACGAGACTGTTTGGGCGGCGCAACCCCGTGGATCACGCGGTCACAAAGCAACAAAGGAGCATGGAGTGCACTAAAGAAAATTGAAGCCAAAAGGGGTAGAGAGGACCCCAGGCCGGCCGGCATTCCCCCTTCTTAAGCCCCCTGGTGCTCCCCTTCGGCAGGTAAGTTGCTCATCCAGTTCCTTGTTCATGTTCTTGAGCTTGTAGTCTAGAACCACCTTAGACTTAGTTTTCCAGTCCGAGTTTGTTTCATCCAACAAAATCCATCCTAATTCCACTCAAAGTCCATACTGCAAATAATATTTGTGTGCCTTGTTACCGGTTGAAAACCTCGGATACATATTTGTGAGGAGAGTGCAGCAACCATGTGGAAGAAAACTACAGGTCTTTTCACCAAGAAGAAGGGATCATCGTCGTCCAAGCCATCATCGACAACCTCTTCGAGGAGGCACTCGTTTCCGAGTCTCCTTGGAGTATGGAAGAGGACACAACACAACTGAGGAGGAACAACACTCTTCTCCTCGGTGGCATGAGGGCCACACGAAGCTCGTATATGAGGTTCACTAAACCTCAAGGATGTACGGAGGAGCCGCCCGTCCGACCTCACCGCTCGACACGATCATCCGCTCCACCTCCATATGCTCCGCGGTATTCTGAGTATGGGTTTATCATCATGATGGAGGATGAGGAGAAGAAGCTCACTCGTCTTGAGACGAGGCTTGCGGCAAACATCGACTTCGACGACCAAGCTCTCCAAATGTTGGGTTTTCATACAGATATTTACTACATGTTGGGACACCTAGGTTGGGTGCAATTCTCCAACAGAGTGTCGGTAAACACCCATAAGGAATTTTCCTTAGAAATTCTCATGATCATGGTGCCTATCCTTGATGAAGGAGTGCCGAGTCTCTCATTCCGTTTGGAGGGAGTTGAACAAGTGGTTCCCTATGAGTATATTAGGGAATTACTCTATTTTCAAAAGGGAGCCCCGAAACAAGTGGATGTGCATGGAGGCACATTGGAAGGATTTTGGAGTATGATCGCGGGAGAAGCTCACCAACACATAAATAGTAACTTGAACCCCATCATCCAAGTATTTCACTCATGGATGTGCAAGAATATTTTGGGGAGAATGAGATAGACAAAGGTAACCAACACGAATGTGAATTGACTTTACTTGGCTTTGATTGCTAGGCAGCCAGTCGACCCCACTCACCTTATGATCAACCGGTTGTGTTGTGAAGCAACATCGGGTTCGAGAGATATTGGTTCGGGGGTGTGTTGACAGTGAAAATCCGTCAACCTAGCCATGAGTTTACCTTCGGTGTTGGCATAAGTTTCATACCTTATCCATTGGTACTAACCCCCGTGGTATAACAAGTTCACTTGTGCATGTCGGTTTTGGAGTTTCGTGTTTATGCAGGGTTTTAGCGTGGAATGCAAGACTTTCGGGATAAGTTCATCAAGCACCTTGTGACAAGACCTTGAAGCCCCATACAAGTCATGCAACGAAGCACACTTAACTCCAAGAAGTTAGGAACTTGATCCGAGAAGAAGACAAACTCCGAGGACCTAACCAGAAAAGTGCTGAATCTTGCAAGACAAGGAGCTATGTCCAATTCGGAGAGAAACTGGCGACAAGGGCTTACATGCAGAAGGGGGAAGCATTTAGAAGACACGGGAACCGGCATCAAGCAAAGGAGGCCACGGGCTGGGCCTGGATGGGCCCAGGACGACCGGCCCAGGCCGACCGGCCTAGTCCAGTCCAAGGCCCGTTTGCCCCCTCCTTTGTCCTAGCCGCCATTCGGGCTATTTATAGCCCCGAAGTCGAGAGCCACGCATCATCAAATTCGTCATCGGCCGCCGAGGAGCAGAGAAGAGAGGGACACCATCCCGGAGAGGAGAGGGTCGAGCTAGTTGACTAGGGTTTCCCTAGCCTATGTGGGAACCTTGCACGGAAGACCACGTCGGAGTTCCCGGAGCTAGAAGCAAGATCAAGGAAGGATCCCGGTGGTGATCTTGTGTATGTATCATTGTCATAGTTGAATTATCAAGTTGAATCTATTCCTAGCGATCAAGTGTTTCTTTGAACATTTCGTTTTTCGATCGGCTTTGCTTATTCTAAATCTATTCTCGAGATAGATTACATAGGGTGTTCTTGTAGCCGCGGTGGCTAGAGGTACACGCTGGATCTTCCGAAAGAATCTCGACTTGTCTTTGGAATCGCCCTAAGCTACCCGCATGAGTAGGGATACATTGTGACAGAACGGGGGTTCCGAAAGGCGGATGTTTTCGGATTCGGAGGGGAAACCACGATTTAAAGAGGCTTCTAATCAGATTCGATTTGCTACTTCTTCTTTTGCTTGGAACTTCAACAAAAGGCTTAACCCGATCTCTCTAGATCGGTTTATCTACCCAATCTTTCTTTGTTATCTCCGGTCTTTAGTAGATTAGATTAGTTTCGTATTCTTCATCTAGATGCATTAGGGTTTCTTTTACTGAAGATTGAAGTTACTTGGCTTTACTAGATAATCTTTTGCGTCACACATTTGTTCCACGGATTCGATACCTTGGGTTTACCACTCGAGGGAAGAAGGGTCCCTTGACTACGACAGGAGACTTGTCCGCTTGCAAGTCTAAACGAATTTTGATGCAACTATTAACCGTCAACAAGCCCCTTTTTTGGCGCCGTTGCCGGGGAACAAGTGATCAAGATTTGATTTTTTTTATTGCCTTTTTTGTAATTTTCAGTTTTCTTTTAGTTTTTCTTTTTGCATCTACTAAACATTGATCATCCTCAAAATACATCTAATGTAGTTTGTCTAACCCTAGTTTTCATAGATTTATTTTTACTTTTCTAGTTTTTGCATATTTTGTTTATTGCTAACCCTAACAGAGATGGACGGCTACCTCTCCAACAAACCCGATAATTTTGTGGATGATCCAGAAAAACTTTACAGGCTAAGGAGACGCGAAGCACATCAAGCTAAAAAGCTGGATTTTGTAGATTCGGAGTCGAAATACAAAGGATCGAATGAATCTCCGAAGAATTCACCACCTCAAAGTCCTCGGGAGAATCGACTTCCACCGATGGGTGACCAACCGCAAGAGCGCAAGATTGGGGAGCTATGCACCCCGGACATCATCGACCTACCAATCTTGAACCTTGAGGAGATCGGAAGACCGTTCGAGGTCAAGACCTCAACTATCCGCATGGTGCAACATTCACCCTTCACCGGTAAAGAGGATCCGAACCTTCACCTCCAAGCATTCATTCAACTATGTTAGACTTTCAACATGGATGGGGTGACTCAAGACCAAATGAGGGCAAGGCTTTTTCCGTTCTCACTTCTCGTGAAGGCTTTTCAATGGTTCCACTCTCAACCGGCGAAGACAGTGCAAAATTGGAACACGTTGATGAAGGCTTTCATGAAGGAATACTACTCACCGGGTAAAACTCAAAGCTTGCATAATAAGATTGCCACCTTTGTTCAATATCCTACGGAAACTATCTCGGAGGCATTCGAGCGCTTTAACGAGTACACTCGGGCGGTTCTACATCACATGTTCCCGAAGGAAGACCTCGTGCAAAAGTTCTATCAAGGACTCACCATGGCGTCAAGGACGATCATCTATGCATCGGCGGGAGGATCCATCATCGAGCTTACACCGACGGAAGCTTTCACTCTATTCAAGAAGGTCGCGGATAATGACACGTGGGCATCATCTGGGCGCCTACATCCGGTTCAAACCACAAGGAATGTCAAGGGAGTCTTGCAAGTGGAGAAGGAGGACATACTTGAAGGCAAGATCGACTCGCTCATGAGGAGGTTGGAGAAGATGGAGATAGAAAAGAAGGAGGCTCAAGACTTGAAGGCCGCCGAAGTAAGATCCACATGCAAAGAATGTGGAGAGTATGGCCATGTCCGCAAAGATTGTCCGGAGGAAGCCAAAGTGCTCGACTACATGAGGAAGGGAGAATTGCCGAACTTCCGCTACAGGCAAGGTAGACCTCAATTTAATGCAAGCTCATCCATTCCGAATTCGGTTCCACTTCGTATACAATTGAAGGAATTCATGGACGAGCAAGCCAAGATCAACAAGGACACCGTCACCAAGTTCAAGACCATAGACAAGGTGTTGGAGAACATCAATAGCAAAGTGACGGAGGCCGGAAGTTCGAATGATCAAGTGCTCAACATGATGAAGATGCTCGAGATGCAAGTTGGAGAACTTGCGGGGCGCCTCACTAATGATGAAGGGAAGCTTCCGGGACAACCTATTCAAACACGTTCGGGAAAGGAGACCGAAGATCCGGAACGTTCTGCGGGAGCAAGGAAGCTTAAACCATCTGCCGAGGCGGAAGGAATTGCTAAGGAGAAGGTTACGGGGATCGTCATCGAAGAGCCCGAATTTGAGATGCCGGAAGAAGACACGAGGATACCACAACTCAAGCCACGCTACTTCCGAGGTAAACTTGACAACCACTCTGAGAAGTTTGTGGAGGTTGTGCGTAGACTTAGCATCAACAGTGCCATTACTAGATGCCCTACAAGTACCTACATATTCTCGTTACTTTAAAGACATACTTGCAAATAAATATGAGATAGCAACACTCGGGATAGATCATGTCAAAATGTCCGAGGAGTGTAGTGCCGCTATTGCTAATGGGCTAGAGAAGCAAAAGGACCCCGGGTGCCCTACAATTCTATGTTCCGTTGGTTCTTTCAATTTCGACAAGGCGTTATGCGACCTTGGAGCAAGTGTGAGCGTCATGCCAAGGGATGTGTTCGAGAAGCTACGCCTACCATTGGATCCTACGGGTATGTGTTTGGAGTTGGGAGATAACTCCATTCGCTATCCCTTGGGCATTGCCGAAGATGTATCCGTGAAGGTCGGACACCACTTCATCCCCGTCGACTTCGTGGTGCTCGATATGGGAGAGAGGCAGAAGCCGCCGCCCATCCTTGGGAGGCCTTTCCTCAATACCGTGGGAGCTACTATTGATGTTGGCAAGGGGGAGATCATGTTCGATATCAATGGAGAAAGGAGTTCCTTCAAGTTCCGACCACGACTCGAGGCATGCAATATGATTGAAGTGAAGGAAGAACCAAAGAAGAAGGAGGGGCTGAAGAAGAAGAAAGAGCCGAAACAGATGAACATAAATAAAATCAAGGAAGGTGTTGCATCCGTCAAGACAAAGGAAGAGAAGCCACCTGTGAAGACCAAAAAAATGACTAAGCCGGAAGACAAGCCCGTGCCCAAAATGGTGCGGAAGTGGGTACCCAAGATTGCAACGCCCGCAAAGAGCGTTGATCCGAAGTAATCAAGTGAAGAAGTCTAGCCATGGACTATAAACGAAGCGCTAGGCGGGACGCAACCCGTTTCGTCGAGTCAAGAATAAGCTACCGGGAGGACAACCCAATTCCAGGTTTTTCGAGTCTTTTTAATAATTTAGTTTTGAATTTTATTACGCAAAGACATTAGACTTAGAAGTGGTGAACAATATTAGAGACATAATTCTTGGTTGAATATTTTGCTTTATCATAAACCCTGTACTTGAACCCTCCTATGTGTTTGTTTGTTTCTTTTCGAGAAACCACAACCAAATAATTTCAGAACCTAACTCAACTTTTCACCCTTATTATGGTGTTGTGGTTGACTTATTTTTCATGCTAAAAACACACGAGTAGAGCCACGACTTATACCTAGGTGTTAATTAAATTTCAGCACGTGGTAGGACTCGCGTGAACCTAGAAACTAAACTTTTGGTTGGTTTAAAAATCTATATCCTTGGTTTCTCTAAGATTAGAATTTTTCTAAGCCTCATTTAATTTTTTTATTCAAAATCTCTCTTATTAAGCCAAAATTAGGACCTAAATCTATGCCCCCATGATCAAGCCGGGTAAAGTTTGCTCTCAACCAATGAAGGCAAACTATACCGGTGAGACCGATATCAACGTAGTCGGAAAATATTTTCGACTTACATTTGTTTTTAATGGTTTAAAAACTTCTCTAAATTTATGCTTGAGCTCTTCCATAGCTCTGAAAATATTTTTAAATTTCGAAAGTGGAAGAGTGCTTAACCTTAAACATACTTAAAGGGAGGCAATCTAGACCACATGCAAAGGACAAGCATTGGTGGGCAGCAAGCATGACTTTGCAGGAATTTGATGGTGGCATGTGAAGCAAGTGGAGCAAGGGAGCATGGACATGACTCATAGCATGAAGCATCAAGTGGAAGTACCAATAATGCAAGAAAAGGAGTGGACAAGAGCGTTTGGGCGGTGCAACTCGTGGAGCATGCGGGCAAGAAAGTCACAGAGGAGAAATGATCATGCTGGAGGAAAACGGGGCCCTGGGGAGCACGCGGCCACCCAGGCTGGTCGGCCCAGGCCGACCGGCATCCCCTACATCAGGAGCCCCCCGGCTCCCGTCTTCTGCAGGCAAGCATCCCTCTCCTTCCTCAATTTGTGTGCTCAAGTTTGTGTGCCTAGAACCACCGTAGACATAGCCAACCTTCCCAAGCTTGATAGCTCAAAAAAATCCACAACCTTAATCCACTCAAAGTCCACATTCGAAAGTAAGTTTAGTGTCGAGTTACCGGTTGCAACCCGGAATTTTAGTGGAGAGAACAGTGCTGCAATCATGTGGAAGAAAACCACAAGTTTATTCTCCAAGAAGAAGGGGTCATCGTCATCCAAGCCATCATCAACGCCGTCTTCGAGGAAGCACTCGGTTTCCGAGTCTCCTCGGAGCATGGAGGAGGATACGGCACCGCCAAGGAGGAACGACGCTCTCCTCCTCGGTGGCATGAGGACAACAAGGAATACGTCCATGAGGTTTATCGAACCTCAAGGGCATGGGTAGGAGCCGCCCGTTCCACCTCGACGATCGACCCGTTCGACTGCCCACCTCCATACACTCCTAAATATTCCTCATATGGCTTCATCATATTGTCGGAGGATGAAGAGGAGAAGAAGCTCTCTCGTCTTGAGAAGAGGCTTGTGCACAGCGTCGACTTCGACGACGAAGCACTCAACTACTTGGGTTTCGGCACCGACATATATTATATGTTGGGGCACCTTCGATGGGTGCAATTCTCCAACGGGGTATCGACGGACACCCACAAGGAGTTCGCCTTGGAAATCTTGATGACCATTGCACCTATCCTTGATGATGGGGTGCAAAGTTTATTATTCCGTTTGGAGGGAGTCCAACAAGTGGTTTCCTACGAGCATGTTAGGGAGCTACTTAGGTTCCATAAGGGAGCTCCGGAGAAAGTTGACGTGCCGCCCGGCATGTTAGATGGATTTTGGAGATTGATCTTCGGAGAAGCCCACCAACAACGCAATTGCATCCGTAACCCCATTATCCAAGAATTCCACTCTTGGATGTGTAAGAGGATATTGGGGAGGATGAGGGAGACGAAGGTGACCGACACGAACTTGAATTGGCTCAACTCGGCTTTAATTGCCAAGCAGCCATTAGACCCCTCATACCTTATGATCAACCGTTGGTGTTGCGAGGCAACATCGGGGGCGGGAGATATTGGTTCGGGGTGCTACCTCTCTATGTTGGCGATCTCCCTACGGCCGGGGATCACAAGAAACCCCGAACATCTTTTGTGTGGGACCTCTCTCGGCTTTGAGTATTTGAGACAAGGAAAATATATTAGTGGAGATGAGAGAGGAGGTTTTTGTTTGGCCACGGTGAACTTACCCCTTCCGGATGCAAGGCTTAGGCTTTTAATCAAAGGGAGGGAAGATTGGTTGGAAGAGGGACTCCTTGTCTCGGCGAAGAAAAATAAAAGAGGAAGAATCGTAGAGGAGGGATCCACCTCCGCACAAGCGGGTAGTGCACAACCTAATGTTGTGCCACCTTTTGGCGGGATTCCTACTCCGCCAAGTTATTACGGAGGGCCACAAGAGCAAGCATGGGGGGTGGTGCACCGGTACCCCCACCAAATTATGTAGTGCCCAACGTAACCTTCGCGGAGCCCTATGCACAATATCCCCAACCACAACAAAGCATGGCATAATTGGAGGGTATGTTGCGAGAAATATGCAAAATGTCGCAGCCATCCAAACCAACGCGGCTCAACTTGGTGAGGGCAATGCAAATATTGCCTATGAGCTTGGACGCCTTCACCTAGTGGAGCCGGATCAATTCGTTGGAGGAGATGTCCAACCTTACTACGAGCAAGGGTACTACTATCAAGATTATCAACACCAACCACCGACGGAGGATTAGGAAGAAGAAGGAACTTTAGTTTTCTTTTCTTTTCCCTTTCTCTGTAATTTTCAGCTTTTGTTTTTGTGTTTGCGTAATATTTTCAGTTTTTATTTAAATTTCAGCAAGTGTGTTTGTTTATTTTCAGCATGTATTTCAGTTTGTTTTTATCATTAATAAGGACACCACCTTGTTCTCACCATTGGAAAAGTTACAAAATTTGTGCAATGATGATATATGATTGTAATTGCCGCTTTGTTTATCTTTGTAATTGATTTATACATGTTAAAGCTAGTGCTCTCTTAAAATACGAATCTCAATTTGTTTAAATGCTAACTTAATCTTTAGCAGAGGTTATGATTAAAATAAAGACCCATAGTGTTTTATATGCTCTCAAATTATAGATAGATTAAAGATGGAGTGAGTTATTTCAGGCCATGATTTCTTTGGCCCGAGACTAAGAAGCTGGTCATTCCATTTTTGCGTATCTATCTTTTGCTAGCCTTTTATCCGTGCATTGTGTATCCCCAAATTCGGATCTGATAAACCTCACCGGATATCCACCCTTACAACCAAATATCATCTTTTCTGATTACCTCCTTGACCACAACCTATTGTTGAGAATGGATCATCAATTCAAGGAAGATCGCAGGACAGTGCCAACATTGAAGACTTCAAGTATCTCTCCAAAGGAAAATTTCCGGTACCTACCTTATCATTGTCACCTCTTTGCTTGAGGACGAGCAAACGTCTAAGCATGGGAGAGGAGGTAGGTACGATGCAATTTTAGAGTTCAAAGGGGAGCTCCCCGGTTCTCTAAAGTGCATTAGGAATTTCAAGGCTTCAAGATTAAAAGATCCATACTCAATTTTCCAACCATGTGCAATCCGATAACGAGGACTTCCTTTGTGCTTCGGGATCACTCTTTGCCATTTGCACATGTCCACTCATCTCAAGTGTGTGTATTTTTCTCTTTCCCCTCCTTGATATAACATTATTTTCCAATGACCTTTTTGACGAGTCTCGGTAAGACCATGAAAAGCTTGTCTTGTTTTGACAACACCTCGTTTATAAAAATCTTGGTAGGACTGAACTTTCCCAAAAAGCTCCATATAAAGCCTACCACACATATATGTTATGAGAGGGAAAGGAGTAGAATATATAGGCTTGAGAGACAAGATGAGATGAGAGTTCATGAGCAATATGCAAGATAATTTAAATTTGTGAACATGGTTTAGCTCTTTTCTATCTCGTTCTTTATTTTCAAAATTTCTGTGATCTATTTAAAATTTTGGGAGCATGTTAATACTTGTGGGATAAGCTTAGTTAAGAATCTACCCTCCGTAGAGATGAAGTCTAGTACATTATCGAACTTTAACGAATTAAAATTTTGAGAGCATTATGTTTTCTCATGTATGATCAAGTGCAAGGTTTAAACATAGATGGACAACGATGATAGCCATCGAAGGCTTAATCGAGGACGAGCAAGGTTTAAGCATGGGGGAGTTGTTGACGGTGAAAATCCGTCAACCTAGCCATGAGTTTACCTTCGGTGTTGGCATAAGTTTCATACATTATCCATTGGTACTAACCCCCGTGGTATAACAAGTTCACTTGTGCATGTCGGTTTTGGAGTTTAGTGTTTATGCAGGGTTTTAGCACTGAATGCAAGACTTTCGGGATAAGTTCATCAGGCGCCTTGTGACAAGACCTTGAAGCCCCATACAAGTCATGCAACGAAGCAAACTTAACTCCAAGAAGTCAGGGACTTGATCTGAGAAGATGACAAACTCCGATGACCTAACCAGAAAAGTGCTGAATCTTGCAAGACAAGGAGCTATGTCCAATTCAGAGAGAAACCGACGACAAGTGCTTGCATGCAGAAGGGGGAAGCATCTAGAAGACACGGGAACCGACATCAAGCAAAGGAGGCCACGGGCTGGGCTTGGATGGGCCCAGGCCGGCCGGCCCAGGCCGACCGGCCCAGCCCAGTCCAGGGCCCATTAGCCCCCTCCTTTGCCCTAGCCGCTATTCGGGCTATTTATAGCCCCGAGGTCGAGAGCCACGCATCATCAAATTCGTCATTGGCCACCGAGGAGCAGAGAAGAGAGGGACACCATCCCGGAGAGGAGAGGGTCGAGCTAGTTGACTAGGATTTCCCTAGCCGACGTGGGAACCTTGCACGGAAGACCACGTTAGAGTTCCCGGAGCTAGAAGCAAGATCAAGGGAGGATCCCGGTGGTGATCCTGTGTATGTATCATTGTCATAGTTGAATTATCAAGTTGAATTATCAAGTTGAATCTATTCCTAGCGATCAAGTGTTTCTTTGAAGATTTCGTTTTTCAATCGGCTTTGCTTATTCTAAATCTATTCTCGAGATAGATTACATAGGGTGTTCTTGTAGCCGCGGTGGCTAGAGGTACACGCCGGATCTTCCAAAAGAATCTCGAATTGTCTTTGGACTCGCCCTAAGTTACCCGCATGAGTAGGGATACGTTGTGACAGAATGATGGTTCCGAAAGGCGGATGTTTTCGGATTCGGAGGGGAAACCACGATTTAAAGAGGCTTCTAATAAGATTCGATTTGCTACTTCTTCTCTTGCTTGGAACTTCAACAAAAGGCTTAACCCAATCTCTCTACATCGGTTTATCTACCCAATCTTTCTTTGTTATCTCCGGTCTTTAGTAGATTAGATTAGTTTCGTATTCTTCATCTAGATGCATTAGGGTTTCTTTTACCAAAGATTGAAGTTACTTGGCTTTACTAGATCATCTTTTGTGTCACACATTTGTTCCACGGATTTGATACCTTGGGTTCACCACTCGAGGGAAGAAGGGTCCCTTGACTACGACGCGAGACTTGTCCGCTTGCAAGTCTAAACGAATTTTGATACAACTATTAACCGTCAACAGGGTGTTACCTCTCTATGTTGGCTTTCTCTTCGAGATCGGGAATTATAAGAAACCCGAAGCATCTCCTAGCCGGGACTTTCCTAGGATTTGATTATATGAAGCAAGACAAATATATAAGTGGAGATGAGAGAGGAGGTTTCATAGTAGCCAAAGTAAATTTGCCCCTTCCGGATGCAAGATTAAGACTTTTTATTCAAGGGAAAGAAGATTGGTTAGAGGAAGGACTTCTTGTGCCGGTGGAGAAAAATAAAAGAGGAAGGATTATAGAAGAAGGTTCTTCCGTGACACAAGGAGGTGAGCAACAACAAAATTATGTGCCACCATTTGGAGGAATTCTGACGTCACCGAGTTACTATGGTGGTGCACCAATGCAAGCATGGGGGGTGCAGCCGTGCCCCCACCAAATTTTGCGGTGCCTAGTGTAGCCTTTGCGGAGCCTTATGCACATTTTACTCAACCACAACAAAGTGTGGTCATCATTGGAGGATACACTGCAAGAAACATGCAAAATATTGCAGCCATCCAAACCAATGCAGCCCAATTGGGTGAAGGAAATGCAAACATTGCTTATGAGCTTGGACGCCTTCACCTAGCACCGCCGGGAGAATTCATAGGAGGAGCGGTTCAATCCTATTATGAGTAAGGGTACAACAACCAAGATTATCAATATCAACCACCAGCGGAAGATTAAAGAGAGGAGGAGTTTTAGTTATCTTTCCTTTTCCCCTTGTTCTTTAATTTTCAGCTTGTATGCGCCTATGTATGCGTAGTGTTTTCAGTTTTTATTTAAATTTTCTGCATGTGTGTTAGTTTTTATTTTCATCATGAATAAAGTCACCACCTTGTTTTTACCTTTGGCAATGATACAAAGTTTGTGCTATGATGATATATGATGATAGTTGCCGCTTTGTTTATCTTTATACTTGTTTTATGCTTGATTAAGCTAATGCTCTCTTAAAATACAAATATGAAATTTTATAAATACTAGCTTAATCTTTAGCAGAGCTTATGTTAAAATAAAGACCCATAGTGTTTTATGTGCTCTCAAGTTTTAGATGGATTAAAGATGATTTATTTTTGTTCTTAAAAGTAATTCTAACCTTGTCATAAATACCACTTGCATGTTGCTCTACTTATCCAAAGCCATATTTATATTTGAGTACAAAAACTTAGTACATAAGATTTATTTTTGGGTGAGTTATTTCAGGCCATGATTTCTTTGGCCCGAGACTAAGAAGCTCGTCACTCCGTTTTTGTGTATCTATTTTATTACAAGCCTTTTTATCCGTGCATTGTGTATCCCCACATCGGAGATTTCACAAACCTCGCCCAATATCCAACCTTAAAACCAAAAAACATCTTTTGTGTTTACCTCCTTGACCACAACCTATCATTGAGTATGGATCATCAATGCGAGGAAGATCGCAAGATAGTGCCAAGATTGAAGATTTCAAAATAGAGTGAAATACACTGTGGGCACCTGAACTTGCAGCGTTGTGTCCAATAGGCCCATGAACTTAGAAACTAGACATCTAGCCCCTCGAACTTGCGAACCCGTTCACCCGAGGTCCAACCCGGTTTTGCATGGCTTACATGGTGGTTTTGCATGGGCAATGTACCGATGCTGACGTCAGCGCTGAAGTCAGCACTTTGCGAAATTGATATCTTTTTATTCGGAGTTCCAAATATTGCAAATAATATATCAATTTTGCTTGTCTCGATGATCTCTTTGCAATGGTGTACTCTATTTTGTTATTTGAGATAGTTTTATTTAGTGTAAAATTAAATATTTCTATAAAATAATTAATATATTATTATTCTATAAAACGATGTACCCAGCCCATAATGCGGAAACCAAGAACAGGAACAGACATCTTTGCACACGATTCTGCAGGGCTTCCAGGTGATCCCGAATAATGCACAACAATCGAATTGTTAAGTATGTTTTTTCCCTTTCGAGAAATGGTGACAGTACCAAATGCCGAATTAGCGGCTGTTTGGTATGATTAGCCAGACACGAGACTTTCTCCTATGCTAGCTCCCCCCTCAGTGGCAAGTTCTCGAGGAGCCTTTCCTCGCAACCGCGATGTTGTCCAGCCAGATTAGTGCCAATGCATGCATGCTTCCACTCCTGTAGTACTCAAGAAAAAGGATGGGCGCACCAAAGGTAACCCTAGACAAGGCTCGCATTTTTTCCTTTCTTTCTTTTTGAAGCTACGCATTGGCCATTTCTGAGCTTTCGTAGCATATATACGGTTGCTTCGTGCTGTAACTTTTTTTAGACCACATCGTTGCGTGTTTTTCATTAAAAAAACAATGCCCATCCAGTACGTCATTTTATAGAAATATTAAATTTTACACAATATAAAATATATCACTTGTTTTATAGAAATATTTAATTTTATACGAAACAAAATTGATACAAATAATAAAATGGAGTACACCATTGCAAAGAGCTTGTCGAGACGATCAAAATTGATATATTATTTGCAATATTTGGAGCTTCGAGTAAAAGATATCAATTTCGCAAATTAAGGAGTGTTGATTTAATCGCTGATGTCAGCATCACTACAGTGCCCATGCAAAAGCTCCATGCATGCCATGCGAAACTGGGATGGACCTGGGGTGAATGGATTTGCAAGTTCGAGGGGCTAGATGTGTGGTTTCTAAGGCCATAGACCTATTGGACACAGTGCTGCAAGTTCAGGTGCCCACAATGCATTTCACTCTTTCAAAATATCTCTCCAAAGGAAAAATATTTCTAGTAACTACCTTATCTCTATCACCTCTTTGCCCGAGGACAATCAAACGTCTAAGCATGGGGGAGGAGGTAGTATAATGCAATTCTAGAGTTCAAGGGGAGCAAATAAAAAAAGAGAGAAAGAAAGAAAAAGGAAAAAAGTGAGTATGAAGAAAGAAAACATGAGAAAAGAAAAAAATATGAGTATGTATGATATAAAAATAAAATAAAGTGAACTCCCTGGTTCTCTAAAGTGCATTAGGAATTTCAAGGTTTCAAGATTTAAAAGACCCAAACTCATCTTTCCAACCATGTGCAATCCAATAACGAGGACCTCCTTTGTGCCTCGGGATCACTCTTTACCATTTGCACATGTCCACCTATCTCAAAGCGTGTATATTTTTGTTATGAATTGCGATGCGAGGGGAAGGTGATTGTAGGATTTGGGGCTGATTTGTGCAAACTAGGGCTGCTGCGCTACAGTACCCGCGGTGCTACAGTACCGCGGGTACTGTTCACACCTAGGGTTGTGGAGGCGGTTAGGGTTGGAGGGGCGCTAGGAACGCCGGCCGCGGGGCTTCGCCCACGGCCGGCAAGAGAGAAGGGTTTTCCTTCTAATCTCTTGCTTGATTAGATTGATACATCTCCTCTCTTTAAATATAGAGGATTACTTGACCCCTAAGCAAGGACTCAATCTTATCCCTAAACCTAACCCTAACGGGCCTCCCGGCCCATTAGGCCCTTGACACCTGACATTACCCCGCCCTTTTCCGAGCAGCTCGTCCTCGAGCTGCAGCATGGGCACCTTGACAATGACTCAACTCCACACAAACCTATGACCTAAAAATAAGCCTTTTACATCTTGACTTATTTGATTGTTCTTAGTCTGAAATAGACTCATACTTTTTATTGTGTGAACCCCCAACGGTAGGCACCATCCGCCGGCTGGATCCCATGGAGACCATCTGAACGAGAGGGATGCAGGGGCACAACCACCTGGAGGCAGTCGCGACGAAGACCAGCGGAGACGTCCTCGCGGTGGTCGTTGACGGAAAGCTGGGGCGCTAGGCAGCGTGTCCCCGTCGATGTCAAAGAGGAAGACACCTCCTCTACCTCCTCTCCCGCAGAGTTGGAGTACGCCATCCGCATGAAAAACACCATGCACACCCTTGGGTACAGCAGCGGGTCCGCGCAATTGTTGGAGGCCGTCAAACGGGTCGAGGTCTTGGCCTTGTGCATCGAAGGCAACTGCTGCCAAGGCCGCCTCCTGATTCCGCATCTGCCAGCGCATCTTCTGCAGCTGCTGCCGCGCTAAAAGGCTTCTAATCTCTTGCTTGATTTAATTCATACATCTCCTCTCTTTAAATAGAGAGGATTACTTGACCCCTAAGTAAGGACTTGATCTTATCCCTAACCCTAACCCTAATGGGCCTATTGAGCCGGCCCATTGGACCCGGCCCATTAGTTCCCTGACACCTGACATTACCCCGCC
This sequence comes from Cenchrus americanus, assembly GCA_947561735.1. Classification (NCBI taxonomy): domain Eukaryota; kingdom Viridiplantae; phylum Streptophyta; class Magnoliopsida; order Poales; family Poaceae; genus Cenchrus; species Cenchrus americanus. Next base: position 170,326,762 of record OX387245.1, read on the forward strand.
CTTTTCCGAGCAGCTCGTCCTCGAGCTGCAGCATGGGCACCTTGACAATAACTCGACTCCACGCAAACCTATGACCTAAAAATAAGCCTTTTACATCTCAGCTTATTTGAATATTCTTAATCTGAAAAACACTACGACTTTTTTTTATTATGGTGACTCGAACGATGGGCTCCACTCGCTCGACGGTCTGCATGTGTAGAACCACCTGGATCCCACAGGAACAGCCCGGGGATCAGCTGCATGTACACACGCAGCACACCAGCCAACATGGAGCGGTCTAGATCCCTTGGCAGAAGGTGGGAATGGGCCTCACGAGCATTGTTGTGACCTGAGAAGATCTGCAGCCCACCGATTGGCTTTGGATGGTGGCGCACCTCCCGAAGACGTCGCCGGGCTAGAAGGCCGCGTACTGCGACCGGCAGACGCACGACCGCGCCCTTGGACGGCTACGCGTCGTCTCCATCACGGCGATCGGCCGGGTGCTCGATCTTTCCGCATCTCGCGGAGCCGCCGCCGCGCAAGGAGGCCGCGCGCCGCAACCTGCAGCCGCACTACCGCTGACACCCGAACCTGCTGGATGCCGGTGCCCTTGTAGAATATCCCGTCGACGAACGGGTGTTAGAGGACAACAGCACCGGTGGTGGGCGTTGGAACCACCCCTGTCGCGGTCGCTCGGGTGCTCACCCTCATGGAGACTGGCCCCCTCGTGGAGTTGGCGCCCTCCGTCCACACGGTCAGTGATGGTGGCCATGCAGCCGGGGCCATGGACGCTGGTAGCGGAATGGCGGCGTACGCCGTCAGCAATGCCGAGAGCGCGGGTGACAGAGGTGTCCGCGGCGCCCGGATCGAATCCATCCATTCGGAGAACAGCTCCGGTGGCTAGCCCTGCTCTGCAGCAGATGCCATGGATTGGATCGAAACCATAGCAATCTGATACCAGATTGTTATTGGATGCGAGGGGAAGGTGATTGTAAGATTTGGGGCTGATTTGTGCAAACTAGGGCTACTGCGCTACAGTACCCGCGGTGCTACAGTACCGCGGGTACTGTTCATGCCTAGGGTTGTGGCGACGGCTAGGGTTGGAGGGGCGCTAGGAACGCCGGCCTCGGGGCTTTGCCCACGACCGGCAAGAGAGAAGGGTTTTCCTTCTAATCTCTTGCTTGATTAGATTGATACATCTCCTCTCTTTAAATAGAGAGGATTACTTGACCCCTAAGCAAGGACTCGATCTTATCCCTAAACCTAACCCTAACGGGCCTCTCGGCCCATTAGGCCCTTGACACCTGACAATTTTTCTCTTCCCTCCTTGATATAATATTATTTTCCAATGACCTTTTTGACGAGTCTCGGTAAGACCATGAGAAGTTTGTCTTGTTTTGACAACATCTCATTTATAATATCTTGGTAGGACTAAACTTTCCAAAGGGCTCCATATAAACCCTACCACTTACATATATGTTTTGAGAGGGAAAGGAGTAGAAGAAATAGGCTTGAGAGACAAGATGAGAGTTCATGAGCAAGATGCAAGGTAGTTTAAATTTTTGAACATGGTTTAGCACTTTTTCATCTCATTCGTTATTTCAAAATTTCTAAGATCCATTTGAATTTTGGGAGCATGTTAATACTTTTGGGAAGAGCTTAATTAATATCTACCCTCCGTAGGGATGAAGGCTAGTACATTATGGAACTTTAGAGAACTAAACTTTTGAGAGCACTATGTTTTCTCGTGTATGATCAAGTGCAGGGTTTAAACAATGAAGGGCAACGATGATATCCATCGAAGGCTTACTCGAGGACGAGAAAGGTTTAAGCATGGGGGAGATGTTGACGGTGAATTTACGTCAACCTAGCCATGAGTTTACCTTTGGTGTTGGCATGAGTTTTATATCTTATCCATTGGTACTAACCCCCTTGGTATAACAAGTTCATTTGTGCATGTCGGTTTTGGAGTTTAGTGTTTATGCAGGAATTTAGCATTGAAAGCAAGACTTCTGGGTAAAGTTCATCAAGCACCTTGTGACAAGACCTCGAAGCCTGATACAAGTCAAGCAATGAAGTGAACATGACTCCAAGAAGCCCAAGGACAAACCCGTGAAGACGGAAAACTCCGAGGACCTGGACAGAAAATGCTAAAACTTGCAGGACAAGGAGCTTCATCTAAACCGTGGAGAAACTGACGTCAAGGGCCCACATGTAGAAGGGAGAAGACTCTAGAAGGCTTGGGAAGCAAAACCACTAAAGGAGGCTGCGACTGAGCCGAAGTGGGCCCAGGCCACCGACCTAGGCTGGCCGACCCACCCCAGTTCGGGGCCCAGTCGCGCCCCTTTTACCTAGTCGCCTCTCAGAGTATTTATAGCCCCCTAGCCGAGAGCCACGCATCAATTCATTCGTCATCCGTTGCCGAGGAGCAGAGAAGCTTGAGGGACACCATCTTGGACAGGTTGGTCGTGCTAGTTGTCTAGGGTTTATCTAGCCGACGTGGGAACCTTGCATGGAAGACCACGTCGGAGCTCCGGAGCAAGGATCAAGATCGAGCTAGGATCCCAGTGGTGATCTTGTTCATGTAATCATTCATGGTGAAGTCTTTATAGTGAATCCAATTTCTAGCGATCAAGTGCCTTCTCGATGATTTTATTCTCCCTTGGTTTTTCTTCTTCCCCAATCTATACTTAAGATAGATTGCATAGGGTGCTCTTGTAGCCGCAGTGGCTAGAGGTGCATAATGGACCGACCAAGTGTTTTCAACTTGCTCTTCTCGAACTCGCCCTAGGCTAACCCGCACGAATAGGAGTGCATTGTGATAGAACGGTGGCTCCAAAAGGAGGTGTCTTCGGAATCGGGTCGGAGGCCACGGTTTAAAGATGCTTTTAATGACATTTACTTTTCTATCTTTATTTATCTTGTTTGGAGCTACAACATATGCATGATCTAGACTCTCTAGATCGGTTATCTCTTTACTTTCTCTTGCTACCTCTTAGTAGATTAGATTAGATGTGTTTTTTTGATGATCTCGTAGAATTAGATACAACTTGGTTCTTCAAAAGAAAGAGTTTCCTTGCTTTACTAGATTGAATCTTTGCGTTGCACATTGTTCCATGGATTCAATACATTGGGTTCTCACATTAAGGGAAGAAGGGTCCCTTGACTACGACGGGGGATTTGTCCACTTGCAAATCCATGTGAACTTTGATACGACAATCAACTGTCAACTGGAATCTGGCCCCCGGCGTTGTGCGCACGACCCGCCATTGTGAGGCAATCCCTAGCGTTGTGCGGGTGCTGTGCAAAGTGGCCGGTGTCTTTCCATGGCACTGTGCTACCCACTCCTGTCCTTCCTCCATGCTGCGCCCCTCGAAAAAGGACGGCCACAGCCTCGAGGATCGTACGGCCGCCGACCTGACGCTCGGCCAGGACGGCGTCATGACGTAGGGTGAGCGGAGCACATCCCCTGCGTCAATTTGAACCCTGTGTGGCCATCCCCGGCCCTGTACCATCATTCTTAGCGCTGTGGAACTGTCCCCAGCGCTGTGGAAGCCCTGTTCCGATGGGGCACCCCCATGCCGGCCCCTGTATAGCATGAGCACTTGTTGACGGATAAAACTCGTATCCACCTATGATCCGTGTATGGACCTATACCTTTTTCACCATGGTAATTCTCTTGGTTCTTATCAATCCGTAGAGCAAGGGGATTACACGCATTTGATCTAGAACTACTCACTAACTTATCCAAACCCTAATCTATGTTCAACCTAGAGAACAACTATGCTACACTAGAGAGAATGATTAAACAAACAATATATGTAAAAGACACTTGCCCAAGGGTCTACGATACTTGAACATGCAACCGCTTAAGAAATGAAAACTAATCTAATATATCGGGGGTTGTGACCACGATTTCACCCTTTCCCTCCCCCGTGCTATCACTACACGGAGGTATTCGTGACTAGACCTATGATGGACACGGCGCATTGAATGGATCCAAGGGAGCATCGAGATCTTACTCCCTACACGGCATGGTAGCTAACCTTAAACAACAAAGCTTCTTCAATACTAGATGATAGATATATAACCAAACAAAGTAGTGATTACATCTCAAGTTCGATTACAACCCATGGACAAATGAGAATATTACCCCATCATGGTGCTAGGCATAGCACCGTTGATCATGGTGACGCTTCCGACAGTGTCTTCCTTCTCCTCCACTTGTGGGTGCTTCCTTCGAGTAGAGTGATCCTTCTCGCGAACGATCTCCCTCCTCTTCTCTCTATCTAGCTTGTGGTCGGCCTCTCGGGTGAATAGCTCTCTCTCTCTTTGCGAATGGCAGTGCCTCCATGTCCTTAGGGTTGAAGGAACTTCACGCTCAAGAAAAAGGGGGCCGAACTGACCATGGGGTGGGCCAGGCTGGCCGGACTGGGCTGATCGGCCCAGGCCAATCCTGGCCCGGTTCGGTCGCCCCTTCGCTCTCGTGGGTCCTCCTGTATTTATGCACTTTGCCTCCTCCATTTGCACCATTTTGACGATGTCATCCTCGCATCCGATATGGAGGTTTTCCTTGCATGAAGTCCAGTCTTTTAGGCTTCAATCCTCAGGGATGTTCCTTTGTAACACTTCAGTCCTTGCCACCTTTGGGAGTGATTTCATCAAGCTCTCAAACACGAATGGGACTCCTAAATTTCTCCTTTGAAATTGTTGTGTCTCTGTCATTTATGTCCATGTTTTCCTACAAAAACATAACACTTCCTAATGCACACACAAAGATGAACTTGTTATATCATTAGTGTGCCTAGTGGCGGGTTAGTTCCATAATCAAATCCAAATCAAAGTGTAATGAACATGATTGGTGTACCAAAATACACCGTCAACATCTCCCCCACGCTTAGATCTAGCTCGTCCTCGAGCAAGTACTCGTAAAAGAATTTTTGTCCAAGGTGTTGAAATCGTGCTCCGCTAATTCTTTCTTCACAAGTTAGTCAATCTTTATCTTTAATATAATAAACATAAAGCAGTGATCATCATACATAAACATAGGCGTTTAGAATTTTTACCAAATCAAGATTAATCCCACAACTCAAACCCTTCACTCGAGGTCTTCAATTTCAATCATGCTTACTTCATTGCTTCCATTGGAGGGTTTCATGATTTTTCAAAAAATAAAATTCCTACAACAAGTATTAGACAAAAACCTTTCTCCAAGTTCTCACATGTCGCTCATATGAAGTGGCTATCCTAAAGAATTCATAAAACCTCACCTCCCATAAGCCTCTCACATAACATGTAAAGTGGAGCTATAGGTATGGCTAGTACAATCAACACAAGTATTGTCAAGCTAAGAACTTCCTCTAATGGTTGTTTACCTTTCAAAGCCAATGATCATGAGAATTAAACCATAATGTAGGGATGTCAAGGATAAGAAGATATAGAATGGTGGACATGTGCAAGGGAAAAAGAAAATAAGACAAAGTGGCACTGATGACGTCCTCATTGTCAGGTTGCACATGGTTGGAAAAAGAATGGAAGTTTCGTCTCTTAGTCAACAACGCGACATCCTTCCTTACACTTCATTTATCCTTCACTAAATTCATCCTCTTCATATCCTTCTTGCCTTTCCTCTCTTTCTTTTATTTTCTTTTGTCTTTTTTCCTTTCTTTTCTTTTCTTTACTTTTCTTTTCCACACACATATTTTTTCTTTCTCTCTCTTTGACATCTTTATCTCTAATGCATGACGAGGCTAGCAATAAAAGATAAACACAAGGACATGATCACTGCTTGAAATTAAAACTTTCAAGAGAGAAGGATCCTAGCCCAACTAATTATGTTAATCGCACCTATGGTGGAGTGAAAAGTAAATTTGGCTTTGTATAGGATTTTTCTTAAACTCTCAACTTGGAAAAAGAGAATTCTCTAACCTTTATTACAAGGGTTTTCAGTAATTTTCAGAATTAAATTCCTCCACTTTTAAGCATCAAACTTAGCACAATCAAAACAAAGTTCTAGATCAAAGCATGATGCGGGTAATTTAAGAGGTAGAAACTCCACTAGCACCATGGTAAACGTTTCAAACCAAATACTTATGCTTATTTATCAAAAATTAAAGACGAACATACAAGTAAAGGAAGAAAAGCATCGCAAGAGACAAAAAAAATTAAAGGACACTTTTTATTTGATTTTCTTGACACTGACACTAACTTTAAGACAGTTTAAACTTTTGAAATTTTTTAAAAAGCACACTCCTAAAACTTAAGACTCTCACACTCTCGCGAAAACTAAAGCAAACCAAACTAATCTTTTAAAGCAAAACGCTAGCTAGCTAGCTCTCTCCCATGCTAAAACCATATGACGTCCTCGTCGTATCTTACAAAAAACCTAAGGGGGAAAACTCTATTCATTAGTGGAACTTTCTGCAGCTCTTGCACCACTTGCACTTCATGTTTCCCACCATGCCGAAAAACTTCCGCACGTTCCGGTTTAGGAATTTGTAGTCATCCTCGACCACTCGTTCCAAGTCCTCCATACGCAGCCTCGTCGCCTCCATGGCCTGGAAACATTCATTGACTGATGTGTAGAGCTCCGTGGTGGAGTGACGGCAAGCCGCACAACACAACGGATGCATCCCAAAAGGGTCAACATCGCTAGGGTCTCCGCCGTCGCCACTGTTGTCGTCGCAGTCGTTGGGGTTACCTCCACCGTTAGGTCCTTTGAGAGTCTTCTCCTTGAGCACCTCTTCCCAATAGCAGAGGTCATTGTCCTCCCTTCCAACTGCCGCCCACAAGCTCGGGTTATGGTCATCGGAATAGTCACTCCCCCCGTAATCTTTAGGCTCAGGCGACACCTCCTTGTAATCCTTCCTCTTCATGCCTCGGATGCGCTCCCACCTCGAATGGGAGTAGAGACCCTCTCCTCCTTGCCGTGGTGGCGAGATGCGATTGCCCCAGTCGGGACACGCCCTCCGCAACGGATGCGGACGGTTCTCTTGATCTTCATGGGTAGCTTGAGCTCGCATCGCTTCACCTCTTCCGCCTTCAATGGCTTCTCGGCGCCTAGCTTGATCTCCATGCTCCTCGGGGACGACATGGCTGTTGCTTGGGTGCAAAAGGATGCGAATTGGGATGGATTCTCGAGCTCCCATCTCGTCACTTTAAATAGTCCGGGAAGGAATGCCCTAGAAACCATATTTTCCTTCTCTTGACTTCCCTAAAAGTTTTTGACCAAACAAGGAAGTCAAAGACGCGCGTCCCAGGGGAAACTAGGGGTGAACCGCCGCCCGGCCCTCTGGGCCGATCGAACCAGGCCGGACGGCCTGCCCTGGTTCGCGGGCCGATTCCGTCCAATTTTCGTGTGCCCTACTATTTTCGCATTATTAGTCCATGTGAAAAACATGTCCTGGTAAAACTTCGTGAGAAACTCTAGAAAAATAATAGAAAATCTATTAATAAAATGCTCACCTTGTTTCACATCCTAGGCTAGACGTTCGGGCTCTTCCTCCATGGTGAAAATATCAATATGGTGAAGGGACACAACGTCGGGTTCGTAATAAACCTTAAGGCTTTGACCATTCACCATGAATTGATCACCTTTCACATCCATGATGGTTACCGCTCCATTGGAGAGCACAGAATGAACAATGTAAGGTCCGTCCCACTTGCTTTGCAGTTTCCCCTTTCCAAAGGTTTTAAACCTCGAATTATAGAGGAGTACCTTATCTCCTTCTTTGAATTCCTTTTTCTTCAATCTTTTGGCATACTACCTTTAATCCTCTCTTTGTATATGCTCACATTTTCATAGGCTTTTAACCTCATCTCCTCTAGCTCGCTTATTTGGATTCTCTGTTTGACCACCGCGGCGTCTAGATCAAGTTTCATCTCTTTAATTGCCCAATAGGCTTTATGTTCTAACTCAATCGGAAGGTGACAAGCTTTGCCATAGACAAATTGATAAGGGTTCATACCTATCTGTGTCTTGAATGCCGTTCGATATGCCCACAAAGCTCTGTCAAACTTCTTTGACCAATCCTTGCCTTCCTTATTTATGGTTCTATTAAGGATACTCTTTAATTGCCTATTCAATGTTTCCGCTTGTCCGTTAGTTTGTGGATGATAGGCCGTAGAGACTCTATGTTCAATCCCCAACTTGGACAAGCAGTTTTTGAAATTCTTCCCAGTGAAGTGAGTTCCTCCATCTCTTATCAAAATTCTCCGAGTACCGAAGCAAGGGAAAATCATGCTCTTGATCATTGCAATGGACTCAATTGACGGTGAATTTCCGTCAACCTAGCCATGAGTTTACCTTCGGTGTTTGCATGAATTTTATGTCTTATCCATTGGTACTAACCCCCTTGGTATAACAAGTTCGTTTGTGCATGTCGGTTTTGGAGTTTAGTGTTTATGCAGGGTTTTAGCGTTGAAAGCAAGATTTCTGGGTAAAGTTCATTAAGCACCTCGTGACAAGACCTTGAAGCCCGGTACAAGACAAGCAATGAAGTGAACATGATTCCAAGAAGCCCAATGACCAAACCCGAGAAGATGGAAAACTCCGAGGACCAAGTCCGAAAAATGTTGAATCTTGTGGGACAAGGAGCTTCATCTAAACCGAAGAGAAACTGACATCAAGGGCCCACATGCAGTTGGGGGAATACTCTAGAAGACTCGGGAAGCAACACCAAGCAAAGGAGGCCGCGGGTTGGGCCGAAGTGGGCCCAGTCCGGCCCAGCCCATTTTGAGGCCCAGTCGGGCCCCCCTTTGACCTAGCCGCCAATCAGACTATTTATAGCCCCGAGGCTTGGAGCCATGCACGAATTCTTTCGTCATCCGCCACCAAGGAGCAGAGAAGCTTGAGGGGCACCATCTCGGAGAGGAGGGTCGTGCTAGTTGTCTGGGATCTCCCTAGCCGATGTGGGAACCTTGCATGGAAGACCACGTCGGAGATCCGGAGCAAGGATCAAGATGAAGGTAGGATCCTAGTGGTGATCTTGTTCATGTAATCATTCATGGTGAAGTCTTTATAGTGAATCCGATTTCTAGCAATCAAGTGTCTTCTTGATGATTTTATTCTCCCTTGGTTTTGCTTCTTCCCCAATCTATACTTAAGATAGATTGCATAGGGTGCTCTTGTAGCCACAGTGGCTAGAGGTGCATACCGGACCGACCAAGTGTTTTCAACTTGTTCTTCTCAAACTCACCCTAGGCTAACCCGCACGAATAGAAGTCCATTGTGACAGAACGGTGGCTCCAAACGGCGGGCGTCTTCAGAATCGGATCGGAGGCCACGGTTTAAAGATGCTTTTAATGAGATTCGCTTTTCTATCTTCATCTATCTTGTTTGGAGCTACGACATACGCATGATCTAGACTCTCTAGATCGGTTATGAGTTATCTCTTTGCTTTCTCTTGCTACATCTTGAGTTAGAAGATTAGATTAGATTAGATTAGATGTGTTTTCTTGATGATCTCTTAGATTAGATGCAACTTGATTCTTCAAAAAATAGTTTTCTTTGCTTTACTAGATTGAATCCCTGCATTGCACATTATTCCACGGATTTGATACCTTGGGTTCTCACACTTAAGGGAAGAAGGGTCCCTTGACAACGACGGGAGATTTGTCCTCTTGCAAATCCATGTGAACTTTGATACGACAATCAATCGTCAACAAGGCCCTTTTTCTGGCGTAGTTGCCGGGGAACAAGCAATTAAGATCCGATCTAGTATCGCTGTTCTTGTGAATATTTTTTAGTTTTTCCTTTGATTTTATTTTACATCTCTTAATTTTGATCATCCTCAAAAAGAAAAAGAAATCAATCTAATCTATTCTTGACTAAGCCTAATTTTTCTTTTTTTAGATTTTTTGTTTTTGCTAACCCTAACCGTAGATGGACCTAGTATGATACTAGTGATGAAGAAGCTAACCAACTTGTTCGTGAAATGGATGAGCAATCTAGAAATTTTATGGCTAAGCTAATAAGCTAAGCTAGAGAAAAGCCAAGACACCATTATGTCCGATAGAAGTGAGATTGAGGCCTTGCGTTAGGAAGTCAACCAAGCGAAGAGTGTCATGGCTACTCTCAAGAGGACCTACCGTCACTCAAGCTCAATGTAACTTCCTGCCTGAGGAATGAAGAGCTTGAGGGAGCAATATAGCCTCTTCTGGAGTAGCACCTCACATCCTCGAAGGTAAAAGGCAACTCTAGTGCTTCTACTAGCAAGGGCCGTGATAGATGTTATCATATCAAGAGTTGAATCTTATGCCACTAACCTTGCTAACATGGAAGCTTTAAAGAATGAAGTTCTAGGTTGAACTCAATCATAGCTAGAGGATGCATGGGTGAAGAAAACAAAAGGCCAAGACTCACCAAGAGGAAAGTGTTGGAGAAGAGCAAGAATCCAGGCGGATATATCGAAGGTGGCAAGACCAATGAAAGAAAAAATCATCAAAGAAAAAAGAATGCCTTAAATTCAAGAGTCGCCGATTACTGTCCCCCGTACTCGAGGTTCCGACCTTCAAGCCGCGGGAGGTTCCGAGTTTGGAAGCCTCGAGTGCGCCTCGCATGCGCGAAATTAATCCCGGAGGCTCCGAGAAAATTTCCGTAAGTTCCGGGACCGAAAGACAGACAAAGAAAAGGAGCAAGACTCGAAGCAAAGATGGTGCCAGGCCTCTAACACTTGTATGCAGTAGAAAATCATCCAATGGTGCCTAAAGAAACTCGAGTCCCCAACAAAAGCAAAGCCCATGCATCTAGAGACATACCTCCTAGATATGTGGTTGAGACGCAACAATGTTGGTAAAGAAAGTAGCCACGTATGTTGAAAATGAGTCCAACATATATGTGAAAAGATCACTATGGGTTCCAAAAGTTTTGGTTACTAACGTGGGAAGGCTCCCAAGTCAAATTGGGGACCCAAAAGAAGGAACTAAATTGTTTTGTGCATACTCCTCCGGTGGATCAAGTTGGGTGCTTGATAGCGGATGTACACATCATATGACCCTGAGAGAAAAGAGTATGTTCTCATCCTATCTCCATTTGGAAGGACCAAGGAAACCATTGCATATGGAGGGGATACAAAAGGAGAAGTCACTTCTGGGTAGGTGATATTCCTATATCTCAAAAATTACTCACCTACAAATGTTCTTCATGCTTGATACGTTGGGTTACAATCTATTACTTCCGTTTCACAACTTAGTGAGATTGGCTTTGATTGCCACTACCTGGAGCAAGGATGTGTCCATCATAAAAAGGGAGTGATTCTCCTCTATTGTCCCTCACTGGTCGCTGAGGGGGAGGCTTTACCTGGGTGATCTCAACAAAAAGTAAAATTTCTCCCAAGACTTGTCTAGTGGCAAAATCTAGCATGGGTTAGCTTCTGCATCGCCGTCCCTAGCCCATGTTGGCATGAGGAACTTGGCCAAACTTTGAAAGATGAACACATCCTTGGACTAACAAATGTACATTTTGAGAAAAGATAGGATTTGAAAAGCATGCTAAGCCGGAAAGCAAGTAGGAGCACCTCACCCACCAAATAGCATCCTCACTACTTCAAGCCCATCGGAGCTCATCCACATGCATCTATTTGGACCGTGACTACATAAGCATCGCCGAATAAATATGGCTTAGCTTATTGTTGATGATTATTCTGCCTCACGTGGGTGTTCTTTGTGTTTGACAAGAGGAAGTGCAAGGAAAGGTGAAGACCTTCATTAGAAGAGCACAAAGGGAATTCAAGTACCAATCCAGAATGAGAAGTGATAATGGCTCGAGTTCAGAACACCCATGTTGAAGAATTTCTGATGAAGAGGGCATCAAGCATGAATTTTCAGCACCTTTTATACCCCTCAACAAAATGGGGGTGATTCGAGAGGGAAGAATAGAACTCTTATCGAGATGGCAAGAACTATGTTGGATGAGTACAAGACTCAAGACATCTTTTTTGGGCCGAAGCTATCAACACGCTTGCCATGCAATCAACCGCCTCCATCTTCACAAGTTTCACAAGAAGACCTCCTAGTGAGCTCATTACGGTAGTAAGTCTAAGGTGTCTTACTTTAGAGTGCCTGGGTGCAAATGTTTCATTCTAAACAAGAGGCCCCGAACCTCTAAGTTTGCACTAAAGGCTGACGAAGGGTTTCTTCTTGGTTATGGTCCAAACGAGCATGCTTATTTTGAGTCTTCAATCTAACCAACGGGAGGGGATTGTCACTTGTGAGATATGACATTTGATGAATCTAATGGCTCTCAAGTGGAGCAAGTTGATTTGAATGTTGTAGGTAAAGAGAAGCCATCTTGTGAAGCAATCAAGCTATTGGCACAGGTGACGTTATACTCCGCCGATAAGGCACAAGAGGAAGATGAAAACCAAGCACAAGCTTCAACACCACTGGAAGGGCCAAGCACACGGGTTCAGAGCGTTGGTACTTTGGAGGTTCCGAGAATTTCCCGAGGTTCCGGAATCGGCACCGGATCTAACCTCCGAGGCATTCTTCCGAGGTTCGTGTCCGGAAGTTCAACACCACAAGACACCTGAACCAAAGAGACTGACCGCCAAGGGATGTCCAAGCAAGTACATCCGAGCCCCAAGCTAATGAAGATGATGAAGATCAACCTCTACACTAACCTCTTGGACCATCCCATCCTCGTGTCCATCAAGTCATTCAACCGGATCATCCCGTCGACAATATTCCCGGGAGCATAAGGAGAGGGGTAACAACACGATCTCGTCTTAAGAATTTTTGTGCATTTTAATTTCGTTTGCTTCCTCTGAACGAACTAAAGAGCAAGGCTCGAGGATCCGGATTGGGTGGTGGCCATGCAAGAGGAGTTGAACAACTTTGAAAGAAACCAAGTGGGAGTTGGTGGAGAGACCAAATACAAACATCATCGGGGCACCAAATGGGTCTTTTCGAACAAGCAAGATGAGTTTGGTATTGGTGGGACTAGGAACAAAGCAAGATTGCTTGCTCAAGGGTACACCCAAGTTGAAGGGCTAGACTTTGGGAGAAAACATATGCACCGTAGCAAGACTTGAAGTAATTCCATTTCTACTAGCTATCGCTCACAGACTTCAAGCTCTATCAAATGGATGTGTCAAGAGTGCATTTCTCAATGGACCACTCTCCGAAGAAGTATAGTTAAGCAACCACCGGTTTTGAAGATCCCAAGCGTCCTAATCATGTCTACAAACTCCATAAGGCGCTCTATGGGCTAAAGCAAGCACCAAGAGCATGGTATGAATGCCTTAAGGATTTCCTTGCTTAAGCAAGGCTTTGAGATGTATAAAGCCGATGCTACTCTCTTTACTAGAAAAAGTTGATGATCATATTTAAGTGGCCAAACATATGTCGATGACATAATATTTGGTAGCACTAATGAAACTTTTCGTGAAGAGTTTAGTAGGGTGATGACAAAGAGGTTTGAAATGTCCATGATGGGTGAGCTTACCTCCGTTCTTGATTTCAAATTAAACAAGCTAAAGAAGGGATGTTCATATGTCAAACCAAGTATACAAGGGATATGTTAAAAAAGTTTGACATGGACAAGGCAAAGCCCATCAAGACTCCAATGCCTAGCCAATGGACACATGGACCTCAATGAAGAAGGGAAATCCGTGGACCAAAAGGTATATCGCTCCATGATCGGCTCTCTTCTTTACTTATGTGCATCTAGGCCGGAGATTATGCTTAGTGTGTGCATGTGTGCTAGATTTCAAGCTAACCTCAAAGAGTGCCATCTCATGGCCGTAAAGAGAATCTTGAGATATCTAGTGCATACCCCTAACCTTGTCAGGGTACCCTAAGGGCTCCACTTTCGATCTACTTGGCTATTCGGATTCGATTATGCCGTTGTAAAGTAGATAGAAAGAGCACATCGAGGACTTGCCAATTCCTTGGTAGGTCTCTAGTGTCTTGGAGTTCTAAAAAGCAAAACCTCGCAGCTCTTTTCCACCGCCGAGGCCGAGTATGTTGCAACGACGCATGTTGTGCTCAACTACTTGGATGAAGCAAACCTTAAAAGATTGACGTGATGTCACTTTTCCCATATCCCACTTTTGTGTGACAATGAAAGTGCCATAAAGCTTGCAAACAACCCCTCGTAAGCCATTCTCGCACAAAACATATACATCCGTCATCACTTTTGAGAGACCATGAAGTCAAAGGGATATCGTTTTAAGTCATGTGAGCACCGACAAGCAACTAGCTGATATCTTCTACTAAACCTCTCGATGAGTCAAGGTTTTGTAGCTCTTGAGGAATGTGGAACTAAATATTATCGATTCTCGTTGCGTGGTTTGATCTCTAAGATGCCATAATTGTTTGCTTCAATCAAGTTATTTTTCCGAAAAATTTCGTTTGAAAAATGTGTGTGAAAACTCTATCTTAAAGGTTTCTCAAAATCTATTTTCTTATCCCTAACTTGTTTTAAGTGGCTATAGTTGTGTGTGTGAATGCTTGGCTTCTAGCCACTTGAGTCAAGGGTGACCATGACCTAAGAATCTCGATGATAGAAATTTCAAAATCTCAAAAAGAGTAGAAGTTAACTGCCCTGAATTCAAACTTGTAAGCTCCTGAGAAAATCGAGGCTCCGGCCCCGTAGTTCGAGAAAATCATCTAAGCTCCAATCTTTACACACTTGGCGCTCGCCCTCAACCGAAGGGGGAGTTAAAGGGAATAAGGCATCTTCGAGAATATTCTTTTTACCTAGGGTAAACTAAATTTCCCCTTTCACCGCAAGCAACCATCCGGGGCTAAGGTTTCACCGCTTCCCTCTCCCTCTCGCTCTCACGAAAGGAAACCGCACCGCACCATCCTTCTCCACGCCTCACCGCCGCCGCTTCCATCGCCGCCTGACCACACCCCCGCGGCGACCCGCGCGAAGCCATGCCGCCTTCCTCTGCTCGTGGGTCGCCGCCGTGGAGGTCGAGGAAGGGTTCGCTTCTTGGGATCCCGTGACGCAGAAGAAGAAGAAGGCTTCAATCCGCACCCTCTCCGTCGATTCCTCCGGCGTGAACAAGCCTCAAAGATCTTCGTTCTCTCCACCTCCCCGATCCCAATCAAGGTAATCGAGGCCTAACCCTAACCCCAACCCTAATTCCTATGGTCTACCTCGCCGTTAGGGTTCTAAATCTTGGAATTCGTAGATGCCGCCATTTATCCCTGTCTCCGGGACGCTCTCGTGATGCAAGTGAAGCTTAGGTTTAGCTGAAAGTTGAATCAAATGTCGAATGCAAGAAGGTTGGGGACAGGGCCTGGAGGTTCGAGAAAATTCTCAGAGGTTCCGAACCCCGTAACCCACTATAGGCCGACCGTGATTCAAAGTTCCACCGAACTTCACTTCACCCGTAACATCCTTTTCTCACTTGTCCTAGCTAAATTCAATCGTGTTTGCTTCCCTTGGTTAAAATTCAACAGGAAAATCAACAAAATCGGCCTCCTCGTCGCACACCGACTTCTCGGGAGTGTTCCGAGAATTTTTCCGAGGCTCCAACTCTCGGAGGTTCCTAAACTTTCTCTGAGGTTCCGTGTCCGTACTAAGAAGTGACAAATTGTGATTCAAAAATTCCACCGAAAATTAATCAATCAACATCATGCCTATCTTGCTCTCCGTTCTTATCACCCGATCCCATCTTTATCCGTCGTGCCTATATTTTCTCCCCGACAGATGTCCGGCACTCCCGTTGACAAGACATACACCAAGAGGCAGAGGCCACCCTTTCGAGACACCCTTCGCCGGTGAAAGGGGCCTTCAAATTAGCAAGAAGAGCAAATGTACCGCAGGGGGGGGGAGGAAAGGCCACCCCTAGGAGGGCAAAAGGTGGTAGTCCTGTCAGAGGGAGGCAGGCTCCGGTCTACCGCCCATGTAGAGGATAATGGAGGGACCGAAGGCAAGACAATCCCCATAGAAATGAAGATGACATGCCTTTAGAGTAAAATAGACTCAACCTATCTCAAGTGCACTACAAGGTCGGGTGACATCCTCCAACCAAGTATTATAACCCTACATATTGAGTACACTAACTATGATGGAGCAGTAGTTCCTGGTCAAGAAAGCGTAGAGGAAAATCCTTATGTGAACCCCAAGACTTGCGCCTATGTATCATAGATTTTGGTCTCGTTTTCCCACTTGAAGTTCTATGGGAGACTGTTCCTTAACACCAAGATGAAGTCGATCAAGATGAAGCGGGATCGACTCTTTACCCATCCGGGAGGCCGCAGTCGAACCCGTAAAGGAAGAGGTGCTTGATTTGGTGGACAAGTATAAGATGAGAGACATCATGAGCTTTAAATATGATTAGAACATAGAGGTTTTTACCCCTGGGCCCCATGCTACCTTCTTTCATGAAGACAATAAGGAGACCATCCACCGGACGTATTTAAGGCGGACAACAAGATTGATTTTCTGTCACTTTTGCTAGGTCACGGTTCGGGGCCCCGCAAGGAGGGACAGCGAGGCCGACATTATCCACTTTGAGGCCCATATGAACCCCAACAAGATTGCCGCAACTTATGAGTATGAGGAGTTAGTTAGATGGCTTCACCACCGCTTCCGAAATCAAGTATTATGTGCTCAACAACATGTCTGGGGAAACCACATATCCAAAAGGGGAGCAAAGACTCAACCCACTTTAGGAGATTTGCACCAAATTCGTCAAGGCTAGTTGCCGCCCTGAGCTAGTCCATTCTCTATGGAGTGCATTCATCCGGTGCCAAACTTGGCAGAAGTGACAAGTAGAGCCCCCAAGGCAACCTCGCCTTATGCTCCATACCTTATGCACATGACAGAGATGGTTTCCGTGGTCGGGCCACAAGAAAGATGTTGAGCATGCATCCTACCAAGTGAAGAAGTTGCGTGGATCAGAAGAAGCAGACACTGTGGAGGAGCACATTCTCAAGAAGGCCCGCACCAAACCACCCAACCGGGGTCCGCGCAGCCGAGAAGAAGGACCCCCGCAAGGCTCCCATGCCTCGCCGGACTCAGACAAGCCGAGAGGGATGGTGAGGGACACCCGGAGG
This sequence comes from Cenchrus americanus, assembly GCA_947561735.1. Classification (NCBI taxonomy): domain Eukaryota; kingdom Viridiplantae; phylum Streptophyta; class Magnoliopsida; order Poales; family Poaceae; genus Cenchrus; species Cenchrus americanus. The sequence goes on from OX387245.1 coordinate 170,343,754, forward strand.
CATCGAAGAGATGGACTTCGGACCGCCCTTTTGAGCTCGGAAGGATATGAACAGAATACATAAAGCACCATGGGTCGTCCTTCGATGCCATGCACCATCCTCCTCCTCTCTTCCCCGACTTTCCGCAGTACACTACTAGTGAGGATGAGGGCGGGAGAAGGAGCCTCGCTAGTCCCATGGCCGGGGAGATACACGTCGCCCCCCACTTTGATGGAGATGAAGAAGATGATGAGCTATCAGGGTGCTAAAATGGATGACCCGAGGAAAGAGGTTTGGCCGGTAAGAAGGCCAGGGTTCCTCATCCGGTGCTAGACTCGTGAGGAAGGCCACCGCCGGCGTACCCGTCGAAGGCCCATGTACTCCGTCCTCATCCGGTTCGACTCCCAAGGAACACGCTCCCCGAAGCGAGGAGGAGGACTCGACTTCGATGATGAGGAGTGATTTTCCTAGGTTCCGTTCTCACTTCCTCTCTTCTTTTCTTTCCTTTTTGTTAAACCGTTGACAAAGGGGGAGAGATGAAGATTGAGAAGCATCCAAGACCCGGAGCTCCTTCGGTGGCCCGCTAACCACAAAATTCTTTGTTCTTTTGGTGAGATGAGAGTGTTAACTATTCTCTCATAAACTCCTGTTGGTTAATTGGTGAACCGTCGTAAAGCTTTTAGCTTGCCTCTCGTTGGCAAGGTGTTCCGTCATGGTTGTATGGGATTTGGAAAACTTTAAAACCTTGTGATGGATGTAATAGGGCTAGATGTGTTGGATGCCGTTATCTTTATCTAGCCGCTATTTTCCGGTCATATCCGTTGCTTTGCCTCGTGTGTTATTGTTGTCGTTGGAGTATCCGTTGCGCACCTCGGAGGTTCCGAGAATTTTTCCGGAGGCTCCAACCCCCGGAGGTTCCGAAACTTTCTCGAGGTTCCGAACTCGCTACCGGATAACTCTCTGTGTGTTCTCACATGGCATATGCATCACGTATTATCTGCTACACTTCTTTTGCACCCCTCGATGGCTTGAGTACAACTTTCTTGACACTTTTACTCACAATGTATGCAACTTAATTGTCGATTAAGACATCTTTCCCTATTCAAAAGGTACATGCATACATTGAGGGGGAGACTTGTACTCAAATCATCAAAAGCTCAATCTTTCAAATTAAATTGTAAACTTTAATTGGGTTGTCAACATTTACCAAAAAGGGGGAGATTGTAAGTGCAATCAAGCCCTATGAGGGTTTTGGTGATGTTGACCACACAATTAAAGAGCTAATGAGCCTTTGAGTTTGTTGTGCAGCATAAAGTTATTATCACAGGTGCAAAAGATTGATTGAAGACCCCTCAACTTGTTACAAAAAGGATGCCTATGCTACTTGGCGGAGTTTATTTATTTTATCTTTTGAATTTGAGTATAGGACAATCCGTACTATCAAGAGGGATACTAATGGTGAGTTAGGGTGGTTTCAAGTGCTCATAATCCATCTTTCCTAAACCTTAATCCTCACCCCAAGGGTAGTAACCTGCAGCTGTTTTGCTCCTGCTGATTGCTGTTCAGAGGTTCCGAAGATTTTCTCGAGGTTCCGACCGTACGGCTACGATCCGTAGAGTTTTCAAAAGTCGGAAGTTCCGAGATTTTTCTCGGAGGTTCCGAACTCCGGAATATAGCCGTTACTCGTTCCGGATCCGGGGGTATTTATACCCCATAGTCCCCAACGGTTATCTTCTTCCTCCCCCCTCGCGTAACGCCGTTTCTTGCCGTTTTCTCTCACCTTGCATTCACTCCTAACCTACTCTCATCCAAATCCTTGCCTAGCATTGATTGAGAGTGGATTCTTGAAGTGAGTTAGTGAGCCAATCTCTTCTCCCTTGGTACTTGAGCACTTGGAAGAACCCTAGCAAGCTTGGTGGATCTATTACTCTTGGAGCTTTGCTCCTAGACGGATAGAGGTTCTTGGAAGCTCTCCAAACCGATTTGTGGAAGCTCCAAGGTGTTTGTATTACCCTTTGTGATTCTAGTGGAAAGCCTCCACCTATTACCCAAAGTGATAGGTGTGAGAGAGGAGTTGACCTTTGTGGTCCCTAGCCTTTTGTGGCTTCCTCAACAACGTGGACGTAAGCAAGCCTTTGTGGCGAGCTGAACCACGGGATAAATCTTTGTCTCATGCGTGCTCTCGTTTACTTACTTGTTCATGCTTGTGCTTGACTAGATCTATTAGGGTTTGCTCCCGATCTACTTTGTGGTGCCTTCCTAGCTTGTACTTTGCTTAGAAATCTTCTTGCTAGGTCCTAAGTACCTCCTAGAATTTAGTAGATCTGGTTTTCATCAAGTTCCTCGCAGCTCTAGTTATTTATGCTCTGTTCTAACAGCTGTCGGAAGTTCTGAGTTTATTCTCGGAGGCTGCCTCGTTCGGAGGTTCCGAGAATAATCTCGGAGGTTCCGAGGTACGTTTTTTCCGGTAAAAGTTTAAATTCTCAGGAAGGTGCCATTCACCTCTCTAAAGCCATATTGCCTCGATCCTTTCAATCGGTATCGAGCAAAGTCATCTCGTAAACACCTAACCGTGTGAGGATATGGCAAGTGATGATGACAAGCACGAAGAAGAGCAGCGGAAGACATACCAAGCGAGGCCGAAAGTGATGCCCCTCAAGTGGGTGATACATCAGCTCAAGAGAAGTTCGTGTGCCTTAAAAAGCACAATGAAAAGCTCAAAAGAAGGAAGCAAGAAAAGCAAGAAAGAGAACAAGAAAAGGAAGAAGAAGAAGAAAAGAAGAAAGAAGACAAGAAGCAAGAAAAGAAGAAGAAGAGAAAGAAAGAAGAAAAGAAAAGAAGAAAAGAACACCTCTACCTATCTCCATCACCATCCCTCGCTATCCTCATCGTCGTCCTCATCTAGTGAGAATGGAGACGTATTTACGACGTAGCATTTCACGCATGTTAATTCCTGCCGAACAATCAAGCCAAATGTTTCAAAGTTGTTAACGACTACAAAAAGCGTATCCTTTAACTATGATTCTTTGGATGTCAAATCCAAGGATGAAGTGACTATTCCCGTTGGCAAATTACCCCAATTCGATGGGACTAACTTTGCTAAAATGAAGCATATGATGAAAGCTTATTTAATTACTTAAGCTTGGAATTGTGGAATATTGTGTGTGTAGGTTTTGAAGATCCCAAAGACTTTAGGAACCTCACTCCAATTGGACCGACGCAACATTAGAAGGAAGGAATGGTCAAGCCACAAGCATACTCCTTAGTGCCTGAATGCCCAAGAGTATAAACCGTGTTAGTGGACTTGAGATTGCCAAGGAGATTTGGGACATTCTCCACATTGCTCATGAGGGTGTTGACAAGGTCAAGAAATCCAGATCAACATAATGATGGCCGAACTAATAGATTTACTATCTTTGATGGAGAGGGGCCAAGAGATGTTTGATAGGTTGATGGTTATTGTTGGAAAGATAAGAGGTTCAGGTGGTGATGAGCTAGATGACCACTTCATAGGAAGGTGATGTTGGAAGCTTTTGCACCAAGGAATCCTACTCTAGTCACCTTGATTAGAGAGAAGAAAAGGTTTGAGGAACTCTCTCCAAATGATGTTCTTGGAAGAATTCTTACACATGAGCTCATGGACAAGGAAATTCAACATAGAAAGAAGATTGGGGAGTTGGAGGCTAAGTTAAACAACTTGAAGGTTAAAGAGGTTTGTTTCCATTCCCACAAGTCACAAACCCTCCTCCTCATCCAAGCACACTACTCCTTCCAAGCCTCTCAAGTCAAAATCCAAAAGGGTGAAGTAGAGAGCTCCACAAGTGATTCAAGCGAAGATGAAGATGAAGGTTCTCATGTTGAGATTGGGACATGGCCTTGTTCATGAAGACCTACAAGAGAGGATTGAAGAAGCAAGGGTACAAGTTTGCCAAAAGGAAGTTTCCCAACAAGAAAAAAAGAACTTGCTACAATTGTGGAAGCAATTCTATAATTCTGCAATACAGATTGCCCTAATGAGAAGAGATAAAACAAAAAATGAAAAGGGTAAAGGGAGCTACAAGAAAGATCAAAAACCACACTACAAGAGAAGACACTATGGTGGTGAAGCCCACATTGGTCATGAATGGAATTCCTGTGGATGAAAGCTCTAGTGAAGAGGAAGAAAATTGCAACCGTGGCTATCAAGAAGCTTCCTCCACCTCAAGATTGTTCAACAATTTGACCGAGCAATGAAGAGAGTACATCCATTCATTGTCTGCACAAGGGTGAGAAGGTAAAATCGCTCTCAAAACCCTTTCCTCAACCTGATGAGTCGGAAATGGACTCTAGTGATGATACTAGTGATGAAGAAGTTCTAACCAACTTGTTCGTGAAATGGATGAGCAATCTAGAGATTTTATGGCTAAGCTAATAGTTGAACTAGAGAAAAGCCAAGACACCATTATCTCCGATAGAAGTGAGATTGAGGCTTTGCGTTTGGAAGTCAACCAAGCAAAGAGTGTCATAGCTACTCTCAAGGAGGACCTTACTGTCACTCAAGCTCAATGTAATTCTCTCAAGCCGAGGAATGAAGAGCTTGAGGAGCAATATAGCCTCCTTCGAGTAGCACCTCACATCCCTCGAAGGTGTTGCAATTTAGTGCTTCTTCAGCAAGTTATCGTGATAGATGTTATCATATTGATATTGAATCTTATGTCACTAACCTTGCTAACATGGAAGCTTTAAAGAAAGAAATTGCTAGGTTGAACTCAATCATAGCTAGAGGATGCATGGGTGAAGAAAACAAAAGGCCAAGATTCACCAAGAAGAAAGTAAGCTGTGAGAAGAGCAAGAATCTAGGCTTTCGATACATTGAAGGTGGCAAGACCAATGAAAGAAAAATCATCAAAGAAAAAGAATGCCTTGAATTCAAGAGTTTTGGATTTCTATTCTTCCTAGACCCCTTGGAGAGGTTCCGACCTCCAAGCCCGAGGTTCCGAGTCCGGAAGCCCCGAGCAGCCTCGTACAAATCTGGTCTCGTAGGTTCCGAGAAAATTCTCGAAGTTCCGGGACTGCAAAGACAGACAAAGAAAGAGAAAACTCGCAAGGAAGATGGTTCCGTGGCCTCTAACACTTGTATGGGCAAAGTTGAAAATCATCCAATGGTGCCTAGAAGAAACTTGAGTCCCAACAAAAGCAAAGCCCATGCATCTAGAGACATACCTCCTAGCTATGTGTTGAGACGCAACAATGTTGGTAAAGTCAAGGCCACGCATGTTGGAAATGAGTCCAACATATATGTGAAAAGATCACTATGGGTTCCAAAAATTCGGTTACTAACGTGGAAGGCCCCAAATCAAATCGGGGACCTAAAAAAAGGAACTAAAATTGTTTTGTAGGCATGTCATTTCCTCCGTGGATCAAGTTATGCTTCGATACGTCGTACACATCATATGACCTAGAGAAAAGAGTATGTTCTCATCCTATCTCCATTTGGAAGGACCAAGGGAAAACCATTGCTTATGGAGGGGACACTAAAGGAGAAGTCATCTGCAGTAGGTGATATTCCCATATCTCAAAATTATTCAATTACAAATGTTCTTCATGTTGATTCGTTGGTTACAATCTATTATCGCTTTCAATAAACTTAGTTGAGATTGGTTTGATTGCCACTACCTGATAAGGATGTGTCCATCATAAAAAGGGAGGATTCCTCTATTGTCCTCACTAAGTCGCTTTTGAGGGGGAGGCTTTACCTAGTTGATCTCAACAAAAAGTAAAGTTTCTCCCAAGACTTGTCTAGTGGCAAAATTCCAGCATGGGCTGCTGCACGCCGTTCAGCCCATGTTGGCATGAGGAACTTGGCCAAACTTTTGAAAGATGAACACATCCTTGGACTAACAAATGTACATTTTGAGAAAGATAGGATTGCAAAGCATGCCAAGCCGAAAAAGCAAGTAGGAGCACTCTACCCACCAAATAGCATCCTCACCACTTCAAGCCCATTTGAGCTCATCCACATGGATCTATTTGGACCGGTGGCCTACAAGTATTGGTGATAACAAATATGGCTTGGTTATTGTTGATGATTATTCTCGCTTCACGTGGGTGTTCTTTGTGTTTGAGAAGAGTGAAGTGCAAGGAAAGGTGAAGACCTTCATTAGAAGAGCACAAAGGAATTCAAGTTACCAATCAAGAAAGTGAGTATGATAATGGCTCGGAGTTCCGGAACACCTATGTTGAAGAATTTCTTGATGAAGAGGCATCAAGCATGAATTTTCAGCACCTTATACCCCCAACAAAAATGGGGTGGTTGAGAGGAAGAATAGAACTTTTATCGAGATGGCAAGAACTATGTTGGATGAGTACAAGACTCAAGACATCTGGGGTCAAGCTATCAACACGCTTGCCATGCAATCAACCGCCTCTATCTTCACAAGTTTCACAAGAAGACCTCCTATGAGCTTATCACCGGTAAAGCCCAAGGTGTCTTACTTTAGAGTGTTTGGGTACTGCAGCCATTCAAACAACAAAAGGCCCCGAACCTCTAAGTTTGCACCAAAGGTTGACGAAGGATTTCTTCGGTTATGGTCCAAATGAGCATGCTTATCGAGTCTTCAATCTAACCACCGTGAGGATTGAAGTCACGGTAGATTTGACCTTGATGAATCTAATGGCTCTCAAGGGAGCAAGTTGATTTGAATATTGTAGGTAAAGAGAGGCCATCTTGTGAAGCAATCAAGCAAATGGCCATGTGTGATAAAAGTTGCACTGGGCTGAGGCACAAGAGGAAGATGAAAACCAAGCACAAGCCTCAACACCACTCTCAAGGGCCGTGGCCACCGGGTTCGGGAGCAATGCGTACTGAGGTTCCGAGTAACTTCGAGGTTCCCGGAACTCGACACCGGAAACCAACCTCCGAGAAATTCTCCGAGGTTCCGGGTCCGGAAGTTCAACACCACAAGACGCCCGAACCAAAGAACTGATCGCCAAGGGGATGTCCAAGCAAGTACATCCGAGCCCTGCCGATGAAGATGATGAAGATCGACCTCTACACCAACCTCTTGGACCATCACATCCTCGTGTACATCAAGTCATTCAACGGGATCATCCCGTTGACAATATTCTTGGGAGCATAAGGAGAGGGGTAACAACGCGATCTCGTCTTAAGAATTTTTGTGCATTTTACTCGTTTGTTTCCTCTCTTGAACCAACCAAGGTAGAGCAAGCTCTCGAGGATCCGGATTGGGTGGTGGCTATGCAAGAGGAGTTGAACAACTTTGAAAGAAACCAAGTGTGGGAGTTGGTGGAGAGACCAAATACAAACACTACGTGCACCAAATGGGTCTTTCTAATTAAAGCAAGATGAGTTTGGTGTTGTGACTAGGAACAAAGCAAGATTGGTTGCTCAAGGGTACACCCAAGTTGAAGGGCTAGACTTGAAGAAACATATGCACGAGAGTAAGACTTGAAGCAATTCGCTTCTACTAGCTACCGCCCATCATGACTTCAAGCTCTATCAAATGGATGTCAAGAGTGCATTTCTCAATGGACCACTCTCCGAAGAAGTATATGTTAAGCAACCACCGGTTTTGAAGATCCCAAGCGTCCTAATCATGTCTACAAACTCCATAAGGCGCTCTATGGCTAAAGCAAGCACCAGAGTATGAAGTGAATGCCTTAAAGATTTCTTGCTTTAAGCAAGGCTTTGAGATAAAGTAAAGCCGATACTTTCTTTACTAGAAAAGTTGATGGTCATATTTGTGTGCTAAATATATGTCGGTGACATAATACGGTAGTACCAATGAAACTTTTTGTGAAGAGCTAGTAGGGTGGACAAAGAGGTTTGAAATGTCCATGATGGGTGAGCTCAAGTTCTTTCTTGGATTTCAAATTAAAACAAGCTAAAGAAGGGACGTTCATATGTCAAACCAAGTATACAAGGGATATGTTAAAGAAGTTTGACATGGACAAGGCAAAGCCCATCAAGACCTAAATGCCTACCAATGGACACATGGACCTCAATGAAGAAGGGAACCGTGGATCAAAGGTATATCGTTCCATGATCTACTTCTTTACTTATGTGCATCTAGGCCGGATATTATGCTTAGTGTGTGCATGTGCTAGATTTCAAGCTAACCCAAAAGAGTGCTATCTCATGGCCGTAAAGAGAATCTGGAGATATCTAGTGCATACCCCTAACCTTGGCTTCGTGGTATCCTAAGGGCTCCACCTCTCGATCTACTCGTCTTGATTCCGATTATGCCGTTGTAAAGTAGATAGAAAGAGTACATCGGGGACTTGCCAATTCCTTGGTAGGTCTCTAGTGTCTTGGAGTTCTAAAAAGCAAAACTCAAGAGCCCTTCCACCGCCGAGGCCGAGTATGTTTCGCCGCATGTTGTGTGCTAACTACTTCTTGATGAAGCAAACCTTAAAAGATTACGGATGTCACTTTTTCCCATATCCCACTTTTCGTGTGACAATGAAAGTGCCATAAAGCTTGCAAACAACCCTGTAAGCCATTCTTGCACAAAACATATAGACATCCATCATCACTTCTTGAGAGACCACGGCTGATGAGAGAAATGCGAAGTCATGTGAGCACCGACAACTAGCCGATATTTACCAAACCTCTCGATGAGTCAAGGTTTTGTAGTTTAAGGAATGAACTAAATATTCTTAATTCTCGTTGCGTGGTTTGATTCCCAGCATTCCATAATTGTTTGCTTCAACTTCGTTAGTTTCCTCTCGAAAATTTTGTTTGAAAAATGTGTGTGAAAACTCTATCTTAAAGGTTTTTCAAAATCTATTTTCTTATCCCTAACTTGTCTCAAGTGGCTATGCTTGTGTGTGCGAATGACTTGTTTTCTAGCCACTTGAGCCGTGGTACCATGACCTAAGAATCTCAGCTTGATAGTAAGTTCAAAAAATCTCAAAAGGAGTAGAAGTTAGTCGTCTCTCGGAATTTAATCTCTGAAGCTCCGAGAAAATCTTTTGAGGCTCCGGCCTCGAAGTTCTAAGAAAATCTTCGGAAGCTCCACCCGCGTACTTAGCGCTCAGCCTCAACCGAAGAGGAGTTAAAGGGAATAAAGCATCTTCACTGCACACCTCACTTAGGTAAACCAAATTTCTCTCCCTTTCACCACGGCCAACCCGCTCAGATCTACTTTCATCGCTCTCCTCCTCTCTCTCCCCGACGCGAAACCGCACCATCCTCTCCACCGCCTCACCGCCGCCGCTTCCCTCGCCGCCGTGACCACACCTCTTGCGTTACCCGCGCTGGCCGAGCCGCCCTCCTTCGTGGGCCGCCGCTCGGGGAGCATCAAGGAAGGGTTCGGCCGGGATCCCGTACGAGAAGAATAAGAAGGCATCAATCCGCATCCTTCCTGGCCAATTCCCCCGGCGTGTACAAACCTTGAAGATCTTCGTCTTCCTTCTCCTTGATTCCAATCAAGGTAATCGAGGGCTTCACTCTAACCCTAACCCTAGTTCCTAGATCTACATGCTATTAGGGTTCTAAATCTTGGAATTCGTAGAATGTTGCCTATCTATCCTCGGGGTCGGGATTGTCCGTGTTGCAAGTAAAGCTAGGTTTATTGAAAGTTGAATCAAATGTCGAATGCGCAGATGACAGGGCTCCGAGGTTCCTAGAAATTCTCGTAGGTTCCTCAACCTCAGAACCCACTGAAGTTGACTTTGATTCAGAGTTCCACTGACCTCATTTCATCTGTAGCCATTCTTTTTTCACTTGATTTATGAATTCAACATGTTTGCTTTCTGAGTTAAAATTCAGCTTGAAAGAATCAACAGAATCAATTTCTCGAGGTTCTAGAATTTTTCCCAGGCTCCAATCACCGGAGGTTCCGGAAACTTTCTCTGAGGTTCCGTGTCCGTACTAACAAGTGACAACAGGTCCAAAATTCCACGAAAATTAATCAATTGAACATCATGCCAATCTTGATCCTCTCTTCTTATCACCCCGATCCCACTCTTATCCGCCGCTCACATGTCTCTAAATGTGATGTCCGGCACTCCCGTGGACAAGACTTACACCAAGAGGCAAGTAGGCCACCTTTTGAGACACTCCGCCGGTGAGAGGGCTTTCAAATTAGCGTGCGCAAGAGCAAATGCCAGGGCAAGGGAAGAGAGGAAAGGCCACCCCCAGAGGCAAAGGTGGCGTTTTGTCGGAGGCAGAGGTTCCTTGGCCCACGTCTAAGGATGATAATGAGGGATCAAGGCAAGACCATCCCGATAGAGCTAGAAGATGACATGCCCCTAGGAGAGATAGACTCAACCTATCTCAAGTACTCAAGGGGTCGCTCAAAAAGGCATCCTCCAACCAAGTATGACAACTCGTGTATATTGAGCACACTAACTATGATGGAGCGGGATTCTGGTCAAAAAAGCCGCAGAGGAAAATCCCTATGTGAACCCCAAGATGGCAAACTTATAGATTATAGATTTCTGTCCGTTTTCCACTTCAAGTTCTATGAAACTCGTCCTTAACACCAAGATGAAGTCGATCAAGATGAAGTGGATAGACTTCACCCATCCGGAAGCAGCAGAGGAACCACTAAGGAGGAGGTGCTTGATTTGGTGGACAAGTATAAGATGAGGGACATCATGAGCTTCAAATAATGATTGGAACATGCAGGTTCTAGCCCCGCCTTCATGCTACCTTCTTCCACATGAAGACAACAACAAGGAGACTATCCACCTGATGACAGAAGGGGTACATTACAAGATAGATTTTCTCACTTTTGCTAGGTCGTTTGGTTTCAGCAAGGAGGACAGGAGGCCGACATTATTCATTTCTGAGGCCCATATGAACCCCAATAAAATTGTCGCAACTTATGAGTATGAGTCAAGCCGATGGCTCTACCACAACTCTCAACCGTGTATTATGTGCTCAACAATATGTTCAGGAAACCATATATCCAAAAGGGGGCAAGGACTCCACCACTTTAGGAGGTTTGCACCAAACCCGCCGGCTAGGCCGCCGCTCGGAGCTAGGCCATTCCCTTCGTGAGCAAGATTCATCTCTGGTACAACTTGGTAGAAGTGACAAGAGAGTGGGAAGTGCAACCCGCCTTATGCTCCTTACCTTATGTACATGATAGAAATGGTTTCCGGTCAGCTACAAGAAAGATGTGCTGAGCATGCATCTACCAAGTAAAGCAAAGGCGCATCGAAGAAGCAACACATCAGAGGAACACATCCTTAAGAAGGCCAAAGACCAAGCCATCCGCATCCGGGTCCAAATAGCAGGAGAAGAAGGACCCAGCAAGGCTTCCATGCTCCGCTCGGTCTGCTGAGAGGATGGTTAGGGACACCGGAGGTACCGCATGGACTTCCTCGACCGCCTTTTGAGCTCAGTAGAGGCGACCGCATTGCTGTGCCAATTCGTGGGCCGTCCTTCGATGCCATGCACCATCCTCCTCCTCTCTTCCCCGACTTTCCGCAGTACACTACCGTTGAGGATGAGGGTGAGAAGGAGCCTGCTAGTCCCATGGCTGAGGATACTCCTCGCCGCCCACTTTGCCGCGTATGAAGAAGATGAAGAGCCACTTGGTGCTAAAATGGCCATGTCGAGGAAAGAGGCCGCCGGCAAGAAGGCAATGGGGTCCTCATCCGGTGCTAGACTCGTGAGGAAGGCCACCGCCGGGAGGCTCCGTCGAAGACCCGCGCATCTGTCCTCATCCGGTTCCTCGAATTTTGGCTCGACAAGATCGGCCTCGCGTAAGAGGAGGACCTTCCGACTTCGTTGATGAGGAGTGATTTCCCTAGGAGCCCGCTCTCACTTCCTCTCTTCTTTTCTTTCCTTTTTGTTAAACCGTTGACAAAGGGGGAGAGATGAAGATTGAGAAGCATTTGAAGCACCCGGAGTTCTTTCCTCGTGGCCTATTAACCAAAATTCTTTTGTTCTTCGGGTGAGATGAGAGTGCTATCTATTCTCTCATAAACTCCCGTTGGTTAATTTGTGAACCGCTCGTAGCTTTGTACTTGCCTCCGTTGGCAAGGTGTTCGGTCATGGTTGAATGGGATTTGGAAAACTTTAAAACCTTGTGATGGATGTAATAGGGCTAGATGTGTTGAATGCCGTTATCTTTATCTACCGCTATTTTCCTCGTTATATCCGCCGTTTTGCCCGTGTGTTATCGTTGTTTCGTTGCATTCGTTGCGGCATCTTCGAGGTTCGAGAATTTTTCCAGGCTCCAACCTCTCGGAGGTTCGGGAAACTTTCTCGGAGGTTCCGAACCGGCTAACATAACTCTCTCGAGTGTTTTCACATGGCATATGCATCACGTATTATCGTTACACTTTTTGCACCCTCGATGGCTTCCGAGTGCACAACTTTCGACACTTTTACTTCCGCTAATGTATGCAACTTAATTGTCTATGACATTTTTCCTATTAAAAAGATACATGCATACATTGAGGGGGAGACTTGTACTCCAATCATCAAAAGCTCAATCTTTCAAATTAGAACTAGACTGGTTGTCAACATTTACCAAAAAGGGGGAGATTGTAAGTGCAATCAAGCTCTATGAGGGTTTTGGTGATGTTGACCACACAATTAAAGAACTAATGAGCCTTTGAGTTTGTTGTGGCAAAGATAGAGTTATTATCACAGTGCAAAAGATTAACTCTGAGACCCTCAACTTGTTACAAAAAGGTTGTCTATGCTACTTGGAGGAGTTTATTTATTTTATCTTTTGAATTTGAGTATAGGACAATCCGTACTATCAAGAGGATACTAATGGTGAGTTAGGTGGTTTCAAGTGCTCATATTCCATCTCTTCTAAACCTTGATCCTCACCCCAAGGGAAGTAACCCGAAGTACCGTTTTGCTCTCCGTCGATTGGCCGTTCTGGAGGTTCCAAGATTTTCCTGAGGTCTCGACCGTACGCGCGCCGCAGTTTTCAAAAGTCGAAAGTTCGAGATTTTTCTGAGGTTCCGAACTCCGGAATATAGCCGTTACTATTCCGGATCTCGGGGGTATTTATACCCCACGCGCCCCAACGGTTATCTTCTTCCTCCCACCGCGCAACACTCGTTTCACCTCGCATTCACTTCCTAACCTACTCTCATCCAAATCCTTGCCTAGCATTGATCGAGAGGATTCTTGAAGTGAGTTAGTGAGCTAATTCTCCCTTGGTACTTGAGCACTTGGAAGAACCCTAGCAAGCTTGGTGGATCTATTACTCTTGGAGCTCGCTCCTGTGAGCCTGATAGAGGTTCGGAAGCTCTCCAAACCGATTTGTGGAAGCTCCAAAGTGTTTGTATTACCCTTTGTGATTCTAGTGGAAAGCCTCCACCTATTACCCAAAGTGATAGGTGTGAGAAAGGAGTTGACCTTGTGGTCCGAGCTCTTAGTGGCCTCCTCAACAACGTGGACGTAAGCAAGCCTTTGCAGAAATAACCACTTGATAAATCTTTGTCTCATGTGTGTTCTCATTTACTTACTTGTTCATGCTTGTGCTTGACTAGATCCATTAGGGTTTTCTCCCGATCTACTTTGTGGTACCTTCCTAGCTTGTACTTTGCTTAGAAATCTTCTTGCTAGGTCCTAAGTACCTCCTAGAATTTAGTAGATCTGGTTTTCACTGCTCCTCGCAACTTTGTTATTTATGCTCTGTCGCAATGTACCGTCGAAGTTCCGAGTTTATTCCTGAGGTGGCCGCTCGTTCGAGGTTCCGAGAATAACTTCGAGGTTCCGAGGTCCGACAGTGTTTTTCCCGTAAAAAGTTTAAATTTCGTGTGCAAAAGCCTATTCACCCCCCCCTCTAGGCCATATTGCCTCGAATCCTTTCAAAAAAGAAGTGATCAATTGTTTTCCTGCTTGCGTGACAAGTCTTTCAATTCTCGAGGCCCGGTCCCAAGCCGAAGGTTCCCGCAGCTTGCAAATGGGGCGCTGTTCGCCCGCCCTTATCAACGCCCCCGAAGAAGGTCCTCCAAGCGAGGCTCGCGCTTCTACCGAAGGCACTTCCTCCGGGTCAAGCCGTCAAGGACGAGATCTCTAGAATCGTCGAAACGTAAACGCAAGACTTTCGAGGGAACTTCTGATGCAGACAGCTTCAAGCGGCTTCAGCCTTGCCAAGATGAGCCGCAAAAAATTGAAGAAAGGTGGAGGGGAAGGTTTCTTCCGTCGGTTCGCTGAGTTCCTCCGCCTTCGACGACGATGCCCGACAGCGTTGAGCCGAAAGGTGTTTATTTCTCTCGCTCCTCTCGTTTAACTTTTCGAGACAATTGTCCGTCGTTCGAAACGAATTTGTGTGGATGTTGATTCCTTTTCTGTATGTTGCTCCCGGTTCGCAAGGGTCCCACACTTGCCGCCGAGACCCCCGCCGGCCGGCTTCGTCCCCGCCGAGGCCCCCGCCGCCGCCGAAGCGCCGTCGCCGATATCTCTCAACCCGCTTGCTCGTGATGAAGCCTCCCCCCGAATTCGCCAAGGAACTCGAGCTCACCGTACAAAGGGGGGGAAAACCCTACCGAACCAATTCTCGGTCGGTTCTAGTTGTTCCCGAAGATCAAACTCCCTCCCCTTCTTTGGTCGCTTTTCAACAAGAGTTTCTGTACGTCTCATCGCGGCAAATTATTAAGTGTTGGCTTCGAGACAACCGGCGCCGGGGGGCAAGACTTCTAAGATTTTAACTCGTGGAAATCATCTATGACCTGCGGATGACTCGGGGAGGGGAGAGCTTTCCTGGACAACCCGAAGGAGTCGCTTTGGGTTTTGATAAAATGCCTCATCCTACTCCCGAAGCCACCCCTTCGCCTTCGGTAAGGGCCTCTTCCGGTTCGGCCAAACAGTCACCATGCGCATTTCCGCAAGCAAGGTTCGCTTCCTTCTCATTACTTTTTCATGTTTTTTCCCGATTCTTGAATTTTTATCTCGAGTCTTTAATCTTGAATCCAAGGATCTTCGCACTCTTACTCTCCTCGAAGCCGGCGCGCTTCTCGTGAGGACTATGCACTTACTCCCATGCTTGGGTGCTGCCGCCGAGCGGCGCCCGTTGAACAAGAAAAGGCGAACAAGCAACTTTCCCAAGAATCTAATGAACTCAAGCGGAGCTTTGCCCGCCCAATCCGCGAACATGTAATCCTGAGAAAAAGTGGCCGAGTTACAGAGGCTTTGAAGACAAGTCGTGATGAAAAGGGGCTCGTGAATCGGCTCTGAACAATCCAAGAAGGAACTTGAAAAAGTTCAAGTCTCAACAAGATGACCTTAGCGTGATTGAGAATCTTCTAGAGAAGCATGAGAGGGCTATGAAGATTTCCGAAGATTTCCGCATTAACAACGCCACCCCTGAAAGTCTCTTAGCGCGAAAGATCGCAAAATTCCGGATCTTGAAAAGGCGCCGGCCGAGCAGCGCAGTGAAGCCTCGAAGAAAAACACTTCCGAGACTCGGAGAAGCCGAAACCGGCCGATGAGGAATACAAGAAGTCGTCGAATGAGTTCGACACTTGGCCCGGCCTCCTCTCCCGATAACATCGAGATTCCCAAATTTATGGATTGGATGGAGGCCGAGTTCAAAGCGCTCTCCGAGGTGATCTCCCAAGCGACTTCGCGACTCCGGCTCGTGGAGAGTATTCGAAGATTCTTCATGACTATGATCGTGCCGACTTGGAGAAGTTTCGCGCGAGAAGATCTCCCCAATTCCCTCAAAGGCCACAAGCATCGCGATACTTCGAGCTAATGCCGATGTTCGTGCTAATAAAATTAAGTTCGCGAGGGAATTCCGGTTGACCAAAGGGGAGACCGTTAAGCCCACCGCTCGCGCTGCTTGCCGAGGTAGTTTTCGTTCTATTTCGTGACTTGTGTTCGCCGTGTATGTTTCGCCGAACCTTCTTCACATTTACTTTTCTTTCTCACCGAATGAGGAGGGGACCGTGAGGACATCGCCGCGTCTCCCCGAAGGGTCGACTTCCTAGCGAAGATTCGAGCGACTCAAAGTTAAGGGGCTTCGAAAGGGCAGCCACAGCAATAGCGCGATGAATATGAAGGGCCGACGACGAGCAAGCCCCCGAACATGAGGATGATTCTCCGAAGGTTGATGTTATGAACTAGACGCTATATCCGAACCTGTGTATTCAAGATTGCCCGTACATTTATGTAGATTCACTAAACTTCCCCGAACAAATGTTTTCGTATACTTTAACCCTCGCGCAGTCCCCGCAAGCCGGGCTCCGCGCAGACGTGTTGCCGCTACGAATTCATCGGGATAGGATGTTCGTTAGTGGTGAAGTCGTGACGTTCGTTCAAACGAGCACATCCCGAACAAGACTTTTCCGATTTTTTGGCTTGAGGTCTCGCTAAACTTTCTTATACAGTCGTTTTGATATCTCTTCATTTTTCTTGTTTCGTAAGAAGAGATGTTCTGCATCCTCTACTTCGCGATCCGCAAAAATTCCGAAGACGGAGCCCCTTAGCCCCTTAGCCGCAAGGGCCCGACTTCGCCTATGCTAGCGATATGGTTGAAAACAATGTTTGTAAACCAGGACATGTTGTAGAGCTTTCATTTTAAATTTTTCTTGACCGTTGTAATTATTGATGAACTATTCTGGTTTTTATGTGAATAAGGCAACAAGTACGTTTTTTCCTTTGAAAAACGTCACCTCCCCACCTTGCCGTTTTGCATAAAAACTTGAAGGCAAAAAGGCCGACGCTACTATTCACTTCGGGATTTCAAGCATATCTTTAGGAGAAATCTTTAGTTTTCGAAAACTTCAACCGTCATTGTGCAAGCTCTAATAAAATTTGTTTTCGAATTTTTGTGGACTTGACCCGACGGCGTACTCTGTCGGGTTGGATACCGCAACCCCCCGCTTGTTTCAACCAAGATTTTCTACGATCTTCCTCGAACGCAGCCCTTTGCCCTTCTTTTTTTACAATGATGATATTTTAAAAATTAACAATCTACACTAAACGAAAATCAGTAGCATCCCCTTAGGCATTCACTTTCTAAAATCATCATGCAAACTTTTTGGTGGAATCCCTTCGTGGATGGGATTTTTCTAGGCCACAACTTGTTGTTGTCTCAGTTCTTTGGTGGGAATCCCTTCGTGGATGGATTTTCTAAAGCCACAACTTGTTGTTGTCTCGTGCCCTTTTCGTGGGAATCCATTCGTGGATGGGATTTTTCAGGCCACAACTTGTTGTTGTCTCGTGCCTTTGGTGGGAATCCCTTCGTGGGATGGGATTTTTTCTAGGCCACAACTTGTTGTTGTCTCTGTGCCTCTTTTTCACTCTGCAAAATTCAGGCTACCACGAGGCCTTCTCAAGAACTTTTTCTTTTTTTCATGATGGAATTCTTGCCGTCACGAAGCCTTTTCTCACGAACTTTTTGTTTTTTCACGATGGGAATTTCGGGGCTATCATGAGGCCTTTCTCACGAACAACATTTTTCTTTTTCACGATGGAATTCTCGGCTACGAAGCCTTTTCACGAACTTTTTCACGATGTGAATTTCCGTCATCACGAAGCCTTTTCACGACCTTTTTCACGATGGAATTCTCGCTATCAATGAGCCTTTCTCACGAACATTTTTCTTTTCTCACGAGGAATTCTGGCTATCACGAAGCCTTTTTCATGAACTTTTTCACGATGGAATTCTGGCTTTCACGAAGCCTTTTTCACGAACTTTTTCACGATGGAATTCCTCGGCTATCACAAAGCCTTTTTTCACGATGGAATTCTCGCTAATACGAAGCCTTTTTCACGAACTTTTTTCTCACGATGGGCCCCCGTTAATACCAAGCCTTTTCACGAACTTTTTTCACGATGGAATTTCGGCTATCACGAAGCCTTTCTCACGAACTTTTTCTCACGATGGAATTCTCGGAAATACGCGATTTGGGGGAAGACTCTTTTTATATATATATCGCAAAGAGTATTTACATAGGATCCACCTCGTTAAAAACCTTGCCTCTTGATTTAGAGCCCCCTTTGCAAGGAAAAGAGTACGGTCCTTCTTATTCTAATGCAACTAGGAAAAGGAAAGTTGATTTTTTCTCCCGAAATTACTTATAGACACGTGATTCGGATTTTAGTTTTTTAGAATACAAACTTACGAAACAGAGAAACTACCGCATATTGTATCTGATGTAACCGGGGATTCTCATGGGTAATACCTTTTAGGTCGTCATATTCCACGAGTACGGCAACTCTTCGCCGCCTTGCTCCATTAAACGAAAAGCCTCGCTGTTTTGACCGGCAACCTACTACGGAGTACCCGAAGTAGATGAATGTGACTCGCCGAGATCGGTAACTCGATGGAAGAGGCACGTGGCACACAATTTAGACAGGGTTCGGGCCGCGAGGTGCGTAATACCCTACGTCTTCGTATGCCGCGTAGCTCGGGATTGATAGGGCACGATTACGGGATGGTGCAATGGTGCGCCGTGAGTTGAGATTGGATGAGGTGATCCGAGGGATCGGTCCCCGCCTCGCCTTATATAGTCGGGAGGCGGGGTTACAAGTCGGAGTAGGGAAAGAGTACTAGTCGAGTACGTCTAGAAGACCTCTACACGGGCGTGAACATGTACGGAGTCCTATCCGAGTACTACTCTGTCTTGTCCTTGTGCTCCACGCCTTCAGGTGCCGTGTAGCGCAAGTCGGGTAGTCCCAGGGGCCCACCGAGTAGTCGGTCCCCGGTACCCACCGAGGTAGTGGGCCCAGGGAGGTCCATACGACAAGCCCCCGAGTACTTTGTAGTCGAGAAGGATAGCTTCCGAGTAGTCTTGATGGCCTTAACGAGTAGTTCTCAAGCGTCCCTGAGTGCTACAAGTCAAAAGTCCTCAAGAGTAGTCGAAGCATCCCGAGGCCGGGAATGTACTCCACCGATGTTTGAGCAATCTTGAAGTCTTCTCGAGTAGTCCCAAGCGTCCTTGAAATCCGCCTTCGAAGGTCTTCAAAAATGCCTGTCTTGTCTTGAAGCCGGAGCCGTCAAGAAAATACGATTTGCGGAATCGCAATCCACGTAGGGTAGCCCCCGGAGCCTCGAGCCGCGGGCTCGGGCTGAGGATCTATCCGAAGCCTTCGCGAGAAAAATCCCGAAAAATCCGGAGAGAAAAAACCGAAGGACACGTGGCACGGAGCCCCCGAGCCTTGAGTCGAGTACTTCCTCTCGAATTGAAGGGTCTTCTTGAAGAATGTGTCCTGAGATGCTCTTGAGACTAGCCGCGTCCCAGGTAGTCGAGTAGAAGTAGCCGAGCCACCGAGGTGAGGCACGTCGACTAGTAGAATACGAAGAGTCACGCGCAGCCGCTGAGTCAGCCACGCGCGGACTTATCCGGCCGCCCGTTACAGAGGCGATTTGGCTTATAAATTCAAGCCGAAACCCTTAGGGTTTTTCACCCAAGTGAGCCGCAGTCATTCGCCACTTGAATCTTGAAGTAGATCCACTCCAACGAGCACTCGCCGCCGCAAGAGATCCAAGCGCATCGCCACCCGAAAGCCGTAGGGTAGCCCCCGAGCGGATGCGAGTGAAGACTCCTCGTTCTTGGAGGATGAAGCCGTCCCCGTCGAAGACGTTGAAGGCCGGCGGGAAGAAGAGGAGCCATGCGTAAGGCGCCGCGGCCGGTGCACGGAGCGGCGCCGCCTACGTCTCCACCGCGCGCCGGCCCAAGCCGCGAGTGGAAAAGGTCGAAGGTGAAGACCGAGGACTTGCTAACCCCGTTGAACTCCGGTTCATCGGGGAGAAGGAGATCGATATGTGGAGATCCGCCGCGGAGATCCCTATCCAATGGAGAAGGCGCAAGACGAGATCCCGATGTTCTCGCGCTTCGTGGAGCGCGGGCTTGCGCTCCCAGCGAGCGATTTCTTCAAAGGGCTTCTCAGGTACTATGGCATCGAGTACCTCAACTTGAACCCCAACGGAATCTTCCACACTTCTGTCTTCGTCCATTTCTGCGAAGCATTCTTGGGGATCAAGCCGCATTGGATTCTCTTCCGGAAATTCTTCCGCGTGAAGCCGCACCCGGCCTCCAACCCCAGAGTAGTCGGCGGGGCCGGGATCCAGTTGAGGGAAGATGCCGCCGAGCGCACAGCGTACAAGCTCGTGGACTCCAACACGGATTGGAAGACGAGGTGGTTCTATACCACGAACCACCATCCCGAGCCGCCGAAGCCGAGCGGACGGCGGCCCAAGCACCAAGAGTGGTGGAACACGGAACCCACCATGCAGAGGGGATCCAGCTCCCGGAGTTGCTGGGACGAATCAAGGCCCTGCGTGATGCAGGACTGAGGGCCGAGCATGTGGCCTTCAGTTTCATGAAGCGTCGGATCCAGCCGCCGGCCGCGCGGGATACGATGGGCTTCGAGTACACCGGCGACGACGACACGTCGCGGATGTCGGGGGCGAAATTGAAGACAACGACATCATCGAGAGGTTGTCGAGGATCTTCAAGGACATGCCGGAGTACACGGCGTGCCTCGTCGAGGAGTTCTCCGCCGCGCGCCCGCCCAACGAGGTAAGTAGCCGTACCCGCCTCGTCGAGTAGTAGGCACTTGTAGCAGAGGTGCTAACGCCTTTTGTGTCTTTTTTGATGCAGGACGATGTGAAGCGGTTTGTCTCCGAACCGCAGCCACCACCGAGCGGAATTGAGATTCCGACGGTGGAGAAGGTGAAGGAGCGCCGAGTAGTCGGAGACGACGATCCCGTCATCGTGGAGGATACCTCCGATGACGAAGAGGACGAGGAGACGGCCGGCAGATCGCTTCCGACGCGGTCGAGGTTTAGCCGTCCAGGCTTGCCTCATGTGCCTCTCATCCAAGACCCTCCCGGCTAGCCTCGGGAGGCTAGCCTTGCTGCGCCGCCGAGGAAGCCGCGCAACCCTGCTAAGAAGCGGGTGGCCAAGAAGATGAAGGTCTCAGAGGCCACGCCTCCAGAGGTAAGTCATCTTGAGCAGAAGGCGTCGAGTACCCAATGATCGAGTACGGTGCTGACGAGTAGTTATCCCCATGTGCGGGAGAGGCCGCCGGCGGGAGCCCGTGGAGGAGGGCGATGAGGGCACGTGGCCCACGGTGGGGGGGAACCGGGCCGGAAGCCGAAGTCCGGCTCCCCCGTCGAAGAGCTTCGCGGCGCGCGGGAGCGCCCGGCCCCCCCGCCCCGAAGGGAGCGAGTACCCGCGGCCGCCGCCGCCGAAGAGGTGGAAGCCGCGGGGCGCAGAGAACGTCCGCGCCGGCCACCGCCGCCGTGGAAGAGGCGGTAGTCCTGAGAGGCGGAGGAAGAAACGCCCGCCGAGGGTGGACCGGTCGATATCGCCGGCATCCTCGGTGCGCCGGCCGTGACTATCGTCCGGTCGAACTTGTAAGTACCACACTTCATGAGTAGTACTCATTGTAGTAGCCGATGTTGTACGATGAACCTTTGTGGATACTTGTGCGGAAAATCCACGGACTTGAGCCGGGACGGAGAGGAGCCCACGGCGGCCGAGGCGAGAGAAGGCCGCGCCGCCCGTCGAGGAACCCGCTCCGAAGCCCAAGCCACGACCGAGCCCCCGGAGCCGCCGGGCGCGCGCCGGCCGCAGGCGGTCATAGTCGAAGGTGAGTACTCTTCTCGAAGCCGTAGAGCCCAAAAGGAGTAGTCGAGAATGCGATGCGCGTGTTCCCTAGTGACGGGCGGCCGAAGGTGGTGACATCCCCGCGGGGGTGCCCGTGCAAGAGTTGACACCGAGAGGCCCCGGAGGCCGCGACAGAGCCCCCGAGCCCGTGGGGGAAACCGTCGAGAAGTCCGCCGAGGAGGAGGCGGCGCCACGTCGCCGGGGGTTGCCCCGGAGGTGGCGATCCGGTCTCCGGAGATCCAAGACGCGGAGCCTATCCGCTCGGCGCCAATGACGGAGGCTACGACAAGTAGCCGTGGCGGGGGATCGAGTTGCTTGCCGACGATCTCGTCGAGCCGGCGGTGCCGGCGCGGCATCCGGAGGCGATGCGGCGAGCCGAACAATGGATGAAGGTACGTAGCCGTTGCCTCCCGAGTAGTCAATCCTTTCGTTGAGTACTCGCTTGACTTGAATTGGTTTTGTGCGGGACGTCGCGGAGCGATCCCGCGAGAAGTCAAATCTGCCGCAAGGCTACGGCGACACGGTGCTTGCGAGCCGAAGCCTTGGAGGAGCAGCTCATGAAGTCGAGGAAGCACGCGGCCGCCATGCAGTCGAAGCTTGACGCCGCCTTCGCCAAGTACCATAACGATGTGATGGACTTGCGGCGAAGAGCGACGAGCCGGTGCGGAAGAACAAGGGCCTCCGCAACAAGAATAGAGGTATGTCTCTTGACTCGTCGGGTACTTGTTAGGAGTCATCAAGCTCTGACCCGTTGTGTGTGTTCCGATGCTTGCGTAACTCGAAGGCCGTGGAGCGTCCGAAGGGCTCGGAGATCGGCATGAAGAATCTCTTCTACGGGAGCGGGAAGCCCGCCAGTACTTGAACTCGACTACAAGGAGCGGCCTTCGAGTGCGAGAAGCACATGGAGTTGAGAATTGCATCCGACGGGATCTCGTCAACTCGCCACAAATCCTTGCGAGGTTGAACGAGGACCGTGAGGCGCTCCGGCCCAGCCGAAGGACCTTGAAGAGGCTGCCCTCCCGATCGCGAGGCTCCTGGTGCCGCACCCGGCGGCCCCAAGATTGCTCCGTTGGCGGATCGACTTCGTGAGGCGCCAAGCCGGCCGGCCGCCTACGTGAAGCACATGGCCAAGTCAATCCCGAAGCGGTGCGGCCTTCATGAAGTCGTACTTCCCGAAGGCCCCGGTGGAAGTAGTCGCCGGCGGGGGTAGCCGCCAACCGCTCGGATGAGCAAGATGCGGAGTTGTCGGGAGCGAGATGGCTCCCATCGCGGAGCGAGGTAGCCGATAAGCCGAATCTCCGCAGCCCCGCATAGATAGCTAGTAGCCATGGTTGTATAGGAAACAGTTGTAATGAACTATCTCATATATCAATGAAATGTGAAGTTCCATCAATGAGTACTCGTAACCGCGATCTCAGAGTGCGGAGCGCCCATCGTGGAGTAGGTGCGAGTAGTAGTACTCGGCTTAGTAGTCCCGTCGCAGGGAGTAGGCAGTAAAGAAGTTGATGAACAATCGAACTTTATTACTGAAGAAGTACACCTGGGTGGCCAGGGCCGTAGTTACAAGTAGTCGCTTGGACCCGAGGGCCGCTTACGGTACCGAGTAGTACTGGAGCGGGTAGCCGCTTACAGTGAGTGATCCGTAGGTAGCCGTGTAGGCTGGATCGCAGATCCGTAAGTAGCCGCGAAGGCTGGATCTTGGAGTGTGGTCTTCTTGGTAGACCGCTGCTAGAGTCCTTGACGCTCATTGCAGCCCAGGGTCCGTAGGTAGCCGCACGGGCTGGACCTGGAGTAGAATAGTCCGGAGACTTGAAGCCAGGACCCGGAGGGTCGTTTGCGGCAAGGGGGTGTTGATGCAGTCGTGTGGACTTGAACCCCCGCAGTAGTCGAGTAGACTAGGCGTAGAATCGACAGAGCTGGTCGACGTTCCACGAGTTGTTGACTTCTTCGCCTTCAAGTGTTTGGAGGCGGTAGGAGCTTGGCCCGGTCACCTTAGCCACGGTGAAGGGTCCTTCCCGTGGGGAGCCGAGCTTGTGAAGTCCTTCCGTGTTCGGGATACGGCGGGAGGACAAGATCTCCAACGTTGAAGGAGCGTTCCTTGACGTTGCGATCGTGGTAGCGTCGGATACCCTCCGAGTGTACCTTGCCGATTGGACGAGGGCGGCACGGCGAGCTTCTTCGAGGCCGTCGATATCAACTCGTCCCGTCGTCTTCCGAGACGCCTTCGTCGTAGTGCTCCACCGCCGGCGAGTTCCATATGACATCGGCGGGGAGGATGGCTTCGCGAGCCGTAGACCGAGAAGTAGGGGGATTGCCCCGTTGGCTTGGATGGTTGAGTCCGCAGCCCCCGAGTGCGTTGGGTAGTTCCTTGATCCACTTGCCCCCTTTTGAATTAGCGCCGTCGTGTAGCCGCTTCTTGAGGGCGTCGAGCACCATCCCGTTGGCGCGCTCGACTTGTCCGTTGGCCCGTGGATGGGCGACGGAGACGTATCTGACGTCGATTCCGCCGTTCTCGCAGTACTCCCGTAACCGGTGGTTGTTGAAGTTGGACCCCGTGTCCGTGATGATGCGGTGGGGTAGCCCGTAGCGGTGTACGAGTTCATCCAGAAGTCGAGTACTCGTCGGCCTTGGGGCATGTGACCGGCTTGACCTCGATCCACTTGGTGAACTTGTCGATAGCCACCAAGTACCCGGTTGAATCCTCCCGGCGCGGCTTGGCGGTGGCCCAATCATGTCGAGCCCCCGGCGGGCAAAGGGCCGGGTTGGTGGTATGGTGACTAGCTTGTAGGCGGGGACATGTTGCCGCTTGGCGAAGAACCGACATCCTTGGCACCGTCCGACGAGTTCTTCGGCATCGCCCGTGGCCGTGGGCCGCTAGAAGGCTCGCCGGAAGGCCTTGGCCGACCGGCGTGCGGGAGGACGCGTGGTTGCCGCGGACACCCTTGTGGATCTCCTCCAAGATGTCCTTGCCTTCTTCGCGAGGAACGCATTTCATGAGTACTCCGAAGATGCGCCTCGCTTGTAAAGCTTGTCGCCGACGAGGACGTAAGACTTGGCGCGGCGGACGAGTTGTTCGGCTGCGTTCTTGTCGGAGGGGGACCTTCGCTCGCCGAGGTAGTCGATGAAGGGTTGCCTCCGGTCCACGTCGATCATCATGACCTCCTCGCCCACCGGTTGGTTAGCCGGGACAAGGGTCGGTGGCGCCGGCTCCGGATGGATGGCGCGTGAAGCTCATGGACGAAGACGCCCGCGGGTACTTGGGCGCGGGTGGATCCGAGCTTCGAGAGGACGTCCGCCGCAACGTTGTTGTCGCGAACGATGTGATGGAACTCGAGACCGTAAAATTTGTTCTCGAGCTTGCGGACTTCTGGGCGCAGGCGTCCATGTTCTCCTTGTTGCGGTCCCGGGACTTGTTGACTTGGTTGATGACCACCGCGGAGTCGCCGTAGACTAGTAGCCGCTTGATGCCAAGTGAAGCCGCGAGGCGGAGCCCGTGTAGGAGGGCTTCGTACTCGGCTTCGTTGTTCGAGACCTTCCGGAAGATCCGGGACGTACTTGAGTTGTTCGCCCGTTGGGGAGATCGGGAGTACCCCTGCGCCCGCGCCCTCGAGGTTGAGTGAGCCGTCGAAGTACATCACCCAATGCTCGGTCGCACGGTGGGAGTAGGTAGGCCGGTTCTCCCGCCACTCGCCATGAAGTCGACTAGAGCTTGCGACTTGATGGTCGTGCGTGGCTTGAAGTCGATGGTGAGGGCGCCGAGCTCGACGGCCCCATTTGGAAATCCTTCCGGTGGCGTCCGGGTTCCTCGGGATGTCGCCGAGTGGGTAGTCGGTGACGACGGAGACCGAGTACTCCCGGAAGTAGTGTCGTAGCTTCCGCGAGGTGATGAGTAGAGCGTACGGGAGCTTCGCACGGCCGGTAGCGAGCCTTGGACTCGATAGAACCTCGCCGACGGAGTAGACCGGGCGCCGGACCGGGTAGGCGTGGCCGTCTTCCCCGCCGCTCGACGACGATGGCGATGACCGACCACGTGAGTAGTCGCAGCGAGGTAGAGCAACGCTGCTCGCCCTTGTAGGGAGCCGTGAGGACCGGGGGGCTTCGACAGAAGTCCTTGAGCCGGGCAAGGGCTTGGTCCGCCTCTCCCATCCACACGAACTTCTCGTGGTGCTTGAGTAGTTTGAAGAAGGGGAGACCCCGTTCTCCTAGCCTCGAGATGAATCTCGTTCAATGCCGCCATGCACCCCGTCGGCCTTCGGACGTCCTTGATGCTCGTGGGAGCTTTCATGCTCGGTGATGGCGGAGATCTTCTCGGGGTTGGCTTCGATGCCACGTTGGCCGATGATGAAGCCGAGTAGTTTGCCCGAGGGTACGCCGAAGACGCACTTGTTCGGGTTGAGCTTCCCGGCGGTACTCGCGCGGCGATGCGAAGGTCTCTTCAAGGTCGTTGATGAGGGTACCGGAGTCCCCGGTTTTGACAACCACGTCATCCACGTAGGCCTCGACGTTCTTGTTGAGTTGCCGCTTGAAGCGGTGCCCGGATGGCCCGTTGGTAGGTAGCGCCGGCGTTCTTCAACCCGAAGGACATGGTCGTGTAGCAAGACGCGCCAAACGGGGTGATGAACGCGGTCTTCTCCTGGTCTTCCTCCTTGATTGCGATCTGGTGGTACCCGGAGTAGCAATCGAGGAAGCGCAGCGCATCGCAGCCCGCCGTGGAGTCGATGACTTGATCAATCCGCGGCAACCCGAAGGGGTCCTTGGGGCAGTGCTTGTTGAGGTCGGTGTAGTCGACGCACATCCTCCACTCGTTCGAGTTCTTCTTGCGGACGAGGACGGGGTTGGCGAGCCACTCGGGATGGAAGACTTCTCCGATGAAGCCGCGGCGAGTAGCTTGGCGAGCTCCTTCTTGATGGCATCCCGTCCGTCGTCGGCGAAGCGCTCGGAGATGTTGTCGCTTGGGGGTAGCCTTTGGGTCGACGTTGAGGCGGTGCTCGATCGGCTCCTCGGGCACTCCTCGGCATGTCCGGCGGCCTCCACGCGAAGATGTCGCGGTTAGCCCGAAGGAAGCCGATGAGCGCGTCTTCCTATTTGGGGTCGAGGCCGGCCCCGATGGTGGTAGTCTTGGTGGGGTCGCCTGTTCCGAGGTCGACCGACTTGGTGAGCACCTCCTCGGGTGGCCGAGGCTTGTTGGCGCCGTCGGACTTCTGCTCCGGGATGTCGAGTTCGCTTGTGGCAAGCTTCTTCGACGCGGCGTAGACCTCCATCATTGGGGTGGGTACTTGATTTGTCGAAGCAATCACCACGGCCTCTGTATCGCAGTCGTGAGAGATCTTCAAGTCCCCTTGGAGGGAGAGTACGCCCGACCGGACTTGGCATTTTGAGTACCAAGTATGTGTAGTGGGGCACCGCCATGAACTTGGCGATGGCCGGTCCGCCGAGGATGGCATGGTAGGAAGTCTCGATATCCGCGACCTCGAACTTGATGTATTCGGTGCGGTAGTTGTCGCGAGACGCCCCGAAGGTAATCGGCGTACCACCGAGCCCGGTGGGATAGCCGCGTTGCCGGGACAATGCCGTAGAAAGGCATCTCGCTCTTGTCGAGCATGGGGGTGACGTCAAGGTTCATCTTCCCGAGAGTCTTGGTGAAGAGGACGTTGAGCCCGCTTCCGCCGTCGATGAGCACCTTGTTGAGCTTAGAGCCCGCCATCGTTGGTTTCGGGACGAGAGGGAAGCGTCCCCGGTTCGGAGAAGCCGGTCCATTGGTCCGCGCGGGAGAAGGTGATGGGCGTCTCCGACCACCCGAGAGGGGTCATAACCGCCGGTTCAATGGACATCACTTCACGGCGAGTAGCCTTCGCTCCCGCCCGGGGTAGTCCGCCGAAGAGGACGTTGACGGTCTTCTCGGGTTCTTGGAAGTCGTCGCCGTCCTTCTTCTTGTTCTTCTCGATCGTGAGGGTGCGGTGGCTCCGGCGTATCCTTGAGCGCATGCCCGAGCCGGTAGCACCGCTCGGTGGTGTGGTTGCCGTTTGGATGCCACGGGCACTTCTCCTTCGACGCAGGTCTTTAAACCCGCCGAGTTCTTCTTCGAGTTCCCTTTCGGGGGACGCCGGATAGCCGCGACGGTGTTGTCGGCTTGCGCTTGCGGTTGGGACCCGAGAAGTTGTTGTTGTTGTTGTTGTTGTTGCGGCCGCCTTGGTTTGGGTTGCCGGCTGCCGCCGCCGCCTTGGTTCTGCTTGGACTTGCCGCGGATGGCGTCGTACTTGGCGTTGGCCTTGTCCTCTTCATCCGCCCGGACGTGATCATGTCCTTGAGGTGGGGAATGGACTTGGGGCGGCGCCGGCCAAAGTCCTCGAAGGTGCGGCGATGGTAGAGCCCGTCCCGGAAGAGGTCGATGACCTCCTTGTCGGTGACGTCCACGACGGTAGCGCGCTTGTCGAAGAAGCGGCGCATGTACTTGCGGAGGGTCTCGCCTTGTTCCTCGCTTGATCATGGCAAGGTCCATGCGAGTACCCGAACGGCCCATGGCGCCCGCGAAGTTGCTTGTGAATTGCTCCTTCGGTCGGTCCCACTTGTCGATTGAGTGCTTGTCCGGCGACTCGAGCCACGTGAGTGGGGCTTGGTCCGAGCGAAGGGGAAGTAGAGGCACTTGGTGTCGCCGTTGCCGCCGCCGTTCTCGATGGAAAGAGCGTAGCATCGGAGCCACCGGATGGGATCCGCTCGCGTCGTATTTGGTGATCCCCAAAGGCTTGAACTTATCGGGGAGGAGCAGATTACGAAGCCGGGGTGAGAAGGCAGGGAAGCCGTCGCCTTCAGCAGCGGCCGTCGACTTCTTCTCGCCGCAACTCTTCGATTCTCGGCGAGCATCGTACCCGCCGTGAGAGGCGCCGGAGGCGTGGCTATGCGCGTGGCCGCGGCCGCCGCGGCCGCCGCCGCCTCCGGCCTTTCTTGTTGGCTCCGTGGTTGGAGCCGCCGCCGCCGGCCGCCGCCGCCGTCGGGGTCGTTGCCGCCACCACCGGCCGGAGCACGGTGGGGGACGACTTCTCGGTTGACGTTGTCTTGTCGTGAGGGTCCGCCGGCGGTGGAGCGTCGACGGTTTGGTTCACGCGGGATGTCGCCCCGAGTACGGTTAGGACCGGGGTCGGCATCGCGACTAGTAGCTTCGTTGTCGCGAGGCTTAGCCGGGGGGGAGGTTGGGCGACTCTCTTGTCTACCCGCATGAAGTAGGCTTCTTCGCCGAGCTTGGCGATGACCTCCCCGGCTCGTATGCCCCGAGCCCGGCGTGCGATCGCCGTGATCGACATGAGGCACTTTGCTCGGGAGTGGTGTGAACTCGCCTCTCGACCGCGAGCGAGAGCTTCCGCAAGGTTGCGGATGGGGAGGTTGTCTCCGAGCCGCCGGCGTCGTTCGTTGCGCTTCTCGTTACGTTCGCGCCGGGCGTCCCCGTTGGCGTCGGTCTCGTCCGCGGGGGCATCGGCGACCGCCTCGTCGCGGAGATGTCCTCCGGGTACTTGTCCGCGGCCGTGCTCGAGGTTCCCCGGGTGTCGCCGGCAGCCATGAAGACTTGACGATCGGGGGTACCCAAGCTTGGCTCGAAGGTGCCACCTCGGTTGGTGTGCTTGAGTCAGCTTGGGCTAGTGGTGTTCCCTCCTGGAACGGTAGCGAGTCGATGTAGGCGACGTAGCGTGAGTCCTCTCGTTGTCGGCTCGGCGGGGTTTGCGGTCCGGCCGCAGACGTATCTCCCGGCCGGCGTTGATCTTATAACCGGCCCGCAGGCGGCCCCGACAAGGGAAGCTCGGAGGAGTTGTCTTCGGACTCGGGCTCCTCGGGTCCGACCCGAAGTCGAACTCGTAGTCCGGGTTCGAGTAGAACTCGGAGAGAGGGCCGGGAGTCCGAGACGCGGTTGGAGACGGCGTCGGAGTCCGAGTTGTACTCGGTTACGGGCTCCTTGCCGGCCCGGCGTGGCGTAGAAGCCTCCGTGCGGGCCCGGCTGGGAACGCGAGGGCCACGCACAGAGCGCCGACGTGGAGAGGGGACCGCCTCGCGATGGCCGAGGGAGCCGGCTCGCATGCGATGGCCCATGGCGACGTCGGGTTCGAGTTGGAGACGGGCTCGAGCTCGAAGTCAGCGTGGAGGTTGGAGAGCGAAATTTCGCCGAACTTGCCGGCGAGCTTGCCCGTGACAACTTCGGGAAGCGTCACAAGGCGTCCGTCCTCGAGTCGGGTTGCATGATCAAGCGGCGCCGGAAGGAGCCCACGCCATCGGCGGTGCGGACCCGGGCGCCGAAGATGAAGGTGTCACCGCGGTTGAAGGCGGCGGTTGGCTTGATGAGAACGGAAGCCATCGAGTTCGCCATGTGATCTCGAGCGAGAGCCCCCTACCCGGCGCGCCACCGTCGGTGTTTTGGACCGGCAACCTACTACGGGGAGTACCCGAAGTAGATGAATGTGACTCGCCGAGATCGGTAACTCGAAGGAAGAGGCACGTGGCACACAATTTAGACAGGTTCGGGCCGCGAGGTGCGTAATACCCTACGTCCTGTATGCTGCGTAGCTCTGGATTGATAGGGCACGATTACAGGATGGTGCAATGGTGCGCCGTGAGTTGAGATTGGATGAGGTGATCCGAGGATCGGTCCCTGCCTCGCCTTATATAGTCCAGGAGGCAGGGTTACAAGTCGGAGTAGGGAAGGAGTACTAGTCGAGTACGTCTAGAAGACCTCTACACAGTGCGGAACATGTACAGAGTCCTATCCGAGTACTACTCTGTCTTTGTCCTTGTGCTCCACGCCTTCGGTGCCGTGTAGCGCAAGTCGGGTAGTCCCGGGGGCCCACCGAGTAGTCGGTCCCGGTACCCACCGAGGTAGTGGGCCCGGGGAGGTCCATACGACACCAAGGAACCCAAATATTTTTGTGGATGATCCAGAAAAACTTTACAGGCAAAGGAGACGTGCAACACAAACTAAAGGGGTGGAAACCCTAGATCCAAAAGCTGAAATCGAAGAACTGTAGGATTTTCCAAGGGAATCACCGCCTCCAAGTCCAAAGGAAGATCAACCTCAACCGCCACCCATGGGAAAACGCAACCGGAGTGCAAGATCGAGCTATGCACCCCGGTCATCATTGATCTACCTGTCATAAACCTTCAAGACGTCAGAAGGCCATTCAAGATCAAGGTCTCAACTATCTGCATGGTGCAACACTCTCCTTTGACCGTTAAAGAGGATTCGAACCTTCACCTCCAAGCATTGTTCAATTATGTCATACTTTCGATGAGGATGGGGTGACTCAGGATCAAATGAGGACAAGGCTTTTTCCATTCTAACTATTTGAAAAAGCTTTGCGTTGGTTCTACACTCTACCGGCGGAGTCAAAACAAGATTGGGATGCGTTGATGAGGGCCTTCATGAAGACATTTTATTCGCCGACCAAGACTCAAAGTTTGTGCAACAAGATCGATACATTTTCTCAATTGCCAACGGAGATGATTACGAGAGCTTTGGAGCATTTCAATTAATACATGTGAGCGGAATTCCTCGAGTGGCATATCAATTTCATTATGAGGAGGATGGAGAAGATAGATATAGGGAGAGAAGCTCAAGAGCTAAATGCTGCCGAGGCAAGATCCACATGCGGCGAGTGTGAGGAGTAGGACCATGTCCAAGGTAAAGCCCGATTTAATGTGAGTTCGTCCATTCAAGATTTGGTTCCTCTTTGTACACAATTAAAGGACTCCATGGACGAGCAAGCTGAGATCAACAAGGATGCCATCACTAAGTTCGAGGCTATGGAGAAAGTATTGGAGAATTTAAATGGAAAGGCGATAGAGGTCAGAAGCTCTATTCGTGAAGTCTTCATCATGATGAAGATGCTAGAGACGCAAGTGGGACAACTTGTCGGGCGCCCGATGGGTAGCAAAGGAAGATTGTCAGGACAATCCCAAGGTCCCGAGAAGGCGAAGGCTACTCAAACTCATTCAGGAGAGATGGAGGATCACACTAAGACCACGAAGATCACGACCAAAGGAGCAGAGCTTGAGATGCCGAGTCACTACATGAAGAAAGTTGTTGCATCCGTCAAGACCAAAAGACAAAGCCAGCCTGTAAAGACCAAAAAATGACTAAGCCGAAGAATAAGCTCGTGCCCAAGATGGTGCGGAAGTGGGTACCCGTGATTGCAACGCCTGCAAAGAGCGTTGATCCGAAGTAATCAAGTGAAGAAGTCTAGCCATGGACTATAAAAGAGGAGCTAGGCGGGAGGCAACCCGTTTCGTCGAGTCAAGAAACCTCGTCGGATATCTATCTTTTTGCTAGCCGTTTTATCTGTGCATTGTGTATTCCCATATCGGAGATTTCACAAACCTCGCTGGATATCCACCCTTAAAACCAAAAATATCATCTATTTTGTTTACCTCATTGACAACAACCTATCATTAAGTATGGATCATCAATTCGAGGAAGATTGCAATATGGTGCCAAGATTGAAGGTTTCAAGTATCTCTCCAAAAAAAATATTTCTAGTACATATCTTATCTCTATCACCTCGTTGCCCGAGGATGAGAAAACGTCTAAGCATGGGGGAACAGGTAGGTACAATGCAATTTTAGAGTTCAAGGGGAGCACATAAAAAAGAAAGAAAGAAAAGAAAAAGAAAAAGTGAGTATGAAGAAAAAATGAGAAAAGAAAAAAATATGAGTATGTATAAAAATAAAAAAAGTGAACTCCCCGGTTCTCTAAAGTGCATTGGGAATTTCAAAGTTTCAAGATTAAAAGATCCAAACTCATCTTTCCAACCATGTGCAATCCGATAACGAGGACTTCCTTTGGGTCCCGAGATCACTCTTTGCTATTTGCACATGTCCACCTATCTCAAGTGTGTGTGTATTGTTCTCTCCCCTCCTTGATATAACATTATTTTCCAATAACCTTTTTGACGAGTCTCGGTAAGACCATGAGAAACTTGTCTTGTTCTGACAACATCTCATTTATAATATCTTGGTAGGACTAAAACTTTCCCAAAAAGCTCCATATAAAGCCTACCACTTACATATATGTTATGAGAGGGAAAGGAGTAGAATAAATAGGCTTGAGAGACAACATGAGATGAGAGTTCGTGAGCAAGAAGCAAAGTGGTTTAAATTTTTGAACTTGGTTTAGCTCTTTTTCATCTCATTCTTTATTTCAAAATTTCTGAGATCCATTAGAATTTTTGAGAGCATGTTAATATTGGTGGGATAAGCATAATTGATAATCTACCCTCCGCAGGGAAGAAGGCTAGTACATTATGAAACTTTTGAGAGCATCATGTTTTCTCGTGTTTGATTAAGTGCAAGGTTTAAACAATGAAGGGAAATGATGATATCCATAAAAGGCTTACTCGAGGACGAGCAAGGTTTAAGCACGAGGGAGATGTTGACGGTGAAGTTTTGTCAACCTAGCCATGAGTTTACCTTCGGTGTTGGCATGAATTTTATATCTTATCCATTGCTGCTAACCCCCTTGGTATAACAAGTTCGTTTGTGCATGTCAGTTTTGGAGTTTAGTGTTTATGCAGGGCTTTAGCGTTGAAAGCAAGACTTCTGGGTAAAGTTCATTAAGCACCTCGTGACAAGGCCTTGAAGCCCGGTACAAGTCAAGCAATGAAGTGAACATGACTCCAAGAAGCCCAAGGACCAAACCCGAGAAGATGGAAAACTCCGACAACCCAGTCAGAAAAATCCCGAATCTTGCGAGACAAGGAGCTTTATCTAAACCGAAGAGAAACTAACGTCAAGGGCTGACATGCAGTTGGGCGAATACTCTAGAAGACTCAGGAAGAAACACCGGGCAAATGAGGTCGCGGGCTGGGCCAAAGTGGGCCCAGGTCGGCCCAGCCCATTTGGAGGCCCTGTCAGGCCCCCCTTTGACCTAGCCGCCAATCAAACTATTTATAGCCCCGAGGCCACGAGCCACACAAGAATTCTTTTGTCATCCGCCGCCGAGGAGTAGAGAAGCTTGAGGGACACCATCTCGGAGAGGAGGGTCGTTCTAGTTGTCTAGGGTCTCCCTAGTCGATGTGGGAAGCTTGCATGGAAGACCACGTCGGAGCTCCGGAGCAAGGATCAATATCGAGGTAGGATCCCGGTGGTGATCTTGTTCATGTAATCATTCTTGGTGAAGTTTTATAGTGAATCTGATTTCTAGCGATCAAGTGCCTTCTCGATGATTTTGTTATCCCTTTGTTTTGCTTCTTCCCCAATCTATACTTAAGATAGATTGCATAGGGTGCTCTTGTAGCCGCGGTGGCTAGAGGCGCATACTGGAGTGACCAAGTGTTTTCAACTTGTTCTTCTCGAACTCGCCCTAGGCTAACCCGCACGAATAGGAGTGCGTTGTGACAGAACGGTGGCTCCAAAAGGCGGACATCTTCGGAATTGGACCGGAGGCCATGGTTTAAAGATGCTTTTAATGAGATTCGCTTTTCTATCTTCATCTAACTTGTTTGGAGCTACCAAATAAGCATGATCTAGACTCTCTAGATCGGTTATCTCTTTGATTTCTCTTGCTATATCTTAAGTACATTAGATTAGATGTGTTTTCTTAATGATCTCTTAGATTAGATGCAATTTGGTTCTTCAAAAGATAGCTTTCCTTGCTTTACTAGATTGAATCCTTGCGTTGCACATTATTCCACGGATTCAATACCTTGGGTTCTGACACTTAAGGGAAGAAGGGTCCCTTGACTACGACGGAGGATTTGTCTGCTTGCAAGTCCACTTAAACTTTAATACGAATATACACCGTCAACAAGCCCCTTTTTCTGTCGCCATTGCCGGGGAACAAGCAATCAAGATCCAATCTAGTATCACTTTTTTCTGAACATTTTTTAGTTTTTCTTTTGATTTTGTTTTGCATCTATTAATTCTGATCATCCTCAGAAAGAAAAAAATCAACTTAATCTAGTTTTTAACTAACCCTATTTTTTCTTTTAGATTTTTTTTATTGCTAACCCTAACTGGAGATGGTTGTCTACCTCTACAAGAAACCAAAA
Organism: Cenchrus americanus; assembly: GCA_947561735.1. Lineage (NCBI taxonomy): Eukaryota > Viridiplantae > Streptophyta > Magnoliopsida > Poales > Poaceae > Cenchrus > Cenchrus americanus. Next base: position 170,378,301 of record OX387245.1, read on the forward strand.
TATTTTTGTGGATGATCCAGGAAAAGTTTACAGGCAAAGGTGACGTGCAACACAAGCTAAAGGGTTGGAAACCCTAGATTCAAAAGCCGAAGTCGGAATCTCCAAGGGAATCACCACTTCCAAGTCCAAAGGAAGATCAAACTCAACCACCGCCCATGGGAGAACAATCGCAACCGGAGCACAAGATCGAGCTATGCACCCTAGACATCGTTGATCTACCTATCATAAACCTTCAAGACACTGGGAGGCGGTTCAAGATCAAGGTCTCAACTATCCGCATGGTGCAACACTCGCCTTTCACCGGTAAAAAGGATCCGAACCTTCACCTCCAAGCATTTGTTCAACTATGTCAAACTTTCGATGAGGATGGGGTGACTCAATATCCATTGAGGGCAAGGATTTTTTCCGTTCTCACTACATGGAAAAGCTTTGCGTTGGTTTCACACTTTATCGGCGAAGTGAAAGCAAGATTAGGAAGTGTTGATGAGGAACTTTATGAAAGAATTTTATTCGCCAACCAAGACTACAAGTTTGCGCAACAAGATTGATACATTTGCTCAATTCCCAACGGAGAAAATTGTGGAAGCTTTGGAGCATTTCAGTGAATACATGCGAGCTGAATTCCTTGAGTGGCATATCGATTTCCTTATGAGGAGGTTGGAGAAGATGGATATAGAGGAGAAGCTTAAGACCTAAAGGCTGTCGAGGCAAGATCCACATGCGAGGAGTGTGAGGAGTACGACCATGTCCAAGGTAAACCCCGATTAATGCAAGTTCGTCCATTCAAGATTTGGTTCCTCTTTGTACACAATTGAAGGACTTCATGGACAAGCAAGCTGGGATCAACAAGGACGTCATCAATAAGTTTGAGGCTATGGAGAAAGTATTGGAGAATTTAGATGGAAAGGTGACGGAGATTGGAAGCTCTATCCGTGAAGAGTTCATCATGATGAAGATACTAGAGATGCAAGTGGGACAATTTGTCGGGCGCCCAATGGGTAGCAAAGGAATATTGTCGGGACAATACCAAGGTCTCGAGAAGGCGAAGGTTACTCAGACTCATTCGAGAGAGATGGAGGATCACACTAAGGAGACTATGAAGATCATGACCGAAGGACCTAAGTTTGAGATGTCGAGCCACTACATGAAGGAAGTTGTTGCATCCGTCAAGACCAAAGGACAAAGCCAACCTGTAAAGACCAAAAAATGACTAACCCGAAGAATAAGCCCGTGCCCAAGATGGTGCGGAAGTGGGTACCCAAGATTGCAACACCCACAAAGAGCATTGATCCGAAGTAGTCAAGTGAAAAACTCTAGCCATGGACTATAAACGAAGCGCTAGGCGGGAGGCAACCCGTTTCGTCGAGTCAAGAATAAGCTACCATGAGGACAACCTGATTCAAGATTTTTTGAGCCTTTTCAAGTAAGTCAGTTTTGAAATTTTGCTATGCAAGACATCAGACTTAGAGTGGTTGAATAATGTTAGAGACATAATTCTTGGTTGGATATTTTATTTGGATCATAAACCCTTTATATGAGCCATCATATGTGTTATTTGCTTCTTTTCGAGAAACCGAAACCAAAAAAAATTCAGAACCTATCTCAACCTTTCATCGTCTTCATGATGTTATGGTTTACTTGTTTTACTTGCTAAAAACACATGAGTAGAGCCACGCCTTGTACCTAGCTGTTATCTAAATTTCAGCGCATGGTAGGACTCGCGTGAACTTAGAAACTTGACTTTTGGTTGGTTAAAAAATCTATATCCTTGGTTTCTCTAGAGTTAGAATTTTCTATGCCTCATTTAGTTTTATTTCATTAAAAATATCTCTCATTTAGCCAAAATTAGAACCTAAACCTATGCCCCCATGATCAAGCCGGGAAAATTTTGCTCTCAACTAATGAATGCAAACAATACTGGTAAGACCAACATAAAAGTAGTCGGAAAATACTTTTCGACTTACATTTGTTTTTAATGTCTTGAAAACTCCTCTAAATTTATATTTGAACTCATTGCAAGCTCTGAGTTTATTTTTATTTTTCAAAATTAGAGGAGTGCTTAGCATTAAAGCATGCTTAGAGGGAGGCAATCTAGTAACCTAACCATGTGTGCACCATGATGCATCACGGGATGCCCCTCCAACATCTTTTATCAAACCACATCCAAAAGACAAGCATGGGGGGCAGCCAAGGCTTTGTTTTGCAGGAATATCATGGAGGCATGTGAGGCAAGCAAGTATGGAAGTGACTCAAAGCAAAATCATCAAGTGGAAGGAGCAATAATGCAAGCAAAGGAGTGGACGAGAACGTTTGGAAGGTGCAACCCGTGGAGCACGCGGTCACAAATCAACAAGGCGAAAATGAGTGCACTGGAGAAGAACTGAGCCAGGAGGAGCAAAGAGGCACCTAAGCCGGTCGGCCCAGGCCGGCCGGCCTACCCCCTTCAAAAGCACCCTGGTGCTCCCCTTCGGCAAGTAAGTCTCTCATCCCGCTCTTTGTTCGTGTGCTCATGTTTGTAGTCCAGAACCACCTTAGACTTAGCTTTCCACTCCGAGTTTGTTTCGTCCAACAAAATCCATCCTAAATCCACTCAAAGTCCACAAGCCAAATAATATTTGTGTGCCTTGTTACCGGTTGAAAACCCCAGATATATATTTGTGAGGGAGAAGTGCAGCAACCATGTGGAAGAAAACTACAAGTCTTTTCACCAAGAAGAAGGGATCATCTTCATCCAAGCCATCATCGACAACCTCTCCGAGGAAGCACTCAGTTTCCAAGGCTCCTCGGAGTATGGAGGAGGACACGACACCACCGAGGAGGAACGACACTCTTCTCCTTAGTGGCATGAGGCCCACACGAAGCTCGTCTATGAGGTGCACCGAACCTCAAGGACGTACGAAGGAGCCACCCGTCTGACCTTGCCGCTCAACACGATCATCCGCTCCACCTCCATATGCTCCGTGGTATTCCATGGGTTTATCATCAAAATGGAGGAGGAGGAGAAGAAGCTCACTCGCCTTGAGAAGAGGCTTGTGGCAAACGTCAAGTTCGACGATCAAGCTCTCCAAGTGTTGGGTTTTCACACGAACAGTTACTACATGTTGGGCCACCTAGGTTGGGTGCAATTCTCCAACGGAGTGTCGGCAAACACCGACAAGGAATTCACCTTGGAAATCCTCATGACCATGGCGCCTATCCTTGATGAAGAAATGTCGAGTCTCTCATTCTGTTTGGAGATAGTTGAACAAGTGGTTACCTATGAGTATATAGGGAGTTACTTAGTTTTCAAAAGGGAGCTCCGGAACTAGTAGACGTGCCGGAAGGCATTTTGGACGGTTTTTTTGGAATATGATCGCGGGAGGAGCCCACCAACAAAGAAATGCTATCAGGAACCCATTATCCGAATGTTTCACTCATAGATGTGCAAAAGGATTTTGGGGAGAATGAATGTAACCGACATGGAGTTGAATTGGCTTTACTCGGCCTTGATTGCCAGGTAGACAAAAGACCCCTCTCACCTCATGATCAACTGGTGGTGATGTGAAGCAACATCGGGTTCAGGAGATATTGGTTCGGGGTATTACCTCTCCATGTTGGCTATCTCCTTAAGATCGGGTATTACAAGGGAACCCGAGCATTTCATACCCGGGACTTCCCTTGGATTTGAATAATCAAGGCAAGTATATAAGTGGAGATAAGAGAGGAGGCTTCAAAGTGGCCAAAGTAAATTTGTCCCTTCCCGATGCAAGATTAAGACTTTTCATGGAGGGGGAAGAAGATTGGTTAGAGGAAGGACTTCTTGTGCCGGCAAAGAAAAATAAAAGAGGAAGGATTATAGGAGAAGGTTCTTCCACGGCCCAAGAAGGAGGTGCGCAACAAAATTATGTGCTACAATTTGGAGGAATTCTGTCACCGCCGAGTTACTACGGTGGTGTACCAATGCAAGCATGGGGGAGTGGTGCAGCCATGCCCCCACCAAATTTTGCGGTGCCCAACATAGCCTTTGTGGAGCCATATGCACATCTTCCTCAACCACAACAAAGTGTGGCAGTCATTGGAGAATACGCTGCAAGAAACATGCGAAACATCGCAGCCATCCAAACCAATGCAACCGAAATGGGTGAAGGGAATGCAAACATCGCTTATGCGCTTGGACACCTTCACTTAGCACCAGCGGGACAACTCATAGGAGGAGCCGTGCAATCATATTATGAGCAAGGGTACAACAATCATGATTATCAATATCAACCACCAGTGGAAGATTAGAGAGAGGAGGAGCTTCAGTTTAATCTTTACTTTTCGCTTTTTCTTTAATTTTCAACTTGTATGCACCTATGTATGCGTAGTGTTTTCAGTTTTTATTTAATTTTCAGCATGTGTGTTTGTTTTTATTTTCATCATGAATAAAGTTACCACCTTGTTTTTACCTTTGGCAAAGACATAATGTTTGTGCCATGCGGATATATGATGGTAGTTGCCATTTTGTTTATCTTTGTACTTGTTTTATGCATGATTAAGCTAATGCTCTCTTAAAATACAAATCTAAAATTACTTAATGCTAGCTTAATATTTAGCGGAGGTTATGATAAAAATATAGACCCATAGTGTTTTATGTGCACTCAATTTTTAGATGGATTAAAGATGATTTATTTTTGTTCTTAAAAGTAATGCTAACCTTGTCATAAATGCCACTTGCATGTTGCTCTACCAATTCAGAGCCATATATATATTTGAGTGCAAAAACTTAGTATATAAGATTTATTTTTGGGTGAGTTATTTCAGCCTATGATTTCTCTGGCCTGAGACTAAGAAGCTTCTCATTCCGTTTTTGCGTATCTATCTTTTTGCTAGCCCTTTTATCTGTGCATTGTGTATCCCCACATCAAAGATTTCGCAAACCTCGCCAGATATCCACCCTTAAAACCAAAAATATCATCTTTTGTGTTTACCTCATTGACAACAACCTATCATTGAGTATGGATCATCAATTCGAGGAAGATCACAAGATGGTGCTGTCGTATGGACCTCCCTGGGCCCGCTACCTCGGTGGGTACCAGGACCGACTACTCGGTGGGCCCCTGGGACTACCCGGCTTGCGCTACACGGCACCTGAAGGCGTGGAGCACAAGGACTACACAGGAGTAGTACTCGGTTAGGGAGCTGTACATGTTCCGCACTGTATAGAGGACTCCTAGACGTACTCGACTAGTACTCTCTCCCTACTCCGACTTGTAACCACCGCCTCCCGGACTATATAAGGCGAGGCAGGGACCGATCCCCTCATCCAATCTCCTCTCATACAACCCACGGCGCACCATTGCACCATCTTGTAATCGTGCCCTATCAATCCCGAGCTACTCGGCATACGGGACGTAGGGTATTACGCACCTCGCGGCCCGAACCTCGTCTAAATTGTGTGCCACGTGTCTCTTCCTTCGAGTTACCGATCTCGGCGAGTCACAATCATCTACTTCGGGTACTCCCCCGTAGTAGGTTGCCGGTCTAAAACACCGACACCGGCGCGCCAGGTAGGGGATCTCGCTCGAGATCACATGGCGAACTCGACGGCTTCCGTCCACATCAAGCCAACTGTCGCCTTCAACCGCGGCGACACCTTCGTCTTCGGCGCCTGGGTTTGCACTGCTGATGGCGCGGGCTCCTTCCAGCGCCGCCTGACCATGCAGCCCGACCTGAGGACAGGCCTCGTGACGCTTCCCGAAGTCGTCACAGGCGAACTCGCCGGCAAGTTCGGCGAAATTTCGCTCTTCAACCACCACGCTGACTTCGAGCTCGAGTCCGTCTCCAACTCGAACCCGACGTCGCCATGGGCTATTGCATGCGAGCCGGCCGCTCGGCCATCGCAGCGGCCCCTTCACCACGCCGGCGCTCCGCGTGTGGCCCCCCGCGTCCCCGGCCGGCCCGCACGGAGGCTCCTACTCCACGCCGGGCCGGCAAGGAGCCCGTAACCGAGTACAACTCGGACTCCGACGCCGTCCCCGATCGCGCTTCGGACTCCAACCCTCTCTCCGAGTTCTACTCGAACCCGGATTACGAGTTCGACTTCGGGTCGGACCCTGAGGAGCCCGAGTCCGACCGGAAGATATGTCTACCGGCCGGACCGCAAGCCCACCGACCGGCAAAGGGGGACTCACGCTACGTCGCCTACATCGACTCACTACCGTTCCGGAGGGAACACCACCGGCCCAGCCGACTCAAACACACCAACCGAGGTGGCACCCTCCGAGTCCGGCCTTGGGTACCCCCGATCGCCAAGTCTTCATGGGCTGCGCCGCGACACCCCAGGACCTTCGGGCACGGCCGAAGACAGTTACCTGGAGGACATCTCCGCAGACGAGCTGTCTGCCAACGCACCCGCAGACGAGACCGCTGCCAACAGGGGACGCTCGGCGCGAACGCAACAGAAGCGCAGCGAACGACGCCGGCGGCTCAGGGACAACCTCCCCATCCGCAACCTTGCGGAAGCCCTCGAGGCGGTCGAGAGCAGAGTACACACCACCCCTGAGCAGTGCCTCATGTCGATCACAACGATCGCACGCCAGGCTCAGGGCATACGCGCTGGAGAGGTCATCGCCAAGCTCGCCGAAGAAGCCTACTTCATGCGGGTCGACAACAGAGTCAACCAACCTCTCCCAGCTAAACCCCGCGACAATGAAGCTACTAGTCGCAGCGCCAACCCTGGCCCCAACCGTACTCGAGCTGACCTTCCGGCTGATCCAAACCGCCGCCGCTCCAACGCCGGCGGACCTTCACGGCAAGACCAAGGCAACCGAGAAGTCGTTCCCCACCGCGCTCCGGCCGGTGGCGGCGGCAACGACCCTGACGGCGGCGGCAGCGACGGCGGCAGCTCCAACCACGGGGCCAACGGAGAGCCGGAGGCGGCGGCGGCCACGGCGGCCAAGGCCACGCGAACGGCCATGCCTCCGTGCCTCCCACGGCGGGTACGACGCTCGCCAGAAGATCGAGGAGGTGCGGCGGAAGAAGTCGACCACCGCCGGCCGAAGGCGACGGCTTCCCCGCCCTCTCACCCCGGCTTCGCAACCTGCTCCTCCCCGACAAGTTCAAGCCTTTGGGGATCACCAAGTACGACGCGAAGCAGGATCCCATCCAGTGGCTCCGATGCTACGCCCTCTCCATCGAGAACGCTGGCGGCAACAGCGACACCAAATGCCTCTACTTCCCCTTCTGTCTAGACCAGGCACCACTCACATGGCTCGAGTCGCTCGACAAGCACTCGATCGACAAGTGGGACCAGCCTAAAGGAGCGCTCACGAGCAACTTCGCGGGCGCCATGGGCCGTTCGGGTACTCGCATGGACCTTGCCATGATCAAGCAGGAACAGGGCGAGACCCTCCGCAAGTACATGCGTCGCTTTTTCGACAAGCGCGCTACCGTCGTCGACGTCACCGACAAGGAGGTCATCGACCTCTTCCAGGACGGCCTCTACCATCGCCGCACCTTCGAGGACTTCGGTCGTCGCCGCCCCAGGTCCATCCCCCCACCTCAAGGACATGATCACGTCCTGGGCGGATGAAGAGGACAAGGCCAACGCCAAGTACGACGCCATCCGCGGCAAGTCCAAGCAGAACCAGGGCGGCGGCGGCGGCGGCGGCAACACGAACCAAGGCGGCCGCAACAACAACAACAACAACTACTACTCGGGTCCCAACCGCAAGCGCAAGCCAGACAACACCGTCGCGGCTATCCAGCGCCCTGTGAAAGGGAACTCGAAGAAGAACTCTGGCGGGTTCAAAGACCTGCTAAAGGAGAAGTGCCCGTGGCATCCAAACGGCAACCACACTACCGAGCAGTGCTACCAGCTCAGGCATGCACTCAAGGATACGCGGAGCCACCGCACCCTCACGACCAAAAGGGCAAGAAGAAGGACGGTGACAACAATGACTTCCAAGAACCCGAGAAGACCGTCAACGTCCTCTTCGGTGGACCGCCCCAGGCGGGAGCAGAAGGCTACCCATCGTGAAGTAATGTCCATCGAGCCAGCGGTCCCGACCCCTCTCAGGTGGTCGGAGGTACCCATCACCTTCTCCCGCGCGGACCAATGGACCAGCTTCTCCGAACCAGGACGGTTCCCCCTCGTCCTGAAACCAACGGTGGCCGGTTCCAAGCTCAACAAGGTGCTCATCGATGGTGGAAGCGGGCTCAACGTCCTCTTCACCAAAACCTTGAAGAAGATGAACCTCGACGTCACCCCCATGCTCACCAAGAGCAAGACGCCTTTCTACGGCATCGTCCCGGGCAACGCGGCTATCCCACCGGGCTCGGTGGTACCGCGCTACCTTCGGGCGTCTCGGGACAACTACCGCACCGAGTACATCAAGTTCGAGGTCGCGGACTTCGAGACCTCTTACCACGCCATCCTCGGCGGACCGGCCATCGCCAAGTTCATGGCGGTGCCCCACTACACCTACTTGGTACTCAAGATGCCAAGTCCAGCCGGTGTACTCTCCCTCCGGGGGACTTGAAGATCTCCCACGACCGCGATACGAGGCCGTGGTGATCGCTTCAACAAACCAAGTACCCAACGCGATGATGGAGGTCTACGCCGCGTCGAAGAAGCTCGCCACGAGCGAACTCGACATTCCACAGAAGTTCGACAACTAGCGCCAACAAGCCTCAGCCACCTGAGGAGGTACTCGTCAGGACGGTCGACCTCGGAACAGGCGACCCCAGCAAGACCACCACCATCAGGGCCGGCCTCGATCCCAAATAGGAAGACGCGCTCATCAGCTTTCTTCGAGCTAACCGTGACATCTTCGCGTGGAATCCAGCGGACATGCCAGGAGTGCCCAGGGAGCTGATTGAGCACTGCCTCAACGTCGATCCAAAGGCCACCCCCAAGCGACAACACCTCCGACGTTTTGCCGACGACAGACGGGACGCCATCAAGAAGGAGCTCACCAAGCTACTCGCAGCCGGCTTCATCGAGAAGTCTTCCATCCCGAGTGGCTCGCCAACCCCGTCCTCGTCCGCAAGAAGAACTCGAACGAGTGGAGGATGTGCGTCGACTACACCGACCTCAACAAGCACGCCCCCAAGGACCCCTTCGGGTTGCCGCGTATTGATCAAGTCATCGACTCCACGGCGGGCCGCGACCCGCTCTGCTTCCTCGATCGCTACTCCGGTACCACCGGATCGCAATCAAGGAAGAAGACCGAAAAAAACCGCGTTCATCACCCCGTTCGGCGCGTCATCGCTACACGACCATGTCATTCGGGTTGAAGAACGCCGGCGCTACCTATCAACGGGCCATCCAGCACGCTTCAAGCGGCAACTCAACAAGAACGTCGAGGCCTACGTGGATGACGTGATTGTCAAAACCAGGGACTCCGGTACCCTCATCGACGACCTTGAAGAGACCTTCGCATCGCTTCGCGAGTACCGCTAGAAGCTCAACCCGAACAAGTGCGTCTTCGGCGTCCCTTCGGGCAACCTACTCGGCCTTCATCATCGCCCGCCGCGGCATTGAAGCCAACCCCGAGAAGATCTCCGCCATCACCAAGCATGAAAGCTCCCACGAGCATCAAGGACATCCGGAAGCCGACGGGGTGCATGGCGGCGTTGAACGATTCATCTCGAGGCTAGGAGAACGGGGCCTCCCCTTCTTCAAACTACTCAAGCATCACGAGAAGTTCGTGTGGACTCCGGAGGCGGATCAAGCCCTTGCCCGGCCTCAAGGACTTCTCGTCGAAGCCGCCAATCCTCACGGCTCCTCACAAGGGCGAGCGGCCTCTTCGCGCTACCTAGCCGCGACTACTCACGTGGTCGCATCGCCATCGTTGTCGAGCGGCGGGGAAGACGGCCACGCCTACCCGGGCCCGGGCGCCGGTCTACTTCGTCGGCGAGGTTCTATCGTAGTCCAAGGCTCGCTACCGGCCCCGTGCGTAAGCTCCCCGTACGCTCTACTCATCACCTCGCGGAAGCTACGACACTACTTCCGGGAGTACTCGGTCTCCGTCGTCACCGACTACCCGCTCGGCGACATCCTGAGGAACCAAGACGCCACCGGAAGAATCTCCAAGTGGGCCGTCGAGCTCGGCGCCCTCACCATCGACTTCAAGCCACGCACGCCCATCAAGTCGCAAGCACTAGTCGACTTCATGGTAGAGTGGAGGGAGAACCGCCTACCTACTCCCACCGTGCGACCGAGCATTGGGTGATGTACTTTGACGGCTCACTCAACCTAGAGGGCGCAGGCGCGGGGTACTCCCCGATCTCTCCAACGGCGAACAACTCAAGTACGTCCCGTAGATCTTCCGGAAGGTCTCAAACAACGAAGCCGAATACGAAGCTCTCCTACACGGGCTCCGCCTCGCGGCTTCACCGGGCATCAAGCGGCTACTAGTCTACGGCGACTCCGCAGTGGGTCATCAACCAAGTCAACAAGTCCCGGGACCGCAACAAGGAGAACATGGACGCCATCGCCTAGAAGTCCGCAAACTCGAGAACAAATTCTATGGTCTCGAGTTCCATCACATCGTCCGCGACAACAACGTTGCAGCGGGCGTCCTCTCGAAGCTTGGATCCACCCGCGCCCAAGTACCCGCGGGCGTCTTCGTCCATGAGCTTCACGCGCCATCCATCCCGGAGCCGGCGCCACCGACTACCGTACCCGCCCATCCACCACCGGGCAGGGAGGTCATGATGATCGACGTGGACCGTAGGCAACCCTTCATCGACTACCTCGGCGAGCGAAGGTCCCCTCCGACAAGAACGCAGGCCGAACAACTCGTCCGTCGCGCCAAGTCTTACGTCCTCGTCGGAGACAAACTTTACAAGCGGGGCGCATCTTCTCGGAGTACTCATGAAGTGCGTCCCTCGCGAAGAAGGCAAGGACATCTTGGAGGAGATCCACAAGGGCGTCTCGCGGCAACCACGCGTCTTCACGCACGCCGGTCGGCAAGGCCTTCCGGCGAGCTTTCTACCGGCCCACGGCCCCCGGGCGATGCCGAAGAACTCGTCGAAGGTGCCAAGGATGCCGGTTCTTCGCCAAGCGACAACATGTCCCGGCCTACAAGCTAGTCACCATACCGCCAACCCGGCCCTTAGCCCGCCGGGGGGCTCGACATGATCGGGCCACCGCCAACCGCGCCGGGAGGATTCAACGGTACCGGTGGCTATCGACAAGTTCACCAAGTGGATCGAGGTCAAGCCGGTCACATGCCCTAAGGCCGACGAGTACTCGACTTCCCGGATGAACTCGTACACCGCTACGGGCTACCCCACCGCATCATCACGGACACCGGGGTCCAACTTCAACAACCACTAGTTCCGGGAGTACCGCGAGAACGGCGGGATTGACGTCCGATACGTCTCGCCTTGCCCATCCACGGGCCAACGGACAAGTCGAGCGCGCCAATGGGATGGTGCTCGACGCCCTTAAGAAGAGGCTACACGACGCTGCTAGCTCCAAAGGGGGCAAGTGGATCAAGGAACTACCCAACGCACTCGGGGGCCGCGGACTCAACCATCCAAGCCAACGGGGCAATCCCCCCTACTTCCCGGTCTACGGCTCCGAAGCCATCCTCCCCGCCGACGTCATATGGAACTCGCCGGCGGTGGAGCACTACGACGAAGGCGTCTCGGAAGACGACGGACGAGTTGACATCGACGACCCTCGAAGAAGCTCGGCCGCGCCGCCCTCGTCCAATCAGCAAGGTACTGGAGGGTATCCGACGCTACCAAGATCGCAACGTCAAGGAACGCTCCTTCAACGTTGGAGATCTTGTCCTCCGCCGTATCCCGAACACGGAAGGACTCCACAAGCTCGGCCTCCCCCCTGGGAAGGCCCCTTCACCGTGGCTAAGGTGACCGGGCCGGGCTCCTACCGCCTCCAAACACTTGAAGGTGAAGACGTCAACAACTCGTGGAACGTCAACCAACTCTTTCGATTCTACGCCTAGTCTACACGACTACTCCGGGGTTCAAGTCTATACGACTACATCAGCACCCCTCGCCGCAAGCGACCCACCGGGTCCCGGCTCCCGCTCTCCGACTACTCCCCTCCGGGGTCCGGCCCACGCGGCTACCTACGGACCCGGGCTGCGACGAGCGTCAAGGACTCTAGCGGCGGTCTACCAAGAGACCACACTCCAAGATCCGGCCCGCGCGGCTACTTACGGATCCGCGATCCATCCCGCACGGCTACCTATGGATCACTTGCCGCAAGCGGCTACCCGCTCCGGCCGCCACTTAGCCGTAAGCGGCCTCCGGTCCGGGCGACCACTTTGTAACTACGGCCCGGCCACCCGTGTGTCCTTTTTCGCAATAAAGTTTGATTGTTCATCAACTTATTTACTTGTCTACTCCCTACGACGGGACTACTAAAGCCGAGTACTACTACTCGCACTCACTCCACGATGGGCACTCCGCACTTTGAGATCGCGGTTACGAGTACTCATTGCTTGGAAAAACTTTTTTCATTGATACTTGATACAATTCTTTACAAATGTTTCCTATACAACTATGGCTACCGCCTACTTATTACAGGGCTACCGGAGGTTCGGCTTCTCGGCTACCTCGCTCCGCGATGGGAGCCATCTGCTCCAGCAGCTCTGCATACTGCTCATCCGAGCAGTTGGCGGCTACCCCGCCGGCGACCACCTCCACTGGAGCCTTCGGGAAGTACGACTTCATGAAGGCCAGGACTTGTCTTGGGATCGACTTGGCCATATGCTTGACATAGGCGGCCAGCCGGCTTGGCGCTTCACGAAGACGATCCACCAGAGGAGCGATCTTGGGGCCGCCCGGGTGCGGCACCAGGAGCCTCGCGATCGGGAGAGCGGCTTCTTCCAACTCCCTCAACTGGGCCCTCAACGCCTCGCGCTCTTCGTTCAATTTCGCAAAGATTTGTAGCAGCTTGACGAGATCCCCGTCGAAGCAATCCGCAGCTCCATGTGCTTCTCGCACTCGAAGGCGAGTTCCTTGTAGTCGAGCTCGAGTACCGGCGGGCTTCCTCGCTCCCGGTAGAAGAGGTTCTTCATGCTCACCTCCGAGGCCTTCAGCGCTCCACCTGGCCTTCGAGCTCTGCAACACAGAAACACAACAGCGGGTCAGAGGCTTCGCGACTTCCAACAAGTACTCGACAAGTCGAAGGATGTACCTTTATTCTTGTTGCGGCGGCCCTTGTTCTTCCGCACCAAGTCGTCGCCTTTCGCCTGCAGCTCCATGACGTCATTGTGGTACTTGGCGAAGGCAGCGTCGAGCTTCGATTGCATGGCGGCCGTGTGCTTCCGCGACTTCACGAGCTGCTCCTCCAGGGCCTCAGCTCGGAGCACGGTGTCGTCGTAACCCTGCAGCAGGTTCGACTTCTCACGGGATCGCTCCGCGACGTCCTGCACCAGACAACTCCAGTCAAGAAGAGTACTCAACGACAAAGGATTGACTACTCTAAGGCTACGGTCACGTACCTTCATCCATTGTTTGGCTTGACGGATCACCTCCATGTGCTTGGTTACCGTCGCCGGCTCGACGAGATCGTCCGCGAGAAGTTCTATCCCACCGCGGCTACCCGAGGTAGCCTCCGTCATCGGCGCGGGCGGATGGGCTCCGCGTCTTGGATCTCGGGGGATCGGATAGCCACCTCCCGAGCAATCCCCGGCGACGTGGTGGCCGCCTCCCCCCCCGGCGGACTTCTCGACGACCTCCCCCACGGGTTCGGGGGCTCCTCCCCGCAGCCTCCGGGGCCTCTCGGTGTCAACTCCTGCATCGGCACTCCCGCAGGGATGTCACCACCTTCAGCGCCTGTCAACAAGACGACACGGGCGTCAGTGCCTACGACTACTCTTCTTGGAGCTCCGCAGCTTCACGAAGGGTACCCACCTTCAACTACACTCGCCTCCGGCAGCACTTCGGTAGCCGGGGGCTCGGTCACGGGTTGGGCATTGGGAGTGGCCTCCTCGACGGGCGGCGCGACTTCTTCCGCCACCGCTGATGAGGGCTCGTCCCCGTCCCAGCTCAGATCTGTGGATTTTCTGCAGAAGTATTCACAGAGGGTCGTCAGACAAAATCGACTACTTGCAAAGATGTACTACTCGTGAGGACATGGTACTTACAAGCTCGACCGGACGATGGTCACCGCCGGAGCACCGAGGATGCCGGCAATATCAACCGCCCGCCCTCGGCGGGCGTCTCCTCCTCCACCCCCGTGGCTACCGCCTCCTCGGCGGCGGCGGTCGGCGCTCCTTCACCTTCCGCTCCCGCAGGTCACCACCTTTTCAACGGTGGCGACCACGGGTCCTCTCGCTCTCTCTCGCCGGAGCGCGGGGGCGGCGCTCCCGGCGCGCCGGAGTTCTTCAACGAGGGGGCCGGACTTCGGCTTCCAGCCGGTTCCCCCACCGGTCCCACACGCCTTCGTCGCCCTCTTCGACGGGCTCCATTTGCCGCACCTCCCGCACACAAGGAAGACTACTCGTCAACAATGTACTCGAATAACGGGTACTCGACTACTCGCTCAAGATAACTTACCTCCGGAGGCGTGGTCTCTGAGACCTTCATCTTCTTCGCCACCCGCTTCTTGGCGGGGTTGCGCGGCCTTCCGTGGCGGCGCGGCAAGGCTAGCCTCCGTGCTAGCCGGAGGGTCTTGAACAAGTGGAACATGAGGCAAGCCCGGACGGCTAAACCTCGACCGCAGCTGGAAGCAGTCTTGCAGCGTCTCTTCGTCTTCTTCGTCGTCATCGGAGGTATCCTCCACGATGACAGGATCGTCGCCTTCACCGACTTCGCGGCGCTCCTTCACGTTCCCCTCCGCCGGGATCTCGATCCCGCTCGGTGGCGGCTGCGGCTCGGAGACGAACCGCCTTACATCATCCTGCGCAAGACACAAGACGTCAGTGACTCTACTACAAACACTCACTACTCGACGAGGGGGGTACGACTACTCACCTCGTTGGGCGGGCGCGCGGCGGAGTACTCCTCGACCGGGCACGCCGTGTACGGCGGCATGTCCTTGAAGATCCGCGACAACCTCTCGACGATGTCGTTGTCGGCCCGGCCCGCCCCCCCGCATCCGCGACGAGTCGTCGTCGCCGGTGTACTCGAAGCCCGCCGTATCCCGCGCCATCGGCGGCCGGATCCCGCGTTTCATAAACCGAAGGCCACATGCTCGGCCCTCGGTCCGGCCTCTCGAGCACCTTGATGTGTTCTAGCAGCTCCGGAGCCGGATCCCTTCTTGCATGGTGGGCTCCGTATTCCACCACTCACGGTGCACCGGGCCGCCGTCCGCTCGGCTTCGGCGGCCGGGGTGGTGGTTCGTGATGTAGAACCACCTCGTCTTCCGGTCCGTGTTGGAGTCGACGAGCTTGTACGCCGTGTATCGCTCCGCGGCATCTTCCCTCGCCCGGGATGCCGGCTCCTCCGACTACTCGGGGTTGGAGGCGCCGGGGGCTGCGGCTTGACGCGGAAGAACTTCCGAAGAGCACCCGGTGTGGCTTGATTTCGAGGAAGGCTTCGCGAAGTGGACGAAGACCGACGTGTGGAAGATGCCGTTGGGGTTCAAGTTGAGGTACTCGATGTCGTAGTACCCGAGCGCTCCTTTGAAGAAGTCGGCCGGGCCGGGAGCGCCAGACCGCGCTCCATGAACCGCGAGAACATCGGGATCTCGTCCTCAGCCTTCTCCATTGGATATGGGTCTCCCGCGGCGGATCTCCACATATCAACTTCCTTCTCCCTGATGAACCCGCTGTTCAGCAGGGTCAGCAGGTCCTCCGTCTTCACCTTCGATTTCTTCCACTCGCGGCTAGGATCAGCCCGCGGTGGAGACATGGGCGGCGCTCGCTCCCGGTGGCGGCGCCGCGGTGGCCTCTTCACGGCCTCTCTTCTTCCCGGCGGCCTTGGATGCTTTGGACGGCGACGGCTTCATCCTCCAAGTACAAGGTGTCTTCACTCGCATTCGCTCAGGGACTACCCTAAATGTTTCGGGTGGCGATGCGCTCAGATCTACTGCGGCGGCGGCAGGCGCTGGGAGTGGATTTGCTTCAAGATTCAAATGAAATGGCTACGCTTCGAATGGGTGAAAAACCCTAAGGGTTTTGGCTTCTATTTATAAGCCAAATCGCCTCCGCAACGGGCGGCTGGATAAGTCCACGCGCGGCTGACTCAGCGGCTGCGCGTGACTCTTCGAATTCTACTAGTCGACGCGCCTCACCTCGGGGGCTCGGCTACTTCTACTCGACCACCTGAGAAGCGGCTAGTCTCAAGAGCATCTCAGGACACATTCTCCAAGA
Source organism: Cenchrus americanus (assembly GCA_947561735.1). Classification (NCBI taxonomy): domain Eukaryota; kingdom Viridiplantae; phylum Streptophyta; class Magnoliopsida; order Poales; family Poaceae; genus Cenchrus; species Cenchrus americanus. Next base: position 170,394,560 of record OX387245.1, read on the forward strand.
AGACCCTTCAATTCGAGACGAAGTACTCGACTCAAGGCTCGGGGGCTCCGTGCCACGTGTCCTTCGGTTTTTTCTCTCCGGATTTTTCGGGATTTTCTTGCCAAGATTTCGGATGGACCCTCGGCCCGAGCCCGCGGCTCGAGGCTCGGGGGCTACTCCATGTGGAGTGCGGTTCGCAAATCGCACCTCCGTGACGCGCTTCGGCTTCAAGACAAGACAGGCATTTCTTGAAGACCTTCGAAGGCAGATTTCAAGGACGCTTGAGACTACACGAGAAGACTTCAAGATTGCTCAAACATCAGCTGGAGTACATTCCAACCTCGGGATGCTTCGACTACTCTTGAGGACTTTTGACTTGTAGCACTCAGGGACGCTTGAGGACTACTCATTAAGGCCGTCAAGACTACTTGAAGCTATCCTTCTCGACTACAAAGTACTCGGGGGCTTGTCGTATGGACCTCCCCGGGCCCGCTACCTCGGTGGGTACCGGGACCGACTACTCGGTGGGCCCCCGGGACTACCGGCTTGCGCTACACGGCACCCGAAGGCGTGGAGCACAAGGACTACACAGGAGTAGTACTCGGTTAGGGAGCCGTACATGTTCCGCACCGTATAGAGGACTCCTAGACGTACTCGACTAGTACTCTCTCCCTACTCCGACTTGTAACCCCGCCTCTCGGACTATATAAGGCGAGGCGAGGGACCGATCCCCTCATCCAATCTCCTCTCATACAACCCACGGCACACCATTGCACCATCTTGTAATCGTGCCCTATCAATCCAGAGCTACGCAGCATACAGGACGTAGGGTATTACGCACCTCGCGGCCCGAACCTTTCTAAATTGTGTGCCACGTGTCTCTTCCTTCGAGTTACCGATCTCGGCGAGTCACAATCATCTACTTCGGGTACTCCCCGTAGTAGGTTGCCGGTCTAAAACACCGACAAAAGCTAAGATTGAAGGTTTCAAGTATCTCTCCAAAGAAAAATATTTCTAGTACCTACCTTATCTTTATCACCTCTTTTCCTGAAGACGAGCAAACGTCTAAGCATGGGGGAGAAGGTAGGTACAATGCAATTTTAGAGTTCAAGGGGAGAAAATAAAAAAGAAAGAAAAAAAAAGGAGAAAAGTGAATATAAAGAAAAAAATGAGAAAAGAAAAAAATATGTGTATGTATAAAAATAAAATAAAGTGAACTCCCCAGGTTCTCTAAAGTACATTAGGAATTTCGAAGTTTCAAGATTAAAAGATCCAAACTCACCTTTCCAACCATGTGCAATGCGATAACGAGGACTTCCTTTGTGCCCTGGGATCACTCTTTGCCATTTGCACATGTCCACCTATCTCAAGTGTGTGTGTATTTTTCTCTCCCCACCTTGATATTTGCACATGTGCACTTGTCTTGTTCGACAACATCTCATTTATAATATCTTGGTATGACTAAAACTTTCCCAAAAAGCTCCATATAAAGCCTACCACTTACATATATGTTATGAGAGGGAAAGGAGTAGAATAAATAGGCTTGAGAGACAACATGAGATGAGATTCGTGAGCAAGAAGCAAGGTGGTTTAATTTTTTGGACATGGTTTAGCTCTTTTTCATCTCATTCTTTATTTCAAATTTTCAAAGATCCATTTGAATTTTTGGGAGCATGCTAATATTTGTGGGATAAGCTTAATTAATAATCTACCCTCCGTAGGGATGAAGACTAGTACATTATGAAACTTTAACGAATTAAACTTTTGAGAGCATTATGTTTTCTCGTGTATGATCATGTGCAAGGTTTAAATAATGAAGGGTTCCGTCAACCTAGCCATGAGTTTACCTTCGGTGTTGGCATGAATTTTATATCTTATCCATTGGTGCTAACCCCCTTGGTATAACAAGTTCATTTGTGCATGTCAGTTTTGGAGTTTAGTGTTTATGCAGGGTTTTAGCGTTGAAAGCAAGACTTCCGGGTAAAGTTCGTTAAGCACCTCGTGACAAGACCTTGAAGCCCGGTACAAGTCAAGCAATGAAGTGAACACGACTCCAAAAAAGCACAAGGATCAAACCCGAGAAGATGGAAAACTCCGGGGACCCAGTCAGAAAAATGCCGAATCTTGCGGGACAAGGAGCTTCATCTAAACCGAAGAGAAACTGACGTCAAGGGCCCACATGCAGTTGGGGGAATACTCTAGAAGACTCCAGAAGCAACACCGGCAAAGGAGGCCGTGGGCTGGGCCAAAGTGGGCCCAGGTCGGCCCAGCCCATTTCGAGGCCCAGTCGGGCCCCCCTTTGACCTAGGCACCAATCAGACTATTTATAGCCCCGAGGCAAGGAGCCACACAAGAATTCTTTCGTCATCCGCCGCCGAGGAGCAGAGAAGCTTGAGGGACACCATCTTGGACAGGAGGGTCGTGCTAGTTGTTTAGGGTCTCCCTAGCCAACATGGGAACCTTGCATGGAAGACCACGTCGGAGCTCTGGAGCAAGGATCAAGATCGAGGTTGGATCTCGTTGGTGATCTTGTTCATGTAATCATTCATGGTGATGTTTTATAGTGAATATGATTTCTAGCGATCAAGTGCCTTCTCGGTGATTTTTTTCTCCCTTGGTTTTGCTTCATCCCCAATCTATACATAAGATAGATTCCATAGGGTGCTCTACTAGCCGCGGTGGCTAGAGGTGCATACTAGACCGACCAGGTTTTTTCAACTTGTTCTTCTCGAACTCGCCCTAAGCTAACCCGCACGAATAGGAGTGCGTTGTGACATAATGGTGGCTTCAAAAGGCGGGCGTCTTCGGAATCGGACCGGAGGCCACGATTTAAAGATGCTTTTAATGAGATTCACATTTCTATCTTCATCTATCTTGTTTGGAGCTACAACATAAGCATGATCTAGACTCTCTAGATCGGTTATCTCTTTGCTTTCTCTTGCTACCTCTTAAGTAGATTAGATTAGATGTGTTTTCTTGATGATCTCTTAGATTAGATGCAATTTGTTCTTCAAAAGATAGCTTTTCTTGCTTTACTAGATTGAATCCTTCCATTGCACATTGTTCCACGGATTCGATACCTTGGGTTCTCACACTTAAGGGAAGAAGGGTCCCTTGACTATGACGGAAGATTTGTCTTCTTGCAAGTCCACTTGAACTTCAATACGAATATACACCGTCAACAGAATCCTCTTTGGAAGCTTTACTACATGGCATGGCCTCTACCCACTTGGACACATAATCAAACATGACAAAGATATGCTCAAATCCATGTGAGTTTTTGAACAGCCCCATGAAGTCTATTCCCCACACATCGAATAAGTCGATTTGTATATTATATTTCAAGGTCATGGTATTCCATTGAGAAATATTTCCAGTTCTTTGGCATTCACGGCATGATGCAACATATCTTTTAGTATCTTCATTCATCTCCGGCCAAAGAATCCACTAGACCACACTTTTTCTTGGGTCCGAAAATGGCTACAGTGTCCACCTTATTCCGCCAAGTGGCACTTTCTCAAAATTTTTAGCCTCTCCTCTCTTGGCACACATCTTCTTGTAGCTCCATCATTGCCAAGTTTGAAGAGATAAGGTGAATCACAAAAATATTTTCGGCTTTCAGAGATTATCCTCCTTTGAGTGTTTTTATCTAGGTGATGAAGAGACATCTTCTGAATTGCTCGAATGATATTGATCATCCAAGTATCTTTGTCGAGTATTCAGTATAGGTGGTCATCTCTCATCTTGTCTTCTATGGGCTCTTTATCATCTTCTCCACAGTTCATGCAAGAAAAATGATCGGCCACAACATTTTCCACCCCCTTTTTATCACAAATTTCAACATCGAACTCTTGGAGAAGAAGGATCCAACGAATCAATCTTGGTTTAGCATCTTTCTTCGCCATAATATACTTTATGGCCGCGTGATCGGTGTAAACAAGGACCTTCGAATTCATGATGTAAGATCTGAATTTTTCAAAGGCAAACACCACTGCTAGCAACTCTTTTTCCGTAGTGGCATTATTCGATTGTGCCTCACTAAGAGTTTTACTAGCGTAGTAAATGGCATGAACTCGGCCTTCGCACATGATCTCGAAAGGTTGGCTCCAATCTGAAGATTGAATAATGGGAGCACTCACCAAAGCACTTTTCAAGGTCCGGAATGCTGCTAAGCACTTCTCATCAAAGTCAAAAGCCACGTCCTTTTGAGGAGTTGTGTTAAAGGCTTAGTGATCTTTGAGAAGTCCTTAAATCTTCTATACAATCTGGCATGGCCTAGAAAGCTCCTCAAGGACTAAACATCCGTTGGAGGTGGGAGTTTCTCAACCGTCTCCACTTTACCTTTGTCCACTACGATTCCTCTCTCGGATATAACATGTTCGAGCACTATGCCTTGCTTTACCATGAATAGAACTTTTCCCAATTCAGCACCAAGTCTACCTCTGCACACCTCGTGAGGACCTTATCTAAGTTTGCCAAGCAATCCACGAATGTCTTCCCATAAACGGAAAAATCATCCATGAACACCTCGACAAATTCTTCGATGAATTCTGAGAACACCGCCATCATGCAACGTTGAAAAGAGGTCAGAGCGTTGCACAGACCGAAGGGCATCTTTCTATATGCAAACATTCCATAAGGGCAAGTAAATGTTGTCTTGTGTTGATCATCCGGGTGAATGGGAATTTGCATAAACCATGAGTACCCATCGAGAAAGCAAAAATAAGTGTGGTTTGCTAATCTCTCGAGCATCTCTTCAATGAACGGTAAGGGTGTGACTACCCGCCCAAGAAAATACCGTAATATCACCTAATAACCCATCCACTTGGTCATTAAGCGGTAGTAAAGTATCATCCTGTCGTTAATTGCCGGGTTAACACCCGGTAAATCACTTGGGATTCATACAGAGGATCGACATATTCATAAAAACTCATGCGAAGGCGAGTCCAAAGTACAACGCGAATTAAATCCAATTTTTTACAAACCATTGTTCAAGACATGGAGTAAAGGTTCGGAGTTCGAAAATAGCGGAAATAAATTAAACTAGCGCAACGGTAAGCATCACAGGAGGCCATCTGTGGTGTCATCACTTGTCGTCATCCACCCGGTCGACAACACTTGCACAACAGTTTTAAAGCAAGGCTGAGTATACTAATACTCAACAAGACTTAGCCGTCGGGCAATAACTACATCACCAAACTCTAGACATGAAAGGCTTTTGGCCGGTGGAATTTCTTTTGCTGAAAGGCAACAAAGAGTATGTCCTTACTTTCAATATTTTAGCACAAGTTCTAGTTGATTACCATTTCTAAGTGTGCCAGCCAATTCAATCAAGAATTGTTCAAGCAATTAATCCATACAACAATATTCACCAAGTTCCATCATTACGGGATATCATGGTCAGTTGATTAAGCAGTCTCGGATAACGGTGAGAGGCCGACAATCGATTGATTTAAACCTTGCAAGGTAAACCTAAGCACACGGTAGGGTGCCCCCACGAGGACAACCATCGAGGCAGTTCCCAAAAATCCTCTGGTTGGGATCAAATCTTACAATCCTGGGTACAAGGTTAACTGGCACACCCCACGAGGCATCCAGTCTCACACATGCACCCCCGTTCCTGGTAGCTAGCCGGTTAGGTGATTCCTCAGGAGTAGTAATAGTAAGTTCCTGCACCGTCTCATTAAGGTACTAGGCTTACTGGTCCCATTCCCGACAAGTGCTTAGTACGTTCAAAAGCTTAGCCCATGAAAGCCACTGGACCGGAGCCCAAATCCCATGCTCTTACCACATGAGCAATCCATTTATAGAGATCTTATGATTCCAATATAAGAACCCATTCTCGCGAGTGACTAACATCACTCGACTTGTACCGGTCCTATAGCATAGCAGCTATTGACCTAGCATACTAGTGATGGAGCATAGGTACCTAGGGATCATGCATCCAGAGTTCCAAACAACTCCTGAAACGTAAATGCACAAGCATAGCATGGAACAATTGCATATTTTTTAAAAGACAGGGTTAAAGATCCAGGGCTTGGCTTCACTTGCAAGGTTGGCCTTGGGCCCTTTAGGACTTTGGTCCAGGCCTTGAGCTACGTCCACGTACTGTAGCTTGTCGTCAGCACCTCTGTCTCCTTCCGGCGCGAGCGTATATCTACCGATGGGAAGATCTACACGAAGATGCAATGCAAGATTTGTTCGTTAATTTTTAATTTAACTAATTACAATCAACAAATGGAAACCATAGGGTGCATGGATGACCATTTATGTAAAAAGATTTACATCATAACTTTGTGCAATTTTTGGTACAGGATCTAGACATAACCTAACACGCGACATATCCAAAAATTAGCTATAGGGGACTTGTAGATTTGGAGATATCTCAAGTCTAGGTTTTTCACATTTCTATTTTTCATGCCAAAAATATTAGGAAATAGCTCAGGCAAGAATAACAAAAGTTGTAGTAGGTTTCACCAGGAATCCAACAAAATTGGATTTGCATTTTTCTGATTTCTCTATGATTTTCTACGGATTTTACAAGATTCAGCAAATCACATATACTATTGAAGTTACAGCTTTGCACTAAGGCCCCTGGAACTTTCTGCAGATTCACAACCATGCCCTTACTTCGCACAAAACACCCTGGAGAGAGTCCAGACCTTGCAATGTGACCCTTGGGCGTGGTGGCCGGCGCGGCCGGCGCAATTCCGGCGAGCTCCGATGACGGGTCGGCCGGGAGGCATGCGAGGAGGGGCTAGGGTTTGCTAAGGGTCTATTCGGATCAGAGTTGGGAGTCGAGACGGCCGGTGGAGGAGCGCGCGGCGGCGCCCGGCGGCGGCGTCCGCTACGGCCAACGCTCCGGCGAGGAGTGAGGCAAGGTGGTGCGGTTAGAGGTGGTGGTAGCCCGGGTTGGTGCTAGTGGAGGTTCTGAGTGCATCAACCGGCGGTGGGGCGACTGGAAACATGGGTACCGCGGCGGCGGCTGCCACGGCATACGGCGGCAAGCTCGGCGTTGGAGTGGGGTTCCGCCTCGGCAGGGAACACCGGCCCCTTTATAGGCGCTGCGACCTCCCACTGCGCCCACGGCTTACTGAGGTGGGCACGGGGTCCAAGACCTCGGCCGGCATGCTCGGCAGGGGGAGGGCGCGGACGGACGGTGGGCACCGCGGTGTGCGGCCGGCGACGAACGCGGGAGCTCCACGTGGCGGTCCGGGCTTCGAGGGCGGCCTCGGTGCGCGCAATGCCATGGAAAGGCACGGTACCTCGGTCGGCGTGTGGCCCAACGGCGAAGCAGGGCGCAACGCGGCACGGCGCGGCGCGGCATCGGCCGGCCCGACCTTGTGTCACTGTACCCCTACATGAACACCTAAAACTCCAAAAATTCGAATAGAAGTGCACAAAGTGGTGAACAGGAAAGTTGCAGATCTCACTACCCTCTACAACTTTTACAAAGGCTCTAGGGTGTTTTTCTCAACGGATTTTGCACAATCTGCTGCCAAACTTTGAATGTCGCCATATCTCGGTGAATAGGAGATGTTGTCGGTTGACCACATTTTTCACCAATTTCCACCCAAAATTTGAAATGCCAATCTACATGAAAGTTGTGTCCCTCGACAAACCGGACAACTTTCATATTGGTAGATTTTGAAGTGTTTAGGTGAATTTTGGAGAACACGGCAAAAGTTCCGAAAGACATTCACCGACGTCAGGGTTTAAGCGGGGTTGGACCATGTCTTTGACCAAGGGTCGACCATCAGGGTGTGTTAACTTGCTCAAGGGGGTTAATAAGGTGTGTCGGCAAGGTTTTCGAGGTGATGACCCAGGTTGACCTAGGTTTGACCAATTCAGCCAGTTGGATTCGGCTGGTTCTGTCCTTAGCATTAATATTACTAATTAAAAACCTAGGGCGTCACAGCCTACCCCCCTTAAGAAGAATCTCATCCCGAGATTCGATTAAGAAGATTAGAGTGATCCCTCCCATCATGACAAGGGGTTACAAAGGGAGAAAGACATCTCTGCTACACTTCCCAATATCGGGAATTCAGATGGAACAAAAGGTACAAGGTGCATTCCCTACTCCCTCATCGCCGCTCATGAGGAAGCGGGCGATAAAAGTGCACATGGACAGCTAATATCAGACAGATTCTGCTTGCGATACAGAGATACATCCCTACCAACGTCCAACGAAATGACTCGAACTCTTCCGAGGACTGAGTCATGGGTGTCGGCGTGGCTCAAGTCCTTCTCCCGGCCTACTTCCGAGTTTCTTCTCAACGTCGCGGGTGAAGACGGTGGAACAGCTTGCTCGACGAGGAACGGAACAGATGGGAGAGATGCTCTAGTGGCAGGGTGGCCAAAGCTAGTTGGAGGAAGTACAAGAGCAGTGGTGATGCCGAGCTGGGACGGATATGAGGCTTTCGTATCGGCGGTTCTGGGTAAAGGGCTTCCCTTTTATGGCCGCCGCGGGGCTGCAACGATCATTTAACCAGCCGGGTATCTGGTGTAGACAACACGGAGCTCGACAATGGTCATCCCGTGAGGTGTCAGCGGCATGAGCGCAGTCGCGGAAGAAGATGGCAGAGTGGCATCCCGGCGTCGTACGGTCGTGACACTAAAAGGGTGGGGTCCAACGGTCCGAAGAATCGACCGTGATGGGGAGAAGAACGAGAAGAACTTAGGGTATTAGTGTCCTCGGCTTGTGATTGCAACGAAGAGGAGCTTAGCAAAAAACTTCGATTGATCCTAGGTTTACTTCCTTGCTCGATTCCGAGGATTTGGAGGTTATGAGCACGAATAAGTGATGGATGACTTCTCCACATTGACTTTTCGAGAACCTTGACTGTTCAAGAAAACTCTACTTCTACTACTTCACGAAAAAGAGTTGATGTTAAGAGGTTGTCGAGATTGGCGGCAAGGAATCCAGGCGATGGGAATTATCAAAGACTTGTACGAAGAAAAGGAAGGCCAGTAAAAGAGTTCCGTAACTTCGTTGTACGGACGTCAATTTAGTGGGGGGAACTTTTAGAAATAATCTTGCTCACCCTTTAATTATCTTGCGAATTTGGGTGTGGACGACTCATTATTTTGAGGTGCAATGATTTTAAAAGTTGATGTGATGCACATGCTTTTGAAGATCCGATGCACATGTCCATGCGGTAAGGTGCTTATGGTGCTAGTTAGTCCAACTCGGTTACCCACAAAACGAAATAGTGATCACGAGGGCAATCACAGGTAGAGAAAGAATATGTTTGATGAGTCGCATTCTCACAACCAAGATACCTAGCGCGCTCCTAGCGGCAGTCATGTGGCTGCAGCACACATGATGCCCTAGGTTTCGTCGCGGCACCTTTGGTTATGGGCTAAGAACATCACCAAACGAGAGAGACAGAATATGAGCATGGAACCTCCATGCGAGTGCATGTTAGTTCCCCAAAAATTCCCAATGCATATGCCATGCAATGCATACTCAAAAATGACAATTCAAAAAGTTGTGAGCAAGACCAAAAGTTTTACGTTCAAGATTGAGAGATCGAATTAATCACGATTGGCGTGAATTTCTTGGACGAGTTTGATACTCATCCCAGATATTTTGATCGGATCACACTAGCAGAGGTAATGCCTTACAATGATTACTGCTGAAAGATGTTCAATAAAGGCATTACATTGATGAAAGATCTAGAAATTACCCAAAACAACGTTTGGGATTACAATGTAGACTAGCTGCACAAAATGAGGGTCCTAGTTCCGCCAACCACCACGACTACCCAACACGGCTGCACAACTAGAGTTTCTTACAACTACTACACTCGTACGACTCAGAATCTTACTTCCAATTTACCAACTTCCTAGGGTTGGATCTTCCATGCTGAAAAACTATGGTGACTTGGGTCCAGACTCTACTCCGGACTCTCCTTGGATGTCCTCAGCATCTTTTTCTTCTGCTAGTCCAGGAATGATAGGTTCCGGGGGAGCTGCTATAGCTTCCAATTGATTCTCTAGTTCCAGCATATACTGGTCGTTATGCTGCAACAGGAAGTTCTGCTCGTGTATGATTTCACTCAATTCTCATATCTTTGCCTTATCCTTGCTTCTTTCCTTCTTGAGAGTAGCTATCATTGCTCGGGCTTCCTTCAACGCTTGAGCTATACACTCCATCTCTTTGACTCGGTACCTATAGATTTGGTGTCTGTAGAATACACTTTCTCCCACCATCCGTTGGTAGGTGTCGTACATGGCTTCTGAAAAGCGGACTGAGGTGACGAGATCAGGACTATAGTGAGAGTTGCCCTGAGCTGGAAGGATAGCTTCACGTTCGACACAAGGTACAGTGTGTCGTTTAGGTACAAGAATCATTCTGGCTGCAATGTCGGCTACCTCGTTAGGGTGCTTCCCACAAAAAGTCGTGAGCGCTTCGAGAGCAGCCTTCTGCACAGTGTCAGCCGGGTTCCGTCCTAGTGCCTTACACTCCCATTCTTCCCAAGCAGGATTAGTCGGGCACATGGAAATCTTCACCTTCACTTCACAATGAAGGAGTTGGCTTGTGGTCATGATCTCACGTGTCGAGTATTCTGGGTAAGCAGTATACCCAAAGTCCGTCAGGGTGTCCCACAAGAGTGCAGGAAATCCACCCTCCTCGAGGTAGTTCATGAGAGTCCATGCTTCCACATTTGCCGACACAGATCCAATGTTGTCCATCTGGACATAACGACAAAAGTGAGAACCAGTCGGGTGCGAGTGTACAAAGATACCCCGATCCACGATAAAAGAGTAGGTGGTTAAGAAATCGGGTAGCCATTGGTACAAACATACAACTTGGCAAGGTTCTGACAATTGTGAACAAATATTCGTAACTTAAAACCAGAGCCCCAAAACATTCCCACATTTGTGTAGCAACTCAGCAAGGTTATGCGACGCAAGGTTGGGTATGCAACATTGAGCTAGAAGGTCAGGAAGGTGCTTGACTTAAGCAAGAATTTCAGATTTGGTTCCTGGAAAAATCAGTAGGACGGAGGTTCACAAATCTGAGGATAACTTGAGATAGACAAAAGCTATGACCGCAAATTGTGGCGAGCAGGAACTAGATTAGATGGGAGCAACTTTTGTAGAGATCTCCTAGACAAAAGATTCTTGGACAGGGTGCAAGATCTGCACCAATAGTCACAACAAATTTTTGGAAATCAACACCTACACCGGAGAGGCTAGGCAAGACAAATCATACGATCAATATTTTACCTTAGAGAGCACACAAAAAAGTATGGGTTCAGTTTTGAACTTTCACGATTTTAGCATGATGCAAGACATCATATTTGTCCTCACAAGGCAATCAAGACCAAACTCAAAGTTAGTGCCGGTGGCACAACACATAAACGTTTCTCCCTATAATAACTAGTCGAGAACTACTCGATACTCGCTTAGCAACTTACGAAACGAGGTTAGTGTACCTGCAGAAGATCACAGAACATAACGAACCTTTCATGCCAGCACTCATGAAAGCGTCCACATACATTACCGTTTGCTATAGAAACGACATCCATGCGTCAAGCCGCTGCATGGACAGCGTCCAACCTTGGACACCCTCCGTTTGAATGGAGTGCATCCTTGCCTCGCAATTCGACATGCGGAATGCTCATGTATAACACGTGTGGCGACAACACGACTTCTAATCAGACGCGAAGATGGGATCCGTGGAATGGACCACTCCATCAACGCTCGCAATTCTCGTGATGCGGCACAGCACACGTATAACACATGTGGCTCATCTAGTTTGGTTGTGCGAGAAAGTAAGTCTGACATAAAGTAAAATGTGTTGGAAGTTAGAAAAATAAACCATAGGTTAATAAGCCACCTGAAAGAATCCAAATATTCCCTCTAGGGCCTCTCGGTCTAGTTTATCCTTAACGGACCAACGTATTTTGCAAATTCAAACAATCTTGGCAAATTTTATTCAATAACCAGTGATTAAGGTTATTAATTAAACTCTGGTGCATGCAATCACTCTGATACCAGCTGTGATAACCCGCCTTGGAAAATACCGTACTATCACCTAATAACCCATCTACTTGGTCATTAAGCGGTAGTAAAGTATCATCTTGTCGTTAGTTGCTGGGTTAATACCTGGTAAATCACTTGGAATTCATATAGAGGACCGACATATGCATAAAAACTCATGCGAAGGCGAGTCCAGAGTACAACACAAATTAAATCCAATTTTTTACAAACCATTGTTCAAGACATGGAGTAAAGGATCAGAGCTCGAAAACAGCGGAAATAAATTAAACTAGCGCAACGGTAAGCATCACAGGAGGCCATCCGTGATGTCATCACTTGTCGTCATCCACCCGGTCGACAACACCTGCACAACAGTTTTAAAGCAAGGCTGAGTATACTAATACTCAGCAAGACTTAACCGTCGGGTAATAACTACATCACCAAACTCTAGACATGAAAGGCTTTTCGCCGGTGGAGTTTCTTTTGCTGAAAGGCAACAAAGAGTATGTCCTTACTTTCAATATTTTATCACAAGTTCTAGTTGATTACCATTTCTAAGTGTGCCAGCCAATTCAATCAAGAATTGTTCAAGCAATTAATCCATACAACAATATTCACCAAGTTCCATCATTACGGGATATCATGGTCATTTGATTAAGCAGTCTAGGATAACGGTGAGAGACCGACAATCGATTGAGTTAAACCTTGCAAGCTAAACCTAAGCACACGGTATGGTGCCCCCGCGACAACAACCATCCAGGCAGTTCCCAAAAATCCTCGGGTTGGGATCAAATCTTACAGTCCTAGGTACAAGGCTAACTGGCACACCCCGCGAGGCATCTAGTCTCACACATGCACCCCCCCTTCATGGTAGCTAGCCGGTTAGGTGATTCCTCAGAAGTAGTAATAGTAAGTTCCCGCACCATCTCAGTAAGGTACTAGGCTTACTGGTCCCATTCCCGACAAGTGCTTAGTATGTTCAAAAGCTTTGCCCACGAATGCCACTGGACCAGAGCCCAAATCCCATGCTCTTACCACATGAGCAAGACATTTATGGAGATCTTATGATTCCAATATAAGAACCTATTCTCGCGAGTGACGAACATCACTCGACTTGTACCGGTCCTATAGCATAGCAGCTATCGACCTAGCATACTAGTGATAGAGCATAGGTAACTAGGGATCATCCATCTAGAGTTTCAAACAACTCCTGAAATGTAAATGCACAAGCATAGCATGGAACAATTGCATAATTTTTAAAAGACAAGGTTAATGATCCGGGGCTTGCCTTCACTGGCAAGGTTGGCCTGGGCCCTTCTGGACTTTTGTCCAGGCCTTGAGCTACGTCCACGTACTGTAGCTTGTCGTCAGCACCTCCGTCTCCTCCTTCCGGCGCGAGCTTATATCTACCGTCGGGAAGATCTACACGAAGATGCAATGCAAGATTTATTCGATAATTTTTAATTTAACTAATTACAATCAACAAATGGAAACTATGGGATGCATGACTGACCATAATCACCTTGATAAGAATACATTGAGCATACTCTTCCAAAAAGGAACAATATGCAGCTCTTTATTAATTATTCTTTTTGATAGTGACTGTGTACATATATATGTAAATAATTTAATTTAACTTCACATACAGCAGTGGGTTGGTATTTATCTTACTAAAATGATTTTCATCACACACAAAGTCATCAAAAGTGGTTTGGTGACTTTTCCCATTTAGTTGACTATTAAGCCTTAAATTGCTTCCATGGCTTTTGTTCCTAAAATTAATTAATAAAATTTAGTGGAAGGGTTTATTAAGCACTAGCCACCTATATCAAGCCACTTAGGATAGTTAAGAAATTAATTATTTTGAAAATAACAAAAGCTAGCTAGTAAAACAAGGTAAATGCACACAAAAATAAATAAACATCAAAATGATCCAAACTTTCTCACACATGTTATATGGTCCAAAACTAACCTAGAAATGCAGCATATACATCTAGAACTATTATGAATCTAGACTTATGCAATTACCAAGAAAAACAAGCATAATTCAAGAATAAATATTTGTGCAAGTATAAAATTGTGATTAATTAACCAGAGGTGTACTGTGACATAAAAAGACAACATTCAGAAGTTAGTCACAAAAATCAAATTATTTTTAGCTACAAAAATCATTTGGACAAATTCTAAATAAAGATAAAACAATTTATATAAATATATTTGCAACATAACTTTGTGCAATTTTTGGTACAGGATCTAGACATGACCTAATACACGACATATCCAAAAATTGGCTACAGAGGACTTGTAGATTTGGAGATATCCCAGATCTAGGTTTTTCAAATTTCTACTTTTCATGCCAAAAATGTTAAGAAACAGCTCAGGCGAGAATAACCAAAGTTGTAGCAAGTTTCACCAGGAATCCAACAAAATTGAGTTTGCATTTTTCTGAATTTTCGATGATTATCTATGAAATTTACAAGATTCAGCAAATCACATATACTATTGAAGTTGCAGCTTTGCACTAAGGCCCCTGGAACTTTCTGCAGATTCACAACCATGCCCTTACTTCGCACAAAACACCTTGGAGAGAACCCAGACCTTGCAATGTGACCATTGGGCATGGTGGCCGGTGCGGCCGGCGCAATTCCGACGAGCTCCGGTGACGGGTCGGCCAGGAGGCGTGCGAGGAGGGGCTAGGGTTTGCTAAGGGTCTATTTGGACCGGAGTTGGGAGTTGAGACGGCTGGTGGTGGAGCGCGCGGCGGCGCCCGGCGGCGGTGTCCGCTGCGGCCAATGCTCCGGCGAGGAGTGAGGCAAGGTGGTGCGGTTAGAGGTGGTGGTAGCTCGGGTTGGTGCTAGTGGAGGTTTTGAGTGCGTCGGCCAGCAGTGGGGCGACTGGAAACATGGGTACCGCGGTGGCGGCAGCGGCGGCTGCCACGGCAGACGGCGGTGAGCTCACCGTAGGAGTGGGGTTCCGCCTCGGTAGGGAACACCAGCCCCTTTATAGGCGTGGCGGCCTCCCACTGTGCCCACGGCTTACTGAGGCAGGCACGGGATCCAAGACCTCGGCCGGCACGCTCGGCAGGGGGAGGGCGCGGACGGACCGGTTGGCATCGCAATGTGCGGCCAGCGATGAACGCGGGAGCTCCACGTGGCGGTCCAGGCTTCGAGGGCGGCCTCGGTGCGCGCAATGCCTTGGAAAGGCGTGGTACCTCGGTCGGCGTGCGGCCCAATGGCGAGGCAAGCGCGGCGCGGGCGCGGCGCGCATGGCGCGCGTCGTCGTGGCGCGGCGCGGCGTCGGCCTGCCCGACCTTGTGTCGCTGTACCCCTACTTGAATGCCTAAAACTCCAAAAATTCGAATAGAAGTGCACAAAGTGGTGAACAGGAAAGTTGTAGATCTCACTACCCTCTACAACTTCTACAAAGGCTCTAGGGTATTTTTCTCAATGGATTTTGCACAATCTGCTGCCAAACATTGAATGTCACCATATCTCAGTGAACAGGAGACGTTGTCGGTTGACCACGTTTTTCACCAATTTCCTCCCAAAATTTGAAATGCCAATCTACATGAAAGTTGTGTCCCTCCACAAACCGAACAACTTTCATATTGGTAGATTTTGAAGTGTTTGGGTGAATTTTGGAGAACGTGGCAAAAGTTCCGGAAGACATTCACCGACGTTAGGGTTTAAGCGGGGTTGGACCATGTCTTTTACCAAGGGTCGACCATCAGGGTGTGTTGACTTGCTCAAGGGGGGTAATAAGGTGTGTCGGTGACGTTTTTGGGGTGATGACCCAGGTTGACCTAGGTTTGACCAAAGTCAGCCGGTTGGATTTGGCTGATTCTGTCCTTAGCGTTAATATTACTAATTAAAAACCTGGGGCGTCACAAAGGGGAAGTGATCTTTTCTCGTTGCTTTTTTTAACTGTCAATAATCGATACACATCTGCCATCCGGTCACGGTTCTTTGCGGTATTAATTCATTCTTCTCGTTCTTCAACATGGTTAAGCCTCCTTTCTCTGGTACACAATGTACCGAGCACACCCACTCGCTATGCGGCACCTAGTAGATGACTCCGGCATCAAGTAGCTTGATAACCTCTTTCTTTACTACCTCTCGCATGGCATGAGTTAGCCTCCTTTGATTGTCCACTACGGGCTTACATTGGTCTTCCATAGGTATACGAGGAGTGCAAAAGGCTGGGCTAAGTCCTTTGAAATCATTGATTGAATATCCAATCACCTTCCCATGCTTTTTCAATAAATTCAGCAAATTCTCGTTTTTTTCGGGTCTCTAAGGGTTTCAACAAAACAAAGATTACCTACCTCCTCTACTTCTTCGTCTTCGGGAGGAAAAGGTGAAGGATGTTTAGAAACGCGAAGAAAATTATATGTGTACTTCTTTCCATTAAGATTTATTGTTACTTTGCCTTTTCCGACATCCAACACGGCATCAACCAACTTAAGAAAGGGCCTACCTAGGATTATGTGATCATGATTACTATGATAAACATCTACAACAAAGAAATCGATTGGTATGCATTTTCCAGAGATGATTACATTAATGTTGCAAGCAATACCTAGAGGTCTAATAGTTCTACCATGTCCCATAATTAACTTTGTTGATGTTGGAGCTAAGTCTAGGTTGTGGTCTTGAACTTTATCATAAATTTTGGAGAATAGGACACTTACCTAGGCTCCAATGTCGCATAAAGCTTTGCATTGAATTCCGTTAATCTCGCAACTCAAGTGTGGTGTCATCTTCTCCTCTTGGTCGGATCCTATTGCGTAAGCTTCGGTGAGGCGAGCATATGGCGATGCTTCGGGCTTGATCCCCATGATTCTTTTCACCTCGGCTGTGTGTTCCGGATCCACTTCATCATCACTAACTTTTGAAAGATCTCACCGGTGGTTTCAAGATCGTACGAATCTTCGGCTTGCTTATCCGGTGGGAAATCCGCTTCAAGTGCTCTTGCTATCCCCTTTTGGTTAGGGAACAGTCTTCTCTTGTTGAATGACTCTCCATAATTGATTGGAACTCAATCCATATACTTGAACTCCCTTAGTGGCTTTGCGCTTGATATACTTCTTTTGTTTGTTTCATTTGACTTGGTGAAGTCAACACTTGGGGTAGTTCTTGTCTTGATTTGCACTTCTTCAAGCTTTTCTGCGATTGGCCCTGTTTTCTTGTCTTCCGGGGTTACCTCTTTAGAAATTTCAGCACACGTCTTCATCTTTGAATTGTGTTCCGGCTCTCCCGCAAGTCTTGTTTCCCAATTTCTTCACATGGTCGCCACTTTGCTAATCTTTTGTAAAAGTTGAGCGGCTTCCGTGAGTGTTATCTCCATTAGATCCCCACCTGCACACATTTGAACATGTTCCATGCAACTAGGGGTTAGGGAAAAGAAAAATGTATGCAAGAGTACGTGACCAGAGAAGTCGAGTCTTGGTCCTTGTTCAATCAACTCATTAAATCTATTCCAAGCTTGGTCTATCCCTTCCTCTTCTCCTTGCATGAAAATGATCACTTGCCTCCTTAATGTTGAACTTTGCTAATTGGAAAAAACTTATCGCAAAATTTCTTTGTCAACATGTTCCATTTGCCCTCAACTTCAAAGGACGCAAACGAATACCATGTCTTTGCTTTGCCGGCTGAAGGACCGACTAGGCGACCAGGGAGGGGGGAGTGAATGGGAGCCAATAAACATTCTTCTCCGAAGAGAGAACTCGGCCTATACTCCAAATTCACAACCAAGGATTCCCACACGAGTTTGCCAAGGTCACATAGTCAATACGAACCTACCAACCCTAGGAACAAACCCCAAAAGATCCCGAAGCGGAAGCACGAATCAAGAAGCAAAGGTCTTAGCAGCTTTGCGAGACACCAAGCGGACGGTCCGCGGTGACCGGGCGGACAGTTCGCGTGGTACAAGCGGACAGTCCGCGAGTCACTGACGGACAATCCGAAAAACAAAGCCAACCCTCCAGTAGTGCACCTCGAATAATGGATAGTCCGCGCCCTGTCCTCGGATGGTCTGCAAGCAATCGGTGCCGCGCGGACGGACCGCGACGTCCAGGAGGACAGTCCGCCAAACTCCAACCGGCCAAAAACAGCTGGCCAAACGGATCGAAACGAAGACGCTTAAGAACACGTGACAAACACAAAGAACTCTAGGCCAACTGGCTCCACGCAGACTGTCTGCACCTACCAGGCGGACTGGCCGCCAGGTGCGAACAGGCGCGGGAACAGTAGCCCGAGAGCAAACCCGCGAGCACCCTACCACCTATCCTTCCATGGATCTTCGAAACGGCTTAAGCCCTTGAGGAAAGTTTTGGGGAAGATGTGAAGCGTCCCTAGGGGATGCTATGCCCCAAAACTTGGGTCCTCAAACGAACTAAATCGCTGGGAATCGAATCACCACTGAACACAACCAAAAACATAGGTTCCAACTGAAATCCTTCAAATGGAGGCCGAACTCGGAGTTTGAGGGATCAAGATCAAGCACAAAGATGCACGAAGCAACTATCCATGATTCCCACCAACAAATTCGAGCCCAAACACCTCAGAATCGAAGGAATAAGTTGTGCACAAAAAACCGACGAAAATAGCTCGAAAAAGACACGAAAATCCAACGAGCTACAAACCAGGAATCGACGCAACCATGAAAGCTTCCATTCACTCGGAGGTCAGATTCTTTACAAACAGAGGAAAAATCTAACCCTAGAGAGCAAGGAAATGAGAAGCAGTCCGGATGGATGGTTTTCCTGGAAACCCTAGCGCCAATATATATGAGTCCCCACCGGGCCAGGCAAAAGACCACACTACCCCTAGCACTTAAGTTGTGATACAACCCCTAGGGGCAATTAGGTCATGTAGCACTCCTCTTCATCGCACAGACACGCCGTCGCGGCGGACCGCGTCCTCCTGACACAAGCCCTGCGATCCCACCATGCGCTCGCCGGCATCGAAGCTTCTCGGCACGCCCAGATTCCGTCTTCACCCGCCGAGCCTCCGGTCTTGGTTTTGTGGCTCAACCAAGTAACTCAACGGTTTTCTGGTGAACCGCCGCAAACCCCTCATGCAGACTCCGGTTGTGAGCCGCTACCCTGCACCGGCTCCGATTGACGACTTTGTCTTGCTTTTCTTGCCACCATGCGGCCCGCACTTGAACCCGCTAGCCACCGGGTCCCTCGAGTCAGGCCTACTTGTCTCTCCACTCCTCAGAGGCCCCGCAAGGCATAGACCTTTCGCGCCCACTCTTCACTTGCACCAACGCAAGTCAAGCCGCAACCTGCACCTCAATACTCGGCCAAGAGTCAGTCCACACCACATTGTCAATCACTCATCACAGCCAGGAGCGACCATCCACCGGTCCTCGGAAGCTCCGATCCTCAATCTCACCCTTGATGAGTGCATTGACAACACACACAAGTAGCCAATTCAGAGAAAAGAGAAAAAAGAAAAGAAACGAAAGAAACAACTCAAGCAAGAGATCAAAAGCCAAACAAAAGCCAAGAAAAGATCACTTGAGTGAGAAAAATCTCGGTCCCCTAAGACAAGGGCAACGGCTCGACACAACCGAGATAAAATGCTCCAAAATTGTCAACTCCTCAAGGTGAGGCAAAAGGGCTCGACACCATCGGCAAAAGAGCACAACTAAAATTCAGGCGAAAAAGAGCTCCCAAATGCATAAATGCAAGCTCCCCCAAGCTCCCCCTGAACAAATGCATTTCTCCCTATTTTTCTTCCCTTGATTCAAAACTCCCCCTGGAGACAGGAATTGGGTACTTTCCTCCCCCTTGTTGGTAATGCATGAATCAAGTCTTAAAATGCAAGCCTGTGCTTCTCAAATATACAAAGAGCACGACAACATGCTAAAATTTAGACATAGACAAGCAAGATAGCCACAATTTGAGCACAAGCATCGCAAACAAGATAGAAAGGGACATATAAGCAAGTGATATAGCCATGATCAAAATGAAGCATTTTTCACAAAAATTTCCCTCTCATGAGCATAGGACCTAAACATGATCAAAAGGAGCACATACAACATATAACTCACAAACTTCATGCAAGGTCACAAATTCTCATAACAAGGTCATCACAAACACCTACACGCTATCTCATGTCATGTCAAAGCCACAGAGCCATGTGTCCACTTCTAGATATGAGACTTCTCATTGGTGAACATCATGCAACAGTTTAGCACCCAAGATAAGGAATTTAAAGCATTTGTGACATGGAAGCACATTTTTTAACAGAGGCATTTCTGAGGACCATGTGTGGTTCGAGGACCGGTGGATGGTCGCTTCCTTGTGTGATGAGTGATTGACAACGTTGTGTGGACTGATTCTTGGCTAAGTATTGCAGGTGCAGGTTGCGGCTTGACTCGTGTTGGTGCAGGTGAAGAACAAGCGCGAAAGGTCGTCGCCGGTGAGGCCTCCAGGTGTGGAGAAGACAAGTAGGCTTCGTTCGAGGGACCCGGTGGCCGCCGGGGGTCAAGTGCGGGCCGCATGGTGGCATGAACAAGAAGATGAAGTCGTGGACGGTTTCTTCGTTGAGCCTCAAAACCAAGGTCGAACCGGGACTACGTGGGAGCCGAGTCATGAGTGGAGATTGGCGGAGGCTACACCGAGTTCGCGGGGTTTCCGGTGGTTCACCAGAAAACCACTGGGTTCCTTGGTTGATCCACAAAGCCAAGACCGGAGAACCGAAGACGGAGGTGCAGCAGCACCAGACCGGTCTGACCGGTGTGCGACGACGCAGTCCGGAATCTTTGAAGCGGAGGACACGCGTCGGGATCGCATGGCTTGCGTCGAGGCTACGCAGGGTGCGGTCGCCGGGCATCCGTCCGATGGTGAAGACATCAAGAATTCCAAATCCGCCCTTGAGGGGCTTGTATCCCTAGTTAGTAGAGAAGGGCATTTTAGACATTCGGTTGCCTCCATATAACCCAAGAGGTGAGAGGATGGCAGCCAACTCTTGGAACCCTAGCTCATTTGTTTTCCCTTTTTCCACCTATTTTCCTTAGGTTTTCCTTAGGACTAGCAAGAGAGCTTCACGGAGAGATCTCGTAGAGAGGGATGGATGATCGGGCGGCTTGCTAGACCTTGTACGAACCTTTGTTTCATGTATAGATGATTCGGCGTGGTTCCTCAAGGTTTGGATGTGTTTTCCCCGGTTGTTCTTGGTGGTGATTTTCGGAGCTCTCTCTCGGTGATTTCCTTGGGGTGTTTTCGGGGCTTTTCTCTTGGGGATTTGATGGGGGAAATTTGTGGGAACCCTTCGTGGTTCTTTGGGCTGTGATTCCCCTCCCAAATCCGTGAGTAAAAGTGCTCGATTTTGGGGTTTCTTGAGTTCTTGGGTTGGAAGTGCTTTCGGCGGGATTTCTTCGATTCCTCCTTTTTGGACAAGTTTTGGTGGGATTAAACTTGGCTATGAACTCCTCATGAGGTGTTCATGATATCCCCAAAGTCTTGTTCAAGTCCGTGGAGCGATTCGGGAGATCGAGATTTGGATTTGGGGGAGTTGACCCGCGGTGTCTTGTTCATCCCGAGCCGCCCATGCTACACCGGCCTCCGACCGTGCTCCCCGACCGGTCCGACCGGTGCGAGCCCTTGTGGGTTTTTGCTCGGGTGAACGTCTTGGTGAGTTCATAGTTGTCTCGTGTTGCTTCTTGTTTCGAGTTTGGGTCCGTTTGGTGGTCGGTTGGCCTCGTTTGGTGCCTTGGGGGCTTTCCGGCCGCCATCGGTCTTACCGGTGCGTCTCACCGGTCCGACCGGTGTAGAGCCACTTAGTGGAAGTTGCTCGCTTTCACCAGCGGGGACCGGCTCCGACCGGTGGTGCTCACCGTCCGACTGGTGTGGGTCTGTAGACTCGAGGTTTGGTTTTTCCACTGCGTTTCTCGGGTCGGAAGGTGGTGTGTTGGTTCCTAGGTCTAGTGGCACTCCAGTGGCTACGTGGGCTTGACCAACCTTGGTAGTGAGTCGGAGACATGTGTTGGAAGCCGCGTTCGTCTTGTTGGAGTTATCACCTCCTTCGAGAAGAATTTTTATCGGCTCCCATTCACTCCCCCCCTCTCTGGTTCGCCGTATCGGTCCTTCAAGTGGTATTAGAGCCGGTTTGGGTCTTTGTTGACTCTAACCAGTCTAAGATCCAAGGATGGCGTACCAGGAACGGGGCTCGGGTCCTCCACACTTCGATGGCAAGAACTACCGGATGTGGAGCAAGCGGATGGGTGCGTTCCTCCGCGGAAAGGGTCATCTCGCTTTGGGATGTCACGGTGGACACAGGCTATGTCCAGCCGATGGATTTCCTTGCTCCAGGGTCGAGGGACACATTCGACGCCAACAATAAGGCGGTCGACTACTTGTTTCGTGCTTTGTGTCGCCTTGAGTTCGATCGGGTGCACACCGAGCACTTGGCTTGTAGGATTTGGGCGGTGTTGAAGGAGGCTCATGTTGGGAACGCCCAGGTTCAGGCACGGTTGTATGCGACCTACGGAGAGAGTACGAGAACTTCACTCATCTCCCCGGTGAGTCCATCGATGCTTTGTTTCGAGAGGTTCACGGTGGTGGTGAACAACATGAGGGCCCATGTGGACGTGCTCCCGTACGATGATCATGATAGAGCGGTCAAGCTCTTACACTCCTTGGATCGTACGATATGGGGCGGAAAGTTCGAGGCCATAGTCGAGTCGGAGAGGTATGATACTCGACGGTGAACGAGCCGTTCTCAAAGCTCAAGTCGGCCGAGGTGGATAGGGGCATGATCGCCAAGCTCGAGGGACCGACCGATTCCCATAGTCTTGCCCTCGTTGGTGGTTCCAAAGGAAAGACTAACTTTAACCCATCCACCAGATGTTCTCGTTTTCCTCTTTGATGTCTATGCCGATGAGTAGTTTGATGACCTTGGAGAGGACGATCCGGCGCCGTTGACGAGGCGGTTCGAGAGGCCGCACGAGAACCGCGTGAACATGAGAAGGAACACGAGGACTTGCTTCCGGTGCGGCAAGCGGGACACTTCGTCGCCGACCGCCCGGAGAAGGCCGAGAACAAGGACAGCTACAAGCACAAGCCGAGGATGAACGATGGCAAGTACCGTTCGAGGCGCGACCACAAGAGCAAGCACAAGAACAAGTACAAGGATGAGCGACGATCGAGGAAGAAGGAGGGCCGAGGCAAGGCCCGAGCGATGGTTGGAGCGAGCGACGTCGACTCCAGTTCCGCGTACTCCACCTCGAGCTCGAGCAGCAGCGAAGACGAGGGAGATCGCCGCAAGAACAAGAAGTCGTCCAAGAACCTGAGCGGGCTGAGCTGCTTCGCGAGAGATGGCTTCGCACCATGGCGTTGAGCTCCGGCGAAGCAAGAAGAGCACACAGAGCGACTCGGACTCTGAGTCCGACGACGAGGTGCGTGATGAACTTCCCTTCTTGCGCCAGGAGAATGAGAGGCTTGGCTCTTTGCTTGATAACCGTGATGACATGCTTAGAGAGGCCAAGAAAATGAGGAAAGAGCTTAGGGCTTCACTCGAGGATGCTAGGACTAGAGTGGCTGAGCTAGAGACACAGGTGCTTGATAGCAAGCTTGAGATTGATTCACTTAAGGCTAGCCCTGTTGTTTCTGATGAGAATGATTGTGCTGATTGCTCCATATTCCTTGCTGATCTTGCTTTGTTTAAGGAGAAGCATGCCTCCAAGTGTGAGGAACTAGATGTGCTTAGGGTTGAAGTGGGCCGAGCTTAAGTCTAGACCTCGCTTTGCTAGGTGCTTGCACTTCTTGCCCCGTTTTGCATGCTAAGATTGATGAGATGCATGCTTACACTAGTTCGCTCGAGGCTAAATTGAAGGAACCCATGCCTACATCTTGCTCTACCCGTGAAATGCATGCATTGAAAAATTTGGAGCTTGCACATTATGTTGATCGTTTGCGGGATGAGAATGATGATTTGAGGAAGTTGATGGGTTGGTTGTCCCGGTCATGAGCCTCGCTTGAGGATGATGATCGAGGCCTTTAAGAGGCAAGATGGTTAGGGGCTTGGGGCAAACAAGGTTGGTGAAGGAAGTGGAGAGAATATCCCGGAGCCACCAAAAACCCACCACAAAAATGATTTCCCTCCAAAACCTAACCATCTAAGGAACCGACTAGACACAACCCCGCCTCCACCCGTGTTTCCTACACCCACAAATGACCTACAAAAGCCTATCAAGTTTGTGAGCACTTCGGGGAAAGTGTTCTTTGGGAAGGAGAGTGAGAAGGCTAGTGGTGAGAAACCGGTGGAGGGTTTGAGTGGAGAGAAACCAGGTGAGCAGCCACATCCCAAGCCAAAGCCTAAGCTTGCGAGGTTCCATTGTGGCTATTGTGGGAGAGATGGCCATAAGGAGGAGTTTTGCTTCAAGAGGAAGCGAGAGGAGAGAATGGAGAAGGAGTGGGCTAACAAGGACAAGTACCACCCTTCCGATGGTGTACTTGAGCCTCGTATGCAGATGCCCAGGGGCAAGGCGATTGTGAGGACAGTTCGGGCTTGGGGAGAGAAGAAGGCTGCACGTGGTGCTGCTGTCCAGGACACACCGGTCAGACCGGTGTGGGGCACCGGTCAGACCGGTGCAGGTCTGGACAGACAGTTGTTTGGATTTCGAGCTCGTACAGGTGCGAGGGTTGTTTCTGGAGGCCGTGGTTCTGGTGGTTGGGCTGGAAAGGGTGCAGGTGGTCAGTTTGCTAGGCGTTCTCCTCCTCGTGCTCAATACGGGGATTGGAGGAGTCGTGGCGTTGAGTTGGAGAGGAAGGACGTTCCACGGGCTTTCTTGCGTGGTTTTGGTCCTCCTCCAGGCAGAGAGGGGTGGTTCCCTCAGGGTGGTTACCGTGGTGGTGTTCGTGGAGGCAGTTTTGGTAGGAGAAATACTTTGGTTGGTTCTAACCCCACTTTCGAGCAAATGGCTCGAGACCGGTTTTCCTCCTTTGGTACTAACCCCGATCTTTGAGTCGTTTGTTCGCTCACGTGCTTATTTTTGAATTTCGGGTGGGAGACTTGAAGAACATTTGGTTGATTGACTCCGGTTGCTCGAGGCATATGACGGGAGACAGGGGGTGGTTCTCAAGTCTCGTCCCGGGGTGACGAAGAGGTACATCACCTTTGGGGACAATGGGCGTGGGCGTGTGCTTTCAGAAGGTGAGATAAAAGTGAGTGACAAGATCACTCTGAGGCGTGTTGCTCTTGTTCAATCGCTGGGGTACAATTTGCTTTCTGTGTCCAGTTGTTGGATGAGGGTTTTGAGGTGTTGTTTCGGCCTGGTGGTTCTCGGATTGTGGACTCTCGAGGGGACCTTGTCTGTATGGTCGTTCCCGAGGGTCAGGTGTTTCGTGCTGATTTTTCTCAGTCTTCGGGTGTGGAGCGTTGTTTCTTGGCTGGTTCTTCGAGTGAGTTGTGGAAGTGGCATAGGAAGTTGGGTCACTTGAGCTTTGACCTTTTGTCTCGCTTGAGTAAACTCAATTTGGTCCGAGGATTGCCACGTTTGAGGCTTGAGAAAGAGTTGGTTTGTGCGCCGTGTAGGCATGCCAAGATGGTAGCCTCTTCTCACCCGCCTCTCACCGATGTGATGACTGAGCGTCCATGCGAGCTGCTCCATATGGACCTTGTTGGCCCAGCTCATGTGCGATCTGGGGGTGGGAAGTGGTATGTCCTTGTTGTGGTGGACGACTATTCTTGGTATGCGTGGGTGTTCTTTCTCGAGGATAAGGGGGAGACGTTTGGTTTTGTTCGAGATCTAGTCTTGAGGTTGAGGAACGAGAGGCACGGAGATGCCATACAAGCTATCCGCAGTGATAATGGCTCGGAATTCAGGAACTCTCGTTTTGAAACCTTTTGCAATGACTTGGGTCTTGAGCACCAGTTTTCGAGTCCGTATACCCCCAGAATGGTGTTGTGGAAAGGAAGAACAGGACCTTGTGCGAGATGGCTCGGACGATGCTTGATGAGCATAGGACTCCGAGGAGGTATTGGGCTGAGGCGGTGAATACCGCATGCTATGTGTCGAACAGGATATACCTCAGAGTACACAAGAAGAAGACATGCTATGAGTTGATGCATGGCCGCACACCCAAGGTGAGTCACTTCCTTGTCTTTGGTTGCAAGTGTTTCATTATGAAGAAAGGCAGGAAGTTGGATAAGTTTGAGGCTAGGTCTGTCGATGGCATTTTCTTTGGTTATGCATCTCATTCTAGAGCATATCGTGTGCTCAATCTTGAAACTAACCAAATCGTGGAGACTTGCGAGGTAACCTTCGACGAGACGAGCCACGTAGTCGCCTTGTCTTTGAGTGTGCAGGGGATGATGAGCTTGGCGAGGAGATCTTTCAGGAGGAGGAGCATGAACATGGTGATGATGAAGATGGCGGTGCGGTGCCCCCCGCCGAACATGTACCCACTACTTCGACTACGATGATGGATGGACCCTCTCGCTACACCTACGACAACAAATCAAGAACGAGGAGAAGCTGATGTTGAGGGGGAGGTAGCTTCGAGGCGAGAACCTCCCCGGCGAGTTCAAGTGGATCACCCAGCTTCGAGGATCATCGGCGACATGAATGAACGCACTACACGGTCGAGGGTTCGAAACAATTCCCACTTTGCTCATGCTGCGTTTGTTGCTTCTTTTGAGCCCAAAGACATTGGACACGCACTATCTGATCACAATTGGGTTAATTCGATGCATGAGGAGTTGGAGAACTTTGAGAGGAATCAGGTGTGGGAGTTGGTTGACCCTCCCCCAGGGTGTAAGCCGATTGGTACAAAGTGGGTGTGGAAGAACAAAGAGGGAGAGAAGGGTGAGGTTGTGAGGAACAAGTTGAGACTTGTTGCTCAGGGGTTCAGTCAGAAGGAGGGGATCGACTACGAGGAGACCTTTGCTCCCGTAGCCCATTTGGAGGCGATTAGGATCCTTCTAGCCTTTTCTGTGGCTAAAGGGTTCAAGTTGCACCAAATGGATGTGAAGAGTGCTTTTCTGAATGGTGTGCTGGAGGAAGAAGTGTATGTGAGGCAGCCTCCGGGTTTGAGAGTGAGAAGTACCCCCACCGGGTGTACAAGTTGAGGAAGGCGCTGTATGGGTTGAAGCAGGCGCCTAGAGCTTGGTATGGCAGGTTGAGGGGGTTCTTATTTGAGAGAGGTTTTGAGATGGGGAAGGTCGATCGGACCTTGTTTTTGCCGAGGCAGGCGGAGATATCCCGATTGTGCGGGTGTACGTGGATGATATTGTCTTTGGTGGCTCGTCTAACTCTCTTGTTGCAAGGTTTGCGAGATGATATGAGCGGGAGTTCGAGATGAGCATGATGGGCGAGTTGCGCTTCTTCCTCGGGCTACAAATCAAGCAATCAAAGGAAGGAACATTTGTGCACCAAGCTAAGTACACCAAGGACATTGTGCGAAGTTCAAGATGGAGGACTCCAAGGCTATGACGACGCCGATGAATACGACTACGGCTCTTGATGCGGACGAGGAAGGTGAACATGTGGACCGGAAGGAGTACCGGAGCATGATCGGGTCACTCCTCTACTTGACGGCGACGAGGCCGGACATACGACTTCTCGGTGTGTCCGTGCGCTCGTTTTCAAGCGTCTCCGAGGACTTCGCATCGGCAAGCGAGTGAAGCGAATTTTCGGGTACTTGCGTCACACTCCCGACTTCGGCCTTTGGTACTCCGCGTCCTCTTCTTTGGCGCTTCATGGTTTTTCGGACGCGAATTTTGCCGGTGTCGGTTGGATAGGAAGTCCACTTCGGGACTTGCCGAGCTTTTGGGTTCTTCTTTGGTGTCTTGGTCTTCCCGCAAGCGGCCGAGTGTTGCTCAATCCACGACCGAGGCCGAGTATGTTGCCGCTGCTAGTTGTTGCTCTCAGCTCCTTTGGATCACCTACACCATGAGTGACTTTGGTGAGGAGTATACCCATGTCCCACTTCAATGTGATAGCACCAAAGCCATAAGCGTTGCAAAGAACCCAGTGCTCCATTCCAAAACCAAGCACATAGAGGTGAGGTATCATTTTCTGAGAGACAACGTCGAGAAAGGAAAGATAACTTTGATCCATGTACCCACACATGACCAACTAACCGATATTTTCACCAAACCCCTAGATCAAGCAACTTTCACTCGTTTGCGAGGGGAACTTGGTGTGTGTTTGATTTCTTGAGTTGGGTGTGTGGGAGCTCTCTTGTGCCGGTGGTGTCGAGCCCGTTTTGCCTCCCCTCGAGGAGCCGGTTTGTAGCATATGTATAGCTTTCCTTTGTGCATTCCTTGCATTTGGCATGGCATATGTAACATGATGTATAGGCATCCTTGTATCATAGATTGCATGCATTTTGTATCATATGCATTGGTTAGGAAAAGCTTCTCTCATATACTTTGTTCACCATGGAATGAGATATATGTCTTTGCGAGCTTGTTTGGTATACTACGGTTAGTTTGGCTTAGCTCTTGATGATCTTGATGAATAATCCATGGTTGATAGCTATGCTTTTGAAAAATGTCACATGTATGCTCTCTCATGTGTAAATGCCTTTACATGCTCTTGACATGTTTTTGTGGCCTTGCTATGCTTAATTTGTGGTTGGATGGCTAGTTTATTGATCATATGGGGCCAAAGGCTCATTTGCCATCATGAATGTTTAGCCCTCTTGATTTATCTTGTGGAGGAGCATAAGTTCCTTTTTGTCGCAAAGACATTTCATGTACCATTTACAAATCTGAAAATGAAATGAAAAATGCTTGGAAAATATGCTCCCATGTCATATGTGCTGAATTTAATTTGCTTTGGGTGCTAAACCGTTGCATGATGCCTACCAATGAGAAGTCTCATAAATAGAAGTAGGCACATGGCTCGGTGGCTTTGACATGACATGAGGTGCTTGTGGGTGTTTGTGATGGTCTTATGATTAGAATGGCTGTCCTAGCATGAAGTTTGTGTGGCTTTGCCATTTTGATGTGCTTTGATCATGTTTAGGACTTTGCTCATGAGAGGCAAGTTTTTCGCAAAATTGCCAAAATCCATCTTAGCTTCGTCCAATGGTTGTGAAACTTGGTGATCATGTAGTTGAGATCGATACGAAGCCGTAGAGTATCTAACTTGCTCATTTGGACATGTGTAGCATTCTTTGTTGAATTTTGTCTATTTCGAAGCTCTAGGTTGAAAGTTTTGCATTTTTTGGCTTGATTCATGCATTGCCAACAAGGGGGAGAAGTTTGAGCTTGAAATGGCTTACCTGGACGCATTTAGAAGGTTTTCGGTGGTTTCGAGCCATTTCTCGGGCTCGTTGTACACCGGTCCGACCGGTGAAGAGCACCCGCCTCCGACCGGTGTGAGTGCTGGTCCCGTACACATGTTAGGCACCGGTCCGACCGGTGGTGATGACCGGTCCGACCGGTGTGAGCCGAAAGTGCCGCGGTATCGTCCCGTTTTCAAGTGGTGTCTTGCATGCATCCGTCCGGGGGAGGTGCATTGGTTCGGGGGAGCTTGCATGTGTGCGGGGGAGCTCTTTGTGGTTGTTCGAGCTTTGCGTTGGTGGTTTGCGCTCTTTGTTTGAGCTTTGCTTTGTCTCAGATGTGTCGAGCTGTTGCCCTTGCCTAAGGGGTCCGAGACTTGTCTTCTTCAAGTGATCTTGCTCTTTGCCTTTGTTTGGCTTTCGATCGCTTGTTGAAGTTTCTTTTTGTTCATTTCTTTTCTTTTTCTTTTCTCTCTTGTTACTTTCGTGTGGGTGTTGTCATTGCACTCATCAAGGGGGAGATTGAGGACCATGTGTGGTTCGAGGACCGGTGGATGGTCGCTTCCTTGTGTGATGAGTGATTGACAACGTTGTGTGGACTGATTCTTGGCTAAGTATTGCAAATGCAGGTTGCGGCTTGACTCGTTTTGGTGCAGGTAAAGAACAAGCGCGAAAGGTCGTCGCCGGTGAGGCCTCCAGGTGTGGAGAAGACAAGTAGGCTTCGTTCGAGGGACCCGGTGGCCAGCGGGGTCAAGTGCGGGCCGCATGGTGGCATGAACAGCAAGATGAAGTCGCGGACGGTTTCTTGGTTGAGCCTCAAAACCAAGGTCGAGCCGGGACTACGTGGGAGCCGAGTCATGAGTGGAGATTGGCGGAGGCTACACCGAGTTCGCGGGGGTTTCCGTGGTTCACCGTAAAAACACCGGGTTCCTTGGTTGATCCACAAAGCCAAGACCGGAGAACCGAAGACGGAGGTGCGGCAACACCGCACCGTCCGATCGGGTGGGTCCGACCGGTCTGACCGGTGAGGACCGGTCTGACCGGTGAGGAGCACCGGTCTGACCGGTGTGCGACGACACAATCCGGAATCTTCGAAGCGGAGGACACGCGTCGGGATCGCATGGCTTGCGTCGAGGCTACGCAGGTGCGGTCACCGGTCCGACCGGTGCGCGACGACACAATCCGGAATCTTCGAAGCGGAGGACACGCGTCGGGATCGCATGGCTTGCGTCGAGGCTACGCAGGGTGCGGTCACCGGGCATCCGTCCGATGGTGAAGACATCAAGAATTCCAAATCCGCCCTTGAGGGGCTTGTATCCCTAGTTAGTAGAGAAGGGCATTTTAGACATTCGGTTGCCTCCATATAACCCAAGAGGTGAGAGGATGGCAGCCAACTCTTTAAACCCTAGCTCATTAGTTTTCCCTTTTTCCACCTATTTTCCTTAGGTTTTCCTTAGGACTAGCAAGAGAGCTTCACGGAGAGATCTTGTAGAGAGGGATGGATGATCGGGCGGCTTGCTAGACCTTGTACGAACCTTTGTTTCATGTATAGATGATTCGGCGTGGTTCCTCAAGGTTTGGATGTGTTTTCCCCGGTTGTTCTTGGTGGTGATTTTCGGAGCCCTCTCTCGGTGATTTCCTTGGGTTGTTTTCGGGGGTTTTCTCTTGAGGATTTGATGGGGGAAATTTGTGGGAACCCTTCGTGGTTCTTTGGGCTGTGATTCCCCTCCCAAATCCGTGAGTAAAAGTGCTCGATTTTGGGGTTTCTTGAGTTCTTGGGTTGGAAGTGCTTTCGGCGGGATTTCTTCGATTCCTCCTTTTTGGACGAGTTTTGGTGGGATTAAACTTGGCTATGAACTCCTCATGAGGTGTTCATGATATCCCCAAAGTCTTGTTCAATTCCGTGGAGCGATTCGGGAGATCGAGATTTGGATTTGGGGGAGTTGACCCGCGGGTGCTGTTCATCCCGAGTCGCCCGAGCTACACCCGGTCCGACCGGTGCTCCTGACCGGTCTGACCAGTGCGAGCCCTTGTGGGTTTTTGCTCGGGTGAACGTCTTGGTGAGTTCGTTGTTGTCCCGTGTTGCTGCTGTTTCGAGTTTGGGTCCGTTTGGTGGTCGGTTGGCCTGTTTGGTGCCTTGGGGGCTTTCTGGCTGCCATCGGTCTGACCGGTGCGTCTCACCGGTCTGACCGGTGTAGAGCCACTTAGTGGAAGTTGCTCAGTTTCACCAGCAGGGACCGGTCTGACCGGTGGTGCTCACCGGTCTGACCGGTGTGGGTCTGTAGACTCGAGGTTTGGTTTTTCCGCTGCGTTTCTCGGGTCGGAAGGTGGTGTGTTGGTTCCTAGGTCTAGTGGCACTCAAGTGGCTACGTGGGCTTGACCAACCTTGGTAGTGAGTCGGAGACGTGTGTTGGAAGCCGCGTTCGTCTTGTTGGAGTTATCACCTCCTTCGAGAAGAATTTTTATCGGCTCCCATTCACTCCCCCCCTCTCTGGTTCGCCGTATCGGTCCTTCAATTTCACAGACCATTTGCATGATTTACGAGTTAAGCATGGTACATGAAGTGCCTTTGCGGCAAAAAGAAGCTTAGGCTTCTCCACAAGGTAGCATGTAGGCTAAACATTCATGATGATAAATGGATCTTTGATCCCAAATGAAATGAACATGGTTACAAGCATAAATTAAGCAAGGTATAGCCATAAGCACCCAATGTGAACATGAGAGGCATTCTACTCACAAGAGAGGATCATATACCATTTTTACAAAAGAAAGCCAGCCACAAGCATATATATCCCAAATCTACCAAGAGAATAGCTATACATCTCATGAGAATCACAAGCAAAGCCATAACCTCATCTCTAGCATATCATGGTGAGCAAAGCATATCAGAGAAGCACATCTCTATGGCATATGTTACAAACGCAGTCTATGATACAAAGATGCAAACATGATATGATACAAGAATGAGAATGCAACATGCATATGTACATCAACCCTCCCAACTGAAGCTCAAAAAGGAAAAACAACTCCAAGCTCTCCTCGCAAACGAGCAAATGTAGCTTGGTCCAAAGGCTTGGTTAGGATATCGGCAAGCTGCTTTTCTATAGGTACATGGATGAGGTCTATGTTTCCCTTCTCAACATTATCTCTCAGAAAGTGGCACCTCACTTCTATATCTTTGGTTCTGGAGTAGAGCACGGGGTTTTTGGCAACACTAATGGCACTCATGCTATCACACATGAGAGGTACATGGGAACACTCCTCACCAAAATCACTCAGCGTGTATGAGATCCAAAGCAGCTGGGAGCAACAACTAGCAGCGGCAACATACTCGGCTTCTGTGGTAGACTGAGCTACACTAGACTGTTTGCGAGAAGACCAAGAAACAAGCGAAGATCCCAAAAACTGACAAGTCCCCGAAGTCGACTTCTTATCGACTCGACACCCTGCAAAATCGGCATCCGAAAAACCAAGAAGCAAAAGGGAAGAGGACGCCGAGTACCAAAGACCGAGCTTAGGAGTGTATCGAAGATACCTGAAGATTCGCTTGACGGCTTGCCGATGTGAAGTCCTCGGCGATGCCTGAAAATGAGCGCACAGACACACAGAAAACTGGATGTCCGGCATCGTCATCGTCAAGTACAAGAGGGAGCCAATCATGCTCTGGTACTCCTCCTGGTCCACGGGCTCTCCGTCCTCGTCTGCATCAAGCACTGTAGTCGTACTCATTGGTGTCGAGAGGGCCTTCGAGTCGACCATCTTGAATTTCTTGAGGATGTCCTTCATGTACTTAGCTTCAAAGGTTCCCTCCTTCGCCTGCTTGATCTGAAGCCCGAGAAAGAACTGCAATTCTCCCATCATAGACATCTCAAATTCTTTGCTCATATCCTCTGCAAACCTTGCAACCAAAGAGTGAGTCAAGTCGCCAAAGACAATATCATCCACGTATACCTGAACAATTAGGATATCATCACCCTGCCTGAGGAGAAAAAGAGTCTTATCAACCTTGCCTGTCTCAAGCCCCTTGCTGAACAAGAACACCCTCAAACGGCCATAACAAGCATGGGGAGCTTGTTTCAGCCCATACAACACCTTTCTCAACCTATACACCTTGTGTGGAAACTCTGCACTCTCAAAGCCCGGTGGTTGCTTCACATAAACTTCCTCTTCTAAAAACCCATTCAAGAAGGCACTCTTCACATCCATTTGGTACAATTTGAACCCTTTAGTCACAAAAAGGCTAGAAGGGTCCTAATTGCCTCCAAACGGGCTACAGGAGCAAAAGTCTCCACATAATCTATCCCCTCCTTCTGACTATAGCCCTGAGCAACCAACCTCGACTTGTTCCTCACCATTTTCTCCCTCTTTGTTTTTCCACACCCATTTTGTCCCAATAGGTTTGCAATTTGGTGGTGGCTCCACTAACTCCCACACTTGGTTTCTCTCAAAATTCTCTAATTCCGCATGCATGGCATTCACCCAATTAGGATCAGATAGAGCGTGCCCAATGTATTTCGGCTCAAAGGTAGCAACAAAAGCTCAATGAGCAAAGTGAGAAGCATTTCTGGACCTCGACTGGGTCGTATGCTCATTGATGTCGCTAATGATTACTGAGGGTGGATGATCAACTTGAACTCGCCTCGGTGCCTCTTGCCTTGAGGCAACCTCCCCCTTAGCAGCTGCTTCCACTTGATCTTGCTGAATCATAGGCGGTGTAGGGGATGGACCATCCTGCATCGTAGTCGTCGTAGTGGAAGTAGAGGGTACACGCTGTTGAGGTAGATTATCGTATCAAAGTTCATATGGATTTTCAAGCGGACAAATCCCCCGTCGTAGTCAAGGGACCCTTCTTCCCTCGAGTGGTGAACCCAAGGTATCGAATCCGTGGAACAATGTGCAACGCAAGGATTCAATCTAGTAAAGCAAGGAAAGCTATCTAATGAAGAACCAAATTGCATCTAATCTACTAACTCATAAAGGAAACACATCTAATCTAATCTACTAAAGAGGTAGCAAGAGAAAGCAAGAGATAACTGATCTAGAGAGTCTAGATCATGCTTATGTTGTAGCTCCAAGCAAGATAGATGAAGATAGAAAAGAAAATCTCATTAAAAGCATCTTTAAACCGTGGCCTCTAGTCCGATTCCGAAAACGCCCACCTTTCGGAACCCCCGTTCTATCACAACGTATTCCTATTCATACGGGTAGTCTAGGGCAAGTTCGATAAGAACAAGTTGAAATCACTTAGTCGGTCCGGTATGCACCTCTAGCCACCGCGGCTACAAGAGCATCCTAAGCAATCTATCTTAAGTATAGATTGGGGAAGAAGCAAAACCAAGAAGAAAACAAAATCATCGAGAAGGCACTTGATTGCTAGAAATCGGATTCACTATAAAAGCTTCACCATGAATGATTACATGAACAAGATCACCACCAGGATCCTGCCTTGATGTTGATCCTTGCTCCGGAGCTCCGACGTGGTCTTCCATGCAAGGTTCCCACGTCGACTAGGGAGACCCTAGACAACTAGCCCGACTCGATTCTGAAGAGTCTACAGGAAGATAAAAAGCAATACAAAGACAAGAACCATTTCACAATAGGAAAAATCGGCTCGACATAGAAAACTAGATCCTCATTTTGGTGCACCTAGCAACGTTCATTACACTTTGGTTTGGATTTGATTATGGAACTAAAACTAGGCAACTAATTATAACAAGTTCACTTCAAAACCCATTTGGAAGTGTTAAATTTATGTAGGAAAACATGGACATAAAGGACGGATTAACAAGTTCAAAGACTTCATGGAAACTTGTTCGTGTTCAAGTCAGAGACTTCCAATGATTCGAGGACCGAACTACGAAACACCCCCGGGGATTACCTTTCCCATTCATGCAAAATATCCATCTTGATCAGGATAACGGCGTGAGTCATCCAAAAGCAAAGTAGATAAGTGCACGAACCCACGGAGCAAAAGCACCTTCGGGAGTCTCTGGCAAAATTGCGGGTCGTCTAGCAGGAAAAGAAATTGCACTTTTTTTGTGCCAGATGCATCAAGGAGCAGACCTTCGCCCTTACAAACAATTCGCGCTAAAATTGATTTTTTTTATTTGCTGCTAACCAATTCGAACTATCTCATAGGAGTATTAGGTGTAAAATTTGGATATTCGTAGAAGAAGAATAACTAACCCAGTCTTCCCATTCTCCCCTGTGATAGAATAAAAAAAACAAGAACTTCTTTTTCCCAAAAATCCCTAAAAAAAGAAGAAATGTAGATCTCTTTCTATAAGATTTAATATGAAAATTTGATAAATCTTTTAATATAATTGCAATATGCTTAGTATGACTCAAATGTTTTTCTTTTAGCAGGTGAAAAATGAGGATTTATAAAAAATAAATTGGCTGAACCCTACTAAAAATAGAAAAAACTTAGTAATTCTAGAAAATTAACTAATAACCAACCTATTGCTTTCGTATTGTCGAGATCCTAACTCAAAGAACCAGGTCACTATGTGAATAAATACATCTATAAAAAATGAGTAGATCTATCATATAGTGGTAGCAACTGCATTTTTTTCTCTACAAAAGAAACTTGATTTTAGGCTGCTGGGGCAAAACTAAAAGGATGTGGATAAAAGGAGGGATGATAGATAGAAGGAAGAAGAATAAGAAAGAGAGAATTCAGATTCCAATGTGTATGGTCTATGAATCTACATCATAAAAAAAAAAGACAATGTGATAAAGCATCAATATAATAAAATAATAAAAAAAAAGAGAATTTGAAATCGTAACTTTTGAAATAACAAATCAAAAATTAAAGAAGTAAAAAAGAGCAGCCACGCGTTAATAAAACTGAGAAAATTGACTCGGAAAGAAATTTTTGGAGGCTCCATTGCAGGATTCAAACCTAAACCATTAAAGGAGAAGCATGTGGGAACGACAAAACCTATGAGGCATGGATTTTATTGAAAAGAATCCTAACACTTCATTGGGTTGGGATGGCGGAACAAACCAAAAAAAATTGCTTTATTTGATAAGATTCTAAATTAACAAATAAGACAGGAAAGAGTAAATATTCGCCCGCGAAATCCTTATTGGATTAGAATACTTTACCACGATTCAATAAGAATAAAATAAGGAGATTCTAAAATATTATGGAATTTGAGAAATTCTGCACGCTTTCTCATTTATATTCGCGAGGAGCTGGATGAGAAGAAACTCTCATGTCCAGTTTTGCAGTAGAGATGGAACTAAGAAAGAACCGTCGACTATAACCCCAAAAGAACTAGATTTCGTAAACAACATAGAGGAAGAATGAAGGGAAAATCCTGCCGAGGCAATCGTATTTGTTTTGGTAGATATGCTCTTCAAGTACTTGAACCCGCTTGGATCACCGCAAGACAGATAGAAGCAGGACGAAGAGCAATGACACGATATGCACGTCGTGGTGGAAAAATATGGGTGCGTATATTTCCCGACAAACCAGTTACAATAAGACCCACAGAAACACGTATGGGCTCGGGAAAGGGATCCCCCGAATATTGGGTAGCCGTTGTTAAACCAGGTAGAATACTTTATGAAATGAGCGGAGTATCCGAAACTGTAGCTAGAGCAGCTATCTCTATAGCTGCCAGTAAAATGCCCATACGAAGTCAATTTCTTCGATTAGAGATATAGAACCCCAAAAAGGAGTATTTAAGATAAAAAACCCAGGTTTTTCTTTCTGGAAAGACAATATTTCTTTCATCCTTTTGCATTGAAATAACAAATTGAAATCAAAATAATATGATTCAACCTCAGACCCTTTTAAATGTAGCAGATAACAGTGGAGCTAGAAAATTGATGTGTATTCGAGTCATAGGAGCCGCTGGTAATCAGCGATATGCTCGTATTGGTGATGTTATTGTTGCTGTAATCAAAGACGCAGTACCCCAAATGCCTCTAGAAAGATCAGAAGTAATTCGAGCTGTAATTGTACGTACATGTAAAGAATTCAAATGCGAAGATGGTATAATAATACGCTATGATGACAATGCAGCAGTTATCATTGATCAAAAAGGAAATCCAAAAGGAACTCGAGTTTTTGGCGCGATTGCCGAAGAATTGAGAGAATTGAATTTTACTAAAATAGTTTCATTAGCTCCTGAAGTATTATAAACACTAGTAGACGAGATATAGATCAAAGAAAAAAAAATAAGTAGATTGTGTCTCACGTATATGCTTTAAAATCTAAAATGAAAAGAAAAAGGAAAACATGTTGATTATAGAAAAATTAGGAGGAACCTAGAATTAGAGTCTTATGGGCAAGGACACTATTGCTGATTTACTAACCTCTATAAGAAACGCAGACATGAATAAAAAAGGAACTGTTCGAGTAGTATCCACAAATATTACCGAAAACATTGTTAAAATACTTCTACGAGAGGGTTTTATTGAAAGTGTTCGGAAACATCAGGAAAGTACCAGATATTTCTTGGTTTCAACTTTGCGACATCAAAAGAGAAAAACTAGAAAGGGAATATATAGAACTAGAACCTCTTTAAAGCGTATCAGCCGACCTGGCTTACGAATTTATGTCAACTATCAAGGAATTCCTAAGGTTTTGGGCGGAATGGGAATTGCTATTCTTTCTACCTCTCGAGGTATAATGACAGATCGAGAAGCTCGACTAAACAGAATTGGGGGAGAAGTCTTATGTTATATATGGTAATGGCCCCACCTATAGTACCCGAATTCTATCTTGAACTTCCTATTTTGAAAATAAAAATGGAAAAATAGGAGAAAAAAAATATGACAGAAAAAAAAAAACCGAGAGAAGCAAAAGTCACTTTCGAGGGTTTAGTTACGGAAGCCCTACCCAACGGAATGTTCCGCGTTCGCCTAGAGAATGACACCATCATCCTGGGCTATATTTCCGGAAAGATCCGGTCTAGCTCTATACGAATACTGATGGGGGATAGGGTCAAAATTGAAGTAAGTCGTTATGATTCCAGCAAGGGGCGTATAATTTATAGACTTCCCCATAAGGATTCGAAGCGTACCGAAGACTCGAAGGATACTGAAGATTTGAAGGATACCAAAGATCCAAAGGATTAGGTTTTTCTAGGGTAATAACTTCCAAGTTTCAAAATTTAAGTGAAGAGACTCATTTTTTCCAAAAAAATAGATTCATAGTTTAAGAAAGGAATACCTATATATGAAAATAAGAGCTTCCGTTCGTAAAATTTGTACAAAATGTCGACTGATTCGGAGGCGTGGACGAATTAGAGTCATTTGTTCCAATCCGAAGCATAAACAAAGACAGGGGTAATCTTTCGAAAAAGGAGCTTTTCCTTCTAAAAAGTAAAAAAAGTACCTACGGAAATGTCCAAATTCCAAATAAAAAAATGAAAGTAAAGGATATATTTTACCCTGAAACGGATATCTATATTTTCCCCTGAAACGGATATCTTTGTATCTTTTTTTCTTTTTGTTATTTCTAACTCATATTTATGAGATAATAAAATATGACAAAAGCTATACCAAAAATAGGTTCACGTAAGAAAGTACGTATTGGTTTGCGTAGGAATGCCCGTTTTAGTTTACGGAAGAGTGCACGTAGAATAACAAAAGGGGTTATTCATGTTCAAGCCAGTTTCAACAATACCATTATAACCGTTACAGACCCACAAGGTCGGGTGGTTTTCTGGTCCTCCGCAGGTACTTGTGGATTCAAAAGCTCACGAAAAGCATCACCCTATGCTGGTCAAAGAACAGCAGTAGATGCTATTCGTACAGTGGGTTTGCAACGAGCAGAAGTTATGGTAAAAGGTGCTGGTAGCGGAAGAGACGCCGCATTACGAGCCATTGCTAAAAGTGGTGTACGGTTAAGTTGTATACGCGATGTAACACCTATGCCGCATAATGGATGTCGACCTCCTAAAAAAAGACGTCTGTAAAAGAATTAACCCGCTTTCAAGAGAAATAAACGATTCAATGATCAAATAATAATACTAGTCCGTTATGGTTCGAGAGGAGG
Source organism: Cenchrus americanus (assembly GCA_947561735.1). Classification (NCBI taxonomy): domain Eukaryota; kingdom Viridiplantae; phylum Streptophyta; class Magnoliopsida; order Poales; family Poaceae; genus Cenchrus; species Cenchrus americanus. Next base: position 170,433,790 of record OX387245.1, read on the forward strand.
TAACAGGATCCACCCAAACACTAGAGTGGAAGTGTGTTGAATCAAGAGTAGATAGTAAGCGTCTTTATTATGGTCGTTTCATTCTGTCCCCGCTTAGAAAAGGTCAAGCGGATACTGTCGGTATTGCCTTGCGAAGAGCTTTACTTGGAGAAATAGAAGGAACGTGTATCACACGCGCCAAATTTGGGAACGTAGCACACGAATATTCTACAATAGTAGGTATTGAAGAATCCATACAAGAAATTTTACTAAATTTGAAAGAAATTGTATTGAGAAGTAATCTCTATGGAGTTAGAGACGCATCAATTTGTGTCAAAGGTCCTAGATACATAACCGCTCAAGATATAATCTTACCGCCTTCCGTAGAAATCGTTGATACGACACAACCTATAGCTAACTTAAGAGAGCCGATTGATTTATATATTGAGTTACAGATCAAGAGAGATCGCGGATATCATACGGAACTCAGAAAGAACTCTCAAGATGGAAGTTATCCTATAGATGCTGTATCCATGCCTGTTCGAAATGTGAATTATAGTATTTTTTCTTGTGGGAATGGAAATGAAAAACACGAGATACTTTTTCTAGAAATATGGACGAATGGAAGTTTAACTCCTAAAGAAGCGCTTTATGAAGCTTCTCGTAATTTGATTGATTTATTTCTTCCTTTTCTACACGCCGAGGAAGAGGGCACTAGTTTCGAAGAAAATAAAAACAGATTTACTCCACCCCTTTTAACCTTTCAAAAAAGATTCACTACTCTAAAGAAAAACAAAAAAGGAATTCCATTGAATTGTATTTTTATTGATCAATTAGAATTGCCTTCTAGAACGTATAATTGTCTCAAAAGGGCCAATATACATACACTATTGGACCTTTTGAGTAAGACTGAAGAGGATCTTATGCGAATTGACAGTTTTTGTATGGAAGATGGAAAACTTATATGGGACACTCTCGAGAAGCATCTCCCAATTGATTTACCTAAGAACAAGTTCTCGCTTTAAATCCATTGCAATTTTTTACTCTTTTTTTTTGAATTAGAATAAAAAGAAAAAAAAAGCAATTTTGCATCTTTGGCACAATCTATATTTTTGCGAAATGGATCATAATAAAATAGATTTTAGGTATCTAGGGAAGATTCACTTGGAAGTAACTATTTCCTAGATACCCATGCGGGGGGCTTCGCGGTTGAATGAATCAACTCGAAAAATCCCTAAAAAAGACCTAAAGTTAAGGATTTATCAATGGGTAATGTTGCTCCAATACCTAACCAAAGAGCTACTGCAGTACCGAGTAAAAAAACGGTCGTAGCTACCGGGCGACGAAATGGATTTTGGAATTTATTGACATTCTCTAGAAAGGGTACTGTCAATAAGCCCGTTGGTACAGAAACCATTAAGAGAACGCCCAATAACTTATTGGGTACTGTACGGAGTATTTGAAATACGGGAAAGAAGTACCACTCGGGTAATATTTCCAGAGGAGTTGCAAACGGATCCGCCGGTTCACCAATCATTGACGGCTCGAGAACCGCTAAACCTACATTACACGCAATAGTACCTAGAATTACTACTGGAAAAATGTATAAAAGATCGTTGGGCCATGCGGGTTCCCCGTAATAATTATGTCCCATCCCTTTAGCTAATTTTGCTCTTAATACAGGATCATTTAAGTCAGGTTTCTTTGTTATTGGGATAGGTGAATTCTTTAGGATCCATCCCCCAGAGGAACCGGACATGAGAATTTTTCATCATCCGGCTCGAGCAAGAATGAAAGAAATAAGACCGTGGAGAATCCACAATAGAATAGGGGTATATAATGACTCAATGACTCAAGGCAAGAAAAGCTTTATCAGATTATCTTTTCCCAAGTTGCGCCTATAACTACTCAATCCTATTCTTATGCGTAAATGCTCAATATCCAAGTGGGCTTACAAATTTGATCATGATCAATTGCTTTGTGGATTGTCTCTTGATTAGTTGGTGTTTATCCCCTCAATATCGCAAGTTTCTTACATCCAAACAAAGTATTTACTTGTTACTAATAAAAAAAAGTTTAGCCTACGTTCTTCCTTAGATCCCTTCTTTTACTCCGATAGTATTGCGGATCGAAATCGATGCAAAGAAAATGAATGCATTTCCATACTATAATAAAAAGTATGTGTAATAAATATAGAATTGGGTCATATCACATGACTTATTCCATTTATACTCTATGGGATCTTACGGAGCCTGCTCATGAATGACATGGTTGGGGTATGATCATAGAAAATATTCTCCTCGAGTGAACCAGCCTATCCTTCCTAAATGGGGGACTTACGTGTTGATTGGATGCGGAGACACCTTTGGTCGTGAATTCTAATGTGGCAGATCCAATTCTCTATCTGCATGGCCAAATTAATAATTCAAGTCACACACTCCCATAATCCGCCTTATTTTCTTTCGTAAAATTAACTTCAACTATAACTATTTGTATCAAAATACTTCGAAGTTGAAGAGAAGTGTCCAAATGACATGTCTTATTGTAAAATAAGATATGTTTGTAGCAATGAAATACCACAACCTACCCTAGATGATATATGAGAATTAGAATTCTCTATGATATGCTTTCCCTATAAAGGACCCGAAATACCTTGCTTACGTATCATTGGAAAGTGCATTAACATAAATACGGCAGTAAGCAGCGGTAGTACAAAGGTATGTAAACTATAAAAACGAGTCAAAGTGGATTGGCCCACACTAGCACTTCCACGTAATAATTCCACTAAAGGGGATCCTATTACTGGAATCGCTTCAGGTACACCTGTCACAATTTTGACTGCCCAATAACCAATTTGATCCCAAGGCAAAGAATAACCAGTTACACCAAATGATGCAGTCAATACAGCCAAAACCACACCTGTGACCCAAGTTAATTCACGGGGTTTTTTAAATCCACCTGTGAGATACACACGAAATACGTGCAGGATCATCATTAGAACCATCATACTTGCTGACCATCGATGAACTGATCGGATTAACCAACCAAAGTTGGCCTCCGTCATTATATATTGAACGGAGGAAAAAGCCTCTGTAACGGTTGGTCGATAGTAAAAAGTCATAGCAAAACCGGTAGCGACTTGTACTAGAAAACAAGTAAGTGTAATTCCCCCTAAACAATAAAATATGTTTACATGAGGAGGAACATATTTACTAGTTATATCATCTGCAATTGCCTGAATCTCAAGACGTTCCTCAAACCAATCATATACTTTATTGAGATAGGTAACTAGCCCGACTCCCCCCTCCGAGAACCGTATATGAAAATTTCATCTCGTACGGCTCAAGCAGAAACACACAAATTTTCAACGGATATTAGAAAAAAAAAGTTCAAAACTTCACCAGCCACGATATTCGATCGATTTGCCTTGAAGATATGAAATAAGAAAAATCCGGAATTTCTTCTTTGTGATGATAATGCCAAAAAATCTCAAGTTGGCTCATCTGTCTTTCGTATGTTGATCATTAGAGGCCTCTTGACTTTTCTCTTCCCTATTTTTTTTTATTTGATTTTTTCACAAGTAAAAAAATCAAATAAAAATTTATAGTGGTTTTCTTATAGAAATTTTCTTGTTGTGATCCTATAAATCAGTTCAATTAAAACCTTAGATTCATACTAGAGCCACGATGATTGAGTCTCAAGCTAAACAAAAGGCAAGGGTTCTTCGAATAAGAACCGCTTGATCATCATTTATTGAAAGAGAAAAAAAATTGTGTTTTGGGCAAACAAAATTGGAAGGAAGAAAATTTCTTTTTTATTAAGAACTACTTGAATTTTTTTTTCAGTCTGGTTGCGAGGTCTAAATAGTGAGTATGAATCATAGTTCCATTTTTTTTTCTTGATCCACTCTATGTATTTCGTGTTCCAGATACTAGAATAAATAATATCCGACGAATTAGAATCATCTTGATAGAGATAACAGGCCCTTTCTATGTATTATCAATAGGATCAATTCTAACAAGTCACACACTCATATTCCAGAGATACCGAAACAAAAAAATCCACGGTCGAACTACCAGAATGTCTAGAAATGTGAAGCTTAAAGTAGAAAGGCTTTTTTTGGATGGAAAAACTATGACTTCATAGTTTTTGTTAGTAGAAACCTAATTCGTTAAAATTCCGTCTAGTAAAACAGAAGAATTATAAATTTCTAAAATGATAGATAGGAATATCGCGAATAAAGCCATTGCGACCCCCATCAAAGGAGTAGTCCCCCAACCCGGAGCTACTTTCCCATATTCCGAATTCAAGGGTTTCAATAAACTACCTGCGCCAGTCCGTTTTGGCTTAGGTTTAGAACTATCTTCAACGGTTTGTGTAGCCATAAATTCTATTTAATCATTGGTGTTGACTTTGTATACTATTCCGTTGTAGTTGTAAATACACGATCTTTTCATAGATCCATTGTAATCTTGAAATTCTATAAAAATGGAAACAGCAACTTTAGTCGCCATCTCCATATCTGGTTTACTTGTAAGCTTTACTGGGTATGCCTTATATACCGCGTTTGGGCAACCCTCTCAACAATTAAGAGATCCATTCGAAGAACATGGGGACTAATTGAAGTAAGAAGTCTCCCCTCTGGGGGACTTCTTACTTCAATGAAATTTTTTATTTCCTTCAATTAAATTATTTCATTTTTTAGTCGGAACCTTAGGTGGTTCTCGGAAGAAGATAGCGAAAAAAATTATCCCTAAAGTCGAAACTAAAAGGAACGTATAAACCAATGCTTCCATAGATTCGATCCTGGTTTATTTACAATTATAACTTCCACACCTATTCACTTATCATTTGGGAGCATTTCCCATATAAAAAAAGAAAAAGAGTCAAAGAAAGGACAGGAGATGTTTCTCATGTCAAATCAAAAAAGAGAGGTGAAAGATACCATAGCAATGTGGTATCAGGCTGCCTGTCTCCTTGTAGTTGGATCTCCAACTTTTTGGAATGTTCCAAATTCAACTTGAGCATCCAAGTCTGGATCAATACCAGCAAAAACATCTCGGAACAAGGTTCGAGCCCCATGCCAAATGTGTCCGAAAAAGAAGAGCAAAGCAAAGGTAGCATGACCAAAAGTGAACCAACCCCTTGGACTGCTGCGAAAAACACCATCTGATTTCAAAGTAGCTCGATCTAATTCAAAAATTTCCCCTAATTGAGCACGTCGCGCATATTTTTTTACAGTAGCAGGATCAGAATAACTTACTCCATTAAGTTCGCCACCATAGAACTCCACCGTTACCCCTACTTGTTCAACACTATATTTGGATTCTGCTCTTCTAAAAGGAACGTCCGCTCTCACAATTCCCTCTTCATCTACCAAAACTACCGGAAATGTTTCAAAAAAAGTAGGCATACGACGTACAAAAAGCTCGCGTCCTTCTTTATCTCTAAAGACGGGATGTCCTAACCATCCAACAGCTATTCCATCCCCATTGTCCATTGAGCCTGCTCTGAATAATCCCCCCTTTGCCGGATTATTACCAATATAATCATAAAAGGCTAATTTTTCGGGAATTTTAGACCAAGCTTCTGACAAACTAAGATTTTCGGCTAACCCATCGCTAACTCTTCGATATATTTCTTGCTGAAAGTATCCCTGATCCCACTGATAACGAGTAGGCCCAAATAATTCGATTGGGGTAGTTGCCGATCCATACCACATAGTTCCAGCAACTACGAAAGCAGCAAAAAAAACAGCAGCGATACTACTGGAAAGTACAGTTTCAATATTGCCCATACGTAATCCTTTGTATAGACGTTGCGGCGGACGAACACTAAGATGGAATAGGCCCGCTAATATGCCCAATGTACCCGCAGCAATATGATGCGAAGCTATTCCTCCCGGAACGAAAGGGTCAAAACCTTCTGCACCCCACGCAGGATTTACAGCTTGTACTTTTCCAGTTAGTCCGTAAGGATCGGACACCCATATCCCAGGGCCATATAAACCCGTTACATGAAATGCACCAAAGCCAAAACAAGCCACCCCTGCAAGAAATAAATGAATTCCAAAGATCTTGGGCAAATCCAAAGAAGGTTTTCCCGTCCGCTCATCACAGAATATTTCTAGGTCCCAATATACCCAATGCCAGATAGCTGCCAAGAAACACAAGCCAGAAAACACAATATGCGCACCTGCCACACCTTCATAACTCCAAATACCCGGATTCGTTACAGTTCCTCCTGAAATACTCCAACCACCCCAGGAATTGGTTATTCCTAAACGAGTCATGAAGGGGATGACGAACATACCTTGTCTCCACATTGGATCCAGAACAGGATCAGAAGGATCAAAAACCGCTAATTCATATAAAGCCATCGAGCCAGCCCAACCAGAAACTAGAGCTGTGTGCATTATATGCACCGAAAGCAATCGACCCGGATCATTCAATACGACAGTATGAACACGATACCAAGGCAAACCCATGGAAATACCCCTTTAGCAAAGAAAAATAGACACGATGTCGCTTTATTTTATCGCATTGGAAAAAACTATCCATACATATCCTATGTACCTAACCCTTCGAGGGGATTCTATGTCAGAAAGCGTAAATATTTATTTCATTCCATTAAAAATAACAAGCCAATTCTGTTTGTAAGAAGAAAGAGAAGCAGATCTATTCTATACTCGATAAGTGCCAATATGCAATGGGTAGCTTGGGCTATTTGGGAAAAGTAAGAATAGATCCTTAATCCCTCTTTGTTTATCATTCGAATCACGGATTCCTTTTTCTTTATTCAATCTGTCTTACTTTCCTTATATGTATAATCTTTCAATCTATGTATTAATAGAATCTATAGTATTCTTATAGAATAAGAAAAAAATGAAGATAATAAACTCTGGATTCTTTCTTTCTCTTCCATTCTTACGTTTCCGTATTAAAGTGTAGTTTTCTTACTTAAATTTAATAATATTAATCTAATATGCCCATTGGTGTTCCAAAAGTACCTTACCGGATTCCCGGAGATGAAGAAGCGACTTGGGTTGACTTATACAATGTTATGTATCGAGAAAGGACACTTTTTTTAGGTCAAGAGATTCGTTGCGAGATCACGAATCATATTACAGGTTTGATGGTATATCTCAGTATAGAAGATGGAATTAGCGATATTTTTTTGTTTATAAACTCCCCTGGCGGGTGGCTAATCTCAGGAATGGCGATTTTTGATACGATGCAAACGGTGACACCTGATATATATACAATATGCCTCGGAATAGCCGCGTCCATGGCCTCCTTCATTCTGCTTGGAGGAGAACCCACCAAGCGTATAGCATTCCCTCACGCTAGGATTATGCTTCACCAACCCGCTAGTGCTTATTATCGGGCAAGGACACCAGAATTTTTACTAGAAGTGGAAGAGTTACACAAAGTTCGCGAAATGATCACAAGGGTTTATGCACTAAGAACAGGCAAGCCTTTTTGGGTTGTATCCGAAGACATGGAAAGGGATGTTTTTATGTCAGCAGACGAAGCCAAAGCTTATGGACTTGTCGATATTGTAGGGGATGAAATGATTGACGAGCACTGCGATACTGATCCAGTGTGGTTTCCAGAAATGTTTAAGGATTGGTAGTGGCTGGATTTCTTGTAAATTTATTTCAAACCGAAATTCGGATTTTATGCTATTTTATAGAAAATAGAAATACTTCATGATGATGAATCATCAGGTTAAGATCGATCTAAACCAATCCGTTTTTTCTATATACATACGACATGCCAACGGTTAAACAACTTATTAGAAATGCAAGACAGCCAATACGAAATGCTAGAAAATCGGCCGCGCTTAAGGGATGTCCTCAGCGTCGAGGAACATGTGCTAGGGTGTATGTGCGACTCGTTCAGATCATGAGTTCAAACAAATAAGAAAATTTTGGAAGTATCCATGATCGGTACCAATGAATAGGATAGAGCTTCTCTATCCTAGATTTCTATGGTATATGGAATTTATGGTTTCCTTTGGTGCAAATCCAATCATCTAGATTGGAATTGCAAGAAGCAATTCCTCCATTGGTAGCAAATGGTTATCCATTAAGCGGAGGAAATAGTAATAAAAAGAAAAAGGTTTCTACTCCTTTATCTTAAAAGAACGGACTAAAGGGCCAGCTACTTAGTCAACTTTCATAATTAAATACCGTCACTGTATGAATAACTCTTATTGTGAAAAGAGCTATTTACTCTATAATGGATAGGTAGAGCCAAAGAATGTGAACTATACAAGTTCACAATACCTTTTGATGAAATGAAAGAAAGGCTCCGGTGTATAGAGAGGGCCTCGCCGTTTAAAAGGGAACCATAGAAACGATGGAACCCACTGTTTTTTTTAATATCGTTAGAATTTGTTATTTCTATGCAAAATAAGTGAAGAGAATAGACTAAAAAATCGTGGTTGGGAAGGTTATAGTAGCAAAAGCCATTGGAATTAATATTTTATATATCGGAATAATTCGTTTTGTTATTAATGGGAAAAAAGAGGGTTAAAAAGAAGAGAAATCATTAGTTATTCATTAAGGTTAATTTGATTCAATGACCAGAGTTCCGCGAGGATATATAGCTCGAAGACGACGAACAAAAATGCGTTCATTTGCCTCAAACTTTAGAGGGGCTCATTTAAGACTTAATCGAATGATTACTCAACAAGTAAGAAGAGCTTTTGTTTCTTCTCATCGAGATAGGGGTAGGCAAAAGAGGGATTTTCGTCGTTTGTGGATCACTCGGATAAACGCAGCAACACGGGTATATAACGTATTCGATAGTTATAGTAAATTAATACACAATCTGTACAAGAAGGAATTGATTCTTAATCGTAAAATGCTTGCACAAGTAGCTGTATCAAATCCAAATAATCTTTACACGATTTCCAATAAAATAAAGACCATCAATTAAAGGGATAAAAAAGTAATATACAGGAATAATTAAAAATGAATTCCCGGAGAGGGAACTCCGGGAAGATACAATAAATTAAGATTAAGTGGTAGGAATCAACGAGCGTGTTGCAATAAATAAAAAAACTATTTCTTTTTTCCCATTTCTCTTTCTTATAACAAACACAAGAATCAAAACTGGATTACTTTCTTTATATATGAGTCTGACCCTTTCGAATAAAACATCAACAATCGGAACTTAAGTTTCGATTGTTGTTTCTTAAATTCTGGTTGTAGTTTCTTAAGTTTCGATTGGAGTTGAACTTTTGTGTTAATTGAGGAATATGTCTATTTTTTCTGTGTCTAGGACCAGTAATTATTGAAATTGACTGGGCTTGAAATTGCTTCTCATTCTCATAGTTACGAAATGGTAAGAAAGATAAAATACGAGCCTGTTTTATAGCAAGAGTAATTAATCGTTGTTGTTTCAAGGTTAATCTATTTATTCGTCTGGATAATATTTTTCCTTGTTCACTAATAAATCTATTAATTAAACTCATGTTTCTATAATCAATTCGATCCCCCGGGCCTATTCGAGAACGCCTACGAAAAGGTTGTTTGGATTTACGAAAAGGTTGTTTGAATTTACGAAAAGTTTGCTTTGATTTATGAAAAGTTTGTTTGGATTTACGAAAGGGTTGCTTAAATTTATGAAAAGGTTGTTTAGATATATACATGATTTATTCCTTATTTTAAAATTTGAAAAAAAAAAAAAAATGGATTTCTTTATTTTATTAATTTTGGATCCAGAAGAAGTAGTCTTTCTTTGGTCCATATATTATTTCATTCATATACTATGATATAAAAATATCAAATATAAAAATATAAACCCTCTATACAATACATATAAAATAATATCTAACTAAAATCAGATGAGTTGATTTGTATTTTGTGTTCCATCTATGTTCTATATATTTAATAAGATAATAAGAAGTTCTTACTCTTTCTGTTCTTTGAAAAAATTGAACACACGGTGCTCCTATTTCTTTATTTCATTATGAGTCGTATGCTTGCGACAATAACGACAAAATTTTCTTAAGACTAATTGTCCGGGTGTATTGTGGCGATTCTTTTGAGTACTATATCTGGAAATCCCCGTCGATTCCTTATTGGTACCCTTTCGAACACAATTAATACATTCCAAAATAACTCGGATTCTAACATCTTTGCCCTTGGCCATGAACCTCCTTTCCTTTTTGGATCGACTTAACTTAATTCTTATACCTATTCTTTTATTCTTCTATTTTGGATCCAAAGAAGAAGAATAAAATCCATAGAAGCTCCTAACTAAAAATGTGATTTCTAAAGATTTTGTTGTAATTCTTCGAATTCTCTAACGAATCCAATAGAATAAAAAATTTTTGAAATTCGTAAATTAAGTAATAAAAAATAGAGAAATAATTAAAGAATACAATCCTTATCCATCTTTTCTTTCTTTTTGCTTCATATACTAAAAAAGAATTCAAAAAGGGAAAATTTTTGTCATGTCACGAAGAATTCTATCTTTCGCATAGGAATAACTAGAATTAAAAAAAAGGGAATGACAAAGCATCTGGGAATAAACGATTGATTTCTATCAATAAACCTGCTAAAGCCCCAAACCATAGAGTACTTAGCACGGGTGCTACAGAGAGATATGTTTTTATATCCTGCATTGAAAATCCTCCTTCCGTATTGGAATACATATATGATCAGATACTCTTGCCCAAGATCCTTTGTATTTCTTTTGTTTAGGCGAAATTCCTAACTAAAAAAACAAAATCAGTATTCTATATATATAGAATGAATCATAATAGACGAGATTTTCCTATCCCTAAAAAAGATGACCCCTTCTTCCTATACATTACTAAGGAATAGGAATCGTTCTTTTCTAGGTGAAATTCGACTGGATTTTAGATGTATACCCTTCCTTGATTATATGAGACCAAAAACAAGAAATGACAAGAAAGTTCTATATAGGTAGAGAAATAGAAGAAAATTACGATGTGGAAAACAAGAAAGGAATTATGTACAATCCCCTTGTAGAACAATTTGGAAAAGGGATGTAGCGCAGCTTGGTAGCGCGTTTGTTTTGGGTACAAAATGTCACAGGTTCAAATCCTGTCATCCCTACCTATAAATTCTCTCTTCTTTATGGGCAGTAGTGGGAAGATCAATTAAAGTGGGTATAACTTGAATTTGTGGATACTATACAGACGTGAGACACGTTAGGAGTAGAAAAGGATTTTTTGAGAGCGCTCTTAGTTCAGTTTGGTAGAACGCGGGTCTCCAAAACCCGATGTCGTAGGTTCAAATCCTACAGAGCGTGATTCCATATATCTTATGTCAAAACGGAGTAAAATAACTTAAAAAAACAAAGTAGAATTGCAACTCCAATTTGACCTCCTCCAGACCAGAGAAGAGAGGAGGTCAATCAAAAAAGAAATATTACTCAATCAAAGATCCAACTGATCCCCACGCCTGTATTGCAAATACGCAGTCACGAATAATCCCGCTAAAGTAATAGGAATTAGGCCTAAGACGATTCCAAATAGAAAAACTTCAATCATTTCGATTTGTTCGAGGGGATAAAAAAAAAGAGGTACGATCTATCTCTAAATAATAGTCTAAATTATCCACGAATCTCAATGACCAAGAAAAGAGTTGATAATTAGTGTGGAAAAGAGTCTAGAATACCGGGAATCCAAAAGAAAGATTATTCTTTTCTGACTTATTCATTCAATTCATTTCAAATAAGACGTATCTTGTTCAAGCCAATAAATAGAGCTGGGGTTATAGTTAAAGCAGCCAGTAAAAAACCGAAATAACTAGTTATAGTAAGCATGAAGGGGTTAAATTCCATTTATTTTTTTACTACACTACATATGTTGGTAAAGCACTTACCTAAGTTATGGAAAATTCATAATTCATCGGTTATTTTAGATAATACTAAAAAACAAGATCGAGTGAGATAAAAAAGTGTAAAAGAAAATTGATTCATCAGACGGGACATGAGTCCCTAATGCCGAATCAAGAGATTTGTTGTGGAATTTGTCAGTAAAGTAATAATATTAAAAACTAGATCATCTAACCCCATTGAAAAATAAAATGGGGTTTTCGGGGAAATTTTGGAAAAAAGATTAATAAAAAATTCAATTTGAAAAAAGTTCTTTCTATTTCGGATTATTTCTTTTTCAATAGGATGGATTTCATCCTTTTTTTGGAGCAAACGGTCAAATATTCCCCTATTCCTTCTTATTTTAACTCATTGTATTCCATATGGAATAAGAGTAGAAGAAAAGCATTCCACGACCCCCGAAGGGCCCCCTGAAAAAGGGAACTCTTCCTTGAATTTACTTTTTTTTTATTTATTTTTTATTCGTTTTTTGAATCCCAACCAAAGTTGATTCGAAGTTACTTCAATTATCCTTTTCTTTTAAGTTCTTTTCGTAAAGTTCCATGCTTGTTGTTTTGTTTGGTCAAGAAAGTTAGACTTAATCCAACAAACAAGATAAGGATTGATTACGAATCTTGATTCTTCAAAGAATGTATTCCGTTTCTTTCATAACGGATTATCCACTATTCGATTTTCTATTTATTAGATATTATTTTATGCTAACCAATTTCTTTCCTTAAAGGGAAAGGTTGGATTCGAATAAAACTTTTTTTTAACTGAAAAAAGGGATAGATTTTGCATATACTTATCCTTGTATTGCGTCAATATGAGAATATCCTTTCTAAATTCTTTATCTTATTGATCATTAACTTAGGTTTTCCCAAGATTTTGGCCGCTATTAGAAATGAAATTATTTTACTATTCCGAAGACAATGAAAATAAGTAGGACCCAAAAAATTGTGGGGTTCTATTGCTGCCTTGAATAACATGTAATTTTCCTATAGACAAGGAACAAAGAAGAGAAAAAAGGAATTATGTTTCGGGACCAAGCAAAACTGGATTGCTGTGCCATAGGAAGGATAGCTATACTAATTCGGTATACTCAAAATACACCTTTGGTACAAAATTGACAATCTCACAAGGATGAAATATCAGTAATTTTCTATTTACTGGTCGATCCCATCTTTTACGGAATCAATTCCTTTTTTGAATGTACAAAAATTTGGGGAGCTCAGCATGTCTGGAAGCACGGGAGAACGTTCTTTTGCTGATATTATTACCAGTATTCGATACTGGGTTATTCATAGCATTACTATACCTTCCCTATTCATTGCGGGTTGGTTATTTGTCAGTACGGGTTTAGCTTATGACGTGTTTGGAAGTCCTCGACCAAACGAGTATTTCACGGAAAGCCGACAAGGAATTCCATTAATAACCGACCGTTTTGATTCTTTAGAACAACTAGATGAATTTAGTAGATCCTTTTAGGAGGCCCCCAATGACCATAGATCGAACCTATCCTATTTTTACAGTGCGATGGCTGGCTGTTCACGGATTAGCTGTACCCACGGTTTTTTTCTTGGGATCAATATCAGCAATGCAGTTCATCCAACGATAAACCAAATTCCAACTATAGAACTATGACACAATCAAACCCTAATGAACAAAATGTTGAATTGAATCGTACCAGTCTATACTGGGGTTTATTACTCATTTTTGTACTTGCTGTTTTATTTTCCAATTATTTCTTCAATTGAGAGAAAGAAAGAGAGTAGTAATAATTCTCTTATCCCATTTGGAAGGATACCATCCTTATAACTATCCATGACTGTTTTTGTCTCTAGCATGACCACTTGAGAAAATGTGGAGGAAAGTAGGGGAAATGGCCGATACTACTGGAAGAATTCCTCTTTGGCTGATAGGTACTGTAACTGGTATTCTTGTGATTGGTTTAATAGGTGTTTTCTTTTACGGTTCGTATTCTGGATTGGGTTCATCTCTATAGTAATTGGAGGATCCAGATTGTAAACATGAAAAAGTAGGAGCTTAGCGGGTCCTTACCCCCCTTTATCTGATTAGAGCGGAAAGGGCCCGCGGAATTCTTATTCTTATAACGCGATTTTCTTCCATAATCTAGAAATTTGTTACCTATTTCTATTTGTAAAAATAACAAAGAGAAAACCTTTGCTCTGATGGTTAGAATCCCTCTATTTATTCTTTTGTTTGTTAATGATGTTAGTGAAGCAATCCATCGGTCCATTTAAAGCCCCCGCCTTTCACCCATAAAATGGATTCACTCTTATAAAGCAACAAGAAAGAGCGGAGAGGATCCAGTATTTTATTCCATGAAGGAAGTATCCTGCAAATCATTGATTTAGTTTAGAGTAATAAACTAATAAAACCTTAATCAAAACTACTCAACTAGCCTAAACCACCCTTAAAGGGGAAGGTATACATTTTTTACCCAATTTCTGTAAGTTCGAAGTTGAACTTAATTGAAAAAGTCAAGCAATTCCATTTGCTCATAAGAAATTTGTCCCCCGCCATACTTTCTTTCCCTCTGTTTATCCACTACCGGGCCCGAACCTAAGCAAAGGAAGTCCAAAAGATAGACGAATAACTAGTAATGACAAAACAAATAAGAAGAAAAATGATTCTTACTTCGATACAAGAAAAGAAGAATCGACACAAGAAAAAGGCTTTTTTGCCTTTTTCTTGTGCCCAATAGAGGATTAAGAAGATCCGCAATTCCTCCTAAAAGGACTTGTTCGTTCCTTTTATTGTTCTCGCCTCCGCCTTGGATCCTCTTTTTTTGCATGAGATAGAAATAAGGAATTCCGGAAATCGAGGCTTTTTTCGAACTTGATGGTAAGAAATCCCAGGATCTAGAAATTCATTTCGTACAATTGAACCTTTTCAAACTGTTTCTTTTTGAGAACCAAAAAAACTTGTGCCAAAATAACAGATGCGAAGAAGAACAAAAGGCCTTGGACGCGCAATGGATCCTGAAGCACTATTTCTGCATCCCCCTGACCAAACCCTCCGACATTAGGATTGCTTGTTAATGGTTGATCAAGCTTGATCGATTCCCCCTCTGAAACTAGAAGTTCTGGCCCGGGAGGTATAATATCAATCACTTGGCGTCCATCCGACGCATCGACTATGGATATTTCATATCCCCCCTTTTCTTTACGTAGTATTTTTTTTACTATACCTGTTGACGTAGCATTATAGACCGTATTGTTACTCTTGCTACCATCAGGATAGATCTGTCCCCTTCCTCGGTTTCCCCCTACATATATGGGATATTTTAAGAAATGAACGTCTTTTTTCGTAGCGGGATCGGGGGAAAGAATAGGAAAGACAATTTCACTATATTTCTTACCGGGAACAGGGCCTATCACAAGAATATTTTTTTTATTGGGACGATAACTCTGAAAAGAGAGATTTCCTATCTTTTCTTTCAACTCAGGAGAAATACGGTCGGGCGGCGCTAATTCGAATCCCTCGGGCAAAATAAGAACAGCACCCACATTCAACCCTCCCTTTTTACCATTAGCAAGAACTTGTTTCAGCTGCATATCATAAGGGATTCGAAGAACTGCTTCAAATACAGTATCAGGAAGCACTGCTTGGGGAACCTCAATATCCACGGGCTTATTAGCTAAATGGCAATTGGCACATACAATTCGTCCAGTTGCTTCCCGTGGGTTTTCATAACCCTGCTGCGCAAAAATGGGATATGCATTTGAAATGGATGTGCGAGTTATTACGTATATCATGATCGATACGGAAATCGATCGAATCATCTGTTCCTTTAACCAAGAAAAAGTATTTCTATTTTCCATGTCCAATCGCGGATCCCGGAATTTCTACAATAAATTAGATAGGTAGCTAAGCTAATCTAGTTCCCTATACACGAGTCTGTTGTCATTCTACTGCAACAGTTGTACTGGAATGATGAATACCTTGAGCAGGTAGAAATAGAAAGAATTTTGCTAAAAAGGAAAAGGCTTTCTTTCTAAAGGAAGAAATATGCTAATTTGATTAATATTAGGAAAAATATTAGGAAATCAAATGAGTGAGTTTATGCTTCACTAATCGAATGATAAATGACTACAAGTGAAGGAGATAGACGGTTTAAACAAAAAAAGACCCAAAATTTCAAACACGTGTCTAGAATAACAGGAAAACTACAAACAAAAATGGTGAAAATTAACTCGTTAGGAGCCCATCCAAAATTGTTGTAGACCCAACGAATTAGTAGTTCCCAACCGCGGGTGGAGTGAAATCCAACAAAAAAATCAGTAACTAAAAGAATAAAAAAAGCTTTTATTGAGTCATTTAAGTTATAAAAAAATTCCTGAACCCAAGAATTCAAAATGACAAGTTCTTCTTTACCCAGAAAAAAAGAACCACTTAGAATAGCCAAACAGATTATATTTGTTGAGAAATGCAAAATGCTATGGAGATGATCCTCAGTATCTATTTTGGCCAATTGTATTATTTCCTTGTGTATTCCTATAGGAGGTTTTTGTACATGTGTCTTCGGTTTCTCTTTTATCATTTCGTCCAAGAGAAAAAGTTCTTCTAATTCTATGAATCCTTCTAGAATCCTTTTCTCTTGAATATCAGTTAAGAAAGTTTCGGATTGCCTGGTATTCCACCAATTCTTAATCCAAAGTTCCAGACATTTATTAAAAGAGAAAGAGATTCCCCAGGGCAAAAGTACGATAAATACAAGATATAGGAAAGAAGGCAATGCTTTCTTTTTTTTTCATTTTTTATCTGTAAATTGAGTTGTTAATGAATCCGCTTCATTCGCCGACTCTATTTCATTCGCTGAATATATATGATATTTCTTTTCTTTGAAACATAAATTCTATAACAAGGTTTGAGACCTTGTGTTTGTATCTATTTCTCTTTTTGTATACTAGTGGAATTTCATTGTATTGGGTTCTTTCTTAGATCTAAATGGAGTGGAATAGATAAATAAAAAAAAGGCCTTTCTTTCTTCATATAAAAATGGAAGAATATTATGCCATATATCTCACTTGGATAAAACAAATTAGAAGCAATTTTCTCTTATTCTCGTTTGTTCCTTCCTTTAGATAAATACTCGAAAATCCCTTACAATTGCAAAAAATTGCAATGCAATTAGTACTCAAAATACTTCAATTGGTACGCGCAAGAAATAGGCCAATTCGGCAGCTTTTTGTTCAATTTCTCGTGGAGTAAAAAACTTCTCATCAGTACGAGTCAAGGGAATGACCCCCTGGCCCCGGATTTCCATATAAAGGATACGACGAGGATAAAGACCCTCTTTAACCTGAATCCTAATTGATTGGATATCCCGTACAAGGAATCGAAGGAAGATGCGACGTTTTATTCCGGGGAATCCCCAACGAAAAATGCACACTATTCCCTCTTTTCTATCAAATCGGTCATAACCACTGCCTACATTCCACAAAATAGTGCACCACAAATAGGAGCTAATGAATAGGCCCGCGATTCCGTAGAAAGACATCACGACCCCCTGTGGAAAAAAAAGAATTTGTTGAGATGGAAGTACGGATATCATATTCTTACCAAGATAACTGGAAGCCCCAACCGCTAAGAATCCTAATGAACCCAGAAAAAGAATACAGGCCCAGAAAAAATTACCTCTTTTTCGAGAACCTTTTAGAAGTTCAATCCATATGTGTTCTGATCGCCAATTCATATTAGATATACTAAATTAAATCCAGTAGCGGTCAATTGAAATTGAGAGAATAAGCTAAATGATTTTGACTTTACTTTTTTTGATTCTGAAATAACCTTCAGTAGCTAGTACTCCTGTGAAATAATTGGTTAGATACATTGACTTTCTATTCAAAAAGAATTCGTGGATCCACTTAAAAAAAAAACTCGCTATACTCGGCTACGCATATGCATGCATTTATGCTCGTAGCCCATATCTGCATCCATAGATGTTTTTTATTTGTGTGTAGAAAGAGCTACATACCCCATCATATTATATTACTTACACAAAAAAATATCTGTATTATGATCCTGGAAATACATTAAGAAAATTGGGCCCCGTCGTTTCTAGACAATCTTATTTTTCTGCACATAAAGAAATAAGGAAGCCATTGCAATTGCTGGAAATACTAAGCCTACTAAAGGCACGAAAATAGAGGGTAAGTTCAAATCTGTCATAGAATATGTGTCTCAATTCAAATTTACTATTTCTATCTATTCGAAATATATCTTAAGATTCTTATGATATAATTAAGTATATCTATTATAAGGAATATTGACTATTGTATTTTTTAGTTTACAAAATCTTTATTTTGTATAGAATACTATTTTTTTTAGAATACTTTAGTATTCTAAAAAAAATAGTATTCTATATCTATAAAAAAAATGAATGGAATAGATAATAAGAAAATTGCAAAAAAGGGGAACTAATTAAAAATATTTGATTTTTCTTTTCCCATTCTCATCACCTTTCTATCCTTCTAATCGAACTTTAAATTGGATTCAAAAGAAAACTATTGTGAAAATAAAAGAAATACCTCTTTTTAGAATACCCTTTAATTTCACTTTAATTTAATTAATTAAAAAAGTAGAAGTGGAATAGAATACCCGGTTGAAGGGTAATGATCATACGTCTGTAATGCATTGTATGTCCCAGAATAGGTCCCATTCTTCTACCCTTTCCGGGTAGTCGATGGCTATTCACAGCTACTACCTTAACACCAAAGAAGAGTTCGACCCAATGCTTTATTTCTGTCTTAGTGAATCCCGATTCGACATTAGAAGTATATTGATTCTTTCCCAATAAACGAAGACTCTTTTCTGTAAATACTGCGTATTTGATTCCATTATCGTATGATAATACTATATTTGGATTTCTATTTGTTTATTGTATTATACCTTTCTATCTTCTAGATATATAGAATAGAAGAATCTCGATTTGTCAAGTCTCATGATCGTATCATTATCTATTTAAATTCGGCTCAATCTTTTCTAAAAAGATTGAGCCGAATTTAATTGCAATCAATTAGAAAAATAAAGAAGAATTACTGCATTTCGTAACTGATCTTTTTTTCTCTTTCTATAGGGTATCCATCGCTTCGAACTCAAATTTGATCTCCTTCCATACTTCACAAGCTGCGGCTAGTTCAGGACTCCATTTGCAAGCTGCTTTGATAATTTCATTACCTTCACGAGCAAGATCGCGCCCTTCGTTACGGGCTTGTACACAGGCTTCTAAAGCCACACGATTAGCTGCTGCACCAGGTGCATTTCCCCAAGGATGTCCTAAAGTTCCTCCACCAAATTGTAATACAGAATCGTCTCCAAAGATTTCGGTCAGAGCTGGCATATGCCAAACATGAATACCCCCTGAAGCCACCGGTATAACACCTGGCATGGATACCCAGTCCTGAGTGAAAAAGATACCGCGAGAACGATCTTTTTCAATAAAATCATCGCGCAATAAATCAACAAAACCTAAAGTTATTTCACGTTCCCCTTCTAACTTACCTACTACTGTACCGGAGTGGATATGATCTCCCCCCGACATACGCAATGCTTTAGCTAATACACGGAAATGTATACCATGATTTTTCTGTCTATCAATAACTGCATGCATTGCTCGGTGAATGTGAAGAAGTAGGCCGTTGTCGCGGCAATAATGAGACAAACTAGTATTTGCGGTGAATCCTCCAGTTAAGTAGTCATGCATTACAATAGGAACCCCTAATTCCCTTGCAAATACAGCTCTCTTAATCATTTCTTCGCATGTACCTGCAGTCGCATTCAAGTAATGCCCCTTGATTTCACCAGTTTCTGCTTGTGCTTTATAAATTGCTTCAGCACAAAAGACAAAACGGTCTCTCCAGCGCATAAATGGTTGTGAGTTTACGTTTTCATCATCTTTGGTAAAATCAAGTCCACCGCGTAGACACTCATAACACGCTCTACCGTAATTTTTTGCGGATAATCCCAATTTTGGTTTAATAGTACATCCCAATAAAGGACGACCATACTTGTTCAACTTATCCCTTTCAACTTGGATACCGTGAGGCGGACCTTGGAAAGTTTTTGAATAACTAGGGGGAATTCGTAGATCCTCCAAACGTAGAGCGCGTAGGGCTTTGAAACCAAACACGTTACCCACAATGGAAGTAAACATGTTAGTAACAGAACCCTCTTCAAATAGGTCTAATGGATAAGCTATATAACAGATATATTGATCCGCCTCCCCAGGAACGGGCTCGATGTGATAGCATCGTCCTTTGTAACGATCAAGACTGGTAAGTCCATCAGTCCAAACGGTTGTCCATGTACCAGTAGAAGATTCCGCAGCTACAGCAGCCCCTGCTTCTTCAGGTGGAACCCCGGGCTGAGGAGTTACTCGGAATGCTGCCAAGATATCAGTATCCTTGGTTTCGTACTCCGGGGTGTAGTAAGTCAATTTATAATCCTTAACACCAGCTTTAAATCCAACACTTGCTTTAGTTTCTGTTTGTGGTGACATAAGTCCCTCCCTACAACTCATGAATTAAGAATTCTCACAACGACAGGGTCTACTCGATATGGATTAGGCGTAAATGAAACCTTTGCAAAAATCTAAAAAAAAAAGATATTCAATTAATATCAATTCATTAAATAAAAAAAGGAGTATGCTTAAGTTAATAAATATGTTTCATTCATATATAATGCGTACACCATGTGTACGTTCTATTCTATAGGAATTATACTATAGGAATTCGATAGGAATTGAGTTGTTGTTATGGTAAGTTAACACGGTTCGTTATTAAACCATGGATTTGGTGAATCAAATCCATCATTATTGTATACTCTTTGATAGATATAGCGCAACCCAAACCAATCCCTAATCCTTATTTTCCAATTTTGAAAGTTCTTAATAGGCCCCTTTGATATTTTGAATCTAAATACCTAAATACTAAGAAAATTCTTTGTTGACAGCAATCTATGCTTCACAGTAGTATATATTTTGTATATCGAAGTCTTAGATAGGAAGGTAGAGTAGGCACAGATCCTTCACAAAAGACAAAATTTATATGAAAAAAAGATTGATTGAACTTTCCAACGGACTCATTCCATAAGTAAACGATTGAATGGGATTCGCTTGGGCAACGAAATCAAGTGCTAGTCCCCTTTTTTAGTGAATTAACTAATTTATTTCCTTTTTAGTTTTGGATTTTTGGATATTTTTTTGATTTGATTTGGCATTATTCAACAAGAAAAAAAGAAAAATTTCGACAAATTCCTTTTTTTGATAATTATGTGATAATTATGAGAAGCAATCCTACTACTTCGCGTCCCGGGGTTTCCACAATTGAAGAAAAAAGCGCAGGGCGTATTGATCAAATTATTGGACCCGTGCTAGATATCACTTTTCCCCCGGGCAAGTTGCCTTATATTTATAACGCTTTGATAGTAAAGAGTCGAGACACTGCCGATAAGCAAATTAATGTGACTTGTGAGGTACAACAATTATTAGGAAATAATCGAGTTAGAGCTGTAGCTATGAGTGCTACAGACGGGTTGATGAGAGGAATGGAAGTGATTGACACAGGAGCTCCTCTCAGTGTTCCAGTCGGTGGAGCTACTCTCGGACGAATTTTTAACGTTCTGGGGGAGCCTATTGACAATTTGGGTCCTGTAGATACTAGTGCAACATTCCCTATTCATAGATCTGCGCCTGCCTTTATCGAGTTAGATACGAAATTATCCATCTTTGAAACAGGTATTAAGGTGGTCGATCTTTTAGCTCCTTATCGACGTGGAGGAAAAATCGGACTATTTGGGGGAGCAGGAGTAGGTAAAACAGTACTCATCATGGAATTAATCAATAACATTGCTAAAGCTCATGGAGGCGTATCCGTATTTGGCGGAGTAGGGGAACGGACTCGTGAAGGAAATGATCTTTATATGGAAATGAAGGAATCCGGAGTAATTAATGAAAAAAATATTGAGGAATCAAAGGTAGCTCTAGTTTATGGCCAAATGAATGAACCACCGGGAGCTCGTATGAGAGTTGGTTTAACAGCCCTAACTATGGCAGAATATTTCCGAGATGTTAATAAGCAAGACGTGCTTTTATTCATCGATAATATCTTTCGTTTTGTTCAAGCAGGATCGGAAGTATCCGCCTTATTAGGAAGAATGCCCTCTGCAGTGGGTTATCAACCTACCCTTAGTACAGAAATGGGTTCTTTGCAAGAAAGAATTGCTTCTACCAAAAAGGGATCTATAACTTCGATCCAAGCAGTTTATGTACCTGCGGACGATTTGACCGACCCTGCCCCTGCCACAACATTTGCACATTTGGACGCTACTACCGTACTTTCCAGAGGATTGGCTTCCAAGGGCATTTATCCCGCAGTAGATCCTTTAGATTCAACCTCAACTATGTTACAGCCTCGGATCGTTGGCAACGAACATTATGAAACTGCGCAAAGAGTTAAGGAAACTTTACAACGTTACAAAGAACTTCAGGACATTATCGCAATTCTTGGGTTGGACGAATTATCGGAGGAGGATCGTTTAACTGTAGCAAGAGCACGAAAAATCGAGCGGTTCTTATCACAACCGTTCTTTGTGGCAGAAGTTTTTACCGGTTCCCCAGGAAAGTATGTTGGTCTTGCAGAAACAATTAGGGGATTTCAACTAATCCTTTCTGGAGAATTAGACGGCCTACCCGAACAGGCTTTTTATTTGGTGGGGAACATCGATGAAGCTAGCACGAAAGCTATAAACTTAGAAGAGGAGAGCAAATTGAAGAAATGAAATTAAATCTTTATGTACTGACTCCTAAACGAATTATTTGGGATTGTGAAGTGAAAGAAATCATTTTATCTACTAATAGTGGCCAAATTGGTGTATTACCAAACCACGCCCCCATTAACACAGCTGTAGATATGGGTCCTTTGAGAATACGCCTCCTCGACGACCAATGGTTAACGGCGGTTCTGTGGAGTGGTTTTGCGCGAATAGTTAATAATGAGATCATCATTTTAGGAAATGATGCAGAACTCGGTAGTGACATTGATCCAGAAGAAGCTCAACAGGCACTGGAAATAGCCGAAGCTAACTTGAGTAGAGCTGAGGGTACGAAAGAATTGGTTGAAGCGAAGCTAGCTCTCAGACGAGCTAGGATACGAGTCGAGGCTGTCAATTGGATTCCCCCATCCAATTGAAGACAATCCAAAGGTTTCGTTGATACAAAGAAAAAGGAAAGAAGGGTAGAAAAAGTTATTAGATAGCGAAGCGAAGTAAGTCCAATGCTATCTAGTAATTTTTCTACCTACCTACTATTGGATTTGAACCAATGACTCCCGCCGTATGAAAGCAATACTCTAACCACTGAGTTAAGTAGGCAATTTATCACCACAAAAGAAGCCCCATTACTTCGATCGATTATAGATCGAATCCTTTTTATAAGCAATACCCCTCCGTTATTGGTATATTTATGTTATGTTATTGGTATGTTTACTATGTCATTTTATGTTTATAGCGGATGTTGGGCCACTAGCCAAGGTTAGCACCTACCACTAAAGAGCAAATCTTTGCGTAGCCATCAACTTGGTTGAGCGAGGTTGGACTTGTTGACGTCAAGATATTTGAAAATTTCTCGATCGCTTGTGTCTAGGGTTTTACTTGCATTCAAGGACACAAACAAGAAACAGTTCATATGCAACAATAAATTAGGGTTAGTTAAAAGAGAAAGATAGATCACCCTAGAGGGTTCCGGTTGCCGATCTCAGACAACGAGAGCCGGAAAAAGGGGCTTGTTGACGGTTCAAAATCGTGCTCAAGTTCACGCAAGTCTACGAGTGACTTGGTGCCTTTTTCAACAAGGAGGGTCCTCCTAGATTTGTCCAATCCAAGGATCGGAAGCAAACCACTAAGGTTCTCTATCTAACCTACCGGTGTAACCCTATATGAAGTGTTGATTGCATATAGGTTAAACATACATGAAAAGATGTATGGATCACATCCACCTAGCCATAAAGGTAAGCAAACCAAAGGTAACCTTGCTATAGAAATTCCATTTACATTACGTGGACCACTTTCTAGAATTCCTTTGCCCAACCCATCAAAGTACCATTGAAGCCAGCTTTACCATCATCTTCAAAATTGTCTCATGTTCAATAGTGTCAAAGCCTTCTCAAAATCCAATTTCAAGACAACTAGCTCCTTTTTTTGATTGTTGGCATTTGGTGGATGTATTCAAATGTACATGCCAAACAATCCTGGATCGTTTTGGTTTTTATGTGAAGCCATACTGGTTCTTGTGAATAAGGGGGATGATGAGGGCACATGTCTAAATGTAGTTGGCTTGGTGATCAGCAGAAATTGAATTTAGTAGGGATATTGGCCTGAAATCATTTGGAGAGGTAGGATTGTTGCTCTTTGGTATAGGGGGTGATGAAAGAACTATTGATACCATGCAAGACAATTGTCCCAGAGGAAAGAAGTCATTACAGATCTGATAGATATCTTCCTTGATGATGTGCCAACATTTCTTGAAAAACATCCCATTAAATCCATCAGGTCCTGGTGCTTTGTCCAGTGGCATATTTTTACTACACTATCGTTCTTCTCCGGAAAATGGAGTTGCAATCTGATCCAGCCCTTCATGTTCAGTGACTAAATCATCCATGTTATATTGCATCTGTTGATTAGTTGAGTACCCCATTCTAGTCCTGAAGTTCTCTAGGAACAAAGCAGCCTTTTCAAAGTGATCATAAACAGTCCTTCCATCTAGAGTTTCTAAGCTTGTGATTGTGTTTTATTTATTACCTCTCTGTAGTTGTTGCATGAAAGAATTTAAGTGTTTTCATCTCCAAATTTTTTGTCCATCTATTAGTGTAACGTTTCCTTCAGTATTCCTGCTAGAATTTTAGGAGAGTCAGAATGTGTTTTCTTGAGGATAGTTCTAAGTTCCTTTCTTGGGTGAATAAAGTCCTTTTTTCTTCCAATTTGTCTGCAGGACAGAAAAGAACCTCATTGCATTGTTGGATTAACTTGTTTTATTTTTGATATCCCTTTACTCCATTTTTTCAGTACTCTCCTTAGTAGTTTGAGCTTGGCTGTGACTCTGGTTACACTATTTGTTGCTTTCTGATTTCTGAATTCCAAGTGGACTGCACTAGGTCAAAAAATCTTGTTGATCAATCCAAAAATTCTCAAATCTGAATACATAGCCTTAGGTATCATTGTGTCAATCTGAACCATGCAAGGATGTGGTCTGATGTTGGTTTCAACATTGGTAATAGTAGGGTGTTGGTACTGACTGATCCAATTTGTAGATGTGAAGCACTAATCAATTTGCTCTAACAGGTAGCTCTTCTTGAATGTTTCTCCAAGTATATTTTCTTCCTTTCAGAAAAAAATTTCTTGCAGTCCCAAGTTACTGATAATTGCATTGAAAATAAATACATCATTAATGTTCCCTCCTTGTCTGTTTCTGTCCCAGTAAAAGACCTATAGACTATAGGTGTTGAAATGCCCTATGATCATCCAATTTTCATCATCTTGAATTTGTAGTTTATTTAGCCAATTCGCAAAGTCTTCTCTTTCAGTAGTTAGGGTCCATGAATCATTGTTGTGTGTTGGAGTGAATTTCACTGTGACCGCAAAACTGAGGTTGTGAATGATTTGCCAGGAGAAGATTGCACTGTTGCAGCCTGAAGGATTCCACCAGAGGAAACCCTTTGGAGCAAGCTTTCTAATGAATGAGTGATCAAAGGAAACCCGCACTGTTTCTTGGATACAATATATGGCACAATTACTTTCGTCAACCAATCTGATAGCATTACATTTATCTTCCAGAGTTTTCTCGAACACGCAATGACTGTGTATCATTATATTGATAGAAGAAAAAAAAGTCTTACATAGACTAGACAAAAAGAAAAACACTGAACTCACATCAACTCACACCTACCCACCCACACACCTGACTCCAGAAGACAAACTAGTATCCTACAGGGCCCGGACCTGACCAAAATCTCTCTCAGGCCCAAAACACGCCTGAAGGAGACGAACCTGACCAAAACACACCAACAAGCTATTCGAGGTCAGCCAATGCCCCTGACCGTGAGCAAGGTGAGGCCTTTGGCACCAGCCGAACCCCACAGCTGAGCTTCATCTTTTGCTAAGGCCAGAGCAGTGGCAATTCTTGGAGAAGCCCATTGAAAGACGCAGTCATTGCGATGCCTCCAAACAGTCCAACTGCCCAAAGTGACAAGTGAATTAAGGCCTGCTCTCAGCTCCTTTCAGCCATCTCCTCGACCTTCTCCCACCAATCAGCAAAGGAGGAGTCAGAAGGTTGAGGTGCAAGTGCCGCCAGACCAACAAACTGCAGCAGTTGAAACCAGTTTAGAAGACATTCCAGCTTTTCCTAGGGAGACTATTCATTGATCAGGGTTTGGGTCTTGTTGCCAATCCCAGCTTCTTCTGGTGCAGCAGTCTTCACCTGAGTCAAGGAGGATGTTTGTGGAGACCTCGAAAGGAGAAATCCCACATTTGTTGATTGCAATTTCCTGGATTGCTGAGGTATATATCTGGATATGTTTCTGTTTCTTCTCATGTCAGCTAAACCAAGGAAGTCAGCCGTTTGCATTACAGCTGGTAAGGTGACCTTGTGCATCAAATCTCCAGCACTGACAATTTTCCTCTTTTTTGAAGACTTAGCATTGCCGTTGTCAGAACCTTCTAAGATTGTTCTGTTCTTGTAACCTTTTGTTCTCTTGCTGATTCCACTGTACTTCGCCTCCAGGAGAACTGCCCTGAGGTCTGTCCTGCTGGAATAAATGGTCTTTCTTTTCTTCTTCTTGCAGGCAACCACTTCTTTACTATTTTTTCCCGTGTTTACACTCGGTTAGCTTCGATGTGCCTTGTTCCTGATTTGAGCTCTTCTTTTTCCTTCTGGCATAGAAGTGCCTGATGGGATGTTTTGCATAGATGGGGTATGACCATTCAGTAGCAACAGACTACTTGGTTTTATTTTCTCCAGCTGCTTTGTTTTGATTTCTTCAAAATGTTGCATCGCCTAAACATCTTCAGAAATAGATAGTACTCCAGTCAAACTGTTCTCTGACTGACTTGCTTTAGAAATTCAGTACCAGGCACAGTTATTTCAGTGTCAACTCTTGTGTCCTTGACAAGGGCATTTACCAGTGGTTCTTGAAATTGAAGTTTTCATCCTAATCCAGACCCAGGAAAAGAACTTTCAAGATCCAAAGATGCTTGATTGACCGAGCTATTGTTTGGCTCTATTCAGTGCAACACTTGTAGTTGATTCAGATAGTATGCTGCACTCGTCAAAGTACTTTGTGATCTGATCCATAGATTCGACCAGATCATCTACAAAGGGTATTTAGGACCATGTCTGCGTCATAACATGTTGCTGACCAGAAGCTGAGTATTACTTGATTTGCCTCCGTCTGCTAACCATATCAGATCTATTAGCCAGGAGAGAGCATGACCTATTTCGAAGTAGGTTGCATGCGGGAGATTGGGCTGAAATTGGAGACAAAAGAAAATATGGGACCCACTTGACCAAGTGTTAGTGGGCCCTCTTGCCAGAAAAGAGAAAGTATCATTTTTTTAAATAATTAAAAATCTATAACGAAACAATTTATCATGATTTTTACGTTTTATTAGCTGCCTTTGTGACAATTTATTATTCAACACTAAGTTAGATCTATTAGCCAAACCATGACCTATTTTGAATTAGGCTGCGGGAGATTGAGCTGACAGATGAAATTGAAAGGGAGATAAAAGAAAATATGGGACCCACTGCCAGAAGAGAGAATATCATTTTAAATTGTTCTGAAAAATCTGTAACGAAACAATTTTTATACATTGGATGATGTTCATAATCTTAAGATTTAGCTACCTTTGTGACAATTTATCATTCGACATAAAATGATATTAGTGTAGTCTGACATTTTTACTTACACACATAGTGACATAGTGACAGATACTCATTTTTGCCACTATGTTATACTGGCCTCACAAAGCGTCAAAACAAAATGTTAGTAATGATAAAATGCTCTCATGTCACTACAAATCCACCATAGAAAGTCACCATTCTTATAGTGATCACGTAATATCTTCATTATTCTCATAACTTCTCTTAAGTAACATCCATACCTTACGTGAACAAGAGGACACACTAAGATAGTAAACTATTATTATTCGTGTCTGGCAAGTTAATAAGCATTTCACGTTAGTTATGACATCAAATCTGACCTTCCACAGGATGCTCATTATTCACTCCCTTGTCACATTTTCAGGCATGCTCATTAACTTCACTCCCGCTTGTCACATTTTCAGGCATGCTATCTGGTATGCCATCATCATGAGACATCGACCTTGACAGCTCTTCTCTGCTCTCATTATTCACAAGCTTGCTGTCAACCGTCAATGAAATGTCGCTGCTGTTGTTTAACTCATCCTCTGTAGAGAGACCTTTGAGATATTCACTTGCTTGATCTGTGTTTTCATGAATCTGCAGCAGTTCATCTGCCATCTCAATATGGGCAATGGCTCTTTGCAATCACCTGTTGGATGCCTTTCAAGTTCGACATGATCTTCATGGGATGCAGCTTCAAATTCATAGTGTGCCTGTTGTTCGGTACTTGAGTATTGCAAATCAGAGGGCTCCTCCAAGTTCCTTGCTGCATGTTCTGCCTTCCATAGCACCAGCTGTGATCTCATCAATAATACCGTGACTAGTATTTTTCAGGAGGATCTGTCTATGATAACTACTTGCAGAAGAATTCTCACCAGAATCAATAGCATCATTGGCAGCAGTTGCAGGAAGAGACTGGAAAGCATCCCAATCATCATCCCACTCATCATCATCAACTTCCTTTTCATCCTTCCCTTGAGGTTCACAACACTCAGAACCCTCATGTGTGGACTCAGTTGTGGACTTGTTACTATCCTGAACATTCTGCTCTGAGCCTGCACTCCTATTCATTGGCACCATTATCTGTCCTTGACTGACTGAAGCTGCGGACCATGTCCTACAATATGCAAGATTATTAGGTATTTCAAGGAAAAAAAAAGGGAAGCAATATCATGAATATAGTTCAGCGACAGATGTACAGACTACAGAGGATGGATGGCATTGACAAATTCTTAAGATTATGAACATCAATCCTAAAACAAATCACTACATACTAAATTTCTTCAAACAGTAAAGCAGCACACAGCAAGGGCGGCACCTGAAGCTGTTGTCTCCTTTCAGGTGGTGCAGGAAAGAAAGCATTATATCCTTGATCTGTATAGCAACAGATGAAATCACAATAAAATGCGCGAACACCTTTCTGGAAATGATGTTTACTTCAGAAAGTTCCTGAAACAGAATGTTGTAGAAAACGATAACAAAACCAAACTGAACGTTATATAATTAGATGAAAAAGTTTTTTAAAATTTCACCTGTGAAACAGTATCACTGGATAGATAGAAAACCATTAGTAAGGCCTCCAGCAGAAGAGTTGTAGCATCTTGTTGGTATTTCTTTGATTGTGCTAGTGTGTGGAAGAGGAAAAGTAGTTTCAAGCATTCATCAATAACACTGACAGATTCTTTGTTTGAACATTCCTGGAGTAACAACTACATCAGATAACACTGCCCTATTTTGCAGAGAAAAATTTTACAACCTTATCATTAATAGAGTAAAATGCATTGTAGGTCCTTAAAACTAATTGAGGTGTGTCATCTAGGTCTAGAAACTCTAGAAGTGCATTTTGAGACCCCTAAACTATTTAAGTGTCACTGCCACTAGAGGTCCAAAACACCTTTGCCCTTGTTGACTGCCTACATGGACCACCACGTCAGGTCCAACGTGGCCTTTCTTCCACTCCAAGCCCCGACGGCCGGCTCCCGCCACGCTGACCAGGGCGGCCGCACCGGCTTCCAGCTTCTTTCTGATGGCCCCTAGTATCCGACGACCTTCTCCGGCTCGGGCGCGATTCGCCCCTGGCCTCGCCACGCCCCCGCTGCCGGCCTTCATCTTGCTCATCACGTCGTGGCGGGCGGCGAGAATGGTGGTGCTCCAAGACCGACGGCGGGGCGATAGGGGAGGAGGAAGCTAGCATACTAGGGGCTCATCGGGATTTCAATTTATGTCATCGCTTGGGTCGAAGGGGCGAGACAACAATGCTACATGGCATCTTGCGGGTGGTGGTGGCGCGGCGCACAAGTGGTCTGGAAGAGGTCGATTCCCGGCGGTGGGCCACGATTAACGCTGGATTATCACCAGGATGAGGTTGGGGAGAGTGAAAGCTTTAGAGATGGGGGATTTGAAGGAGGTGGCTGAGTTCGACGGATTTTGCCGTGGCAGAGATGGCAGGCTGGAGGCTCAAATCCATGCCGATGAGGAATGGCAAGAGGTTTGGATGGATTGAGGAGGAAGAGGGTGGGGTGGCCGCGTCCTTGGTTGGGGTGATTTAGTTGTGGTGGAAAGTCACGGTAAGCACGGCGGCGGCGACTCTGCTTGTCTGTGGCCTAGTCTCGCCTGGTCACCATGGTTGCCAGCGAGCACCTCCCCTCCTTCCATGGTTACCAGTGAGCACCTTCCCCTCTACCCCGTCCTGCCTCTCTCCTCGCTCCATCCTCTGCTCGCGCATGCCTCCCACCCATGCGTGACCTCATGCGGGTGGATGACGATGCAGGGGTAGACGACGGTGGCAATGTGCGGCCATGGTATGACGGCGGTGGCAATGTGCCGCGCAAGTGTTCGGGGGTCAGCAGCCACCGCTGGGCAGGTGTGTGTGGCATGGCTGCGCTACTCCAAGCGGAGTCCGGAGTGGAAGGAAGGGCCACATTGGACTCATCGTGGCAGTCCACGTAGGCAGTCAACAAGGGTCAAAGGCATTTTGGACCTCCAGTGACACTTAAATAGTTTAGGAGTCTCTGAAATGTACTTGTGAAGTTTATAGACCTAGATGACAGACCTTAACTAGTTTAAGGACCTGCAGGGCATTTACTCTTACTAATAATATTCCATATAGTACCTTCAATGTAGTCTGCATTACCAAAAACACATCTCCCAGCAATTCCACAAGCAGCATCATGAAAGAATCTTTCTGTGATTCTGAACCTTCAGATAGCTCCTTCTGGGCATAGCTTCTCAGTACATGCAAACCCAGCAGGTGCACCTGTTTAGTGAAAACAATTTCATAACTAATCACTAGCCAAGAATGATATTCTGGTAGCCAGCAATAAAGAAGACAGTTACCTACCTGTATGTTGGTACTATGAAGTGAACCTGAATAACCTGTATACACTGCCTGAAGCTGCCCCAACCAATCACATCATTGCAATTTCCCATTTCACTTGGGTATCCAATCTCATGAATAAGTTTTGCAAAGACAATGGCTTCTCCCAAGCAAAAAAGTAGCATCTTTGCCAACAGCTTGTAGGAATCAGAAATCTTATTTTCAAGCAATGAGATCCTTTTAACACACTCTGTAGAGAAGTATGCCACTAGGCTAACTGAAGCTCCTAAGACAACTTTGGGAGGCATGTGCACACCATCTGATCCAGCTATATATCTACAAAACATATGAGGATCCAATACTACAATAATTGTTTCATGTTCATAAGGGAGAAGAGTTAATTCTTATAATTCCATAAATTTTCTAGGAATCAGAATCTTATTTTCAAGCAAGATCCTTTTATCATATTCAGTACAGAAGGATGCCACTGGATTAACCGACTCCCAAGACAACTTTAGGATGCATGTGCACCATTTCATTCAGCTCTTTCTGTAAAACAATTGAGAGCTGCCCGTCACCTAGCGCCGCTCACAATCTCTCCTGCCACCGCAGCCGTGCTAAGCGGCAGGCCTGTGCACTGGCCCTTGGCATCTTCGGACGCCACGGATGTCGTGGGGCTGCCGTCCTCACTGGCCCCGCTACCTTGACCACGACGGAGCACCATCTCGCCGCCACCACCCCTACCTCTACGGTTCGTTCCGGCGGTGGTGCTTCTCCATACGGAGGGTGCTGGTGCTGTGGGTGCAGGAGCGTGCCACGCCCTTCCTTGGCTACCCCCACGGTCCCTTCTACGGCGTGCCTTCGGCGACTAGACCCTTCTTCGCCCACGCGGCAACTTCCTCGCGTGGGCTGTCTCCGTCCCACCTTTGTCGCCGCCGTAGGCAGGCGCCTCGCTGCGGCCTGGAAAGCACCAGACACGCGGCCGCGCGGGGGCTGCGTGTGTGTGGCTTGCCCCTCACTGAGAGCACGGCGTGCCACCGAGTCGACACTCTTGCTCGCCGGTCGTCGAAGGCAAGTGCCGCGCCTCCACTCCTACACGGGGGCGCGTCGCCTCTTCTGGCGGCCTGCGCTGTGGCTGCTGCCCACAGCGAGTGTTGGACCCCAAGTGGCACGGAGCCGGCCCCATGGTCTCCTACCTCCACCTTTAGGCCGCTAGGGTCCGCACATCAAGAACATGGTCACCGTTCTCGTGACTCTACCTCCACCTCCTACGCTTGATGGAGGGACGGATTCTCCTCGTGCTCGCCACTACGCTCTCGGCCGGCCATGTCCTCTCCAGGCCTCTGCTCGTTCTCGCGACCAGAAGCGTGGCGGCAACGCCGACGACATCACCAGCACCACAGATCTCTTGGACCATCTCACCGCGGATCTCCCGGGACATCGTGCGGACTACGGATCCCACTAGTGCGCGTGATGCGTCTTGCCCTCCAAGACTCGGTTCTCGGGAAACGCGGGAGACGCGGCGCCCTCCGGCTCGACACGCAAGGCCGCACACTCGGCCGGGGTGACACGTCGGGTGGGAGACTCTTCTTAGGAAGATGAGCACGGCCGTGCGCTTCACGAGCTCGGGTGCGGGTGCGGTGCCGATCTCGGTGCCCGTGTCGGTCGCGAGGCCTTCCCGGGCCCCGATGGGGCCCCTACGGACGTTCGATCACGCACCGGCGGCCGCCACCCACGCTACCGGAGGTCGGTGATGCTCTCACCCTCGAGGAAGCTCACCGGGGACTCGACACACTGCCTGGAAGCCCGTCCACCACCTCTGCGTGCTCTCATCGACGCCCCACCATAGTCCTCGCCTCACCCCGCCCCCGCGCCTCTCTCCTTGGTGCTCCTCCCCCGGCGAGAGCGGGGTGGAGGCGTGGGGGCCGCCACGGCCGCGGGGACGATGGTGGGGGTCGTGGGGGCGCCCACCCGGGCTCGAGCCTCTACTCCCCTCTCGGCCACGTAGGTGATCCTGCCCATTGGCACGAAAGGAGTGGATCCGCGGCTCGGTGCCTCTTGCCACACCACTGGGATGCGGGTATCCATTCTTGTTCGACCTCCTCACCCCTCTTGTCCTTCTTCAATCATGGTCGGTGATGGTTCTTGTCTTCGGTCACTTCGTAGGTTACGCTCCTTGGTCCTGTCTCTCTACGTGTCTTTGTTGCTCCTTAGATGGTTCACAATCTCCTTTCTACCCACACGTCTATGGTCGCCGCTCCCGTCCGTCTCGTCGGAGGCGGCCAGTACACTTCCGGCCACAGCTCCTGCGCGAGCGCCACCTGCGGGCCCACACCGGCAGGCGGCATATTCCATTCATCAACGGTACACGCCACCATCGCGACGCGCCACTCGCACCATAACGGGTGCCATTCCTCTAGTCGGCTAATGAGGGCGGCGGCTGCCGACATCATCCTCACCGTCTTGGGTTCCCGACGAACTACGCCGATGCGGCCCGGCGGCCTTGACCGTGCGATGATGGATGATGCCCGGCCCTTGTCGACAACAACACCTAGAAGCTCGTTGGCGGCCCGGGTAAGGCCCAGCGTCGTGACGGCGAAGTGGATCATCGGCACACAAGTTTCATGTCGATGGGTCCCTCGCCGCGCCACGAGCTCGCTGGGTTGTTCGCGGTTTCTGAGCCCGAAAGGCGAGCCGAGAGGGGGAGTGAATAGGGAGCGGGATAAAAATTCTTCTTGAAGGAGATGGGAACTCCAACAAGACGAACATTGCTTACAAGCACGTCTCGACTCAACTACCCAAGTTGAGCGAAGACAACGCGGCCAGAGTGCTCTTGGTCTGAGAACAACCAACCACCTAACCTTAAGAGCTCCAAAATGAACCATACTCGAAACAACGGCAACAGACAACGAAGAAACACACCGAAGTTCATAGAGCAAAACCTGAGAGCCACTACACTGATGGAGCGGTGGCGGTAGCCGGCACGTGTCGGACGGTCGGTACAGCGCTTGGGATGAACGACGCGCGGGTCAGCTCCGCCTAGAATCGGCTACACGTTTTGGTGGAGATGGTAGGAACACCTCATGGGCACTCCCATAGCAGATTTGGTCCACCAAAACACCCAAAACGAGAGAATCGACGAAATCCCACCAAGAGCGCCTCTAACCCTGAGGCAGCCCCAAAGAAAGACACAAAATCAGCTCCAAGAAAATCACCAAGAATAGAAAATCACAAAAAGGACAAACGGGAAAGACACATCCAAACCTTGAGGAGACCACGCCAAATCATCTATACATACCAAAAGAGTTCATCTGATCCCCGCTTAACATGAGATCATCCTTCCCTGCGAGGTCTCATCATGAAGATCTCCAAGCTGGTCTATGAAAATCCTAAGGAAAATAAGAAAGAAAATAGGAAATCAAAATGACTAGGGTTCAAGAGATGACACCACCATCCTCTCACCACTTGGGGATTATATGAAGCCAACCTAAACACTAAAATACCCTTACTAGCTAGCAAGGATACGCTGCCCCTCGGTGAATTTCGAAATCTTTGTCTTTGCTCCGCGGACGGATGCCAAAATAGAAACTTCCGCCTCGACGCAAGCCTTACCGATCTGGCCGCGTGTCCTCCTTCAAAGTCTCGGACTAGCATCGTCGCCTGTACTTGATCGGCCGGTCAGATCTTTCTTTGCACCTCGGAAGTCTTCGGTTCTACGGTCTTGGCTTCATGGACAAACCAGAACCCCGGTGGTTTTCTTGAACCACGGAAACACGAACTCAATGTAGCCTCGTAATAACCACTCATGACTCGGCTCACACGTAGTCCCGACTCGACCTTGGTTTTGAGGCTCAACCAAAACGCGTCCATGACTTCATCTTACCTTTCTTACCACCAGCAAGCCCGCACTTGACCAGCAGCCACAAGTCCCTGAAGCCAAGCCTACTTGTCTTTTCCACACACAGGCCTCCCGCTCAACAGCCCTTTGACGCTTGTTCTTCACGCACCAACACGGTAAGCGCAACCTGCACTGCAATACTTGGCAAGATCGGGTCACACCCATTGACAAGTAACTAAATCACACGGGAAACGGCGAAATCGGCAGTCCCGCCGAACCACACATGGCTCTCATTCTCGGTAGCAGAGGCGTTATTTCTGATGAGACCTTCGGCTGCACGTTGTCGGCGGCCACCATTCGAGGTATGTACTCGGCATCGCGGCGTCCGCGCTGGCCCATTCACCGGCAGGGCGTGAGAAGAAGCCTTGGAGATTTTCTTCACGGCTACCTCAAGAGAACGGAGTCTACCGACGGCGCACGGATTCATGAATCTGGCACCGAATCATGCATCGCATGTCACATCGCTTCTTAGAAATCTTGTATGGATTGAAACTTGAACTCAAGGAGCAGTACAGTAGCTTCGCCACCTTCCTCCAGGAGCTCGGCTTCGTAACTGCACCTGGGCACGTCCCTTTTCATTTTGAGAGGGGACGGAGTCTCGCCTACCTGCGGTGTCGTCGACGACATCGTTCTCACGCCTCGTCCTCGGCCCTCCTACAACGCATCATGACTCGGCGAAGTGCAGGTTCGTCATGACGGATGGTGGTAAAGGTAAGATGAAGTCATGGACAGTTTCTTGATTGACCTCAAAACCAAGGTCGAGTCGGGACTACGTGTGAGCCGGAGTCATGAGTGGTTATTGGCGGAGGCTACATTGAGTTCGCAGGGTTTCCGGTGGTTCTCAAGAAAACCACTGGGTTCCTTGGTTTATCCACAAAGCCAAGACCGTAGAACCGAAGACGGAGGTGCAGCAGCATCGGACCGGTCTGATCGGTGTGCGACGACGCAGTCCGGAGACTTTGAAGCGGAGGACACGCGTCAGGATCGCAAGGCCCGTCGAGGCTAAGGAAGTTTCGGTCGCTGGGCATCCGTCCGATGGAGCAAAGACAAAGATTTGAGAAATTCACCCTTGAGGGACATGTATCCCTAGTTAGCTAGTAAGGGTATTTTAGTGTTTAGGTTGCCTCTATATAACCCAATTGGTGAGAGGATGGCAGCCATCTTCAGAACCCTAGGTCATTTTGATTTCTATTTTCTCTTCTTATTTTCCTTAGGATTTTCATAGGACTAGCTTGAGAGATCTTCATGATGAGACCTTGTGTGAGGGAAGGATGATCGGGCGTAGCTAGACCTTGTATGAACCTCTTTGGTATGTATAGATGATTTAGGCGTGGTTCCTCAAGGTTTGGATGTGTCTTTCCGTTTGCTCTTTGTGATTTTCAGAGCCCTTTTTTGGTGATTTTCTTGGAGCGATTTGAGGGCACTTTCTCTTTGGGGTTTTCTTGGCTCTAGGGTTCGGCGCTCTTGGTGGGATTTCGTCGATTCCTCTCGTTTTGGCAAGTTTTGGTGGACCAAATCTTGGCTATGGGTACCCATGAGGTGTTCCTACTATCTCCCAAATTAACATACTTAATCGTGTAGCGATTCGGGAGATCGGGAGTTCGGCCGCTGAGTCTTGTTCATCCCAAGCGTCGACGACCGGTCGGCCGGTGCGCTCACCCGGTCACGGTGCGGCGGTGTAGTGGCCTTGTGGGTTTTTGCCTCGGAGTGAACTTCTTGGTGTGTTCTCTGTTGTCCGTGTTGTTGTTTCGGTATGGTTTGGAGCTCGGAAGGTTAGGTGGTTGTTGGTTCTAGGACCGGTAGCACTCTAGTCATTGCGTTGTCTTGTAGCAGGTAGTTAGTCGAGAGACGTGCTTTGTAAGCAATGTTCGTCTTGTTGAGTTCCCATCTCCTTCAAGAAGAATTTTTATCGGCTCCCATTCCTCCCCCTCTGCGGTTGCTTCGGTCCTTCAAACGCGAACAGCCTAGCGAGCCTTGTGGCGGCGAGGACCCATCGACAGAGAGCTTGTCTTGGGAAAGATCCCCGCCGCCGTCCGGCGTTGGCTCCACGGGGCCGCGGAACGAGCTTCTAGGTGTTGTTGTCGACAAGGGCTTGGTACTCATCCATCATCGCGGCACGCCAGTTGGCGTCGGCCAGCGCACTGCGGTAGTTCGTCGGAACCGGCGACGGTGAGGATGATGTCGTGGCCGCCGGCCCTTAATAGCTGACGAGAGGAATGGCACCCGTTATGGTGCGAGTGGCGCGTCGCGATGGTGGCGGTGGCGGTGATGGAATGGAATATGCATGGAGTCTTCCGGGTGAGCCGTCGGTGGCGGCAGGGCGGTAGAACCCACGAGGGGGGCTGCTGGGGCGAGCTGCGGCTCCCGACGTAGACGCCGGACGGGAGCGGCGACCATAGACGTGTGGGTAGAAAGGAGATTGTGAACCATCTAAGGAGCAACAAAGACATCAGAGAGACGGAAGGGACCATGAGCAGAACCCACAGAAGTGACCGGAAGACAAGAACCATCACCGACCATGATTGAAGAAGGACAAGAGGGGTGAGGAGGTCGAACGGAGAGATGGATACGCATGGGAGTGGTGTGGTAGAGGCACACGAGTCGGTGATCACTCGGTGCCAATGGGTCGGATCGGCCCACGATGCGGGAGAGCGAGAGGTCGGGCACGGGTGGGCGTTCCCGGCCCCACCCTTTGCGTCTCGGCGGGCGTGGCGGCCCCCATGGCCTCCACCCCGCCCTGCGGGGGGAGGAAGGAGCACCAAGGAGAGAGGCGAGGGCGGTGAGGCGGAGGACGGTGGTGGGGCGGCGGAAAGGAGTACGAGAGGTGGTGGGCGTGGTCGAAGCCCAGTGTGTGGTCCGGGTGAGCTTCTCGAGGGTGGGAAACATCACGGACCTCCGGAAAGGAATTGGGTGGCGGCCGGCGGTGCGTGATCAACGTCTAGTAAGCCTCGTAACAGGGCCGGAAAGGCCCCGCACGACATTAAGCACCGAGACGTGCTCGGAGGCCAGTGCCGAGCTCGTGAAGCGCATCGGTCGTGCTCTCATCTTCCGAGTAGTCTCCCACGGACGGAGTGCCACACTCGAGTGTGCGAAGCTCGGTGTCGAGGGCGGAGGGCGCGCGTCTCGGCGTTCCCGGCCCAGGTCTTGAGGGCAAGACGCATCACGCGCACGGTGGGATCCCGAGTAGTACGCACGATGTCACGGGAGATCCATGGAGATGGTCCGAGAGATCCAGGGGCAGCGAGTGGTGCGTCGCGGCGCCCGTCCGGTCCGCGAGAAGCGGCGAGTGTCGGAGAGGACATGGCCGTCGGCGCAGTAGTGGAGCACGAGGAGAATGCGGTCCCTCCATCAAGCGTAGGAGGTGGGTAGAGTCACGGAGAACGGTGACCATGTTCTTCGATGTGCGGGACCCTAGCGGCCCTAAAGGTGGAGGTAGGAGACCATGGGGTCGTCCGTGCCACTCGGGGGTCCAACACTCGGCGTGGGCGAGCCATGGCGAGAGGCTGGCGAGAAGAGCGGCAGCGAGAGAGTGGAGGAAACGCCTCGCCTCGACGACACGAGCAAGGTGTCGACCGTGGTACGCTCGTGCTCTCGGGTGAGGGGCAGCCACATACACGTGCTCCTCGGCGGCGGCTGCTGCGGTCTTGGTGCTCTCCGGGACGCCGGCGGCCGAAATGCTGCTCGGCGGCCGGCGATAAAGGTGGGACGCGGAGACAGCCCACGGAGGAAGGCGGTGGCGAAGAGGGTCTGAGTCGCCGAGCGCGGCCGTGGCGTGGGGGTAGCCAAGGAAGGGCGTGGCACGCTCCCTGCACCCACAGCACCAGCACCTCAGTATGGAGAAGCACCACCGCCGGAACGAGCCGTAGTAGAGGGTAGGGGTGGTGGCGGCGAGAGGAGATGGTGCACTGTCGTGGTCAAGGTAGCGGGGCCAGTGAGAACGGCAACCCCACGATCCGTGGCGGCCCGGAAGATGCGGGCGGTGGCCAGTGCATCAGGGCCGGCCGCGGCAAGCACGGCGCCGGTGGCAGGAGAGATGCCGTGGCGGCGGCCAGGGTGACGGCCCCAATTGTTTTATAGAAAGAGCTGAATGAAATGGTGTGCACATGCATCCTAAAGTTGTCTTGGGAGCTTCGGTTAATCCAGTGGCATCCTTCTGTACTGAATATGATAAAAGGATCTCGTTGCTTGAAAATATCTCTGATTCCTAGAAAATTTATGGACTATAAGAATTAACTCTTCCCTTATAGACATGGAAACAATTATTGTAGTATTGGATCCTCATATGTTTTGTAGATATAGCTGGATCAGATGGTGTGCACATGCCTCCTAAAGTTGTCTAGGAGCTTCAGTTAGCCCTAGTGGCATACTTACTACTCTACAGAGTGTGTTAAAAGGATCTCATTGCTTGAAAATAAGATTTCTGATTCCTACAAGCTGTTGGCAAAGATGCTACTTTTTTGCTTGGGAGAAGCCATTGTCTTTGCAAAACTTATTCATGATTGGATACCCAAGTGAAATGGGAAATTGCAATGATGTGATTGGTTGGGGCAGCTTCAGGCAGTGTATACAGGTTATTCAGGGTTCACTTCTGTAGTACCAACATACAGGTAGGTAACTGTCTTCTCTTGTATTGCTGGCTACCAGAATATGTTCTTGGCTAGTGATTAGTTATGAAATTGTTTTCACTAAACAGGTGCACCTGCTGGGTTTGCATACTGAGAAGCTATGCCCAGAAGGGAGCTATCTGAAGGTTCAGAATCACAGAAGATTCTTTCATGATGCTGCTTGTGGAATTGCTGGGAGATGTGTTTTTGGTAATGCAGACTACATTGAAGGTACTATATGGAATATTATTAGTAAGAGTAAAATGCCCTGCAGGTCCTTAAACTAGTTAAGGTCTGTCATCTAGGTCTATAAACTTCACAAGTACATTTCGAGACTCCTAAACTATTTAAGTGTCACTGGAGGTCAAAATGCCTTTGACCACTTGTTGACTGCCTACGTGGACTGCCACGATGAGTCCAATGTGGCCCTTCCTTCCTCCGGACTCCGCTTGGAGTAGCGCAGCCATGCCTACACACCTGCCTAGCGGTGGCTACTGGCCACGAACACTTGCGCTGGCACATTGCCACCGCCGTCATACCATGGCCGCACATGCCGCCGTCTACCCCTGCATCGTCATCCACCCCGCATGAGGTCACGCATGGGTGGGAGGCATGCGCGAACGAGGATGGAGCGCAGGAGGCAGGACGGGTAGGGGGAAGGTGCTCACTGGTAACCATGGAAGGGGAGGGGAGGTGCTCGCTGGCAACCATGGTGACGGGCGGGCAAACCACAGACAAGCAAGTCGCCGCCGTGAGTTTACCGGTGATTCTCTCACCACAACTAAATCACCCCAACCAGACGCGGCCACCCCACCCTCTTCCTCCTCAATCCATCCAAACCTCTTGCCATTCCTCATCGGCATCAGGATTTGAGCCTCCAGCCTGCATTCCTGCCACGGCAAAATCCGTCGAACTCCAGCCACCTCCTTCAAATCCCCCATCTCTCTAAGCTTCTCTACCTCCCCAACCTCATCTGGTGATAATCCAGCGTTAATCGTGGCCCACCTCGCCGGGAATCGACCTCTTCCAGACCACTTGTGCGCCGCGCCACCACCACCCGTGCAAGATGCCATGTAGCATTGTTGTCTCGGCCCCTTCGACAGCGATGACATAAATTGAACCCCGATGAGCCCTAGTATTGTCATGTAACTTCCTCCCCTCCCCCTATCGCCCGGTCGTCGGTCTTGGAGCACCACCATTCTCGCCGCGGCTACGACGTGATGAGCAAGATGAAGGCCGGCAGCGGGGGCGTGGCGAGGCCAGGGCGGAGCGCTTTGAGGCAGAAGGTACGTCGGATACTAGGGGGCCATCAGAAAAGAAGGGGCCGGTGGCACGGATCCTGGTCAGCGTGGCGGAGCCGGCCGTGAGGCCCAGGTGGAAGAAGGCACGTTGGACCTGACGTGGTGGTCCATGTAGGCAGTCAACAAGGGCAAAGGTGTTTTGGACCTCTAGTGGCAGTGACACTTAAATAGTTTAGGGGTCTCAAATGCACTTCTAGAGTTTCTAGACCTAGATGACACACCTCAATTAGTTTTAAGGACCTACAATGCATTTTACTCTATTAATGATAAGGTTGTAAAATTTTCTGCAAAATAGGGCAGTGTTATCTGAAAGTGTAGTTGTTACTCAGGAATGTTCAAACAAAGAATCTGTCCAGTGTTATTGATGAATGCTTGAAACTACTTTTCCTCTTCCACACTAGCACAATCAAAGAAATACCAACAAGATGCTACAACTCTTCTGCTGGAGGCCTTACTAATGGTTTTCTATCTATCCAGTGATACTGTTTCACAGGTGAAATTTTAAAAAACTTTTCATCTAATTATATAACGTTCAGTTTGGTTTTGTTATCCGTTTTCTACAACATTCTGTTTCAGGAACTTTTTCTGAAGTAAACATCATTTCAGAAAGGTGTTCGCGCATTTTATTCAGATTTCATCTGTTGCTATACAGATCAAAGGATATAATGCTTTCTGCACCACCTGAAAGGAGACAACAGCTTCAGGTGCCGCCCCCTTGCTGTGTGCTGTTTTACTGTTTGAAAATTTAGTATGTAGTGATTTGTTTTAGGATTGATGTTCATAATCTTAAGAATTTGTCAATGCCATCCATCCTCTGTAGTCTGTACATCTGTCGCTGAACTATATTCATGATGTGCTTCCTTTTTTTCCAGCCAGAGCTACCTAATAATCTTTGCATATTGTAGGACATGGTCCGAGCTGATCCAGTCAGGACAATAATGGGTGCCAATGAATAGGAGTGCGGGCTCAGAGCAGAATGTTCGGGATGGTAACAAGTCCACTGAGTCCACACATGAGGGTTCTGAGTGTTGTGAACCTCAAGGGAAGGATGAAAAGGAAGTTGATGATGATGAGTGGGATGATGATTGGGATGCTTTCCCAGTCTCTTCCTGCAACTGCTGCCAATGATGCTATTACTTCTGGTGAGAATTCTTCTGCAAGTAGTTATCATAGACAGATCCCTCCTGAAAATACTAGTCACGGTATTGATGAGATCACAGCTGGTGCTATGGAAGGCAGAACATGCAGCAAGAACTTGAGAGCCCTCTGATTTGCAATACTCAAGTACAGAACAGCAGGCACACTATGAATTTGAGAAGCGGCATCCCATGAAGATCATGTCGAACTTGAAAAGGCATCCAACAGGTGATTGCAAGAGCCATTGGCTCATATTGAGATGGCAGATGAACTGCTGCAGATTCATGAAAACACAGATCAAACAGATATCTCAGGTCTCTCTACAGAGGATGAGTTAAACAACAGCAGCGACATTTCATTGACGGTTGACAGCAAGCTTGTGAATAATGAGAGCAGAGAAGAGCTGTCAAGGTCGATGTCTCATGATGATGGCATACCAGATAGCATGCCTGAAAATGTGACAAGCGGGAGTGAAGTTAATGAGCATGCCTGAAAATGTGACAAGCAGGAGTGAAGTTAATGAGCATCCTGTGGAAGGTCAGATTTGATGTCATAACTAACGTGAAATGCTTGCTGAATTTAGTTAGACACGAATAATAATAGTTTACTATCTTAGTGTGTCCTCTTGTTCACGTAAGGTATGGATGTTACTTAAGAGAAGTTATGAGAATAGCTAAAAGATGGTTACGTGATCACTAAGAATGGTGACTTTCTGGTGGATTTGTAGTGACATGAAACATTTTATCATTACTAACATTTTGTTTTGACGCTTTGTGAGGCCAGTATAACATAGTGGCAAAAATAGGAGCATTCGTCACTATGTCACTATGTGTAAGTAAAAATGTCAGACTACACTAATATGTTTATGTCGAATGATAAATTGTCACAAAGGCAGCTAACAATCTTAAGATTATGAACATCAATTCAATCACTACCGTTACAGATTTTTCTTAGAACAATTTTAAAATGATATTCTCTCTTCTGGCAGTGGGTCCCATATTTTCTTTTTTATCTCCCTTTCAATTTCATCTGTCAGCCCAATCTCCCGCAGCCTAATTCGGAAATAGGTCTTGGCTTGGCTAATAGATCTAACTTATGTTGAATAATAATTGAGCAGCTAACAAACGTAAAAAATCTTGATAAAATTGTTTCGTTATAGATTTTTAATTATTTAAAAATGATACTCTCTTCTGGCAGAGGGCCCACTAACACTTGGTCAAGTGGGTCCCATATTTTCTTTTGTCTCCCCAATTTCAGCCCAATCTCCCGCATGCAACCTACTTCGAAATAGGTCGCACCTTCACAACTAATAGATCTGATATGGTTAGCAGACGGAGGCAAATCCAATGTCTCAGCTTCTGGTCAGCAACATGTTGTACGCCGCAGACATGGTCCTAAATACCCTCTTTGTAGTCTGGTCAGATCTATGGATCAGGCAAAGTATCTTGACGAGTGCAGCATACTATCTGAATCAACTACAAGTGTTGCACCGAATAGAGCCAAACAATAGCTCGGTCAATCAAGCATCTTTGGATCTTGAAAGTTCTTTTCCTGGGTCTGGATTAGGATGAAAACTTCAATTTCAAGAACCACTGGTAAATGCCCCCTTGCCTGATGACACAAGAGTTGACACTGAAATAACTGTGCCTGGTACTGAATTTCTGTAAGTCGATCAGAGAACAGTTTGACTGGAGTACTATCTATTTCTGAAGATGTTTTAGCGATGCAACATTTTGAAGAAATCAAAACAAAGCAGCTGGAGAAAATAAAAACCAAGTAGTCTGTTGCTACTGAATGGTCATACCCCATCTATGCAAAACATCCTATCAGGCACTTCTATGCCAGAAGGAAAAGAAGAGCTCAAATCAGGAACAAGGCACATCGAAGCCAACTGAGTGTAACACGGGAAAAAATAGTAAAGAAGTGGTTGCCTGCAGAAGAAGAAAAGAAAGACCATTATTCCAGCAGGACAGACCTCAGGAGCCCATTGAGGAGCGAAGTACAGGAATCAGCAAGAGAACAAAGGTTGAGAACAGAGAACAATCTTAGAAGGTTCTGACAACACAGCAATGCTAAGTCTTCAAAAAAGGAAAAATTGTCAGTGCTGGAGATTTGATGCACAAGGTCACCTTACCAGCTGTAATGCAAACGACCAGCTTCCTGGTTTAGCTGACATAGAAGAAACAGAAACATATCCAGATATAAGTACCTCAGCAATCCAAATTGCAATCAACAAATGTGGGATTTCTCCTTTCGAGGTCTCTAGAAACATCCTCCTTGACTCAGGTGAAGATCAAGCTGCACCAGAAGAAGCTGGGATTGGCAACAAGACCCAAACCCTGATCAATGAATAGTCTCCCTAGGAAAAGCTGGAATGTTCTAAACTGGTTTCAACTGCTGCAGTTTGTTGGTCTGGCAGCACTTGCACCTCAACCTTCTGACTCCTCCTTTGCTGATTGGTGGGAGAAGGTCGAGGAGATGGTTTGTGCTGGGCTGAGAGCAGGCCTTAATTCACTGTCACTTTGGGCAGTTGGACTGTTTGGAACGCATCGCAATGA
Organism: Cenchrus americanus; assembly: GCA_947561735.1. Taxonomy (NCBI): domain Eukaryota; kingdom Viridiplantae; phylum Streptophyta; class Magnoliopsida; order Poales; family Poaceae; genus Cenchrus; species Cenchrus americanus. The sequence goes on from OX387245.1 coordinate 170,478,381, forward strand.
CTGCGTCTTCAATGGGAGCTTCTCCAGAATTGCCCACTGCTCTGGCCTTGTAAGATGAAGCTCAGCTGCCAGCAGGGTTCGGCTGGTGCCAAAGGCCTCACCTTGCTCACGGTCAGGGGCATTGGCTGACCTCGAATAGCTTGTTGGTGTGTTTTGGTCAGGTTCACGTCTCAGCTGGGCGTGTTTTGGGCCACAGAGAAATTTTCGTTAGTCCGGGCCCTGTGGGATACTAGTTTGTCTTCTGGAGTCAGGTGTGTGGGTGGGTAGGTGTGAGTTGATGTGAGTTCAGTGTTTTTCTTTTTGTCTAGTCTATGTAAGACTTTTTTTCTTGTCATATAATGATACACAGCTCTCTTACGTGTTGAAAAAAAAACTCTGAAGATAAATGTAATGCTATCAGATTGAGATTGAATGAAAGTAATTGTGCCATATATTGTATCCAAGAAATAAAAGGGTTTCCTTTGATCACTCATTCATTAGAAAGCTTGCTCCAAGGGTTTCCTCTGGTGGAATCCTTCTAGGCTGCAACAGTGCAACTATACAGCAAATCATTCACAACCTCAGTTTTTACAGGTCACAAAAAGTGAAATTCACTCCAACACACAACAATGATTCATGGACCCTAACTACTGAAAGAGAAGACTTTGCGAATTGGCTAAATAAACTACAAATTCAAGATGATGAAAATTGGATGATCATAGGGCATTTCAACACCTATAGTCTATAGGTCTTTTACTGACAGAGACAAAGGAGGAACATTAATGATGTATTTATTTTCCAATGCAATTATCAGTAACTTGGGACTGCAGAAATTTTCTGAAAGGAAGAAAATATACTTGGAGAAACATTCAAGAAGAGCCACTGTTAGAGCAAATTGATTGGTGCTTCACATCTACAAATTGGATCAGTCAGTACCAACACCCTACTAATACCAATGTTGAAACCAACATCCAGCCACATCCCTTGCATGGTTCAGATTGACACAATGATACCTAAGGCTGATGTATTCAGATTTGGGAATTTTTGGATTGATCAACAAGATTTTTTGGACTAGTGCAGTCCACTTGGAATTCAGAAATCAGAGCAACAAATAGTGTAACCAGAGTCACAAATGACTCAAACTACTAAAGAGTACTGAAAAAATGGAGTAAGGGATATCAAAAATAAACAAGTTAATCCAACAATGCAATGAGGTTCTTTCTGTCCTAGACAAATTGGAAGAAAAAAAGGACTTTATTACACCCAAGAAAGGAACAGAACTATCCTCAAGAAACACATTCTGACTCTCCTAAAATTCTAGCAGGAATACTGAAGGAAACGTTACACTAATAGATGGACAAAATTTGGAGATGAAAACACTAAATTCTTTCATGCAACAACTACAGAGGTATAAATAAAACGTCACAAGCTTAGAAACTCTAGATGGAAGGACTGTTTATGATCACTTTGAAAAGGCTGCTTTGCTCTAAGAGAACTTCAGGACTAGAATGGGGTACTCAACTAATCAACAGATGCAATATAACATGGATGATTTAGTCACTGAACATGAAGGGCTGGATCAGATTGCAACTCCATTTTCCGGAGAAGAAATCGATAGTGTAGTAAAAAATATGCCACTGGACAAAGCACCAGGACCTGATGGATTTAATGGGATGTTTTTTCAAAGAGAATGTTGGCACATCAGGAAGGTATCTATCAGATCTGTAATGACTTCTTCTCTGGGACAATTGTCTTGCATGGCATCAATAGTTCTTTCATCACCCTCATACCAAAGAGCAACAATCCTACCTCTCCAAATGATTTCAGGCCAATATCCCTACTAAATTCAATTCTCAAGCTGATCACTAAGCCAACCGGTAGACGATTACGGAGCCCTCATCATCCCCTTATTCACAAGAACAGTAACAACCATAAAAACCAAAACGATCCGGGATTGTTTGGCATGTACATTTGAATACATCCATATTGCCAGCAATCAAAGAGCTAGTTGTCTTGAAATTGGATTTTGAGAGAAGGCTTTTGACACTATTGAACATGAGACAATTTTAGCAGAGATGATGGTAAGCTTGACTGTCACTTTTGATGGGTTGGGTAAAGAATTCTAGAAAGTGGGTCCCTTGATAATGTAAATGGAATTTCTGAAAGGGATTACCTTTGGTTTGCTTACCTTTATGGCTAGGTGGATGTGATCCATACATCTTTAAATGTATGTTTAACCTATATGCAATCAACACTTCATGTAGGGTTACCTTTGGTAAGGTTAGATAGAGAACCTTAGTGGTTTGCTTCCGATCCTTGGATTGACAAATCTGGGGAGGACCCTCCTTGTTAGAAAAGGCACCAGATGCTGTGGGCACCTGCCGGTGAACTTGAGCACGATTTTGAGCGAGTCAACAAGCCCTTTTCGCTCGTTGTCGGAAATCGCCATGCAGACCTAGGAGTGATCTATCTTTCTTTGCTTAACCTAGTTTTATTATTGCATATAACCTGTGTTTCTTGTTTGTGTCCTTGAATGCAAGTAAACCCTAGACACAAAGCGATCGAGAAATTTTCGACATTTGGACTTCAACAAGTCCAACCTCGCTCAACCAAGTTGATGGCTACGCAAAGATTTGCTCTTTAGTGATAGGTGCTAACCTTGGTTAGTGGCCCAACATCATATCGAGCCCCCACAGAAGAAAATAAAAGTGACAGACAGGTATGCCTATGTGTCGGTTAAGTTTTTAAGACTAATGTCTTTTAGAGAGGTTGCTTGTTCGAGCTATAGGTTTCGAGAACGACCATGTCAAGCACGATGGAGAAGGATTTAATTACCATCATGCTCATGCAGCGATGGTAATGACTTTGAAACCAAGGGATCCGTTACATGGTGCCCTAAAAGACTTCCAAGATAAAGACCACACATCTTCGAATCGATGGACGAAAGGATTATGGTGTCATCAAGATGTTTGCATGAGCCTCGGCGGAAAGCATAGGATATATTTGAATTTTTCAAAAACGCCATGATGTCTACAGTCAACAAATCAAGCGGCAAGACAATCGGAGGTTCCTACAAGCGGATATGGCTGATTCACGAGAAGGTTACCGTGCTGAAATTCTGGACAGCAAGCGGTCTTTGAAGTGAAAGCGACCATACCTCTCTAATTCGGACTCGATTCAAAATAAATGAGTACCCGTTGAAAGGTAATTTTATAAATTTTTCAATAAAACTATATTTTGGTATATGTTCTGTTCTGGATGCAGAGTAAATTCACGAAGAAGAGGCAGCAACTAAAGATCGAGGAGATGGACATAGTGTCATTAAAGAAGATGGGGCAACGGTTCCACAACACGTACATGATGAAATTCAGAAGCTAAGGACTAAAACAAATCTCTGGGCTTGGATGAATGAAAGACACAAGAAAGCACCACTCAACAAGTGATGATGTTGGAAGACGACTGTGGATTTCCTAAAGTCAACATCCAAAGGCATGGCTACTTTGGATTCTCGCACAAGTAACCATAGTTTCACGACAATAAAGGTACGTAGAAAGTCGAGCTCTATGACTTAAAAGAAGCGATTTGCGGGAGACGCTTTGATCTTTTTATATATCTATATAAACTATGACAAGTCTACATTGAGTTCTTTATTTAGCTTTAGTAACAGCGTACCAATCACTCTAATAAATGTCACAACCACATGTTGTATGCCTTAAATAGATATTGAGTGAGCACTTTGCTACTTGATTTTGGAAAACTTGTAGACCTCTTATTTTTGTGTACATATTAGTTTTAAGATCTATCTATTTGTGTTTTTAGAGAGAAATATGAAGCATAATCCCTTTTGATTCTAAACTTGTGGCTAGTTAACTTAGGCTTCTTTTCTTTTGGTTTAGATCTTCCCCCATATCATGTCATATCATTTTGTTCATTCTTATCATGTTGCACTCTGACCTTGCATTTTGTTGCATGATGCATACCATATGTAAAACCCTTTTTGAAAAAAATCTCATCTTTGCCTAAACCTTCCTATCAAACCACACCTAGAACCCAAGCCAACAAAATGAGGGATCAACTTATAAAGTTGGCCAAGGTCTATCTCTATCCCTTTTCTAATTAAAATTTTTACTAGTCTCATCCTAAACCCTTGGGGAAAACCTATCATACCTTTAGTAATCCTAAAACCATAGGTTTGTTTTCATCACGAAAATCTAACCTTTGTTTTCTTTTCTTCTCTTCTAAAAAAACCACCCCAGTTAGGATTGTATACTCGGCCACTCTCTTCAAATTCTGTCTTAAGCCAAAAATATAGGATACTTACTCATGCTGCAAAAACCTTGTTAGCATGTCTAGTTAGGATACTGACAAGAAGATTTTGTTACTTAAAGACTTTACATCATTATTGCTTGTCATTATTGAGGAACAACATCAAAGCCTTTTTTCAACCATTGTTGACCCTTTTTACTAACCCTTGTATTTGCATTTTATCTGACCCCTTTGTTCTATCATGCATAGGTTAGCTTAGTTTCTTCGCAAAAACTTTTTGATGAAATGTCTTTATTTCAATGATAATGCTTCACTAGTGTCATTTTCTTTCGCAATCTTGTGTAAATATTGTGTTTAGACATGATTGGGAATACAAACATTAGTTTCCTGTTGCTTTCACATTGTGGTTGGTTTATAAGTTTTGTAATACGTCTCTTCTCTTGCACTTTAAAGAATTATTAATCTTGAGATGAACATGGTGTTTGATCTTGGTTAATAAATCATTGTAGGAATGGAATTGTAAGCATGGAGCTTACAATTTGGTGTAACATTGTTTTGTTTATACCCCTTCCTTTCATTTGCATTTTCACCCCTGCCCAACGTACACTCGTTAGGTTCTCTTTCCTTTTTTTTGCTCCCCGACCATCACCCGGAAATTGAGATATGCATTTGATTTGTTTTGCGGGCATGACGAGTCTCCCGTGAGTTCTCAGCAATTGCAATCAAGATCATTAGTCATCTAAAAGGCTTGAGAAGGAAGTCGCTATTTCCATCAAGATTGGAGCACATGTTCGGAGAAGTACAATAAAAGAAAAGTTAATATTCAGAAGCTCCTTCAAACCCCTTCTTTACAACACATCAAAAATCATTAATTTTGAAGGCTTATACAAGGAGATATGGCGAAACATTGGCGTTGCGTGATCTGAAATCAGCCTTGGACAGATTCCGCGCTGGAGTAAAATGACACAACTCTCTTGTTGAATCCGTTTCATCGTATGATGGCTGATTGGAAAGATAATTTCATGAACTTCAACTTGAAGGGGTTTTTCAGTACATGATATATTCTGAGTAAAATAAAAACTGTGGTGAGTCAGCAACAAGGACGGATCGTCGGTGATGACGAAGGATTGGAATCATGGCTTGATGATAATAAGAAGAAGTTGAAGGACAACTAAGGTAACAAAGGCAAGTGAAGACAATCCTCAAACACATGACAATAGAGAATTACAAACGATTCAAGTTATTCCACACTTAGCAAATGTTAAGCATGGGGGGGGGGATTTGAAGGACGAAAGGAAAAAGGCCACGAAGAACAAGGATCACCTTCACCACAAGATGCTCATCATTCTTTTCCATGCTAAGCATTGTGCTTAAGCATGGGGGAGGCTCTGTGCAGTCCACTACAAGCATCGAAAAGGAGGGTAACTCGCCCTTAAATTTATCTTTATTCATCTCCTTTTAAATGCTTGCACATATATACTTTCAACCATAGACAACCTTTGTATCTATCTCGATCAATAACATGGCTACTAGGAGGGCAACCTAGGTTTGTTTGTTTTATTTTTCAATAAATGAACACCATCTCTTTTGAGCTTACCACGATGATATCATTTGTATGCCTTGCTTATGGAAAAATGATCGAAGTTGTCTTTGTTTTACTTGCATGATGTTTTATATGACATGGCTTTTTGCTCTCTATTAAAGGAACTTAGTGATTAAATACGAGCTCTTTCATTAGTGGAGGTTAAATGACTAATTTTTAAGACCCACATACTTTATGTTGCTCTTTGATTTAAGTTTACGTGGAAAACTTATGCCTTTATTACTTGTTTTATTTGAAATTATTATGCTATCTACATTTGTGAATCTCTTGCAAAGTTCTACCGACCAAAGCCTATATAAATACAAGTACAGCCATGATATAACCTTTTAGTTTGCAAACTTATATTTTGATGAGTTGATTAGGATTGATTTACGTGAGTACGGGACTAAGAAGGCAGTCATTCCTTTGCGTATCTTTCTCATGCTAGCCATTTTGTCCATGCATTAGCTGAGTTTCTACATTGGAAATTTCACAAACTTGACTGAGCATCCACCCTAAACCCAAAATATCTTTGTGTGATTACCTCCTTGACCACAACCCAAATTGAGTATGGATGATCTTTCGACAACATTTCTAAAGATTTTAAAGCAAGATTTTAAGACATATAACATGGAGGGACTCACTTCGATGATCATGTGAGTTTCAACATGGTGGATGCCCTTGAAGATTTCAAAAGATTTATAAAGAGGAATACAAGGATTTTGTACTTCTCTAGCGATAGGTCCCCTCACTTCTACGCTCGGGGACGAGCAATCATTTAAGTATGGACGAGCAATCATGTTGCTTAAAAGTTCGGAGGAGCATAAAAAATGATGAAGAAAAAAAGAAAGAGAGAAAAAAACGAATGAAGAAAAAAAGAAAAGAAGACGAAAAGAAAAAATAAGAAAATAAAAAATAAAAAAAGAAAAATAAAATGCTCCTCGGTTCTTTTTAGCTTCATTTAAATCTTATAGAGCTTTGAAGACAAGTCCATACTCAATCTTTTCCAACCATGTGCAATCCAGATAACGAGAACTTCATTTGTGTCTCGGGATCACCATTGCCACTTGCACATGTCCACCTTTCTAAATGTGTGTGTTCCATCTCTCTTTCTTTCTAACATTTATTTTCCATGGCCTTTTTGACTAGTCTCGGTAATTGAAGGACCTTTTGTGATGCCTAGAGTGGGGGGGGGGTGGGTGGATGCGCCAAATTTCATAAAGCGACGGTTAAAGCACGTGGGTACTACCGACGTGGTGCGGTTCTCTGGGAACTCGTGCCCCTAGGTACAGGTGTACCTCTGCTGACAGTATAATTGACTTAAGCAGATTTGAATTATAACGGGGATTCTGGCAATTCTACTTGAATCAAAGTCTTGGTTAGAGGCTAAGAACCACACCGCAGCCACGAGAGATAAGTTGGATAGCAACCAAATGATGCTAAAAACAAGTTCTAGGGTTAGTTAGAGACAAAGAATTCAAGCAAGCAGGAGACACAAGATTTAATCCGAAGTTCACACCCACAAAGAAGATGCTACGTCTCCGTTGAGGATCCCACAAAGGGAGGCTATCACCAAAGGCCTCTTTTCTCTTCCAACCCCACAAAAGAAGATTGGTGCTCACTAGGAATTCTCCACCAAGGAGAGAGACAATACAAACGATCCGGGTGCACCACAAAGAGGCACTCGCGGGCAACGTCTAGCCGTCTAGAGAAGCAAGCTTCAAGGAAGTAACAAATGCAAACCCAAAGCTCGGAGATGCTTCAAGAGGTGCTCTTGAGAAGGAGATGAACAAAGGGGCTCTCCAAGCTTGTGCCTTTCACTTCACTGAGAAGCACCTCTCTACTCAAACCCTAGCTTAATGGAACCAGGATTAGCTCTAGAGGAGAGGGAAGAGGTGGAGTGAATGCTCGAGTGTTTGTCTCGTGGTTGGTCGCGTGATAGGTGAGGAGGAGAGAAGGGGTTTATATACTAGGCTCAAAAACTAGCGTTCTTTGTCTTCGGAGTGGGCATCCCGGGTACTACGAGCACGGTGTCGGTTCTACGAGAGGTGTTTGGTAATAGTGCGAGAAACTATGGGTGGTACCGTATTTCGGTGTGTCTGGGCCCACAACAAAACTCGCCGATTGAAGCCATATCGGTCGCGAGCCTAGACCGGTACCTACGGAGTGGGAGGTCGCCGACAATCTGAGACGTGCGTCGGTACAACCCAGACGGGAGCGAGAGATTGGGGAAAAGAATAGCAAATGTGCACGTGCCAACTCTCAGCTCTTCTCACTCACTTAGATCAGAGCACTTTTAGCATCTCTTGGCCTATCGGTAGCATAGTACGGTGTTTCCTATACTCAAATTCAAAATTAAAAAAAGAATTAAGCCTTGATCGAGTTGAAAACAATGACTTGAAAATTAGGGGCCTTTGATCAAGCCAGTATGAGTTTCATTCCTGTATACACATACACATCTTGACAAAGCATTAAATACCACAAATTGTGTTTGTCATTATCACCAAAACAATTGGGGCAAGATGCACTTTCCAATCTCCCCCTTTTTTGGTGATTGATGACAACCACAATTTGTTTTTATAAAAGATGTGTGTATTTAACAATTTGAAAATAAAACTCCCCCTAAATGTGTGCTTTGACTTTTATGAAGGCCTCAAATGCCTATCACACACTTGAAGACTTTTCACTCTCATATTGTATACACAAGTGCATAGTGTGATATAGGAACTTCGTGATGCATATGACATGATATACAAATCAATAAAGTGAGAGATAACAAGCATCTAAATAGATGAACAAGGTTCCTCACAAGCACAATTAGGTCTTACAGAATTTAAAAGAGTTCTAGGTACTTCACCAAGCATTACACCACACAAGTTCATCACACAAATAGTTCATACATGTCCATAACACAAGGATAGATAGATGGATAGATATGGAATGCTACTTGTTGATAAATTGTGAGCTCACTCCCCCTTTGGCATCAGCGCCAAAAGAGGAGGCCCTTCAATCATCATAATACGTGCGAGTGAAGCGTGGTGGAGAGTCATCGGCCGTCGTCGGTCTCACCACCACCAAAGGTCATCGTCGATCGGCGGGGGAGCTGCATATCCTTGGAGAATCAGCCACTTCGTAGATCTCCCCAAGGGTTGTAGAAGTTTGGTGGAGGAGGAAAATCCATATTCCATGAAGACGAGAGTGCTCGATGTTGTGTTGAGCGAGCAATGCCTTTTGACGCATCTCCAACTTGATGAGCTGCTCATCCAGCGTCTTTGCCAGGTGTGCACGAATCTCTTGTGCATTGTGCTTTCCACATTGAAACAAGCAAAGAGGCCTTGAGATAGAAAGTTGAATATACTCTTCTTCTTGCGGGGGGAATGGTGCCTCTAGATGCGGGATGGCCCACGAGAAGACGAGGTGTGCCTGGGAAGATGGGCCAGGAGGTGCCACCCACGGGAGCGGGCGTGAGGAGGGCATGCTTGCCCAACTTGAGAAGACGCTCAATGTTGCCCTTGTTTGGCTTGTACCAAGAGTGAGACTTGTCGGGGAGAATATCAACCCGAATCACCTCACAAATCATCTTGAAGATCAAGGAGCATATTGGCAACTCTTGTTGGCGGACACGAACACAAAATATTTTCTTCCCAAATGAAGTTAAAGATGCTAAAGTCCTCTTTCCCCGATTACCATCCTCTGAGAATCTCTTTGGCCACATTGGAGATGTTGGTGTTGTCGCCGATCTTAGGGTGAGTATAGAAAAAGTTGGTTCAACATCCTATGAAATAGGTTTCATCCCATGTGTCCCAAACTCCACCTTTCCACGCCACAGAATCATAAATGAAAGCCATCTCAACAATCGACGGGAACTCCCCACCATGAAGCTTGGGGCAAGCAAGATCCTCCTCACAAAACCAAGGATTTGAGCAAATCGCTCATGAGACGGAGAGGGGCTTGCCTTGGAGGAGCCAATGGAAGGTCCTTGTCTCACGACGGATATAGAGATTGGCATAGGGTGGGCAACCACTTCTTCATTTCAATCATAGTTGATTGCCATCCGTTGGTCATCCCCTTGGCATGGCGGATATCAATAGCATCATTGGTAAGCGGGATGTTGAGTGACCTAAGAAGCTCCCAATTGATAGACTTCATATCCACGGTCAAGTGATCCTTGCTAAGGATAACGGACTCATACCAATACGCATTAAGCTTAAGCCAAAATAGGATGTACGCATCAAATTCCTTTTGCCAAGGGCGGTCGGGTACACTCTCCTTGTACCGTTGTGTGACCCCCTTGTGTAGTCCACCATCTTGACAATTCCCCATTTTGAGTAGCCGAATGAGGAGGAATAGATGACGCCGAAGGATGAAGGATGAGAGGGTGTCCAAAGAGATGTCCTCATAATCATCATAGTGATCATCGGGTTGGTGAGCTTTGTACGAGCACGATGACCTTGTCACAGGTGGAGCGGCGGAGCGGTGGTGGATTGAGTACGACCACATCCACGAAAGGGAGGTTGAGCTAGCTCCCACTTTCCTCTTACTTTGAGTGAGAGGAACATCATCTTCATCGGAGCCTTCACGAACACGCGAGGCACGACCCACACGGAGGATAAGACATGTGTGCATAAGATGCATGTGTTTGAAGATGGGAAAATAATGGCTTGATTCAAGGGAGGGATGCTCATATCGGCACCCCACGGTACTGCGACACGGGGTCGGTTACACTACGTGGAGGGGTCGACTCCGAGCACAATCCCTTGAATCTGGGAGTTTTGTCCAACCAAAAGCTACGAAATCATGGGTACATGTTCTAGGATGGATAAAACAATGATTCCCTAAAGCATTTCCTCTAGAAACAACTACATTGAGAGATCGATCGACGGAGATTTGAATGAATACCTTGAGAAGTTTCCCGCGCGAATCGACGAACTTCCGACGAGGATCGGATGTTCCGGAGGATGGGGAATCGAATGGAGTGGCTAGATTAACTATTTCACGGTTGGATTTTGGAAATCCCCACATGGATTGAGCAAGACGAGAATGGAGTTGCGGCTCTAACGGTTGAAAGGAGACTTGGAACCCTGGTTACGAGCGCGAGCCTATTTTATAGCCAGTGGCCGGTTATCGGTAGTACCGACATGGCGTCGGTACTGCGAGTCGGTGGGCGAGCCTTCGGTATGCGGGAACTCGTCGGTTCTGCGGGGAGTCGGTAGTAAGGCACGGCGCCGGTTCCTGCGAGTGAAACCCCCGAGAAAACTCAACGGTGAGCTCTTATCGGTACACAGGCACGAGGGTGTCGGTTGTGCGGCTTGATTTACCGGATTTTGAGATGGATTGAAGAACTTAGATTGAGTTTGATAGAGAGAGGGAAGTATGGACATGTGAGAACCCCGCAGGAGTTGGTGACTAGTCACAAACAACCGATCAAAGCTATAGTCACCAATCACTATGCAAAGATCCAAAGTTTTGTAAGACACACACAAAGAAAGAAAATAAAACTTATTTTGCTTCTATCTAGGCAACAAACAAGTTTATGTGCAAAAAATCAAGGCAAGTTACGAGAATCTAAGATGTTTAGCTCACTCCTCAAAGCACAAAACCTATGCTCGTCGAGAGGCTTGGTGAAAATGTCGGCAAGTTGCCTTTCGGTGCAAACATGCCGTAAGCAATGTCACCCTTAGCTTCATGATCCGTAGAGAGTGGTGTCTAGTATCTATGTGCTTTGTTCTAGAGTGTTGGGCTGGATTGTTCGCTAGTTTGATAGCACTCATCATTGTCACACAAGAGTGGAATCTTACTAAACTTGCAACCATATTCACTCAACGTTTGCTTCATCCACAAGGAGTTGTGCACAACAAGCACGTAGCCACATATTCGGCTTCGAGTGCATTGCACAAAGCAAGCGAGTTTTGCTTCTTTCGCTCCATGACACAAAAAAAGAGAATACGAAATTGGCAAGTCCCGGTGGTGCTGCTTTCGATCTACCTTACAGCGGCATGGTACGAATCGGAGTAGCCAAGTAGATCAAAAGTGGGCTTTTGAAGTTAGGTTAGGAGTATGAACCAAATATCCTAAAGATTCTCTTAATGGTCCATGGATCTCCCAAACGGCTTGTCTCGAGGAAAGCGTCTGGGAAGATGTGAAGCATCCCTTTAGGGATGCGTACCCCAAAACTTGGGTCCTCAAACAAACTAAATCACGGAATCGAATCACCAATCGAACACAACCAAAAAACCTAGGTTCCAACCGAAATCCTTCAATCGTGAGGCCTAACTCGAAGTTTGAGGGATCAAGATCAAGCACAAAGATGCATGAAGCAACTATCCATGATTCCCACTCAACAAATCCGAGCCCAAACACTGTAACGTAAGGAACAAGCCACGCACGAAAAACTCGACTAAAAATAGCCTAAAAAAGACAAGAAAATCCAACGATCTACAAAACCGACGCAACCATGAAAGCTTCTATTCACTGAGGTCGTACTCTACAAACGCGAGGAAAAATCTAACCCTAGAGAGCAAGGAAATGAGAAGCACCGGATGGATGGTTTGCCCGGTAATCCTAGAGCTAATATATATGAGTTCCCTCCGACCCCCTGCAAAGATCACACTACTCCTTAGCAATTAAGTTGTGATACAACCCCTTCGTGGGGTAAATAGGTCATGTAGCACTCCTCATCGCACGGCCATGTCATCGCCGGGGCACCGCATCCTCCCGATGCAAGCCCCGGGATCCCGCTACGCGTCCGCCGGCATCGAAGCTCTCAACGCGCCCCGATCCCACCCGCCGAGCCTCCGGTTTTGTGGCTCAACTAAGTAACCCGATGGCTTTCTCTCGGCTGACCTCCGTAAACCCCCGTGCTTGTTCGCTTCGGGGTTGTGAGCCGCCACCCTATACCGCTCCGATCGACAATTTCGTTTTTGCTTTTCTAGCCACCATGTGGTCCTCACTTGACCCCCGCCGTCACCAATGTTTCCGAGTCAAGCCTACTTGTCTCTCCACTCCTCTGAGGCCCCCCGCAAGCTAGACCATTCTCCCATCACTCTTCACCGCACTAACGCAAGTCAAGCCGCAACCCGCACCTACAATACTCGGCCAAGAGTCGGGGTCCTACACCACGTTGTGAATCACTCATCACAGCCGTGAGTTTCCATCCACCGGCCTGACCTCTTTGTTCTCTTCGGGAAAAGATTCCATTTGAACCATTCATCGGGAACTCCTTCTTGACATGCTGAGTTGCATAGTGTCGTGAAATGCTTTATATGTCTATATGGGTTCTCCGTATCCATCCCTTCAAATGGGTTTGTCGCCGCCATCTCGATGATCCTAGCTTCGATTTCATACTTGGTCGCTTCGAGCTTCGAATCCGACTCTTGTACCTTTATGTCTTCACATCGAGGACGAGCGTAATCCCTTAGCGATTTCTTTAGTTCTTCCACGGGGTGGCTGACAAATGCCATCTAAACAACAAAATAAAAATAAAAACAAAACAAAACAAAACAAATTGGTTTTCTAGGTAATAGGGGTTAGATGTTAGCAAAAAACGATAAACTAAATCTAAACCAAAATTAGATGCAAAACCAAATGATGTGAACTGCCTTGCTCCCTCTAGCCATGGCGCCATAAAAGGGGACTTGTTGATAAAACTAGTATTCAACTACGATCCGCAAGCATACTCTGACCTACACCTTTTCACTACCTGGGATTCCCTAGGTTCTTATCAATCCGCAGAGCAAGGGGATTAGACGCGTTTGATCTAGCACTACTCACTAACTTATCCAAACCCTAACCTACGGTTAATCTAGAGAACAACTATGCTACACTAGAGAGAACGATTAAACCAACAAGATATGTAAAAGACACTTGCCCAAGGGTCTACGATACTTGAACATGCAATCACTTAAGAAATGAAAACCGATCTAATCTATTGGGGGTTGTGACCACGGTTTCGCCCTTTCCCTCCCCCCGTACGGTCACTACGCGTTCGTGACTAGACCTATGATGGACACGACGTATTGAATGGATCCAAGGGAGCATTGAGGGGCCCCCTACACAACATGGTAGCTAACCTTAACAATAAAGCTTCTTCAATACTAGATGATTGATAGATAACCAACAAAGTAATTACTACATCTCAAGTTCGATTACAACCCTACGGACAAATGATAAGATTAGTAGATTACCCCATAAAGGTGCTAGGCATAGCACCGTTGGTCATGATGGCGATGCTTCCGACAAGGTTCTCTTCCCTCCACTTGTGGGTGCTTCCTTTTGGTAGATGATCCTTCTCGCGAACGATCTCCCTCCTTTGCCTCTCTCTAGCCTTTGGGACGGCCTCTGGGCGAATGGGCTCTCTCTCTTTGAATGGCGGCGCTCCACGTTCTTAGGCTTGAAGGAACCACACTCAAGAAAAATGGGGCCGAACCGACCTCGAGGTGGGCCGCAGCCTGGCCAGCCCGGGGCCGACGCCCAGTCCATCTGGTCACCGGCTGCCGCCCCTTCGCTCCCGTGGGTCCTCATGTATTTATGCACTTTGCCCCCCGTTTGCATTAATTTGACAATGTCATCCTCGCGTCCAAGATGGAGGTTTTCCTTGCATGAAGTTTGGTCTATTACGCTTCAATCCTCGGGGATGTTCCTTTGTAACATTTCGGTCCTTGCCATCTTTGGCAGTGATTTCATCAAGCTCTCAAACACGAACGGGACTCCTCAATTGCTCGTTTGAACTTGTTGTGTCTCCGTCCTTTTTTTAGTATCATTGTGTCTCCGTCCTTTATGTCCATGTTTTCCTAAAAAACGTAACACTTCCAAATGCATACACAAATATGAACTTGTTATATCATTAGTGTGCCTAGTGGCGGGTTAGTTCCATAATCAAATCCAAACCAAAGTGTAATAAACATGTTTGGTGTACCAAAATACACCATCAATAGCACCCCTGTCAGCAAGACCCTCGAACTGAAGTACGAATGACGACTAGGCATGGACGCTGCTGGACGACCCTTGAGGCTACACCCCGGCGGGTACGAAGAGCCACAGCGATGCCTGGGAGAGCCAAGATTTGCCAGGACCTCCGTCATGTAGCAGGCACTACACGCCGGTACTGCAAGCACTTTACGAAAAACCATGCGGCACGTTTGTAAGACGCCTCCCCTTGGCCTATAAAAGGAGGAGGAGGTCGCCTGACCGTGGGCACCACATCACTTTCAGTCGTGCTCACGCACACACATTCACCTGATATTGGCACTTCGCGTCAATCATCTAGTAGGGACTTGGAGGCTTCTCCTCCTCTCCCGCCTCTCTTGTAGTCCGCTTGCAATACAGCGCGCACCCGCAACCTGCTGGACGTACGACCCCATGGCCGGAACCAGGATAAACTCGTGCCCCTGTGTTGCCTAGCAATCACCATCGAGAGACTGATCACGGCGCAGCTCACTAGTTAGTGTCGGGACTAATCCTAACACCGACACCGTTGTTGCCACACCCGGAATCGGCGGGATCCGCGTCGTGGGAGGAGGTTGCCCGCCCCTCCTGCACGGGAGCGGAGGGCGCACGTCACCCTAGCGGAGCTCGAGCGGCCGCCCAACGGAGAAGCTCCTCGCCGGCGGCCGCATGGCAAGTGTGCCGCAGGAGGCACCTCTCCCCGCTTGTGCCACTCCTTTCGCTCCACCCCCGCGCCCCCGCCTCCTCCGCCGCGTGGTGCCCCGGCCGGGGGCGCTCTCGCCCGCCCGTGGCCGCGGGAAGCGGCGACCCATGCCGCCGTCGAGCTCCAGCGCCCAGCCGCGGGGAGCAGGAAGCAGCGATTTGTGTGATCGGGGAGAAAAGTAGGTGAAAGGATAAGCTTTGGTGTGGGACCCGCTCATGTGGATGTAGATGGAATGTGTGTTGCGGAGGCACATGGGGGCGTGTGATTTTTACTGGTGCGTCCGGACGTCTGCGTTGGAGCATTTCCGAAAACATATAGGAGTACAATTTTTCAATTATGAACCCATCACATAATTATTTGAAATCCTGAAATAACTAAGTTGCAATAATGCACTTATTTGGCAACGTGCATTATTGCAACTAACCAGCAGACATGACTCCAATCCTGGCTTCGTCATCGTCACACCACACTCTTCGCTATAGCTTGCAGCGGGGTAGCCATAATCATCGTCAACCCGAGGCTCTCCGACATGTCCACGCCATTCTCCTTGATCTCCGGTGGGAGCTTCCACTCGAAGCGGTGCATCAGCGATCCGAGCATGGCGTGCAGCATCCTGGTCGCGAGCGGCAGCCCGAGGCAGACACGCCGCCCGGCGCTGAACGGGATGAACTCGAACTCCGTCGTCCCCAAGAAGCCGGCCTCCTCCTCAGGCCGCATCGTCAGGAACCTCTCCGGCATGAACCTTTCCGGCTCAGGCCACGCCCCGGCGTCGCGGTGCACCGCCCAGAGATTGACCAGCACGGTGCACTCCTCAGGCACGGCGAGGCCATGGATCTCCACCGCCCTCTCAGCCTCGTTGGGCACCAGCGGCACCACCGGATGCAGCCGGAGCGTCTCCCTGATGACTGCTCGGAGGTAGGGGAGACGTTCGACGTCGGAGTGCTCCACGACGTGTGCCTTGGACCCGAGAACCCTCCTCAGCTCTTCCTGAAGCTTGCTCATGGTGCCTGGGTGTTGTAGTAGCTCTGCCATTGCCCACTCGATTGTGCTAGAAATTGTGTCGACGGTCGCCAGAAATATATCCTGCAATAGCTATGTTAAATATGCGATCGACTAGAAGATTTTTTTTTAGAATCACACGATCGACTAGAGATTAAAAAAAAACTGCTTCCTAGTTAAAAAAATGGGTGCGCATGGGGCGCACGGTGGCCACCGTGCGCACCTCCGTGCGATGCCCTCCATCCGTGATCTGACGCCCAGTCGCCCCATGCTGCTCGACGCCCCCTCTCCCTCGCTCACGTCGGCTCCACATCACAAGGCCACCGCGCTCGGCTCCCCTCCCTCGCTCAGGCTCTTCCAAAAAAAACATTGAAACACTCACATTTTTTGCACTCTGTACACTCAGAACAAAATCTTTGGTTTCATTATTGAAAACCAACCAGCTGACAGCGGTCAAATCACGTGTAGCGCACAAGAGCTGCATCTTCCAGTGACAGGAGCTTCTGCAGAACAGCGTTCATGCTCGGCCTCCTATTGGGATCGTCCTCCAGACACGACACGACCATCTCCAGCATTGTCGCCGCCTGCAAGTGGCTGAAATCACCGCGCAACAGAGGGACGATCAATTCCTCCATCCACAAAGCCCTCTCATCGTCGCTCTTCATCTTCACCTCGAGCCAGGCGACGAGCCGCTGCAAACCCATGCGCACATCCTCTTCGCTATCCCTGCCGACCACGCCCACCACCCAGTCGGCTCCCCTCCCTTGCTCAGGCTCACGTCGCAGACACACATATGCAGAGGTGCGCAGGGTGGCCGCGATGTGCACCATATGCACCCAATTTTCTTCCTTTCCTACAGCGCATCCGTGTGCCTCGTTCCATCAAAGTTAAAGTTAAGGCACACATATGCAGAGGTGCGCAGGGTGGCCGCGATGCGCACCATATGCACCCAATTTTCTTCCTTTCCAACAACCGCTCCGTGTGTCTCCTTCCCTCAAAGTTAAAGTTAACATCAATTATATTCCCTAAACTCCTCTGTAATATGGTCAAATGATAAATATTTGCTTTCTAACCATTTCACATAACAAACTAATTTTACAACGAAACTGGTTAGGGAGAGTGGTCTTCAACTTTTTCTGACAATCGTGTGCGCTAGAAATTATAAAATATATTACTTTACGTGTAGCGTACATATAAATATTATATAGGAACTCTACAAAAGCATATTGTTCTCAGGGTTCAAAGTTTTAAGTTCCTAAGAACAAAATTATAAATTCTTAACCTTAACTAATTAAAACATCTTAAACTTTAAAATTACGTTAAAGCATCGGTGAAAAAGTCCATTTTACTCCCCTCACTTACCCACTTTGTCGCTTAACCTGTGAACAAAATCTATGCTCATTTTATTTCCCCAAACTATTTCATTTGATCCAATTTACCTCTAGATTTCTCTTTTTTGCTTTTCTATGTATGACTTCAATTTTGAGTTCAAATTTTTTGAGCAGATACAAACCATGGTGTTTTATGTCAATAAATTATACTAAAATTTTCATAATTATTTTGATAGGTTAGAAATTTTTAATACAAAATTAATCTTAGATTTACAAAATTATACAAAAAGTAATTATAAAAAAAATCTAATATATTTTTTAACATAGAGCATTGTGTTATAAGTCAACCGGTAAAAATCTGAAATTGAAACACAACTTGTAAACAAAGAAACAAAAAAGACAAATCTAGATAAGAGGTAGATTGGACAAATAAAATAGTTCGGGCGAGTAAATTGAGCTCAAAATTTGCTTAGGAGGTTTAGTGGATAAAGTAAGTAGGTGAGGGGAATAAAATAAATTTTTTCATTAAAATAAGTCTTTTAGGTTGTGTTGTTTATCGCCACATGATCTTCTAGTAGTTTTGTTTGAAAACTTCAAATACATGACCAAGTGATGCTGTTTTTATGTTGTATATTCATGATTTGACAGTATTTAAGTTATTTTGCAGTAAGCTTATAATCCCTCCATCTATGTATGCATACAGAAACTTTAGGAACCAAAAACCTTAAGCTCTCAATCACCGTCATTCATGTTAACTTTAACCGAAGAAAGGTTAGATTTTTTTTTTGTCACGTGAACAATAAAGCTATTTTAGTCACGAGAGCAATAAAGCTGTGATTTTCGTACTGTAACGTACCATTCATTCTCGTCTTCGGTGTCCTTGATGCATGTCGTACGTGTTGTGACAAATAAACGTAGAATTAAAAGCACACAGCCTTGTGAACGTGTGTACGCAAGAAATATACCGCGTGCGCTTTGCATACCGTGAGAAATGTTCGTATCACATCTCTGTTGATGGTCACCACGCCGTCCTCCTTCCCCTCCTCCGACATGTCGAGCATTACGTCTAGCAGGTCCTTCTCGCCCGACCTGCTGCCGCCAGCTTCATCGTCCCGCCGACCCCGCATCCGTCGCTCGACCTGCTCGTCTATCATCTGGTAAACCATCGCCACCCGCCTGGCGAAGCGGCGGCGCACGCCCTGGAGGTCGGCTGCGGCGAGCCCCGGGAAGAAGTCCGAGACGTTCGGCTTCAGGGACAGCGCCACGGCCTCCCGCGCGGCGTCGTGCAGCACGCGCGCCGCCACCGCGTCGTCCAGGCCCGCCGAGAACATGGCGCGCCACTGCAAGTCCATCATCGCGGCAAACGCCGCGCGGCCGACCTCCACGGTGCCCGCCGCCGTCATTCCCGACACGCGGCGGACGAGGTCGAGGACGGCGCCCCGCAGCAGCGGCCGCAGACGCTCGCCGTCGAGCCGCCTCGCCGAGAGCAGGTGCTCGGTCCCGATCCTGCGCAACGCGCGCCACCTGCGGCCCGGCGGGAGGACGAAGACGGAGTTGGCGGCGTGGCCCAAGGCGAGCCACGCGTCCGGCGGGCTGCGGCCGGTGAGGCTGCCGTTGTGCGTCTGGAGGACGTCGCGGGCGGTGGACGGGGACGAGGCGACGACGGCGACTAGCCTGCCTAGGCGGACCGTCATGAGGGGGCCGTGGCGTCCGGCAAGGCGTGCCAGGGAGCGGTGCGGCAGCTCACGCGCGACGTCGAGGAGGTTTCCGATGAACGGGAGCGGTGTGGGACCAGGGGGAAGCCGCCGGCTGCGGTCGGCGATCAGCTGGAACACATAGGTAGAGATGAAGATGATCAAAAGCGAGGATATGCATACGAAGAAGAAAGCCATTTGTTAAAAAAACTGTCTGATTTAATGATTAGGGTTCTTGTTTTCCTGCGAGTAGCACACAACCTCCTCTGGACGAATTTATAGAGGGAGCTCAGATATTTTGGAAGGTACTCCAGCACACCAGACACCATCGTTGTCTTATCGGATTGAGACCCTCTGCAGTCGATTGAGGCTGCCGTGTGAGCCCGATCAGCGCCAGAGCTAGCCCGCGTGCAGTGACAGTTGCAGAGAGAAGTCAAGTGCAGAGGAGCGTCTCCCGTCTTATTATCTGCTACCTTTGCACGAACGAGTGCGACTTCCAATCAAGATACTATTGCCATATTGCTTGCAGGAAATTTAGTTTCGCCATATTTTCCCATTTACTTAACAATGCTCACAGTATTTTCACTCAAAAAAACTTACTCACAATATTTGTCCATCAAGTACTGTATTGCCATATTTCCATCATATGCCCCCAGTTTTTTCATTATTTTTGTGGGGGCACATACCCTAAACTCACTGTATAGTAAGTTGTTGCGTATTGTAAAATTATTGCCTTGTACATTTCCATCATACTACCCTTAGCATTTTGATTATACTTGCGGGGCATATACAGTTAACTCACTGTAATGCAGTCAAGTTGTTGCATACTACTCCTTCCGTTCCAAATTTTAATTGTCGTTTTGACTTTTTTAGATAAATTTCGTTTATTATGTATATAGACATAAGTATATATCTATGTGCATAACAAATGAAATGTATCTTAAAAATCAAAACGACAAGTAATTTGAAACGGAGTACAATAAAATTAATGTGAAGACAAAACTGGATTAAAAAATATACATACCCCCATCAGGTCATCAGCCACGTTTATCACCTCAGTGTATGTGGCATCATGTCGCCCACGTGTTTTTTGTTACCTCAGTGAGCGGGACGGAGACACCTTAACTCTTTGTTAATTTTTTTATTAGGGTGTGGTTTGTTTGCTCCGGCTGCAGGAAAAATTCCTCAGATACGGTGCCCCGTCATGCATGGTGATGTTATTGTGCGTTCGTCATCACTGAAGCCGTCATCACTCATCAGGCTGAAGTAGCCAATAATTGACATGCTTTCAGTCACCTTGGTGTTCTCTCTCGCACTCAGCGCTCGCCGCCTCTCCCTATCCTCGCCCTTGAGCTGTCCGAAACATGAACCGCTTGTTTGGTTGCAGAACCGGTGGGTTGGGTTGGCTCTAACTTTTGTTTTTGGGACGACTCCAACCTTTCTCATATTTGGTTGCAAAGGTTTGGTTGGATTCGCTCCGACCTGTTTTTCTGTTTGGACGGAGGAATTGCTATGGATGGATTTAACAGCGTTAATGCATGATTGGGTTGCGCTTTTCATCAGGAACCCTAGCCTTTCTTGTAACCAATCAAGCCCAGATCCACAAAATCTTCTCTCTAGCACTTTTACATCAGGAACCCTGCAAGAGAAATCAAATTGATTTTCACCCTTTCTTCTTCCTCAAGAGCGGACGACGGCTCTGACGTTCGGTGGCGCCGACGATTGGCGCGGCGTAGGGCTCATCCAAGGTGGGGAATGAAGAGAGGAGAGCAAGGGAAAATCGTAGGTCTCCTCACCAGCGGCGGAGACGGACTGGAGCGGACGGATTTCGGACGGTGGTGGTGCTCCAGTGGCGGAACGACCACGGGGATGGCCGATTGGTGTGCGGCTCGGTGTTGCAGACCTCCCGGTGGCGACAGACCGCTCCAGCTCCGCCCCTCGACGTCGAATCAAGCGACGACCGACGTCGCTCCGCTCGGCGCTTGGTCTGGCGGCGGCGCTGCGCAGGTCTCGGTGGCGCAGGGTGACCTCCGCCGCTGCCCCACGCGTAGACACCCCACCGCCCAGCGCGCCCTGCCCCCAGCTCCGGTGCCCAGTACGCATTGCCACCAACAACTAGCGACGGAAGAGAAACGGAGACGAGCGAGGAGACGAAACCCAGCTGGGTTCGCTCCGTCCGCCAAATTTCAGCGGACGGAGTGAACCCGCATCTGGGGCGAATATTCGCTCCCGGGTCGGCTCCGTCCTTGCCGCTTCCCAAGCAAACAGCGCAAAAACGGGTTGGCTCTGTCCGGGTTGGACTTATTCACTCAATCAAACACACGGGAAGGGCATCTGGAGGTCATATGTATTGGTGCTGAAAGGGATTCTCACGAGGCACGGAGGGGAACACTCGTGCGTGGTGGCAGGGCACAAGCATCTACTACCTTCAGGTTGCAAGCCAAGATATCTCTACTCACTATTAAGTGTGAACAGATCAGCTAGTGCATAGATGTCTTGTTGAAATATTAGGCAAATTTCCTGACTAAAACCATAATATAAATCATGAAGAATTGAACAATTAGATTAAGCATACGTTGAAAGCTAACTAGATACAATCTTATATCACAGTTCATGGCAACTAGTGTAAGCACAACTCGTACACTAGACAGATTAAACATGTTGATTAATAAGAACAACAAGACTGGAACGCAAGAATAATACCTGCTGCTGGAATTCGTAGATGACAACGTGATTGAGAGATTCCCGAAGGTGAAGCTGAGATCGTCTCGGTCGTTGTCACTGTCATTGATTAGTGGCGGCGGAAGACTTTGATTAGGCTGACGAAGATGACGCCGGGATGCAGCGCCCCTGGATCTTGCAGGAAGACGAGCCGTGACGAATATCGGGAGCAGTCGCGCGAAGAGCGCTTCCCAAAAATCTTATTCGTCTTCTCCCAGTGCAGGATCGCAAAGACTTTGGTTTCGGAGACCTACTCATCCGGCCGCAGGTGCACGCGAACGATCAGGCTGGAGTCTTGGCAATGGCGGCGCAACAACAAGAAGAGGCAAAAACCCTAGCTGTTGATTTGATACGTTTTAGCGTGGCCGGTGGTCTGTTTATATTGTCTGTGAAACCGACCTCGTGAAACACAATCACGATTAAGACTCTGAGTTGAGGCCATTTAGGACTCAGCAAACCAATAGACTAACAACTAAATTTTCAAAAAGAGACTACACTCCCGCAAGGTGAGGAGCCGGATTTCGGCGGGCCATTCACATAGGTGCCGCGCGCCCGCGCCCAGCCCGGCGAAGCGAGGCGAGCGAATGCACGTGTGTGGACTTCCTTTGTAAGACTATCCACAACGGTTTTCTTAATAGAGGCTGCACGAGCAAAATAAGTGATCGACCGACACCGTAGCTTGCTCCGCGCTCCCTTATGCACGTACCGTTGGGGTTTGATACCGCCGTAAAGTAAATTTTGGTATGTTCGTGTGTTTGATCCGATGGTTGGGCTTAGAGACGTCGGGGTTATACTCGTTCGGGCCACCGTGGGGATGCCCTATGTCTAGTTTGAATAGATGTTCTATATGCCCACGGGGGCTTGTAGTAGGGAGTACAAGCTTAGGTCAAGAGAGGGAGAGTGTCCCAAGTCTCTGGATGTGGTTCGAGCTACGAGTGCTCGATCGGTGAATGTGGTGTGTTGTTGGTCTTGTTTGCTATGTTCCATCTCGTCGTTTACGGTGCCGGCCTCCCCTTTTGTAGTTCAAGGATGGCTGGTGTACAAGGGTTAAGATGGTGAAATGACGTCCTACTACAGTGTTGCAATAGTGCCAGAATAGTGCTGAAACAGTGTCACACCGTGGGCCTTCATCTCCTGTTGGCGTCGTACGCTGTGCTAGCCATGGAAGCCTCTCTAGGGCGGCGTAGTCGTGGCTCCCTATCCAAGGTGGCTTCTCATGACCGCGTCGGTATGGTTAAGTCGGGCTTCTCGTGCAAGCCTCGACCTTTCCTTTGATATCCACTAGGTCGGGTCTCGTTGTTCGATGTCTTGTAGGTGAAGGATTCGTGTGCCCTTTGCCACTATTCATTATCCAGGTGATGGGACGGTGGGGCCGTCCGCTTCCCATGCCGGGGAAAATCTCATGATGGCCTGACCATTTGACAGGGCAAATCTGCCCGCCTCGCTGCTCCTGCACGTCCCGAGCAGCGCGGGGCAGCTTACGCCATGTTGCAGCCCTCCCCCTAGGGGCCCCTGCCGAGGAATTGCAGCGGAAGGAACATTAGGTCGTGCGAGGCAGAGCCTGTCGGTGTGGAAAGTAGTCCCAATACTAACTAGTGATATGCGCTGAGATCGGTCTCTCGATGGCTGGTGCTAAGCAACAAGGAGGCACGAGTTTATCCTATTTTCAGCCGCGGGGCCGTACGTCCAGCAGGTTGGTGCTCGTGGCACTGTATTCCAATGCACCATGGTGCTCGTAAAGGGGGGCTACAAGCGTGACAGGAGAGGAGGAGAAGCCTCCAAGTCCCCGCTAGGTGATTGAGGCGACTGCCAATATCAGAGGAGCAATCATGCGTGCGAGAATGTGCGAGAGAGTTGTTATCCCGATGCCCGCGGCTGGGTGGCTACCTCCTCCTTTTATAAACATGGGGAGGCGTCTTACAAGTGTGCCGTGCGATCTTATATACAGTGTCATGGCACCAGCGTGCAATATTTATGAGTTGAAGGTTGTCCCGACGAATCCCGGTCCTTGCACATGTCGTGTTGACTCCCGTGCCTGTCTAGAGGCGGCTTCGAGGGTGGCCCTGACGGCACCCGCGTCTGGTCATCGTATGTACACTGATTCGAGGGTCTAGCTGACGAGGGAACTTGGGCTGCACAGCGGCCGGCGTGGCGGCGTTCTGTCAGCATAGGTTCCCATAGTGTCGGGGGTGGCTCTGCAATGCCCAGGATGGCGGCATAGCGCCGGGGATGGCCGCACAGGGTCGGAGGTTACGGAGGGGACGTGCCCCGTCCGCCTTACATCACGGCGCCGCCCTGGACGGGCGCCGAGTTGGTGCGCCCCTCGAGGGTGTTGCTGTCCCTTTTCGAGGGGTGCGGCGTGGAGGAAGGTCGGGAGTAGGTGGCACAGTGCCAATGAATGACACCAGCCATCCCGCACAGCACCTATACAGCGTCGGGGATGGTTGCACAGTGGTGGGTTGTTCGAACAGCACCGAGATCGGATTCCCAGACTGTGTCAGGAGATCGGCATGGCGGGGATTTGCCTTTGACCTGGGCTCCCGCGGCGTGCCAGAGCATTTAATGCTCTGGTCGGGGGAGCAGGTGGGGCACCGTGGGTTGAGGGAGGCCTCGAGCGAGGCGGAGACTCGCTTGAGGGGCCGAAACCCTCGAGCGAGGAGGACGCTCGTCTGAGGGGCCAGGGCCCTCGAACGAGGCGGAGGCTCGTTCAAGGGGCTTCGCGCCCTCGAGCGAGGCGGAAGTTGTCGCAACGCGGCGACCGACCCTCGAGGGAGACAGAGGTTTCTCAAGGGCTGCGGGTATAGTTGGTGGGCCGCTGAGGCTATTAGGTCGTGGGCTTTATTTGAGTTTGTGTCGTGGCTAGCTCGAGGAGTGATTTGTGGCTACTGTTAATCCTTTCTTAGGAAAGGGTGATTTCCCCCGTAGTTAGGGGACCAATATGGCTGTCCCTTGAGGACCGGAGCATCCGAGGACTGGTGGATGGTTTCTCCTGGCTGTGATGAGTGATTGACAACACGGTGTGGACTAACTCTTGGCCGAGTATTGCAGGTGCAAGTTGCGACTTGATTTGCATTGGTGCAGGTGAAGAGCGAGAGCAAAAGGTCTATGCCTTGCGGGGCCTCCGAGGAGTGGAGAGACAAGTAGGCTTGGCTCGAGGGACCCGGTGGCCAGCGGGGTCAACTACAGGCCGCATGGTCGCAAGAAAAGAAAGATGAAGTCATGGACAGGAGCCGGTGCAGGGTAGCAGCTCACGACCGGAGTCTGCACGCGAGGTTTGCGGCGGTTCACCACAAAACCGTCGGGTTACTCGGTTGAGCCACAAAACCAAGATTGGAGGCTTGGCGGACGAAAACAGGATCCGGGCGCGCCGAGAAGCTTCGATGCCGGCGGACACGTGGCGGGATCACAGGGCTTGCGTTGGGAGGACGCGGACTGCGGTGATGACGTGGCCGTGCAATGAAGAGGAGTACCACATGACCTATTTGCCCCTGAGGGGTTTGTATCAAAACTTAAGTGCTAGGGGTAGCTTGGTCTTTTGCCCAACCCGGATGGACTCATATATATTAACTATAGGGTTTTTGGGCAAACCATCCTTCCGGACTGCTTCTCATTTCCTTGCTCCATAGGTTTAGATTTTTCACTCATTTGTAAAGAATGTGACCTCCGAGTGTATGGAAGCTTTTAAGGTTGCGTCGATCTCCTTCTTGTACATCGTGTGATATTCGTGTTTTTTTCGAGCCATTTTCGTTAGATTATCATGCACGCCTCGTTCCTTCTATTATGTGGTGTTTGGGTTCGGATTTGTTGGTGGGGATCATGGATAGTTGCCTCGTGCATCTTTGTGCTTGATCATGACCCCTCAAACTCCGAATTCGACCTCTGATTGAAGGATTTCAGTTGGAACCTTAGGTTTTGGTAGAGCTTGGTTGCGATTCGATTCCCGGCGATTTAGTTCGTTTGAGGACTTAAGTTTTGGGTCATAGCATCCCCTAGGGACACTTCACATCCTCCCTAAATTCTTCCTCAAGAGCTCAAGCTGTTTGGGAGATCCATGGACGGATAGGTGCTTCGGTGTTTGCGGTTCTAGGCTCGGACTGCTGTTCCCGTGCCTGGCGGACTGTCCGCGGGGGGTAGACGGACTGTCTGTGAGGAGCTTTTCAGTCGGGTGTTCTTCGTGTTCTTCACGTGTTCTTGAGCGCTTTCGTTTCGATCCGCTTTGTCAGTTGTTTTGGCCGGGAGGGGTTTTGCGGACTGTCCGCTTGAAGGTCGCGGACCGTCCGCGTGGCACGAGTTTCTCGTAGACCGTCCGAGGACAGGGCACGAACTGTCTGTTTTTCTGGGTGCGGTTCTGGAGGTTCGGTGTCCATTTTTAGACTATCCTCCCCTGACCTGTGGACCGTCTGCCGCTCCCACGCGGACCGTCCGCTCGGTCACCGCGGACTGTCCGCTTCGGGCTTCGCAGATCGCCTAAGTCCTTTGCTTCCTGAGTTCCGCTTCTGTGTTGCTTTGAGTTGGGGTTTGTTCCTAGGGTTGGTAGGTTTATTGTGACTATGTGACCTTGGCAAACTCGTGTGGGAACTCTTGGTTGTGAATTTGGGGTATAGGTCGAGTTCATCCTCCGGGAAGAATTTTTATCGGCTCCCATTCACTCCCCCCTCTCTAGTCACCTAATAGGTCCTTCAATTGGTATCAGAGCCTGATACGGATCTTCGTGATTCTAACCGGTCTAAGATCCAAAGATGGTGTACCAGGAACGGGGTTCGGGTCCTACACACTTTGATGGTAAGAACTACCAGATGTGGCAAAGACGGATGGCTGCTTTCCTCCGCGGCAAGGGTCAAATCCTGTGGGATGTCACGGTGAACACAGCTTATGTTCATCCTGTGAACTTCCTTGCTCCAGGATCGAGGGACATGTTCGACGCCAACAACAAGGCGGACAACTACCTGCACCGTGCTATGTGTCAATCCGAATTCGATCATGTTCAGACAGAGGACTAGGCGTGTAGGATCTGGGAGCAGTTGAAGAATGCTCATGCTAGAAATGCTCAAGTTCAGGCTCGGTTGTTTGTGACCTACTGGAGAGAGTACGAGAATTTCACTCATCTCCCTGGTGAGTCAATTGACATTATGTTCCAGCGGTTCACGGTGATTGTGAACAACATGAGGGCTAATGTGGTCGTGCTCCCGTACGATGACCATGATAGGGTTGTCAAGCTCTTGCATTCTTTGGATCGTACCGTGTGGAGTGGATAGGTCGAGGTCATTCTTGAGTCAGAGAACTATGACACCCTCATGGTGGACGAGCTATTTGCCAAGCTCAAGTCGTCCGAAGTGGACCATGGGGTGCGGGCAAAGACCGAGAACTCGACTGACCCTCATAGTCCAGCTCTTGTTTCTAGATCAGAGACTAACACTAACATGTCTTCAAGATAGTTCTCTTTGTCTTGTCTTGTCCATGCCAGATGAGGAGTTTGACGTGCTAGGTGAGGAGGATCTCGTGTTACTGATCAGGCGGTTCGGTACACGAAATGGAAGAATGCTCGGAGGACCTCAGGCATGTGCTACCCATGCGGGAAGCACGGGCACTTTATCGCTGATTGCCCGGAAGCCATGGAGGTGAAGGCCGAGCACAAGTACCATCCGAGGACCGACCACAAGCACTGCTCGAAGGACGACCGCAAGGGCAAGAACAAGTCCGAGCAGAGGCCAAGGAGAAGTGGTGGTCACAAGAAGAAGGAGCGAGCGATGGTCGCCGGAGCAAGCGACATAGACTCAAGCTCTTGCTACTCTTCATCGAGCTCAAGTGATGAAGATGAGAACCGACGCAAGGGCAAGCGGTTGAGCAAGAACATCAACGGCTTGTGCTTTGCCGCCCCAGGCTTTTGCGGCATGGCGCATAGCTCCGCAAGCAAGAAGAGCAACAAGGATGACTCAGGCTCCAACTCTGAGGAAGAGGTAAACAATGATCAATCCTCTTGATAGCAGAGAATGCAAGGTTGAATGACTTGCTTGACAACTGTGATGATGTGCTTAGAAAGACTAACAAGGAGAAGAGGGAGTATAGGTCTTTGCTTGGAGAGGCTAAGGAGAAGGTAGTTGAGCTAGAATCTTTGCTTGTTGATGCTAGAGCTCAAAAAGATTCCCTTAAGTCTACTCCTGTTGTGACCAATGAACCTGAATGCATGGATTGTTCTGTTTACCTTGATGAATTGATTGTGCTTAAGGAGAAATATGCCTCCAAGGTCAAGGAACTAGATGTGCTTAGGGTTGAGCTAGATAAGATGAAATCTAGGCCCTCCTTGCTTGGTGCTTGCACTTCTTGTCCAGTTTTGCATGAGAAGCTAGATGTTTCGCTTGTTTATGCTAGATCTCTAGAGTCTTAGTTGAAAGCTTCTATTCCTACATCATGCTATACTTGTGAAATAAATGTTGTGAAGAATATGGAGCTTGCACACTATGTTGATCGCTTGCAGGATGAGAATGATGAATTGAGAAAGATGATGGGTTGGTTGTCTGGTCATGAGGCTTGGGGCAGAAAAGGTTGGTGAGGGAAGTTGTGAGAATGAGGGGAAGATCGGAGATATCCCAGATCCACCAAAAACCCACCACAAAAATGCCTTTGTTCCTAAGCCAAATCATCTTAGGAACCAACTAGACACGACCCCAGCTCCACCCATGTTTCCTCCACATACCGATGACTTCCAGAAACCCATCAAGTTCAAGAGTGACTTGGGAAATGAGTCCCTTGGGAAGAAGGGAGAGAAACCGAGTAAGGAGAAGCTAGAGCCCAAAGAGAGCCCAAAACCAAAGCGAAAACCAAAACCCTTCCATTGTGAGCATTGTGGGAGGGATGGCACCTTGCTGAGTTTTGCTCCAGGAGGAAGCGTGAGGAGAGGTTGGCTAGAGAGTTGGCCAACAAGGACAGGTACCACCCTTCTCGTGGTGTGCCTGAGCCTAGGTTGGTGCCAAGAGGTGAGGGTATGGTGCGTACCATTTACCCTCGTGGGAGGTGTGAGTTTGTGCCTCGAGGTGAGCCACCACATAGAGAAGGTGGTAGGCGTGTTGGGTTTGGGCATGGTGAGTTTGCTGGACATTCCTTCGCTCATGGCCAATATGAGTATGGGGGGAACGATCGCAGTTTTAGGTCCCAGAGGAGGTACGGGCCACGGTTTCCCCTTCATGGCACGCATAGTCCTCCAAGGGGACGTGTGGATGTTCCACCAAGGAGAGATAGGATGGATTTTGCTAACCCCACATTTGAGCAAATGGCACGACACTGGTTTGATTCGTTTTGTACTAACCCCAATGATGAGTCATTTGCTCACTCTCACTCTCGTTTTTGATTTTGCAGGTGGGAGGCATGGAGGGCTTTTGGTTGATCGACTCTGGTTGCTCTAGACACATGACCGGAGATTGAAGGTGGTTCTCCAGCCTCACCCCGGTGATGACCAAAGAGTACATCACTTTTGGGGATAATGGGAAAGGTAGGGTGCTTTCAGTGGGCACGGTGAAGGTGAGTGATTTTGTGACTCCTCGGCGTGTTTCCCTTGTCAAGTCTTTGGGTTACAATCTTCTCTCTGTTTCCCAGCTTCTTGATGAGGGTTTTGAAGTCTGTTTCAAAACAGGTTGTTCTCGTGTTTTGGACTCTCGAGGCGATCTCGTGTGCACGATCATCCCCGAGGGTCAGATTTTCAGAGCCGATTTTTCTTAGTATGTTGGCTCCTCTCGTTGCTTAGTTGCTAGTGTTTCAGCAGAGCTTTGGAAATGGCATAGGAAACTAGATCACTTGAGCTTTGACTTGTTGTCATGCTTGAGTGGACTAGGCTTGGTCCGAGGATTGCCAAAGTTGAAACACCAAAAGGATTTGGCATGTGCTCCGTGTAGGCATGGTAAGATGGTCACCGCCTCTCACCCGCCTCTGACATTCGTTGTGACAGAGAGGTCATGCGAGCTATTCCATATGGACTTGGTTGGTCCAGCTCGTGTGTGCTCGGTGGGTGGGAAATGGTATGTCCTTGTGATCGTAGACGACTATTCTCGCTATGCTTGGGTCTTCTTCTTGGCTGACAAGGGGGAGACATTTGGTTTTGTTCTAGATCTAATCTTGATGTTGAAGAATGAGAGGAATGGAGATGTTGTTCGAGCTATTCATAGCGACAATGGCAGTGAATTTATAAACTCTCATTTCGAAATCTTTTGTCATGATTTGGCTCTTCAACATCAATTTTCTTCTCCCTATGTGGCTTGTTAGAATGGTGTAGTTGAAGGAAAAATCGTTCCCTTTGTGAGATGGCTCAGACGATGCTCGACGAGCATAGGACTCAGAGAAGATATTGGGCGGAGGCGGTGAATACTGCTTGCCATGTTGGGAACCAGATTTTGGGGCCTTCTTGAACAAGATGTGCTATGAGCTCATGCACGAGTGAGCACCTAAAGTGAGCCATTTCAGGGCTTTTGGTTGTCGATGCTTTATTCTCAAGAAGGGTAGGCTTGATAAGTTTGAGTCGAGGTCCTCGGATGGAATTTTCTTGGGTTATGCTAGTCATTCTTGAGCATTTCGTGTGCTCAACCATGATACTAACCTAGTCATGGAGACTTGCGACGTTGCCTTCGATGAGACACAACCATGCAATTCGTCTGTCTTTGACTGTGTAGGTGATGACAAAGTTGGCTAGAAGATCTTTGAGGACGAGGAGGATGATGCTGGAGTGGATGATGGTGATGATGGTGACGCTCCAGCCATGCATTTACCCTCTACTTCCACTACGACGACTGTGGTACAAGATGGTCCATCCCCTACACCGCCTACGATCCTGCAAGATCAAGTGGAAGCAACTGAGGGGGAGGTTCTCTCCAAGCGAAAGGCACCAAGGCGCGTTCAAGTTGATCATCCACTCTCAAGAATCATTGGTGACATCAATGAGCGTAAGACACGGTCGAGGTCCAGAAATGCTTCTCGCTTTTCTCATTCAGCTTTTGTTGCTACCTTTGAGCCGAAAGACATTGGACATGGACTATTTGATCCTAATTGGGTGAACACCATGCATGAGGAGTTAGAGAATTTTGAGAGAAACCAGGTGTGGGAGTTAGTGGAGCCACCACCAAACTGCAAACCTATTGGGACAAAATGAGTGTGGAAAAACAAAGAGGGTGAAAATGGTGAGGTGGTGAGGAATAAGTCGAGGTTGGTTGCTCAGGGTTATAGCCAGAAAGAGGGGATAGACTATGAGGAGACATTTGCTCCTGTAGCCCATCTGGAGGCAATCATGATTCTACTAGCCTTTTCTGTGGCTAAAGGATTCAGGTTGTACCAAATTGATGTGAAGAGTGCCTTCTTGAATGGGTTTTTAGAGGAGGAAGTCTATGTGAGGAAACCACCTGAGTTAGAGAGTGTTGAGTTTCCCCACTGAGTGTACAAGCTGAGGAAGGCCTTGTATGGGCTGAAACAAGCTCTCAGGGCATGGTATGGCAGGTTTAGGGGGTTCTTGTTCAGCAAGGGGTTTGAGATGGGCAAGGTTGATAAGACTCTTTTTCTTCTCAGGTAGGGCGATGATATCCTAATTTTTCAGGTTTACGTGGATGATATTGTCTTTGGCGGCTCGTCTCACTCTTTGGTTGTGAGGTTTGCAGAGGATATGAGCAAAGAATTCGAGATGTCTATGATGGGAGAATTACAGTTCTTTCTCGGGCTTCGGATCAAGCAGGCGAAGGAGGGAACCTTTGTGCATCAAGCCAAGTACACGAAGGACATCCTCAAGAAGTTCAAGATGGACGACTCGAAGCCCCTGTCGACACCGATGAGTACGACTACAACGTTGGATACAGACGAGGCGGAGAGCCCGTGGTACAGAAGGAGTACCGGAGCATGATTGGCTGACTCTTGTACTTGACGGCGACGAAGCCGTACATTCAGTTTTCTGTGTGTCTGTGCGCTAGTTTTCAGGCGTCGCCGAGGACTTCACATCAGCAGGCCGTCAAGCGGATTTTCTGGTATCTTCGATACAGTCCTGAGCTCGGTCTTTGGTATTCGACATCCTCTTCTCTTTCGCTTCTTGGGTTTTCGGATGCCGATTTTGCAGGGTGTCAGTTTTTGGGATCTTCGCTTATTTCTTGGTCTTCTTGCAAATAGTCTAATGTAGCTCAGTCTACCACATAAGCCGAGTATGTTGCTGCCGCTAGTTGTTGCTCACAACTGCTTTGGATCACATACACGTTGAGTGACTTTGATGAGGAGTGTTCCGATGTACCTCTCAAGTGTGATAACACGAGTGCCATTAGTGTTGCCAAAATCCCGTGCTTCACTCCAGAACCAAACATATATAAGTGAGGTACCACTTTCGGAGAGCCAATGTTGAGAAGGGAAACATAGACTTCATCCATGTCCCAACAGAAAAGCAGCTTGCCGATATCCTAACCAAGCCCTTGGACCAAGCTACATTTGCAGGTTTGCGAGGAGAGCTTGGAGTCGTTTTTCCTTTTTGAGCTTTGGTTGGGAGGGTTGATGTACATATGCATGTTGCATTATTATTTTTGTATCATATCGTGTTTGCATCTTTGTATCATAGACTGCATTTGTATCATATGCCATAGAGATGTGCTTCTCTCATTTGCTTTGATCACCATGATATGCTAAATATGAGTTTATGACTTTGCTTGTGATGCTCATGACATGCATAGCTATGCTCTTGGTAGTTTTGGGATATATATGCTTGTGGATGGCTTTCTTTTGTAAAAATGCTATATGATCCTCTCCTGTGAGTAGAATGCCTCTCATGTTCAAATTGGGTGCTTATGGCTATATCTTGCTTAAATTGTGTTTGGATCCATGTTCTTTTCATTTTGGGTCATGAATGTTTAGCCTACATGCTACCTTGTGGAGAAGCCTAAGCTTCTTTTTGCCGCAAAGTCACTTCATGTACCATGCTTAATTTGTAAATCATGAAAATGGTATGTGAGATGCCTATGCTTGAGAAATTTGCTTACATGTCATAAAATGCTTTAAATTCCTTATCTTGGGTGCTAAACTGTTGCATGATGTTCACCAATGAGAAGTCTCATATCTAGAAGTGGACACATGGCTCGGTGGTTGACATGACATGAGATAGCTTGTAGGTGTTTGTGATGTTCTTGTGATGAGAATGTGTGACCTTGCATGAAGCTTGTGGGCTACATGTTGTTTGTGCTAATTTTGACCATGTGTAGGCCCTATGCTCATGAGAGGGAAATTTTGTAAAAAATGCTTCATTTTGATCATGGCTATGTCACTTGCTTGTATGTCCCTTTCTATCTTGTTGGCGGTGCTTGTGCTCAACTTGTGGCTATCTTGCTTGTCTATGTCTCAATTTTAGCAAGTTATTGTGCTCTTTGTATATTTGAGAAGCACATGCTTGCACTTGTAGACTTGATTCATGCATTACCAACAAGGGGGAGGAAAGTACCCAATTCATGTTTCCAGGGGGAGCTTTGCATTCAGGGAAGAAAAATTGGGAGAAATGCATTCGTTCAGGGGGAGCTTGCATTCATGCATTTGGGGGCTCTTTTTCGCTTGAATTTTAGTTGTGCTCTTTTGCCAATGGTGTCGAGCCCTTTGGCCTCACCTTGAGGAGTCGACAATTATGGAGCATTTTTTCTCGGTTGTGTTGAGCCGTTGCCCTTGCCTTAGGGACCGAGATTTTTCTCACTCAAGTGATCTTTTCTTGGCTTTTGTTTGGCTTTTGATCACTTGTTTGAATTTTTCAGTCATTTCTTTTCTTTTTCTCTTTTCTCTAAATTGGTTACTTGTGTGTCTTGTCAATGCACTCATCAAGGGGGAGATTGAGGATCGGAGCGTCTGAGGACCGGTGGATTCCCGGCGGTTTAGTTTGTTTGGGGACTCAAGTTTTTGGGCATAGCATCCCCTTGGGACGCTTCACATCCTCTCCAAATCCTTCCTCAAGAGCTGAAGCCATTTGGGAGATCCATGGACGGATAGGTGCATGGGTGCTTGCGGTTTCAGGCTCGGGCTGCTGTTCCCATGCGTGGCAGACCGTCCGCGGGAGGTAGACGGACTGTCTGTGAGGAGCTTTTCAGCCGGGTGTTCTTCGTGTTCTTCACGTGTTCTTGAGCGCTTCGTTTTGATCCACTTTGTTAGCTGTTTTTGGCCGGGAGGGGTTTTGCGGACTGTCCGCCTGAAAGTCGCGGACCGTTCGTGTGGCACGAGTTGCTCGCGGACCGTCAGAGGACAGGGCATGAACTGTCCATTTTCTGGATGCGGTTCTGGAGGTTCGGTATCCATTTTCGGACTGTCCGCCCCTGACTCGCGGACCGTACGCCGCTCGCACACAGACCGTCCGCTCGGTCACTACAGACTGTCCGCCTGGGACTTCGCAGATCGCCTAAGTCCTTTGCTTCCTGAGTTGCGCTTTCGTGTTGCTTTGAATTGGGGTTTGTTCCTAGGGTTGGTAGGTCCATTGTGACTTGAGGACCAAGTGTGGTTCGAGGACCGGTGGATGGTCGCTTCCTGGTGTGATGAGTGATTGACAATGTTGTGTGGACTAATCCTTAGCTAAGTATTGCAGGTGCAGGTTGCGGCTTGACTAGTGTTGGTTCAAGTGAAGAACAAGCGCGAAAGGTCATTGCCGGTGAGGCCTCCAGGTGTGGAGAAGACAGGTAGGCTTGGTTCGAGGGACTCGGTGGCCAGCGGGGTCAAGTGCGGGCTGCATGGTGTAATAAAGGCAAGATGAAGTAATGGACGGTTTCTTGGTTGAGCCTCAAAACCAAGGTCGAGTGTGACGCCCCAGGTTTTTAATTAGCATCATTAGCACTAATGGTCGAATCAGCCGAGACAAACCGGCCGACAGTGGTCAAACCAAGGTCAACCTGGGCCATCACCTCGAAAACCGGGTCGACAACCCCTATTGACCACTTGATCAAGTCAACACACCCTATTGGTGAACCCTTGGTCAAAGACACGACCAAACCCCACTGAAACCCTAATGTCGATGAACGTCCTCCGGAACTTTTGCCGCGTTCTCCAAAATTCACCTAAACACTTTAAAATCTACCTTTATGAAAGTTGTCCAGCTTGTTGAGGGACACAACTTTGGTATTCACTGCTCGGTGCACTTCAGTTCAAATATTTGGAGTAAACTTTGGTCAAACTAGGCTACACCGCAACGTGTCGCACTGGAACGCGACGTCGCGCCGCCCCTGTCTACCCGCGCGCGCCGCGCGCCGTACCGCCGCCTTGGCGTCCGGCCGCGCGCCGCCCGAGGCCGCGCGCCTTCCCAAGGCATCACGCACACCGAGGCTGCCCTTGAGGTCTGCGCCACCACGTGGATCTTTCGCGTTCGACGACCGCGCACTCGCCCGCGACCACCGGTCCGTCCGTCGGTCTCTCCACTGTGCGAGCGCACCTACCAAGGAGATCACCGTACTGCGTTTAACTCTGGCGTGGCCTCGTCGCGGGGACAGGAGGGGGGAGCCGCCCTGCTATAAAACGGTGCCGGCCATGCTCCTGCTCGCCGCGCACCACATCCTCCCTGGACAGCGCCCGGCGAGCTCTTCTCCCCAAGCCGACGGCGACCAAGCAGCACTCGATCCTTGCCCTGACTCCCTAGGGCCGCTACCGCGCCTCCTCACTTGCCGGTCCAAGCCCCCCGTCGCGCCCCGGCACGGCCTCGCGGCGGCCACCGCCGCCGACCGCCGGTGCGCCCCCTCGCCGGCCCTCTCCCCGCCCCATCCGAGCGCACAAACCGACCCCCGTGGACCGGCAGGCCATCCCCCCACCCATGCCCGGCCGCCCATGGCCGCCGGCTGGCCAGATTTTGGCCGGAGCCGCGCCGGTCACCGCGCAGGGACTACATTGCAAGCCCCCAAGTTTCTGCAGGGTCTAAACCGTGAACCAAGGGTAGATTTGTGAGGAATCAAAAGTTCTAGGGACCTGCTCGTAAGTTGCTTCTTAAACAGTGTTACAGATTTTGCTGAATCTTGTAAAATGCTTAGAAAATCGTAGAAAATTCAGAAAAATGTAAACTCATTTTTTTTGGATTCTTTGTGAAGAGTACTACAACCTTTGTTATACTCACATAGTCTGATTCCTGATATTTTTAGCATGAAAAATATGAATGTGAAAAACCTAGATCTGCAATATCTCAAAATCCATAAGTCCTCTGTATCCAGTGTTTGGATATGTTGTGTTTGATTTTATGACTAGCTGCTGTGCCAACAATTGCACAAAGTTATGAAGTAAATATTTTTATAGGAATTATTTTCCATTTATGCAGAATCTTCCTAGATGATTTCTGTAGCCAAAAATAATCAAGTTTTTGTGCCCAACTTCTGCACGTAGCCTTGTTTTTCCAAAACACACCCTTGGTGAATTAATAACCATTTTATGTTTGCCAGAAATATTTATGCTTGAAATATGCTTGATTTTCTTTGAAAATACATAACTCAAGATTCATAATAGTTCTAGGTGTATATGCTCCATTCCTAGGTTAGTTTTGGACCATATAACATGTGTAAGAAAGTTTGGATCCATTTGATGAGTATTTATTTTTGTGTGCATTTACCTTGTTCTTCTAGCTAGCTTTGGTTATTTTCAAAATAATTAATTTCTTGGCTATCCTAAGCATGCATGTGTGTCCAGTGGCTTGTTATAGGTGAGTAGTGCCTAATACACACTTCCACTGAATTTTAATTAGTTAAATTATGAATAAAGGCTATAGGAGCAATTTAAGGCTTAATCGCCAAATAAATGGGAAAATCACCAAACCACCTTTGATGACTTTGTGTGTGATGAAAATCATTTTAAAAAGATAAACACCCACCCACTGCTGTATGTGAAGTTAAATTAAGTTATATTTACATATATATGGACACAGTCACTATCAAAAATAATAACTAATAAGAATTGCATATTGTTCCTTTTTGGAAGAGTATGCTGAATGTATTCTTATCTAGGTGAATGTGGTCAACCATGCACCCCATGGTTTCCATTTGTGATCGTAATTTATTAAATCGAAAATCGTTGAATAAATCTTGCATTTGCATCTTCGTGTAGATCTTCCTGACGGTAGATATACGCTCGTGTCGGAAGGAGGAGAGGAAGGTGTTGACGAAGAGCTGTAGCACGTGTCCGTAGCTCAAGGCCTGGACCCAAGTCCAGAAGGGCCCAAGGCCAACCTTGCCAGCGAAGGCAAGCCCCGATCATTAACCCTGTCTTTTAAAAAAATTATGCAATTGTTTCATGCTATGCTTGTGCATTTACGTTTCAGGAGTTGTTTGAAACCCTAGATGCATGATCCCTAGGTACCTATGCTCTATCACTAGTATGCTAGGTCGATAGCTGCTATGCTATATGTTGACGGATAAAAGACGTATCCCTCTACGATCCGCAAGCGTACGGACCCCACACCTTTTTCACCACGGGATTCCCAAGGTTCTTGTCAATCCGCGGAGCAAGGGGATTACAAGCGTTCGATCAACAACGACACACTAGCTACTAAAACCCTAACTACTATTATACTAGAAAACAACTAAACTACACTAGAGAGAATGATAAACGATCAAGGTAGAAGACACTCGCCCACGGGTCTACGATACTAGAGCATGCAATCGCTTAAAGACAAGAAAAACCAATCTAATATATCGGGGTTGTGACCACGGTTTCGCCCTTTCCCTCCTCTCGTACTGTCACTACGCGAAGGTAATCATGACTAGACCTTTGATGGACATGGCGTATTGAAAGGATCCAAGGAAGCATTGGAACTCTACTCCCTTTACGGCATGGTAGCTAACCTTAAGCATTAAAGTATATTCAACACAAGATGATAGATAGATAATCCGACAAAGTGCGATTACATCTCAATATCGATTACAACCCATGGACGAATGAGAAGATTACCCCATCAAGGTGCTGATCATGGCACCGTTGATCATGGTTTCCCTTCCGCCGGTGTCTTCCTTCTTCTCCACGAGAGGGTGCTTCCTTCGAGGTGGTTGATCTCCCGCCGGAGATCCTCCTCCTCTCTCTCTAGCTTGTGGATGGCCTTCTGGTGCGAATGACTCCTCCCCTCGGTGTTGGCGGCGCCTCGGGGGTTTTAGGGTCGAAGATCCTTCGAGGGCAAGGAAAACGGGACCGAACCGGTGCGGAAGTGGGCCGGGCCGGCCGGCCGGCCCGGCCGGCCGGCCCAGCCCAATTCGGCCCAGTTCGGTCGCCCCTTTTGCTCCGTGGGTCTTCGTGCACTTATGTACTTTGCCCCCTCCACTTGCATGATTTTGATGTCTGTTATCCTCGCGTCCAAGATGGAGGCTCTCTTTGCATGAAGTTTGATCTTTTACGCTTCAATCCCCGGGGTGTTCCTCGTAGCACTTCGGTCCTCACCACCATTGGAAGTGATTTCAGCAAGCTCATGAACACGAACAAGACTCCATGAATGCTCCTTTGAACTTGTTGTGAATCCGTCCTTTATGTCCATGTTTTCCTACATAAACACAACACTTCCAAATGCATGCACAAAGATGAACTTGTTATATGATTAGTGTGCCTAGTGGCGGGTTAGTTCCATAATCAAATCCAAACCAAAGTGTAATGAACATGCTAGGTGCACCAAAATACACCGTCAACATCTCCCCCACACTTAGCTCTTGCTCGTCCTCGAGCAAGTTCTCGTAAAAGAATTTCGTCCAAGGTGTGTAATCGTGTATCATTAATCCTCCTTCACAAGTTAGTCAATCTTTTCATCTTTAATAAATAAACACGAAGTAATGATAATCAAACATGAACATGGGCGTTTAGAACTTTTACCACGTCAAGTTTTACCCCACAACTCAAACTCTTCACTCGAAGTCTTCAATTTCAGCCATGCTTACTCCTTTGCTTCCATCGGAGGGTTTTTATGGTTTTCAAAACAAAAATTCCTGCAACAAGTATTAGACAAAAACCTTTCTCCAAGCTCTCTCAAGTCACTCATATGAAGTGGCTATCCTAACCAAATTTTATAAAACTCTCACCTCCCATTAATCTCTCATATATCATGTAAAGTGGAGCTATAGGTAGGGCTAGCGCAATCAACACAAGTATTGTCAAACTAAGAACTTCCTCTAATGGTTGTCTACCTTTCAAAGCCAATGATCATGAGAATTAACCATATGTAGGGATATCAAGGATGAGAAGATTTAGAATGGTGGACATGTGCAAGGGCAAAAGAAAATTGTGACTTCAAGGCACCAATGATGTCCTCGTTGTCGGATTGCACATGGTTGGAAATAGAGTAAAAGTTTCGTCTCACAATCAACGTGACATCCTTCCTTACACTTTATTTTTTCTTTTTCTTTCACTTGATCCATCCCTCTCATATCTTCATTGCTAACTCATCTTTTTTTTCTTCTTTCATTCACATATGATTTTTTTTCTTTCTTTCTTTCTTTTCCATACACATACTTTTTCTCTTTATTTTTCTCTCTCTTGACAACTTTTCAAAGCTTTCAATTCTCTCTTTCCTCGCATGCATACAATCTGAAATTTTAAATAAATCATGCTAGAGACGAGACGAAACTTTGAAAATAGGTTGTGTTCAAGGAATACGATGTACAAAAGAGATGTATAGGGTTGGGTATGGAATTCGGCGATATGCGTGACTTTCGTTGTGAAGGTCACGTTACCGAATATATGACGAGGCTAGCAACAAAAGATAAGCACAAGAACATGATCATTGTTCGAAATTAAAACTCACCAAAAGAGAAGGGTCCTAGCCTAACTCATCGTGCTAATCACACTTATGGTGGAGCGAAAAAAATAAACTTGGCTTTGGATAGGAATTTTTTCTTACTCTCAACTTGGAAAAAGAGGTTTTGCTAACCTTTATTACAAGGGTTTTAAGATAATTTTCAGAACTGAAATCCTCCAATTTTTAGCATCGAACATAGCACAACTAACATGTGAAGCTCAAGATCGAAGTGCGGTATGGGTACTTTAAGTAGTAGCGATTCCACTAAGCACCACGGTAAACGTTTTTCAAACCACATACTTGTGTTCATATATCAAGAATCGAAGATTAAACAAACAAGTAAATAAAGATAAACAATACATAAAACACAAAGATATATATAAAGACTCTTTTTATTTGGTTTTCTTGACTCAACACTAATTTAAGACACTTGCAAAAATTTTAAAACAGACTCAAAAACTAAAGACTCATTAAAACACTAAGACTCTCACACGAAGATTAAACCGAACCTAAACTTGAAGTTCAAAAGCTAAGGCTAGCGAGCTAGCTCTCCCCCACACTTAAAACATACGACGTCCTCGTCGTATCTTACAAAAATCCTAAGGGGAAAACTAGATTTAGTGGTACTTCAAGCAAGTTTTGCACCACTTGCCTCTCATGTTTCCAACCATGCCGAAAAGTTTGCGCACGTTGCGGTTAAGGAACTTGTAGTCATCTTCAACTACGCGCTCCAAGTCCTCCATACGCTGCTTCATTGCTTCCATGGCTTGGAGACATTCGTCGGCCGACATGTAGAGATCCGCGATGGATTGACGGCAAACTCGACAACACACCGGATGCAATCCGAAGGGGTCGTCGTCGCCATAATCTCCACCGTTGTCACCACCGTCGTCGCCACCTCCATTGTCGTTGCCTTCGCCGTTGGGGCCTTCGGGAGTCCTTTCGTTGGGCTGCTCATCCCAATCATCATCATCTCTACCGGCAGCCGCCCACGAGCTCGGACTACGATCGTCGGAGTAGTCGCTATCCCCATAATCCTTAGGCTCTGGCGACACCTCCTTGTAATCTTTGCGCTTGATGCCTTGGAGGCGTGCCGACCTTCGGACGGGTGTAGGGACCTTCTCTCCTTCGACGGGGTTGCGAGATGCAAGAGCTCCGGTCGGGACACGTCCTCCGCAACGGATGCGTGCGGTCCTCTTGACGGGTAGCTTGAGCTCGCATCACATCGCCTCCTCCATCGATGGCTTTTTGGCTTCTAGCTTCAACTCTAAGCTTCTTGGAGGCACAATGGTCGCTACAAGGGTGCAACACATTGCTTGAAAGGTTTGATTCTCGAGCTCCCAATTCGGCCAAATAAATAGTCCCGAGAGAAAAGCCCCGGGAACCTTATTTTCCTTTTTTACACTTCCCTTAAAATTTTCCGACCAAACAAGGAAGTCAAAAAGGATCAATTCGGCGAAATTCGGCGTCATCGGGCGTTGGGCCCCTCCGGGCCGGTCCGCTCGGGCCGGCCGGCCCACCCTCGCCGGGGCCGGCCGGTCCGTGTTTTTGCACACCGCCCTATTTTTTTCTTCCTTAGCCCATGGGAAAAAGTTGGCCCAAGAATCTTCGCGAAAAACTCCGTAAAAACTAAAAGAAAAATTATTTACGAAGTTGATGTCTTGTTTTTCGTCCTAGGCGGGACGTTCGGGCTCTTCCTCCATGGTGAAGACGTCAACATGGTGAAGGGGCACGACATCGGGTTCGTAGTAAACCTTAAGCCGCCGACCATTCACCACAAATTGATCGCCGTTTACATCCATAATGGTTACCGCTCCGTTGGAGAACACCGAATGCACAACATAAGGTCCGTCCCACTTGCTTTGCAATTTCCCCCCGTCCGAAGGTTTTAAACCTCGAATTGTAGAGGAGGACCTTATCTCCTTCTTTAAATTCTTTTTTCTTCAATCTTTTACCATACCACCTTTTGATTCTCTCCTTGTATATGCTTGCGTTTTCATATGCTTTCAACCTCAACTCCTCTA
This sequence comes from Cenchrus americanus, assembly GCA_947561735.1. Taxonomy (NCBI): domain Eukaryota; kingdom Viridiplantae; phylum Streptophyta; class Magnoliopsida; order Poales; family Poaceae; genus Cenchrus; species Cenchrus americanus. The sequence continues at coordinate 170,520,336 of OX387245.1, forward strand.
GCTCGCTTATTTGAATTCTTCGTTTCACCACCGCGGCATCGAGATCAAGGTTCATCTCTTTAATCGCCCAATAGGCTTTATGTTCCAACTCAACCGGAAGGTGGCAAGCTTTTCCATAGACGAATTGATAAGGGGTCATACCTATCGGTGTTTTAAACGCCGTTCGATAAGCCCATAAAGCTCCGTCTAATTTCTTTGACCAATCCTTGCCTCCCTTTTCTATGGTCTTGTTAAGTATGCTTTTTAATTGCCTATTTGACGTCTCCGCTTGTCCGTTGGTTTGTGGGTGATAGGCCGTGGAGACCCTATGCTCAATTCCCAACTTGGACAAGCACTTTTTGAAGTTCTTCCCGGTGAAATGAGTTCCTCCATCACTTATCAAGATTCTCGGTGTACCGAAACGGGGAAAAATCACGTTCTTGATCATAGTGATGGACTCCTCCGTGGAAGCTTTACGACATGGTATAGCCTCTACCCACTTGGATACATAATCAACCATAACAAGTATATACTCAAATCCAAATGAGTTTTTAAAAGGCCCCATGAAGTCTATGCCCCATACATCAAATATGTCGATTTGCAAGTTGTATTTCAAAGGCATAGAATTTCTTTGAGAGATGTTTCCGATTCTTTGGCATTCGGGGCATGATGCAACATATCTTTTAGTATCTTCATGCATCTCCGGCCAATAGAATCCGCTCGACCATACTTTTGCTTCGGTTCGAAAATGGCTGTAGTGTCCACCGTACTCCGCCGAGTGGCACTTCCTTAGAATCTCAACCCTCTCTTCCCTTGGCACACATCTTCTCATTACTCCATCATTGCAAAGTTTGAAGAGGTACGGTGCATCCCAAAAATATTTCTTACTTTCGGAGATTATCTTCCTTTGAGTGTTTTTATCTAGATGATCGAGGGGCATCTTTCGAATTGCTCGAATGTTGTCGATCATCCAAGTGTCTTTATCAAGCACTCTATAGAGGTGGTCATCTCTCATCTTATCTTCAATGGGCTCTTTATCATCTTGTCCACGATTCATCCTAGACAAATGATCGGCCACAACATTCTCCACCCCCTTTTTATCACGAATTTCAACATCAAACTATTGGAGAAGAAGGATCCAACGAATCAAACGTGGTTTAGCTTCCTTCTTAGCCAAGAGATACTTGATAGCTGCGTGATCGGTGTAAACAATGACCTTCGAGTTCACGATGTAAGATCTGAATTTTTCGAAAGCGAATACCACCGCTAGCAACTCCTTTTCCGTAGTGGCATAATTTAATTGTGCCCCACTAAGAGTTTTGCTAGCGTAGTAAACGGTGTGAACTCGGCCTTCCTTTCTTTGACCCAAGACCGCGCCTACGGCGTAGTCACTTGCGTCACACATGATCTCGAAAGGTTGGCTCCAATCCGGAGGTTGGATGATGGGAGCACTCACCAACGCATTTTTCAAGGTCCGGAATGCCGCTAGACACTTCTCATCAAAGTCGAAAGCCACATCCTTTTGAAGAAGGTGCATTAAAGGCTTAGTGATCTTCGAGAAGTCCTTTATAAATCTTCTATAGAATCCGGCATGGCCTAGAAAGCTCCTTAAGGACTTAACATCCGTAGGAGGTGGGAGTTGCTCAACCGTCTCTACCTTAGCCTTGTCCACTTCAATTCCTCTCTCGGATATAACATGTCCGAGCACTATGCCTTGCTTAACCATGAAGTGGCACTTTTCCCAATTTAGAACCAAATCTACCTCCGCACACCTTGTAAGGATCTTTTCTAAGTTTGCTAAGCAATCCATGAACGTCTTCCCGTAAAACGGAAAAATCATCCATAAACACTTCAACAATTTCTTTGATGAATTCCGAAAACACGGCCATCATGCAACGTTGAAAAGAGGCCGGAGCGTTGCATAGGCCGAAGGGCATCCTCCTATATGCAAACGTTCCGTAAGGGCACGTAAACGTTGTCTTATGTTGATCTTCCGGGTGATTAGGAATTTGCATGAACCCCGAGTATCCATCGAGAAAGCAAAAATAAGCGTGGTTTGCTAACCTCTCGAGCATCTCGTCTATGAACGGTAGGGGGAAGTGATCTTTCTTCGTCGCTTTGTTAAGCTTACGGTAATCGATACACATCCGCCACCCGGTCACGGTTCTTTGCGGTATCAACTCGTTCTTCTCATTCTTCACCACGGTCAAACCTCCTTTCTTCGGCACACAATGTACCGGGCTCACCCATTCGCTATGCGGAACCGGGTAGATGATTCCGGCATCAAGTAACTTGATAACCTCTTTCTTTACCACCTCTCGCATGGCATGGGTTAGCCTCCTTTGGTGGTCCACTACGGGCTTACATTGGTCTTCCATTGGTATACGATGAGTGCAAAAGGCTGGGCTAATACCTTTGAGATCATTAATTGAATATCCAATCACCTTCCTATGTTTTTTAATAAAATCAGCAACGCTTCATTTTCTTCGGGACTCAACTCGTCGCTCACAATGACCGGATAAGTTTTGTCCGGGCCCAAAAATTCATATTTTAATCCCTTGGGCAAAGGTTTAAGGTCTACCTCGGGCACTTGTGGCTCCTCGGGTTTGATTTCTCCTATGTCTTCGAATTTCTCTTCCTCCACACTAGCATCATGCGGCTCTAAGCCTTTGGTTGCTTCCTCTAGTTCTTCATCTTGTTGATTGCTAATTTGATTTTCCATCGCTCTTTGCAGCGGGTCTCTAAGGGTTTCAACAAAACAAAGACTATCTATCTCTTCTACTTCTTCATCGTCGGGAGGAAAAGGTGTAAGGTGTTTAGAAGCACGAAGAAAGTTATATGTGTACTTTGTTCCATTAAGGTTCATTGTTACTTTGCCTTCTCCGGCATCTAACACGGCATCAACCAACTTAAGAAAAGGCCTACCTAAGATTATATGATCGGAATTACTATGGTAAGCATCAATAACAAAGAAATCGGTTGGTATATAGTTTCTAGAGATTTTTACTTTCATGTTGCAAGCAATACCTAGAGGTTTGATAGTTCTACCATCTCCCATAATTAATTTCGTTGATGTTGGAGCTAAGTCTAGGTTGTGGTATTGAACTTTATCGTAAATTTTAGAAGATAGAACACTTACTTGGGCTCCGATGTCGCATAAAGCTTTGCATTGAACTCCGTTGATCTCGCAACTCAAGTGCGGCGTCATCTTCTCTTCTTCTTCGGATCCTATCGAGTAAATTTCAGCGAGGCGAGCGTATGGTGATGCTTCGGGCTTGATCCCCATGATTCTCTTCACCTCGGCAATATGTTCCGGATCCACCACATCATCTCCAAAGAGCTTTTCAAAAATCTCACCGGTGGTTTCGAGGTCGTATGAATTTTCAGCTTTCTTCTCCGGTGGGAAATCCACTTCCAATGCTCTTGCCATTCCCTTTTGATTAGGGAACGGTCTTCTCTTGTCGAATACTTCTCCGTAATCAATGGGAACCCAATCCATTGGCTCGAACTCCCTTAGTGGCTTCGCGCTTGACATGCTTCTCTTGTTCGTCTCATTTGGTGTGGCGAAGTCGACGCTTGGTGTAGTTCTTGACTTGATGTGTTCTTGTTCAAGCTTTTCCATGATTGGCTCCTCTTTTGTGACTTCCGGGGTTGCCTCTTTAGAAAAATCAGCAAGCTTCTTCTTCCTTGAATTGAATTCCGGCTCTTCCGCAAGTCTTGTTTCCCAATCTCTTCGCATGGCAGCCGCTTTACTAACTCTTTGTAGAAGTTGGGTGGCTTCCGTGAGTGTTTTCTCCATGAGATCCCCACCTGCACACATTTCGACGTGTCGCATGCAACTAGGGGTTAGGGAAAAGAAAAATGTATGCAAGAGTACGTCACCGGTGAAGCCGAGTTTTGGTCCTTGTTCGATTAATTCATTAAACCTATCCCGTGCTTGGTCTATCCCTTCCTCTTCTCCTTGCATGAAAGTGATCACTTGCCTCCTTAGATGTTGAACCTTGCTAATTGGAAAGAACTTCTCGCAAAACTTCTTTGTCAACTTGTTCCAATTGCCTTCAACTTCAAAGGACGCAACCGAATACCATGTCTTTGCTTTGCCGGCAAGTGAGTAGGGAAAGAGATTCCATTTGAACCATTCATCGGGAACTCCTTCTTGACGCACCGTGTTGCATATTGTCGTGAAATCCCTTATATGTCTATATGGGTTCTCCGTAACCATCCCTTCAAATGGGTTTTCCGCCACCATCTTGATGATCTTGGATTTAATTTCATACTTGGTCGCTTCGAGCTTCGAATCCGACTCTTGTACTTTTATGTCTTCACATCGAGGGCTAGCGTAATCCCTTAATGATTTCTCCGGTTCTTCCACGGGTTGATTAACGAACTCCATCTAGACAATAAGATAAAAACAAAAACAAAAACGAAACAAGTGTTTTTCTAGATAATATATGTTAGATATAGCAAATAAAAGATAAACTAAAATATAAAACTAAGTTAGATGCAAATCAAACGATGTAAACTAACTTGCTCCCCCCGCAACGGCGCCGAAAAAAGGGGCTTGTTGACGGATAAAAGACGTATCCCTCTACGATCCGCAAGCGTACGGACCCCACACCTTTTTCACCACGGGATTCCCAAGGTTCTTGTCAATCCGCGGAGCAAGGGGATTACAAGCGTTCGATCAACAACGACACACTAGCTACTAAAACCCTAACTACTATTATACTAGAAAACAACTAAACTACACTAGAGAGAATGATAAACGATCAAGGTAGAAGACACTCGCCCACGGGTCTACGATACTAGAGCATGCAATCGCTTAAAGACATGAAAAACCAATCTAATCTATCGGGGTTGTGACCACGGTTTCGCCCTTTCCCTCCTCTCGTACTGTCACTACGCGAAGGTAATCATGACTAGACCTTTGATGGACACGGCGTATTGAAAGGATCCAAGGAAGCATTGGAGCTCTACTCCCTTTACGACATGGTAGCTAACCTTAAGCATTAAAGTATATTCAACACAAGATGATAGATAGATAATCCGACAAAGTGCGATTACATCTCAATATCGATTACAACCCATGGACGAATGAGAAGATTACCCCATCAAGGTGCTGATCATGGCACCGTTGATCATGGTTTCCCTTCCGCCGGTGTCTTCCTTCTTCTCCACGAGAGGGTGCTTCCTTCGAGGTGGTTGATCTCCCGCCGGAGATCCTCCTCCTCTCTCTCTAGCTTGTGGATGGCCTTCGGTGCGAATGACTCCTCCCCTCGGTGTTGGCGGCGCCTCGGGGGTTTTAGGGTCGAAGATCCTTCGAGGGCAAGGAAAACGGGACCGAACCGGTGCGGAAGTGGGCCGGGCCGGCCGGCCTGGGCCGGCCGGCCCAGGCCCAATTCGGCCCGGTTCGGTCGCCCCTTTTGCTCCGTGGGTCTTCGTGCACTTATGTACTTTGCCCCCTCCACTTGCATGATTTTGATGTTGTTATCCTCGCATCCAAGATGGAGGCTCTGTTTGCATGAAGTTTGATCTTTTACGCTTCAATCCCCGGGGTGTTCCTCGTAGCACTTCGGTCCCGACCATCATTGGAAGTGATTTCAGCAAGCTCATGAACACGAACAAGACTCCATGAATGCTCCTTTGAACTTGTTGCGAATCCGTCCTTTATGTCCATGTTTTCCTACATAAACACAACACTTCCAAATGCATGCACAAAGATGAACTTGTTATATGATTAGTGTGCCTAGTGGCGGGTTAGTTCCATAATCAAATCCAAACCAAAGTGTAATGAACATGCTAGGTGCACCAAAATACACCGTCAACACTATAGGACCGGTAGAAGTCGAGTGATGTTCGTCACTCGCGAGAATAGGTTCTTATGTTGGAATCATAAGATCTTTATAAATGGACTGCTCATGTGGTAAGAGCATGGGATTTGGGCTCCGGTCCAGTGGCTTTCGTGGGCTAAGCTTTTGAACGTACTAAGCACTTGTCGGGAATGGGACCGGTAAGCCTAGTACCTTAATGAGGCGGCGAGGGATCTTACTATTACTCATCTTGGGATGCGTCTCACGGCTAGCTACCGGTGGTGTATGGTGAGTCCGGGTGCCTCGCGGGGTATTCCGGATAGCCTGCACCAAAGACTGTAAGATTCGATCCCGACCCGAAGAGTTTTGGGAATCGTTTGGTGGTTGTCCTCGCAGGGGCATCCCACTGTGTGCTTAGGTTTACCTTGCAAGGTTTAAATCAATCGATTGTCGGCCTCTCACCGTTATCCGAGACTGCTTAATCAACTGTCCATGATATCCCATATTGATGGAACTTGGTGAATATTGTTGTATGGATTAATTGCTTGTACAATTCTTGATTGAATTGGCTGGCACACTTAGAAATGGTAATCAACTAGAACTTGTGCTAATTATCGAAATTAAGGACATACTCCTTGTTGCCTTTCAGCAAAAGAACTCCACCGGCCAAAAGCCTTCCATGTCTAGAGTTGGTGATGTAGTTATCACCCGACGGTTAAGTCTTGCTGAGTATTAGTATACTCAGTCTTGCTTTAAAACTGTTGTACAGGTGTTCCTGACCGGGTGGATTACAAGTGACGACATCACGGATGGCCTCCTGTGATGTTTACCATTGCGCTAGTTTATTTTAATTCCATTGTTTTCAAACTCTGAACCTTTATTTATTGTCTCGAGCAATGGTTTGTAATAAATTCGGATGTTAATGATGTTATATCTCTGGACTCACCTTCGTGTGAGTTTTAATGCATATATGTCGATCCTTGTTGCTATATAAGTGATTTACCGGGCGTTAACCCGACAACTAACGACAGGATGATACTTTATTGCTGCTTAATGACCAAAGTGGATTGGTTTAGGCGGTAGTACGGTATTTTCCTGGGCGGGTTGCACATTGAGCCAGGACTTCGTGGGAGTCGAGTCATGAGTGGTGATTGGCGGAGGCTACACTGAGTTCGCGGGGTTTTCGGTGGTTCACCAGAAAACCACTAGGTTCCTTGGTTGATCCACAAAGCCAAGACCGAAGAACCGAAGACGGAGGTGCAGCTGCTCCAGATCGGTCTGACCGGTGGGTCTGACTGGTGGGTACCGGTCTGACAGGTGAGGAGCACCGGTCTGACCGGTGTGCGACGACACAGTTTGGAGACTTCGAAGCGGAGGACACGTGTCGAGATCTCAAGGCTTACGTCGAGGCTAAGCAAGTTTGCGGGCACTAGGCATCCGTCCGATGGAGCGAAGACAAAGATTTCCAAATTCTCCCTTGAGAGGCTTCTATCCCTAATTAGCTAGTAAGGGTATTTTATACTTTCGGTTGCCACCATATAATCCAAGTGGTGAAAGGATGGCAGCCATCTCTTGGAACCCTAACTCATTTGGTTTTCCTATTTTCCCTTCCTATTTTCCTTAGGATTACTATAGGACTAGCTCGAGAGTTTCATGGTGAGCTCTTGTGAGAGGGAAGGATGATCGGGCGGCAAGCTAGACCTTTTATGAACCTCTTTGGTATGTATAGATGATTTAGCGTGGTTCCTCAAGGCTTGGATGTGTTGTTCCCGTTTGTTCTTTTTGGTGATTTTCGGAGCCTTTTCTTGGTGATTTTCTTGGAGCGATTTCGAGGCCTTTCTCTTTGGGATTTGGTGGGGGATATATACTTGAGCCCTTCATGGTTTTTTCTCTTTTGATTCCCCTCCCAAATTCGTGAGCAAAGGGGCTTGATTTTGGGGTTTTCGGTGCTCTAGGGTTAGAGGCGTTCTTGGTGGGATTTCCTTGATTCCTCTTGATTTAGCAAGTTTTGGTGGACCAAATCTTGGCTATAGAGTACCCATGAGGAGTTCCTTTTATCCCCAAAGTCTTGCACAAATCCGTGGAGCGATTCGGAAGATTGGAAGTTGGATTTGGGGGAGTTCACCCGAGGGTGCTATTCATCCCGAGCTGCCCATGCATGACCGGTCTGACCAGTGCTCTTGACCAATCTGACCGGTGCTAGCCCTTTGTGGGATTTGTCTCAGGGAACTACTGTGCTAGTGTTGTGTTGTGCCATTTTCTTGCTGTCCAGTTCTTGGCTCGTTTGGAGTTGTCTTGTTAAGTTTTGTGAGGGGTTTTCCTTCTTGGCAGGTTGTTCTTTGGTGATGGTTTTTGTTCCAGGGCCTAGAGGAGTCACTAAGACTTCCTGGAACTTCACTGTGCATCTGCTGTTTGCCACCGGCTTGACCGGCAAAGTTCACCAGTCTGACTGGTGCCATCGATCTCACTGGCAAAAGCCATCGGTCCGACCGGTGGGCATAGGTGTGACAACCCGCCCAGGAGAATACCGTACTATCGCCTAAGACCGATCCACTTTGGTCATTAAGCAATAATAAAGTATCATCCTGTCGTTAGTTGCCGGGTTAACGCCCGGTAAATCACTTGAAAAGCAACAAGGATCGCATATATGCATTAAAACTCACTCGAAGGCGAGTCCGGAGATACAACATCATTAATATCCAAATTTGTACCCCGAAGGGGGTTAATTATTACAAACCATAGTTTTTGCCATAATGAGATGGTTCAGAGTTTTTGAAAGCAGCGGAAATAAACTAACGGAAACGAAGACACCACGTGAGGCCATCCATGATGCTTTCAGTAGTCGTCCTCCACCCACTCCAGCTCCAAGCCGGGCGGGATCTCTCCGGGCCACACATCATCGAAAGCATTACCTAGATCAACATATTATAGCAGGGCTGAGTATACTAATACTCAGCAAGACTTACCCGTCGGTGATAACTACTTCACCAATTCTAGACCATGAAGGGCTTTTTGGCTACTGGGTTGCTTTTGCTAAAAAGTAACAAAGAGTAGGTCCTTACTTTCAAGATTTTAGCACAAGTTCTAGTAGGTTCAATCTTTACTACATTAGCCAACTAGTACAAACAAAGTTGTACAATTCAATTAATCAAACATAATATTCATCATCTTCCATCATTAGGGATCTCATGACTAGTGGAGTAAGTAGTCTCAGATAACAGTGAGAGGCCGACAATCGATTGATTAAAAACCTTGCAAGGTAGACCCAAACACACGGTAGGTTGCCCCCACAAGGACAACTTTCCCAGGCCATTTCCAAAAATTCTCGGGTCGGGATGAAAGGCCACAGTCTTTGGTGCAGGCTATCCGGAATACCCCGCGAGATACCCGGAATCACCATACACCACCGGTAGCTAGCCGTGAGACAGACCCCAAGAGTAGTGACAGTTCCATCCCTAGCCGTCTCATTAAGGTACTAGGCTTACCGGTCCCGTACCCGACATGTGCTTAGTACGTTCAAACACTTAACCCACATAACCACTGGACCGGAGCCCAGATTCCATGCTCTTACCACGTGAGCAATCCATTTAAGGATATATTGTGATTCCTATCTAGGAACCTATTCTCGCGAGTGAGGTCATCACTCGACTTGTAACGGTCCTATAGCTTAGCAGCTATTGACCTATCATACTAGTAAGGACAAAGGTACCTAGGGATCATGCATCTAGGGTTTCATTCAACTCCTGAATGTAAATGCACAATCATCCATAGATAATTGAATAAAGAATTTGAAAACTAGGTTAGATGCACCGGAGCTTGCCTTCGTCAGCTAGGTTAGCCTGGGCACCCTCGGTGTCGAGCACTTCCACGTACTGCAGCGAAGCTTCCGCTCCTCCATCCTCAGTTTCCGGGACAAGTGAGTAATCACCGTCCGGAAGATCTACACGGAATGCAATGCAAGGTTCAGGTGATGTGATAGGTTGTTATCTTGCCCAACTCTTGTTGGTCATATTCACCTTAACAAGCATCTAGATAGTGTTTCTCTTTTAGGAAGGTTAGTAGTTGTACATGGGCTATTCTTTTATTGTACATTTGAATAAAAGTTTTTATTGTACTTGTCATTTCATGTGAATGGGTAGTCCTTTTACTTTCACAAGCAAAGATATAAATAATATTTTTATTCATAAATTAAGTTCTTATCAGCAAGGATAATTATTTATCTTTTAATTAAATGAGATAATACTTTCAAAAAGGAAAAAGAATTAAATAGGGGCTTTCCTTTATTTAATTTCCTTTTAATATTAAAACGGCTTTTAAGCTTTTATTAAGCAATAAATCACCAAAAATTCAAAGAAGTGTTTCTTAAGCACACTAGCACCTATCCTGGTCCACTAGACCCACATGTAAGTGTTGGATGCTAGGAAATTAAATATTAGAGAAAATAACAAAGACTAGCTAGTAATTCAAATTAAATGCATGCAAAAATAAATAAGCATCAAAATGATCCAAACTTTCTCATGCATGCTCTCTGGTCCTAGACAAGCCTAAAGAACCAGCATGTTCACCTTGAAACTCTACTGATCTTAGTTCATTAATTTACAAAGGAATTCATGCACAAATTGAGAATAATTATTTATGTTAAGCCAAAAATCATGATTAATTCACAAGAGGTGTGTTTTGACATAACAAGACAGTGTGCGCAAGTGGGGCACAAAAACATAAATATATTTAGCAAGAAAAATCATTTATACAGATTCTGCAGAAATGGAAAAGCATTTTTATAAAAAGATTTACAACATAACTTTGTGGAATGTTTGGCATAGGAGCTAGTCATGACCCAACACACAACATATCCAAAAATTGGACACAGAGGATTTATGGATTTTGAGATATAGCAGAACTAGGGTTTTCACATTTGTATTTTTCATGTTACAATTATTAAGAATTAGGCCTTGTGAGAATAACAAAAGTTGTATTATTTGTCCCCACGAATCCAACAAAATTGGTTTTGCATTTTTATGATTTTTCTACAATTTTCTACGCAATTTACAAGAAACAGCCAAATCACTTTACTATTGGAGTTAACCTTTTGCAGGGAGGCCCTCAGAAAGAAATCTTCTTTTGCAATGTGGCCCCTGGGCGGCCGGCCAGCGGTGGTCCGGCCAAATTCCGGCCAACTGCCGGCCGCGGCGGGCACGGCGGGGGAGGGTCTAAGGGATGTTATGGACCTATTCTTGGGGTTGGTTGGGGCGGGGAGGAGTCCGGCGAGGGGCGGCGCCGGCGGCCGGGCCTGGTGGCCGCCGCGGCCCGTGTGCCGATGAGGTAGGCTCGATGCGAGAGGGTGTGGGGCGGTTGAGGAGTTTGGGTAGGGGCATGGAAGGGTGGTGGCAAGGTCGATTTGGCGCGCGGCCGGCCGCAGCCGGAGCTCACCGCGGCGGGCACCGTGGAGAGCGGGGGGGGGGGGGGGGGCGATGCGGGGGCGGGGAGCGCGACTCAGTGCGATGCAGAGGGGGCAGTGCCCCTTTATGGTGGCCAAGGATCGACGGCGACGTCCCTAGGTGCACGCGCCGGCCTAGGGAGGAGCGAATGGCAGGGGGAGGCATGGAACGGACCGGTGGTCCGTTGGGCATTCCCGGCCGGACGGCGCGCGACGCGAGGAGGTGGTGGACTCCGAGGCAGCCTCGGTGGGCACGTGGCCAGGGGAAGGGCGGCCTCGGGACGCGGGCCGGCCCGGACGTCGAGGCGCGGTACGGCGCGCGCGGCGCGCGCGCCGGCGCTTATGGCGCGGCGCGACGTCGCGTCGGCCTGGAAAAATTTTACAGTGCCCCTGTTTGAACGCGTCAAACTCCAAAAAGTTGAATAGAAGTGCACAAAACAATGAATAGGAAAGTTGTAGATCTAACTACCCTCTAAAACTTTTGTAAAGGCCGTCTAGTGTTTTTCTCGACGGATTTTGCAGGAACGTCGTGCTAACTTTGAATGCCGCCAGGTTCCGGTAAACAGGAGGTGTTGTCAGTCGATCAAGTTTTTCACCAATTTCCACTCAAAATTTGAAATGCTAATCTACATGAAAGTTGTGTCCCTAAACAAGATGGACAACTTTCATAAAGGTAGAATTTGAAGTGTTTAGGTGAATTTTGGAGAACGCGGCAAAAGTTCCGGACGACATTCGCTGACGTCAACGGTTAAGCTGGTTTTGACTGTGCCTTTGACCAAGGGTCCACCACGGGTGTGTGTAGACTTTGTCAAGGGGTTCATTGGGGTTCATTGGTGAGGTTTTCGAGGTGATGCCAAGGTTGACCTAGGTTTGACCGGTGTTTGGCGGGTTCGACTCGGCTGATCCGGTCATTAGCGGTAATGATGTTAATTAAAAACCTGGGGCGTCACAATAGGCAGCCGACTGCTCAGTTTTCTATTGTGTGTTTGGGTTGTTTAGTTCTGTTGAGTTGTTCGTTCCTAGGACCAGTAGCACTTCAGTGGCTACGTGGTCTTGGCCAACTTAGGTAGTTGAGTTGGAGCCGTGAATTGGAAGCCGTGTTCATCTTGTTGGAGCCTCTATCTCCTTCGAGAAGAATTTTTATCAGCTCCCATTCACTCCCCCCTCTCTGGTTCGCCTAATCGGTCCTTCAATTGGTATCAGAGCTGGTTCGGGTCTTCATTAACTCTAGCCAGTCTAAGATCCAAAGATGGCGTACCAGGAACGGGGTTTGGGTCCTCCACACTTCGATGGGAATAACTACCAGATGTGGCAGAGGCGGATGGCGGCGTTCCTCTACGGAAAGGGTCAGATCCTTTGGGACGTTACGGTGAACACAACTTGTGTTCATCCGATTAACTTCCTTGCTCCAGAATCGAGTGACATGTTCGATGCCAACAAGGCAGTCAACTACCTGTACCGTTCTCTATGTCAATCTAAATTCGATCGGGTTCAGACGAAGGATTTGGCATGCAGGATCTGATTGGAGCTGAAGAATGCTCATGCTGGAAATGCGGATGTTCAGGCACGGTTGTACGCGACTTATCGGAGAGAGTACGGGAATTTCACTCATCTCCCCGTGAGTCAATAGATGCCTTGTTCCAGCGGTTCACGATGGTTGTGAACAACATGAGGGCCAATATCGACGTTCTCCCACACGATGACCATGATAGAGCAGTGAAGCTCTTACACGCGTTGGATCGTACCATGTGGGAGGGAAAGGTCGAGGCCATTCTTGATTTTGAGAAGTACACCACTCTGACGGTGAACGAGCTGTTCTCGACGCTCAAGTCTGCAGAGGTCAATCGGGGTTTGACAGCCCATCTTGAGAGCCCAATTGACTCCCATAGTCTTGCTCTCGTCGGTGGTAGAGTGGCTAAGTCTAATGCTAACACATCTTCCAGGATGTACTCTTTTTCTTCCTTGATGTCTTTGCCAGATGAGGAATTCGACATGCTTGGAGAGGACGAGCTGGCGTTGAGGACCAGGCAGTTCGAGAGTTTGCACGGGAACCGGGTGAACACGAGGAGGACAACATGAACGTGCGTTCAGTGCGGCAAGCCGTGACACTTCGTTGCCGACTGCCCGGAGAAGACGGAGAACAAGGACGGCTAAAAGCACCGGTCGAGCAAGGATGGCAAGTACAGATCGAGGCGTGATCACAAGCACAAGAACAAGCACAAGGACGAGCGACGATCGAGGAAGAAGGACGGTCGCGACAGGAAAGCCCGAGTGATGGTCAGAGCGAGCGACATCGACTCCAGCTCTGCCTACTCTTCCTCGAGCTCGAGTGGCAGTGAAGATGGAGGTGATCGCACAAGAACAATAAGGCTTCCAAGAACTTGAGCGGGTTAAGCTGCTTCGCGGGAGATGGCTTCTGCGGCATGGCTCGTAGCTCCGTTAGCAAGAAGAGACGCCAAAGTGACTCGGACTCCGACTCTGAGGACTAGGTACATGACGAGCTTCCCTTCTTGAGTGAGGAGAATGAGCATCTTGGCTAGTTGCTTGATAACCGTGATGATATGCTTAGAGAGGCCAAGAAGATGAGGAAAGAGTTTAGGGCTTCACTAGAAGATGTTAGGAACCGTGTGGCTGAGCTAGAAACCCATAACCTAGATGCTAAGCTTGAAATTGATTCGTTTAAGGCTTCATCTGTGGTTTTTGATAATGTTGATTGTGTTGATTGCTATGTGTACCTAGCTGATCTTGCTAGTCTCAAGGATAAGCATGCTTCTACTTGTGATGAACTAGATGTGCTTATGGTTGAAGTGGCTGAGCTTAAGTCTAGACCTGCTTTGCTAGGTGCTTGCAGTTCTTGCCCTGTTTTCCATGGAAAGATTGATGAGATGCATGCTTACTCTATTTCGCTTGAGGCTAAGTTGAAAGAACATGTTCCCACTTCTTGTTCTACTTGTGAGTGCATGCTTTGAAAAATCTGTAACTTGCACACAATGAATCGCTTGCAGGATGAGAATTATGAGTTGAGAAAAATGATGGGTTGGTTGTCGGGGCATGAACCCCAACTCAGGACGATGATGGAGACCTATAAGCGCCAAGATGGGCAAGCGCTTGGGTCAGAGAAGGTTGGAGAGTCTAGTGGTGAGGGAGGAGAGAAGATTGGTGATATCCAAGCTCCACCAAGAACCTACCACAAAAATGTCTATGCTCCTAAACCCAACCCACTACGAAACAAACTCGACACAAACCAGATCCACTCATATTCCCTCACTCCACAGATGTTTTCCAAAATCCTATCAAGTTCAAGAGCAACTTGGGGAATGTGTTCTTTGGGAAAGAGAGTGAGAAGCCGAGTGAGGAGAAACCGGTTGAGAAGCCGAGTGAAGAGAAACCAAGTGAGCAGCCCCAACCCAAGCCTAAACCTAAGCTCGTGCGGTTTCATTGTGACTATTGTGGGAGAGATGGTCACAAGGGTGAGTTTTGCTTCAAGAAGAAGTGTGAGGAGGGAATGGCAAAAGAGTGGGCTAACAAGGACAAGTACCACCCTTCCAATGGTGTACTTGAGCCTCATGTGCAGATGCCCAGGGCCAAGGCAATTGTTAGGACAGTTCCGGCTTGGGGAGAGCGGAAGGTAACAGGTGGTGTTGCTGGCCGGGCTACACCGGTCATACCGGTGCATCACACCGGTCAGACCTTTGCGGGTCTGGACAGACAGAGAGCTGGTTTTTGCGGTCGTGAGGATGCTCAGTTTGGTTCAGGTGGTCGTGGTTCTGGTGGTTGGTATGGGAAATCCGTAGGTAGTCAGTTTGCTAGGCGTTCTCCACCTCGTACTCAATACGGGGATGGAAGGAGTCGTAGCTTTGAGATGAAGAGGAGAAATGGTCCACAGTCTTCCTTTAGTGGCTTTCGTCCTCCTCCAGCTAGAGAGGGTTGGTTCCCTCGTAGTGGTTACCGTGGTGGTATTCGTGGAGGTAGCTTTGATAGGAGAGATGCTTTGGATTGTGCTAACCCCACTTTGAAGCAAATGGCTTGACACTGGTTTTACAATTTTGGTACTAACCCTAGTGCTGAGTCATTTGTTCACTCACGTGCTCGCTTTCACTACAAGGTTTTCCCCCTATTGCAACAAATCCCTTAGGCAACACCACTATTTCGGTTGCAATAGGGGGGTACTATTGCACCGAAACGGTGATTTGGTTGCAATTTGTGTGTCTATTGCAACACAAAATTTGAGTTGCATTATCTATTTGTTCGGTTGCAACATGTTGACGCTAATGCGCCCTTTTTTAGGATTTCCGTTGCATTTGGTTGGAACTAATGCCACCCCAATTTTGTGTTGCATTAGCATTTCTTACGTTGCAACGAAAAGTTGCTATAGCCACCATACTAGGGATGGTTGCGTTTGAACAAGTATGTCGCAACGTAGAATTTTGGTTGCAAATATATCTTTGCGATGTTGCAACAAGTTGGCGCTAATGCACCCATTATTCAGAATTGTGTTGCATTTGGTGGGAAATATTGCTACCCTACTTCTGCGTTGCACTAGAAATTCGGGTGTTGCAATATAAACTTGCTATGGCTACCATACTAGGGTTGGTTGCGTTTGAACGGCCTTACGCAACGTCTTATTTGGGTTGCAAATATCTCTTTGCGTTGTTGCAATACAAGGAAGGCTACTGCTTCGTTTCTAGCCTCAAGGAGGAATATTGTGTACGTATTGCCACAAAATTTGTTTAGATGAAAAAAATCTGCTATGGGGTTGTAGCGAAATTTAAAATGCGATTTAATAAATAAATTTTATTATGAAAAAAAGAGAGGAAAAAAAATTGTGTTCTATGGGGATGTGGGCTAAGCCAGACCACAATAGGCTCAACCGGCGAGCGTAAAGCCCAGCGAGCGGGAGCCTGAGTGGACCAGCCAGCCCATTAAGCCCCAGAGCGCAAGTAGCAAGCATTAGTTGATGATGGTAATACGGAGTTCGAAAGCGCGAGCACACCTCTTTTTTTAAGGCCGGGATACCCCCTTCTCGGTTTACGGGGTGGCACTAAAGGTACCGGAGACTAGGATGTGAAAATGTCAAATGGGCCGATGAGAGTAATAAAAACAAGGATATGCCGGCCCAAATCGTCTATAACTTACGGCTCCCCCACCCCCCAATACACCCGTTGCTCCCAACCATCCCCCCTCGTCGGCTCGACCGTCGCGTCCACATCGAGATGCCCCCGCATCGCGGTTTCCCCTGCGGCAAGCGGCGACGGCGGCGGGAGTGGCCGCATCGAGCCTTCCCGGACCGGTGGCGGGCGCGGACGGGGAAGGGGCCGCGGCGCGCGGCAACACGGCCGAGCGGCCGCCACGGCGGGCGGGGCCGCATCGAGGGGATCTCGGAGAGCGGCGGCGGCGGACGGCGGGGGCCGCACCGAGGGTTTTCGGGCGAGCGGCGGCGGCGTACGGAGGTGCCACTACTCCACCACGCGAAGCGCGATGCACGCGGGCGGTTCAAGTGTTCCACACCACCTACCTCGTCGTCCTCCGGTATGGTCGGCGGCACCCCAACCCCCCGTCGTCCTGCGGTACGGACGACACCGCCACCTCGTCGTCGTCGTCGACGGCCCGCATCGCCAAGTCGATCCATCCGTAAGGGTAAGCGAGGCCCTAGTCGGATGCAAGCGTTCCCGAGAAGAGAAGTGAGGTACACCGCCCTACCCTCTTTGATTTTCCGGGGAATCGTGTGACTCCTTTTGCAATTAGAAAAATGTTAGTAGTTCATAGTAATCAAAATTTCATACTAGATAATGGTAATTGTGTTTTTTGTGTGCATCCATCTCACCCCATACTAGATAATGATAATGATAATTGGCTTGATTTCTTGCCATCTTTTGCTGTGAATCTGACCTGTGTACATTTGATCACAATCCTGAAAACAAAGCCAGCCAAATGAACGCAGGCTGTCCCATTTAGTAGGTTAGGCCTTTTCTGGCAGGTAGTCGGGGGATCACGGGTAAATTGGTATACATTATGAGTCAAGAGATTGAATAGGCTGTTTAAAACTGAAAAACAGCAAATTGTTTTGTTTGCTCAGGCTAGTGAACACGCTAATCGGTGAGGATCATCATTCCGGACTCGGATCTTTGAGCAGGACAATAGCAAGAAACCGTCTCCATCAAAAGCTTCGGGATCATCGAAAAGAAAGGTGCATTTTTTTGACTAATTTGCTGCATTGGCCACAGCTGTCGTAACACATTTCGTGTTAGTAACTTGTGTTTGTTGTCTGCCATAGCAAATGCCCTTGCGCCAAATGGTTCAACAGCTGAAGGAGCGCTATGATGATTTGCGGGAGCAGATTGAGAACCTAAGAAATTCTACTTGCTACTTTTGGTTAGTACATTATTTACATGATTCTACAAATGAGCATCTGGCAGAAATCGGTAACCATGCTTGATCTCAAGCTGATTAGCAATCTCAAAAGACAGAAATGCATCCTTGGCGGCGTATTTCACCTGCCATTCGTGCAACTCCCTCAAACCCCAAAGCTCCGTGGTTCACATTTCGTCCTTGTACGAGAGGTAGCTCGAGTACTCGATTTCCAATCTTCTCCGGACGACCCGTAACCATTTCGGTACGGATGGCTATACTTCTCATCAACGTCGGCAACAATCGGTTGAAGGTCTTTCCAATTAGAAATCTTGACACCGCGGTCCTCCCGTAGGCGTTCGGCATCGTTGGTGATATGCGCTCCCACAAAGATGTGGCCTTCCTCGCTGAGAAACTTGCTCAGGACATCGGGAAGCTTGTAGCCGGCATGGTGCACCCCGGTAAATAAGGTAGCTCGAACCGACACACAATTGCAGCAATGCGAGCTTGTACCCGCCATCGCGAAGCCGAATCCACTCGGTGTCCAATCCAACGAGCAAACGTTCGGGAGGTGGGCTACCTTTGATTTTGTCGATGTACTCCGCCACTACTCCGCATCGCAAGTGACGATGGTCTTGATGCTCGGGTACCGCTCCTTGAAGAATTCAACCTCGTGCATGGTAGTTGGGGGCGGTCCTCGCTCCTCCGAAAGTCGTGGACGGACGACGGCGGGGCGCCATTCGTCCCAGCCGCTCCGATCTCGAACGTCGGCTGGATCAACGGCGGCCTCCCACGGGTTGAGGGCGACACGCTTGCCACCCCGGTCCCAAACCAAGAAAACAAAGTTCGAAATCGTCGTCGAGGGACAAATCCACGACTAGCTAGCAACTGATTGTACTGTGCCTTGCAGGACTAACCTTCGAAGCGACGCTCTCTGCTGACGACACGGCCGGGATTGCTACGCCCGCATCACCTAGGTTCTTGTACGGGCCGGCGGCGGCGGTGGCCTCTACGGCATCCCCCTTCATTTGTGGGGCGCCGCCGTCACCCGATGCGTCGCTTCGGGTCATCGCCGCCGTTTCGAGGTCGCTTGCGATGGCGGTTGCGAGATTGCAAGCTTTGGGGGGGGGTCGCCGGCAATGGCGGCGAGCAAGAAAACCCCCTTCTCCTTCGATGCGACAAAGGGGGAGCGAGTGGGTGGGGCGGGGTAGGGAAGTGGCTAAACTAGTATATTATATCTTGTCGTTTCGGCTTCATATACGGAGTCAAATCGACGTGCTTGGTTGCCGAAGCAATGGGCATGGCAAGATTTGAAGACAACCGGCAACACGAAGGGGCGGCGGTTCCTAATTAATCGCTACACGCACGCGCGCCGGGGAGTCGTGGTCCGGCCGCAACGCTTCGCCGCACCGGATATTTGCATGCAAAATCACACTAAGGGGTTTGATGTCTGAAAAGGTTTGCGTAAAGCTCTGTATCGCAAAGTAGATCCAAATTATTTATGTAGTTTTAGATTTCATCTACATTTACTACTCCATGGAGGTGCACCATTAATTACAAGTATTATAGTAAGTTATTTTCAAAACTACTTTCAAAATCTGTAGCTAAATACTGGATTAAGTAGGTACATTAGATTCGTCACACAAAGTTACGCTGACACGTGAAAAGGTTTTACAAATAAATTATATTTAGTGTTCCATTTATGAAAGATTCTTGGGGCTAATTTTATTTAGATGCGAACGGAAGAAGAAACGCAGCGCGCGCCTCGCGATCTCCCACGCGTTCGGTCCCTACGAAATCTACTCGAGTGCCCCGGACGCCCTGTTCAACGAAGCTCCTAGCCTCCTACCGCGCACGCGTCGAGTGCCGTGACGGGTGACAAGACGGCACGGGGGGCCGGGAGTAGTTTGCTTCGTACACCCGACCACGCCCCCCCCCCGCCGGCGGGGAACAAAAATCGCAATGGCACAAACAAGGAACAATGCGAAGTTCGATTTCCTCGGCCACGAGGGGCCGGTACGGATTAATCTTAGAAAGGTGAGTTACGGGCCGCCAATGTCGGCGGCGGCGCCGTCGCGAAGCACGCCGTCGATGTCAACCCCCGCGGTGGCGGCATCGGCCGCAATGGGGAAGTGCGGCGCGTAGTGCCGGTGCCGCTCCGGCGGGAACGGCCACTCCGGCCGCATCGAGCCAAGGGAAAGTCGACTTGCGCGTCCGCCGTCGCGAGCACGCGGCGGCGGCTCCCCGGCGCGCACCGGCACGCACCGCCTCCTTGACACGCCTTGGGAGCGCGCGAAGACGGTCGGGCGGCCCGGGGCGGAGCCCCGGGCCGACCACCGTGACGGCGACCTCCGCCGCGCGCGTAAGTTCATTGTGGTGATCCTCCGCATCGTTCGGGCGGCGGCGCGGCTCCTCCGCCCGCTCGCGGCGGAAAGACGCCTCCGCCTCCTCGGCTTAGGCAAGAAACAATGGCGACAAGTCAAACAAGAGCCTAGTGGGCGGCGTGCACCGACGGAATACGGAACTCACCAAAGCGGCGGGCCTCCACATCGGCCTTGGCGCTACGAACTTGGGTCGTCTCCGTCTCGGCCCGCCCGAAGGGCGGTGTGCATCGCATCCCGGTCCCCTCCGTGTCCCGTACCTTGCGCAGCGCGTCGTCTAGACGACGCCGCGTCGTCGCCAGTTCCTCTGCCGAGTCCCCGGCCTCCTGACGAACGGGGGCGTCACCCCGAGACGAGGAAGAAGACAAGCTCCAGGATTCCGACGACGAAGATCCACCGGACGGAGGCGCCGCGCCGGCTGAAGGACCCGGGCCATATGTCGCACTAGGAAACAGAAGAAGAATGACAACGATCGGATCCTCGGCGAGCACGGAAATTATGGAGACGAGGAAGACACTCACCCCCGGCGAGAAAGCAACCGACGGAGACGCGGCGGGACCGACGGCGACGAACCCCCAGGGGCCTCTTCTGCGGGGCGCTTCTCTCCGGCCATAGATGCGCGCAGGGAGTCGAGGGGGCCGGGAGACGAGCGGCTACTCAAGATCGACGAGAGCGGCGCGGTGCAAAGGAGCGGGATTGGAAAACACAGCGAGGCCCCGCGGTTATATAATAACTCGCGTCGGGGCAACCGCATTCGTACCACTACCGTGTGGGGCCCACGGATCAATGACTAAAAGGCGAGAATATCCCATTGCGGGGACGCGACCCCACTAACTCGGCGGGGGTGGGGCGGTTGCCAAGGGTCAATGACGGGTCTACCCGGCCACTTGTTGGCCCACAAATCGATCTGTACGGAAATTTGACCCCATCCGTGGACGGAGTTCGCGGGACCCACTGTCGGTAGGATTGTTGCGCCAAACCGTCGGCTGAACCCGCGAGAGATTTCCCCATTGGACGAGTTGTGGGCCCCACACAGCGGCACCCAGATTGGGATGTGTTCTTGAGTTGTTCATGTTCATAATGAACTTGATCATTTGTATCGTTTAATCATAACTTCAAAGTTGTTTATATTTGTCAAATGACGTCCAAATCAGGAAATTTTTTTCCTACATTCTTGTGACAACATAATCTAGATCATGGTGTCCACTCCATATCGTGTCACAGCGTCTGAGCAATAATAATTTGAAAATAGAACATTTCATAACTAGATTCAAGATTTTCAATCAGTAGACGACGTCAATTTGAAATGAGATGAATACCAAAGTTTCATAGCTCGTCGAGATGAACAAACTTTATATTGGTTGGATTCTCATTTGAAGAAGGGGTACGATCACGTAGAACAAAAATGACATGTCTCCGACCAAGTTTCTTAAACAATGAGAGTGAACCTAGGATTAACTAACAATGTGTAGGACCACTTCTTCAAATGAGAATCCAACCAATATAAAGATTGTTCATCTCGACGAGCTATGAAACTTTGGTATTCATCTCATTTCAAATTGACGTCGTCTATTGATTGAAAATCTTGAATCTAGTTATGAAATGTTCTATTTTCAAATTATTATTGCTCGTACGCTCGTGACACGATATGGAGTGGACACCATGATCTAGATTATGTTGTCACAAGAATGTAGGAAAAAAATTTCCCGATTTGGACGTCATTTGACAAATATAAACAACTTTGAAGTTATGATTAAACGATACAACCGATCAAGTTCATTATGAACATGAACAACTCAAGAACACATCCCAATCTGGGTGCCGCGTGTGGGGCCCACAACTCGTCCAATGGGGAAATCTCTCGCGGGTTCGGGCCGACGCTTGGCGCAACAATCCTACGTGTGGGTCCCGCAACTCCGTCCACGATAGGGTCAAATTTCCGTACGCACCGATTTGTGGGCCAACTAGTGCCTCGGGTACACCCGTCATTGACCCCGTGATTCCGTGTCCTCCCTATGAAAGCGCGCTTTCCTTAAAACCCAATGAACCCCGCGACCCCCCAAATTCAATCTACAACATGATCTCGGAGGCGGCGGTTCTTTTCCATCTCCCCTCATCCTCGCCGGGGATAACGGCGTCGCACATCCAATTACCCACCGTGCGTGACGAACCGCAACCACTCCATGGAAAAGATCTCCGTGGCTCGCTACGAGGCGTCGTCGAGGCCGCCTGGGAACCGCCGACGGAGCCGACAATTGACATCGTCTCCCGCGTCGGCCGCGCGCTCGAGAGGATGCCATTGTGGATCTCCGCAACTCGCGCGCAACATGCAAGGCAATGTGCGTGGTGGGCGGCGCGCCGCCACGGTCGGACGACGCCTAGCCCCGAAACGCGTCTGCGCGCGTCGATTCTACCTCGGCCACGGGTATCGCACGGCGCTCGTCAACACACCGGCCAACGTCGGAAACCCGGAGGCCTTGTTCCCGGGCGGCTTGCGCCGCGCGGTCGGGGAACACACGTGGCGTCATCACGCCGTGCCTCGACCGGCCTACGGCGCGCCGCGGAGGCGGGTCACAAGGAATCGATGTACGCCCTCTCCCTCTTCCTCTACGGACCCAACGGCGGCGAGGCCGACGACGACGAGGCCGGGCGGCTCCTCGCGCTTGGTCGAGGCACCCCAAGAGGGGGCGACGGTGCTTCCTTGGATAAATTTGACTTGCACAAAACGCCGCTCCGGGATCATTGCGTCGACGTGGCACTACCGCTTACGGATGCGAATGCGATTGCCGTGTCGCCGGTGCCGGCGCCCGTACCTCGCCACGACGATTTGCGGTGTGCGGGTCGCGGGTGTGGCGACCACGCGGATGGCATGCTTGGTACTCGTGGCGTAGGTTCTGCGGCCGAGGAGTGTAGGATCCGAAACGAGTGTGATTGGTTCTTCTACACACTCAAGGAAGCGTTAATGATCTGAAGGAAGGTATAAAAGTTGTGATTGCTGATATTTCTTGATAAATTAGTTCCACACATGATGCACCCTAAAAGACATTCCCGGATTTCGGTGTACATGTTTGCGTTCTTTCTTGTGTTTTACAAGTTCACCGATTGCTAAACATTGTTTCGGTGCACAAGATTTGAGTTATCATTTGTTCCGACGAGTTCGTTTAATGCTTTCTTCATGTTCGGGAAATTTATCCGCAAGTGACGAGGGACCTTGCAGAGAGGCTCGGCGTCATTTCGACTCACATCTTTGAAGAAATCCGGCTAATAAACACAAAGCATGTCTATCAAGTTGTGTCTTTCGACTATGTATGTGTCTTTACAATTTGTGTCCTTGTAGAGCATGTTTTTGATGATCCTTAGTTGGTGTGGTGTCAACGTGACTCGGGTAGCTAGCCCGTGAAAACTCGCTTGTCATAAATCTTACCGATTGCTACCCGATCTTTATGTTTGTTACACATATTTGTGTGATGCATTTTACTCGGTACAAATCGATAAAGGGTTTATGGTAGTCTGCTAAAGTTTATACAAATATGACATTCGTAAATTTACTCGACCACATCAAAAAATGTGTAACCAATATACAATAACTTTGTGGTAAACAAGAAGTAAACTTTGTGGGACCCACCCGTCGCCTTGGCCACACCAAAATGCATCCCTCAAATACGCCAAACGTTCGTAAAAAATGGGTAGCCGGCGATTTGGAATGTGGCGCCGCTTTTTCCCATCCGAATTATTTAACTTTCGCCCAAACTACCGCGCAACCATGACCGGGGCCACCACGCCGGTTACAAGAGTAAAAAGTCGCGCGTCTTTACTTTCCCTCCCCGAATCCCCTCGCAAAACAAATCTACAACTCGGTCGCTAGGGGCCGGGTAGACGATACGACTACCGCCGCCGCCGCCGCCAAGCCGCTTCTCGCCGCGCGTACACGAGGATGCCGTCGTCGAGGGAGCCGGCAAGGGTGACCCCTACGTCCTCGAAGCGCGGCGCACACCGTCGTCGGCCATGCTACCTAGAATGTTCACAACCCCCGGTGCGGCGATTGGTGAACCTACCGCCACCATGGCCCCTAGGCCTAGGGCGACGGGGGCTCTCTTTGGGTCATCATCACCTTCGGGCGACGATGAAGCACGCGTCGACGTGCACATAGGTGCGGACCCCGATGTTTTACCTTCATCTCGGGACGAGACGACCGAGGCCGTACGCCGTATCGTGGTTCCATCTTTCCCCTCGTTCGTACTCGCATCCAACATCTCATGCATCCGTGCACGCACCGGTACCCTAGATTTCATGCATTTGATCACGCGATTTGCACACCAAATTTCTTGACATGTTATTGATATGACATCGAAATGAATGCGCGGATCATTAGATGATCGGTCTTGGACCGTATATATGATTGAGAAGGGTATAGATGGGGGAGCCGATACAACACATACTTGTCACCCTCGTGGTTCACAAATCACCCTACAAACCATAAACAACCCGAAACAAAAACTAGGGTACGGGATGAGGGACATTGTTTACTACAAGACTAGAATTCCCGACTCTCTTGCGGAAGCAACACTCACCGAGATCGACTACGACGTCGACATAGAAAGAATGAAACAGATTCACGAGGAGGAGATGGTGATCGATTAGTTGTCTCCGAGAGCCAATACCTATAAACCATACCATGGCCATAACACCTTTGAAATCCAAAAGTGCTTACATAAATGCCGATGATGAAGAAGAAGTAGAAGAATGTGACTTAGATGAATACAAACTTTGGCTAGCCGATTTGCATCAAGAGAAGAAAGCCTTGGGTAAGGTATGCTTCTACCAAATATTTGTGTACTTATACTCCGAATTTGCATGTTCAGTCACATGAATGAAATTAATTATGGATTATATTTCAGAATTAAAAGACATTTTCAGGGATGACACAATCGATACATACAGAGAATACCTGAATGTTGCAGGACTGCTTGAAGACATCGGTAATATCCCTCTCCTAATTTGCAAGCAAATTACCATTTTTTTCATACTACAAAATATGATCGGTCATCATATGCCACTAAATTCTCTGCAGAACGGTACGTGGACCCCACCTTCATTTTGCAACACAGGAATGAAATGAACCCAACACCTGCAAGGTGCAGCCTCCATCTCATGCTCGGCGTTGGAAACAACAGGAGCAAGGATCTGGTAACATGTGTTCCATAGAAATTACCTGTCCGTGCATACGGTTATTTTGTGTGTATTATCACATGCATGTTGTTCGCATGGAATAGGCTCACAAAAAGTTAAGAAAAGAGGACGCGGTCCCGTAAGAGCATTGACGGTAATCGCCAAGAGAATCAAGGCGGGCAAGCGCAGCTAGACATTCAATTCTCTAAACATGGAGGACCGGTAGGTGATAACTACCGCTCATTCGTTGATGAAGTGGTCATGTATACAAGGAAAAGGGCTCCTATCATTGGAGTGAAATCATGGAAAAATGTTAGGGAAGAAGTCAAAAACGCAATAGCAACCGATGTATTGGTAATAATAGACTTTGCTTTTCAAGACAATTCAAATAAAAACTAACATATGAACTCACACAATATTTGAATGCTATTGTGATTATATAACGAGCAAAGTGGGACATGGAGGATAATGTCGAATCAAGGGAAAAGATATGGCCCATTGCTAGGGAGCGTTACAAAGGATGGCGTTCAACTTTTAGTGCTACGCCAAGACATACAACAGCTACCACCGAGAGAATGTTACATAAGCCTACGAGAATTAGATATTGTTGAATGGCACTATCTCGTTGAAGTATTTCGATCATCGCTAAATTCAAGGTTTGTTCCACATTGTTAATTACGATTTCGACCACTCATTTTTCATTCAAATGGCAATGTCCGAGTCTTTAAGATTTTTGTTCATAACTTTTCATTGTATAGGAAAGGAGCACACAAAATTCTGCGATTCGATGCCAACAAATGACAAGACATTTGTCGGGCGCTAAGCCTTATTCTCGCCGCGGCTATGAGAAGGTAATAACCGGACAAGCACATCTCCAATCTGTCTTGCGGGATGAAGAACATTAATTTGTTATTTTCTTGGCATAACGAGAGAGACCCGAGAAACCGGTGAAGAGCCGAATGATATGGAACTTTGGTGGATAACTCACACTAACCAGGGGTCTTGGACGGACGAACAATCTAAAAATGTCTATGTGAGTTCTCAATGAATTAGTACATACATTACTATACATAGGCTTATGCAACTATGGAATGCAACCAATCTCTTGTTCAACTAACTCCTCCACCGTGTGCCTTGCAAATGTTAGGACATCGCAAGCGGCGTTATTGCCGAGGCGGAATCAAATGCGGACAACAACTTTGTTTCCCAAAAGGAAAAAAACGAGATGTTCCAAAAAGCCTACAAAGATGTCACGAAGTGCAAATCAACCAAGTTGCATGGAAACGGGTACACTGGCAAAAAACCCAACTAGAAGGCAACGCTTAATGCGGAGCGCGAGGAACAAATTCGTAGGGAAGAGCTACGAAGCATGAGGAACACGTCGAGCTCATGGACGCATTTGGGCAGCTACAAGAAAAAATGTCGGGATGGGAAGAAGAAAGGGAAGCGAAAAGGAGAGAACATGCACGCCAACTTGAAGAAAGTGAAAAGAGAAGGCGGGCGAACTACAACGGCTTAGGCAAAAGTTCCTATCAATGCTGCAAGCATCAAATGGACAATCACAAGTTCCACAGTACTCGGTCAAGCTATTTGCATGAATGCGTTTCTTTCCTTGGGTTCTATATATGAATGTTTGTATCCTTTGGTAGGTTGACCAGCCAATATCTGTACAACCATGCCCAAGCAACAATGTCACTGAATCTGCCGACGTGGCGGCGGTTGCATCAATCACCCAGCAAAACAACCTTGTCGCCGAATCCGCGGACAACGTGGCGGCGGAACCATCAATTCCTACATCCGGGAATGTACAACCGTGACTCCGGGAATGTGCTCTCGTGTACTCGGGTTGTTCTCGAATTCACAACTTTTTACTAGTACATATCATCGATTCATCGATGAAATTACGCCTAATCTTGTCCTTCCAAATGATTGGTTCATAGGAGAAGGAATCTGAAAAAGCTCGAAAACAAGTATTTCGCAAAACCGAAGCACTAAAGGTGGTGTTAACAATCCCGAAACTCAATCCACCGTTAGACAAATTTCTTCTCAACAGCTACGGTACAAGTTGCACAAAGGAGACGACAAAGCACCAAAAAGACAAGAGGTGAAGCTTTTTTCAACAACTCTTACCGCCGTGAATGTAATTCATGTTTCAATTTGTCAAAGTGTGTTTATGGTTGTGGTATTTATTTGATGTCATTATGCTATTTTTATGAATCACAATCAATCTTTGGTTTGCTATATGTTGTTGTTTCACAAATTCCAATATTAGAGATTAATTGATGCTAGCTTCAAAATTTTGTTGATTCTTTACAGGTGA
This sequence comes from Cenchrus americanus, assembly GCA_947561735.1. Taxonomy (NCBI): domain Eukaryota; kingdom Viridiplantae; phylum Streptophyta; class Magnoliopsida; order Poales; family Poaceae; genus Cenchrus; species Cenchrus americanus. The sequence goes on from OX387245.1 coordinate 170,547,780, forward strand.
TGACACCTCCTTGCATTGAATCCCCCTTTGCTGATCAAGTGTTGGGATCATCTCCAAGTAACAATTGGCAGACCAAGTTCTTCATGTCCTAGCAAATTTGTCTACTATGTGTTGAAACAATGTCCTGTGCCAAACTTTTCGGTATTTAAGTACTTCATGAGTCATGTAATTAACTCGGTGGATGGTTCAATGTTGGTTAATTAACTATAGATGCATTGTTATATTTATCTGTCGATGTTAATTAATGCGCAATTACCGCCGCTACATAAATGAGCGTGGCGAATACATCGGTGTTTTTCGTTGCCAAAAAGTAGCGTGGCAATAGTAAGGTGCACTTGTAGCACCCCTAATACGAACGTGGTAATAAGAAATTCAACTTGTAGCAACACAAAGGGAACGTGGCAATAGTATGGTGTACTTGAAGCAACCCTAAATAGGAACGTGGTAATAAGAAGTTCAACTTGTAGCAACACAAAATGAGCGTGGCAATAGATAGTGCACTTGTAGCAACCCTAATAGAAACGTTGTAATAAAGACTTTAACTTATGGCAACCAACCAAATGTCGAAGCAATAATAGAGGACCACATATTACAACCAATCAAATTACGTGGCAATAGAGGATACCACCTAAAGCAACGTAACCAATATCGTGGCATCGTACAATGCTACCTATCACATCGAAATCAACTTTTGTGGCAATAGAGGAGACCACCTATAGCAACTAACCAATTTCGTGGCATCGGACAATACTACATATTCCAACCAAATTACTTTCGTGGTAATAGACGAGGTTCAACCAATAGCAACCAAAGTCGGTGCGTAGCATACTATAACTTGCAACGAAACGAAACGTTGCAATTGCACCTTTGGCAACACCGCAGATGTGTCGCAATAGTACACTTTGCAACCAAAACAAGTGTTGTAAAAAACCCTAATTGCAACGTTGCGTTACGTTGCAACAAAAAAACTTTGGCAACCACTAGATGGACAACGACGCAATACCCTAATGCAACGCGGCCTTTCGCATCCCATGTCCCACGGAACAATTTGGTTGCAATTGTGTCTATTGCAACCAAATATGGCATATTGCAACACATTTTGTGCGTTGCATTAGGGGGAAAATCTAGTAGTGTTTTGAATTTCAGGTGGGAGATTTGAGGAACGTTTGGCTGATTGAATCCGGTTTCTCGAGGCACATGACCAGAGACAAGGGGTGGCTCTCATGTCTCGTCCCGATGGTGTCCAGGACATACATCACCTTGGGGGACAATGGGCGAGGGCGTGTCCTTTCAGAAGGTGAGATTAAGGTAAGTGACAAGGTCACTCTTAGGCGTGTTGCTCTTGTTCAATCACTGGGGTTCAATTTGCTTTCTGTGTCCCAGTTTTTGGATGAGGGTTTTCAGGTGTTGTTTCGGCCTGGTGGTTCTCGGATTCTAGATTCTCGAGGAGACCTTGTTTGCATGGTCGTTCTTAAGGGTCAAGTGTTCCGAGCTAATTTTTCTCAGTCTTCTGGTGTGGAGCGTTGTTTCTTGGCTGGTTCTTCGAGTGAGTTGTGGAAGTGGCATAGGAAGTTGGGTCACCTAAGCTTTGACCTTTTGTCTCGCTTGAGTAAACTCAATTTGGTCTGAGGATTGCCACAATTGAGGTTTGAGGAAGAGTTGGTTTGTGCGCCATGTAGGCATGCCAAGATGGTAGCTTCTTCTCACCCGCCTCTCACCGATGTGATGACTGAGCGTCCATGCGAGCTACTCCATATGGACCTTGTTGGCCCAGCTCGTGTGCGATCTGCAGGTAGGAAGTGGTATGTCCTTGTTGTGGTGGACGACTACTCTCGGTATGCATGGGTGTTCTTTCTTGAGGAGAAAGGGAAGACGTTTGGTTTTGTTCGAGATCTTGTCTTGAGGTTGAGGAACGAGAGGCACGAAGATGCCATACAAGCGATTCGCAGTGACAATGGCTCAGAATTCAAAAACTCTCGCTTCGAAACCTTTTGCCATGACTTGAGTCTTGAACATCAGTTTTCGAGTCTGTATATGCCTTCCCAGAATGGCGTGGTGAAAAGGAAAAACAGAACCTTGTGTGAGATGGCTCGGATGATGCTCTTTGAGCATAGGACTCCGAGAAGGTTCTAGGCTGAGGTGGTTAATACCGTTTGCTATGTTTCAAATAGGATCTACCTCAGAGACTACAAGAAGAAAACCTGTTATGAATTGATGCACGATCGCACACCCAAGGTGAGCCACTTCCATGTTTTTGGTTGCAAGTGCTTTATCCTTAAGAAAGGAAAGAAGTTGGACAAGTTCGAGGCTAGGTCGGTGTTGACGATCGTTAAGTCCCTATTTTCGACCGTCAACTTCGGATAAAAGTTACTCCATAAAAGTATGCAACATAGATATAGGGCTCTAATCTAACGAATTCCACGAGTTTTGTTGTATATTTGGTTGCCGGTAAATATGAGCAACTATGGCATAAAATATATCATCATCGCAAACAACCTCAAGTGCCAATTTGGACTGCACCGTTGTGACAGGCTTGTCGACACGATAAAAATGAATATATTACTCGACTACTTTGAAGCTGAGGTGGAAAATATATTTAAACACTAAAGAGTGGGACCCACACAAGGCTATCCCACCGCAAGCGGACCCACACGCACAGGCCACCAGCCGGGTCAACCCAGGCACGCGCACAACACTTGCATAGGCGGGCCTAGTCGGGTCCACACCACCACCGTAGCATGCAGCACGCGCGGGTCCGATGGGGCAATTTCACCGTCGTGGCCAGGCGTGTCGCGCGGGAAACAGCCGCCCTGGGCCACGCGTCGCTCCGCGACGGGTTGCCGCGGCAAGCTGCCCAGCGCACCCTGGCGCACGCGCGCTCGTGCGAACGACCGCAGTGGGGCCTAGGACAGGTGGCGCCTGAAGATAGGTGTGGGATCAGCACCGTCTCAAGCTGCCTGGCCCACGATTTTAACGCAGGGAACGTCGGTTCTACTCCATGTGTCATCCAGGGAAGGAGGAAAAGAGTGAATCTTTTCCTAGAAGGAAGAGGAGGTGCTCCACTCTCCCAAGTTTCCTCACCTATAAATAGAGACCCTCTCCTCACTTCAAGACACAAAAGAAAGAGCATTGAAAAAGCGAAGCGCTGCCATTATAATTAGAAAATAGGGAGAAACTTGAGGTGAGAGTTTTCGAGAGGAGCCGGAGTGTCGGCCCCTCCTCTAGCTCGCGCCTCGGCGGATGCAACTCCTCTTCTAGTAGCTACGTACGGGTCTTGTTCGGTAACTCTGGTCTCCTTTAATTAATTAAGCATTATTTATTTCTTGTCTTTGTCTTATCTTTTCTTGTTCATATCATAGTAAGTTTATCTTGCTTTGAGTGATTGATTTGCTTGAGCACTGAGTGAAGTAGTGATCGATAGTGTAGGCGCGGTGCCTAGACTTGAGGGTAGCTTGAAAAACACCTAGCCCCACGGACTCCTTGTGGTAGCCGGCAGGTAGTGACAGCCGCGTCCGACCTCTGTATTCCACCACATGAGAGTGGCTAGTCCAGTAGGCATCGTAAGAGTGGTGTACATAACGGCTCCCTTCTCTTTCCTTTCCGTAGCCGGAGAGTGCTTCCCCCCGGTCAAGACTAGTGCAAGTAATATCTTAATCGCTTGATTAGTTGAGAGAGCCGAAGTTCCCGTATCAAGTGCCCTCTCTACCTTCCTATCGTTCATCTCTCTTCTCTTCATCGTCACCCCTTTATCCGCACTTTCCCTAGATGAATTAGCTTAGGACTAGAATACTTCTCATTCCCCGAGGAAATCGATACCTTGGACTACTCCCGGGTGAAAGCTACATCGATATCTATGCTCTTGCGGATTTATCTGTGATCGTTGTATACCAACAAGCTTTCTGGCACTGTTGCCGGGGAACGGTAGCTATTCTAGTTTTAAACCTAGTTTGTCTACGTATCATCCACCTACCACAATGAATTCCTCGCCTACCCTTGCACAACTTTCGGCTCCAAAGGGCAAAAATTTGGAGCCCCCATCTTCATCACACCCTATCCATACTAGTGGCTATGAGCTACGTCCTGGTTTCATAGCCATGGCCACAGAGCAATCCTTTGCTGGGACCGAAGAGAACCCATACACCCATTTGAGAGAATTCGAGCAACTTTGCTCATGCATCACAATAGAGGGTATGTCACAAGAAACATTGAAGTGAATACTCTTCCCATTTTCATTAATGGGAAGAGCAAAGCAATGGTACAACCTCAATGTCCGAAGCGTAGAAGGCAAATGGGAAGTTTTGAGGGGAAAATTTTGTCGCACCTTCTTTTTGTTAGCACATATTAGTGATCTTAGGTGCGAAATCATCCTTTTAAAACAGAAGGAGGGTGAGTCTTTAGGAACTTCCTGGGCCTGATTTACCAATATCTTAGCTTCAGGACCCGATTTAGGGATTCCATAACCAACATGTCTCCAACAATTCAGATTGGGCCTCAATGTTGAATCCGCTAAATTCCTAGACTCTTCATCAGGAGGTTCTTTCGTAGATTTGACCTTGAATGAGGGAAGAGTGATCTTAGAAAAATTCTATCAAGCACCCCTTACACCAGAATTTACGACGAATTTCCCGAAGAATCACCGGAAATGCAACCAGAAGAACCCTCCATAGAGATCCCTGAGCTAAAAGATGCGACACCTTCGCACACACCTACCTTCACCACAACACATATCTCTGACAAAATCTCTGAGCCAATCCCAAAACCTTTCTCGGATTCATGTGATTCCCCGTGTGAGTTCCCTTTCAATTTCTATGATGAGCTTTTCCATGACTTTGGGAATGCCGCAAATCAACCCCTTGTGGGAAGACGTTTGCCTCCCAAAGATCAAAGGGACCACCCACCAGATCTCGAGGAATCCCAATGGCAAGAACAATACATAGGAAATCTATTTGCCATCATGAGCTGAGAATGGCTTGAAGAGGCAGAATCATCTGCCGAAGTCGTCCGGTTTCCTATGAGACTTAGAATAATAAATTGTATGGTGATAGGCATGGATGGTAGTTTCGGATACGATCCTAGTCTGGGGATCAATATCATATCATCTTCCCTAGTACAAACTCAGCTATCATCTTAGAAATGACTTTATGTCACCCCTACACAATCTTTAGATTGTCGTGGGATTCTAAGAGCCACTCCCGTCCGTATAGCCAATCCTACTCTATACCTAGATTTTCACATTTTTGACCTTCCCAAGAATTGCGGCCCGGGCGAAAGAGAGGAAGAGCCGAAGGCAGGCGCGCCTCGATAGTCACAATGAGGACTACTGGCTGCGCGAGCAGCAGGGCCTCTCCCCTCCGTTGGCGCTGGTGAACTCGCCCTCGGATGAAGAGGAGAGCGAGGGGGAGCAGACCACCTCCGATAGGTGGGAAGCCATGGCGCCCTTGTTGCCAGGGGTCGAGGGGGTCGTCATGGAGCCGACCCTCGAGGCGGGCGCAGAGCCGCCCCTTGCCGGATTGTCGGCAGAGGCGCCGACGGGTGCTGTAGAGGCGCCCCCGAGCCCTTGAGGAAGCATAAGCGAGGCTTCTCCAGCTTGAAGTGATTAGCATCCTTCTCTTTGTGTTTTTTATTTCGTAGCACGGTTGTTCACCCTCTGTCCTTTCTTATTCGCCGTCAGGCCGTCGCCGGTCGTCCCCGCCCTTGCGCCCGTCAAGGCGCTGAAGCTGAGGACGTCACTGGTGATAGGGCACCGCTCAGAGAGGGTGCAACGGGCGGTAGCAGGCGTGGCGGCGGCGAGCGAGCCATCGCACACCGCGACCACAACCGCGAGGCTACGGCGGCAGGAGGACGTGGCAGCGGTGGCTGCGTAGGCGCCTGCCACCTGCGATCCCCACCAAGGGCGCAGGTGTTGACGCAAAAAGTGCACCTAGCGCCAAACACACAGCAAGCCGAAAAGCTGGCTTCGCACGCGCAAAGAGTAGAGATGACGTGCCAGTCAATTTTTCCTGAAAATTAACAAAAGATAAAGAAGTTAAATACCAAAGCTTGGAACTTGTCGGGTGGTACCAGACAGTTCCATATTTACGGCTGAGAAGCCATACGAGATGACACATAGCTATATGAAAGCTATTTGCCAAAGAATTGAAACCACTCGGGAACTTATGAGAGGAAAAACAATACTGCCGTTGACGCAGAATATGCACTCGCCGCCAATCACACAAACAAGCCGAAAAGCTTAGCTTCGCACGCGCGAGAGAGAGAAAGTGACGTGCCGCCAATTTTTCCCGAAAATTAACAAAAGGGAAAACAGTTAAATACCAAAACTTGGAACCTACACGGTGGTACCAGGCAGTTCCATATTTACGGCTAAGAAGCCAAGCAAGACGACATGTAGCTATGTGAAGCTACCGTCAAAGAACCGCAACCATTCGGGTAATCATGAAGGAAAAAAGAACATTGCCGAATGGATGACGTAAGCATGACAACGATCGGTCTTTGAATAAACGGGGATGCATGTACAAAGCCATGACCGATCCTCAATGAAGATTAACATTAAATAAAGCAAAGCACGAACATGATCATGTATTAAAATAAGCATGCATAGATCCAAAGCATTAGTCTACCGCATGTCTAATCACTTTAAGATCCGTCGAGCACGACATCAAGCAAATCTATCCACCGCATGATACAACTTGCATGAAAGGACGCACCACTTTCCACAAATAGATCTATCCACCGCATGATACAACCTAAATATGGAAAGCTAGAAGCACACGTCTTTTAAAACATAAACAACGCACGTGATCTACTCGTGAAGATATAACCGAATGCGGCTGAACAACCGATTCGGGGTCCATGAAGAAGGAACAAACGTTACCACGTGAATAAATCTATCAAGCTGAATTGGAAATCTAATCCACCTGATGACTAGCTCCAAAGCAACCCAAAAACCTGCATCTACCGCATGATACCCGGCTCTTTCAAGATTTATACTAACAAAGCAAGCTTGAACCCGCAACACGTAACAACCTAGATCGATTCGGTTTCGGCTATCGAAGAGCACGAGATCCACGCATCAAAACACGAAACCTACTCTTGCACGGATCTTAAAAGGAAAAGAGCCGATCCAAACCCATCTAGATTGGGCAAAAGAGTGTTACATGAATTAAAACATAATGCAAAACTCATGATAACACAGGGTAACTTAATGAATCTATTGGATCTTGCCAAAACCCAATAGAGCCGATAACTAGCTTCGAGCTAGACCTTAGCCTACCGCATGGCTCGTGATCTAACAAGAAACCCTCTTGAACCAGGCTTGAATCTACCGCATGACACGAAGCATGGTAACAAGACTACTTGCATCGATCTAAATCCACCGCATGATACTAGACATGATACAAGGTTGCCGGTACTCACGGAGGTCGACGGATCGATTGGCCCTCTCGAAGAACTCGACGACACGACAAGGGACTCTAGGGTTTGGCGTAAGGCCGGTGTGTATTGAGGAATGAACGTCTTTTTTTTTACATACATCCGGGGGTCGTATTTATACCCCGCCGATTACAACCGCGAATGGATACATTGCCTAACTAAGCTTGATCGCTCGTCCATCCATTCGCTCCCTCCGATCGAGCCACGTCACCGTCCAATCCCGCAAAATCAGCTCTCTTGTTCCTTTGCCGAACCGGGAGCGGATAGCCGACCGCGGATCCTTCGCCGAAAATCTCCGAAGATGCCTTTCCTTCCACCAGACGGACTCTTTTCCGAATTGGACCCACATGTCATACTCCTTACCAAATTTTGGTGTTAACACATGCCCCTTCAATTGTGGGATAAAAGTAATTTTATTCCACAATTGACTCCAGCCACGAATCCTTGAGCCAAACCTGTCAACACCTGTTCTTCGCAATCCGCGGATTCTTCGTTCGATCCAACCCTAGATCCCCTTTGTTCCGAGCTCGAATCTCCAATGGCAACTCAGCACCAAGCTACTCAGGTAACTTCACCCCTCCAAACCTTTGTTCGGCATTAGGTTTTCAATTTTACCTAAGATTTTCCTCTTCCGCTCTCTTCCAGGAACCATCTACTGCCCTTCTGATTCCCATTGAGGCGTACTTGGAGGAAATTGCGCTCCCGTTCGGCCATTGAAAAGGAAAAAACTGATGCTGAACAGGCCATGAACGGGATACAATCCCAAGCAAAAAGCCATAAGGATGCCTTGGCTGACCTGCAAGCCTCTTACGATCTGAAAGTCGCCAGAAAGGCTGCTCTAGAGGCGGAATTGAAAAGCCTGTCAGCGGAAATGGAGATTGACCAGAAGAAAATAGCCGATCTCCCTGGATTGATAGCAAAGACCGAAGCGGAGGCAGAATCGGCTGTTACCAGAGTAAAGCAAAGGCGATGCGAGCTTATCGACTTATCCGATGCCCAAAAGGACTATCGGGAGATCTTGGATAACTCCCACTTGATAGTATCCAATGTTCGTCACGCACTTGCAAAACTCCTTAACGCTTGAATGTTCTTATTGATGTATACCCGGACCGGTCGTTCTTGTAATATTTCCTTTGCAATTTGTTTCCTTTCCTTGGCGTGCTTTGAGATGTGATGCCGAACGACCCATTCGGTAGTGAAACGCTAACCGCCGAACGACACCTTGAATTCCTTTAGCCGAAACCGTCGACCCACGCGCGTTTCGGCTTAGAACTCCAAACGACCCGCCGGCGGGTTGGTCAAGGAAATCTCTCCGCCTTCCGATTTTATTGGGACGTGCGCCACGATCCACGACCACGATTCGAAGCCACAATTACCTTGCCGAGGCCTATAAATGTTGCCATAGGTGCCCCTAGCTCTCCACCGGGCCTTCTAGCTCTCGAATCTTTGCCAATCTCTCGGCCCTCTCGCAAACAAGTGCACATCCCCAAACCGCAATGGTGCGCCGTCTCAACCGCCGCCGCGCCTCCGACGAGGCCGAGGGAAGCGCGCCAATGCGCGCGGGCGGTGATGATCATCAACTTCTCCTTGTCGATCTCCCTTTTGATCTTCCTTTGCCTTGACAATCATCTCCCTTTTTTCGCCTTTGATTCGGTGGAATCCGCCCCGCGCGCCGGCCAATCGACCCCTTCCCGATGACTCTTCGAGTCCGATGGCCACTCCCCGGTGCCGTACGGGGAAGCGAGACGCTATTCGCTTCAAGGAGGAGCTAGAAGCGTCTCGTCTTGAGCCGGGAGGCCGTCTCCAAAAAAGCGGGCGTGGCCGAACTAGAGTGGGAGGACCAGCGGAAACAACTGCTGGAAGCCATCGATGGTATGGTTCTGATTCTTGATTTAGTCCAGCCTTTGATGCTAATCCCTTCTTGTTTGCCCTTCGCAGCTCGTGATGCTGAGCTCAACCAGCTAAAAGCGCCGCGTGGAGCAACACTGGCGGAGAAGGTGAACGCTCACGGCGACACGCCGGCGGAGCGCCTGGCCGCGGTGGAGCGCCGCATTGACGAGGTGGCCGTCCATGGTGTTCGTCTGGGCACCACCTTGGGCCTGGCTGCGATGGCGACGCATACGGACGTCGACTATTCCACCGGGCCGCGTGGCTTCCGTGGCGGCGCGCCGGAGGGATATCGACGAGATCGAGCTCATCTCGGAGCGCCTCGACGGCCACGGCGACGCCATTGCCGAAATTACCCATCCCCGATCCGTGGCCGAACGACTTTTTGATTAGATTGTACTAGGGATGTGTAAATGTCGGCAATATATGATGAACTTTTGGAATCCGCATTTGTTCCGTGATATTTCCCTTCGCATTTACATCTGTGAATTTGTCCTCTTTGAATGCATCTGGGAACTGTCTTTAGCCGAACGCTCGCAAACAACTGCCCCTTGGCGCAAGATCCACAAAGGATCCCAATTCGGCAATCCGTAAATACTGTTCGAAGAAAACCCTTCGCACTCGGTGGAAAACCCTGCCGCTTGGTATTCCAACAGTGTGTACTGGCCAGATCATCACTCCCAATGCGCCTCCTTGGTCAATAAAATAGCCCGTGGGGTGCTCTGCAATTCCACTCGCACACTCCTCCATCACTTCTCGTCTCTTCTTCTCGCTCGCTAGAAGAAAAAACCCCAACGCCATGGACAAGGGTAAACAACCTCAGGGGAGCGGCTCGTCAAGGAAGCGTACGATTCGGAAGTGAGTTCTTTCTTGATCCGCTCCTCATCCTTCTCGCTTGATCTTGCGCTTCATGTTTTTCCTCTTGCCTCTTTCGGCCTTGATTTGCTTCCGAAGAAATCATCGGAACCGAAGATGTTCCCGAGTACATCTCCTCCGATTCTTCTCCCGAGGCGGAGGATGCCACGCCCGAGCAAAGGGTCATCCATCGGCCGCGTCGCCGTGTCCGCACCCGGAGCGTGACCTCGGGGACATGTCCGTCCGTCGTCAAGCCGAACGCGAGCGTCGTATGGCGCCGGAAGCGCTAGTAGGGGGTAAACGCCCCCGCCCCCCCTTCATGTTTGCATCCGGATTTCTTGCCCCTAACCTTGATTCTTTTGCTCCGGATGTCTCGACGGTACGGCAACCCGAAGGCGGCCCCGGGATAGCTTGGTAGAGGCCGCCAATCGTGGTCATCCTCGTGCGTTCCAAGTCGCCGTCACGGTGGTCCCGGAACAACTAAAGAGGGAGCAGCACGCACCGAAGAAGCAAAGAAAAGATTGAACCATACTTTTCGCTTCTTACTCCACGCCTTCTCGCTTCCCTCCCTTAGGGGACTTGGCTTTCGGGGCTGCTATGTGTAATCCCGCAAGAAACCGGTTGTAGTGTAGTATTGATCTAAGGGCAATGCATTAGGCACGGCCATTTTCTTTTGTTCATGGATTTTTGTTCTAAAGGCGGCCTCATCCCCGAGCGCCGCACGTTTCGTGTCGATGTGTATAATCATCGATCGATTTCAATGCTAGGATAATACTTCTTCGGGTATCTTCCATTTATTGCGGCGGAAAACTCCTCTCCTAGCAAAGTTTTCAATATGTATGCATTACCGAGAACGCATCCGACCACGCGAAAAGGCCCCTCCCCGGTTAGGGGACCATTTGCCGAATTCACCGTATTTAGTTCCAATCGGCGGTAGCGCTTTCCAAACTAGATCGCCTTCGTGAATTGCTTTACTTTTACTTTCTTGTTATAGTATTTGGCGACCCGCGGCTTGTTTTTCTCGATGTTCTCCGGGCCCCGAGACGGATCATATGCAAATCTTCTAACTCATCCATCATTAGGCCACCGTAATCCTTGGAGCTCAAATCGTTTTGCAGCCCTACTCTCCTCGATTCCGATTGCATTTCCCGGGCGGGGGATCGCGTGATGCCCGTAAACCAACTCGTAAGGAGAAGTCTTTGTAGCTCCATGGGGGGCCATTCGGTAAGCCCACAGCGCTTCACTGAGTACCGAATGCCATCTCCTCGGCTTCTGGTCGATCTTCTTCTGTATAAGCTTGATCATGATCTTGTTAGAAGCCTCTCGCTTGACCATTAGCTTGGGCATAGTATGGGGAAGAATTAAACGAGTTTAATTCCCATGCTTTCGGCAAAATCTCCGAATTCCAATGACACGAATTGTGCCCCTTGGTCGGTGGTAATCGTCCGTGGAATCCCAAATCGGTAGATGATGTGTTCCTTGACGAATTCGATCATGTTTTCCGACGTCACCCTTTTGAGTGGGATTGCCTCGACCCATTTGGTGAAGTAATCCGTAGCCAAAAGCACGAACTTATGCCCCTTGCTAGATGGTGGATTAATTTGGCCGATCAGGTCTATGCCCCAGCCCCTGAATGGCCATGGCTTGATGATGGGATTTAATGCTGATGCAGGGACTCTTTGAATATTCCCGAACTTCTGGCAATCTTGACACCCCTTGTAATACTCAAAGCAATCCTCTAATATCGTCGGCCAAAAGCATCCAGCCTGCCTAATAACCCATTTCATGCGATAGGCCGATTGGTGCGCTCCACATATCCCATCGTGCACCTCGCTCATCATGTTCTTGGCTTCTTCTGGACCCAGGCATCGTAGCAGTACTCCATCTAATGACTTATAGAATAAATTGTCACCCGGAAGAACGAACTTGATTGCCTTATACCGAGCTTCCTAGAGACTTTTCGGGATGGATCTCTCAAATATTCAACGATCTCTTTCCTCCAATCATCTTCTGTAAGATCCGTCCCCAGTGCGCTCACCTCTCGCAGCAAATGCTTCTTGACTCTCTTTATAACCGCAGGCGCTCCGAGCTAGCCTTGTTTGCTTCCTCGTTATGCTCTCTAGGAATGTCTTTGTAGGGTTACCGGTGGAAAGCCCTTCAAGATTTCTCTCGCATTCCTCGTAGTAACTCCTCGGCGCCTCGCTTCGCACTCGTACCGGCCGTTCAATTGCTTGATGACCAACTCGAATCCCCATAAATTTCAACTGAAACGGCCCCCGCTTCTCTCAAATATTGAAGCCCTCGAAGCAGCGCCTCGTACTCAGCCTGGTTATTTGTGACGGTGGGTTGTATAGAAATGGCAAATTCGAACATCTCACCTCTGGGAGAAATTAGTAGGATCCCTACTCCTCCACCTTTGCCACATGATGACCCGTCAAAGAATAGAGCCCATGGGGTAATTTCAAGCAGATCAATCGAAGGGTCACGGTGTTCAGTTATAAAATCGGCAATGACCTGACCTTTGATGGCTTTCGCCGATTCGAACTTCAACTCGAACTCTGATAGAGCTAAAATCCATTTGCCAACCCGACCATTCAAAATTGGCATGGATAACATATGTTTTATCACATCAAACTTCGAGTATACGATGCATTCGGCATTCAACAAGTAGTGCCGAAACTTTGTACACGAGTAGTATACGCAAAGACATAATCTTTCTATAGCCGAATACCTGGTTTCAGGATCAAGTAGTTTTCGGCTAAGATAGGCTACTATCCGCTCCTTCCCTTCGAATTCTTGAATAAGGGCCGATCCAATAGTTTGGGTATCGGCCGCCACGTACAACTTGAAAGGCTTGTTCAGCTGAGGAGGAACCAGCACCGGTGGCTCCTTCATGTATTGCTTGATTTCCTCGAAAGCCTTTTGTTGTTCGTCACCCCATGTGAACTTCTGATCCTTCTTTAGCTTCAAAGAACGGAGAGAACGGCAACACCTTCGTGATAAATTTGAGATGAACCTTCTCACAAAGTTGATCTTGCCGAGCGATGATTGCAACTCCTTGAGGTTGGTTGGAGGAACGACTTCATCAATGGCTTTCATGCTCTTTTTGCCAACTTCAATCCCTCCTTCGTGGACCAAAAACCCCAAGAACTCTCCACTGACACCCCAAATGCACACTTGTTTGGATTCATCTTCGGACCATGCTTCCGGTGCATTCCGTGGTTTTCTTCACGTCCTCCGGATGGGAGTCATGGCTTAAGGACTTGATCACTACGTCGTCAATGTAGATTTCCACGGTCTTGCCGATCAACTCATGAAAAATGTAATTCATGGCCCGCTGGTAGGTTGCACCGGCATTTTTTAACCCAAATGTCATGACGATCCATTCAAATAGGCCTATATGACCAGGACACCTAAAGGCCGTCTTCGAGATGTCTTCTATTGCCATAAAGATTTGATTGTATCCCGCGTTGCCATCCATGAAGCTAATCACCTTGTGTCCCGCACGGCGTCAATTAGCAAATCGGCAATAGGCATTGGGTATCCATCCATGGGAGTAGCTCTGTTTAGGTCCCCGAAGTCTATGCAAACTCTCATTTTCCCATTTTTCTTGTACACAGGACGATGTTAGAAATCCACTCCGCATATCTCGGGGCCGAACGAAGTTTGCATCAAGTAATCTTTCGATTTCCTTCTTCACATCGGCCAATACTTCATCCTTGTAGATTTTCCGGGCGGTTGCTTATATGGCTTGAATCCCGGCTTGATTGGCAACCGGTGCTCGACGATGGATCGATCCAATCCGGGCATCTCCGAGTAATCCCGTGCGAAGCAATCTTTATATTCTTTGAGAAGCTTGATTAAGTTTCCCCGAAGTCCGGTTGCAAACCCGCACCGATGAACGTCGGCCTTGGTCTATCACCGTTTCCAACGTCAACTTCCTCCGGCTTATCGGCCGACATGAATCCTCGTCCCGGCTTGCCATCGGTGCCATCCACGGGGTTCTCCATTAAAAATTACTTGTAAGAGCCGACCGCTTGAATCGGCCGTTGGTCACCGCCGACAGTTCAACGGGACCTTCTCCCCGATCCTTCCCCGAGAAGCAATCGATGCCTTGGTATTCCCGGAAGGCCGGTTCCATGTTAGCCACGCTCACGGAGTCGTCCGCCCGCACGACCTCAATTTCATCGTCCACCCACCGGATCGCTGTTGATGCATAGTGGATGGGACGCGGCCGCTTGGCGTGGATCCGGTCCCCGCCCAAGCAAGCGGCGCGTAGGCTCCCTTCCCTTCGATGACGAAGAAGGTGGTGAGCGGCGTCTTGGACCCGATCATCAAGTCCACGTGAGCGCATCCTTTGGTATCCGAGGGGTTCCCGCGCGAAGTCGTTGAGGATGATGCTTGTTGGTGTCAAATCGCTCGGGGTCATGCCAAGCTTCCCGAAGGTGGTGTACGGCATCACGTTAACCGCCGCGCCACCGTCGACGAACATCTTGGTCAATGGCTTGCCATTGACGTACCCCCTCAAGTACGGCGGCCTCATGTGGCGATTCTTGGCCGGCTTGTCGAAGATGGCCCCGCTTGGCAAGCACCGCCGCGCCATCATCTCCTCGGCCGCTCGTCGTCAAAGGCGCCTTCCTCCGCATCACCCGGTTAGCGGGAGCCATGAACTCGTTTGGCGGGAAGTATACCATGCATGCGGGGGCTTGACGCTTTGATCCTTCCGGCCGGTCCTTGGGGCGCCACTTCGTCTCGTCCGGACCCCCGGCTTGCTTCATCTCGCGGTTCCTCAAGCGTTGGACCCGCCTCTTCGGTTCTTGCGTAGACCGGGTGGGCACCATTGCCCCTTCTGCCAGACGTAGACCTCCTCGTCCTCCTCGTGGTCAGCCCACCTGAGATCAGCTCGGCGCTTCCCCGGGATGATCAATGATTTCAATTTTTTGCCGCCGATCCCCATTCGGGTGGATCCTTCCAAGTCTTTCGTGGACGGATCGGCGATTGCGCTTTCTCGCTCGTACTCGGCATATCCGTCGCCGCATTCGGGACGCTTCCTTAATGTGGGTAGTTTCGGGCCTTCGTTCCCGGCGGTGCACGAAAAGGCGCACCCCCGGTGGGCGCGCTCTCCTCCGCGCGCGCATCGTTCCCCCGATTCCATCCGCGCGCTTCCTCCTCAACCCTCGCGTTGCTCCTCCTCGTGACGACGCTCCCGGTAGCGTTCCTTCTCCATCCGGCGCTGCCATTTATTAAGGAGGATGCGCGACGTCACCTTGGGTTTGGGCTTGGACGACTCCCCGATCTCGATGTGGCTCTTGAGAACGCGGGGGCGTCGCCCGGGACTTGCTCTATGGTAACTCCGGCGCTTCGGGTCAACCGATCCATCTTGCTTGGACTCCGGGCCGAGGTCGGGACCTTGACTTTCCCTTTCTCTTCGGGCCGTTATCGCATTGACGGAAAAGCCGAGCATGTTCTCGCGGGAAGGGGTGGCCATCCAGCTTCATCTTGTTATCGAATTTGAGGTGCCCTTCCCGGATAGCCTTTTGGATCCTCATCCCGAAGACCCCGCAATCGTTGATGGAATGGGAATCCCCGTCATGAAAGCCGCAATAACGTTTCGCTTTGACTCCATCGAGGCCGAAGCATAGAGTGCCCTTCGGGCGCCTTGATTCGGCCTTCTTTTACCAAGAGCTCAAACAACTTGTCGGCCTTTGTGATGTCGAAGTCATAGGTTCCTTTGGTCCGCTCGACCCAACGCCGATTCATTGTGAGAGGCTCTTTACCCCACATGATTTCGCCGCAGCTATCTCCGGTTCGTCGTCGGAATCCTCGAACAAATCGGCTTTGTCCAAGAATTGATTGTAGATATCGGCGATGTCGTGTGTCTTGCCAAACTTGGGGTCCTTCTTGAGGCCATATGCCCGATTGCTCATCAAGGATAATTTACGTGACAGTTGGCCCAAGTTTTCAAACTCCATCCCAAAGAGCTTTTCGCGCACGGCCGGGTAACATCCCGGCGACGGCCATATCGGCTAGCCGATCGTCCGGCAAGTTCAATGAGAAGCACATGCCCTTGACTTCTCTCGAATCTTCTCGGAAACTCCGGCGGTGTTTCACCGTGCCTTTGCTTCGCAGTGGCGAGATCGATCAACTTTTTCTCGGAAGCTCGCCGTCGAAGTAGTGAGCGTGGAATTTACGCTCCAAATCTTTCCACCCGGCCCCCGACTCGGGCGGCAAGGATGAGAACCACCGAAAAGCCGGACCCGTCGGCCGAGGCGGGGAAGTAGCGAACCCGAACGTCTCTTCGGCCGAACATTCCCCCCGTGCATGAGATAACGAGCGATATGCTCGACCGTGCTTGTCTCGTCCTCGCCCGAGAACTTTGTGAATTCCGTCGGTGGTTTTACCCTTGGCCGTAGGAGCACGTTATAGTACCACTCCGGGAACGGCGGCTCGTAGGTGGGGCCCCGCATCCTTGGCTTGAGGCCGAACCGATTCGCATCAATTCGGCCATCTTGCGAGCTAGGGCATCTTCCTCCCGAGCGCTCGCGGCCGCGCGTACCCTGGGTGTGGGAAGGCGTCGAACGCCCCGTAATTTCCCACTTCATGATAGCCACCGCCGTATAGATCCCTCTGGAGCCAGTTGGTCGACGGAGCTATTCTTCGACTGGGGTCAAGTGGGGCCCCAGATGAGCCGAACGCTAGGTCTCCGTACGTGGGCTGGTACGGATTCGGGCCGTTGCACGGTGCCGACTCGTGCTTTGTGGTGGCGGCAGGATTGGTTGACTTCCTGAAGCTTGCAGCGGAGGGCCGAACCGGCTGCCCCCCGGCCCTCCCCGTGGAGGAGGTTGGAACGCTTGGCTCCGGAGCTCGAGGAGGGGGGCCGCCGCACCGGCCCCGCGGTGGCGGCCGAGAGCTTGATTCACCCAGCTCCACGGTGCTCTTTCCGGCGTACGCCTTTCCGAACGCTTGCCCCGCGCCCGGACCGAAGAGGGCCACCATCATCCGTTGGAGCGACCCAAGGAAAGCTTGGTTGTGCTTGGTGAGCACGTCGTCCATTGACTCTTGGAAGATCCGCGCGCATTCTTCCTTTTCTTGTTGGGTCGTTGCGTCGGTTTCTCCCGCAACGGCACTCTGGCGGTGCCATTCTTCAAATATGGTACACCACTTCGATTCTTCTTGAATGACATGAGACACTTCGTTGAAACCGATTCACGGCGTCTACGAGCCGCCGATGCTTGCTCGGAGAAAGCTCCTCAATGCGACATCCGGGAGGTCCGTGATCTCGGGCATCTCGAACCAATTCGGCCGTTTGGTCCCACCGGCGTGCCAAAAAGTGTGTTGACGCGAAATATGCACTCGGCCAATCACACAGCAAGCGAAAAGCTTAGCTTCGCACACGCAGAGAGAGAAGTGACGTGCCGATCAATTTTTCCCGAAAATTAACAAAAGGGAAAACGAGTTAAATACCAAAACTTGGAACCTACCGGGTGATACCGAGCGGTTCCATATTTACGGCTAAGAAGCCAAGCAAGACGACATGTAGCTATGTGAAGCTACTCGTCAAAGAACCGCAACCATTCGGGTAATCATGAAGGAAAAAAGAACATTGCCGAATGGATGACGTAAGCATGACAACGATCGGTCTTTGAATAAACGAGGGATGCATGTACAAAGCCATGACCGATCCTCAATGAAGATTAACATTAAATAAAGCAAAGCACGAACATGATCATGTATTAAAATAAGCATGCATAGATCCAAAGCATTAATCTACCGCATGTCTAATCACTTTAAGATCCGTCGGGCACGACATCAAGCAAATCTATCCACCGCATGATACAACTTGCATGAAAGGACGCACCACTTTCCACAAATAGATCTATCCACCGCATGATACAACCTAAATATGGAAAGCTAGAAGCACACGTCTTTTAAAACATAAACAACGCACGTGATCTACTCGTGAAGATATAACCGAATGCGGCCGAACAACCGATTCGGGGTCCATGAAGAAGGAACAAACATTACCACGTGAATAAATCTATCAAGTCGAATTGGAAATCTAATCCACCCGATGACTAGCTCCAAAGCAACCCAAAAACCCGCATCTACCGCATGATACCCGGCTCTTTCAAGATTTATACTAACAAAGCAAGCTTGAACCCGCAACACGTAACAACCTAGATCGATTCGGTTTCGGCTATCGAAGAGCACGAGATCCACGCATCAAAACACGAAACCTACTCTTGCACGGATCTTAAAAGGAAAAGAGCCGATCCAAACCCATCTAGATTGGGCAAAAGAGTGTTACATGAATTAAAACATAATGCAAAACTCATGATAACACAGGGTAACTTAATGAATCTATTGGATCTTGCCAAAACCCAATAGAGCCGATAACTAGCTTCGAGCTAGACCTTAGCCTACCGCATGGCTCGTGATCTAACAAGAAACCCTCTTGAACCAGGCTTGAATCTACCGCATGACACGAAGCATGGTAACAAGACTACTTGCATCAGATCTAAATCCACCGCATGATACTAGACATGATACAAGGTTGCGGTACTCACGGAGGTCGACGGATCGATTGGCCCTCTCGAAGAACTCGACGACACGACAAGGGACTCTAGGGTTTGGCGTAAGGCCGGTGTGTATTGAGCCACTTTCCACAAATAGATCTATCCACCGCATGATACAACCTAAATATGGAAAGCTAGAAGCACACGTCTTTTAAAACATAAACAACGCACGTGATCTACTCGTGAAGATATAACCGAATGCGGTGAACAACCGATTCGGGGTCCATGAAGAAGGAACAAACATTACCACGTGAATAAATCTATCAAGCCGAATTGGAAATCTAATCCACCCGATGACTAGCTCCAAAGCAACCCAAAAACCGCATCTACCGCATGATACCCGGCTCTTTCAAGATTTATACTAACAAAGCAAGCTTGAACCCGCAACACGTAACAACCTAGATCGATTCGGTTTCGGCTATCGAAGAGCACGAGATCCACGCATCAAAACACGAAACCTACTCTTGCACGGATCTTAAAAGGAAAAGAGCCGATCCAAACCCATCTAGATTGGGCAAAAGAGTGTTACATGAATTAAAACATAATGCAAAACTCATGATAACACGGGGTAACTTAATGAATCTATTGGATCTTGCCAAAACCCAATAGAGCCGATAACTAGCTTCGAGCTAGACCTTAGCCTACCGCATGGCTCGTGATCTAACAAGAAACCCTCTTGAACCGAGGCTTGAATCTACCGCATGACACGAAGCATGGTAACAAGACTACTTGCATCGAGATCTAAATCCACCGCATGATACTAGACATGATACAAGGTTGCCGGTACTCATGGAGGTCGACGGATCGATTGGCCCTCTCGAAGAACTCGACGACACGACAAGGGACTCTAGGGTTTGGCGTAAGGCCGGTGTGTATTGAGGAATGAACGTCTTTTTTTTTTTACATACATCCAGGGGTCGTATTTATACCCCGCTGATTACAACTGCGAATGGATACATTGCCTAACTAAGCTTGATCGCCTTGTCCATCCATTCGCTCCCTCCCGATCGAGCCACGTCACCGTCCAATCCCGCAAAATCAGCTCTCTTGTTCCTTTGCCGAACCGGGAGCGGATAGCCGACCGCGGATCCTTCCACCGCCGAAAATCTCCGAAGATGCCTTTCCTTCCACCGGACGGACTCTTTTCCGAATTGGACCCACATGTCATACTCCTTACCAAATTTTGGTGTTAACAATCGCCGAATGAATGACGTAAGCATGATGGCAACCGGTCTTTGTTGGTCAACAATACATAAACACGATATATGACCGATCCCATAAAAACAATGTTAAATAAATGAATGAAGTAAAGCGCGAACGTAAGCATGTAATAAACAAGCGTGCATAGATCCAAAGCACTAGTCTACCGCATGTCTAGGTACTTAAGGATCCGTCAGGTACGATGCCAAAACAAATCTATCCACCGCATGATACAACTTGCATGAAATCGTACCACTTTCCACAAATAGATCTATCCACCGCATGATACAATCTAAACATGGAAAGCTAAAAGCACACATTATTTAAAGCATGAATTGCGCACGTGTTTTACTCGTGGAGAAACATAACCGAATACGGCCGAACGGTACCGATTCGGGGTCCATGAAGAAGGAACGAACATTACCACGCGGATAAATCTATCGAGGTTGACTCGAAATCTAATCCACCGGATGACTAGCTCTAAAGCAACCCAAAAACCTGCATCTACCGCATGATACCCGGTTCTTTCAAGATTTATACCAACAATGGCAAGCTTGAACCCACAACACGTAACAACCTAGATCGATTCGGTTTCGGCTATCGGAAGGCACAAGATCCACGTGTTAAAACATGAAATCTACCCATGCAGGGATCACAAAAGGAGTGAGCCGATCCAAGACCATCTAGATTGGGCAAAAGTGTTACACAAATCTAAACATAAAGTAAAAACTCGAAATAACACAGGGTAACTTAATGAATCTATTGGATCTTGCCAGAATCCAATAGAGCCGATAACTAGCTTCGAGCTAGATCTTAGCCCACCGCATGGCTCATGACCTAACAAGAAACCCTCTTGAACCAAGCTTGAATCTACCGCATGACACGAAGCATGGTAACAAGAATACTTGCATCAGATCTAAATCCACCGCATGATACTAGACATGATACAAGGTTGTCGGTACTCACGGAGGTCGACGGATCGATTGGCCCTCTCGAAGAACTCGACGACACGACAAAAGGACTCTAGGGTTTGGCGTAAGGCCGGTGTGTATTGAAGAATGATTGTTCTCTGTTACATACATTCAAGGGTCATATTTATACCCTGTCAAGTACAACCTCGAATGGATTCGTTGCCTAACTTATCTCTAAGCTTGATCGCCTATCCATCCATTCGTCCTCCCTGATTGAGCCACGTCACCATCCAATCCCGCAAAATCAGCTCTACTGTTCCTTTGCCGAACCGGAGCAGATAGCCGACCGCAGATCTCTTTGCCGAATATCTCTAAAAATATCCTTCCTTCCACCAAACGGACTCTTGATCGAACCGGACCCACAAGTCGGACTCCTTACCAAATTTTGGTGTTAACACATGCCCCTTCATTTGTGGGATAAAAGTAATTTTGTTCCACAATTGACTCCGGCCACGAATACTTCAAATCAAATCGTCAACACCTTGTTCTTCGCAATCTGCCGGAATCTTCATCCAGATCCAAACCCTAGATCCCCTCGTTCCGAGCTCAAATCTCCAATGGCGACTCGGAACCAAGACGCTCAGGTAAATTCATCCCCCGTAAGCCTCGTTCGGCATTTAGGTTTTCAATTTTACCTGAGATTTCCTTTTCCGCTCTTCCTCCGGGAGCCTTCTACGAGCTTTTGATTCGCACCGAGGCCAATTCGAGATCCTATTATCTTGGTCTCGTGGGGAACTCGACCCTCGAGATTTCATCGCGGTCGAATCTCGGAGAATCCCCCTTTAAAGCGGCTCTGTCTCCACCGCCTCGGTGGCAAGATGCTTTCAAGAGCCGGCCTTTACCTCCAATTGCGGTGGAAAACTTGGTACGGAGGATTCTCGCCGACAAGAGCGGATTGACCAACCCGGATACCCTCCGTATCGCCCGGTGCTTGGAGTTATCCGTGGCCGAGACCCCCAAGAACGAAGACCTCCCGATAGCGACTCCGCCACTTCCGGTCAAACGGCGTCAACGCCTTCCTTTTTGGCCATGGCCCAATGTCTCCAACCTTGGCCGATGTATATATGATCACCGGCCTTGACATCTCGGGATCCGCCCCACCCCGGAACTTCAAAGGTTCTTCACGCCAGACAGGGGTAAAGCCAGGGAACGGATATAAGAATTACATCTTGAAGCACATGAAAGACAATCCCCTTGGCGATGTTGAATACGAGCATTCCCGAATATGTGGCCGTGCGATTTGTCTTCGTGGTAAAGCCAACGAGCCTACCTTGAACCATATTGCAATGGCGTCTCATTTGGCCGGTGGTGGCAACCGCCTTCCCCTTGGGAAATTCTTCCTCGGCGGTGTATACCATATGCTTCACCAAACTCGTTACTCGGATGTACACTAGCCAAAGGATAGCATGTGTCAACGGCCCTTGGTGGTTCATTCGGATATATGGCCGCAGCTCTCCACCTGCATCAAATTGTTGGTGTTGATTTGAACACCAGGCTTTTCCCTTCATCCAATCACCCTGAAGGAGAAAACAATGCTACCAGGGGATGCCAGAATTACGGAGAAGCGGCTTCAACTGTTCTTATTCAGCAAGACATCAGCCAGCTTTTCGAACTATTCTTCAAAGGTTTCTAGAACCCTCTCTGACTCCCCTGTCTGGATAATGATACATTGATTTTCCCTGTTGAATTCTCCTTCGAGCCTGTCGTCAAGATGGGAGATTCTTGGAAATTTTCAACATCATAATCCGCCCATGTATACTGCCGGCCGAATTCAACGGAGGAAGGCTGAATTCTAGCACTTATGAATATTATCAGCCCAATGTAATGGCCAGGCAGATTGGGTGTGGTCAGATGCCCCCAAGATTGTTCCTGCATGAATTCCTCAAGCCCAGAGAGGAAATCAAAGAGAGTATGCAGTGCAGCAGGATCTTCCATTATGTGTGTAGTCCCACTATCTACACATGTCCTTTCGTGCCCACAATCATAGCTCATCCCACCTTCAATTCCTGGTGGCAAGAATTCCACGATCACATCTTCAGTGAGCCTGTACACGTGTTCTGTGCAGAGTTGATGCCTGACTTTCTGCCAACTTCAGAGGTAACATAATGAACCTTTGGATCAGACATTTCTCCTCTCAATCATGATTCTGATCTCATTCTTTTGATTCCACCGAACACAATGCCTGCCCCTCGAGCCAGGAATATCACCTACAATCCTGTAGGCCCAATCTCAGCATTGGGATTCAAGTCAACAACTCTGGCTCAGTTAATGGCCAGGTTTGCTACAACAGATCCCGGCCTCTCTAGCCTTGCTGGCGACGGGAGGCAAGGTTTATCTCCGGTTGCTCCTCCAAATGCCAAGAGGAGGAGAACTATCAAGAAAATCCTTGTTGAGGTAAAATCCTTTACCTTCTTGACCCCAAGATTACTCTGTTCCTGATAAATTATCTCTTTGTGCATTCTCAGACCAGAGCTCAGCAACCTTCAGAATCAGAACCTGCCAATGCCCCATCCACAGGTATGACCTTTATTGTCCTCTTTTAATGATGAACACTGGCATTTACCCTTGACATTTGCAGAAGAAACAGTGGAAGAACAACTGGTTGATGTCCCAGTGGCTCAACAAGCAAGTCCACCCAGGGTTGAATTACCTATCCCAGTGGAGATCTCATCTTCATCACCCTCTGCAGAAGCAATGCATTCTCCGGAGATGAATCTCCCAATCCGGCGGAGCCATCAAGTCCTCCAATGGCTCAATCACCCGTTGGTCACGCGGCGACTCCAATCCCAACGAGAGGTGGATCCGACTTCTCATCAGCCAGAAGCCCACGAACTACCAGCAACTGCATCAACACCTTCTAGCATGGAAGCTTCGGCTCTACCTGGAGCACCTCCTTCACCTGTGATTACCCCTGCTCAAGAAATCGGCCACGAGGTAATCATTTGCACTCAACCCTGCTATTTTTACTTTTAGCACCTCTAACTCGGCAATACGGCTTCTTAGGATCAGGCTCCATCATCGTCAAGCCTGCCGTCGGGGACCAATCCAGTTGCCGAGGCGATGGAAGGGATGCACCAGCCTCTGTCAGATGAGGTGCTAGCAAGGCTTCAAGAAATTGTTGCCTGGCTGGAAAGAGATGCACAAGATCAGTTCAAGGATCTTGATCACTTCGAGGAGATGCTTGAATCCATCAGCCAAGAACTTCCAGAGGATATCGGCGCTCCTCGGTATCCATCCGTGGCTCGGACGTCCTTTACGCGCCCATAAGACATGCTTTGAGGAAGCTGTGCTCCCGTGCGGCTACCGAAAAGAAGAGATCCGATCTTGAACAAGCCATGAACGGGGCGCAATCCCGGACGAGAGAGCCACAAAAACACATTTTCCGATCCGCGGGCTTCTTGTGATCCGAAAATTGCCGAGAAAAGCTGCTCTGGAAGCGGAGCTGAGAAGCCTGTCAGCTGAGATAGAGACTGATAAAAAGAGAATAGCCGAGCTTCCTGGATTGATAGAAAAGACCCAAGAGGAAGCAAGATCGGCTATAACCAAGATGGAACAATGCGATGCAGAACTCACCACCTTGTCCAGCGCCCAAAAAGATTGCCAAGAACTGTTGGACAATTTCCGTCAGGCAACATCTAATGCTCGTGGTGTGATTGCGAAACATCCGAACATTTGAATGCCCCCATTCTTTGTATAACCGAATTGGCCGTTCTTGTGATATTTTCTTGTAATTTGTTTCTTTTCTTCTGCGTACCTTCAAATATAATGCTGAACGACCCATTCGGCAAAGAAACGCCAACTCCCGAATGGCACTTTGATTCTCCTCAGCCGAACCAATCAACTGAATGCGACTCCGCCTAGAACTCCAAGCGACCCGTCGGCGGGCTGGCCAAGGAAACCTTTCCACCTTCCGATTTTCTTGGGATATGCGCCACGATCCAAAACCACGACTCGAATCCACGATTCATCTTGCCAGGCCTATAAATGCAACCGTAGGTGCCCCTAGCTCTCCACCAGGCCTTCTAGCTCTCGAATCTTTGCCGATCTCAGCCCTTTCTCTTTCCAAACAGTGCACATCCCAAACCACCATGGTGCGCCGCCTCAACCGCCGCCGCGCTTCCAATGAGGCGGAGGGGAGCAGCGCCAACGCGCGCCGGAGGCAATGATCGTCGATTTCCTCTTCTTTGATTCAACTTTTGATCTTCTTCTTGTTTTGACGGTCATCCCCTTTTTCAGATTGATTCAGTGGAATCCGTCTCCTACGCCGGCCAATCAACTCCTTCCGGACGACTCCTCGGAGTCCGACGGCCACTCCCCCGTGCCGTACGGGGAGGTCGATGCCCTCCACTTCAAGGAGGAGCTGGAGGCGTCCCGGCGTGAGCTAGAGGACGTCTCCAAGAAGGCGGGCATAGCCGAGCTGGAATGGGAGGACCAGCGCAAACGGCCTCGGAAGCCATCGATGGTACGGCTCCGAAAGCGATTCTTGATCCAACCCGGCTTTTGATGCTAATCTTTTTCTTCTTGCTCTTTGCAGCCCGCGATGCTGAGCTCAACCAGCTAAAGGCGCTGGTAGAGCAGCTGGCCGAGAAGGTGAACGCCCGCGGTGATACGCCGGCGGAGCGCCTTGCCGCGGTGGAGCACCGTGTCGACGAGGTGGCCACCCATGGCGTTCGCCTGAGCACCACCTTGGGCCTGGCTGCCATGGCGACGCACACGGATGTCGACTACTCCACCAGGCCGCGCGGCTTATGGGGCGGCGCGCCAGAGGACATTGAGGAGATCGAGCTCATCCTGGAGCGCCTTGATGGCCATGGAGACGCCATTGCCGAAATTACTCATCCTCAATCTGTGTTGAACAGGCTCTTCGACTAGATTGTATTAGGGATGTGTAAATATCGGCAATAAATGAAGAACTTTTGAATTCTGTGCTTGTTTTGTGATGACTCCCTTTACATTTTGCATCCGTGAATCTTGTTTTCTTTGAATGCATCCGGAACTATCTTGAGCCGAACGCGCGAGAACAGCTGCCCCTTGGCGCAAAATCCACGAAGATCCCGATTCAGCAATCCATAAACACTGTTCAAGCAAAACCCTTCGCACTAAACCCCGCCGTTTGGTATTCCAACAGTGCGTACTGGCCGGTCATCACTCCCAATGCACCCCTTCGGTCAATAAAATAGCCTGCCGGGATGCTCTGCAAATCCACTCGCACACTCATCCATCATTTCTCATCTCCTCCCCTGTCCTTAGAGGAGAAAACCCCAAAGCCATGGACAAGGGCAAGCAACCCCAGGAGAGCAGCTCATCAAAGAAGCGCACGATTCGGAAGTGAGTTCTCCCTTGATCTACTCCTCGTTCTTCCGCATGATCTCGTGCTTCATGTTCTCCTCTTTTCCTCTTCCAGTCTTGATTTGCTCCCCTGAAGAAATCATCGGGACCGAAGATGTCTTGGAGTACATCTCCTCCGATTCCTCCCTTGAGGCGAGAGGAGGCCACGCCCGAACGAGAGGACCAACCATCAAGCGCGCCGCCGCGTTCGGCATCCGGAGCACGGCCTCAGGGACATCACTGCCCGTTGCCAAGCCGAGCGCGAGCGTCGCATGGCTCTGGAAGTACTAGTAGGGGGTAAACGCTTCTGACCTCTTCCTGACCTTATGCCTGCATTTGGACGTCTTGCCCCTAACCTTGATTCCTCCGCTCCAGATGTCTCCGACAGGTACAACAACCTAAAGACGGCCTGGGAGGGCTTGGTGGAGGCTGCCAACCATGGTCACCCCCCACGCGTTCCAAGTTGCCGTCACGGTGGTCCTGGAACAACTGAAGAGGGAGCAGCAGAAGAAGCAAAGAGAAGATTGACTCATACTTTTGCTTCTTCCTCCACGCCTTCTGCTTCCCACCTCCTTGAAGATCTGACCATCAGGGTTGTTAGATGTAAACCTGCAAGAAGCAGGTTGTAATGTACGTGCTAAGGGCAATGCATTCGGGCACCGGCCATTTCTTCGTTCATGGATTTTTTGCTGCGAAGGCGGCCTCATTCTTGAGCGCCGGCTATCTCTCGTGTCGGATGTGTGTAATCATCGATCGATCTCAATGCTAGGATAATATTTCTTCGAGATATCTTCCATTTATTGCGGCGAGAAAATTCTTCTCCTAGCGAATTTTCAATATATATGCATTACCGGGGACGGATCGACCACACGAAAAGGCCCTTCCCGAGTTAGGGGACCATTTGCCGAATTCAACGTATTTAGTTCCAATCGGCAATAGCGCTTTCCAAACTAGATCGCCTTCGCAAATTGCCTTACTTTTACCTTCTTGTTGTAGTACTTGGCAACCCGCGGCTTGTTTTTCTCGATGTTTTCCGGGGCCCCGAGACGGATCATATGTAAATCCTCCCGGCTCGTCCATCATTAGGCCACTGTAATCCTTGGAGCTCAAGTCCTTTTGCAGCACCACTCTCCTTGAATCTGATTGCATCTCCCAAGGCAGAATTGCGTGATGCCCGTAAACCAACTCGTAAGGAGAAGTCTTTGTAGCTCCATGGGGGGCCATTCGGTAAGCCCACAGTGCTTCACTGAGAACCGAATGCCACCTTCTTGGCTTCTGATCGATCTTCTTTCGTATCAACTTGATCATGATCTTATTAGAAGCCTCTGCTTGACCATTAGCCTGGGCATAATAGGGAGAGGAATTAAACAATTTGATCCCCATGATTTCGGCAAATTCTCTGAACTCCAGTGACACGAATTGTGCCCCTTGATCAGTGGTAATTGTCTGAGGGATTCCAAATCGGTAGATGATGTGCTCCGTGACGAATTCAATCATGTTTTCTGACGTCACCTTCTTCAGTGGGATCGCCTCAACCCATTTAGTGAAATAATCTGTAGCCAAAAGCACGAACTTATGCCCCTTGCTAGATGGTGGATTAATTTGGCCAATCAAGTCGATACCCCAACCTCTGAATGGCCATGGCTTGATGATGGGATTCAATGCTTGATGCGGGGACCCTTTGAATATTCCCAAACCTTTGGCAATCCTGACATCCCTTGTAATACTCAAAGCAGTCCTCTAATATCGTCGGCCAAAAGCATCCAGCTTGTCTAATAACCCACTTCATACGGTAGGCCGATTGGTGTGCTCCGCATATCCCATCGTGCACTTCGCTCATCATGTTCTTGGCTTCTTCTGGACCCAGGCAGCGTAATAATACCCCATCTAATGATTTATAGAATAAATTATCATCCAGAAGAACGAACTTTATGGCTTTGTACCTGAGCTTCCTAGAGACTTTACGGGATGGATCCTTCAAGTAATCAACGATCTCTTTCCTCCAATCATCTTCGCAAGATCCGCCCCTAGTGCACACACCTCCGCGGCAAACGCTTCTTGACTCTCTTTGTAACCGGAGGCGCTGCCGAGCCGGCTTTGTTTGCTTCTTCGTTATGTTCTCTAGGAATGTGCTGTAGAGTTACCAACGGGAAGCTCTTCAAGATTTCCCTGCATTCTTCGTAGTAACTCCTTAGCGCTTCACTCTTGCATTCATATTGGTCGTTCAATTGCTTGATTACCAGCTCTGAATCTCCATAAACTTCAACCGAAACGGCCCCTGCTTCTCTCAAGTATTGAAGCCCTCGAAGTAATGCCTCGTATTCAGCCTGATTATTTGTGACAGTGGGCTGAATAGGGATGGCAAATTCAAACATCTCACCTTTAGGAGAAATCAGCAGGATCCCTACTCCCCCACCTTTGCCACATGATGACCCATCAAAAAATAAAGCCCAAGGGGTAATCTCAAGCAGATCAATTGACGGATCACGATGTTCAGTTATAAAATCGGTAATGATCTGACCTTTGATGGCTTTTGCCGATTCGAACTTCAATTCGAACTCTGATAAAGCTAAAATCCATTTGCCAATCCTGCCATTCAAAATTGGCATAGATAACATATGTTTTATTACATCAAACTTGGAATACACAGTGCATTCGGCATTCAACAGGTAGTGCCGAAACTTTGTACACGAGTAGTACACGCAAAGACACGGTTCTCCACGGTAGAATACCTGGTTTCGGGATCAAGTAGTTTTCGGCTAAGATAAGCTACTACCCGCTCCTTTCCTTCGAATTCTTGAATAAGGACCGATCCAATGGTTTGGGTATCGGCCGCCACGATCCACTCGAATAGGCCTATATGACCGGGACATCTAAAGGCCGTCTTTGAAATGTCTTCTATTGCCATGAAGATCTGATTGTATCCCGCATTGCCATCCATGAAACTGATCACCTTGTGTCCAGCGGCGGCGTCAATCAACAAATCGGCAATAGGCATCGGGTATCCATCCATCGGAGTAGCTCTGTTTAGGTCCCTGAAATCTATGCAAACCCTCATTTTTCCATTCTTCTTGTATACAGGGACGATGTTAGAAATCCACTCCGCATATCTGCATGGCCGAACGAAGTTTGCGTCAAGTAATCTTTCAACTTCCTTCTTCACATCGGCCAATACCTCATCCTTGTAGATTTTTCGGGGCGGTTGCTTATATGGTTTGAAACCAGGCTTGATTGGCAACCGATGCTCGACGATGGAACGATCCAATCCAGGCATCTCCGAATAATCCCAGGCGAAGCAATCCTTGTATTCTTTGAGAAGCTTAATTAACTCCCCCCCGAAGTACGGGCCGCAAGTTTGCCCCGATGAACGTCCGCCTTGGCTTATCACCGTTTCCAATGTCAACCTCTTCCAATTTATCAGCCGACATGAATCCCCGCCCTAGCTTGCCATCAGTGCCGTCTACGGGGTTCTCCATTAAAAATTGCTATAAGAGCCGATTTGCTTGAATCGGCCGTTGATCACTGCTGACAGGTTCAACAGGACCTTCCCCCCAGTCTTTGCCTGAGAAGCAATCAATACCTTGGTACTCCCAGAAAGCTGGTTCCATGTTCGCCACGCTCACGGAGTCATCTGCCTGGACGACCTCAATCTCATCGCCCACCCACTGGATAAGCTATTGATGCATGGTGGACGAGACGCAACAGTTGGCATGGATCCGGTCCCGCCCAAGCAGCGTCGTAGGCCCCCTTGCCTTCGATGACAAAGAAGGTAGTGAGCGGCGTCTTGGATCCGATCATCAAATCCAAGTGAGCACACCCCTTGGTATCGAAGGGTTCCCGGCGAAGTCGTTGAGGATTATACTCGTGGGCGTCAAATCGCTCGGGCCCATGCCAAGCTTCACGAAGGTGGTGTATGGCATTACGTTGGCTTGCCGCTCCACCATCGACGAACATCTTTGTCAATGGCTTGCCATTGACGTATCCTCTTAAGTACGGCGGCCTCATATGTCGATTCTTGGCCGGCTTGTCGAAGATTGCTCGCTTGGCCGGCACCAATTGTGCCGGCATCCCCTCGGCTTTGCTCATCATCTAGGGCCGCTTCCTCCCCGCACAACCCGGTTAGCGGGAGCCATGAATCGTTCGGCGAGAAAGTATACCATGCATGTTGGAGCCGAACGCTTCGATCCTTCAGGTTGATCTTTGGGGCGCCACACTTGACGCGTCTGGATTCCGGCCTGCCTCAACTCGCGGTTCCTCAAGCGTTGGACCCGTCTCTTCTGGCTTCTCCTCAGGCCGGGCGGGCACCATTGCCCCTTCTGCCAGACGTAGTCATCTTCATCCTCCTCCTGATCAGCCCACCTGAGGTCAGCATGCCGCTTCCTAGGATGATCAATGACTTCAATTTTTTGGCGCCGATCCCCATCAGGTTGGATCCTTCCAATTCTCTCGTGGACGGATCGGCGATTGACGATCTCCACCTTGTACTCAAAATACACATCCTTGCATTCGGGACAGTTCTTCAACGTGGGTAGCTTTAAACCCTCATTCCAGCAATGCCTGAAGAAGGCACATCCCTAGTGTGCGCGCTCCTGCTCGCGCGTGTACTGCTCTTGGTCCCTTCTGTGTGCTTCCTCTTCGGCTCTGCGCCTCTCCTCCTCGCAGCGCTGCTTCTGGTAGCGCTCTTTCTTCATCTTGCGCTGCCACTTGTTGAGGAGGATGCGCGATGTCACCCTGGGCTTGGCTCTGGATGACTCCCCAATTTCGATGTGACTCCTAAGAATGCGGGGGGCTCCACCTTGCACCTGTTCCAGAGTCACTTGGCGCTCTGGGTCCACTGCTCCACTTTGTCTAGACCTGGCTGAGGTCAAGACCTTGACTTTTTCCTTCTCCTCGGCTGTTATCACGTTAACAGAAAAGCCCACCATGTTCTGAGGGAAGGGGTGGCCATCCGGCTTCATCTTGTTGTCAAACTTGAGGTGAACCTCCCGGATGGCTTTACGGATCCTCATCACGAAGACCCCGCAATCATTGATGGAGTGCGAATCTCCGTCGTGGAAGCCACGGTAACGTTTTGCTTTAACTCCATCGGGCGAAGCATGGAATGCCCCTCGGGCGGCTTGATTCGGCCTTCTTTCACTAAGAGCTCGAACAATTTATCAGCCTTTGTGATATCAAAATCATAAGTGCCCTTGGTCTGCTTGACCCAGCGCTGATTCATTGTCAAAGGCTCCTTACCCCACATGATCTCTGCCGCGGCTACATCCAGTTCGTCATCGGAGTCTTCGATCAGGTCAGCCTTGTCTAAGAACTGGTTGTAGATGTCAGCAACATCATGCTGCTTGCCGAACTTGGCATCCTTCTTGAAGCCGTACGCCTGGTTGCTCATCAGTGATAGCTTCTGTGATAGCTGGCCCAGGTTCTCAAACTCCATCCCAAACAACTTCTCGCGTACGGCCGGTAGCATCCCGGCGACGGCCATGTCAGCCAACTGGTCATCTGGCAAGTTAAGCGAGAAGCACATGCCTTTGACCTCCCTGAACCTCCTGAGAAACTCCAGCGGCGTCTCGCTATGCCTCTGCTTCATGGTAGCAAGGTCAATCAGCTTCTTCTCCGAGTTGCCGCTGAAATAGTGAGCGTGAAATTTCCGCTCCAGGTCCTTCCGCCTGCTAACTGACTCAGGGGGTAGGGACGAGAACCACTGGAACGCTGGACCTGTCAGTGACGCGGGGAAGTAACGGACCCTGAATGCCTCCTCAGCTGAGCATTCCCCGAGCTGCATGAGGTAACGAGCGATGTGCTCAACCGTGCTCGTGTCGTCTTGTCCTGAAAACTTTGTGAACTCCGTTGGCGGCTTCACCCTTGGCGGCAAGAGCACATTGTAGTACCATTCTGGGAACGGCGGCTTATATGTGGGTCCTTGCATTTTTGGCTTGAGGCCCAACTAATTTTGCATCAATTCGGCCATCTTCCGCGCCAGGGCGTCGTCCTCTTGCGCGCCTGCAGCTGGCGCGTATCCTGGATGTGGGAAAGCGTCAAATGCCCCGTAGTTTCCCACCTCGTGGTAGCCCCCGCCGTACAGGTTTCTCTGCAACCAATTGCTCGTCGGAGCGATCCTCTGACCAGAAGTGAGCGGGGCGCCGGGCGAGCGAATGCTAAGTCTCCGTACGTGGGGTGCGGTACGGATTCGGGCCGTTGCACGGGTTGACTCGTGCTTTGCCCTGCGGTGGTGGCCGGATTGGCTATCCCGAGGCTGCGGTGGAGGGCGAGCCCGGCCGTTTCCCGGCGGCTTGTGGAGGAGGCCGGGAAAGCTTGACTTCCGGCGCTTTGGGGAGGAGGCCGCACGCGGCGGGCTCCGAAGTGGCGGGCCGAGAGCTTGATTCGCCCGGTTCCACGGTGCCTCCCTCGGACGGGCGCTTTGCTAAACGCTTGTTCCATGCGGGGCCGAAGACGGCCACCATCATCTGCCGGAGTGCACGAGGAAAGCCTTGTTGTGCTTGCTCAACATGTAATCTGCGGATTCTTGGAACACCCGCATGCACTCCTCTTTCTCTGTTGGACCGTAGCATCGCTCTCCCCGGCGGCAACACCCCGGGCATCTCGTTCTTCAAGTATGGGACGCCACTCCTATTTTTCTTGAAAGCCAACGGACATTTCGCCGAAACCGGTCCATGGCGTCCTCGGAGTTGCTTCGCCGCTGCTCCGGAGATAGGTCTTCCGGGTTGACGTCCATGATGTCCGCGATCTCGGGCATCTTGATCTATTCGGCTGTTTGTCCCACTGGGCGTGCCAAAAAGTGTGTTGACGTAAAAAGTGCACCTAGCGCCAAACACACAGCAAGCCGAAAAGCTGGCTTCGCACGCGCAAAGAGTAGAGATGACGTGCCAGTCAATTTTTCCTGAAAATTAACAAAAGATAAAGAAGTTAAATACCAAAGCTTGGAACTTGTCGGGTGGTACCAGACAGTTCCATATTTACGGCTGAGAAGCCATACGAGATGACACATAGCTATATGAAAGCTATTTGCCAAAGAATTGAAACCACTCGGGAACTTATGAGAGGAAAAACAATACTGCCGAATGAATGACGTAAGCATGATGGCAACCGGTCTTTGTTGGTCAACAATACATAAACACGATATATGACCGATCCCATAAAAACAATGTTAAATAAATGAATGAAGTAAAGTGCGAACGTAAGCATGTAATAAACAAGCGTGCATAGATCCAAAGCACTAGTCTACCGCATGTCTAGGTACTTAAGGATCCGTCAGGTACGATGCCAAAACAAATCTATCCACCGCATGATACAACTTGCATGAAATCGTACCACTTTCCACAAATAGATCTATCCACCGCATGATACAATCTAAACATGGAAAGCTAAAAGCACACATTATTTTAAGCATGAATTGCGCACGTGTTTTACTCGTGGAGAAACATAACCGAATACGGGTACCGAGCAGTACCGATTCGGGGTCCATGAAGAAGGAACAAACATTACCACGCGGATAAATCTATCAGGTTGAATCGAAATCTAATCCACCGGATGACTAGCTCTAAAGCAACCCAAAAACCTGCATCTACCGCATGATACCCGGTTCTTTCAAGATTTATACCAACAATGGCAAGCTTGAACCCACAACACGTAACAACCTAGATCGATTCGGTTTCGGCTATCGGAAGGCACAAGATCCACGTGTTAAAACATGAAATCTACCCATGCAGGGATCACAAAAGGAGTGAGCCGATCCAAGCCCATCTAGATTGGGCAAAAGTGTTACACGAATCTAAACATAAAGTAAAAACTCGAAATAACACAGGGTAACTTAATGAATCTATTGGATCTTGCCAGAATCCAATAGAGCCGATAACTAGCTTCGAGCTAGATCTTAGCCCACCGCATGGCTCATGACCTAACAAGAAACCCTCTTGAACCAAGCTTGAATCTACCGCATGACACGAAGCATGGTAACAAGACTACTTGCATCAGATCTAAATCCACCGCATGATACTAGACATGATACAAGGTTGCCGGTACTCACGGAGGTCGACGGATCGATTGGCCCTCTCGAAGAACTCTACGACACGACAAAAGGACTCTAGGGTTTGGCGTAAGGCCGGTGTGTATTGAAGAATGATTGTTCTCTGTTACATACATTCAAGGGTCATATTTATACCCTGTCAAGTACAACCTCGAATGGATTCGTTGCCTAACTTATCTCTAAGCTTGATCGCCTATCCATCCATTCGTCCTCCCTGATTGAGCCACGTCACCATCCAATCCCGCAAAATCAGCTCTACTGTTCCTTTGCCGAACCGGAGCAGATAGCCGACCGCAGATCTCTTTGCCGAATATCTCTAAAAATATCCTTCCTTCCACCAAACGGACTCTTTATCGAACCGGACCCACAAGTCAGACTCCTTACCAAATTTTGGTGTTAACAGCAGGCTCGCATGGAGAGCCGCGACGCCAGGGGTCACAGGGCGGCCGAGACCCTTGCTGGTGGTGATTCCGCCCCAGAGGGGGCCGATCGGGGGTGGTGGTTAGACCAGCCCCCAGGCCCGAGCCCGAGGTGCTGGTGGTGCGGTCTGATGGTTGTGTGATGTCGCAGCAGCCGACGCCCGATGTCGGGGAGTCAACATCTTGTGCCGTGGCCCCGACGCCTAACGCCTCCCGCCGCGATGGGAACATGGGCTACGTCGTCAATCTCACAGCGCTGGCTATGGGCTATATCGTCGTGGATGATCATGACGATGATGAGGCGCAGGCGGTGGCGGACCGACTTGACGCTGCTGCTACACATGCCGCCACGGCCCTTGCTGATGACTTTGAGGAGGTCCTTTTTTCGAACGCTCCTCCCGTCGGACCCCTCAAGCCCAAAAAGTGGTTGGGCGCTGTGGCCCTTAGATCGTAGTTAGGATTCGAGCCGCATGGCTTTTGTAATAAGACAATTTACTTTAGAAACTTGTAAATTAAGCGCAGTTCATTTCGTTTTGTTTGTGTTGTTCCGTCCTTTTCCCGTCGCCTAGGCAAGCTTTTAGCTGGGATTGATCATTTTCAGGAGCGGCCCGTAGGCACAGTGGTGAGGGGTAGGAGCCGTATCTGCCGGAGGCGTGGGCTGTCCCTGACTCGCCCGTCCTTGCCCATTGGCTGCTCGCACCCTGCTTCTTTCTGCATGAGCTCTCGGGTTGGGACGTACTTAACGTTTTAGACTAAAGATTTTTGCAAAAAATGGGACCGTTTTTAGGGGGGTGCCCCCGTAGTAGCCCCCGAGGGTGACTTGGTTTTCGGAAAGAAAGCCGAGTCACCCTTAACGTTATTCATAAACTTAACAAATATACAATCAACTGGGGCGTCAGATATACACAAATTGACTTGGAACTTTTAAGGATAGAAGAAACATAGCTGTTGGATGCTCCAAGCGTTGGTGAGGACTTCGCCCTGCTCGTTCGCCAGCTTGTATGTGTCGGGATTGAGCACCTCGATGACAATGTAAGTCCCCTCCCACGGCGGTGACAGCTTGTGACGGCCTCGATTATCTTGTCATAGCCTTAGCACTAGGTCACCCTCACTGAAGTCTTGGCATCAGATTTTCTAAGCCTGGTATCGTCAGAGTGCCTGCTGATATCTCGCCGAGTGCATCATCGCCACGTCACGAGCTTCATCCACCTGATCCAACGAGTCTTCGCGAGCCCGCTGGTTCAAGTTTTCCTCATAGGTTCTGAGCTTGGGTGATCCGTATTACAGGTCCATGGGGAGGACGGCCTCCGCACCATAGATGAGAAAAAATAGTGTGAACCTTGTGGCTCTGCTCGGGGTGGTCCTTAGACTCCAGATGACCGATGGTAGCTCTTGGATCCATTTCCAGCCAGACTTGTTCAGTTTCTCGAAGATCCTGGGCTTAAGACCTTGTAAAATCAAGTCGTTTGCACATTCTACCTGGCCATTAGTCTGTAGGTGTGCGAGGGCCGCCCAATCCACGCGGATGTGCTGGTTGTCGCAGAACTCCAGTAATTTGCTGCCAATGAACTAGGAGCCATTATCAGTAATGATGGAGTTCGACACTCAAAACCTGTGGATGATGTTGGTGACGAATGACACGGCTTGTTCAGACCTGAGGTTGGTGATAGGGCGTGCCTCGATCCACTTCATGAATTTGTTGATTGCGACCAGCAGATGTCTGTGTCCCCCGGGCGCCTTCCGCAAGGGCCCGACGATGTGCAATCCGCACACGATGAATGGCCACCTGGCGCCTTCCGCAGGGGCCCGATGATGTCCAATCCCCACACGATGAATGGCCATGTGACGGGTATGGTCTGGAGGGCGTGAGCTGGGAGGTGGATCTTGCGTGCGTAGAATTGGCACCCTTCGCAAGTGCATATGACCTTGTTGGTGTCGGCGACCGCCGTAGTTCAGCAGAAGCCTTCGCAGAACGCGTTGCCTACGAGGTTACGCGGCGTCGTGTGATGGCCACACACGCCTGTGTGGATATCCCGAATCAGCTCGCGACTCTCGGGGATGGGGATGCATCGATGTAGGATCCCAGACGCGGCGCGCTTATACAGCTCGCCGTCAATCACGGTGAATGATTTGGCCTTCCTGGTGATGCGCATCACCTTGGTCCGATCTGAGGGTAGCTCCCCTCGATCCATCCAGCAAAGGTACTTGCTTCGCGAATCCGCCACACGGGGGGGGGGGGGCGTCTCGATATCCATGGCCTCGGCCTCATCCGCCCCATACCCCTCGAGCAGGGTGAGTATTATCGCCTCATTAGAGGGGTCCTCGTCCATGGGTTCCGTACCCGCTGGGTTCGAGGGAGCCCCTGAGGGCTCTTCCTGACTCGGGGAGATCTTGCCGAGGTCGACGGAATGTTTGGCAACGCCGCGCGTGAAAATGTTCGGAGGAACGACGATTCATCTTGACGCAATCTTCGCGAGCTCGTCAGCCTCCTCATTGTAGTTGCGGAATGTAGTAGAATTTGTCCTCAAACACACGTACGGCGTTGTAGTAAGCTTCCATCTTCCTGTCAAGGCAGCTCGCGTTCTTCATGACTTGGTCGATTACGAGCTGCGAGTCCCCCTGACATCGAGGCGCTTGAAGTCGGCCTCAATGGCGATTCAGAGGCCACAAAGGAGGACCTCGTATTCCACCATGTTGTTCGATGCGGGGAAGTGCAAGCGCACTGCATACCTCATGTGTTCTCCAAGAGGTGAGATGAAGAGCAAGCCTGGGCCCGCTCTGGTTTTCATCACTGACCCATCGAAGTAGAGGGTCCACACTCGGCTTGGATCTATAATGGGGTGCGTGTCTGTCCATTCCGCGATGAAATCTGCGAGGATTTGGGATTTGATTACCTTGCGCGGGGCATAGGTAAGAGTTTCCCCCATGAGTTCGACGGACCATTTTGTGATTCTACCCAAGACATCCGGATTGCGGATTATCTCCTCAGCGGGAACGATGAGACCACCGTGACCGGGTGGGCCTCGAAGTAGTGCCGTAGCTTGCGTCATGCAAGTATCACCATATAGAGTACCTTCTGGATTTGTGGGTACCGCGCTTTGGTTTCGGAGAACACTTCGCTGATAAGTACAGAGACCTTTGAACCGGCAGGGTGTGCCCTTCCTCTGCCCGCTCTACTACGATGACCGCGCTAACCACCTGAGTGGTTGCCGTGAAGTAGAGATATAGAGGCTCGCTGTCTTGAGGCGGTGTGAGGATCGGCACGTGGGCGAGCATCGCCTTCAGCTTGTCAAGCGCGTCCTGGGCCTCGACGATCCAGGAGAAGTGATTGTGCTTCTTCAGGAGTCGGTATAGGGGCAGACCCTTCTCGCCGAGTCATGAAATGAAGCGGCTCAAAGCGGCCAGGCAGCCCAACACATTCTACACCCCCTTCAGGTCTCGAATCGGCCCCATCCAGTCGAGGCCTGAGACATTCTCGGGGTTAGGCTCGATGCCCCGCTAGGAGATAATGAATCCCAGCAGCATGCCATGCGGCACCCCAAAGACGCACTTTTCAGGATTCAATTATACCCCGTTGGCCCGCAAGTAATCGAACGCGACACGCAAATCGCTGACCAGGTCGTCTGCCTTCCTGGTTTTGATGACAATGTCATCTATGTATGCCTCCACGTTCCACCCGATGTAATCCCCAAAAACGTGCTGCATACATCGCTGGTATGTAGCGCCCGCTTTTCGAAGACCAAATGGCATCATTACATAGCAGAACATGCTGAATGGCGTGATGAAGGAGGTCGCGAGTTGAATGGACTCCTTCATCTTTATTTGGTGGTAACCCAAATAGGCATCAAGGAAGCACAAGAGCTCGCACCCCGCGGTGGAATCCACAATTTGATCGATTCGTGGAAAAGGAAAAGGAACCTTGGGACATGCTTTATTCAAACCGGTGTAATCTACATACATCCTCCACTACGCATTCTTTTTCTTAACTAGTACAGGATTAACTAACCACGTGGGGTGAAACACTTCTTTGATGAACCCGGCCTCGAGGAGCCTCATTGGACTGCTCGGCAGCCTCGAAGCTGCCTGTATGCTTGGCAGGGCAGTCGGGGCCCTCATTGGACAACTTCTCCATGTACGTGGCGAGTGATTCGTCTAGCGTGAACACCTTGGCGTGCTCAACGCACTCGACATCGTAGTCGAATACTGGCCCAACGAGTACTGGCCCAGGTTGGGGACGCGGTTCGGGTGATCCTTGCGGCTGAAGGTGATGGCCTCCTCCGACTAGTCGAGGAAGGAGGGAGGGGCCTTCTTGGCGGCCAGAACCTCATGTCGCTCGTGCTTGCGCGAGGTGTAGCGGCAAGTTGCGAATGATCATGGCATTGGTGGTGGCGCCGCCCAGCTGACAAGCCATGCGGTAGTCATTGAGCCACACTCGAGGGTCCGTCTCCCCTGTGTACTTGGTGATGGTGGTGGGTTGACGAAAGAACTAGGGGAAATTCATCGTGCGGATCTCCTGTGTCACACCCGAGTTTCCGAAGAAAACCAAGTGCAAACCTATATGCATGCCAGGATCAAGTTTCATGCATATAGTGACATATAAGTGAATACAGAAACAGTATCACGTAAGAAGAAGAAAGATTATCAGAGATTTACGCTTAACCCTGGAAACGAAGGCACCAAACATCACGGGCAATCGGCGGGGGTTGCGTACGCCTAGCACCGGCGACATCTTCATAGCGACTTCCTTTTTACGAGCAACAACGGTTATAGCAAGGGTGAGCACTTGTCGTACTCGGCAAGTGTGGGGAAAAAGAATGAATGCAAAGGCTTTATAGTGGGACTTGGGCTATAAGCATTTAAGCAATTTTAGTTGGTCAAATTTTATTAGCACCCGATTACTAATAAAGTATAAGTTTATACCAACCCACATTAAGCATAAGGTAAGAGATACGCCATAAGCACATGGCAAACACAACCGAGAGAACACGATTTAAGTCCATCTTCAAGTTCAATTATCATGTGAGGGTCCGGGCCGCTCTTGACCGTGAGCACGGCTAATCGATTAGTTTTACACTCTGCGAGAGGTTGTACATCTTTACCCACAAGTCGCGTAAAAACTCCGAAGAGTTTTGCACCCAACCACGTTTGTGCAAAAGTAGGCACAATACCACACTACCGAGGTGTGATTGCATAGGGACGCTACGAGGCCTTTACAAAGAGTCCTCCCGTGCGTATTAGTCCATAGTAGTATGTCATAGAGGCTATCTTTTGTACCACACTTCTATTACGGACAGTAAGCCATAGAGTCTTCCGTTCCATCACCGCTCCGGAATAGAAGAGCCATAAAAGCATTCCTCCGTCCCCAACCTACTATGCGAGTAATAACCACACAAAGACTTCCCTAATTACTCGGCCAAGACCCGAGCCATATAGTCCTTGTGGTTGCCTTGTTGTCACGGGTGGTCGCTCCATGTTCCGATTAATCATATGGTCTTGTATTAAGCATCCAAAGATAGAACATAAAGGTATAGCACATTTCATCATTAATGTTCATTAAAACCACCATAACCCAGGTATAGCAACTAAGCATAACTACCCAACATAAAGATAAACCCAGGTTAACAAGGATTGACAATCAAAGACTAGGATAAACCTTAATAGGAACCCATCAAAATTAATGCAAGCAATGCAATGAGTGATTAAACATAGTTCTTAGGACAAAAGATCAAGGACACACTTGCCTTTAACCAAAGAGTAGTTGCTCAGAATATCTTCAACTTCAAGCTCTTCCAAAGCTCTCGAACGGCGTTCACTCTAAGCGCATCAATCATCGGGCACAAACATACACAAAGCAAACAAACAAGCATATACTAAGAATAAAGCACCAATCAAAAGAAAACTTTAAAAGAACGCACTAAATGATAGGCTTGATTAGATGGATCACTAAAGAACACAAAGTGTGCTTGGAAGGGAAAGGCTTGGTTTGCTTTAAAGAGATGGTTATGAAAGATTGAGCAAGGATCGGAAAGATCACACTTAGAGAGCTGAGAAAAGAACGTCTAACGAACGTTTTACATAAATGAGAGAGCAAGGCTATGAGCTAGGTTCATTTTAATTAACAAATATAAAGGATATTTTCAGAAATAAAATACCCTATGTTGACATTAATGCAATATTAAACTTTATTTATGAAACCGGTGTAAAGAACTAGTCAAGTTTTATTAATAAAGATTCATATAATAATTAAACCGATTTAATTTAGAAAAACTAAACTATATGAACAATCTAAACGAAACTTTGTAATTCGAGTAGATCATATTATTATGAAAAACATTATGGTGTTGGCATTAATCAAATTAATATTTATTATAAAGCCGATGTAAAAGTCTAATCAAATTTTAATTAGAAAAGATTAACTAAATCATTAAGCAAATGTTAATTTGGTTTATGAAAACCGGGATAAAGATCTAATTAGATTTTATATATAAAAGCATGAGATATAATTATTAATCAAACTAACATTAATTATGAAAAACGGTGTGTAGCACTATATTGCTTTTAGTTATAAAAGGCATGTATAACTAACTATTAATCAAAATTATTATTAAATTAATTTTCAGAAAACGATCATGATGAAAACACTCCACTAATGCGTGCTTTGCATTATTATGGACCGAATAAGCTAGAGTTTCAAGACTAAAAGGATGGGTATTTAGCATGATGGTGATCATGCATGCATTAATTGCATGGTTGCATGCAAAGGAACACATAGCTAATAATCACGTTGCATATATCGAGATTAATCAATATTGCCTAAGCATGATGCAAACAAGATGTCATCAAGACACTTAGACAATAAAATATTGTAGGAAAGGAATTAAAGATGTAATCATGGCTACAAGAGGATATCCGGCTAACAAAACGTTGATGCAATGCAATATAAGAGAGCGGATTGTAGCCTTGCTTCCTCTAACACGCATACAGCTAGATACGTATGCATGCACGGTGCTGTTTTGATCGCATGATTAGTGAGAGAGAGACACGGCGGGGTGCACGGGTACTCACCAATGACAACGAGACGAGTTGGGCGCAAGCAAAGGCGAACGGTGAAGATGGCGTCGAGGTTCCGGCGGCGGGACTTCATCGATCTCCTGGTGACTACGGCCAACGATGACAACGACGGGTGGCCAACGATGGGCGAAGATTGAGCTCGGACGTGCTAGACGACGGCAAATCACGAGTGATACCACCGGTGAGTCCGGCGACGGCGATCGTTGCCGGTGGCGGCGGCGGCTCCCGGCGGCGCATGGGCGGCGGCGCGGCCTAGGGCGGGGGCGTATGCGGGGGCGGTGCGCGGGGGGCGGCGGCCACCTTTTTATGGGGGCACGCGTAGGGGGCGTGCCGGGCGGGGCGGCGGCGGCCGCCCGGGCGGCGGCGCGGTGCGGGCCCGGATGGGCTCCGCGCGGGCCGCGGCGGGCGGCGGCGGGCGGAGGGAGACTGCGTCGGGCCTTCGGGCTCGGCCCAGTTAGATAGGATAGATTTTCTTTTTTTCAGAATTTATTTCCAGTGCGAAAACAATTCCAGAAAACCATCTAGAAATTGTTTAAAGGCACGAAAAATACTCCGGAAATCACAAAAATTCCAGGAAAATTCCTAGGGATAGATTATGACATGAACAATCCAAATAAAGCATTTGGTGCTCATGAAAAAGATTTTAGAGCCTTCCATTAAATAGAAAATGCTCGGAGAAAATAAGAATAAATTCCAGAAAAATCCGGAAAATTCTCGGGAGAGTTTGTACAGCTCCTAAACACTTCTTTGAAACCTTTTTGCACTCAAGAACCACTAGATGCATCGGCATGGATGCAACACTCTCAACTTTTATTTAATTTAGAAAATCAATCAAAGGATTTTTCCTATACTATATTCCCTGTAAAGAAAATAAATGTTGGAAAAATTTTAAAATTATGAGAAAATCGTTATTTAATTATTCTCTCTATTCACATCCTGAAATTGGAAATTTCAGGGTGTGACAAATCTACCCCCCTTAAAAGGAATCTCGTCCCGAGATTCGAAAAAGGCTAGCAAGAGACAAGGGTTTATTCCGAACTCTTTTCATATCCTTCAACAATATTATTCCTTTTCATACTACAGAAAAACTTTCCAAGCC
Organism: Cenchrus americanus; assembly: GCA_947561735.1. Classification (NCBI taxonomy): domain Eukaryota; kingdom Viridiplantae; phylum Streptophyta; class Magnoliopsida; order Poales; family Poaceae; genus Cenchrus; species Cenchrus americanus. Next base: position 170,590,655 of record OX387245.1, read on the forward strand.
TAACTTATACCAACATCCTTAAATATTGGGGGTCTTGTCTTGCTTGTGTCGTTGTCGCCATTCCCTCTTAAAATGACGATCTAGAAATTTCTTCGGGCATTTGTTGATAAAGTGTCCACCAGCTTTGCAATAAAAACAAGCTTTACTTTCCCTAATGTTTCGACGATTCTGTGCTGTCTCATAAATCACTGGTATTGTGACACCATGAGGATATTCTAGATATGCATCTTCATTGTGATCTTCAGGAAAACCTTGGGCTTGAGACATATGATGTAGGTGAGAATTGTTATTGGCTTCCCCTGGATATTCCCTTTTCCTCTTCTTACTCATGATCTCCTGTAGTTTGCTTTCTAGCCCAATGGCTTTGTTGATTAAATCTTTTAGATTGGAATAATCATGTAAGCTTAATATACTTTGAAGATCTTCATTCAACCCTTTGATGAAATGCTCTCGTTTCTTCTTATCACTTTCAGCTGATCTTGGGGCATACAGAGATAATTGAACAAACTTATCCCCGTACTCAGTTACCGTCATCTGTCCTTGCTTTAAGTTAAGGAACTCCTTCCTCTTGAGCTTCATCGCACTCACGGGAGTATGGTGTAAGATAAAGTTGTCTTTGAATTCCTTCCACACAATACTCTCAGGTTGCTGATGTCCATTGATGTAAGAATTCCACCACTCTGAAGATGCTCCTGTAAGTTGCCAAGATGCATACAAAGCTTTCTCTCCATCATTGCATTGTACCATATCTAGCTTCTCTTCAATTGTCTTGATCTAGTCTTCAGCTTCTAAGGGATATGTGGTACTGGAGAACGTTGGTGGCTCAGTCCTCATGAACTCTGCATACTTATCATCTGAGGGTGGATATGATAACCCATCTTGATTGTATCCATAGTCACCACTGTCCTCATAGCTTTCTCCTTGGTTACCTCCTTCTTGGTTTTCCATCTGGTTGGTAGGTAAATATACGATCAGAAGGTAACAAGAGTAGTGCAAAACGAGTGGGGGAGAACAAGGAGGTGGGAGGTACAAAAGAAGAACCCAACTAAGCAACTGGTGTTATTGCGGATGTAAGACCCACAATACACCAACACTCACTTCAAAGAAACGAATCAATCAAGTCCATAAAACCAAGCATCATCATGCAAACACACAATTCCACCAATCAAGGCATAGCTAAGGGAACGATACTACACGTTGTTAAATAAGTCAGGGGGTATCCTCCTAATAGATCAGATGCATCTTCTAGCAAGGATATCCATAAATAATGGATTTTTCCTATATCAAGGAGGCCAAAATTATGAGTTCAACCCAACTGGAATCACCTCAATCGGAGGTTCAGAACTCGAGATATGGATTAGACAAGATGGCTATGTCAGCAGTGTTGGCAGATTCTGAATGCTCCACTAATTCGTAGGTATCTCCCTGTATACAAAACGAATACAGCTGAATTTTGGATATAAAGAAGCTGATGAAATTCCTGAACTACTCCAATTGGATTTACCTCAATCGGAGGTCTATAGCCTGAGATATAAAATATTGAAGGTAACTGGGTCAGCAGAGTTTTCAGTTTCTGATAGCTCCAATGTTTCGGGCATAGCTCCTGGAACATGCACTGGATAGGGTTGAATTTTTGATAGAAATTCACTTATGAAATTTTTGAACTAACCCAACTGGTTTCATATCAAATGGAGTTCTGTAGCTCGAGATAATCCTAAAACAGCGCCGATGTGTGAGAGCTGCGCGAATAGATGGAATGTTAAGGGTAACAATTCCACCAATCAATCAAGGGGGTGATATTGCTTGAGACAATGGACAGACGAGATCGAAGAAATGTCCAAGGAGAGTGAAGATAAATATACAAGAATTCATGGTATGGAGAAATGAAGATGGTTAAGATGTGAGATCCTTCATCAGAGAGGTCAAGGATAAGGTAAGGAGGGATTGCAGAGCAAAAGAGGCATTAAGAAACGACCAGTGCTAACTAGACTTACGTCCTACAGTCGATACAGCTCTGATACCACTCTGTCAGACCCCAGTTTCCGAAGAAAACCAAGTGCAAACCTATATGCATGCCAGGATCAAGTTTCATGCATATAGTGACATATAAGTGAATACAGAAACAGTATCACGTAAGAAGAAGAAAGATTATCAGAGATTTACGCTTAACCCTGGAAACGAAGGCACCAAACATCACAGGCAATCGACTGGGGGTTGCGTACGCCTAGCACCAGCGACATCTTCATAGCAGCTTCCTTTTTCTGAGCAACAATGGTTATAGCAAGGGTGAGCACTTGTCGTACTCAGCAAGTGTGGGGAAAAAGAATGAATGCAAAGGCTTTATAGTGGACTGGGCTATAAGCATTTAAGCAATTTTAGTTGGTCAAATTTTATTAGCACCTGATTACTAATAAAGTATAAGTTTATACCAACCCACAATTAAGCATAAGGTAAGAGGTATGCCATAAGCACATGGCAAACACAACCAGAGAACACGATTTAAGTCCATCTTCAAGTTCAATTATCATGTGAGGGTCCAGGCCGCTCTTGACCGTGAGCACGGCTAATCGATTAGTTTTACACTCTGCAGAGGTTGTACATCTTTACCCACAAGTCGCGTAAAAACTCCGAAAAGTTTTGCACCCAACCACGCTGTGCAAAAGTAGGCACAATACCACACTACCGAGGTGTGATTGCATAGGGACGCTACGAGGCCTTTACAAAGAGTCCTCCCGTGCGTATTAGTCCATATTAGTATGTCATAGAGGCTATCTTTTGTACCACACTTCTATTACGGACAGTAAGCCATAGAGTCTTCCGTTCCATCACCGCTCCGGAATAGAAGAGCCATAAAAGCATTCCTCCGTCCCCAACCTACTATGCGAGTAATAACCACACAAAGACTTCCCTAATTACTCGGCCAAGACCGAGCCATATAGTCCTTGTGGTTGCACCGTTGTCTGGGTGGTCGCTCCATGTTCCGATTAATCATATGGTCTTGTATTAAGCATCCAAAGATAGAACATAAAGGTATAGCACATTTCATCATTAATGTTCATTAAAACCACCATAACCCGGGTATAGCAACTAAGCATAACTACCCAACATAAAGATAAACCCAGGTTAACAAGGATTGACAATCAAAGACTAGGATAAACCTTAATAGGAACCCATCAAAATTAATGCAAGCAATGCAATGAGTGATTAAACATAGTTCTTAGGACAAAAGATCAAGGACACACTTGCCTTTAACCAAAGAGTAGTTGCTCGAATATCTTCAACTTCAAGCTCTTCCAAAGCTCTCGAACGGCGTTCACTCTAAGCGCATCAATCATCGGGCACAAACATACACAAAGCAAACAAACAAGCATATACTAAGAATAAAGCACCAATCAAAAGAAAACTTTAAAAGAACGCACTAAATGATAGGCTTGATTAGATGGATCACTAAAGAACACAAAGTGTGCTTGGAAGGGAAAGGCTTGGTTTGCTTTAAAGAGATGGTTATGAAAGATTGAGCAAGGATCGGAAAGATCACACTTAGAGAGCTGAGAAAAGAACGTCTAACGAACGTTTTACATAAATGAGAGAGCAAGGCTATGAGCTAGGTTCATTTTAATTAACAAATATAAAGGATATTTTCAGAAATAAAATACCCTATGTTGACATTAATGCAATATTAAACTTTATTTACGAAACCGGTGTATAGAACTAGTCAGGTTTTATTATTAAAGATTCATATAATAATTAAACCGATTTAATTTAGAAAAACTAAACTATATGAACAATCTAAATGAAACTTTGTAATTCGAGTAGATCATATTATTATGAAAAACATTATGGTGTTGGCATTAATCAAATTAATATTTATTATAAAGCCGATGTAAAAGTCTAATCAAATTTTAATTAGAAAAGATTAACTAAATCATTAAGCAAATGTTAATTTGGTTTATGAAAATCGGGATAATGATCTAATTAGATTTTATATATAAAAGCATGAGATATAATTATTAATCAAATTAACATTAATTATGAAAAACGGTGTGTAGAACTATATTGCTTTTAGTTATAAAAGGCATGTATAACTAACTATTAATCAAAATTATTATTAAATTAATTTTCAGAAAACGATCATGATGAAAACACTTCACTAATGCGTGCTTTGCATTATTATGGACCGAATAAGCTAGAGTTTCAAGACTAAAAGGATGGGTATTTAGCATGATGGTGATCATGCATGCATTAATTGCATGGCTGCATGCAAAGGAACACATAGCTAATAATCACGTTGCATATATCGAGATTAATCGGTATTGCCTAAGCATGATGCAAACAAGATGTTATCAAGCCACTTGGACAATAAAATATTGTAGGAAAGGAATTAAAGATGTAATCATGGCTACAAGAGGATATCCGGCTAACAAAACGTTGAGGCAATGCAATATAAGAGAGCCGATTGTAGCCTTGCTTCCTCTAACACGCATACGGCTAGATACGTATGCATGCACGGTGCTGTTTTGATTGCATGATTAGTGAGAGAGAGACACGGCGGGGTGCACGGGTACTCACCAATGACAACGAGACGAGTTGGGCGCAAGCAAAGGCGAACGGTGAAGATGGCGTCGAGGTTCCGGCGGCGGGACTACATCGATCTCCTGGTGACTACGGCCAACGATGACAACGACGGGTGGCCAACGATGGGCGAAGATTGAGCCGGACGTGCTAGACGACGGCAAATCACGAGTGATACCACCGGTGAGTCCCGGCGACGGCGATCGTTGCGGTGGCGGCGGCGGCTCCCGGCGGCGCACGGGCGGCGGCGCGGCCTAGGGCGGGGCGTATGCGGGGGCGGCGCGCGAGGGGGCGGCGGCCACCTATTTATGGGGGCGCGCGTAGGGGGCGTGCCGGGCGGGGCGGCGGCGGCCGCCCGGGCCGGCGGCGCGGTGCGGGCCCGGATGGGCTCCGCGCGGGCCGCGGCCGGGCCGGCGGCGGGCGGAGGGAGACTGGGTCGGGCCTTCGGGATCGGCCCAGTTAGATAGGATAGATTTTCTTTTTTTTCAGAATTTATTTCCAGTGCGAAAACAATTCCAGAAAACCATCTAGAAATTGTTTAAAGGCACGAAAAATACTCCGGAAATCACAAAAATTCCAGGAAAATTCCTAGGGATAGATTATGACATGAACAATCCAAATAAAGCATTTGGTGCTCATGAAAAAGATTTTAGAGCCTTCCATTAAATAGAAAATGCTCGGAGAAAATAAGAATAAATTCCAGAAAAATCCGGAAAATTCTCGGGAGAGTTTGGACAGCTCCTAAACGCTTCTTTGAAACCTTTTTGCACTCAAGAACCACTAGATGCATCAGCATGGATGCAACACTCTCAACTTTTATTTAATTTAGAAAATCAATCAAAGGATTTTTCCTATACTATATTCCCTGTAAAGAAAATAAATGTTGGAAAAATTTTAAAATTATGAGAAAATCGTTATTTCATTATTCTCTCTATTCACATCCCGAAATTGGAAATTTCAGGGTGTGACATCCTGGCTGAACACTCGGGTTCCCAGGGGTTCCGGCATTCGGGAGCGGTCTCCCGGCTATCATAGCGACCACCTCATCGAGGGTGGTAGCCCACCGCTGCTCGCGCCTTCATGTCGCCCCTTCGCTTAGCGTTAAGGATGTTGCGGGCGTCGCCGTCATGGGCCTAGCTGCGGGTGTCAAGGATCCGCTCCCTGACAGGCATCCTGCCTTGGTTCGCCGGCTATCCCGCTATACCGCCCGCGTGGACGGATGCCTCCTGGTCCTGTGTGTCGCCGTTGCCCCACGCATTAGACTAGTTGCGTATGCGGGACGCGGAGCTCTCGACTTGCTACACGACCGCTTACTCGCTGAGGGCCTACGCTTCGCGGTGTAGGTTGCATGCCTCGGGCGTCGACGGCTCGGGCATGGCCCGAACCAGCGTTGCCGCCGCGATTAGCTTCTGGATGGCCCAAGGTGGCGTGTGCGGGTCGTCAACTTTGAAGTCACCATCGATGCGCTCGTGGGCCCACCTGCCTGCTTCACGCGTGTGTTCGCCACGCGCCGAGGCCTCTTTTGCGATGGTGGTGCGCAAGAGCTGCACCTGCCGGTACTCCTCCGCGAGCTTAGCCTTGAACTCACGCGCCTGGGTCAGCTGAGCGGTGATGTCTGCGCCTCCCGCCGGCGGGGCGGGAGGTGGGTTCGGCTCCGGGTCCTGGGTCGTGTCTCTGTCGCCCGCTCCATTCGCGTCGTCAGCATGTTCGTCAACGACGACCACGAAGCACTCGCGCGCGAGGTCATAGCTCCCGATGCTAAAGTCATTGGAACAGCTGAACTAGTAGTCCGCGGCATCAAGGAATCATCGGAACATCACGGGGTATGGCACGCTGGAGAAGTCCCACTCGGCATAACCGTGCGTGGTTGCAGGAGGCAGCTCGCTGGCCAAGCCGTGATGTGACTCGTCGTTGGTGGTAGCGATGTGGTTTCGAAACGCCAACAGGTGGTAGCCCGGAAGGTCCTCGTACGCGGCCATGTCGGTGCTAACAGACGAGGCGTACGTCGCAGCAGCATTGCGCATCCCATGCGGAAAGTAGTCCCGACACTAACTAGTGAGATGCGCTGAGATCGGTCTCTCGATGGCCGGTGCTAAGCAACAAGGGGCACGAGTTTATCCTGGTTCCGGCCACGAGGCCGTACGTCCAGCAGATTTGCGCTCGGCGCATTGTATTGCAATGCACCATGGTGCTCGTAGAGGGGGCTACAAGCGTGACGGGAGAGGAGAAGCCTCCAAATCTCTGCTAGGTGATTGAGGCAAGTGCCAATATCAAGGGAGTAATCGTGCGTGAGAGAACACGAGAGACAGTCATTATCCCGATGCCCACAGCTAGGCGGCCACCTCCTCCTTTTATAGACCAAGGGGGTGACTTACAAGTGTGTCGTGCGATCTTATGTTCAGTGTCATGGCACCGGTGTGCAGTATTTGTGATTTGAAGGTTGTCCTAACGAATCCCTATCCTTGCACACGTCATGGTGACTCCCGTGCCTGTCTAGAGGCGGCTTCGAGGGTGGCCCTGCCGGCACCCGCGTCTAGTCATCGTCCGTACACCAATTCGAGGGTCTAGCTAACGAGGGAGCTTGGGATGCACAGCGGCCGGCGTGGCGGCGTTCCGTCACCATAGGTCCCCACAGTGTCGGGATGGCTCTACAGCGCCCGAGATGGTGATACAGCGCCCGGGATGGCCGCACAGGGTCAGAGGTGACGAAGGGGACGTGCCCCGTCCGCCTTGCGTCACGGCGCCGTCCTAGACGGGCGCTGAGTTGGTGGTTGTACGCTCCTCGAGGGTGTTGCTGTCCCTTTTCGAGGGGTGCGACGTGGAGGAAGGTCGGGAGAGGGTGGCACAGTGCCAAGGAATGACACCAGCCATCCCGCACAGCACCTATACATCATCGAGGATGGCTGTACAGCGGTGGGTTGTTCGGACAGCGACGGGATCGGATTCCCAGACTGTGTCAGGCGTGGTGGGAATTCACCTTTGACCCGGGCGCTTGTGGTGTGCTAGAGCATTTAATGCCCCGGTCGGGGGAGGAGGTGGGCGCCACGGGTTGAGGGAGGCCTCGAGCAAGGTGGAGACTCGCTCGAGGGGTCGAAACCCTCGAGCGAGGCGTACGCTTGGGCCGGGGCCCTCGAACGAGGCGGAGGCTCATTTAAGGGGCACCGCGCCCTCGAGCGAGGCAGGAGTTGTCGCAACATGGCGCCCGGCCCTTGAGCGAGACGGGGGATTCTCAAGGACTGCTAGTATGGTTGATTCGATGGGCCGCTAAGGCTATTGGGGCATGGGCTTTATTTGAGTTTGTGTCGTGGCTGGCTCGAGGAGTGATTTGCGGTTAAGTGTTAATCCTTTCTTAGGAAAGGGTGATTTCCCTCATAGTTAGGTGACCCCTATGGATGTCCCCAATAGAGCCGCCTGTTGAGGTAGCCCGAACAATCGCCTAAGTTTGAGGTAGTTCTGTAGATAGAATCTGGCCGCTATCCTTGAGAAAGGGAAGTTGGGCCTGGCTTGTTGGCTGCCGATGTTAGGCCCTCACGGATGCAGCCCATCGTTAGCCTTTGGGATTTTGGGGATTTAGGGGCTAAGATGATCACCCCTAGTTTCTGTCCTCTTCAGTAGCCCCCGATCCTAAGGGGGAAAAGTGATTTTCTCCCTTAGGATCAAAGATGTCGAGCTTCTTCTTTTGTTCTTCACTTCGGTGGGGGCGCGCGAGCGCACCTGCCGGGTGTAGCCCCCGAGCCCGTGGTAGAGCAAGAGGCCCTGCCACGCGGTGTTTATTTTAACCACTACGAGTACCGGCTCGACTTTTGAGGTCAACGTGGCCGGATGGTGGATTTGACCCGGCATCGTGGGGCACTATGGCTGGTCTCTGCCGATGTGACAGCGAGGCTCAGCGGGCCTTCAATACACCACCTGACGGGGTAGGTGGTTGTTTTAGCTTGTTTTGTAAGTTAAACCGTGTCCACCATGCCCCTCGCATGGTTGGCTGGTGCTACCCTATAAAAGGAGCTCCACTTCGTCTCGGTGGGAGTCCATGGTTGCAATATGAAGAAGGGAAGGAAACAACCACTAGTACCGTCGTGGGGGTTTCATCCCCCTGAGTGTAGTGCCATGCTTCAAGCCTTCTAATGTTGGTGGGAGTTCAGCGAGTAAAGAGGCATGCTAGGGTTTGGCGTTCGGGTTCCCAGAGTGGTTCACCCTATCGAGTTCAGGTATATCCGCTCGAGATCAGAACTTCCAGCTCTTATGCCTTGGGGGTGTAGATTCCCCTAAGTTTGTTTCGACTGCCCACGTCTACGCTCGTAGCGTCCTCCTTCTGTTTCAAGGAGGATGCTTCATCGTCAAGATCGTGAGTGTGCCGGCGACTTCTCGGCCCTGGGGGCCATCAGGTGTCCTGCGCTTGGCGGCTGACGACAGGAGTACAGTTGGTGTTGGATCTCCGAGAGTCCCGGCCTGTCGCCTTGTGCCCGGTCTACTCTTGGGTGATCGCTCCCTTTGCGGTACCCTGCTCAAGACTGGGGTGCCGCTCATCTTGTTTCCTTTTATCTCCCAACCTTTCGGTTGTTCTAGCTTTTCACCTATATATTTACACAGAGAAAAATCACTATTGGGGCCTTCGAGCAAGGCGTTTCGCCGTGTTTTATCCATTTTGTTTGAGTTATGTCGCTGTACGCCTGAACGGTCAGCGTGTGTCGCTTGTTCAAGGCGTTCAGTTAGCTCTGTGAGCTTAGCGTTCTCCTCACGCTCCCTTTCATCGCGGAAGGAGGATTGAGCAGTACCATGGCCTACCTCGGTGGCCGAACCTTGGTGCTTGTTGAGGTACTAACGGGTAGTTCGAGTAAGACTCGGGCCATGTTCGCGGGGTCCCGACAGGATCAGCTGGTGATAGATCTTATCAACCCCTCCGAATATCTCATTTATTTCCAAGGTCGTTCGATTGAACCTAGCAGCTCGCTGCCTCCTCTCTGATGGGGATTCCATGAGACATTTCGTCTGGGCTCAAACGCGATTCAGGATCCCCGTGACGCTCGTGCGCCCGAGTTTCAACCGCTTGTGGGCCCATCCCTTTTTGTCCCTCGCTCTAGTGATGACGGTGACTGTTCGAAACCCTTCGCTGGGCCAGCCTTCAAACCGCGTGTCAGCACTAGGCCCCAGGGGGCTAGTGGAGGTTTGCGCCCTAGGGTTACTTCTCTGAAGGACCGATTAGGCGACCAGAGAGGGGGGAGTGAATGGGAGCCGATAAAAATTCTTCTTCAAAGAGAGAACTCGGCCTATGTCCCAAATTCACAACCAAGGATTCCCACACGAGTTTGCCAAGGTTACGTAGTCACAACGGACCTACCAACCCTAGGAACAAACCCCAAACGATCCCAAAGCAGAAGCACGAGTCAAGAAGCAAAGGACTTAGCGGCTCTGTGAAACACCAAGTGGACAGTCCGCGGTGACCGGGCGGACGGTCCGCATGGTACGGGCGGACGGTTCGCGAGTGTTGACGGTGTATTTTGGTACACCAAACATGTTTATTTGAAGGATCAGATAGCGACTAGAGAGGGGGGGAGTGAATAGGAGCCGGTAAAAATTCTTCCCAAAGAACCTGGCCTATGCCCTAGTCCAATCCCGGTTACACACAAGCGATGGATCGAATCACACACCAATCGCCAAGACAATGAGGTTATGGATCAACCTCTAGCCTTAGGAACGATTCCTTGAAGCACACGCGGAAGCACGAGAAAGGAAGGGAGGAATCGAACCAAGAAGCAAAGCTCACAGGCTCTGGCGGACCGTCCCGGCCGGGAGGGGCGGACCGTCCGCACTGGCCTCGCGGACCGTCCGACCTGATGCCACGGACCGTCCGCGCCAACCCTGCGGACTGTCCGGCTCTACGCCGCGGACCGTCCGATAAAGCACATAGAACCAACAAAGACGCACCCGAATAACGGACCGTCCGTAGGGAGCACGCGGACTGTCCGCCAGGCACCCGCAGACCGTCCGCCCTCTGCTGCGGACCGTCCGAAACTCCGTCCAACCAAAACTCAAAATCGCGACGGATCGAAACGAAAGGCGAGCAAGAACACGGAGAACACGGGATGAACACGTGCGGCGCGGACCGTCCGCCAGGAGGGCGCGGACCGTCCGCGAGGCACGGACAGAGCAGAAAAACGCCCGACCTCGAAGGCCAACTCCCCCAAATCATCATCGGATTTCCCAAACGGTAGAAGCTATGGAGACAAGGGTTTGGGAACTTGAAAAGAGTCACACAAGGATGCTATAGCCCAAAAATCTTGCCTCCTAACTCCCTAAATCACCGAGAATCGCGAATCCTTTGAGCACCACCAAAAACTAGAGCACCGAACGAAAATCCTCGAATCGAAGTGGTTTCCCGGCGTTTGAGGGCACAAGATCAATCACAAAGATGCACGAGACATCCATCCATGTTTCCCTCAAAGAAATCCGGGGAGAAACCCACTCAAATCCGCGGAATCGCACCGAGAACAAAGGCACGAAAACAAGCACAAAAAGACCACGAAAAACACAACTCCGAATCTTCTATACAAACCAGGAAAGATTCACAAGGTCTAGCATGCCGCCCTAGCATCCATACCTCTCAACAAATCTCTCATGAAGCTCTCATGCTAGCCTAGAGAAAATGGAAGAAAAATAGCTATGAATATGAGAAATGGGAGGGAGGAAATGAAACCCTAAGTCTCGGAGAGAGAGAGCCATCCACACACCCTCATGGCTTATATATCGGGTCCCGCCGGAGTGGTAAATGACTCAACTACCCCTAACTTAACTACTGGCGATACAACCCACGCAGGGGCATTTAGGTAATGTTTGTGGGTCTTGCCATCGGACGGCCACGCCTTTGCCTCACCCCGTGTCCTCCCGACGCAAGCCATGCGATCTCGCCGCGTGTCCTCCGCTTCGAAGCTTCCCGACACACCCGGATCCCGTCTATGTCGTGTTGGGCCCTCGGACTTGGTTTTGAGGCCCAAACCAAGAAACCGTCCTCCGATGGTTTTGTGGGCAAACCACCAAACCTCGCGTGCTCGGTCCAGCCTCCCGCCAAACCACTTGACTTGACCGCCATTGTGCACCGGCTCGCTTGTCCATGACTTCGTCTTGCTTGTGTCGCCACCATGTGGCCCGCACCCAGTCCCGCTGTCCACCAGGTCCCTCGAACCGAGCCTACTTGTCTCTCCATCTCCCGGAGGCCCCTCAAGGCTGAAGACCTTTCGCGCCCGTTCTTCACCTGCAACAACACGAACCAGGCCGCAGCCTACACCTGCGCACTAAGCCAAGAGTCAGTCCAACACCCGTTGTCAATCACTCATCACTGAGGAGTGGTCATCCACCGACCACCGGGACGCTCCTGGTCCTCATTATTACACTTTGGTTTGGATTTGATTATGGAACTAACCCGCTACTAGGCACACTAATCATATAACAAGTTCATCTTTGTGCATGTATTTGAAAGTGTTGTGTTTATGTAGGAAAACATGGACATAAAGGATGGATTCGCAACAAGTTCAAAGCAGCATTTACGGAGTCTTGTTCGTGTTCATGAGCTTGATGAAATCACTTCCAATGCTGGCGAGGACTGAAGTGTTATGAAGGAACACCCCCGGGGATTGAAGCATAAAAGACCAAACTTCATGCACGGAGAACCTCCATCTTGGACGCGAGGATGACATCGTCAAAATCATGCAAGTGGAAGGGGCAAAGTGCATAAATGCATGAGGACCCACGGGAGCGAAGGGGTGACCGAACCGGGCCGAAATCGGCCTGGGCCGGTCGGCCCAGGCCGGCCGGCCCAGCCCACTCTGGGGGTCGGTTCGGCCCCCTTTCCTTGCACCCGAAGGATCTCCAACCATAAAGCCCTGGAGGTGCCGCCATTCACAGGGAGAGAGCCATTCGTACCAGGAGGCCATCCACAAGCTAGAGAGAGAGAGGAGGGAGATCTCCGGAGGGGGATCAACCACCTCGAAGGAAGCACCCACAAGTGGAGAACAAGGGAGACACCGTCGGAAGGGTGACCATGATCGTACTTTGTTGGAACATCTATCTATCATCATGTGTTAAATATACTTTATTTCTTAAGGTTAGCTACCATGTCGTAAAGGGAGTAGAGCTCCAATGCTCCCTTGGATCCATTCAATACGTCGTGTCCATCATAGGTCTAGTCACGATTACCTTCGCGTAGTGACAGTACGAGGGGAGGGAAAGGGCGAAACCGTGGTCACAACCCCCGATAGATTAGATTGGTTTTCTTGTTTAAAGCGATTGCATGTTCTAGGATCGTAGACCCATGGGCGAGTGTCTTTTATCTTGATTGCTTAATCATTCTCTCTAATGTAGTTTAGTTGTTTTCTAGCTTAATCATAGTTAGTGTTTGAGTAGTTAGTGAGTAGAGGTAGATTAAACGCTTGTAATCCCCTTGCTCCGCGGATTGACAAGAACTTTGGGAAATCCCGTGGTGAAAAAGGTGTAGGTCCGTACGCTTGCGGATTGTAAGTGGATACGTCTTTTATCCGTCAACAAGCCCCTTTTTATGGCACTGTTGCCAGGGAAGCAAGCTAGTTTACATCGTTTGGTTTGCATTTAACTTTCTTTTATATTTTGTTTATCTTTTATTTTCTATATCTAACACATATTACCTAGAAAACCACTTGTTTTTTGTTTTTGTTTTTATCTTGTTGTCTAGATGGCGTTCTCTAATCAACCCGTGGAAGAACTGGAGAAGTCACTAAGGGATTAAGCTAGTCCTCGATGTGAAGACATAAAAGTACAAGAGTCGGATTTGAAGCTCGAAGCGACCAAGTATGAGATTAAATCCAAGATCATCGAGATGGTGGCGGCAAACCTGTTTGAAGGGATGGTTACAGAGAACCCATATAGATACATAAGGCATTTCACTACGCTATGCAACACGGTGCGTCATGAAGGAGTTCCCGATGAATGGTTCAAATGGAATCTCTTTCCCTACTCACTTGCCGGTGAAGCAAAGACGTGATACTCATTTGCATCCTTTGAAGTTGAAGGCAATTGGAACAAGTTGACAAAGAAGTTTTGCGAGAAGTTCTTTCCAATTAGCAAGGTTCAACATCTAAGGAGGCAAGTGATCACTTTCACGCAAGGAGAAGAGGAAGGGATAGACCAAGATTGGAATAGGTTTAATGAGTTGATCGAACAAGGACCAAGACTCGGTTTCTCTAGTGACGTACTCTTGCATACATTTTTCTTTTCCCTAACCCCTAGTTGCATGCAACACGTCCAAATGTGAGCAGGTGGGGATCTCATGGAGAAAACACTCACGGAAACCACTCAACTTCTACAAAAAAATTAGTAAAGCGGCTGCCATGCGAAGAGATTGGCAAACAAGACTTGCCGAAGAGCCGGAATACAATTCAAGGAAGAATAAGTGTGCTGAATTTTCTAAAGAGGCAACCCCAGAAGTCACAGAAGAGGAGCCAATCCCGGAAAAGCTTGAAGAAGAGCACATCAAGTCAAGAACTACCCTGAACGTTGACTTCGCTGTATCAAATGAAACAAACAAGAGAAGCATGTCAAGCGTGAAGCCACTAAGGGAGTTCGAACCAATCGATTGGGTTACAATCGATTACGGAGAAGTATTCGATAAGAGAAGACCATTCTGTAATTAAAAGGGGATGGCAAGAGCGTTGCAAGTGGATTTCCCACCGGAAAGGAAAGCGTAAGATTCATACGACCTTGAAACCACCGGTGAGATCTTTCAAAAGCTCTTTAGAGATGATGAAGTGGATCCGGAACACATAGCCGAGGTGAAAAGAATCATGGGGATCAAGCCCGAAGCATCGCCATATGCTCGCCTCGCTGAAGTTTGCACGATAGGATCCGAAGAAGAAGAGAAGACGACACCACACTTGAGTTGCGAGATCAACGGAGTTCAATGCAAAGTTTTATGCGACATCGGAGGCCAAGTAAGTGTCCTATCTTCTAAAATTTACAATAAAGTTCAAGACCACAACCTAGACTTAGCTCCAACATCAACGAAATTAATCATGGGAGATGGTAGAACTATTAGACCTCTAGGTATTGCTTGCAACATGAATGTAAAAATCTCTGGAAAATGTATACCAACCGATTTCTTTGTTATTGATGTTTACCATAGTAATCGTGATCATATAATTCTAGGTAGGCCCTTTCTTAAGTTGGTTGATGCCGTGTTGGATGCAGGAAAAGGCAAAGTAACAATGAACCTTAATGGAAAGAAGTACACATATAACTTTCTTCGCGTTTCTAAACACCCTACACTGTTTCCTCCCGAAGATGAAGTAGGGGAGGTAGATAATTTTTGTTTTGTTGAAACCCTTAGAGACCCGCTGCAAAGAGCATTAGAAAATCAGATTAGTGATCAACAAGACGAAGAGCTATCAGAAGCAACAAAAGGCTTAGAACCACAAGATGGAAGCGTGGGGGAAAGATTTGAGGACATAGGAGAAATTAAACCCGAGGAGCCACAAGTGCCCGAGGTAGACCTTAAACCTTTGCCCAAAGGATTAAAGTATGAATTTTTGGGCCCAGACAAGACTTATCCCGTCATTGTGAGTGACGAGTTGAGTCCCGAAGAAAATGAGAAGTTGCTGATTTTATTGAAAAAACATAGGAAGGTGATTGGATATTCGATTAATGATCTCAAAGGTCTTAGCCCAGCCTTTTGCACTCATTGTATACCAATGGAAGACCAATGTAAGCCAGTAGTGGACCACCAAAGGAGGCTAACTTATGCCATGCGAGAGGTAGTAAAGAAAGAGGTCATCAAGTTACTTGATGCCGGAATCATCTACCCGGTTCCGCATAGCGAGTGAGCCCAGTACATTGTGTACCAAAAAAAGGTGGTTTAACCGTGGTGAAGAATGAGAAGGACGAATTGATACTGCAAAGAACCGTGACCGGGTGGCAGATGTGTATCGATTATCGTAAGCTTAACAAAGCAACAAAGAAAGATCACTTCCCCCTACCGGAATTCATCGTAGAATGATGGTTGTATTCTCGGAATTCTCGGAATTCAACGTTGCATGATGGTCGTATTCTCGGAATTCATCGAAGAAATTGTCGAGGTATTCATGGATGATTTTTCCGTTTATGGGAAGACGTTCATGGATTGCTTGGCAAACTTGGATAAGGTCCTCACGAGGTGTGCGGAGGTAGACTTGGTGTTAAATTGGGAAAAGTGCCACTTCATGGTTAAGCAAGGCATAGTGCTCGGGCATGTTATATCCGAGAGAGGCATTTAAGTGGACAAGGCTAAGGTAGAGATGGTTGAGCAACTCCCACCTCCGACGGATGTTAAGTCCTTGAGGAGCTTTCTAGGTCATGCCGGATTTTATAGAAGATTTATTAAGGACTTATCAAAGATCATTAAGCCTTTAACGCATCTTCCTCAAACGGATGTGGCTTTCGACTTTGATGAGAAGTGCCTAGCGACATTCCGGACCTTGAAAAGTGCATTGGTGAGTGCTCCCATTATTCAACCTCCGGATTGGAGCCAACCTTTCGAGATCATGTGTGATGCAAGTGACTACGCCGTAGGCACGGTTTTGGGTCAAAGAAAGGAAAGCCGAGTTCACACCATTTACTACACTAGCAAAATTCTTAATGGGGCACAATTAAACTATGCCACTACGAAAAAGGAGTTGCTAGCGGTGGTATTCGCCTTCGAAAAATTCAGATCTTACATCGTGAACTCAAAGGTCATTGTTTACACCGATCACGCAGCCATCAAGTATCTCTTAGCTAAGAAGGATGCTAAACCACGTTTGATCCGTTGGATCCTTCTTCTTCAAGTGTTTGATGTTGAAATTCATGATAAGGGTGGATAATGTTGTGGCCGATCATTTGTCTAGGATAAATCTTGGACAAGATGATAGAGAGCCCATAGAAGACAAGATGAGACATGACCACCTCTATCGAGTGCTCGATAAAGACACTTGGATGATTGATATCATTTGAGTGATTCAGAAGATGCCTCTTGACCATCTAGATAGAAACTCTCAAAGGAAGATTGTAACAACCCAGGAATTTAGGTGTGCAAATTTTGTGAAAATTTAAAACTTTTTTACTGAAATTGAGTTCTATCAATTTTCAAGCCAAATTGCTAGCCCTCTCCTAAATTCACCACCTTTTTTAGCCAGTTATAAAAACATACTTTCAAACTATGGTAAATTATGTGAGTTGGACTTTTCTGGTTTTATTTGGATCTTATTTGTGTGTGGTTTGAATTTGGAAAGTATCCAAATTCAAACCTAAATTCAAACCTTTCATCTATTTTAATTCCAGAACTTGTAACTTCCTTCGTGGGCCGGCGGACCCTAAAGCCAGCTGCCAACCTAGCTAGCGCGGCCGGCCCAGCAGGCCATCCAGCAGCGGTGGCCCAGGAGCTCATCTCCCCTCATTCACCTCTTACCCCCGCTGACGAGTGGGACCCGGCGGTCAGCCTCTTCGCCACCCCCCTTTCATCTCCACCTTTATCCCACCGCCGGGTCAACTGAGCCGCACCGCACCGGATGCGCGACGGGGCGACCGGGCCGGCCCGGCGGCCCGCACGCCTAGGGCCGGTGCCCGCGCGCCAGGGTCGGACTCGGCCAAGGGAGGGGCAATGACCCTATTACTCCCACGCCGCGCGCACCGAGGCATGGCTTGAGCGCCGCCGCGGGTGCCACTTGCCTAGCCAGGCGGACAGCCAGGGGCACCGGGGACAAATCACCCGAGCCGCCCGCGGCCTCGCTTCAAAATCCCCAGGCAAGCGAGTCACGGACGCCAAGCCACCAACCCCATTGGGGTTTTCTACTCTCCATCGTCTCTGTTTGCGCCGGGAGAGAAGGCGAAAGGAGCGCGCCGTCGCCGCGCCGCGCCGGGAAAGAAAGGAGCCGGTAGCGAGGAGCCGGGAGCGAGGAGCCGGAGCTGAGGAAGACGACCGCCGGCGTGGACATCTATACCGCCGGGAACGCCTACATCGCCCTGAACATCTTTACCACGCCACCGTCTACCCCGAGCCGGCCACGACTACACCGCCGCCCCACCGTGAGCACCGCCCGGCCAATCTACTCTCTCCTCCCCCTTGGTCTCTTTCCTATGATGGATCGGCGACGTCGAGACGCGTCGCCCATTTGAACATGCCTGGATGCTGGCCATCGAGCCGCAGGACTGTCGTACCGCGACGGAGGGGGCTCCTGAGCCGTTCGTGCTCTTGGGTGTCGCCGTCGCCGTGCGAGGAAGGTGTTTGGGACAGGCCGACGTGTCGTGTTTTCTTGTGCAGGGAATGATGGGTGCGTCGCCGCCTCGCTTCGAGCTGCGCCTCTGGCTACCAGATGGTTGCACCGAGCGGGCACGGCGAGGCCGCGCGTGCGCAAGCACTGCTGTGGCCACGCACCATGGCACGCTCTGGACTAGATCGCAGGTTAGCCTTGTGTGCTTGAGGACGCCCGCGGAGGCTCGTAGCACCTGGACCTTCCATGTCCTTGTGTTTGCTGTCGCCGTGCGATTCCCCTGTGAACCGGCCGACGGGCTGCACCCTTGTGTGCAGGGGTCGTGAGCACCGCCGCGCCGCCGTGGGGCCGCACATCTGGCTACCAGAGTGCCGCTCCATGCGGACGTCCGAGGCAGGCCGAGCGTCAGTGTGTAGGTGGCCCGCGCACCCCAGCGTGGTGCCCCGGTGAGCCCGAAGTCCGGCCGTTCCGCACGTCGCCGCGCCGACGCATCGTGCGCGGCTGCGATGCGCGCTGACCATGGTGGCCAGAGAATTGATCTGGGCGCGCGGGGACGCCTAGCGGGTTGAAGGCTAGTCTTCTGGTGGGCAAGAGACCACCGACGACAGGGACCCGGGATCAGTGTCGTGCAACGCCGCCGCGGAGAAGCACTGAGCATTGCGTTGAGCACCTGGTGTGCATGCAGACGAGGGTCGCGGAGGCCAAAACCTCCGATTGGGCCGCTGTCGGGTTTTTGGCCCATTCAAACCCAGTAGGCCATATATGGCCCGTGGGGATCAGAAACGTTAATTCAAGGGCTTTCTCAAGACTTTTGGCTTCTGGGCAAGATGGGCCGAGCCCACTGGGCCACCCTCGGCCCAGTAACACTTTCGGCCCATCTTCGGCCCGCAAACCGAGGGTCGCTGACGTCATGCTGACGTCAACGGCATATGTAATAAAAATCCTTTTCTATTTCTGGAATGAATTTCAGAAATGATTTATAAATGGTTTTAATCTTTAAAAACTCATAACTATTTATAGGAAGCTCTGAAAATATAAAACTAATTTCTATAAATTCGTAATTTCGAAACCTTGCTGTTTGTAGGTAGTTTGAGCTCTTTTGGATCTTCTAAAAATTGGTTCTTATTTGGAGTTATTGCTTAGATGTGCACTGTATTCTTATTTTCGCGTCGAATCTCGTGCCGCAGACCCCGAGCTTCGACCAGGAGGACGCGAAGGACCCCGAGTACACTGCTCCGGACAGCGACTGCTTCAACGGCAACGAAGGTGTCATGTCACTCCCAACCATGTAGATCCCATGTTGTTATATTAGATGCTAGTGCTTTACTTTATATGCATTGCTCTGATGAATTGCATAACCAATTTAAAAGCCATGCCTTGATATTTTGATATACCCCTATTCCTTGTTTTACTTCCTGCGGGACTAGCTACAGACCCTAGCTAGTCCCTTACCTCAACTATCCATACTTTTGTTGCTTGATGATGGATGGTTTTCTAGGCTTGGACTGAGATGTGGATATCTCGATGTGTTTCTAGCGTGCGTTCTGGGTGCGTATCCTCTTGATGTGTTTTGGCGGGAGCGAGCCGCTTGGTTACTAGTGAACGTCTGCCGAGGGAAGATGCGATCTGGCCTCTACCCGAGGGACGTGTCGTGCGGATTGGAGATGGGAGTGCTCGCTCTCGGCCCCTTAAGGACCGAGTCGACTTACCACCAGATGCAGTATCTACTTTCGTACATACCGCCCGCCTTGTTATGGGCGGGGGTGCGGGGTGAGACTTGAAGTGGGTAGCGTCCCTCCTGTAGGCGGGTCGGTGTGACCGTGTCGGGAGTGGTCTTTCCCTCCTTAGAAGACTTTGCCTCGGCGAGGCCGGGGAAGGGTTCCACAGCTTCGAGGGACCTCTCGCGGGCTGTATGAGCTCTACCGCGGAGGCTGGGCCAAGCTCGGAGACGCAGGAGGGTACTACCCACTTACTTGGCCTTCAGCCGTATGGTAGGGCCTGGAATCGGTGACGGCCGGTTCCGGTCCTATTCGGGCGGGTACAGTTGTACAACCTCTGCAGAGTGTTTAAACCTATATCTATAGTCCGTGTCCACTGGTTATGGACAGTGCTTCTATCTACCGCTACTTCCGACTAGCTACTCTCCTGTTGTGCTTCTTCTCTCCCCCGAGTGTGTGAGCCCGGCTTCGGCCGTTGAGATGTGGGGATAGGAGCAGGTGGGCCCCACATCGCAGATGAGAGTTGGGATCTCGATCGTGGTTGAGATCCGGTGTTTTGGTGTGGTGTTCCTTGAGCGGGGTGTGGACCCCAGAGGTGTGGACCTCGGAAGCGTGAGCTTCTCCGAGGTGTGAACCTCACAGCTGACTTCTACTTACCTTGATCGTTGCTTTGCTGCTTTGCTTAAGCCTTCTACAGCCAGAGTAGGGATAACTCATGCATAGTAGAATATACACCGCTTTTGCCTCTTTGTTGGGAAACTGACATGACCTACCCGCTTATCGGGTAGACCCTGGTGTCTCTGACACAGAGCCGGACTACGACTTCGACAACGACTGATGGGTGGACTAGTGCGCTTCCTACACTCGAGCTGCCTGCGGATCTGGAGTTCCCCGCACTTTCATGGAGACGCTGCTAGACGTTTTATTTATGTTTTATTCAGTCCCGATGGACTTGTACCCGGCATGAGCCGAAGAGATGTACTCTGATTAATGTAATAAAATAAATGTTGTACTCTTTCTATTCTGTTTTACCTTTTTGTATGGATTTTGGCATCGCTGAGACAGGGTTTGCACGTGGTAGCCCTCCTGGGACTACCACCGAGGTGCTAAGAGTCGGGTTTCCGTTCGTGGAAATCTGGTTCGTTTCAATTGGTACCAGAGCCATGCTTGACTGTAGGACGAGCCCCAGGAATGGTCGATAGCTTAGGAAGCCATTTTTGAACCTTGAAACTTTATATAAACCCCTTGGCTTCTGTATATATACATCTATACTTATATATATGCATTATCTTGATTAACTTTCACTAACTACCATACTAACTACGCTCTAACAACGTTGTGCAGATGGCGGAGGAGGCGTGGATCCCTCTGGAGTCAGATGGCAAGTGGGCCGGAGGCTTCTGTCACCTTCTGAGGGAGTGCCTGGAGGCAGCGGGAGTGGGGACCGACCGGCTCAGCTACGAGGGGAGGACCGTGGGGCCCCTGGACCAGTCTGCCACGTTCCTGACCGTCACGGTACCGGTGGACCCACGAGTGCCAGAGTTCAAGGGAGTCAAGGTGCACTGCTTCGAGAGTTCTACCATGGAGGCACACTAGACTTGCGCACGCCGAGCTCTCAAGGAGGTCTGTGTCCAGCTTGAGGAGAAGCTTAAGGACACCCCATTCAGCGTTCTTCCGACGGGGGTCTATGACCCGAGTCGCTGGGACACGTACGACTGAGCTCAGTACCTTGAGGTGACTTCAGAGGAGGAGAACAAGAAGATGCACACGGCCAACCGGTGCATCTTGGCTCAGGACCAGGCGCTCTATTGGGCGGACAATGAGATCTCTTACCTGAGATGGAAGTGGGACGAGTGTCTGCAGTTTGCCCAAGAGCTGGAGATGGAGAAGCTGGACTTAGCCGACCGGCTGGAGGAGTCTCACTAGAGGAACGGTGAGCTGGTGCAGCTCGGGCTAGCAGCAGCCAGAGCTAGCACCGAGCGGGACGCCAGGAGGATCGCTACACTAGAGGCACGACTGAGGTCAGCACAGGAGCAGCACCGGGCTACAGTGGAGGTCACGCGTGAGGACAGAGAGAGGCTGGCTGAGGCGAAGGACCAGTTGGAGTCGGTTGGAGCTGTAGCAGCTGACTATCAAGTGAGGACGTGGGACCTACAGGAGGCGAGTCGACACAACTACAACCACTTGTGCTACCTCGGTGGGTTGGTCTACGAGGAGAGGGACCGAGCTGCCAGGACACGCACGGCCTGGGAGCGTTCCGACCCGCAGAGGTTGAGGGAGCTGGAGGAGCTCTCCGCGTAGCTACCGCCGAAGAAGAGACCACGACTGCGAGCAGAGACCTTTGAGCTACCCCCGACACTCCTTCCACGTCTACGCCCGTACCCGAGAGGCTCCCAGGACACAGCGGAGATGGACCGCGCACTTCAGGACACCCGAGACTACTACGGAGGACCGGCGATCAGGATGTCGGGTTACCCAGGGGCTTACTCACCACCGTTCTACTCAGTTCCACCAGACTCCAGCCCAGAGGCACCCCAGAGTACCCCGTGACGGGAGTAGGGATCTAGCAGTAGATTCTGAGATGTCTTAATGAGTTAGATGTAATGCTACCGCTCATGTTGTCATGCCTGTAGTAGCTACCCCATGATGTACCATGTGTTAGCGTGATGTGTTGCCGTGTACCCTTGAAGGTCGTTGGAGTAAACCTCGAGGTACACCCCTTTTGTACGGTGGCATTGATTGAGTGACATGGATCTTCATGGTTTTTCTCGGATTTCATGCTTCTTATTTGTCTGAATGAAATTCTCTGATTGTTAGCAAGATTACTCCTTTATAGTTAATAACCTTATTAATATTCTCCCTACCACTACTGACTCTTGCAAATGGAACAGATGTCGGGAGCAAGGAGGTCCGGACGACTCCTGGCCCGCTTCGAGGAGGTCGCTGGGGACAACGGGGGGAGGATGCCCCTAACCTAGTAGGAGCGAGAGGCTGTGGACGCCGTGGAGGTCACGCGCCACGAGGAGGGCTCCGTGGAGGCCGAGTCGGCGGGCAAGGACCCGTGTATGACGACGAGGGAGCTCAGGAGCAGGAGCTCGAGCACGAGCAGGTACCCCAGCCCGAGGGAGGAGCGGGCCAGGCTCAGGGACACGAGGTGCCACCACCGCCACCTCCCCCAAACTTGGCCGACGTGATGGCAGTACAGACCCAGCTGATGCAGACGATCACTCAGTTGCTTGCGCAGAACAATAACAACAACAACCACAGGGGTCAGCACCGCAACACGCCAGAGGGTTTCCAGAAGAAGGTTGAGAACTTCAACAAGCTGCGACCGCCAACTTTCTACCACTCAGCAGATCCGATGGACGCGGACAACTGGCTGCGAGAGATTGAGAAGAAGCTGGAGTTGACTGAACTCACTGAGGAGGAGTGTGTGACCGTGGCAGCGCACCAGCTGATCTGCATAGCCAGTGCGTGGTGGGACAGCTACTGTGACTCACACCCGGACCCGTTGCACATCGGGTGGGACAAGTTCGTGGAGGCCTTCAGGAGCCACCACATTCCAGAGGCCGTGATGGACAGGAAGGCTGACGAGTTCAGGCACCTCAAGATGGGAAGTATGTCAGTGCAGGAGTACGCCAACCGCTACCAAGAGCTGATGAGGTATGTGCCAGATGACACTGAAACCGAGAAGAATAAGGTTTACTGGTTCCGGAAGGGACTGCACAAGGGGATGGCACACCACTTGTCCGCACATGACTGCCCGACACTTCGCTCCATTATCGACAAGGCACTGATCGTTGAGAGGTCGAGGCTCGAGTACATGGAGGTTCATGGAAGCAAGTCCAAGCGCACAGACCAGGCAGGACGCTCAGGTCCACCTCAGAGGCAGAGGACAGGTTACGCTCAGGGCCACCAGACACGGCGGAGACACCACGTCACCCGGTCACCGCCGCGAGCGAGAACCAACCCGGGGAGGGAGTGGAGGACGGAACAACCGGAGACCGAGACCACCACCGCGGTCGGCGGAGACGAGCTAAGGTGACTTGCTTCAACCGTCGTCGAGGTTGGGCACAAGTCGTTCGAGTGTCCACGAGCGGTGCAACCGGGAAGTCGAACCGCGGCTCTCGGTTCCGGACTCCGGCCAAGCCACCGGCACCGGGAGGACGGCCACCCCGTACACGGCGGAGGGACCGCTCAGCCGCCAGCTACTCGAGGCCGCCTGAACCACCTCACCGCTGAGGATGCAGCAGCCGCACTTGACGTCACACTTGGTGAGTTTCTTGTTGACTCAGTTTTGGCAATTGTTTTGTTCGATACCGGAGCTCAGTTTTCGTATATTTCTACCAAGTTTGTTAAAGAAAGGTCTTTACCAACTAAGCCTCAACCAAGGCCTATCTTGACTAGCTCTCCGCTAGGAGAGAAGAGGAGTGCGTTAGAGTGCAGGGGAGTGAAGATGGTGTTTGAGGGGCAACCGTTCACGGCAGACTTGACAGTCTTGGAGTCTACCGGGATAGACGTGATCCTAGGGATGGATTGGTTGCCAAAGCACAACGGGATAGTCTCTTGCACCCCAGGGTTATACAGCTAGAACACCCCAGTGGGACTAAAGTGCGGATCGAACCACAGAGTCCAAAGGCTGCTACGATGATGTGCAACATGAGTGGGAAAGAAATTGAAGAGATTCCAGTGGTTTGTGAGTTTCCGGACGTGTTTCCAGAGGAGCTTACGGAGTTACCCCCAGACCGAGACGTGGAGTTTGTGATTGAGCTGATGCCCGAGGCGGGGCCCGTCGCAAAGAGTCCGTACCGGATGTCGTCCGATGAGCTGGACGAGTTGAAGAAACAGCTCAAGAAGCTGCTCGAGCAAGGGTTTGTTCGACCGAGTGCCTCACCGTGGGGTTCACCTGTGCTCTTTGTGGAGAAGAAAGACGGTACCAAGAGGATGTGCATAGACTACCGCACGCTCAACTCTATGACGATCAAGAATAAGTACCCGCTACCCAGAATCGAGGACCTGCTAGATAGGCTCAAGAAGGCAAAGTTCTTCTCCAAGATCGATCTGAGGTCAGGTTACCACCAGATGAAGATCCGAGAGCAGGATATTCCCAAGACAGCCTTCACCACACGGTACGGCTTGTACGAGTTCGTGGTGGTTTCTTTCGGGCTGACTAACGCCCATGCTTACTTCATGAACTTGATGAACAAAGTCTTCATGGAAGAGTTGGATAGGTTTGTGGTGGTGTTTATCGACGATATCCTGATTTACTCTGAGACCACAGAGGAGCACGAGGAGCACCTGAGGGTCGTGCTAGAGAGGCTGAGGCAGCAGAAACTGTACGCCAAGTTCAGCAAGTGCGAGTTCTGGATGGAGAAGGTCGCGTTTTTGGGACACGTGTTGTCAGCAGAGGGGATAGCCGTGGATCTGTCCAAGGTAGAGTCAGTTACCAAGTGGGAGCAGCCGTTGAACGTGACAGACGTCAGAAGCTTCCTTGGGTTGGCAGGGTACTACCGAAGGTTCATTGAGAACTTCTCCAAGATCGCTAAGCCGATGACAGAGTTGCTCAAGAACAACACAAAGTTCGAGTGGTCAGAAGCGTGTGAGAAGAGCTTCCAGGAGTTGAAAAAGAGACTCACCACGGCCCCGGTGCTTACCTTGCCCGATATCAAGAAAGACTTCGTGGTCTCTTTGTGATGCTTCGAAGCGGGGACATGGTTGTGTGCTTGATGCGGGAAGGGAAAGTTGTGGCTTATGCTTCCGGGCGGTGAAGAAACACAAGGAAAACTACCCGACACACGACTTGGAGTTGGCGGTACATTGTGCATGCACTCAAGATCTGGAGACACTACCTGATAGGGAACAAGTGTGAGCTGTTTTCCGACCACAAGAGCTTGAAGTACTTCTTCACCCAAACAGAGCTGAACATGAGGCAGAGGCGATGGTTAGAGCTGATCAAGGACTATGATGTCGAGATCAACTACCACCCAGGCAAAGCTAACGTCGTGGCAGATGCACTAAGCCGGAAAACATATTGCAACAACCTCATGGTGAGAGAGGAGCAGCCTGCCCTTCACGAAGAGTTAGAGAAGCTGAGGATTGAAATTGTGGACCATGGCCAAGTCAACGAACTGCGAGTGACCTACGACCTGGAGGAACGAATCCGAACAGCTCAGAAGTCGTGCGCAGAGATCAAAGCTTTGCGAGAACTAATGAAACAGGGTAAAGCGGAGGATTACCGGATAGATGAGCAAGGCATAGTGTGGTTGAAAGAACGGATCTGTGTACCACAAGATAAGGCACTCCTAGAGCAGATCATGGGAGAAGCTCATGATTCAAGGTACTCGATCCACCCAGGCAGCACAAAGATGTACAAAGATTTGAAGACCAGATACTGGTGGAAGGACGTGAGGAGAGATATAGCTCACTACGTGGCCTGTTGCGACACCTGTAGCAAAGTGAAGATCGAGCACCAGAAGCCTGCAGGATTGCTCAAGCCGTTGGCAATTCCAGTTTGGAAGTGGGAGGACATCTCCATGGACTTCGTGGTGGGGCTTCCCCGGACACCTAAATGGAATGACTCGGCTTGGGTCATTGTGGACCGTTTGACGAAGGTAGCCCACTTTGTGCCTGTCAAGATCCAGTACTGAACTAAAAGACTGGCAGAATTGTATGTTGAACATATTTTGAGGTTGCACGGAGCACCGAAAAGTATAGTGTCCGACCGCGGACCGCAGTTTGTCCCCAAGTTCTGGTAGAGCTTTCACAAGCTTATGGGCACCACCCTCAACTACAGCACAGCTTTCCACCCACAGACAGATGGGCAGACAGAAAGAGTTAACCAGGTTTTGGAGGACATGCTACGAGTGTGTGCACTCATCTATGGCACCGATTGGGAGAGCAGCTTGCCGTTTGCAGAGTTCTCGTACAACAACAGCTTTCAAGCAAGCCTTCGAATGGCTCCCTTTGAGGCCCTTTACGGGCGGAAGTGCAGAACCCCGCTAGCTTGGTCGGAGGTGGGAGAATGAGCACTATTTGGGCCAGCAATCATTGAAGAGGCAGAGGAGAAAGTTGAGAAAGTTCGTGAGAACTTGAGGATCGCTCAAAGCCGTCAGAAGAGCTATGCCGACAAAAAGAAGAAGAGAGTTGACTTTTGCAGTTGGATACCGAGTGTACTTGAAAGTCTCACCGCTCCGAGGAACTAAAAGGTTCTTGGTGAAAGGAAAGCTCGCCCCGAGGTACGTAGGACCGTACCCTATCACCCGAAGGATTGGAAGTCTAGCCTACCAGCTTGCGCTACCCGAGACAATGGCAGGAGTACACCCAGTGTTTCACGTGTCACAGCTGAAAAAGAGTGAGAAGGCAGTGGAAGCTAAGCAAGTGCCCATGGAGTTGCTTGACCTGCAAGACAACCTTGAGTATGCAGAATATCTTGAGAAGATCTTAGACCGAGCCGTCAAGGAGACTAGGAGAACAACCATTCCCTTCTGTAAAGTGTTGTGGAGCAACCACACAGAGCGAGAAGCAACTTGGGAGAAGGAAGCTGATCTCAGAAAGGAGTACCCTCACTTGTTCACGGAGGGGGTCGAGGATTAAATCTCGAGGACGAGATCCTCGGTGGTGGGGGAGAATGTAACAACCCAGGAATTTAGGTGTGCAAATTTTGCGAAATTTAAAACTTTTTGACTGAAAAGTGCTATCAATTTTCAAGCCAAATTGCTAGCCCTCTCCTAAATTCTCCACCTTTTTGACCTAGTTATAAAAACATACTTTCAAACTATGGTAAATTATGTGAGTTGGACTTTTCTGGTTTTATTTGAATCTTATTTG
This sequence comes from Cenchrus americanus, assembly GCA_947561735.1. Lineage (NCBI taxonomy): Eukaryota > Viridiplantae > Streptophyta > Magnoliopsida > Poales > Poaceae > Cenchrus > Cenchrus americanus. The sequence goes on from OX387245.1 coordinate 170,618,016, forward strand.
TGTGTGGTTTGAATTTGGAAAGTATCCAAATTCAAACCTAAATTCAAACCTTTCATCTATTTCAATTCCAGAATTTCTAACTTCCTTCGTGGGCCGCCGGACCCTAAAGCCAGCTGCCAACCCAGCTAGCGCGGCCGGCCCAGCAGGCCATCCAGCAGTGGTGGCCTAGGAGCTCATCTCCCCTCATTCACCTCTTACCCCCGCTGACGAGTGGGACCCGGCGGTCAGCCTCTTCGCCACCCCCCTTTCATCTCCACCTCTATCCCACCGCCGGGTCAACTGAGCCGCACCGCACCCGATGCGCGACGGGGCGACCAGGCCGCAAGGCGGCCCGCACGCCGAGGGCTGGTGCCCGCGCGCCAGGGTCGGACTCGGCCAAGGGAGGGGCAATGACCCTATTACTCCCACGCCGCGCGCACCTGAGGCATGGCTTGAGCGCCGCCGCGGGTGCCACTTGCCCAGCCAGGCGGATAGCCAGGGACACCGGGGACAAATCACCCGAGCCGCCCGCGGCCTCGCTTCAAAATCCCCAGGCAGGCGAGTCACAGACGCCAAGCCACCAACCCCATTGGGGTTTTCTACTCTCCATCGTCTCTGTTTGCGCCGGGAAAGAAGGCGAAAGGAGCGCGCCGCCGCCGCGCCGCGCCGGGAAAGGAAGGAGCTGGGAGCGAGGAGCCGGGAGCGAGGAGCCGGAGCTGAGGAAGACGACCGCCGGCGTGGACATCTACACCGCCGGGAATGCCTACATCGCCCTGAACATCTTCGCCACGCCACCGTCTACCCCGAGCCGACCACGACTACACCGCCGCCCCACCGTGAGCACCGCCCGGCCAATCTACTCTCTCCTCCCCCTTGGTCTCTTTCCTGTGATGGATCGGCGACGTCGAGACGCGTCGCCCGTTTGAACATGCTTGGATGCTGGCCATCGAGCCGCAGGACTGTCGTACCGCGACGGAGGGGGCTCCTGAGCCGTTCGTGCTCTTGGGCGTCGCCGTCGCCGTGCGAGGAAGGTGTTTGGGACCGGCCGACGTGCCGTGTTTTCTTGTGCAGGGAATGATGGGTGTGTCGCCGCCTCGCTTCGAGCTGCGCCTCTGGCTACCAGATGGCTGCACCGAGCGGGCACGGCGAGGCCGCGCGTGCGCAAGCACGGCTGTGGCCACGCACCATGGCACGCTCTGGACTAGGTCGCAGGTTAGCCTTGTGTGCTTGAGGACGCCCGCGGCGACTCGTAGCACCTGGACCTTCCATGTCCTTGTGTTCGCCGTCACCGTGCGATTCCCCTGTGAACTGGCCGACGGGCTGCGCCCTTGTGTGCAGGGGTCGTGAGCACCGCCGCGCCGCCGTGGGGCCGCACATCTGGCTACCAGAGTGCCGCTCCATGCGGACGTCCGAGGCGAGCCGAGCGTCGGTGCGTAGGTGGCCCGCGCACCCCAGCGTGGTGCCCCGGTGAGCCCGAAGGACAGCCGTTCCGCACGCCGCCGCACCGACGTGTCGTGCGCAGCTGCGATGCACGCTGACCATGGTGGCCAGAGAATTGATCTGGGCGCGCGGGGACGCCTAGCGGGTTGAAGGCCAGTCTTCTGGTGGGCAAGAGACCACCGACGACAGGGACCCGGGATCGGTGTCGTGCAACGCCGCCGCGGAGAAGCGCTGAGCATTGCGTCGAGCACCTGGTGTGCATGCGGACGAGGATCGCGGAGGCCAAAACCTCCGATTGGGCCGCTGTCGGGTTTTTGGCCCATTCAAACCCAGCAGGCCATATACGGCCCTTGGGGATCAGAAACGTTAATTCAAGGGCTTTCTCAAGACTTCTGGCTTCTGGGCAAGATGGGCCGAGCCCACTGGGCCACCCTCGGCCCAGTAACACTTTCGGCCCATCTTCGGCCCGCTAACCGAGGGTCGCTGACGTCATGCTTACGTTAGCGGCATCTGTAATAAAAATCCTTTTCTATTTCTGGAATGAATTTCAGAAATGATTTATAAATGGTTTTAATCTTTAAAAACTCATAACTATTTATAGGAAGCTCAGAAAATATAAAACTAATTTCTATAAATTCGTAATTTCGAACCTTGCTGTTTGTAGGTAGTTTGAGCTCTTTTGGATCTTCTAAAAATTGGTTCTTATTTGGAGTTATTGCTTAGATGTGCACCGTATTCTTATTTTCGCGTCGAATCTCGTGCCGCAGACCCGAGCTTCGACCAGGAGGACGCGGAGGACCCCGAGTACACTGCTCTGGACAGCGACTGCTTCAACGGCAACGAAGGTGTCATGTCACTCCCAACCATGTAGATCCCATGTTGTTATATTAGATGCTAGTGCTTTACTTTATATGCATTGCTCTGATGAATTGCATAACCAATTTAAAAGCGATGCCTTGATATTTTGATATACACCTATTCCTTGTTTTGCTTCCTGCGGGACTAGCTACAGACCCCTAGCTAGTCCCTTACCTCAACTATCCATACTTTTGTTGCTTGATGATGGATGGTTTTCTAGGCATGGACTGAGATGTGGATGTCTCGGTGTGTTTCTAGCGTGCGTTCTGGGTGCGTATCCTCTTGATGTGTTTTGGCGGGAGCGAGCCGCTTGGTTACTAGTGAACGTCTGCCGAGGGAAGATGCGATCTGGCCTCTACCCGAGGGACGTGTCGTGCGGATTGGAGATGGGAGTTCTCGCTCTCGGCCCCTTAAGGACCGAGTCGACTTACCACCAGATGCAGTATCTACTTTCGTACATACCGCCCGCCTTGTTATGGGCGGGGGTGCGGGGTGAGACTTGAAGTGGGTAGCGTCCCTCCTGTAGGCGGGTCGGTGTGACCGTGTCGGGAGTGGTCTTTCCCTCCTTAGAAGACTTTGCCCCGGCGAGGCCGGGGAAGGGTTCCACAGCTTCGAGGGACCTCTCGCGGGCAGTATGAGCTCTAGCACGGAGGCTGGGCCTGGCTGGGAGACGCAGGAGGGTACTACCCACTTACTTGGCCTTCAGCCGTATGGTAGGACCTGGAATCGGTGACGGCTAGTTCCGGTCCTATTCGGGCGGGTACAGTTGTACAACCTCTGCAGAGTGTTTAAACCTATAGCTATAGTCCGTGTCCACTGGTTATGGACAGTGCTGCTATCTACCGCTACTTCCGATTAGCTACTCTCCTCTTGTGCTTCTTCTCTCCCCCGAGTGTGTGAGCCCGACTTCGGCCGTTCAGATGTGGGGATAGGAGCAGGTGGGCCCCACATCGCAGATGAGAGTTGGGATCTGGATCGTGGTTGAGATCCGGTGTTTTGGTGTGGTGTTCCTTGAGCGGGGTGTGGACCCCAGAGGTGTGGACCTCGGAAGCGTGAGCTTCTCCAAGGTGTGGACCTCACAGCTGACTTCTGCTTACCTTGATCGTTGCTTTGCTGCTTTGCTTAAGCCTTCTACAGCCAGAGTAGGGATAACTCATGCATAGTAGAATATACACCACTTTTGCCTCTTTGTTGGGAAGCTGACATGACCTACCCGCTTATCGGGTAGACCCTGGTGTCTCTGACACAGAGCCGGACTACGACTTCGACAACGACGGATGGGTGGACTAGTGCTCTTCCTACACTCGAGCTGCCTGCGGATCTGGAGTTCCCCGCGCTTTCATGGAGACGCTGCTAGACGTTTTATTTATGTTTTATTCAGTCCCTATGGACTTGTACACGGCATGAGCCGAAGAGATGTACTCTGATTAATGTATAATAAAATAAATGTTGTACTCTTTCTATTCTGTTTTACCTTTTTGTATGGATTTTGGCATCGCTGAGACAGGGTTTGCACGTGGTAGCCCTCCTAGGACTACCACCGAGGTGCTAAGAGTCGGGTTTCCGTTCGTGGAAATCCGGTTCGTTTCAAAGATAATCTCCGAAAGTAAGAAGTACTTTTGGGATGCACCATACCTCTTCAAACTTGGCAATGATGGAGTCATGAGAAGATGTGTGCCAAGAGAAGAGAGGCTAGAAATCTTGAGAAAGTGCCACTCGGCGGAGTACGGTGGACACTATAGCCATTTTAGGACCCAAGCAAAAGTGTGGTCTAGCGGATTCTATTGGCCGGAGATGCATGAAGATTTTAAGAGATATGTTGCATCATGCCCCGAATGCCAAAGAACTGGAAACATCTCTCAGAGAAATTCTATGCCTTTGAAATACAATCTACAAATCGATTTATTCGATGTGTGGGGTATAGACTTCATGGGGCCTTTCAAAAACTCACACGGATATGAGCATATTCTATTCATGGTTGATTATGTATCCAAGTGGGTAGAAGCCATGCCATGTCGTAAAGCTTCCACGAAGGAGTCCATTACTATGATCAAGAACGTGATTTTTCCTCGTTTCGGTACACCGAGAGTCTTGATAAGCGATGGAGGGACTCACTTCACCGGGAAGAATTTCAGAAAGTGCTTGTCCAAGTTGGGAATTGAACATAGGGTCTCTACGGCTTATCATCCACAAACCAATGGACAAGCGGAAACATCGAATAGGCAATTAAAAAGCATTCTCAACAAAACCATAGAGAAGGGAGGCAAGGATTGGTCAAAGAAATTAGATGGAGCTTTGTGGGCATATCGAAAGACACCGATAGGTATGACCCCTTATCAATTTGTCTATGGAAAAGCTTGCCACCTTCCAGTTGAGTTGGAACATAAATCCTATTGGGCGATTAAAGAGATGAACCTTGATCTCGATGTCGCGGTTGTGAAACGAAGAATTCAAATAAGCGAGCTAGAGGAGATGAGGTTAAAAGCATATGAAAATGCAAGCATATACAAAGAGAGAATTAAAAGGTGGTATGATAAAAGGTTGAAAAAGAAGGAGTTTGAAGAAGGAGATAAGGTCCTCTTCTACAATTCGAGGTTTAAAACTTTCGGAAAGGGGAAATTGCAAAGCAAGTGGGACGGACCTTATGTTGTGCATTCGGTGCTCTCCAACGGATCGGTAACCATTATGGATGTGAAAGGTGATCAATTCATGGTGAATGGTCAACGGCTCAAGGTTTACTACGAACCCGACGTTGTGCCCCTTCACCACATTGATGTCTTCACCATGGAAGAAGAGCTCGAACGTCCGGCCTAGGACGAAAAACAAGGCATGGATTTATATAAATAGTTTTCTTTTAATTTTTTGGAGTTTCTCGCGAAGATTTACTGGGCCAACTTTTTCCCATGGGCTGAGAAAGCGAAAAAGGGGTGGTACATGGGAAACCGGACCGGACCGGCCTGTCGGTGTTTTGGACCGGCAACCTACTACGGGGAGTACCCGAAGTAGATGAATGTGACTCGCCGAGATCGGTAACTCGAAGGAAGAGACACGTGGCACACAATTTAGACGAGGTTCGGGCCGCGAGGTGCGTAATACCCTACGTCTCGTATGCTTGCGTAGCTCGGATTGATAGGGCACGATTACAGGATGGTGCAATAGTGCGCCGTGGGTTGTATGAGATTGGATGAGGTGATCCTGAGATCGGTCCCTGCCTCGCCTTATATAGTCCGGGAGGCAGGGTTACAAGTCGGAGTAGGGAGGGAGTACTAGTCGAGTACGTCTAGGAGACCTCTATACAGTGCGGAACGTGTACAGAGCCCTAACCGAGTACTACTCCTGTGTTGTCCTTGTGCTCCACGCCTTCAGGTGCCGTGCAGCGCAAGCCGGGTAGTCCCAGGGGCCCACCGAGTAGTCGGTCCTGGTACCCACCGAGGTAGTGGGCCCAGGGAGGTCCATACGACAAGCCCCCGAGTACTTTGTAGTCGAGAAGGATAGCTTCCAGTAGTCTTGACGGCCTTAACGAGTAGTCCTCAAGCGTCCCCGAGTGCTACAAGCCAAAAGTCCTCAAGAGTAGTCGAAGCATCCCGAGGCCGGAATGTACTCCGGTCGATGTTTGAGCAATCTTGAAGTCTTCTCGAGTAGTCCCAAGCGTCCTTGAAATCGCCTTCGAAGGTCTTCAAAAAATGCCCGTCTTGTCTTGAAGCCGAAGCCGTCATGAAGACGCGATTTGCGGAACCGCAATCCATGTGGAGTAGCCCCCGGAGCCTCGAGCCGCGAGCTCTGGCTGAGGATCTATCCGAAGTCTCGGCAAGAAAATCCCGAAAAATCCGGAGAAAAAACCGAAGGACACGTGGCACGGAGCCCCCGAGCCTTGAGTCGAGTACTTCCTCTCGAATTGAAGGGTCTTCTTGGAGAATGTGTCCTGAGATGCTCTTGAGACTAGCCGCGTCCCAGGTAGTCAAGTAGAAGTAGCCGAGCCCCCGAGGTGAGGCGCGACGACTAGTAGAATACGAAGGGTCACGCGCAGCCGCTGAGTCAGCCGCGCGTGAACTTATCCGGCCGCCCATTGCGGAGGCGATTTGGCTTATAAATACAAGCCGAAACCCTTAGGGTTTTCACCCAAGTGAGCCGCAGTCAATTTGCCACTTGAATCTTGAAGTAGATCCATTCCAGCGAGCGCTGCCGCCGTTGTAGATCCAAACGCATCGCCACCCGAAAGCTTTAGGCTAGCCCCCGAGCGAATGCGAGTGAAGACTCCTTGTACTTGGAGAATGAAACCGTCACCGTCGAAGACGTCGAAGGCCGGCGGGAAGAAAAGGAGCCGTGCGGAGGCCGCCTCGGCCGGCACCGGAGCGGCGCCCACATCTCCACCGCGCGCTGACCCAAGCCGCGAGTGGAAAAAGTCGAAGGTCAAGACGGAGGACCGCTGCGACCCCTGTTGAACAGCGGGTTCATCAGGGAGAAGGAGATCGACATGTGGAGATCCGCCGCGGGAGATCCCTATCCAATGGAGAAAGCCGAAGACGAGATCCCGATGTTCTCGCGCTTCGTGGAGCGCGGTCTTGCGCTACCAGCAAGCGACTTCTTCAAGGGGCTGCTCAGGTACTATGGCATCGAGTACCTCAACCTGAACCCCAATGGTATCTTCCATACTTCGTCTTCGTCCACTTCGCGAAGCCTTCCCGGGAATCAAGCCGCACCGGGTTCTCTTCCGAAGTTCTTCCGCGTGAAGCCGCGGCCCGGCGCCTCCAACCCCGGAGTAGTCGGAGGGGCGGGATCCGGCGAGGGAGGATGCCGCGAGCGCGCACGGCGTACAAGCTCGTGGACTCCAACACCGACCGGAAGACGAGGTGGTTCTACATCACGAACCACCATCCCGAGCTACCGAAGCCGAGCGGACGGCGGCCCGGGCATCAAGAGTGGTGGAACACGGAGCCCACCATGCGGGAGGGGATCCGGCTCCCGGAGTTGCTAGCGCGCATCAAGACTCGCGGGATGCGGGACCGAGGGCCGAACACGTGGCCTTCGGTTTCATAAAGCGCCGGATCCGGCCGGCCGATGGCGCGGGATACGATGGGCTTCGAGTACACCGGCGACGACGACACGTCGCGGATGCCAGGGGCGAGCTGGACGACAACGATATCATCGAGAGGTTGTCGAGGATCTTCAAGGACATGCCGGAGTACACGGCGTGCCCTGTCGAGGAGTACTCCGCCGCGCGCCCGCCCAACGAGGTGAGTAGCCGTACCCCCCTCGTCGAGTAGTAGGCACTTGTAGCAGAGTTGCTGACGCCTTGTGTCTTTTGCGCAGGATGATGTGAAGCGGTTTGTCTCCGAGCCGCAGCCACCACCGAGCGGAATCGAGATCCCAACGGTGGAGAAGGTGAAGGAGCGCCGAGTAGTCGGAGACGACGACGATCCCGTCATCGTGGAGGATACCTCCGATGACGAAGAAGACGAGGAGACGCTACAGGACCGCTTCCAGTTGCGGTCGAGGTTTAGCCGTCCGGGCTTGCCTCATGTGCCACTTGTACAAGACCCACCGGCTAGCACGGAGGCTAGCCTTGCCGCGCCGCCAAGGAAGCCGCGCAACCCCACCAAGAAGCGGGTGGCAAAGAAGATGAAGGTCTCAGAGACCACGCCTCCGAAGTAAGTTATCTTGAGGAGAGTGGTCGAGTTCCCCGCCGTTCGAGTACATTGTTGACGAGTAGTCTTCCTTTGTCTTCGGGAGAGGCCGCCGGCGGAACCCGTGGAGGAAGGCGATGAGGGCATGTGGCCCACGGTGGGGGAACCGGGCCGGAAGCCGAAGTCCGGCCCCCCCACTGCGTCGAAGAACTTCGGCGCGGTCGGAGCGCCGGCCCCCCGCACCGAGGGGAGCGAGTACCCGCGGCCGCCGCCGTTGAAGAGGTGCCGGCGCAGAGGCGCGGAGACCCCGCACGCCGCCGCCACCGTGGAGGAGGCGGTAGTCGGAGAGGCGGAGGAAGAGACGCCCGCCGCGGGTGGACCGGTTGATATCGCCGGCATCCTCGGTGCTCCGGCCGTGACTATCGTCCGGTCGAACTTGTAAGTACCACGCCTTCATGAGTAGTACTCGTTGTAGTAGTCAATTTTGTCCGACGACCCTCTCGTGGATGCTTCGCGAGAAAATCCATAGACTTGAGCCGGGACGGGGAGGAGCCCGCGACGGTGGAGGCGAAGAGGCCGCGCCGTCCGTCGAGGAGCCCGCTACGAAGCCCAAGTCGCGACCGAGCCCCGGCCGCCGGAGCGCCATCGCCGCAGGCGGTCGTAGTTGAAGGTAAGTACCCTTCTTGAAGCCGTAGAACTCCGGGACGAGTAGTTGTAGGCACCGATGCGCGTGTTCCTTGTTGACAAGGCGGCGAAGGAGGTGACATCCCCGCGGGGGTACCCATGCGGAGCCGACACTCGCAGGCCCCGAAGGCCGCAGCAGGAGCCCCCGAGCCCGAGAGGGAAACCGTCGAGAAGTCCGCCGAGGGGGAGGCGGCTACCACGTCGCCAGGGGTTGCCCTGGAGGTGGCAATCCGATCCCCCGAGATCCAAGACGCGGAGCCGATCCGCTCGGCGCCAATGACGGAGGCTACTTCGAGTAGCCGTGGCGGGATTGAGCTGCTGGCCGACGATCTCGTCGAGCCGGCAATGTTGGCGCAGCACCTGGAGGCGATGCGACGAGCCGAGCAGTGGATGAAGGTACGTAATCGTAGCTTCCCGAGTAGTCCATCCTTCGCGTAGAGTACTCTGCTTGACTTGATCTTGTCTTGAGCAGGACGTTGCGGAGCGATCCCGCGAGAAGTCAAACATGCTGCAAGGCTACGGTGACACCGTGCTCCGAGCCGAAGCCCTGGAGGAGCAGCTCGTGAAGTCGCAGAAGCACGCGGCCGCGATGCAGTCGAAGCTCGACGCCGCCTTCGCCAAGTATCACAACGATGTGATGGAGCTGCAGGCGAAAGGTGATGACCTGGTGCGGAAGAACAAGGGCCTCCGCAACAAGAACAAAGGTATGCCTCTTGACTTGTCGGGTACTTGTTGGAAGTCGCCGAGGCTCGACCCGTTCTTTGTGTTTGCGAGCTCGAGGGCCAGGTGGAGCAGCCGAAGGCCTCGGAGGTTAGCATGAAGAACCTCTTCTACCGGGAGCAGGAAGCCCGCCAGGTACTTGAACTCGACTACAAGGAGCTGGCCTTCGAGTGCGAGAAGCACATGGAGCTGCGGATTGCATCTGATAGAGACCTCGTCAACTGCTACAAATCTTTGCAGAAGTTGAACGAGGATTGCGAGGCGCTCCGGGCCCAGCTGAAGGATCTTGAAGAGGCTGCTCTCCCGATCGCGAGGCTCCTGGTGCCGCACCCGGGCGGCCCCAAGATCGCTCCGCTGGCGGATCGACTTCGTGAGGCGCCAAGCCGGCTGGCCGCCTACGTCAAGCACATGGCCAGGTCGATCCCGAAGCAGGTGCTGGCCTTCATGAAGTCGTACTTCCCGAAGGCTCCAGTGGAGGTAGTCGCCGGCGGGGTGGCCGCCAACTGCTCGGACGAGCGAGACGCGAGCCGGCTGGGAGCAGATGGCTCCCATCGCGGAGCAGGTAGCCGAGAAGTTGAACCTCCAGTAGCCCTGCATAGATAGCTAGTAGCCGTAGTTGTACAGGAAACAGTTGTAATGAACTATTCATGTATCAATGAAATGAAGTTGTTCCAGCAATGAGTACTCGTAACCGCGATCTCAGAGTGCGGAGCGCCCATCGTGGAGTAGTTGCGAGTAGTAGTACTCGGCTTAGTAATCCCGTCGCAGGGAGTAGACAGTAAAGAAGTTGATAAACAATCAAGCTTTATTACTGAAGAAGTACACCTGGGTGGCCAGGGCCGTAGTTACAAGTAGTCGCCTGGGCCCGGAGGCCGCTTACAGCTAGGTAGCGCTGGAGCGGGTAGCCGCTTGCAGCGAGAGATCCGTAGGTAGCCGTATAGGCCCGGATCGCGCAATCCGTAGGTAGCCGCGCGGGGCCGGATCTTGGGGTGTGGTCTCTTGGTAGACCGCCGCTAGAGTCCTTGACGCTCGTCGCGGCCCCGGGGTCCGTAGGTAGCCGCACGGGCCGGACTCGGAGGAGAATAGTCCGGAGACTTGGAGCCGGGACCGGAGGGTCTCTTGCGGCAAGGGGTGTTGATGTAGTCGCGTGGACTTGAACCCCGGAGTAGTCGTGTAGACTAGGCGTAGAATCGACAGAGTTGGTCGACGTTCCACGAGTTGTTGACTTCTTCGCCTTCAAGTGTTTGGAGGCGGTAGGAGCTCGGCCGGTCACCTTAGCCACGGTGAAGGGGCCTTCCCAGGGGGAGCTGAGCTTGTGAAGTCCTTCCGTGTTCTGGATACGGCGGAGGACAAGATCTCCAACGTTGAAGGAGCGTTCCTTGACGTTGCGATCGTGGTAGCGTCGGATACCCTCCGGGTACCTTGCCGATTGGACGAGGGCGGCACGGCGAGCTTCTTCGAGGCCGTCGATATCAACTCGTCTCGCTATCTTCGAGACGCCTTCGTCGTAGTGTTCCACCGCCGGCGAGTTCCATATGACATCGGCGGGGAGGATGGCTTCGCAGCCGTAGACCGGAAGTAGGGGGGATTGCCCCGTTGGCTTGGATGGCCGAGTCCGCGCCCCCGCAGTGCGTTGGGTAGTTCCTTGATCCACTTGCCCCCTTTTGAGTTAGCGGCGTCGTGTAGCCGCTTCTTGAGGGCGTCGAGCACCATCCCATTGGCGCGCTCGACTTGTCCGTTGGCCCGTGGATGGGCGACGGAGACGTATCCGACGTCGATTCCGCCGTTCTCCACGGTACTCCCGGGCGGTGGTTGTTGAAGTTAGACCCCGTGTCCGTGATGATGCGGTGGGGTAGCCCGTAGCGGTGTACGAGTTCATCCAGAAGTCGAGTACTCGTCGGCCTTGGGCATGTGACCGGCTTGACCTCGATCCACTTGGTGAACTTGTAGATAGCCACCGGTACCACTCGTTGAATCCTCCCCGGCGCAGCTCGGCGGAGGCCCAATCATGTCGAGCCCCCGGCGGGCAAAGGGCCGGAGTTGGCGGTATGGTGACTAGCTTGTAGGCCGGGACGTGTTGTCGCTTGGCGAAGAACCGACATCCTTGGCACCTTCGACGAGTTCTTCGGCATCGCCCGTGGCCGTGGGCCGGTAGAAGGCTCGCCGGAAGGCTTTGCCGACTAGCGTGCGTGAAGACGCGTGGTTGCCGCGACGCCCTTGTGGATCTCCTCCAAGATGTCCTTGCCTTCTTCGCGAGGGACGCACTTCATGAGTACTCCAGAGGATGCGCCTCGCTTGTAAAGCTTGTCGCCGACGAGGACGTAAGACTTGGCGCGGCGGACGAGTTGCTCGGCTGCGTTCTTGTCGGAGGGGACCTTCTGCTCGCTGAGGTAGTCGATGAAGGGTTGCCTCCAGTCCACGTCGATCATCATGACCTCCTGTCCAGCTGGGTGGTTAGCTGGGACAGTGGTCGGTGGCGCCGGCTCCGGGATGGATGGCGCGTGAAGCTCATGGACGAAGACGCCCGCGGGTACTTGGGCGCGGGTGGATCCGAGCTTCGAGAGGACGTCCGCTGCAACGTTGTTGTCGCGGACGATGTGATGGAACTCGAGACCATAGAATTTGTTCTCGAGCTTGCGGACTTCTAGGCAGTAGGCGTCCATGTTCTCCTTGTTGCGGTCCCAGGACTTGTTGACTTGGTTGATGACCACCTGCGGAGTCGCCGTAGACTAGTAGCCGCTTGATGCCAAGTGAAGCCGCGAGGGCGGAGCCCGTGTAAGAGGGCTTCGTACTCGGCTTCGTTATTTGAGACCTTCCGGAAGATGCTGGGACGTACTTGAGTTGTTCGCCCGTTGGAGAGATCGGGGAGCACCCCCGCGCCCGCGCCCTCGAGGTTTAGTGAGCCGTCAAAGTACATCACCCAATGCTCGGTCGCATGGTGGGAGTAGATAGTTGATTCTCCCGCCACTCCGCCATGAAGTCGACTAGCGCCTGTGACTTGATGGCGGTGCGTGGCTTGAAGTCGATGGTGAGGGCGCCGAGCTCGACAGCCCATTTGGAGATCCTTCCGGTGGCGTCTGGGTTCCTCAGGATGTCGCCGAGCGGGTAGTCGGTGACGACGGAAACCGAGTACTCCCCGGAAGTAGTGTCGTAGCTTCCGCGAGGTGATGAGTAGAGCGTACAGAAGCTTCTCGCACGGCCGGTAGCGCGCCTTGGACTCGATAGAACCTTGCCGACGAAGTAGACCGGGCGCCCGGACCGGTAGGCGTGGCCGTCTTCCCCCGCCGCTCGACAACGATGGCGATGCGACCACGTGAGTAGTCGCAGCAAGGTAGAGCGAGGCTGCTCGCCCTTGTAGGGAGCCGTGAGGACCGGCGGCTTCGACAGAAGTCCTTGAGCCGGGCAAGGGCTTGGTCCGCCTCTGCGGTCCACACGAACTTCTCGTGGTGCTTGAGTAGTTTGAAGAAGGGGAGACCCCGTTCTCCTAGCCTCGAGATGAATCGTTCAACGCCGCCATGCACCCCGTCGGCTTACGGACGTCCTTGATGCTCGTGGGAGCTTTCATGCCGGTGATGGCGGAGATCTTCTCGGGGTTGGCTTCAATGCCGCGCCGTGCGATGATGAAGCCGAGTAGTTTACCCGAAGGTACGCCGAAGACGCACTTGTTCGGGTTGAGCTTCCCGGCGGTACTCACGTAGTGATGCGAAGGTCTCTTCGAGGTCGTCGATGAGGGTACCGGAGTCCCCGGTTTTGACAACCACGTCATCCACGTAGGCCTCGACGTTCTTGTTGAGTTGCCGCTTGAAGCGGCGCCCGGATGGCCCGTTGATAGGTGGCGCCGGCGTTCTTCGGCCCGAATGACATGGTCGTGTAGCAAGACGCGCCAAACGGGGTGATGAACGCGGTCTTCTCCTCGGTCCTCTTCCTTGATTGCGATCCGGTGGTACCCGGAGTAGCGGTCGAGGAAGCGAGCAGGTCGCAGCCCGCCGTGGAGTCGATGACTTGATCAATCCGCGGCAACCCGAAGGGGTCCTTGGGGCAGTGCTTGCTGAGGTCGGTGTAGTCGACGCACATCCTCCACTCGTTCGAGTTCTTCTTGCGGACGAGGACGGGGTTGGCGAGCCACTCAGGATGGAAGACTTCTCCGATGAAGCCGGCGCGAGTAATTTGGCAAGCTCCTTCTTGATGGCGTCCCGTCCGTCGTCGGCAAAGCGTCGGAGGTGTTGTCGCTTGGAGGTGGCCTTTGGATCAACGTTGAGGCGGTGCTCGATCGGCTCCCCGGGCACTCCCCGGCATGTCCGTCGGCTTCCACGCGAAGATGTCGCGGTTAGCCCGAAGGAAGCCGATGAGCGCGTCTTCCTATTTGGGGTCGAGGCCGGCCCCGATGGTGGTGGTCTTGCCGGGGTCGCCCGTTCCGAGGTCGACCGACTTGACGAGTACCTCCTCGGGTGGCCGAGGCTTATTGGCGCCGTCGGACTTCTCCGGGATGTCGAGTTCACTCGTGGCAAGCTTCTTCGACGCGGCGTAGACCTCCATCATTGGGGTGGGTACTTGGTTTGTTGAAGCGATCACCACGGCCTCTCGTATCGCGGTCGTGAGAGATCTTCAAGTCCCCCCCGGAGGGAGAGTACGCCGGCTGGGCTTGGCATCTTGAGTACCAAGTAGGTGTAGTGGGGCACCGCCATGAACTTGGCGATGGCCGGTCTGCCGAGGATGGCATGGTAGGAGGTCTCGAAATCCTCAACCTCGAACTTGATGTACTCGGTGCGGTAGTTATCCCGAGACGCCCCGAAGGTAACGGCAGTACCACCGAGCCTAGTGGGATAGCCGCGTTGCTCGGGACGATGCCGTAGAACGGCATGCTTTGCTCTTGTCGAGCATGGGAGTGACGTCGAGGTTCATCTTCTTCAAGGTCTTGGTGAAAAGGACGTTGAGCCCGCTTCCACCGTCGATGAGCACCTTGTTGAGCTTGGAACCCGCCACTGTTGGTTTCAGGACGAGAGGGAACCGTCCTGGCTCGGAGAAGCTAGTCCACTGGTCCGCGCGGGAGAAAGTGATGGGTACTTCTGACCACCTGAGAGGGGTCATGACCGCTGGTTCAATGGACATTACTTCACGGCGAGTAGCCTTCTGCTCCCGCCTGCTGGGCAGTCCGCCGAAGAGGACGTTGACGGTCTTCTCGGGTTCCTGGAAATCGTCATTGTCGCCGTCCTTCTTCTTGCCCTTCTGGTCGTGAGGGTGCGGTGGCTCCGGCGTATCCTTGAGTGCATGCCTGAGCTGGTAGCACTGCTCTGTAGTGTGGTTGCCGTTCGGATGCCACGGGCACTTCTCCTTCAGCAGATCCTTGAACCCGCCGGAGTTCTTCTTCGAGTTCCCTTTCGGAGGGCGCTGGATAGCCGCGACGGTATTGTCTGGCTTGCGCTTGCGGTTGGAACCCGAGAAGTTGTTGTTGTTGTTGTTGTTGTTGCGGCCGCCTTGGTTTGCATTGCTGCCGCGCCGCCGCCGCCCCCGGTTCTCGCTTTGTCTTGCCGCGGATGGCGTCGTACTTGGCGTTAGCCTTGTCCTCTTCGTCCGCCCGGACGTGATCATGTCCTTGAGGTGGGGAATGGACTCGGGGCGGCGACGACCGAAGTCCTCGAAGGTGCGGCGATGGTAGAGCCCGTCTCGGAAGAGGTCGATGACCTCCTTGTCGGTGACGTCCACGACGGTAGCGCGCTTGTCGAAAAAGCGGCGCATGTACTTGCGGAGGGTCTCGCCTTGTTCCTCGCTTGATCATGGCAAGGTCCATGAGAGTACCCGAACGGCCCATGGCGCCCGCGAAGTTGCTTGTGAACTGTTCCTTCGAGCTGGTCCCACTTGTCGATCGAGTGCTTGTCCAGCGACTCGAGCCATGTAAGTGGGGCTTGGTCCAGGCAGAAGGGGAAGTAGAGGCACTTGGTGTCGCTGTTGCCGCCACCGTTCTCGATGGAGAGAGCATAGCATCGGAGCCACCGGATGGGATCTCGCTTCGCGTCGTATTTGGTGATCCCCAAAGGCTTGAACTTGTCGGGGAGGAGCGAGGTTGCGAAGCCGTGGTGAGAAGGCGGGGAAGCCGTCGCCTTCGGCGGCGGTGGTCGACTTCTTCTCCCGCAACTCCTCGATCCTCTCGGCGAGCATCGTACCCGCCATGAGAGGCACCGGGAGGCGTGGCTATGCGCGTGGCCGCGGCCGCCGCGGCCGCCGCCGCCTCCCGGCTTTCTTGTTGGCCCCGTGGTTGGAGCCGCCGCCGCGGCCGCCGCCGCCGTCGGGGTCGTTGCCGCCGCCACCGGCCGGAGCACGGTGGGGGACGACTTCTCGGTTGCCGTGGTCTTGCCGTGAGGGTCCGCCGGCGGTGGAGCGTCGACGGTTTGGGTCAGCTGGGATGTCGCCCCGAGTACGGTTAGGACCGGGGTCAGCGCTGCGACTAGTAGCTTCGTTGTCGCGAGGCTTAGCTGGGGGAGGTTGGGCGACTCTCTTGTCGACCCGCATGAAGTAGGCTTCTTCGGCCGAGCTTGGCGATGACCTCCCCGGCTCGTATGCCCTGAGCCTGGCGTGCGATCGTTGTGATCGACATGAGGCATTGCTCAGGAGTGGTGTGGACTCTGCTCTCGACCGCTTCGAGAGCTTCCGCAAGGTTGCGGATGGGAAGGTTGTCTCTGAGCCGCCGGCGTCGTTCGTTGCGCTTCTCCGTTACGTTCGCGCCGGCGTCCCCTGTTGGCGTCGGTCTCGTCCGCAGGGGCATCGGCAGACAGCTCGTCTGCGGAGATGTCCTCCAAGTACTTGTCGCGGCCGTGCCCGAGGTTCCCGGGTGTCGCCGGCAGCCATAAAGACTTGACGATCGGGGGTACCCAAGCTTGACTCAGAAGGTGCCACCTCAGTTGGCGTGTTTGAGTCGGCCCCGGGCTAGTGGTGTTCCCTCCGGAACGGTAGCGAGTCGATGTAGGCGACGTAGCGTGAGTCCTCCTTTGTCAGCTCGGCGGGCTTGCGGTCCGCCGTAGACGTATCTTCCGGCCGGCGTCGATCTTATGACCGGCCCGCAGGCCGGCCCCGACAAGGGAAGCTCGGAGGAGTCATCTTCGGACTCGGGCTCCTCAGGGTCCGACCCAAAGTCGAACTCGTAGTCCGGGTTCGAGTAGAACTCGGAGAGAGGGCTGGAGTCCGAGACGTGGTCAGGGACGGCGTCGGAGTCCGAGACGTGGTCGACTACGGGCTCCTTGCCGGCCCGGCGTGGTGTAGGAGCCTCCGTGCGGGCTCGGGCGAGGACGCGAGGGCCACGCGCGGAGCGCCCGGCGTGGTGAGGGGGCCGTCGCGATGGCTTGGCAGCCGGCTCGCAAGTGATGGCCCATGGCGACGTCGGGTTCGAGTTGAAGACGGACTCGAGCTCGAAGTCGGCGTGATGGTCGAAGAGCGAAATTTCGCCGAATTTGCCGGCGAGTTCGCCTGTGACAACTTCGGGAAGCGTCACGAGGCCCGTCTTCGGGTTGGGCTGCATGGTCAGGCGGCGCTGGAAGGAGCCCGCGCCATCAGCGGTGCAGACCCAAGCGCCGAAAACGAAGGTGTCGCCGCGGTTGAAGGCAACAGTTGGCTTGATGTGGACGGAAGCCGTCGAGTTCGCCATGTGATCTCGAGCGAGAGCCCCTACCTGGCGCGCCAGCTGTCGGTGTTTTGGACCGGCAACCTACTACGGGGAGTACCCGAAGTAGATGAATGTGACTCGCCGAGATCGGTAACTCGAAGGAAGAGACACGTGGCACACAATTTAGACAAGGTTCGGGCCGCGAGGTGCGTAATACCCTACGTCCCGTATGCTTTGCGTAGCTCGGGATTGATAGGGCACGATTACGGGATGGTGCAATAGTGCGCCGTGGGTTGTATGAGATTGGATGAGGTGATCCCGAGATCGGTCCCCGCCTCGCCTTATATAGTCGGGAGGCGGGGATACAAGTCGGAGTAGAGAGGGAGTACTAGTCGAGTACGTCTAGGAGACCTCTATACGGTGCGGAACGTGTACGAGCCCTAACCGAGTACTACTCCCGTGTTGTCCTTGTGCTCCACGCCTTCGTGTGCCGTGTAGCGCAAGCCGGGTAGTCCCGGGGGCCCACCGAGTAGTCGGTCCCGGTACCCACCGAGGTACTGGGCCCGGGGAGGTCCATACGACACCGGCCCCCCGAACAGGGGTGGGCCGGCCGGCCGGTCCGACCAGCCCAATGGGGCCCCGGCAGCGGTTCGCCCCGTTTTTTGCCTGGAATGTTCCTTTTCAACTTCCTTCTTTAGTCAAAAAATTTTAAGGGAAGTTTGAATAAGGAAAATGAGGTTCCTAGGGTTTTCCTTTTCGGACTATTTATTTGGCCGAATTGGGAGCTCGGGAATCCATCCCATCAAGCATACTTTTGCACCCACGCAGCAGCCATGGTGTCCCCGGGAGCGTAGAGTTGAAGCAAGGCACCGAGGAGCCATCGATGGAGGAGGTGAAGCGATGCGAGCTCAAGCTACCTGTTGAGATCAAGAGGACCGCACCGGCAGTAAATTTATATCGATCATGTGTCGGGCTCGGATGGTTAGCACAGGAGACAACAGGATTTATACTGGTTCGGGTCTCCGAGGTGTAATACCCTACGTCCAATGTGATGTTGCCGTGTTCCTGAGCAAGGTGTGCTCGTAGTAGGGGTTACAAGCTGGTCGGGAGAGGGTGTCGAGCCAAGTCCCAGGTGATGGTGTTCGATCCTATGAAGGTCTAACCCTTGTAACCATTGCCCTCCTCTCCCTCTTATAGTCTCAAGGGGAGGGGCACAAGGAGAAGTAAAAAGAGTTGCAGTGCTTGGCAGCTAGCACGTCCTGTCGTACGTCGCTGTCCGTCGGGGTGCATTGAAGCCAAGTCGTGACGCCTTGTCGGGGGAGCCGTCGCGTGGCCGGGCTGGACTGTTCATTCCAGGACACTTGGCCTCCTCCCCGAGTAGTTTGGGCTTGTCTTGGTCTGCCCGAGCTCTTTCCTAGCTTGCCACGCCTGAGCCTAAGTTTAGGCTTGTGCCCGTCGTAGAGGGTGCTTGAGTGCCTCGGGCTGAGCTTGCGTGTGGCAGAGTGGGAGATGATGGTGATGTGATGGCCACGCAGCTGGTCAGACCTGCATTTAAGGCTCTTGGCAGGACGGGCCGCCTGCATGTCCGCCAGCTATTGCATTTGCATGACGTGGAGACTCGTTCCTCCACACGCGCGGTGGCGATGCTCGTGCCGTGCGTCTAGGCCCACACACTAGTCGGGACTGAACTTGTCGTGCGAGGCAGAGACTTTTCGTGCGAGGCGGAGACTTCTTGTGCGAGGCGGAGACTTCTCGTGGGGTCCCTCTAGTTGGGAACTGATCGGAGATGCAGCCAACTGGTCGAAGACTAGACGTCTTGCCAGTGTGGGTCTTGACCAGGGTTCCTTCTCCTCCTTGTCCTGAATCTTTGCCTTGACATTGCGGTCTTGGCCTTCACATTGTCAATCTTGGCCTTCACGTTGTCAATGGTGTTGGATCATCATGTTGTCTTAGGGGAGATAATCTCACCGTCAAAGGGGGCCCTAATCCGGGCCCTCGTCACGGATCGTCGGAGTCAACCCGCTTCCCCGAGGGGCTAGTGTTGGTGAATTGGGCAAAAACCTTTCACCCTCGAAACGTCGAAGTTGTCGAATTCGTGAATGTATTCATGAATGTGCCTTAGGGTGGAAAATTCTGTTTCATGACAAGGAAACGTTCACGAAAGATATTCTGATAAATTTCACACAATTTGCTAACCTTCTAATGTTGTGCAAAATAATAGTCTAATTGCCTTTGGTTCGCGAGTCTGCTGTCTGTTTCAGGATGATTGGAACCTGACGAAATTCAGGAGACCAGGAACCCGCGAATTTCGGGAGTCTTGAGAAGTCCCAGTTCGGGAGTCTTGAGGAGTCTTAGTTCGGGAATCTCGATAAGTGATGATTTTCACGAATGAAGCTTCGGAGGTCAAGGGAAGGCGAAGTCAAAGACGTCACCTCAAAAAGTCCGGGTTTGAAGTGTGAACTAGTGGCAGACTTGTAAAATGTATGAAATTAGCCCCGCAAATCACGGGATGAAAAAGACGTTTGTGTACATGTTCACACTAGTAATATTCTTTAGATTCGGGGTAATCTTAGAATGTAAAAGTCCCTTCGTATCCTTATAAAATGGGGCGCGAGGGCACGTGTAAAGAGTTCACGACTTTTGAGGCGAGTTCAGGCTTTCGGGGATTTCTTGTCTCCCCTCTCTTCGTGACCTTTCTGCGTTTGCTTCGGAATCTCGTATTCGGGGACACTATCCGATTTTCAGACCCCCCAACACGCGCGGTGGATAAGATGACGTTGGGTTACAAAACATTATGTTTTTGATAGAATCCAAATTGCAATTTTTATAGATCTTACACCAGATCCACTCCTCAAACATAACATATGACAAATGGGCATGATGATATTCTCAATTATTTTCGTTCTTTGCAGTATATAAAATAATAGATAGATAGATAGATAATGCATAATAATTAATATAGCAATACAAATAATTCCTATGCAACCAAGAGGAGGGTACCGAGTTAATACCTTTGTCAACAGAAATATATTACCTCTCCTGGCAGTTTTACGATGTACATATATTTTTCTTTTTATGTAAACGAGGCCTCTATACTTAACCAGATTTGGATACAACCAACACATTTCATCAAACATAAAAGATTCTACTTTAATTGCTCAAGAAATTGAACTTTTTTTAACCGATTCAAAATCCTGAACTTCATTCAAACTTCAAATTTCGCTTTCGGAATTACTAGCGCCCAGACGTACGTTCTGGGTGCTAGCATCGGACATCTGCATGGCCGTTGGAAGGATTTAAAGCAACTCAGCCCATCAACCGTAAGATCGAAAAAATGCAGCGACCCATGTTGCGAGCCTTTGCGAGTATGTTGCGTGCAACATCAGCGGGTCTCCTCCCTCCTCCCCTGGCACAACACCAAGCGACCCATGTTGTGTGCAACATCTAACATCAGGAGCCCTCCTCTCCTCCTTCTCGACACAAAACCAACATCACATGCCGACAACATCAAAACTCGTCCGCAACATCGAAAATTAAAAAAATTATTAGTAATGAGCTGTCGAAAATGGGGGAAAACCCACCGCAGCATCCACTTCATTCCACTTCATGTTGGCCGTACATCTCCTTGTTGAAAATGCAATATCTATACTATAAAGACAGAAAGAATTGAAAATAATTCTCACCCAAAGTGAAACATACCCACCTCTCACAGAGGACCCACGTGTCAGATGAGGCCCACCCAAAACAGCCAGACGAAACCCGCGAGGACGAAAAAACGCAATGATGCAAAATGTTTCCGCTGTTTCGTTGTTTCTTTTGGCACCGCGAGCTCCCCTTACCCGCCCGCGTACCCGCGGCAAATCCCGCCCGTGAATCACGCTGGCCTCCTGCGCGCATTTCCTTCCACCCGCGGCCTCCTTCCATCGCCGCGCCCCCTTCCCATCCATCCACGCCGCGTCACGCAGATCGGAGCCCCCATCCCTTCCACCGGAGTCACGGAATCCACCAGCTCCGGAGGCGGTCGGGGCGCTCGCCAATGGCAGCGGAGGCAGTGGATGTGCCCTCGCCCCGGCCGCCACGGACAGGGAGGCGGAGGCTGCCCTGGTGCCGTAGAAGCGCGTTGAGCTCGACCCGCCACTACCAAGTTCCAGTCTGCATGCGAGCTCTGAGATCTCCGCCATGCTGCCGCCTGCTCTTCTCCGCTTCCCTGCACCTCTACCACCCGTGCGCTGCCCTGCTTAGCCGCCGTGCGCTGCCCCTCCCTCTCCGCTGGACGGGCTACCGGTGTCGGCCACCACTCCGCCGCGAGGCCGCCCTGCCCCCTCCGCCGGGGATGTTGCGTGGCCGCTGGAGAGCTGGGGATTGCTGCGGCGGCGCCTCCTCTTATTCCCCACGCCGCCGGTCCCTCGATCTGGAGCAGAGGGGCGGGGGACCCCTACGCCGGCGTGTGGACCAGGGGCGGCGGGGTCCCAACGACGGCTGCGGCGGCGCGGAGCTTGGAGGCGGCGGAGTCCCCAGCGGCCCTTCCTCTCCCTCTCCACGGTGGAGGCCTTCTTCCACAGCGAGATCCGCCGGCGGCTGACCATCACTGTCGTGCTCATCGTGGTCAGCCGCGTGGTCACGGATAACCTCTGCACTCTGCCTCGTGGGTTCTGCCTGTGCCGCCTGTTGCTTGCTCCGCGGTTGCGTTGAGCCTTCCGTCGTGCCCCCTCTGCTCGAAGTGTATTTGTGTTATTGGCACAGTACTCCTGCAATATTTCATCAATTTACCCCGGAAATGAACTCAATGTTTGCATATCAGGTGGAATGGAGCAGTTGATCATGATGAACATGTCATCCGACATGGTGAGGAAGTGGTGAGAGTCAGAGAATGCTACCGATGACAGACCTGATACACACTTTGTTGTTGGTGACGAGGAGCTCCTTCCAATCAGAGAAAGGTGAGGGTCAATGCCACTATGCCATACATGGTTACCTTCAATTTCTCATGCTTGAGTGAGTCGGTTAATCTTACTACATTTACTCATTAATGTGGTCCATGGTTTCTGAACTCACAGGATTTGATAATAAGCTAATAAGCTGTCTTGGGCTTCGTTGGAAAAATTAATGGTCTTCCTGGAGCAATGATACATGTAAATTTCTTAATCTGAACCCATTTGTAGTACTATGTTTGGATTCAGAGTCAGTTGATTAGTAGAGATATACCTTAACTGCAAATCACTCATTGTTATCATGCTTGCAGAGTAGGCTGGCATTGAAACCTGACATGCTTTTTATTGCTGCAATTTTTGGTGGAGAAACACTGAAGTGATGACCTGCAATTCTTGGTGGAGTAAATTTCTTTCATTTATTTATTTCCATGTCTTACCTATCTTTAACCGGTTTCTAATACTGAAGGTGGAGCCCGATTTTTGGCCCCGGCACCTGCCCATCTCCTCACCTTGTTGGCCTCCTGTGTAATCCCGCTTCCCCTAACCTCCGTGGGAAGAGATTGACCTCATCGGCAAGTGCACGAGGCGGTGGCGGGCGCTGTCGTATGGACCTCCCTGGGCCCACTACCTCGGTGGGTACCGGGACCGACTACTTGGTGGGCCCCTGGGACTACCCGACTTGCGCTACACGGCACCTGAAGGCGTGGAGCACAAGGACAGCAAAGGAGTAGTACTCGGATAGGACTCTGTGCATGTTCCGCACTGTGTAGAAGTCTCCTAGACGTACTCGGCTAGTACTCCTTCCCTACTCCGACTTGTAACCCTGCCTCCCGGACTATATAAGGCGAGGCAGGGACCGATCCCAGGATCACCTAACCTCACCTCATCCAACTCACGGCGCACCATTGCACCATCGTGTAATCGTGCCCTATCAATCCAGAGCTACGCAGCATACAGGACGTAGGGTATTACGCCCCTCGCGGCCCGAACCTGTCTAAATTGTGTGTCGCGTGCCTCTTCCTTCGAGTTACCGATCTCGGCGAGTCACATTCATCTACTTCGGGTACTCCCCGTAGTAGGTTGCCGGTCCAAAACACCGACACCGGCGCGCCGGTAGGGGCTCTCGCTCGAGATCACATGGCGAACTCGACGGCTTCGTTCACATCAAGCCAACCGTCGCCTTCAACCGTGGCGACACCTTCGTCTTCGGGGGCTTGGGTCCGCACGCCGATGGCGCGGGCTCTTTCCAGCGCCGCTTGATCATGCAACCCGACTCGAGGACAGGCCTTGTGACGCTTCCCGAAGTTGTCACGGGCAAGCTCGCCGCAAGTTCGGCGAAATTTCGCTCTCCAACCTCCACGCTGACTTCGAGCTCGAGTCCGTCTCCAACTCGAACCCGACGTCGCCATGGGCCATCGCATGCGAGCCGGCTCCTCGCCCATCGCGAGCGGTCCCCTCTCCACGTCGCCGCTGCCGTGCGTGGCCCTCGCGTTCCCGGCCCGGGCCCCGCACGGAGGCTTCTACGCCACGACGGGCCGGCAAGGAGCCCGCAACCGAGTACAACTCGGACTCCGACGCCGTCTCCAACCGCGTCTTGGACTCCCGGCCCTCTCTCCGAGTTCTTCTCGAACCCGACTACGAGTTCGACTTCGGGTCGGACCCCGAGGGGCCCGAGTCCGAAGACAACTCCTCTGAGCTTCCCTTGTCAGGGCCAGCCTCTGGGCTGGTTATAAGATCAACGCCGGCCGGGAGATACGTCTGCGGCCGGACCGCAAACCTCGCCGAGCCGACAAAGGACTCACGCTACGTCGCCTACATCGACTCGCTACCGTTCCAGGAGGGAACACCACTAGCCCAAGCCGACTCAAGCACACCAACCGAGGTGGCACCTTCGAGCCAAGCTTGGGTACCCCCGACCGTCAAGTCTTCATGGCCGCCGGCGACACCCCGGAACCTCGTGCACGGCCGCGGACAAGTACACGGAGGACATCTCCACGTACGAGCCGTCCGCCGATGCCCCCCGCGGACGAGACCGACGCCGCCGGGGACGCCCGCGCGAACGTAACAGGAAGCGCAACGAACGACGCCGGCGGCTCGGAGACAACCTCCCCATCCGCAACCTTGCGGAAGCTCTCGAAGCGGTCCGAGAGCGAGTTCACACCACTCCCGAGCAAGTGCCTCATGTCGATCACGCGCGATCGCACGGCGGGCTCGGGGCATACGGGCCGGAGAAGTCATCGCCAAGCTCGGCCGAGGAAGCTTACTTCATGCGGGTCGACAAGAGAGTCGACCAACCTCTCCAAGCCAAGCCTCGCGACAACGAGGCTACTAGTCGCAAGGTTGACCTCGGTCCTAACCGAACTCGAGGCGACATCCCGGCTGAACCAAACCGTCGACGCTCCACCGCCGGCGGACCCTCACGACAAGACAACGTCAACCGAGAAGTCGTCCCCCACCGGTGCTCCGGCCGGTGGTGGCGGCGACGACCCCGACGGCCGGCGGCGGCCGACGGCGGCGGCTCCAACCACGGAGCCAACAAGAAAGCCGGAGGCGGCGGCGGCCGCGGCGGCCGCGGCCACGCGCATAGCCACGCCTCCGGCGCCCTCTCACGGCGGGTACGATGCTCGCCGCAGAATCGAAGAGTTGCGGCGAGAAGAAGTCGACGACCGCCGCCGAAGGCGACGGCTTCCCCGCCTTCTCACCCCGGCTTCGCAACCTGCTCCTCCCCCGACAAGTTCAAGCCTTTGGGGATCACCAAATACGACGCGACGCGGATCCCATCCGGTGGCTCCGATGCTACGCTCTCTCCATCGAGAACGGCCGGCGGCAACAGCGACACCAAGTGCCTCTACTTCCCCTTCGCCGGACCAAGCCCCACTCACGTGGCTCGAGTCGCCGGACAAGCACTCAATCGACAAGTGGGACCGAGTCCGAAGGAGCAATTCACAAGCAACTTCGCGGCGCCATGGGCCGTTCGGGTACTCGCATGGACCCGGCCATGATCAAGCGAGAACAAGGCGAGACCCTCCGCAAATACATGCGCCGCTTCTTCGACAAACGCGCTACCGTCGTGGACGTCACCGACAAGGAGGTCATCGACCTCTTCCAGACGGGCTCTACCATCGCCGCACCTTCGAGGACTTCGGCCGGCGCCGTCCCCAGTCCATTCCCCACCTCAAGGACATGATCACGTCCCGGGCGGATGAAGAGGACAAGGCCAACGCCAAGTACGACGCCATCCGCGCCAAGTCCAAGCGAGAACCAAGGCGGCGGCGGCAGCCGGCAACCCAAACCAAGGCGGCCGCAACAACAACAATAACAACAACAACTTCTCGGGTTCCAACCGCAAGCGCAAGCCGGACAACACCGTCGCGGCTATCCGGCGCCCTCCGAAAGGGAACTCGAAGAAGAACTCCGGCGGGTTTAAAGACCCGCCGAAGGAGAAGTGCCCGTGGCATCCAAACGGCAACCACACCACCGAGCAAGTGCTACCGGCTCGGGCATGCGCTCAAGGATACGCCGGAGCCACCGCACCCTCACGATCGAAGAACAAGAAGAAGGACGGCGACGACTTCTAAGAACCCGAGAAGACCGTCAACGTCCTCTTCGGCGGACTACCCCGCGGGCGGGAGCGAAGGCTACTCGCCGCGAAGTGATGTCCATTGAACCGGCGGTTATGACCCCTCTCGGTGGTCGCAGACGCCCATCACCTTCTCCCGCGCGGACCAATGGACCAGCTTCTCCGAACCAGGACGTTTCCCTCTCGCCCTGCAACCAACAGTGGCGGGCTCTAAGCTCAACAAGGTGCTCATCGACGGCGGAAGCGGGCTCAACGTCCTCTTCACCAAGACTCTCAGGAAGATGAACCTTGACGTCACCCCCATGCTCAACAAGAGCAACATGCCTTTCTACGGCATTGTCCCGGCAACGCGGCTATCCCACCGGGCTCGGTGGTACCGCCGATTACCTTCGGGGCGTCTCGCGACAACTACCGCACCGAGTACATCAAGTTCGAGGTCGCGGACATCGAGACTTCCTACCACGCCATCCTCGGCAGACCGGCCATCGCCAAGTTCATGGCGGTGCCCCACTACACATACTTGGTACTCAAAATGCCAAGTCCAGCCGGCGTACTCTCCCTCCAGGGGGGACTTGAAGATCTCTCACGACGCGATACGAGAGGCCGTGGTGATTGCTTCGACAAATCAAGTACCCACCCCAATGATGGAGGTCTACGCCGCGTCGAAGAAGCTTGCCACAAGCGAACTCGACATCCCAGAGAAGTCTGACAGCGCCAACAAGCCTCGGCCACCCGAGGAGGTGCTCACCAAGACGGTCGACCTCGGAACAGGCGACCCCACCAAGACTACCACCATCGGGGCCGGCCTCGACCCCAAATAGGAAGACGCGCTCATCAGCTTCCTTCGGGCTAACCGCGACATCTTCGCGTGGAAGCCGACGGACATGCCGGGAGTGCCCGTGGGAGCCGATCGAGCACCGCCTCAACGTCGACCCAAAGGCCACCCCCAAACGACAACACCTCCGACGCTTCGCCGACGACGGACGGGACGCCATCAAGAAGGAACTCGCCAAGCTACTCGGCTGCGGCTTCATCGAGAGAAGTCTTCCATCCCGAGTGGCTCGCCAACCCCGTCCTCGTCCGCAAGAAGAACTCGAACGAGTGGAGGATGTGCGTCGACTACACCGACCTCAACAAGCACGCCCCAAGGACCCCTTCGGGTTGCCACGGATTGATCAAGTCATCGACTCCACGGCGGGCCGCGACCTGCTCTCGCTTCCTCGACCGCTACTCCGGTACCACCGGATCGCAATCAAGGAGGAAGACCAGGAGAAGACCGCGTTCATCACCCCCGTTTGGCGCGTCTTGCTACACGACCATGTCTTTCGGGTTGAAGAACGCCGGCGCTACTTACCAACGGGCCATCCGGGCCCGCTTCAAGCGGCAACTCAACAAGAACGTCGAGGCCTACGTGGATGACGTGGTTGTCAAAACCAGGGACTCCAGTACCCTCATCGACGACCTTGAAGAGACCTTCGCATCGCTACGCGAGTACCGCTGGAAGCTCAACCCGAACAAGTGCGTCTTCGGCGTACCTTCGGGCAAACTACTCGGCTTCATCATCAGCCAACGCGGCATCGAAGCCAACCCCGAGAAGATCTCCGCCATCACCAGCATGAAAGCTCCCACGAGCATCAAGGACGTCCAGTAGGCCGACGGGGTGCATGGCGGCATTGAACGCATTCATCTCGAAGCTAGGAGAACGGGGTCTCCCCTTCTTCAAACTACTCAAGCACCACGAGAAGTTCGTGTGGACCGGCAGAGGCGGACCAAGCCCTTGCCCGGCTCAAGGACTTCCCGTCGAAGCCCCCGGTCCTCACGGCTCCCTACAAGGGCGAGCGGCCATCGCTCTACCTCGCCGCGACTACTCACGTGGTCGCATCGCCATCGTCGTCGAGCGGCGGGAAGACGGCCACGCCTACCCGGTCCGGCGCCCCGTCTACTTCGTCGGCGAGGTTCTATCGCAGTCCAAGGCTCGCTACCAGCCCCGTGCGAAGCTCTCGTACGCTCTACTCATCACCTCGCGGAAGCTACGACACTACTTCCCGGGAGTACTCGGTCTCCGTCGTCACCGACTACCCGCTCGGCGACATCCCGAGGAACCCGCACGCCACCGGAAGGATCTCCAAATGGGCCGTCGAGCTCGGCGCCCTCACCATCGACTTCAAGCCACGCACGGCCATCAAGTCGCAGGCTCTAGTCGACTTCATGGCGAGTGGCGGGAGAACCGGCTACCTACTCCCACCGTGCGACCGAGCATTGGGTGATGTACTTCGACGGCTCACTCAACCTCGAGGGCGCGAGCGCGGGGGTACTCCCGATCTCCCCAACGGGCGAACAACTCAAGTACGTCCCGAGATCTTCCGGAAGGTCTCAAACAACGAAGCCGAGTACGAAGCCCTCCTACACGGGCTCGCGCCTCGCGGCTTCACTTGGCATCAAGCGGCTACTAGTCTACGGCGACTCCGCGGTGGTCATCAACCAAGTCAACAAGTCCTGGGACCGCAACAAGGAGAACATGGACGCCTACTGCCTAGAAGTCCGCAAGCTCGAGAACAAATTCTATGGTCTCGAGTTCCACCACATCGTTCGCGACAACAACGTTGCCGCGGACGTCCTCTCGAAGCTCGGATCCACCCGCGCCCAAGTACCCGCGGGCGTCTTCGTCCATGAGCTTCACGCGCCATCCATCCCGGAGCCGGCGCCACCGACCACTTGTCCCGGCTAACCAACCGGTGGGCGGAGGTCATGATGATCGACGTGGACCGGAGGCAACCCTTCATCGACTACCTCGGCGAGCGAAGGTCCCCTCCGACAAGAACGCAGCCGAACAACTCGTCCGCCGCGCCAAGTCTTACGTCCTCGTCGGCGACAAGCTTTACAAGCGAGGCGCATCTTCTCGGAGTACTCATGAAATGCGTCCCTCGCGAAGAAGGCAAGGACATCTTGGAGGAGATCCACAAGGGTGTCCGCGGCAACCACGCGTCCTCCCGCACGCCGGTCGGCAAGGCCTTCCGGCGAGCCTTCTACGGCCCACGGCCCCGGGCGATGCCGAAGAACTCGTCGGACGGTGCCAAGGATGTCGGTTCTTCGCCAAGCGACAACATGTCCCCGCCTACAAGCTAGTCACCATACCACCAACCCGGCCCTTTGCCTGCCGGGGGCTCGACATGATTGGGCCACCGCCAACCGCGCCGGGAGGATTCAACCGGTACCGGTGGCTATCGACAAGTTCACCAAGTGGATCGAGGTCAAGCCGGTCACATGCCCCAAGGGCGACGAGTACTCGACTTCTGGATGAACTCGTACACCGCTACGGGCTACCCCACCGCATCATCACGGACACCGGGGTCCAACTTCAACAACCACCGGTTGCGGGGAGTACCGCGAGAACGGCGGAATCGACGTCGGATACGTCTCCGTCGCCCATCCACGGGCCAACGGACAAGTCGAGCGCGCCAACGGGATGGTGCTCGACGCCCTCAAGAAGCGGCTACACGACGCCGCTAACTCAAAAGGGGGCAAGTGGATCAAGGAACTACCCAACGCACTGCGGGGGCCGCGGACTCAACCATCCAAGCCAACGGGGCAATCCCCCCTACTTCTCGGTCTACGGCTCCGAAGCCATCCTCCCCGCCGATGTCATATGGAACTCGCCGAGCGGTGGAGCACTACGACGAAGGCGTCTCGGAAGACGACGGACGAGTTGACATCGACGGCCTCGAAGAAGCTCGGCCGTGCCGCCCTCGTCCAATCGGCAAGGTACCGGAGGGTATCCGACGCTACCACGATCGCAACGTCAAGGAACGCTCCTTCAACGTTGGAGATCTTGTCCTCCGTCGTATCCGAACACGGAAGGACTTCACAAGCTCAGCTCCCCCTGGGAAGGCCCCTTCACCGTGGCTAAGGTGACCGGCCGAGGCTCCTACCGCCTCCAAACACTCGAAGGCGAAGAAGTCAACAACTCGTGGAACGTCGACCGGCTCGTCGATTCTACGCCTAGTCTGTTCGACTACTCCGGGGTTCAAGTCCACGCGACTACATCAACACCCCTAGCCGCATGCGACCCTCCGGTCCCGGCTTCAAGTCTCCGGACTACTCTCCTCCGAGTCCGGCCCCGTGCGGCTACCTACGGACACGGGCCGCAACGAGCGTCAAGGACTCCGGCGGCGGTCTACCAAGAAGACCACACTCTAAGATCCGGCTGCGCGCGGCTACTTACGGATGCGCGATCCGGCCTACACGGCTACCTACGGATCACTCACCGTAAGCGGCTACCCGCTCCGGTACTACTCGGTACCGTAAGCGGCCCTCGGGTCCGAGCGACTACTTGTAACTACGGCCACGGCCACCCGGGTGTACCTCTTCGGTAATAAAGTTTGATTGTTCATCAACTTCTTTCTCGCCTACTCCCCGCGACGGGACTACTAAGCCGAGTACTACTACTCGCACCTACTCCACGATGGGCGCTCCGCACTCGAGATCGCGGTTACGAGTACTCATTGATGGAACTTTACATTTCATTGATATATGAGATAGTTCATTACAAGCTGTTTCCTATACAACCATGGCTACTAGCTATCTATGCGAGCTACTGGAGATTCAACTTATCGGCTACCGCTCCGCGATGGGAGCCATCTCGCTCCGACAACTGCGCGTGCTGCTCGTCCGAGCGGTTGGCGGCTACTCCGCCGGCGACTACCTCCACCGGGGCCTTCGGGAAGTATGACTTCATGAAGGCCGGCACTGCTTCGGGATCGACTTGGCCATGTGCTTCACGTAGGCGGCCGGCCGGCTCGGCGCCTCACGAAGTCGATCCGCCAACGGAGCAATCTTGGGGCCGCCGGGTGCGGCACCGGGAGCCTCGCGATCGGGAGGGCGGCCTCTTCCGGGTCCTTCGGTTGGGCTCGGAGCGCCTCGCGGTCTTCGTTCAACTTCGCAAGGATTTGTAGCGATTGACGAGATCCCGCTCGAACGCAATTCTCAATTCCATGTGTTTCTCGCACTCGAAGGCCAGCTCCTTGTAGTCGAGTTCAAGTACCTGGCGGGCTTCCTCGCTCCCGTAGAAGAGATTCTTCATGCTGATCTCCGAGCCCTTCAGACGCTCCACCTGGTCTTCGAGTTCTACAACACAGGAACACAACAACGGGTCAGAGCCTGAGGACTCCCCCCAAGTACCCGACAAGTCAAGAGACATACCTTTATTCTTGTTGCGGAGGCCTTTGTTCTTCCGCACCAGATCGTCGCTCTTCGCCTGCAAGTCCATCACGTCGTTGTGATACTTGGCGAAGGCGGCGTCAAGCCTCGACTGCATGGCGGCCGCGTGCTTCTTCGACTTCATGAGCTGCTCCTCCAAGGCTTCGGCTCGCAAGCACGGTGTCGCCATAGCCCGCGGCAAGTGTTGGACTTCTCGCGGGATCGCTCCGCGACGTCCCGCACAATACAAGCTCAAGTCAAGCGAGTACTCTACGCAAAGGATAGACTACTCGGAAGGCTACGACTACGTACCTTCATCCATCGCTCGGCCCGCCGGATCGCCTCCGGTGCCGGGCTACCGTTGCCCGGCTCGACGAGATCGTCGGCCGGCGGCTCGATCCCGCCGCGGCTACTTGACGTAGCCTCGGCATCGGCGCCGAGCGGATAGGCTCCGCGTCTTGGATCTCCGGGGACCGGATCGCCACCTCCGGGGCAACCCCCCGGCGACGTGGCGCCCGCCTCCTCTTCGGCGGCCTTCTCGACGGTTTCCCTCACGGGCTCGGGGGCTCTGCCCGCGACCTCCGGGGCCTCTCGGTGTCAACTCCCGCACGGGTACCCCTGCGGGGATGTCACCACCTTCGGCCGCCCGGTCGACAAATAGCACGCGCATCGGCATCTACGACTACTCCTTTTGGGGCTCTACGGCTTCGGAAGAGTACTCACCTTCGACCATGACCGCCTGCGGCGCGCCGCTCGGCGGCTCCGGGGGCTCGGTCGCGGCTTGGGCCTCTCGGAGCGGGTTCCACGGCGGGCGGCGCGGCCTCTTCGCCTCTGCTGCCGCGGGCTCCTCTCCGTCCCAGCTCAAGTCGGTGGATTTTCTGCACAAGTATCCACAAAGGTTCATCAGACAACATCGGCTACTACAATGAGTACTACTCACGAAGTGTGGTACTTACAAGTTCGACGGACGATAGTCACGGCCGGAGCACCGAGGATGCGGCAATATCGACCGGTCCACCCTCGGCGGGCGTCTCTTCTTCCGCCTCTTCGGCTACGCCTCCTCCACGGCGGCGGCGGCCGGCGCGGACGTCTTCTCGCGTCCCCGCGGCTTCCATCTCTCCAACGGCGGCGGCCGCGGGTACTCTTGCTCCCTTCGGGGCGGGGGGGCGGCGCTCCCGGCGCGCCGGAGCTCTTCGACGGTGGGAGGCCGGACTTCGGCTTCCCGGCCCGGTTCCCCCACTGTGGGCCACGTGCCCTCATCGCCCTCCTCCACGGGCTCCGCTGGCGGCCTCTCCTCGCACATGGGGATAACTACTCGTCAGCACCGTACTCGATCATTGGGTACTCGACGTCTTCTGCTCAAGATGACTTACCTCAAGAGGCGTGGTCTCGAGACCTTCATCTTCTTGGCTACCCGCTTCTTGGCGGGGTTGCGCGGCTTCTTCGGCGGCGCGGCAAGGCTAGCCTCCGGGCTAGCGGAGGGTCTTGGACGAGAGGCACATGAGGCAAGCACGGACGGCTAAACCTCGACCGCGGTCGGAAGCGCTCTGCAGCGTCTCCTCGTCCTCTTCGTCATCGGAGGTATCCTCCACGATGACGGGATCGTCGTCGCCACCGACTACTCGGCGCTCCTTCACCTTCTCCACCGCCGGAATCTCAATTCCGCTCGGTGGTGGCCGCGGCTCGGAGACAAACCGCTTCACATCGTCCCGCATCAAAAAGACACAAAGGCGTCGGCAACTGCGCTACAAGTGCCTACTACTCGACGAGGCGGGTACGGCTACTTACCTCGTTGGGCGGGCGCGCGGCGAGAACTCCTCGACGGGGCACGCCGTGTACTCCGGCATGTCCTTGAAGATCTTCGACAACCTCTCGACGATGTCGTTGTCTTCAATCTCACCCCCGGCATCCGCGACGTGTCGTCGTCGCCGTGTACTCGAAGCCCATCGTAACGGGCGGCGGGATAAGTCCGCGCGTGGGCGACTCGGCGGTCGCGCGTGACTCTTCGTATTCTACTAGTCGACGTGCCTCACCTCGGTGGCTCGGCTACTTCTACTCGACTACCTGGGACGCGGCTAGTCTCAAGAGCATCTCAGGACACATTCTCCAAAAGAAGACCCTTCAATTCGAGAGGAAGTACTCGACTCAAGGCTCGGGGGCTCCGTGCCACGTGTCCTTCGGTTTTTTCTCTCCCGGATTTTTCGGGATTTTCTCTCCAAGACTTCGGATAGATCCTCGGCCCCGAGCCGCGGCTCGAGGCTCGGGGGCTACTCCACGTGGATTGCGGTTCGAGCAAATCGCATCTTTCTTGACGGCTCCGCTTCAAGACAAGGCATTTTTGAAGACCTTCGAAGGCGGATTTCAAGGACGCTTGGGACTACTCGAGAAGACTTCAAGATTGCTCAAACATCGGTGGAGTACATTCCGGCCTCGGGATGCTTCGACTACTCTTGAGGACTTTTGGCTTGTAGCACTCGGGGACGCTTGAGGACTACTCGTTAAGGCCGTCAAGACTACCGGAAGCTATCCTTCTCGACTACAAAGTACTCGGGGGCTTGTCGTATGGACCTCCCCGGGCCCACTACCTCGGTGGGTACCGGGACCGACTACTTGGTGGGCCCCCGGGACTACCCGACTTGCGCTACACGGCACCGAAGGCGTGGAGCACAAGGACAAGAAAGGAGTAGAACTCGGATAGGACTCTGTACATGTTCCGCACCGTGTAGAAGTCTCCTAGACGTACTCGACTAGTACTCCTTCCCTACTCCGACTTGTAACCCCGCCTCCCGACTATATAAGGCGAGCGCAGGACCGATCCCAGGATCACCTCGACCTAACCTCACCTCATCCAACTCACGGCGCACCATTGCACCATCGTGTAATCGTGCCCTATCAATCCGAGCTACGCAGCATACGGGACGTAGGGTATTACGCACCTCGCGGCCCGAACCCGTCTAAATTGTGTGTCGCGTGCCTCTTCCTTCGAGTTACCGATCTCGGCGAGTCACATTCATCTACTTCGGGTACTCCCCCGTAGTAGGTTGCCGGTCCAAAACACCGACGGCGGCACCACCCTTCTCGATCAACTTTCTTTGTGGCGGTGCAACATTTGCGGGTAAGACATTCGAGTCGCACAACCGATGCCTTTCATAATTAAGTGTTGCTTATTTTACGAAGGTCACTTCAAGGGTTGATGGGAGGGGAGTTAATTCTCGAAGATCACTTCATGCGGGTGCTTGGAAGCCTCCCAACATTTCACTAGCTTGTTCTTTTGATTTGTCCACATAGAGGGCACAACTATATTTTGCTGCTAGCTAAGCCGATTTGGCACCAAACATTTTTTTTCAACCTCGTCATACAAAAAAAATTTTATTCGAGCAAGGGACTAACTATGAAAGTACTATGGAGATAATTCAAGATTGTAAAATTTGTCGACAGTAAATTTGGTACATTATAATCATTTTTTTATTCTCACGTGTATGCGCCCTTGTTTTTTTTCTCACCATGGAAAGTAGTAAAGTAAATATGGAACTGGATATGCCTTTTGGAAAATTGACGCCTAACTATCCTATTTTATAGATAGAAAGCTAATGCCGAGGGTCGGATAATGTTTCTAACTAGAGGAGGCCTTCTGATCCGGTGGAGTTCACTGGAAGGATATATGTTCCCAGACATGTTTGAATGATGATCTCTAATCATATAAGTGTAGATATTTATGTACTTTAAATACTCAGAATAATATAAGTGTATATATTTTATCTGCTTTAAATGCTCAAAACTGTATAATATTGCTTCTATAGGTAGACAATGCCTATCTGGCTATCCTAACATTTGGTATCTTATACAGGAATGGTTGTGTATGCATCTGAAGTCTGTTTTAATTTTGGGAGTGACAATCTAAAGCATTGTTGACATGATGAAGTCAGAAGTGAAGTGATGAAGTCAGAAGGTCTCTTTGAATGACGAGAGGGGCCGGTCATTTTTTCCCGGCCAGTGTATATGTTTGCAACTCATACGGTCTTGCTTTGTATTGATGCCATGCTTTTGAATGCAATCAACTTTTGGATTCCATTGTCCTTGCAGATTGAGTATTGAGAAACTTAATGTTTGATAATGCAGAACAAAGCCCATAATAACTGTTGTCCATTCAGTCTCACGGAATGGTCTATTATGAGTGATCTCCAAGGTTTTTTTTGAAGGGGCCTGGAGTTGATATTAGAGTATACTGAACTGTCATTCCGAGAAGACCCTTTCAACAGAGATATGATGGCTTCTACATTTGGTGGAAAAGATTCTTGCCCCGACTTCACCCATCCATCACTTCTGTTTACTTATCATGCAGTGATGAAAAAGATGTTTATATGTATCGAGAGCTTCCAGCATTCTTCTCCGCATCACTGTTTTTTGGTTGAGCTTCTTCACGAAGGTAAGCCCATCTTCCCTTTCTTTTGAGTAGCGGGGAAAGTGTTAGAGCCGTGGGCCGGACTTGGCCGTTTGCATGGTAGTTTTAGTTGATTTTATGGCTATACAATGCTCTTATGTGCAGCACAACATTGTTTCCTTTTTTATTGAAGAATAAAGATGCATCGAGTTCTCATGTGAAATGCAAATTTCAGTTGTCATGGCTAGAGATGGTGGTTCCCGAATGAAGAAAACCTTGTGATTGTTGTAAAAGATACTTGGATCACTTAGATGTGAAGAATCAAAATATGAGCTGCTTGCTCAGACATATGACTGCCAACTTTAAGCATAGCATGGTAAAGTCAGTTTGATATCTTGCTTGTCTTCCAACATACATGGTTTTTTCCCTAATTTTTGTTTGACATGATTCTTTTGTTCGTATCATCATGTGTATATAATGGCTTTAGACTTTTAGTAACATAACATTGCTATACCTGAAGCTAGCCCGCACTTTTAACTAAAC
This sequence comes from Cenchrus americanus, assembly GCA_947561735.1. Lineage (NCBI taxonomy): Eukaryota > Viridiplantae > Streptophyta > Magnoliopsida > Poales > Poaceae > Cenchrus > Cenchrus americanus. The sequence goes on from OX387245.1 coordinate 170,653,546, forward strand.
ATACAATGAATTTTTCAAGATTCCTCGAGTAATTCAGTGTTCCTGTGACATGAGAAGCTTAAAACAGTAGCAGAGGATGCTTTATTTGGGCCTTTTTCGAACAACTTAAATCCAGCTTATGGCTAAAATAAGCTGAAACTAAAGCCAAATGACACTGCTTTTCGGCGGCTTTTTTTGCCACACTTCTCCTCACCACCTCCATTTGCACAATTGCACCGAAACGCGGAAGGCGGTTCATACCTACTTGTCAAATAAGCGTTATTTCAATATCTATACAACTTATCCGAGAAGCGCCTTTTCTAGCCGCGGTTCCAAACGGGGCTTTTGTATGTCATCTTACATTACGATCGGCTTCAATTTGCCCGAGATTTAGTGCTTTTCATATGCGTGTCTTATTACATACACCGCTTTAGACCTTTGTACTTGTGTACACTTGGTTCAAGCTAGCCGGAAGCGCTAACCAAAGAAAATGCAAATTTCCAAAATTCATCGGTTGCCTTCAATATTTACGTGACATGTATACCAAGCTTAAAACGACGGCAGAGGCTTGTTACCAAGCTTAAAACAGCAGCAGAGGCTTGTATGTCACCCTACACCAGGATCAGCTTCAGACTTGGTATGTTCATGTATATGAGTTGACTTGTGCATACCATTGATCACTATCATTGTTAATAAAGTAAATGCCATTCTGTTAAAAAATAAAGTAAATGCCATCTGCATTAATCCCACAAACATGGATTCTCATCAACATTTATTTAGCCTATAAACCTCCCATGGTTGGTAAATCCTGTCTGTCAGAATGTTATATAAAGCTTGTTATTGATTGTTTTGCTCAAATGGTTTCAGACTTTTGATAAGTCAGTTTGGCCACACCTCAGCTTATTTTCGACAAAACTAAACATTTTAAAACTGACAGCGAGGGATCCCCCTTGTGGTATAATAGTGTAGAATTATTATATAAGAAAAAGAGAAGAATAACTGTACACAAACAAGAGTCCAAAACCAAAAAAAACTTTCAGGAAAGCCTCAAAGAAAGCTAGGAGGTAGGGTTGAATATTAATTTTGTGTGCTTGCAGTCTTGCCTCCTCTATACAATTGGACAACCAATCCTGGATTGTTGGTCTTTTCCTTTCAAAGATAAGAAGAGCGAGTGCCCTCTGAAATCAAGAGGTTCGTACAGTGAAAAACTAATTAATTTTGCTACGTTCAACCCTTCGATCTCTGTTGGTTAATCGAGAAACACATTCCTCTTCATTGTTGTGAGTATATATGGTGTAATTCAGTCCATGTTATTGGTTCGTAAATAGGTTCGTCGACATCATCGTTTCACATTGTGGATCAATGTCCATACCATTATTCATTTGTTTTGATGAAATACATATTTTTTCTTATAATTAATACCATAGCAGAATAGCTTGTGATAATCGTGCTTTATTAGTTCCGTAATCTACAACTTTGTCTCGCTCTACTGTCAATATCTCACTCCATGTGAATTATATGCCCCGGATGTCTAGGCTTATGCCATTTTAAACATTTTAGCCAGTCATGGGTTGCAATTTTGGACCAAATATCATGGGCTCCCAGAGAAGGATTTTGTTTTAAATTTGCAGATGTTTACTTTTCTTCTTACAAAAAGGTAAGATTTAGTAACTTTTCTGATCTTTAACTACAGCACAAAAGCTTGTGTGATATTTTGAATAGTGTTGTGTGTATTATTATGTAGAGCATCTGAGGCAATAATCTTGGAGTGAATGCCCCCTTTACTTTGTGATCTTGGAGTACAAAGGCTCGGTGACAAGGAGTTGGTTGTTAGTTTTGAAAAGATTCTCAAACAAGATGTCGTGAGAAGGCTATCCGGTGTGGAGGGACAGATTGTAGAAAAGAAAAAAAAGTAATCATGTAGGTGTATAAAAATGGTATGGTTCCCCCTCTCAACCCCCTTCCAATTTGTTTCTAAAAAAAACCCTTCCGATTCCTTGTAGGTACTTATTTACGACACTTATTTACAGGAAAGAACTGATTTATTTTGTTTTCCTTATTCTAGGAGGACGCTATTGGTTAGCAATCACATATGATGACTTGCATGTGATCGGATTTGTTAGTAACTCCAGTCTTGAGGATGTCAGAGTAACATGAGGTACCATTTCTGAATGCAGGCTGTTTCGGCTCTGGCCATAGAATTTAAAGATTAGTTTGCTAATTTCTTTTGTATATGGAAAATGGGTGTAAGTGAAGTCATAGTTTTTGTTTCAAAAAATTCCTCAAAAAAAGTTTTTGTTTCAAAAAAGAGAGTGCATGTCTGATATGAGGGGTGGTGAGGTACCACTTATATGTCTCTATGCACTCATAGAAACTGTCATTAATGTAAGATTTAAAGAAACCTTGATAAGAATTGGCATTTTACTACATTTGTCAAGGCTCGTTGTCGATAAGGTAGTGAAATCAATCTTAGAATAATCTTGAAAAATGCAGGCACTAGGACTTCTATGTGAGTGAATGTCAGAGCTAATCAATTGTTCTTTAAATCTCTCTCTTAGTGAGGAATGTTAGAACATGGAAGGGATACACGATGTGTAACTACTGCGGAAAACGGTTAAAACGAGTTCGGTTATGCTCGATTTTTTGTCATGTAGGTTAGTTGTTCTTCTTGTTCCCTTCTTTTTGGGTATAGTTGAAATCATGAATTTACTGACAGCTCATTAGTTAGACCCAAAACTTAATTGCGGTTTTGCTTTTTTTTGTTAGGTTTGCAAATATGATAGGCATGTTTCTTTTTATTCAGATTGGACTGGTTGATGAGCTAAATATTCTCTTAGGAAACACCGGAATGAAGTGCTTCTATTTCATCCCAAATATACCATTGCTAATATATTTTGGATTACTCTATGAAGAGCTGTTGTTTTACTTACCGTAGATGGTAGAGCAAAAATAGGAGCAGTAGAATAGGACAGGGGCACAACTGATGATATGTTCCATGGTAAAAAAGTGCTTCTTAATGCACCCAACTGATTTAAATATGATATTGTTGTATCGGCAAGCATGAGATGTGGGGGTCGCACTCAAGACGCTAAGTTTGCTCATAATCATTTGGAAGGCTATGAAACTTCATAGGAAGCGGAGGGCCGAGTCGATTTTGGGTAGTTTTGGTTCGGCTCTTTATAGTATAGATACACATTTGGAACCAAACAATGTACCGTAATATGTTACTTTGTAATCGTTACCAGCGCTCAGGGTAGGGGTGGTAGTGGGTGCAGGGCGCTCAGGGTAGGGGTGGTAGTGGGTGCGGGAGCGAAGACAAGGTGCATACAATTGGTCGGAGCAGAAATGCTGAATAAGATCAGCTTGTAGGGGAAGAGGTGGGCGGATTTGGCGGCGTTAGCCGCCGGAGGTGCGGGGGAAGAGGGTGGGGCGGGGGCGAATATGAGATTGATCCTGAGTGTAAGACTATTATTTAAATATCGAGGATACACATAATTTTGTCATTAAATATATCCATATTTCTTTAATTTATAACCATAAATTCTTGTTTATCCGTTGTTAGGCACATGTGTCTTTATACATGCACTTTAAATTTCTTTGCTTTTGAGATTTAGCCGAAAATTTAGACTTGGGCTTCTTTTGATACTTGCTATGACTTGTGGGTTCAATGGATTTTCATACACCAATCTTATGTTTTTTGTGTTTAAACAACTTTAGTTTAGATTTAGCATTCGCCTTTGGTATTGTGTGAGATCGCATGGCATCAGATGGATTTCGTGGTGATAGCCGTTGAAGACGCATGAAACAAAGTGGGGCGGGGGCGAACATGAGAATGATGCGAGTAAACTACTGTTCTTTAAACATCGAGGGTAGGCATAATTTTGTCGATATTGGGTAAGGATCAGTGTGGCATTGGGAGTTGGGTTGTGTGTGTGTGGGGTGGGGGGGTTGCGTTGGAGGGGAGGGGGTGGATTCGGTGGCGATAGCCGTTGAAGGCGCATAAAAGATGGTGGGGCGAGGGCAAACATGACATTGATGTGAGTAGAAGACTATTCTTTAAACATCGAGGGTATGCTAATTTTGTCGATATTGGGTAAGATCAGTGTGGCATCGGCGGTGGGGCTGTGGTGTGGGGGGGTGGTTGTGGGGGGCGAACACGAGATTGATGCGAGTAGAACACTGTTCTTTAAACGAGGGTAGGCATAATTTTGTTATTGAATATATTCATATTTACCATTTTATTATAAACATAAAAACTTATCTATGTGTTGTTAGACATGTACGTACCGCACGCACGTCCATTTTATATGGTTGTAAGTAACTCATTTATTACTAAGCAGAGGCTAATTACAGTTAACCTTGTAGCATTGCAGTTTTTTAATAGAGAGGGGTTTTGTATCTTTTTAGGGTGGATATCCAATTGGCTCTTCAAGCGAGCAAGATTACATATGTGTGAGGTGGAGTTTCCCTAGGAATATGCTAGACTTAGAGATGGATGACTGTCTTGCGGTGATGGGCAAATGAGCAGGGAGACAATGTGATGATGGGACCGCTATCAAGGCAAAAGAGGTCATTAGTTGGGTTGTGTAGGGCTAGACATATGAGCGGGAAGACAAGGTGACAACGGTATCGCTGGTCAATGCAGAAAAGGTCATCTGTTGGGTTGTGTAGGGTTAGAGCAAGCATATCGCGGAAGATTATTAGCATGCTCGGTAGGGGGTGGAGTGGTGGCAGATTCAGAGGTAGAGTAGCGAAGGTGGGCGGATTCGGCGGTGATAGCTACGGAGACACGGGGGAAGAGGGTGGAGCAGGGGCGAACATGAGATTCATGCGAGTGTAAACTTGTTATTGAAACATTAAGGGTAGACATAATTTTACCATTGAATATATCCATATTTCTTTATTTTATAAACATAAATTCTTACTTATGTGTTGTTAGACACGTTGTGCTTCGCATGCACTTTAAGTTGCTTTGTCTGAGATTTAGCGGAAGGTTAGGCTTCAACTTTTCTCTTTGATACATGTTATGCCTTGCGTGTTCTATAGTTTTACGTACACCAATCTCGGATTTTTTTTATTTTAAACATCATCGGTTTATATTTACCATTTGTCTTTGATACGGGGTAAGATCAGCGTGGCATTGACGCTGAGGGTGTATGGGGAGAGGGTGGGGTAGGGGTTGGGGTTGGGGGGAGGGGGTGATTTCAGTGGTGATAGCCACCGAAGACGCAGGGAAGAGGGTGTGGTGGGGCCAACATGAGATTGATACGAGTGGAAGAATATTCTTTAAACATCGATGGTAGGCATAACTTTGTCGTATTGGGTAAGATTAGCGTGGCATCGGCGGCGGGGTTGTGGTGGGGGGGAGAGGGGTGGTTGTCAGGGGTGGGGTGGGGGCGAACACGAGATTGATGCGAGTTGAAGACTGGTCTCAAAACATCGAGGGTAGACATAATTTTGTTATTGAATACATTCATATTTATCATTTTATTATAAACATAAGAACTTATCTATGTGTTGTTATACATGTACGTACCGCACCCACGTCCATTTCATATGGTTGTAAGTAACTCATTTATTACTAAGCGGAGGCTAATTACAGTTAACCTGGTAGCATTGCATTTTTTTAATAGAGAGGAGTTTTGTATCATTTTAGGGTGGATATCCAATTGGCTCTTCAAGCGAGCAAGATTACATATGTGTGAGGTGGAGTTTCCCTAGGAATATGCTAGACTTAGAGATGGGTGACCGGTCTTGCGGTGATGGGAAAATGAGCGGGGTGACAATGTGACGACGGTACCGCTATCAAGGCGAGAAGAGGTCATCGGTTGGGTTGTGTAGGGTTAGACATATGAGCGGGGAGACAAGGTGACAACGGTATCGTTGGTCAATGCAGAAAAGGTCATCTGTTGGGTTGTGTAGGGTTAGAGCAAGCATATCGCGGAAGATTATTAGCATGCTCGGTAGGGGGTGGAGTGGTGGCAGATTTAGAGGTAGAGTAGCGAAGGTGGGCAGATTCGGCGGTGATAGCTACTGGAGACACGGGGAAGAGGGTGAAGCAGGGGAGAACATGAGATTCATGCGAGTGTAAAATTGTTATTTAAACATTAAGGGTAGACATAATTTTACCATTGAATATATCCATATTTCTTTATTTTATAAACATAAATTCTTACTTATGTGTTGTTAGACACGTTGTGCTTCGCATGCACTTTAAGTTGCTTTGTCTGAGATTTAGCCGGAAGGTTAGGCTTCAACTTTTCTCTTTGATACATGTTATGCCTTGCGTGTTCTATAGTTTTCTGTACACCAATCTCGGATTTTTTTAATTTTAAACATCATCAGTTTATATTTACCATTTGTCTTTGACACGGGGTAAGATCAGCGTGACATTGACGCTGAGGGTGTATGGGGAGAGGGTGGGGTAGGGGTTGGGGGAGGGGGCGATTTCAGTGGTGATAGCCATTGAAGACGCAGGGAAGAGGGTGTGGCGGAGCCAGCAACATGAGATTGATATGAGTGGAAGACTATTCTTTAAACATCGAGGGTAGGCCTAATTTTGTTGATATTGGGTAAGATCAGCGTGGCATCGGCGGTGGGGGGCGTGGTGGTGGTGGTGGGGGGGGGGTGTGGGCGAACATGAGATTGATGCGAGTAGAAGACTGTTCTTCTAACATCTAGGGTAGGCATAATTTTGTTATTGAATATATTCGTATTTCATTCTTTTCTAAACATAAAACCTTATTTATGTGTTTTTATACACATGCACTTGCACTTGCACGAACGTGTCACATGCATGTGCATTTTATTATGAGTGTAAGTAACTCGTTTGTTACTAACCGGATGAAAACTACAATTAATCTGGCATCATAAATATAATTAAATAAATACATAACTATCATTTATTATATTTTTAATTTTATTTTTATATCACGTGCGTGGCGCACGTGCACTTCCACTAGTTCAAATAAAACAACTGCAACAAGAGCGTGAAACATTCGCAACTCTCATGATTCTCCTTGCAACTTCCAGAACACTGGAACCCTAAGCTTGCAACATGCAAATAAAGTAGCAAAAAAAAAAGAGATGTTGCACATGTGGGGAGGGAGATGCAAAGTCAACGGGTGAGTGCCGCTGGCCACGGGGAGCGGCGGCGTGCTCCCGGCCATACCCCGACGACCGAGATGGGGGCAACGCTCGTCGAAGTCACAGTTGGGAAGGAGGACGCTCGCAAGAGGCTGGGGGATGGGGAGGAGCACGCTCGTCGAAGCACGCGGCCGGGGAGGGGCGGCGCTCACCGTAGGCGCCCCTGGCCGCGAGCGCCTCTTGGCCCCGCCGTGGCGATGGGGATTCGCGCCCGACCGCACCACACACGCGTTGAGCAGTGGCCCGTCCCGCGCAGCCAGCGAGCTCGAGGGGGCGCGCTCGGTCGCGCTGCCCTTGTCCGTGGGGAACGGCGGGTTGCGCTACCCGCGACCTCTGTCGTCCCTGGATGTGGGGACTGCGGGTTCGCGCGGTCGCGCCCCTATCCGCGAGCGGAGAGCTCGAAGGCCCACTAGGCGCATGGGTGCGCGCCTTGCGCAGGACGGTGGCGTCTAGGCAGAAGATGGCGACGAGTAGGGGCAGCGACGCCGCTAGGAGCGAGAGCACATATCCGAGGGGGCCCTCCAGCCACTACTCCCCACCCCGCCACCGCTGGCCATGTCGCCGGTGGGCGGTGGTCGACGCAGATCGCTGGGTGGGCCGTGCCTCCGAGCCTCTGTTGACGAACTGCATGATGAGGAATGTGTGGACGTAGAGAAAAGCAAGCGAGATGCAGACCGGTGGACTCAAATCAGGCTAAGCTTTAGAATCAATACAGGGACAGGAGTGTGCCACGTAGTCGTCTGGAGGAAGGACACCCGTCGACGTCCAAGCATTACCGTTTCACTTTACATGCCGATCTAATTTTAATTGTGTTATCAAGCATTACCGTTTCACTTTACATACCAGTCTAATTTAATGGTGTTATTATGGAAAAATAAGCTTCATTTATGAAAATTTATGAAGGGAAACATTTTTTTTTTGAAAAAAAAGTAAATATGGCAGTGGAGTCGGACTCTCAGGGCGTAATTGGTTCCCAGACCAACCAAGGCTGCATCGCACGCGAGGGCCGACCAGGCTCTTCAAATGCAAGATACCCCTGATTTGTTCACGGGGGTGATTGGTTGCCCAAAAGGGTTTGAGCCGGGATGGAAGGCCTATACAGGCTCATGGGAGGCGGGATGAAAGCATACAAGGTGTTGTGTTTGGTTGCATTTGAGGTTGCCATCTCGAACGACAGGCACCGTGATTGGTTTCTGCTCGGACGATTTTGATGTATGATTTAGTTGCACAGCTGCTGATTGGTTCGACGCATGGATGGAGGTGCAAGCACCCATGTACTCCCTCCATCCCACTATATTAGCATTCCAAGCATTCAAAATTTTGCCCACAATATAAGCATTTCTGCAGTCTTGTGGACCCCACGCACATTGGATTCTCAAGAAAAAAATCCTAATCTATCCTCTCACCTCCTTGCTCCTTCCTAGCCAGCAAGCCGCACGAGTGTAAGGAATCGGATGCCCGTTAGCCTAAGAGGGGAGGGGGTGAATTAGGCAAATTAAAAACTTAACCTATGGCTTCACTAATTTTGCGCAAGGGTAAACTAGAACATACTATCTAGATGTGCAACTAAGGTTGTTCTAGTGTGAAACTCCCATCCCAAAAGAAGGTTTGCAACCTATAGCCAATCCTAGCAAGATACTACTCTAGGAAAGTAGAGGCAAACAAAGATTGCAATAGAGAAAATGCGGAAACGTAAAGGGGATGAGAGGGAGCAAACTCTTGACACGCGATTTATCCCGTGGTATCGGTAGGCACTAAGCCACCCCTAGTCCAAGTTGTTGAAGCACTCACACAAGAGTATTGCTTCCTGGTCACCAAGTCTCTCCCAAGAGCACCACTTGACTCGCCACAAAGGCTAGCCACTTAGGCACTTGTCAAGCTCCCTTGGTCACCTTGATGCCGCCTCCACTAAGGAGCTTCTCCACCAAGGAAGGGGGTCTCCACGTCCCCCGCACAAAGTGTCCTCGCCGCTCCACACCAAGCGGAGGGTCGATGACGATTGCCGGTGAGCCACTTAGGCCCCAAGGCTTCCGGCGAACCTTGTACAACCGGATTCACTCAAGAATCACCTCACAAGGTTGGCACAACCTTGCACTCACTCAGCTCTAAGCTAAGCCTAGCACTAAGCACACACACAAAGCATGCACTAGTCTAAGGATGAGCAAATAAGCACTTGGATGGATTGGATATGATCTTGAATGTGTCTTGAACTCCTCTGCACTTCCACACAATCCAGCAACCTCAAATGAGTGAGTGGAGGGGGTATAAATAGCCCAAGGCATCAAACTAGCCGTTGGCTAACGTCCACTGAAAAAGGTACCGTCGGATGATCCGATGGTGTGCTTTTCCGGGCGTCGGTTCATCCGGTGCCCCTCCCACGTCACGTAGCCGTTGAGGTTCCCTGACACAACTGCTCCGACGCTATGCTCCGACGCTTCGTCGGATCATCCCGTCTTTGAAGGCCTCGCGTCCGGGTCGGCTGCGTTAGCTTCCAACGGACCGTCGGATAGACCGACGCTATGCCTTGACCAAGGCGTCGGATCATCCGGTCTTTGAAGGCTTCGTCTTGGCGCGTCTCTGTCTTGATTCAAGGCGAGCGTCGGATAGACCGACGGGGTCCTCACTCGGGCCGGTCGGATCATCCGGTGCTACCGCCTTCCTTGCTCTTCCTCTGCGCAACTCGTCCGACGCATGTAGAAATTGGACCGTCGGTTCATCCGACGGTACCTAGGGTTTCACCCTGTGTACCAACTCGTCCGACGATTGCACCGACGCTTGTATTTGAGGGACCGTCGGTTCATCCGACGGTGTCTTTGCTTTTCCATTTCTTGCTCGGTTTTGACCCTTTGTTTTGGCATTTTTGCATGAGGTTTTCTTGCATCCTTGGGACCTAGAAATGTCTACAAAGACATGCTCAAACAATATGGTTAGTCCCAATGATCATGTTGTCATGAATCACCAAAATCAAACTCCGAACAAATGGCATATGAGGCCATGTTCGCTACAATCTCCCCCTTTTTGGTGATTTATGACAACACAACCAAAGCAAGCATAAATTTGCTAGAATTGACGAAATTAGAACCACTTACACTTGCTTGGATGCTTACCATCATCCAAACTCCCCCTAGATCAAACTTCCCCCTTTTGGCTCTTATGTTCACATTCTCCCCCTTTGGTCTCAAATCCTTGAAATCACTTGTAAGCATCCTTGAGCCCACTTGTAAGCTTACGCCACACGCTTGCTTTGGTCTCACATTCTCCCCCTTTGGAATAAAATCTCCAAAAAGTCCAAAGCAAACGGGTCCAAGGAAACTAGCAAGATCTAGCAACCATAGCTCAAAGGAGAGATGTTAAATGCAAGGGAGAAAGCCGCATGAACCATGATCCATATGTATGATATCGATGAAGATACCACAAGTGAGAATAACTAAGGTGGATCACATGCTCATGAGACTAGCATGATACAAACTAAGCTCCCCCTAAGTGTGTGCATAAAAAGAATACCACTTGCAAGACAAGGGTAGTGAGAAACAAGTGCACAACTACAAACTTGAAAGACAAGGAAGCTTAGAGCATATCATGCAAGGAGGTAGCTTAAGGGACAAGAGATAAGACAAATGGGTTCTTGTTACATTACCACTTGTAGATATCACTTGTAGTCTTTTGATCATTGCATACCTCCGGGACGATCCTCTCTACCTTGTTGGCACCACATTGAGATGAGCAACTTGGAAATGATATCACTAGGTGACACCACTTGGAAGAAGCTTGCATAGAAGACACTTGGGGTACCACAAGGATTAGGAATGTATGAGTGCATTGCCTTTGAACTTATATAGAGACATAAGCTCGCAAGGACATGACTCAATAACATGAAGCGCAAATTGCTATATTCACTCTTTTAGAGATGTTAGATCACATTGAGAGTGAAATAGCATTCTCTTAGAATGAAACATCGCACCGGAACGCGTCGCTAAGGAACTACATAAGATAAACTTGAAACAATGTTAGTCCCATAACCAAACCATAGGATGAGCTCCCCCTAAATGTGTGCATTTAGTGTTTGAATCACCAACCAAATGTATGCACATTGTTTATGAAAACAAAAGGGAAGCTAACCCTATAGCTTGCTCATGATGCAAAGAGATATATATGAAAACATGCACCATGAAAGAACAAGTGTAGCTTTCCTACACACTAATCAAACCATGTAGATTGCTCATGGGTTAGCACATGACACAAGCAACCTACCATATGTAAACATTGCAACAAATGCAACCTAAACAAGGCAATAGAGCTACAATGATACAAGAGATGGGTTCTAGTTTCCATTACCTCAATCGGGGAACTTGGGCAACACATGTCCAATTTGCAAGCTTGGCTTATAGGCTTGAATCTTCTCATCTTGATTGTGCCAAGCCTCCCAAGTCCCCGCTCTTAAGGCCTTCAAGTGGCCTTTGGAACCCAAACCATTTGAGGCCCCTTCATGTTGGTGATGACTTCCTTGGGCACCCAAATGGGTTGGTTCCTACCCCGCTCTTCCTTCATCTTCCCAACCTTGTGTGCAACCACCTTGCCATTAGCCTTCTTCTTGATGACGTAGGTGTTGCTCTTGGTCTTGTTCTTGCGGTTGGGCTTGGTGTAGATGAGGGAGCTCTTGATGGTGGGCTTCAACTTCTTCTTTGCGCCCTTGTCCATCTTCTTGACAAATTGAGGGCATTTGTAGAACTTGTGCCCTTCTCCATGACACTTGTAGCAAGTCACGGTTGCACCCTTCTCAAGCTTCTTCACCATGGGATCACGGTTATCTTGAGAAGGTTGGACTTGGCTCTTCATGTCTTGAGAGATGTCCACTTGTTCTTCATCATTCTTGCCCTTGCCCATCAAGTTTGCCAACCTCTCTCGGAGCCATTTCACTTCTTGCTTGAGCTCATCATTTTCCTTGCCTATGAGACAATCACATGATTCTACAACAACATTCTCATGGCAAGATGGTGAGCAAGATTCATCAATTAAATCAATGCAAGAAGTTGAAGCATCTACCTTGGAGATAGGAATTGCACAAGGGATAGATGTTTCATCAAGCTCAAAGGAATTACTTGTTTTAGTCTCATTGCTCTCAAGCTTAGATTTTAGCTCATCACACTCCTTGCTAAGCATTTTGAATTTGCACAACAAATGTTCATAATTTGTAGCAAGGGTGTCACTAAGATCATTGAGAGCATTGAGTTCTTTGATTTCATTAGCTTGTTGTTCAAGCATTCCTTTTTGCTCATGGATTAGCTCAACAAGATCATTGAGAGAGGTGGTGTCGGATTCGTCATCACTTACATTGCTATCCATACCTTTGGCCATAAGGCACATGTGTGATGATGAAGGACCTTGCATGAAGCGGGTGGTGAAGTTCTTTCTTGATTCATCGCTTGAGCTAGAAGAACTTGATCCACCACTTGTCCACTCGCGGACGGCGAAGGTTGCTTCTTGCCTTGATCTTCTCTCCTTGACCACCTTCTTCTTGGGCTTGTGCTTGATCTTGGTGAACTTGATGTGTTGATGATGACGCCCTTCTCTCAAGTGGATGTTGTAGCCGTACATGTTGACTTTCTTCACATACTTGAAGATCTTCTTCACGTACTCGGCCACCATAGATTCAACCTCTTCATCACTTGAGGAATCTTCATTATCACCATCATCACCATCATCTTCGCTTGAGCTTCCACGAGTATCCATCCTACTCAATATTTTCTCTTGTCGGCTTGAGAGAGCATGGCTTGTGGTTGGAGAAGATGGTTCTTGGGGCTTTTCTTGGGGCGCCTTCTTTGACTTGGGCATTAGTTGAAGCTCATGTGCCATGATCTTGCTCAAGATATGCGATGGCTTCAAATCTTCGAGCTTCTTCTCGTAGATGATTGCTTTCACCAAGTCATAGTCGGGCTTCCGGAGACTTTGAAGGATCTTGCGGTTGATGTTCAAGTCCGTGATGTCCTTCACACCTAAGGCATTAATCTCATTGACAAGCACATTTAGGCGTGAGTACATAGATTCGGCATTTTCATTAGCAAGTTGCTTAAAGCTATTGAATTCCTCAAGGAGACAACCGTAGCGTTCATTAGCAACTTCTTTTGAACCCTCATTTTGCTCCTTGATGGTTTTCCATAGCTCATGAGCATTTTCACAAGTAAAAACTCTATTGAAAACGCCTACATCTAGTGAGGACAAAATGATACTCTTAGCAATTACATCAAATTGCTTTTCCTTCCTAGTACCATTTTTCATACCCTCATCGGTGACTCTCCAAACATCAAGGTCCCTTGCTTGGAGATAGGCCTCCATGAGAACCTTCCACCGAGGATAGCCCGTACCATCGAAATGTGGAGCCAAACCTAAGGTATCCACCCCTTTCATCCCTCTATAGAGCAACTCACTAGGCGGTGAAGCCTAACCGTTCCAATGAACCGGTTTTCACAATTTACCAATCGAATTGGTGTATCCCTGTGAAGGAAGTGAGTCCCGGCTCTGATACCACTTGTAAGGAATCGGATGCCCGTTAGCCTAAGAGGGGGAGGGGGTGAATTAGGCAACTTAAAAACTTAACCTATGGCTTCACTAATTTTGCGCAAGGGTAAACTAGAACATACTATCTAGATGTGCAACTAAGGTTGTTCTAGTGTGAAACTCCCATCCCAAAAGAAGGTTTGCAACCTATAGCCAATCCTAGCATGATACTACTCTAGGAAAGTTGAGGCAAACAAAGATTGCAATAGAGAAAATGCGGAAACGTAAAGGGGATGAGAGGAAGCAAACTCTTGACACGCGATTTATCCCGTGGTATCGGTAGGCACTAAGCCACCCCTAGTCCACGTTGTTGAAGCACTCACACAAGAGTATTGCTTCCCGGTCACCAAGTCTCTCCCAAGAGCACCACTTGACTCGCCACAAAGGCTAGCCACTTAGGCACTTGTCAAGCTCCCTTGGTCACCTTGATGCCGCCTCCACTAAGGAGCTTCTCCACCAAGGAAGGGGGTCTCCACGTCCCCCGCACAAAGTGTCCTCGCCGCTCCACACCAAGCCGGAGGGTCGATGACGATTGCCGGTGAGCCACTTAGGCCCCAAGGCTTCCGGCGAACCTTGTACAACCGATTCACTCAAGAATCACCTCACAAGGTTGGCACAACCTTGCACTCACTCAGCTCTAAGCTAAGCCTAGCACTAAGCACACACACAAAGCATGCACTAGTCTAAGGATGAGCAAATAAGCACTTGGATGGATTGGATATGATCTTGAATGTGTCTTGAACTCCTCTGCACTTCCACACTATCCAGCAACCTCAAATGAGTGAGTGGAGGGGGTATAAATAGCCCAAGGCATCAAACTAGCCGTTGGCTAACGTCCACTGAAAAAGGTACCGTCGGATGATCCGATGGTGTGCTTTTCCAGGGCGTCGGTTCATCCGGTGCCCCTCCCACGTCACGTAGCCGTTGAGGCTCCCCGACACAAGCGGCTCCGACGCTATGCTCCGACGCTTCGTCGGATCATCCGATGCCGAAGGCCTCGCGTCCGGTCGGTGCTTGTTAGCTTCCAACGGACCGTCGGATAGACCGACGCTATGCCTTGACCAAGGCGTCGGATCATCCCGTCTTTGAAGGCTTCGTCTTGGCGCGTCTCTGTCTTGATTCAAGGCGAGCGTCGGATAGACCGACGGGGTCCTCACTCGACCGTCGGATCATCCGGTGCTACTGCCTTCCTTGCTCTTCCTCCGCAACTCGTCCGACGCATGTAGAAATTGGACCGTCGGTTCATCCGACGGTACCTAGGGTTTCACCACGTGTACCAACTCGTCCGACGATTGCACCGACGCTTGTATTTGAGGGACCGTCGGTTCATCCGAGCGGTGTCTTTGCTTTTCCATTTCTTGCTCGGTTTTGACCCTTTGTTTTGGCATTTTTGCATGAGGTTTTCTTGCATCCTTGGGACCTAGAAATGTCTACAAAGACATGCTCAAACAATATGGTTAGTCCCAATGATCATGTTGTCATGAATCACCAAAATCAAACTCCGAACAAATGGCATATGAGGCCATGTTCGCTACAACGAGCCCCCTGCCGCCGATCTAGTCTCCTTCACGGCTTCACCGTTGGAGCTTGGAGTAGCACCCATAGGCCGCTGGTCTGCACCCACCGCGACTCCCCACCACCAGTCTCCTCCCTCGCCCATAGAAGGAACCAGTGCAGCAGAACAGAGGCACGGGGGGCAGAGGAGGTGGGAGACGCCATGGCTGCGACTGGGCGGAGGAGGGGGCGCCATGGCTGCAGCTGGGAGGAGGAGGAGGGGCGCCATGGCTTGCTGCGACTTGGGCGAGCGAGCTTCTGGATCTCGGTGGTGCCGCCATTCCTGATGGAGGCGTGGAGCCCGGTGTCGTCCCGCGCGGAATCGGCCGCCACCGCTGGTGCTCGTGAGGAAGAGGGGCCGCCGGCGCTCGCACGAAGGAGGAGCCTGCCATCGGCGCTCGCACGGAGGAGTCGGCCGCTTGGCGCTTGCAAGCAGGAAGGGAGGAACGGGGAGAGAGTGTCAGCAGTGTGATAGATAAGGGGTTGATGCGTCATTTCGTGTGGTTGTTATTTTTGCATTTGAATGCTAGGAATGCTAAGATTGTGGGATGGAGGGAGTATAAGTTTGGTGATGTTACCACCAATGCATGCATGATCATCAACACATGAGCAATAGATTTTTACAACACTTGATTATATCAATTATTTAGAGATCTATAATTATAATTAAATTGTGTAGCGTTGTCCTTATTTGTGTTCATTTCATTGATTTTAATTTATTTTGCATTTCTTCTGGCTGGAGAAAGGACCAAAGTGCCCTTTATCTCTTGGGAATGCTTCAGACATCTAATGGAGAACATGAAGAAGAACTTCCATGGAGAGGTGTTTGCCAAAAACATGTGGCCTGCAGCTAGAGCATATGAACTAGGAAAGCACCAATATTTCCTAGATAAGGTTCTTGCAGCCAGCCCTCATGTTCAGAATTGGCTTGAAGATCATCACAACCTTTTGTGGGCTAGATCAAAGTTCTCACCAGATATTAAATGTGATGACATCAATAACAACCTTGCTGAGTCATGAAATGCATGGATCAAGGAGTTCAAGGACCTGCCACTGCATTATATGGTGGATGCTATTAGGGAGAAGGGTGTGGTCATGTTTGAGAAAAGGCACAGGATAGCTAGTGCTTTGCATGGAGTCATACTGCCAGCAGTTATTCATCAATTAAATGCATCCACTAAGGGGTTAGGTCACCTTAGAGTCACAAAGGGCAGACCTGACAGAGCTGAGGTAACTGAGAGTTACAAGGATGAGGAGGTGAGAAGACATGTGGTCCATTTAGTTGAAAACACCTGCTCATGTAGGCAGTGTCAAGTCACAGGTAAATCTTGTCCACATGCTTTGGGTGTACTCACTACAGAGAGGCAACCAGTGTGGGACAGCTATGTGGACATGGCATATTCTGTGCAGAGGTTCAGACAGGCATATGAATTTGGGTGGCCTAACATAATAGGAAAGAACCAGTGGCCATAAGTTAACAAAGACTTCAACCTATTCCCACCAAATGGCCAGAAAAGAGGTCTTGGAAGGCAAAGAAAGAACAGAATACCTTCTTGCTTGGAAAGATCAGGAAAGGCTACAAGGCAAACACAATATGAAAACTGTGGCCAGTTAGGTCATAGGAAGACAAGCTGGAGGTGTGAACTGACTGAAAGGATCTTGTGATGCCTAGAGGGGGGGTGAATAGGATCACTTTAAAAAATCTGCAAAATCTTAGCAGCGGATCAGAGACCGGATGACCCAGCACGACTGACCGGATGACCCGGGGTCCGGGTCACCCTAGCACTTGTGCCGGATCAACCAGCACGCAGAGGTGAAACACAATAACTTGTGAAAGAGATGAATTTGCAAATAGTAAATGAACCAAACTTAGTGTAATTGATGTGGAAACAACCTGCAACAAAAGATATTACAAGTAACAACACAACAAAGTAGATCGATTCAAATGTAATTTATAGGGTTAGGGTGAAGATGAAGAACACAAGCAAGCAATGGAGACAAGCGATTTGTTTACCGAAGTTCACCTTCACCAGGAAGGCTACGTCTCCGTTGAGGATCCCACAAAGGGAGGGCTATCACGAAGAGCCACTTACCTCTCCAATTCACAACAAAGGCAAATTGGTGCTCACTAAGAAAACTCCACTAAGGAGGGGTAATACAAACATTCCTGAGTGCTCCACACGAAGAGGGCACTCAACGGGCGACGCCTAACCGTCTAGAAGCAAGCTTCAAGAGTAATAAACACAAATCGATCAACCAAAGCCACCACAAGTGCTTCTTGAGAGGAGGAATTGAAGAGCTCCCACAAAGGGGCTAAATCCTACACCTCAAATGCTCTCACACTCAAACCCCAGAAGGAATCTTTGATTGGAGTGCTTGGGAATGAGTTTGGAGAGAGGAAATGAAGATTTGGGGGTGGAGCAATGGAGAATGAGGCGGAACCCTAAAGAGGAAGAAGAAGGGGTATTTATAACCCCCTCCCGAGCTAGCCGTTGGGGGCTCCCTGCGGCCTGGACGGGTCACTCGGCACGGGTGGTCGAGTCACCCGCTTCCTTACAGAACCGACCCGGGTCGCCCTGACACTCGTGCTGGTTGACCCGGTAGGGCTGCAGGGGGTGGGTTAGCAAAGGTTAAGACTAGAAAGAATTTTTCTAAAGGTTTTTCTAGGCTTTTCACTCTTAGAAAAGATGAGAGAGGATCAAAAGAAGCACTTTTAGCAAACTTTGACTAACCGACCGCATCCCTATTTATAGTACGGTGTTTCCTAAACTCAAATTCATACCAAAAATTAAAATTAAATCGCCAATTGAGCTTCAACACCATACGTAAGAAAATGAGGGCCTTCCTTTGAGAATTCACTTCTATTTTACTTTAAAGCTTGCACACATCTCATTGAAAGCGTTAATCCTCCAAAATTGCATTGTCATTATCACCAAAACAATTAGGAGCCTAGATGCACTTTCAATCTCCCCCTTTTTGGTGATTGATGACAACACAATTTGGTTAATAGAAAGAGATGTGTGTATCCAACAATTTAGTGAGGAACTCCCCCTAGATGTGTGCATTGTCAAATAAAAGAGGCCTCAAATGCCTTTGCACACAAATTTGCAAGAGCTCCACCTAAATCTTTGCATAAACACATTGTGCACAAGTGTGATAAGAAATATCTCGTGATGCATATGACAACATATATCACAACAATAAAGTGAGAAGTAACAAATCATCAACCAACACATGCATCACACATAACCATTAAGATCCTTACATCACACTAGCATAGATAAAAGTACCACAATTAAGTCTTACAAATAAAAGTTTGCACTTGGCACACCATCATCCATCACACCACACATAGTTCATTACATGTCCACTTGTTCTATTACATGAATAGTGATAAGATAGATAAAGATAGAGGTAGGGGCTTCCATCCACCAAATTCACTCCCCCTTTGGCAACAAGCACCAAAAAGGGAAGCTACTCCTCGTCATCCTCGTCATACTCCTCCTCACCTTCATAGTCTTCCTCTTCATCATCAACGGGGACCCAAGAGCCAAGGTCCTCCCAAGGATTTGGAACGGGAGAAGGAGGATCAAAGGTTCTCATCTCATGGACCGGAGAGTGTGGAAGATTAAGGCTAGCGGCCATTTCCTTTGATTGTTCTCATGCCTATGAAGCTCTTGAGCCAACCATCGGCGATTGGCCTCACGCTCCCTAGCATCTTTGCGAAGCATGTTGAAGCAAGCAAACAAGCCTTTTGCAAGAGAGTTGAATTTTCCTCTCTTACCCCTAGGAGCCCCATGAGAATGAGAGGCACCCTCATCAGTTGGTCCATCAATAGCATAAAAAATACCCGGATACCTTCCTCGAGCATCAATACCGGTTGTGTTCTTGCCAAGACGAAAAGATTGGGCAAGTATGCCTTTACTAGTCTTGTATGACTCATGAACAACATCCGTCTTGAGATCAAGTTGAGTAGCATGCTTAACCATCATGAAAATGTACAATGCATAATGACATCCACTAGATGAGGTGTGTGAACAAATGATGATCTCATGCCAAAGAAAGTGACAAGCATTGAACTTAGGTTGACCGAGAGCCATTTGATAAAGGAGGTTTCTAGCTCTATGAGATATGTTACGGAATCACCACCCCTAGGACAAAGAGTGTACCGAAACAAAAGGTTGAGCATCTTGTAATACGGGGTGAGTCCACTAGTATGACCATAGTTGATGTTTCCATAGGCACGATCATACATAAACCTCATTTTAGTCACCTCTAGTTCATCGTCACAATGAAGTCGCACAAGATCACTACTAAATTGATTGGTTGTGGTAGCACCTCTAAGTTTGAAAAGATGACCAAATTCATAAACTGAGATTTTGAAGCGCTTACCACCAAGAGTGAAGTGCATCTCATTCTCATCTCGATCAACATAAAGTGTGGCATAGAACGGTGCCACCACCTCCTGAGAATAGTCACACCAAAGTCCCATGAGATATGCAATCCCCATGAACTGGCACCGAGTTTGAACAGCCTGCATAACCTCCTCAATAGGAGCAGGAAGATCAAGCAAGTACGACCAATCCACCCACTTCATCTCAGTCGTGACACGTCCCTTGGGTAGAATGGTCGACTCATACCAATCCTCTTGATGAGCAAGCCAAAACCTATCATCACTGCAGAACGACCTCTGAAGTCGCCTTGGATCCTCTGGCCAAAAACGAAGAGACCTCATGTCGGTCCCCGCCTTCATGAAATTCACCTTAGGTGGGTCACGCCGTGTGCGCTCAGGATAGTAAACGGGCACAGCCATCTGCTCATAGATAGATAGATCAATGTTGTCATCATAGCGGTCTTCAACCTCTGCAGCGGTGCTTGCCCACTTGGTCCTAGCACCAACGGTGGTGGTCCTCCTCTTGAGAATGGGGTTGCCGTCATGACCACGTCTGCGGCCCTGAGCACTGGAGGGAGGATCTTGAGGTTTGGACCTCTTCTCATGCACATTAATACCAAATTCCTCGCCGGAAGAACGATCCTCAAATTCATCAACCTCTTCCTCACTTGATTCCGAGCATATCTCCTTGCCACGGGGGCTAACCTTCTCACGAGCCATCTGAAAATTGATAAGATATGCAAGGAATAAGAATTGATGATTGAAACTACACAAAACTAGGGTTATTGGGTCACCCCAGCCCTAGCCGGGTCGACCGGCATGGGTGGCCGGGTCAACCGGCTAGGCGGGATGAACCCTAGAACAGGGAATCACGGGACCGAACAAAGTAGCCAACAGATTAAAGCAAGATCATGAGGGATTGTACTAGGCTCTAAATGGAGGCTTTTGACCGAAGGGAATCAACTAAGACCGCCTAGGCGCGCAATGGGGGACAGCGGCGGCGGGATGAGTGGAAGAAAAGAAGTTAGGGTTTGTTTGACCGCCGGCCTGGGCCTTTTATAGCCCCCGCGCGGTACCCGGGCGAACCGGCACGGGTGGCCGGGCGACCCAGTGGCCTCCGGAGACGCCCGGGCGACCGGCACGGGTGGTGACCGGGCGACCCGGCGGCCTCCAGAGCCACTCCGGGTGAACCAGCCACCGGTGTCGGTTGACCTGCCAAGCTCAGAGCCAGCCCAAAGAAATATATTTTGATAAAAAGATTTTTGATAAAATATATATAGAAGAATAGATCTGATAGAGGTGATTCAAGATTTGAGAGAGAGATAGACCTTTCTTGATATAGCGTAGAGGAAGAGATTTTGAGTTGAGATCCTTCAAGATTTGAGTTAAAGGAAATAGAACTTATCTAGTGGACACATAATAAACTCTTGGCAATAAGTGACTAGCCACAATCAAACATTCATGACAATAGTCACTCGAGCCAAGTATTTGATCAAAAGATCAATTCAAAGTTTTGAAACACTCGCACAAATAAATAAAAATAAACCGTTTTCAACCTATCTAGGCAACAATCAAGTATGTGCAATAGGTCAAGCCAAGTTACTAGAATCCAAGATGTTTAGCTCACTCCTCAAAGCACAAAACCTTTGTTCGTCTAGAGGCTTAGTCAAAATATCGGCAAGTTGCCTCTCGGTGCTCACATGACGTAGAGCAATATCTCCCTTAGCCTCATGATCCCTTAAGAAGTGATGTCTAATGTCTATGTTCTTCGTTCTAGAGTGTTGAACCGGATTGTTTGCTTGTTTGATGGCACTCTCATTGTCACACAAGAGTGGAATCTTACTAAACTCACAACCGTAATCACTCAACGTTTGCTTCATCCATAAGAGTTGTGCACAACAAGCACCGGCCGCCACATATTCGGCTTCGGCCGTGGATAAAGCAACCAAATTTTGCTTCTTTGAGCTCCATGATACCAAAGACCTTCCAAGAAATTGGCAAGTCCCGGTAGTGCTCTTCCGATCTACTTTGCAACCGGCATAGTCCGAATCGAAGTAGCCAAGTAAATCAAAAGTGGAGCCCTTGGATACCACAAGCCTAGGTTAGGAGTGTGAACCAAATATCTAAAGATTCTCTTAATGGCCATTAGATGACACTCCTTAGGATTGGCTTGAAATCTTGCACACATGCACACACTAAGCATTATATCGGGCCTAGATGCACAAATATAAAGGAGGGAGCCAATCATGGAACGAAATACCTTTTGGTCGACCGACTTCCCTTCTTCATTGAGGTCAAGATGTCCGTTTAATGCCATGGGAGTCTTGATGGGCTTGCAATAGGCCATGTCAAACCTCTTGAGAATATCCTTTACATACTTGGTTTGACATAAGAAAGTCCCTTCCTTCATTTGCTTGATTTGAAAACCAAGAAAGAACTTCAATTCACCCATCATAGACATCTCGAATCTCTTGGTCATGATCCTACTAAATTCTTCACAAAATTTGTCGTTAGTAGACCCAAAGATAATATCATCAACATAAATTTGACAAATGAATATATCTTTTCCATTTCATTGTATGAAGAGAGTAGAATCGGCTTTGCCTATCTCAAAATCGTTCTTGAGAAGAAAATCCGTAAGGCATTCATACCATGCTCTAGGAGCTTGCTTAAGCCCGTAGAGCGCCTTATGGAGTTTGTACACATGGTTTGGAAATTTTGAATCTTCGAAGCCCGGTGGTTGCTCAACATCAACTTCTTCTTGGAGAGGTCCATTCAAGAATGCACTCTTCACATCCATTTGATGAAGCTTGAAATCATGATGGGTAGCATAGGCCAAAAGAATACGAATTGACTCAAGCCTTGCAACCGGAGCATAAGTCTCCCCAAAGTCCAAGCCTTCAACTTGAGTATAACCCTTGCCAACGAGTTGTGCCTTGTTCTTTGTGATAACACCAAATTCATCTTGCTTGTTCCTAAAAACCCATTTGGTGCCGATCACATTTTGCTTGGGTCTTGGTACCAACTCCCAAACCTCATTTCTCTTGAAGTTGTTCAACTCTTCCTCCATTGCAATACTCCAATCCGGATCCTCAAGAGCTTGTTCCACACTAAGAGGTTCCAAAGAGGAAACAAACGAGTAAAATGCACAAAAATTTGACAATCTTGAGCGAGTTGTTACCACTCTTTGAATGCTCCCAAGTATGTTGTCAACGGGATGATCCTGTTGAACCATTTAATCTACTCTTGGGTGTGGTGCTTGAGATTGACATTGTATAGGTCCATCATCATCATCTTCAACTTGTGGAGATTCTCCTTGAGCTTCACCACCTTGTTCTCCCCCTTGATCAAAGCCCCGTCCATGATCGTCACCATGAACTTGACTTTCATCTTGATGAACTTGAGAACTTGGTGGTTCCACTCTTGTTGATGATGATGGATCTTGAGTGCTTGTGTCAACCGGAGTTTGTACTTGAACCTCACGTGGCATCACTTCACCGGTCCCCATTCTAAAGATGGATACGCTTGGGGGCTCTTCATCATCTACAAGGTTTTCACTAACTTGCTCTCGTTGAGAGCCATTGGATTCATCAAATTTCACGTCTACCGTGGTCTCAACACAACCGGTGGTTTTGTTGAAAACACGATAGGCATGCTCGTTAGTTCCATAACCAAGAAGAAAACCTTCATCAACCTTGTATGCAAACTTTGAGGCTTTGGGTTTCTTATTAAGTAGACCCTAAAGTAATGCACACTAGGCTTCTTACTGGTGATGATTTCGTATGGAGTCTTGTTCAAGTACTTGTGAAGGTAGAGGCGATTGGCAGCATGGCATGCGGTGTTGATGGCTTCTGTCCAAAATGAGTCCGGAGTCTTGTATTCATCAAGCATTGTCCTTGCCACTTCAATCAATGTACGGTTCTTCCTCTCAACTATGCCATTTTGTTGAGGAGTGTATGGAGCGGAGAGTTCATGCTTGATGCCTTCTTCACTTCAACTTGAGTGTTCCTAAACTCTAACCCATTGTCACTTCTTATGTTCTTGACCTTGAGCTCGAACTCATTTTGAACTCTTCTAATGAACTTCTTCACAATTCCCTTTGCTTCACTTTTATCTTTTAAAAAGAATACCCAAGTGAAACGGGAAAAATCATCAACAATTACTAAACCATATTTGTTACCACTAATGCTTATGTAGGCGATTGGCCCAAATAAATCCATGTGTAGTAGTTTCAATGGTCTTGATGAGGATAGGATGTTCTTGGCGGGATGATGAGCTCCAACTTGCTTCACGGCTTGACACGCTCTACATAACCTATCTTTCTCAAAAACAACATTTGTTAGTCCTAGGATGTGCTCGTCTTTTTAAAGTTTGGCCAAGTTCCTCATGCCAACATGGGCTAGTCGGCGATGCCATAGCCAACCCAAGTCGGATTTTGCCACTAAGCAAGCCTTAGGTTCCACCTTCACTTTTGTGAAATCCACATAGTAAAGCTTTCCCCGTAAATGACCCACAAAGACAATAGAGGAATCCTCCCTTCTAGAGACGGTCACACCCTCATGAGTAAAGAGACAATTATAGCCTTTCTCACAAAGTTGTGAAACCGACAACAAGTTGTATCTCAACCCTTGCACATGATAAACATCTTCAATTGAATTTGTTGTTGAGATAACAATTTTACCTAGACCAACAACATCTCCTTGACCATTATCTCCATAGATGATAGTTTCCGTAGGGTTGTCATAATGGTCAAGGGATGCAAATAAGCCTTCATCTCCGGTCATATGATTAGTAGCACCACTATCAATCAACCATGCACTTCCACCGGAGGCGTAGGCCTTGCCCCCCTTGCCATGAGGCAAAAGTGAGGGTGACCCTCATCGTCGGAGAGGTTGTTGAAGAGGCGTGGTGAAGATGACCCTTGTGCCATGGCGACGGTTGCCATGCCTTGTTTCTTTGGTTCCTCATCTTCATCACTTGAGTCCCATTGTTGACCCACATGTGCACGCCCTTGGTACTTGTTCTTGTATTCCTTGCTCTTCTCCTTGTATTTCTTCTCTTCCTCATTCCTGTTCTTGTTCTTGGGACACTCGGCAATAAAGTGTCCATACTCTCCACACTCATAGCATTTTCTTTGTGACTTCTTCTTTCTTTCATCGCTGCCTTTTCTTTATGCTCTTGACTTCGAGAATTTCTTGTATTTTCTTATGGCAAAGGTGGTTTCTTCATCTGTGCTCCCTTCATCGCTAGTGTCTTCCTTTTTGCTCTTGGGGGGCTTGGGCTTTTCTTCAACCACTTCACTAGAGCTAGCTTTGAGGGCTAGACTCTTGCCCATCTTCAAGGTTAGAGACTTCTCCACATCTTGAACAACAAGTTCTTGATGCAATATTTCTCCAAGAAGTTGAGTGGGAGTCATTGTTGGGTATCTTGGATCTCTTCTTATCATTTGCGTCAAGTTCTTGTCCTTAGGGGCAAAAGCTCTTAGCAACTTCTTTGTGACCTTTGAATTATCCCAATCATTACTTCCAAGAGCTCTAATGTCCGAGACAAGTACCATGAGCATATCATACATCTCTTGTACGGTCTCTCCATCCTTCATGAAGAATAGCTCAAGCTCTCTGTTGATTAGGTCCGTCTTCCCTTGTCTCACATGTTCAGTTCCCTCATATGCTTCCTTGAGTGTGTCCCAAATCACCTTAGCGATTTGGATGTTCCACACCTTGTTGAATTCTTGTGCACACAAGGATCCCGTGATGACTCTTGTAGCTTGAACATTGCGGTGGAGGTCTTGCTCATGCTCAATCGTGAGGGCTTCTCCTTCGGTGGGAATTGTCACACCTACAACCACAATCTTCCAAAGAGAAGGGTGAAGCCCGTAAAGGTGCATTTGCATATCATAAGCCCATTTGGGATAGTCCTTCCCATCAAAATGAGGAGGCTTTCCCAAATGCACGGAATAGAATTTATCGTTAGAATTGTTGCCCGGAATTTGCGCGTGGTTGTGGGGCACTTCGTAGAAGCCGGAGTGAGTGTACTTGGTTTGCTCCTTCTTGATCATCTTCTTGAGGAGCTTCTTGGCCATCTTATTGGCCTTCTTCTTCTTCTTAGCCTTTCTTCTATTCTTTGCCGCCTTCTTTGCCGCATTGTCATCATCCTTGACATCTTCATCGCTTGAGTCGGAGTCCGAGTCGGAGTTGGAATCCGATGATGAGTCATCGGAGCTATCGACGTTGGATGGTGTTCGGCTTGGGGCCTTGTCGGTGAGGTCACCAACTTGAGCTGCCTTGAGCTCTATCTATTGAGCTTCTTTTGCGGCTATTTTTTCGGCGGTCGGGTTGCTTCCAATCCCCGACATCTTGATCCCTTAGCGGTTAAGCCTAAACAAGGGATTAGGCTCTGATACCATTGAAAGGATCTTGTGATGCCTAGAGGGGGTGAATAGGATCACTTTAAAAAATCTGCAAAATCTTAGCAGCGGATCAGGGACCGGATGACCCGACACGACTGACCGGATGACCCGAGGTCCGGGTCACCCTGGCACTTGTGCCGGATCAACCAGCACGCAGAGGTGAAACACAATAACTTGTGAAAGAGATGAATTTGCAAATAGTAAATGAACCAAACTTAGTGTAATTGATGTGGAAACAACCTGCAACAAAAGATATTACAAGTAACAACACAACAAAGTAGATCGATTCAAATGTAATTTCTAGGGTTAGTGTGAAGATGAAGAACACAAGCAAGCAATGAAGACAAGCGATTTGTTTACCGAAGTTCACCTTCACCACGAAGGCTACGTCTCCGTTGAGGATCCCACAAAGGGAGGGCTATCACGAAGAGCCACTTACCTCTCCAATTAACCACAAGGGCAAATTGGTGCTCACTAAGAAAACTCCACTAAGGAGGGGTAATACAAATGTTCCCGGGTGCTCCACACGGAGAGGGCACTCAATGGGCGACGCCTAATCGTCTAGAAGCAAGCTTCAAGAGTAATAAACATGAATCGATCAACCAAAGCCACCACAAGTGCTTCTTGAGAGGAGGAATTGAAGAGCTCTCACAAAGGGGCTAAATCTTACACCTCAAATGCTCTCACACTCAAACCCTAGGAGGAATCCTTGATTGGAGTGCTTGGGAATGAGTTTGGAGAGAGGAAATGAAACTTTGGGGGTGGAGAAATGGAGAGTGAGGCGGAACCCTAAAAAGGAAGAAGAAGGGGCATTTATAACCCCCTCCCCTGATCTAGCCGTTGGGGGCTCCCTACGGCCTGGTCGGGTCACTCGGCACGGGTGGCCGGGTCACCCGCCTCCTTACAGAACCGACCCGGGTCGCCCGACCACTCGTGCCGTTTGATCCGGTAGGGCTGCTGGGGGTGGGTTAGCAAAGGTTAAGACTAGAAAGAATTTTTCTAAAGGTTTTTCTAGGCTTTTCACTCTTATAAAAGATGAGAGAGGATCAAAAGAAGCACTTTTAGCAAACTTTGACTAACCGACAGCATCCCTCTTTATAGTACGGTGTTTCCTAAACTCAAATTCAAACCGAAAATTAAAATTAAATCGCCAATTGAGCTTCAACACCATACGTAAGAAAATGAGGGCCTTCCTTTGAGAATTCACTTTTATTTTACTTTAAAGCCTGCACACATCTCGTTGAAAGCGTTAATCCTCCCAAATTGCATTGTCATTATCACCAAACCAATTAGGAGCCTAGATGCACTTTCACTGACAGAGACTAAGAAAAGGTATGTTTCCTTCCAAACTCTTTTTTTCTAACATTCATCACCACTTGTTGTTAACTGTTAACAATTGTAGGAAGAGAGGCAAGAAGGCAAAGGCAAAGGCTGGGAGAAAGAAGCAAAAGACAACTAAGACAATGGAGGTAAAAACACCAAGGAAAAGAGCAGCAGCAGCAAGGGAGGCAGCAGCGGCAAGTGCAGCATCAGCAAGGGAAGCAGTAGCTATTGCAGCTTCAGCAAGTGCAGCATCAGCAAGTGAACCTCCAACAAAGAGGTATGATCTCCTCTTTTCTGTCTTTTTTTGTGAATAACTATCTAAATCATCATAATGATTCTGTAGGAGGCTTGCTCTAGATGGACTTTTGGACTTGGAGGACAACACTACTTTGGAGGCAACACCATTAGAGACAGTCCCCCCTGTTCCAGCCAAGAAGATGACTCCAAAGAAGCTGGCAACCAAGGTCTTGAAAGCATCTGTGGCCAAAAAACTGAGTCCAAAAAAGAAAGGGGCAACAAAGAAGTGATGAGCATGCTAGAATGATATGCCGAGAACAACACTATGCTTTTGGTTGTGTTAGTTTGAATAATGTATGTCAATGTATGTCAGTTTGAACAATATATGTCAGTTTGAACTAAGCTTTTGGTGTGATTTGAACTATGTCAATTTGAACTATGCTTTTGGTGTGATTTGAACTATGTTTGTAACATTGAACAAAGTTGTGCTACTTCGATCTATGTATATGTCACCCAGAAACTTTGTTCTGTTGTGGATGCTAGAAGTGCTATGTAGCTGCTGAATGTCTATCTACTTTGGTTCAAATAAACATTGACAAAGTCTGTAAGATTGAACATCAAGATTCATTCATCACATCATATTTGTTCATTCATCAAACATCAACATTCATCAAACATCCAGATACATTTCCTACTTAAGTGCACGACCCAAAATCATGCCAATGATGGCAACAACTAACACAAACAACACACACACAAGCTTCACGATTATGTCCAGCTTTGCTTCCACATGTTTCTTGTCCTTCTTTTTTGGAACTGCTTGTTGCGCCAAAGGCTGGAGGTCTACAGATTGGTCTTCTTCTGAGTTTTCATGCTCAAGGTCATGATCAAGCACCTAAATCACTTCTGCGCCAATCAAATCATCCAGATAATCCTTTTGCCACCGATAGTAGGTGCATCTATCTGGTTCTGAAGAACAAATTGCATACAATCAACACCCAACCATGCACAAATGTAATATGACAACAACAAAATTCACTTACCCAACTGACGCCCCTAGGGCATTT
Organism: Cenchrus americanus; assembly: GCA_947561735.1. Classification (NCBI taxonomy): domain Eukaryota; kingdom Viridiplantae; phylum Streptophyta; class Magnoliopsida; order Poales; family Poaceae; genus Cenchrus; species Cenchrus americanus. The sequence continues at coordinate 170,682,209 of OX387245.1, forward strand.
GAAGTACACACGGCCATGGTTCTCGTTCTCCTTGGTCGAGCATTGCTCGAACACCCTAGCCCGCCCGCAGTAAGGGCACTGGACCAAGGGGAGGCCGATCTCTTTCCCCTTCCTTCCACGCGAAGAAGACTCTGAAAGCTGCGACATTGCGACCCGACGTTCGCCGCCATCCTCCTCGTCTTCGCCGCCGCCGCCCGTCGAGCTAGGGTTCTAGACGGTGGGGAATGGATTGGTCTGGTGGTCTGGCTGGGTTGGGCGGGTGTGAGGACCATGTGTGGTTCGAGGACCGGTGGATGGTCGCTTCCTTGTGTGATGAGTGATTGACAACGTTGTGTGGACTGATTATTGGCTAAGTATTGCAGGTGCAGGTTGCGGCTTGACTCGTGTTGGTGCAGGTGAAGAACAAGCGTGAAAGGTCGTTGCGGTGAGGCCTCCGGGTGTGGAGAAGACAAGTAGGCTTCGTTCGAGGGACCCGGTGGCCAGTGGGGTCAAGTGCGGGCCGCATGGTGGCATGAACAGCAAGATGAAGTCGTGGACGGTTTCTTGGTAGAGCCTCAAAACCAAGGTCGAGCCGGGACTACGTGGGAGCCGAGTCATGAGTGGAGATTGGCGGAGGCTACACCGAGTTCGCGGGGTTTGCAGTGGTTCACCAGAAAATCACTGGGTTACTCGGTTGAGCCACAAAATCGAGGCCGAAGACTCGACGAGGAGGTGTAGCCAACCCAGGCTGGTTCAACCGCCTAGGAGGGGCGGTCAGACCGCCTGGGCCGGTCAGATTACCCGGGCCGGTCTAACCGCCCAGGGGTGGCGGTCTGACCGCCCTGGTCGCTGGCGCCGAGATGCTTCGAAGCGGAGGACACGCGTCGGGATCGCAAGGCTTGCATCGAGGCTAAGCAGGTTGCGGTCGCCGGGCATCCATCCGATGAAGAAAATCTGAAGACTTCCAAATCCGCCCTTGAGGGGCTTGTATCCCTAGTTTTAAGTAAGGGTAGTTTAGTCTTTTTGGTGCCTCCATATATACTCTTTGAGTGGATGGATGGCAGCCAACTCTTGGAACCCTAGCTCATTTGTTTTTCCATTTTCGTTCCCCTTTTTCCCTAGTTTTTCCTAGGACCAGCTTGAGAGCTTCATGTGATATCTAGAGAGAGGGATGGATGTTTGGGTGGCAAGCTAGACCTTGTACGAACCTTCATGGTATGTATAGATGGTTCGGCGTTGTTCCTCAAGGTGGTTTTCCCGTCCTTCTTTGTGGTGATTTTCGGAGCTCTTTGTTGGCGGTGTTTTGAGAACGATTTCTTGGGGTTTTTGGTGGGTGTCACGTATGAGGATCTTGTGCCTCTTTGGCTGGTGACTTTGCCCCCAAATCTCTCTTGAATCGGACTCGATTTGGTGGTTTTTCGAGTTGGGCGAGTTCTTGACCTAGAGAGGCATTTTCCTTGATTCCTCTTGATTGTGAGCGATTCGGGTCGATTCCTTTGAGGTAGAGGTTGCCCAGGAGGTAACCCAGCTATTCCCGAAGTTTTGCTGCAATCTGTGGAGTGATTCGGGAGATCGGACGCGAGGAAGTTGGGGTTTGACCCGCGGGTTCGTTTTCTGGAAGGGGTAGTCTAACCGCCCTAGGCTTTCCAGGTTAAAGTTTTGTTTTGCCGGATTTTCCTCTGTGAGTTTGTTCGCCTTGATCAGAGGAGCGTCTGGGTGAAATTTCGGGTCGTTCTCGTGCCATTTGCTAGGTGTTCTTGGTTGGTGTTCGTTGCTGGGTACAGGAGGTTAGACCGCCCCTGGTAGCCGGTCTAACCGCCCCTAGGCCCCTGGGTGGAGTTTTGGTTTTCGCCAAGATTTTACGGTAGCTAGCATGGCCCTAACCGGAGATCTCTCGTTGGTGAAACCGTGGTGCGTTTTGGTGCTCGGAAGAGGTGTTTCGGAGGATTTCTTGGTTGCCTGGTGGAGGCGGTCTAACCGCCCTCTATACCCGGTCTAACCGCCCCCTCTGGACAGCCGTCTTTCGAGTTGTTTCCGCTGTCGTGGGTGCGTGTGTGTTGAGGTTGTTGGTAGTGTCTGTTCCTAGGACCAGTAGCACTCCAGTGGCTACGTGGTTTTGGCAAACGGGAGGTAGAAGTGCAGAGCGTGTGATTTTGGGGGTCCGACCAAGCGAGTTCATCTTGTCGGAGTTTCAATCTCCTTTGAGAAGAATTTTTATCGGCTCCCATTCACTCCCCCCGCTCTGGTTGCCTAATCGGTCCTTCAGGGTGCCTGTGGGTGTAAGTGCAATCAAGCCCTTTGAGGGTTTTGGTGATGTTGACCACACAATTAAAGAGCTAATGAGCTTTTGAGACTCTTGTGCAGCATTAAGTTATTTTACAGGTGAAAAAGAAAGAATGGAGACCCCTCAACTGAGTGAAGAAGGATACCTATGCTCTTTGGAGAAGTTTATTTATTTTATCTTTGGAATTTGAGTATAGGACAATCCGTACTATCAAGAGGGATACTAATGGTGAGTTAGGGTGGTTTCAAGTGCTCATAGTCTATCTTCGTTAAATCCTAATCCTCACCCAAAGGGAAGAGACCTGCTGTTGTTTTGCTTCTGCTGTTTGTTGTTCGGAGGTTCCGAGTTTTTTCTCAGAGGTTCCGACCGTACGGGCTACAGTCAGCAGAGATTTCAAAGGTCGGAAGTTCCGAGATTTTTCTCGGAGGTTCCGAACTCTGGAATATAGTCGTTACTGTTCTGGATCTGGGGGTATTTATACCCCTTGGTCCCCCAACGACTATTCTCTTCTTCCCTCTGAACAGAACGCTGTTCTAACTCATTTCTCTCACCTAGCATTCACTCCTAACCTACTCTCTTCCAAATCCTTGCCTAGCATTGATTGAGAGTGGATTCTTGAAGTGAGTTAGTGAGCAAATCTCGTTCTTCCTTGAACTTGAGCACTTGGAAGAACCCTAGCAAGCTTGGTGGATCTATTACTCTTGGAGCCCTGAACCACGGGATAAATCTTTGTCTCGTGCGTGCTCTAGTTTACTTACTTGTTCATGCTTGTTCTTAACTAGATCTATTAGGGTTTGCTCCCGATCTATGTTGTGGTACCTTCCTAGCTTGTTCTTTGCTTAGAAATCCTCTTGCTAGGTTCTAAGTACCTCCTAGAATTTGGTAGATCTGTTTTTCTTCAAGTTATTTGCTGCTCAAGTCATTTATGCTCTGTTCTAACAGTTCCCGGAAGTTCTGAGTTTATTCTCGGAGGCTGCCTCGTTCGGAGGTTCCGAGAATAATCTCGGAGGTTCGGAGTACGACGATGTTTTCGCAGAAAAAGTTTAAATTCTGTGTGCAGGCCTATTCACCCCCCCCCCCTCTAAGCCATATTGCCTCGATCCTTTCAATTGGTATCAGAGCGGGTTATCCTTGCGAACACCTAACCGTGTGAGGATATGGCAAGTGGAGATGACAAGCTAGAGGAGGAGGAGTTTGAGGACTTGCCAAGTGATGTTGAAGGTGATGCCTCGGAGGTAGGAAACACCTCAGCCCAAGAGAAATTTGACAAGCTCAAGAAGGCTGTCAAAGAAAGCTCCAAGGACAACGGCAAGGAGAGCAAGAAAGAGGACAAGATGAAAGAGAAAGAAGAGGAAAAGAAGAAAGAGGACAGCAAGCAAGAAAAGAAGAAGAAAGGGAAGAAAGAAGAAAAAAGAGAAGAAAGAGAACACCTTCACCATCTCCATCACCATCCTCATCATCCTCATCATCATCTTCATCTAGTGAGAATGGAGATGGGGATGACGAGTACTACGGCACAAGAATTCCCAAGAGAACACTCAAGCCCAAGCCAAAGCCCAAGGCTAAGTCCAAGAATGACTATAGAAGTGTATCCTTATACTATGATTCTTTGGAAACAAAATCTAAGGATGATATCACCATACCCGTTGGCAAATTACCCCAATTTGATGAGACTAACTTTGCCAAATGGAAGCACATGATGAAAGCGTATCTAACCGGTTTGAGTTTGGAGTTGTGGAACATTGTTTGTGTAGGTTTTGATGATCCCGAAGACTTTGGAAACCTCACTCCACGTGATCGTCGCAACATCAAAAGAAATTCTCAAGCTACAAGCATACTTCTTAGTGCTTTGAGTGCCCAAGAGTACAACCGGGTTAATGGGCTAGAGATTGCCAAAGAAATTTGGGACACCCTCCTCATTGCTCATGAGGGTGTTGACAAAGTGAAGAAGTCCAAGATCAACATTTTGATGGCCGAGCTTAATAGGTTCACTATATTTGATGGAGAAGGGCCACAAGAGATGTTTGATAGATTAATGGTCATAGTTGGAAAGATACGTAGTTTAGGTGGTGATGAGTTGGATGATCACTATGTTGTGAAGGTGATGTTGGAGGCCTTTGCTCCAAGGAATCCCACTCTAGTCACATTGATTAGAAAGAAGAAGAGATTTGAAGAGTTCTCCCCAAATGATGTTCTTGGGAGAATTCTCACTCATGAGCTAATGGACAAGGAAATTCAACATAGAAAGAAAATTGGTGAGCTAGAAGGTAAGTTGAACAACTTGAAGGTCAAAGAGGTTGCTCTCCATTCCAACAAGACAAGCAAGCCTACTTCTTCATCCAAGCACTCTACTCCATCCAAGCCCATCAAGTCAAAATCCAAGAAAGTGGAAGTAGAGAGCTCCACAAGTGACTCAAGTGAAGATGAAGATGAAGGAACTCATGTTGAAATTGGGGATATGGCCTTGTTCATGAAGACATACAAGAGAGGATTAAAGAAGCAAGGGTACAAGTTTGCCAAAAGAAAGTTTCCCAACAACAAGAAGAGAACTTGCTACAATTGTGGAAGCACCGAGCACTTTATTGCGGATTGTCCTAATGAGAAAAGAGAAAATAGGAATGACAAGGGTAAGGGAAACTACAAGAAAGACCAAAAGTCACATTACAAGAGAAGAAACTATGGTGGAGAGGCTCATATTTGTCATGAATGGAATTCCGGAGATGAAAGCTCTAGTGAAGAGGAAGGAAAGAAAACTGCAATTGTGGCTATCAAGAAGCTTCCCTATACCTCAAGGTTGTTCAACAACTTAACCGATGATGAAGAGAGCACATCCATTCATTGTCTCATGGCCAAGGGCAAGAAGGTAAAAACTAACTCAAAACCCTCTCCTCAACCTAGTGATGAGTCAGAAATGGACTCTAGTGATGATTCTAGTGATGAGGAAGCAAATCAACTTGTTCGTAAAATGGATGAGCAATTTAGAGATTTTATGGCTAGGCTAATAGTTGAACTAGAGAAAAGCCAATACACTATTATCTCCGATAGAAGTGAGATTGAGGCTTTGCGTGTGGAAGTCAACCAAGCGGAGAGTGTCATAGCTACTCTCAAGGAAGACCTTGCTGCCTCTCAAGCTCAATGTAATTCTCTCAAGTTGAGGAATGAAAAGCTTGAGGAGCAATATAGTCTCCTTTGGAGTAGCGCCTCACATCCTTCGAAGGTAAAAGGCGACTCTAGTGCTTCTACTAGCAAGGGTTGTGATAGATGTTATCATATTGATATGCTACTAATCTTGCTAACATGGAGGCCATGAAGAAAGAGATTGCTAGGTTGAACTCAATCATAGCTAGAGGATGCATGGGTGAAGAAAACAAAAGGGCAAGATTCACTAAGAAGAAAGTGTTAGAGAAAAGCAAGAATCCAGGCTTTGGATATGTTGAAGGTGGCAAGACCAATAAAAGAAAAATCATCAAGGAAAAAGAATGCCTTGAATTCAAGAGCACTGGGTTCCTATTTACCCAGACCCCGGAGGTTCCGACCTCCAAGCCCGGAGGTTCCGGAGTCTGGAAGCCTTGAGCCACTCAGACAGCCAAACTCGAAGGTTCCGAGAAAATTCTCGGAAGTTCCGGGGTCTGCAAAGACAAGAGAAAGAAGAAGAGCAAGGCTCAACACCAGCATGTTTCTAAGGCATCTAACACTTGTATGCAGGCTCAAAATCATCCAATAATGCCTAGAAGAAACTTGAACCCCAACAAGACCAAGGCCCATGCATCTAGAGACATACCCCCTAGCTATGTGTTGAGACGCAACAATGTTGGTAAAGTTGTTGCCACGTATGTTGTAAATGAGTCCAACATATATGTGAATAGATCACTATGGGTTCCAAAGGTTTTGGTTGCTAATGTGGAAGGCCCCAAGTCAAATTGGGGACCTAAAAGAAGGAACTAAATTGTTTTGTAGGCATACTCCTCCGGTGGATCAAGTTGGGTGCTTGATAGCGGATGTACACATCATATGACCGGAGAAAAGAGTATGTTCTCATCCTATCTCCATTTGGAAGGACCAAAGGAAACTATTGCATATGGAGGGGACACAAAAGGAGAAGTCATCAGCGTAGGTGATATTCCTATTTCTCAAAACTATTCAATGACAAATGTTCTTCATGTTGATCCGTTGGGTAACAATCTATTATCGGTTTCACAACTTAGTGAGATCGGTTTTGATTGCCACATCTCGGATAAGGGTGTGTCCATCATAAGAAGGGAGGATTCCTCTATTGTCCTTACAGGTCACTTGAGGGGGAGGCTTTACCTAGTTGATCTCAACAAAAGTAAAGTTTCTCCCAAGACTTGTCTAGTGGCAAAATCTAGCATGGGTTGTCTATGGCATCGCCGACTAGCCCATGTTGGCATGAGGAACTTGGCCAAACTTTTGAAAGATGAACACATCATTGGACTAACAAATGTACATTTTGAGAAAGATAGGATTTGCAAAGCATGCCAAGCCGGAAAGCAAGTAGAAGCACCTCACCCACCAAATAACATCCTCACTACTTCAAGCCCGTTGGAGCTCATTCACATGGATCTATTTGGACCGGTGGCCTACATAAGCATTGGCGGTAACAAATATGGCTTGGTTATTGTTGATGATTATTCCCGCTTCACGTGGGTGTTCTTTATGTTTGACAAGAGTGAAGTACAAGGAAAGGTGAAGACCTTCATTAGAAGAGCACAAAGGGAGTTCGGGCTACCAATCAAGAAAGTGAGAAGTGACAATGGCTCGGAGTTCCGAAACACCTATGTTGAAGAGTTTCTTGATGAAGAGGGCATCAAGCATGAATTTTCAGCACCTTATACCCCTCAACAAAATGGGTGGTTGAGAGGAAGAATAGAACTCTTATTGAGATGACAAGAACCATGTTGGATGAGTACAAGGCTCAAGACATCTTTTGGGCCGAAGCTATTAACATGACTTGCCATGCCATCAACCGCCTCTATCTTCACAAGTTTCAGAAGAAGATCTCCTATGAGCTTATCACCAGTAAAAAGCCCAAGGTGTCTTACTTTAGAGTGTTTGGGTGCAAATGTTTCATTCTAAACAAGAGGCCCCGAACTTCTAAGTTTGCACCAAAGGTTGACGAGGGATTTCTTCTTGGTTATGGTCCAAATGAGCATGCTTATCAAGTTTTCAATCTAACCACCGGGAGGATTGAAGTCACGGTAGATTTGACCTTTGACTAATCTAATGGCTCTCAAGTGGAGCAAGTTGATTTGAATGTTGTAGGTAATGAGAAGCCATCTTGTGAAGCAATCAAGCAAATGTCCATAGGTGATGTTAGACCAGTTGAGGCACAAGAGGAAGATGAGAACCAAGCACAAGCTTCAACACCACTCGAAGGGCCAGAAGTCACTGGTTCAGGAGCTGTACAGACTCCGGAGGTTCCGATAAATTCCTCGGAGGTTTCGGGAACTGGCACTGAAACTCAACCTCCGAGAAATTCTCTGGAGGTTCCGGGGTCTGGAAGTCCAACACCACAAGACACCCTGAACCAGCAAATTGATCAGCAAGGGGATGTTCAAGCAAGCACATCTGAGTCCCAAGCTGATGAAGATGATGAAGACCAACCTCTACACCAACCTCTTGGACCATCACATCCTCGTGTACATCAAGTCATACAACGGGATCATCCCGTTGACAATATCCTTGGGAGCATAAGGAGAGGGGTAACAACACGATCTCGTCTTAAGAATTTTTGCGCATTTTACTCGTTTGTTTCCTCGCTTGAACCAACCAAGGTAGAGCAAGCTCTAGAGGATCCAGATTGGGTGGTGGCTATGCAAGAGGAGTTGAACAACTTTGAAAGAAATCAAGTGTGGGAGTTGGTGGAGAGACCAAACACCAACATCATTGGCACTAAATGGGTCTTTCGAAACAAGCAAGATGAGTTTGGTATTGTGACTAGGAACAAAGCAAGATTGGTTGCTCAAGGGTACACTCAAGTTGAAGGACTAGACTTTGGAGAAACATATGCACCGGTAGCAAGACTTGAAGCAATTCGATTTCTACTAGCTTTCGCTGCCCATCATGACTTCAAGCTCTATCAAATGGATGTCAAGAGTGCATTTCTCAATGGACCACTCTCCAAAAAAGTATATGTTAAGCAACCACCGGGTTTTGAAGATCCCAAGCGTCCTAATCATGTCTACAAACTCCATAAGGCGCTCTATGGGCTAAAGCAAGCACCAAGAGCATGGTATGAATGCCTTAAGGATTTCTTGCTCAAGCAAGGCTTTGAGATAGGCAAAGCCGATGCTACTCTCTTCACTAGAAAAGTTGATGGTCATATCTTTGTGTGCCAAATATATGTCGATGACATAATATTTGGTAGTACTAATGAAACTTTTTGTGAATAATTTAGTAGGGTGATGACAAAGAGGTTTGAAATGTCCATGATGGGTGAGCTCAAGTTCTTTCTAGGATTTCAAATCAAACAAGCAAAAGAAGGGACGTTCATATGTCAAACCAAGTATACAAGGGACATGCTAAAGAAGTTTGATATGGACAAGGCAAATCCTATCAAGACTCCAATGCCTACTAATGGACACATGGACCTCAATGAAGAAGGGAAATCCGTGGACCAAAAGGTATATCGCTCCATGATCGGCTCTCTTCTTTACTTATGTGCATCTAGGCTGGATATTATGCTTAGTGTGTGCATGTGTGCTAGATTTCAAGCTAACCCGAAAGAGTGCCATCTCATGGCCGTAAAGAGAATCTTGAGATATCTAGTACATACCCCTAACCTTGGCTTGTGGTATCCTAAGGGCTCCACTTTCGATCTACTTGGCTATTCGGATTCCGATTATGCCGGTTGCAAGGTAGATAGAAAGGGTACATTGGGGACGTGTCAATTCCTTGGTAGGTCCCTAGTGTCTTGGAGTTCTAAAAAGCAAAACTCAGTAGCCCTTTCCACCGCCAAGGCCGAGTATGTTGCAGCCGACGCATGTTGTGCTCAACTACTTTGGATGAAGCAAACCTTAAAGGATTACGGATGTCACTTTTCCCATATCCCACTTCTGTGTGACAATGAAAGTGCCATAAAGCTTGCAAACAACCCCGTAAGCCATTCTCGCACAAAACATATATACATCCGTCATCACTTCTTGAGAGACCACGAAGCCAAAGGAGATATCGTTTTAAGTCATGTGAGCAACGACAAACAACTAGCCGATATCTTCACTAAACCTCTCGATGAGTCAAGGTTTTGTAGTTTAAGGAATGAACTAAATATTCTTGATTCTCGTTGCGTGGTTTGATCTCTAGCATGCCATATTTGTTTGCTTCAATCTGTTGGTACTCTCTGAAAATCTGTTTGAAAAAGAGTTTGTGAAAACATTATCTTAAAAGGCTTTTCAAAATCTACTTTCATATCCCTAACTTGTCTTAAGTGGCTATAGTTGTGTGTGAGATTGTTTGTTTTCTAGCCACTTAAGTCAAGGGTACCATGACCTAAAAATCTCAGTTGATAGAAAGTTCAAAATCTCAAAAGGAGTGAAAGTTAACTGTCACTGGAATTCAAGTTTTGGAAGCTCCGAGGAAATTTTGGAGGCTCCGAGCCTCGGAAGCTCTGAGAAAATCATCGTAAGTTCCAATCTTTACAGACTTAACACTCAGTCTCGACCGAAGGGCAGTTAAAAGGAATCTAGCATCTACGGGGAATATTCTTTTACCTAGGGTTAATCCTCCGTTCCCTTTCACCGCGCAGACAGTTTCTCAGATCTAGTTTTACCGCGTCTCTCTCTCCCTCTCTCTCGACGGCAACCGCACCGCACCTCTCTTCTCCACCACCGCCGCCACTTCCCTCGCCGCCGGTGACCGCGCTCCTCGTGGGTCACATGTGCGAGGTCGTGCAGCTCTCTTCGTCGGTGGGTCGCAGCTGAGGAGGAAGGAAGGAACCGCTCCAGAGGTTGACCTAGATCCGCTCGGGTCTAGTACAGAGAAGAAAAAGGAAGCTTCGATTTGTGCCTTTTCTCATCTGTCTCGTCGATCTCTGAGAAGCAGAAGGGGAACAACATTGCACCGTTGGATTCACTCCGGCGAGTTGCTCCTCTTCAGCGCCACCAGATCTCTGATCTGGAGGGGGCCTCTGGGCTACGTCCCCTTGCGTAAACACTTTTCAGGTCCATCGACTTCTATCATCTTCTTCTTCACTCAAGGTAACCCGAGATCAAACCCTAACCCTAATTCCTAGATTCATCTGATCTTAGGGTTCTAGATCTTGCGGCTGTAGATTGCTACCTTGTGCCATATTCTGGATGCCTGTGATGCATGTGTAGATTAGGTTCAGTTGAAAGTTGAATCAAAATTCAGAATGCAGTAAGGTTCACAGAGTCTCGGAGGTTCCGAGAAAATTCTCGGAGGTTCCGAACCCTGTAACCTACTATAGGCTGACTTTGATTCAAAGTTCCACTGAATTTCACTTCACTTGCAACACTTTATCTTATATCTGTCATAGCTAAATTCCATCATGTTTGCTTCTTTGGTTAAGTTTCAGTTGAAAGTTGAATCAACAGACTGTCTTCTGTCAGTACCCTGACTTTCGAGGTTCCGAGAAAATCCTTGGAGGTTCCGAAGTCTGTACTAACAAGTGACAGTCTGTGATTCAAAATTCCACTAAAACTTAATCAATTGAACTTCATGTCTATCTGTGATCCTTAGTCTTTATCTATCTTGATCCAATTCTTATCTGCTGCCCATGATTCTTCCTGGCAGATGTTTGGAACTCCTGCTGACAAAACCTATGCCAATGTCACACCCTGAAATTTCCAATTTCAGGATGCGAATAGAGAGAATAATTAAATAACAATTTTCTCATAATTTTAAAATTTTCCAACATTTATTTTTCTTTACAGGAAATATAGTATAGGAAAAATCCTTTGTTTGATTTTCCGAATTAAAACAAAGTTGTGAGTGTTGCATTCATGCCGATGCATCTTTGTGCTTCCTGAGTGTTTGAGGTTTCAAAAATGCGTTTAGGAGCTGTCCAAATCTTTCTAAGAATTTTCTGGATTTTTCTGGGATTTATTCTCATTTTCTCTGAGCATTTTCTATTTAATAGAAGGCTCAAAAATCTTTTTCATGAGCTCCAAATACTTTATTTGGATTGTTCATGTCCCAATCTGTCTCTGGGAATTTTCCTAGAATTTTTGGAATTTTCAGAATATTTTTCATGGATTTTTTGAATTATCTGGCTATTTCTAGATTATTCTTTTCCCGGAAATAAAATTCTGAAAATCAAAATAAATTCTTTTTCTTTATTTTTTCCATCCTCCTTTTCAGCCCAGCATCCCAACCCGCCGGCCCGACCCCAAGCCCGCCCGCGGAACCCATCTGGGCCCAGACGCCGTCCGCTCTGTGCACGACTCCGCGGGGTCCGGCCGCTCGCCGCCACCGGCCGTCCATGCCGGCACGACTCCTCCCTCGCTCCTATAAAACGAAGAGGCCGAGCCACCCGTGCCCTAGCCCTACCGCCGCCTCCCCTTGCCTCACGCGCCCGCCCCGGCCGCTCCGCCGGGAAGCCGCGAGCCGAGGTTCGGCCGCCGCCGCATGTTTCACCGCCTCCGTCGTCCTCTGGAGCCAATCGATGCCACCATCATGTCCACCTCGCCGAGATGGAGCCGGCGAGACGCTTCCAATCGACCGCTGCCCACCGGAACCCCATCGCCGCCGAGAGCACCCGCCGGCCACCATGGCGGACCGCCGCCGCCCCTTCGAAATCCGGCAACTCCCTTCCATCCCCGCCACCGGTGAGCACGAATTCGTGACCCCCTTGGCCTCCTCTCTCCGTTCAGAGTCTCACCCGCGCTCCTAGGCCGCCGAGTCGCCGGCGATTTGGCCGGGCAGGGCTGCCGTTCCCTCCCTGCTCGCTCCTAGCCGAAGGAAGAAGAAAGGCATTGCAGTTTTGCGATTAAGTCCCTGAAATTTCTTATAAACCTTAGATCTGATCTGTGCCTTGGCAAAACTGCAGAGAACCCCCTACAAAGATTCCCCTTACACACATAAAGCCCACCCACACCCTTTTACAGATCTAACCCTAAGCTTTATCAGTTTTGCGGGCACTATTGCATGTGTCTTGCAGATCTTCTCTGCTAACCCCTTAAATCTATAGTTAATCGCGAACAGGTCCTTTCAATCTTGTTCTGCTCATAAAATCTTCGTTTTAACTCCGTTTTAATCCATTCAAGTTGCGTTAGGTCCATAATAATACAAAGCACGCATTAGTGGAGTGTTTTCACCATGTTTTGTTTTCTAAAAATAAAATTAATATTATTTTTTATTAATGTCTAGTTATACACGTCTTTCATAAATAAATGCAATATAGATCTATACATCGTTTTTCATAAGCAAATTTAATTTGATTAATGTTCCTACCACATGTTTTTGTACATAAAAGTTAATTAGATCTTTATCTCGGTTTTCGTAAACTAAATGATTAATTTGTTTAATAGTTAAGTAATCTTTTCTAATTAAAATTTGATTAGGCTTTTACTTCGGCTTTATGAGTAAATGTTAATTTTGATTAATACCAATGTAAATGCTGTTTTTAATAATAATAATATGATCTACTCGAATTACAAAGTTCCGTTTAGGTTATTCATATAGTTTAGTTTTTCTAAATTAAATGTTTAATTGGAATAATTCATATATGAATCTTTATAAATAAAACTTGACTAGTTCTTTACACCGGTTTTGCAAATAAAGTTTAATTTACTTTAATTCCAACATGGGGTATTTTATTTATGAAATATCCTTACATATATTTTGTTAATTAAAATAAATCCAGCTCATAGCCTTGTTCTCTTATTTATGCAAACAATTCGTTAGACGTTCGGTATCAGCTTTATCTCTTTTGATCAAGTTTATCAGAAGCTCTAAACCTTTCTAGTATTAGCCCAAGCTAAACCGTGTGCATCTAATCAAGCCTTAGAGTTTCTGTTTAGCTTAGTAGCTTTATCTGTGTGAGTGGTATTCATTGCTCAGTTGCCTATCAAGTAATCTTATCACTCTTATTTCATGTTTCTCTTAGAATCTCGTTCATCAATATCTAGTTCATACCTATCCTACCTCAGTTAGGTTGTCTCTTTATGAATCAGCTGTGTTCTTGTACCTAATCTATCGTAGCTACTTTTCTTTCGAGTTTACCCTGTTATTTGCTTCTCCTGTCGGATCAGATCACCCTTGGTTAGTTTGTCAGTTGTTCATCTGAGTTCTCTTTGTAAACTAGTCTTCCTAGATCCTAGCATAAGGTTTCTTATGCGCTTGATAGTTCGCTTCTACCGTTCTAGTTCGTTTCACCTCAACCTTGTGCGTTAGCATATGTATCACCTGTTGTTTTAACACTAAAACTGCATGTTAATCTTGACTAATTCTTATTCCAACGCTTTTATAAATAAAAAGTGATTAGGTTCTAATCCGGTTTTCTTTAATCATGGTGTAATTGGTTAATCTCTATTCATAACTAGTTTTTCTAAATAAAAGATGTTAGAGTTAAACATCGGTTTTCATAATAAAGTTAATATGCCTAATGACATCATAAATGCCTTTTCAATATTAAATATGTTTAGTTGAACACGTGACATAAAGTTACTTGCCTAGATGTCTTATACTTGCTTTATCTTTCTAAAGTAATTGTTAATTTGACATAATTTCTGATCGAATGTTATAAATAAAATATGATTAGGTTTATCGCTATTTCTTTAATTAAATATAACTTGTTTAATGGTAACATAGAGTATTTCTCTGAAATATTCTTTCACATGATTTCTTAATTAAAATATGCCAAGCGTAGTCTCATGTTGTTTGATAATGATCTCACGATAGTTTCGAGCTTAGTTCTGTTTCAGCGTTTCTTGCGCTTGCGTAACCAATAGAATCGAGCTCTATCTCAAAGTGATCTTTCCGGTCCTTGCTCAATCTTCCGCGACCATCCCTTCAAAGTTAACCAAGCCTTTCCCTTCCAAGCACACTTTGTGTTCTTTAGTGATCCATCTAATCAAGCCTATCCTTTAGTGCGTTCTTTTAAAGTTTCCTTTTGATTGGTGCTTTGTTCTTAGTTGTACTCGTGTGTTTGCTTTGCATGCTTGTGCCCGATGATTGATGCGATTAGAGTGAACGTTGTTCGAGAATCAAGAGCTTTGGAAGAATATGAAGATGAGTATTCTGAGCAACTACTCTTTGGTTAAAGGCAAGTGTGTCCTTGATCTTTTGTCCTAAGAATTATACTTAATCACTCATTGCATTGCTTTGCATTAATTTTGATGGGTTCCTATTAAGGATGACTAGCCTCATTTGACTGTTATCTTGAACCTGGTTTCTAATTAACATTGATGGTAGATGTTGCTTAGTTTGCTCAACTGGGTTGGTAATAATCAACATGGTTATCATTTTATGCTCTATGTTCCAATGTGATATGTGATGTTTAATATACAAGACTATATGTTAATCTGAACATGGAGAACCACCCAGGAAAACAGTACAACCACAAGAACTAATGGGCAATGGTCTTGGCTGAATAATTAGGAACTTTAGCTTGGGGTGATCTTACCTGAAAAGGACAAGGGATCGGCGGTACTGCGGGGTATGGACTCGCTCTAGCAGGGGGTTGGGTGAGTTATTCTTTTTATGGTGGGGTATCGACCTGCTAGGGGACTTTATACCTCGCTAACTGATCCGGACCTTGTGGGTCACAACTTGTTGGAGAACCTTTGTAAAGGCCTTGTAGCGTCCCTATGCAGCCACACCTCGGTAGTGTGGTATAGCGCCTGATCAGCATCGCATGGTTGGGTTCAAAGTTCTTCGAAGCTTTTACACTGCTTGTGGTGAAAGTGTACAACCTCTGCAGAGTGTAAAACTAATCGATTAGCCGTGCTCACGGTCAAGAGCGGCCTGGACCCTCACATGATAACTGAACTTGAAGATGGACTTAAATTGTGATATATGTTATGGTTATGCTTGCCATGTGCTCATGGTGTATCTCTTTATTTTATGCTTAATTGTGGGTTGGTATAAACTTATACTTTTATTAGTAACCAGATGCTAATAAAACTTGATCAACTAAAATGCTAAATGCTTGTAGCCCAGTCCACTATAAAGCCTTTGCATTCATGCTTTCCCCACACTTGCTGAGTACGACAAGTGCTCACCCTTGCTATAAACAATGTTGCTCAGAAGGAGGAAGCTACTCTGAAGTCTTGTGAAGATGTTGATGGTTCTAGGTGTACGCAACCCCCAGTCGACTACCTGTGATGTTTGGTGTCTTCGTTTCCAGGATTAAGCGTAAACTCTGATAATCTCCGTTTTTTCTTACGTGATATTGTTTCTGTTATTCACTTATGTCAACTATATGCATGAAAATTGATCCTGACATGCATATAGATTTGCACTTGGTTTTTCATTGGAAAAACAGGTGTGACAGCCAAGAGGCAGAGGCAACCATTTGAAACACCTGCTGGAGAGAGGGCTTTCAAGCTTGCAGCAAGAGAGGCTGTGGGTGGTAGTGGCAGCAGGGGGAAAGCAACCCCCAGGAGAGGAAAAGGGGGCAGTCTGTCTGGAGGAAGAGGATCTGGCTCTGCTGCACATGTAGAGGATAATGGGGGTACAGAAGGGAAGACCATCCCCATTGAGCTTGAGGATGATATGCTGCTTGGGGAGATTGACTCCACCTACCTGAAGTATCACAAGGTGCTGCTCAAGAGACACCCCCCTACAAAGTATGACAATTCTGTTTACATTGAGCACACCAACTATGATGGAGTAGGTTTTCTAGTCAAGAAGGCCAGAGAAGAGAATCCTTATGTGAATCCCAAGATGGTAGCAATAGACTATAGGTTCTGGTCTGTTTTCACTTCGAATTCTATGAGACAGTCCTGAATACTAAGATGAAGCTGATCAAGATGAATTGGATTGACTTTACCCATCTAGAGGCAGCAGAGGAACCAGTGAAGGAAGATGTGCTTGAGCTTGTGGATAAGTACAAGATGAGAGATATAATGAGCTTCATGTATGACTGGAATATTGAAGTCTTGGCTCAGTTTCATGCAACCTTCTTTCATGAGGACAGCGAAGAGACCATCCACTGGATGACTGAAGGTGTGCACTACAAGATAGATTTCATCACTTTTGCTAGACTGTTTGGGTTCAGCAAGGAGGACAGGGAGGCTGATATCATACACTTTGAGGCTCACATGAACCACAGCAAAATTGCTGCTGCTTATGAGTATGATGAGCTGGCAGTTGGCTCCACCACTGCCCTGAGATCTGTTTACTATGTGCTCAACAATATGTTCAGGGAAACCATCTACCCTAAAGGGGGAAGTGACTCAACCAGTCTCAGGAGATTTGCACCAAATCTGATAGCTAGGCTGCTGCTAGGAGCCCGACCCTTTTCTGTTAGCAGGTTTATTTGGTATAACTTGGTGGAAGTGACAGAAAGTGGTAAGTGCAACCTGCCCTATGCCCCCTACATTATGTATATGATAGAGATGGTCTCCGGTGTGAGCTTCAAGAAGGATGTTGAGCATGCATCTTACCAGGTCAAATAATGGCAGCACCAGAAAAAGCAACAAGTGGTTGAGGAGCACATTCTGAAGAAGGCTAGTTCCAAGCAGCACAAGACTGATCAAGAAGAAGGACCCAGCAAGGCACCCATGCCCACTGGACTACACAAGCTGAGGGGCATGGTGAGAGACACCTGGAGGTTCTGCAACTGGACAGCAACTCAGTTGTTTGAGCTCAGAGAGGACATGAACAGGCTGCTGAAGCACCAGGGGATGTCTTTCAATACCATGCTCCCTCTTCCACCCATCTTTCCTGATTTTCCAGAGTATACCACTAGTGAAGATGAAGGTGAGAAGGACCCTGCCAGTCCTATGGCTGAAGATATGCCTGCTGCTCATTCTGAAGAAGATGAAGAGGATGTTGAGCCACTCAGTGCCAAGATGGCCAGATTAAGGAAGGAAGCTGCTGGTAAGAAGGCAATGGGCTCTTCATCTGGTGTGAGGGTCAGAAGGAAGGCCACTGCTGGAAGACCTGTCAGAAGGCCTATAGACATATCCTCTGAATTTGGCTTTGATTTTGGGTCTGACAGCAGTGTCCCTAAGGATGATGCCTCTGACTCCAGTGATGAAGAGTGACTTCCCTAGGTCCTGTGCTGACTTCCTCTCTTCCTTTTCTTCTTTCCTTTTTGTTAAACTGTTGACAAAGGGGGAGAAAATGTGAAGATTGAGATGATCTGATCTGAGGACCTGGAGCTTTTGGTGGCTGGTGGCTAAACAACAGAGAATTCTTTTGTTCTTTTGGTGAGATGAGAGTGTTGTCTATTCTCTCATAAACTCCTTGTGGTTATTGGTGGTTGTACTGCCGTAAAGCTTTAAGCTTGCCTCTGTTGGCAAGCATGGTCTGGTCATGGCCAAATTTGTGGGATGTGAAAACTTTAAAACTCTTCTGAGATGGATGTAATAGGGCTAGATGTGTTGGATGCTTTTATCTTTATCTAGTTGCTATTTCTGGTCATATTGTTGCATTGCCTGTGTATGGTTGACCTCGGAGGTTCTGAGAATTTTTCCGGAGGCTCCGACTCCTGGAGGTTCCAGAAACTTTCTCGGAGGTTCCGAACTCTGTTAACAGATAACTCTCTAATTGTTTTCACATGTCATATGCATCACGTATTATCTGTCACACTTCTTTTGCACCCCTCGGTGGTTTGAGTATAACTATCTTGACACTTTACTCACAATGTATGCAAATTAAATGTCAGCTAAGACATTTTGCCCTATTCAAAAGGTACATGCATACATTGAGGGGGAGACTTGTACTCAAATCATCAAAAGCTCAATCTTTTAAATTAAATTGTAAACTTTAATTGGGTTGTCAACATTTACCAAAAAGGGGGAGATTGTAAGTGCAACCAAGCCCTTTGAAGGTTTTGGTGATGTTGACCACACAATTAAAGAGCTAATGAGCTTTTGAGACTCTTGTGCAGCATTAAGTTATTTTACAGGTGAAAAAGAAAGAATGGAGACCCCTCAACTGAGTGAAGAAGGATACCTATGCTCTTTGGAGAAGTTTATTTATTTTATATTTGGAATTTGAGTATAGGACAATCCGTACTATCAAGAGGGATACTAATGGTGAGTTAGGGTGGTTTCAAGTGCTCATAGTCTATCTTCCTTAAACCCTAATCCTCACCCAAAGGGAAGACACCTGCTGCTATTTTGCTTCTACCGTTTGTTGTTCGGAGGTTTCGAGTTTTTCTCGGAGGTTCCGACCGTACGGGCTACAGTCAGCGGAGATTGCAAAGGTCGGAAGTTCCGAGATTTTTCTCGAAGGTTCCGAACTCTAGAATATAGTCGTTTCTATTCTGGATCTGGGGGTATTTATACCCCTTGGTCCCCCAACGACTATTCTCTTCTTCCCTCTGAACAGAACGCTGTTCTAACTCATTTCTCTCACCTAGCATTCACTCCTAACCTACTCTCTTCCAAATCCTTGCCTAGCATTGATTGAGAGTGGATTCTTGAAGTGAGTTAGTGAGCAAATCTCTTTCTTCCTTGAACTTGAGCACTTGGAAGAACCCTAGCAAGCTTGGTGGATCTATTACTCTTGGATCCCTGCTCCTAGACGGATAGAGGTTCTTGGAAGCTCTCCAACCCGATTTGTGGAAGCTCCAAGGTGTTTGTATTACCCTTTGTTATTCTAGTGGAAAGCCTCCACCTATTACCCAAAGTGATAGGTGTGAGAGAGGAGTTGACCTTTGTGGTCCCTAGCCTTTGTGGCTTCCTCAACAACGTGGACGTAAGCAAGCCTTTGTGGCGAGCTGAACCACAGGATAAATCTTTGTCTCGTGCGTGCTCTAGTTTACTTACTTGTTCATGCTTGTTCTTAACTAGATCTATTAGGTTTTGCTCCCGATCTATGTTGTGGTACCTTCCTAGCTTGTTCTTTGCTTAGAAATCCTCTTGCTAGGTCCTAAGTACCTCCTAGAATTTGGTAGATCTATTTTTCTTCAAGTTATTTGCTGCTCAAGTCATTTATGCTCTGTTCTAACAGTTCCCAGAAGTTCTGAGTTTATTCTCGGAGGCTGCCTCGTTCGGAGGTTCCGAGAATAATCTCGGAGGTTCCAGAGTCTAACAGTGTTTTTGCAGAAAAAGTTTAAATTCTGTGTGTAGGCCTATTCACCCCCCTCTAGGCCATATTGCCTCGATCCTTTCAGTGGGGAGTAGAACGAAAGTTAGGGGCAAATGGTCATTTCGCGTGCTCATTCCAGCGTGGATGCGTCATTTGGACTGCCACATCGGACAGAATGGCGATTGTGTTGCTAAAACTTCTTTCATGTGGCAAATGTCTAAACTAAATTCTAAAAGTGGCTTTTGAAGGTGTGGCCTTTCTTAGGATGGCAAAAAATTAAATATCCCGGAATGTGTGGACGGAGAGAAAAGCAAGCGAGATGCAGACCGGTGGTCTCAAATTAGGATAAGCTTTAAAATCATTACATGGACAGGAGTGTGCCACGTAGTCGTCTAGAGGAAGGACACCCGTCGACGTCCAAGCATTACCGTTTCACTTTACATGCCGATCTAATTTTAATTGTGTTATCAAGTATTACCGTTTCACTTTACATGCCAGTCTAATTTAATTGTGTTATTATGGAAAAATAAGTTTCATTTATGAAAATTTATGAAGGGAAACATTTTTTTTAAAAAAACAAATATGGCGGTGGAGTCGGACTCTCAGGGCGTAATTGGTTCCTGTACCAACCAAGGCTGCATCGCACGCGAGGGCCGGCCAGGCTCTTCAAATGCAAGATACCCCTGATTTGTTCACTGTGGGGGTGATTGGTTGCCCAAGAGGGTTTGAGCCAGGATGGAGGGCCTATACAGGCTCATGGGAGGCGGGATGAAAGCATACAAGGTGTTGTGTTTGGTTGCATTTGAGGTTGCCATCTCGAACGACAGGCACAGTGATTGGTTTCCTGCTCGGACGATTTTGATGTATGATTTAGTTGCACAGCTGCTGATTGGTTCGACGCATGGATGGAGGTGCAGGCACCCATGTACTCCCTCCGTCCCACTATATTAGCATTCCAAGCATTCAAAATTTTGCCCACAATATAAGCATCTCTGCAGTCTTGTGGGCCCCACGCACATTGGATTCTCAAGAAAAAATCCTCATCTCTCCTCTCACCTCCTTGCTCCTTCCTAGCCAGCAAGCAGCATGAGCCCCCTGCTGCCGATCTAGTCTCCTTCACGGCTTCACCGCTAGAGCTTGGAGTAGCACCCATAGGCCGCTGGTCTGCACCCACCGCGACTCCCCCCCACCAGTCTCCTCCCTCGCCCATAGAAGGAACCAATGTAGGAGAACAGAGGCACGGGGGCAGAGGAGGTGGGAGCCACCATGGCTGCGACTGGACGGAGGAGGGGGCGCCATGGCTGCAGCTAGGAGGAGGAGGAGGGGCGCCATGGCTTGCTGCGACTTGGGCGAGCGAGCTTCTGGATCTCGGCGGCGCCACCATTCCTGATGGAGGCATGGAGCCCGGTGTCATCCCGCGCGGAATCGGCCGCCACCGCTGGTGCTCGTGAGGAAGAGGGGCCGCCGGCGCTCGCACGAAGGAGGAGCCTGCCATCGGCGCTCGCGCGGAGGAGTCGGCCGCTTGGTGCTTGCAAGCAGAAAGGGAGGAACGGGGAGAGAGTGTCAGCAGTGTGATAGATAAGGGGCACATGTGTCATTTCATGTGGTTGTTATTTTTGCATTTGAATGCTAGGAATGCTAAGATTGTGGGACGGAGGAAGTATAAGTTTGGTGATCTTACCACCAATGCATGCATGATCATCAACACATGAGCAATAAATTTTTACAACACTTGATTATATCAATTATTTAGAGATCTATAATTATAATTAAATTGTGTAGCGTTTGTCCCTATTTGTGTCCATTTCATTGATTTTAATTTATTTTGCATTTTTTCTGGCTGGAGAAAGGACCAAAGTGCCCCTTATCTCTTGGGCTTATATGGCTAGATAGTCGATCGATTCCATCTTTTTGCCACAGTCGGCCGTCCATCCCATTCGCGCCTGCTGGCCGTTCGCCCCCTACCCAACGGCTAGCTCCGCCTGCTGGCCGTCGCTACCGCTGGGGGCTGGAGCTTCGCGTCATTGACAACACCACCAACCCCTAGGGCCCCCGCTTCATCCACCGCGACAGCATCCGCGGTGCGTCCAACCTCCCCATCGCCAACCGCCTCGCCGACGTGCTCCATAGGCCGCCTTGCCCTGCCGCACGCACCGTTGTCGATGTAGCAGGCGGAGATGAGGAGCGCCAGGAGGAAGCAGAGGAAGACAACCATGACGACGGCAGCGTCGAGCGATAGAGGGAGAAGATGCGGCTTCTCCCTCTATGAGGTGCGGTGGGCGGAGGGGCGTCCCTGGCGAGGGGCGACTCGGTCGGTGAGGTGCGGTGGGCAGAGGTGGCTCCGTCGGCGACGTGGACGAGGCACGCGGAAGTGGCCGACGATAACCTTATCCTCACACCTGCATTGGAGAGTGGATGGTGCCGTCTTCCATGTGGGTTGTGCGCCGCACCACGCCGTCCGGGATGAGATGGGAAGCTCAATTTGTGTTTCCCATTTGCCTGCATGAAGACGCCCTCCAACGAACGGCCCCGTGCATCAATTTCATACCAAGTAGAAAACCAATCACATCACTGGAACGAGGCCACCTCGGTAAATGGTATAGGGACAGGTTGCTGCAGGCTACCAATCACCCCCTGTATGAGTCTGATTGTAGGAGATGACGATTGGTTGCCGGCACTTTACATATGCTCAGGCTTTTTTCCCTCACAGCTTGTGCACCCCCTGCACCACTCCAGCCAGACCCATGGGAAACACTCATTTTTGCCGTATGCGCAAAGCCTGGCTTTTTTCTCTCACAGCTTGTGCACCCCCTGCATCACTCCAGCCAGACCCATGGGAAACACTCATTTTTGCCGTATGCGCAAAGCCTAACTTGGGCACTTGTTTTGCATCTGCGGAAACAGGCTGAAACGCTTATGCACCCATCCAATCAGGGCTATTTAACTATTTGCCATAGTTACCAATGACGCATCCTCAAATGCCAACTTTAGATTTGGAATTACATATCAGCCACAAGGGTCGCAAGATGCTTACATTTTTGCCATTTTTGCTGAGCTGGCAGTCCACGTATGCGATCCAGCGTGGCAAAAGCATGCGAAAAGACACAATTGCCCCTGGCCTTATCCTTTCCCTCTTGCAGTTGCTTGGCCACCAGCGCCCCTCCCCATTTTGTTCGTCGCGGGCCCCCTCTCTCCTTCTGCCAATATGTACTGAAGTAGTTTTTGTGAAATAATGAACCAACTTCCAAAATTTTTGCTCGCCATTGTTTGGCAATGCACAATTGTGTGATGAAATGAAATGAGATGTGTCACACATCCTTCACAAACAATACTTGATCACAAATGGTTCACAAACATTACAAATTCAGTTTAGACATCCCAAATGGTTCACAAATTAACAAAAACTTGATCCAGATCACACATCCCAAATTTCACAAAATAAGTTGCATCTGGCCATTATCAAACATTGTTCCATGGCCTTACAAAGGGCACTTGATTCACAAAAGACAGCCATCTGGACAGGACTGCATAGCATTGAGTTCATGCCTTTTTTGGTGATGGTTTTTTGATCTTGGAGCATATTTGCTTCCGCTTGGGTGTCATTTTCTTTGGCGCCACCACAGCAGCTGATGAACTAGGGCATTCTTCTGGCACATTATCAATAGCAAGCTTCCTGATGAGACATAGGTCGATAGTTAGGGAAATGTTTTTATGGCTGAACAAATTCATAGAAGCAAGCAATAATTGTCCTACCTCCTTGTACATGTCCCTGGTGTTGATGTTGGGAGTACAACTTCCAATGGATGGACTTCCAGTTCTGCTAGTTCAGCAGCTTGTCTTGCTGTTTCTGCTAAGGCTGCTGCTTCCAGTGCTTGTTTTGCTGCTGCGGCTGCTGCTTCCCTAGCTATAGCAGCCCTAGTCCTTGGAGTGGAAGATGTTGATGCTTGAGTGTCGACCTGGTTGTTCTTTGTTTTCTTTCTTCCTAGCTTTGCCTTGTTTTTTTTGTCCTTTTCCTATGAAGCAGCAATTGGAAGCTTGCACTTAATAAAATGGTGAGACATGTTTAATGTGGCATAAATTACCTTTTCTTGGTCCCTGTCAGAGAACACCTCCAACTTCCCTTCCTGTGACCAAATTCACCACAATTATCACATTTAGTTTGTCTGGTTGCCTTTGCACCTCCCCTCTCTAGGAAAGAAGGGATTCTATTCTTTCTTTGCCTTCCCAACCCTCTCTTCTTGCTTATTGGTGGGTACAGTTTGAATCCCTTGTCTACTTTTGGCCATTGATTCATATCTGTGATGTTAGGAATGATACCTGCTTATGCTTGTTTGAACCTTTGGACAGTATAGGCCTTGTCCACAAAAAAGTCGTAGTTTGGTTGCCTGTTAGTTGTAATCACAGCCAATGCATGGGGACATGGCTTACCAGTCAGTTGCTGTCGTATGGACCTCCCTGGGCCCACTGCCTCGGTGGGTACTAGAACCAACTACTCGGTGGGCCCCTGGGACTACCCGGCTTGCGCTACATGGCATCTAATGGCGTGGAGCACAAGGACTACAAAGGAGTAGTACTCGGTTAGGGAGCTGTACATGTTCCGCACTGTATGGAGGACTCCTAGACGTACTCCACTAGTACTCTCTCCCTACTCCGACTTGTAACCCTGCCTCCCGAACTATATAAGGCGAGAAAGGGACCGTTCTCTAGGAACACATCACATCCCATACAACTCACGGCGCACTATTACACCATCTTGTAATCGTGCCCAATCAATCCAGAGCTACGCAGCATACAGGACGTAGGGTATTACGCACCTCGCGGCCCGAACCTGTCTAAATTGTGTGCCACGTGTCTCTTCCTTCGAGTTACCGATCTCGGCGAGGCCACATTCATCTACTTCGGGTACTCCCCTTAGTAGGTTGCCGGTCTAAAACATCGACAGCTGGCGCGCCAGGTAGGGGGTCTCGCTCGAGATCACATGGCGAACTCGACGGCTCCCGTCTACTTCAAGCCAACCGTCGTCTTCAACCGTGGCGACACCTTCGTGTTCGTCGCCTGGGTCTGCACTGCAGACGGCGCAGGCTCTTTCCAGCACCACCTCACCATGTCGCCCAACCCGGAGAGTGGCCTCGTGACGCTTCCTGACGTCGTCACAGGCGAACTCGCCGGCAAGTTCGGCGAAATTTCGCTGTTCAACCACCACGCTGACTTCGAGCTCGAGTCTGCTTCCAACTCGAACTCGACGTCTCCATGGGCCATCGCATGCGAGCCGGCTGCTCAGCCATCGTAGGCGGTCCCCTCACCTCGCGAGCGCTCCGCGCGTGGTCCCTGCATCCCCGGCCGGGCCCGCACAGAGGCTCCCTCTTCGCGCCGGACCGGCAAGGAGCCCGTACCCGAGTACAACTCGGACTCCGACACCACCCCCGGCCACGCTTTGGACTCCAACCCTCTTTCCGAGTTCTACTCGAACCCCGCATACGAGTTCGACTTCGGGTCGGACCCTGAGGAACCAGAGTCCGAGGACAACTCCACTGAGCATCCCTTATCAGGGCCGGCCTTTGGGCTGGTTATAACATCCACACCGACCGGGAGATTCGTCTACTGGCCAGACCGCAAGCCTGCTGACCTGATAAGTGGAGACTCACGCTACGTCGCCTACATCGACTCGCTACCGTTCCAGGAGGGAACACCACTTGCCCAGGCTGACTCAAAACACACCAACTAAGGTGGCACCTTCTGAGTCCAGCCTTCGCACCCCCGATCGCCAAGTCTTCATGGCCGCCGGCGACGCCCCAGGGCCTTCAGGGACGGCCCAAGACAGATACCTGGAAGATATCTCCTCCGACGAGCTCTCTGCTGATGCTCCACCAAACGAGAACCCTGCAGACAGAGACGCTCGACATGAACATAACCGGAAGCGCAGCGAACGTCGCCGACACCTCCGCGACAACTTCCCCGTCCGCAACCTTGCGGAAGCTCTCGAAGCGGTCGAGAGCAGAGTACACACTACCCCTGAGCAATGCCTCATGTCGATCACAGCGATCGCACGCCAGGCTCAGGGCATACGCGCTGGAGAGGTCATCGCCAAGCTCGCCGAAGACGCCTACTTCATGCGGGTCGACAACAGAGTCAACCAACCTCCTCCCGCCAGGCATCGAGACAACGAGGCTACAAGTCGCAGCGCCGGCAACGGTCCCAAACGTACTCGAGCTGAGCTCCCAGCCGAACCCAACCGCACTCGCTCCAACGTCGGTGGACGTCCACAGCGTGACAACAGCAACCGCGAGGTCGTCCCCCACCGTGCCCCAGCTGGCGGCGGCGGCCACGATCCTGGCGGCGGTGGCAGCGACGGCGGAAGCTCCAACCATGGAGCCAACGGAGGGCTGGCGGCGGCAGCAGTCGCGGCGTCCAAGGCCACGCGAACAGCCACGCTTCTGGCGCCACACAGGGCGGCTACGACGCCCGCCAGAAGAATGAGGAGCTGCGGCGGAAGAAGTCGACCACCGCAGGCGACGGCGACGGCTTCCCCGCCTTCTCACCTTGACTTCGCAACTTGCTCCTCCCCGACA
Organism: Cenchrus americanus; assembly: GCA_947561735.1. NCBI lineage: Eukaryota > Viridiplantae > Streptophyta > Magnoliopsida > Poales > Poaceae > Cenchrus > Cenchrus americanus. The sequence continues at coordinate 170,708,222 of OX387245.1, forward strand.
AGTTCAAGCCTTTGGGGATCACCAAGTACGATGCGAAGCAGGACCCCATCCAGTGGCTCAGGTGCTACGCCCTCTCCATCGAGAACGCTGGCGGCAACAACGACACCAAATGCCTTTACTTCCCCTTACGCCCGGACCAAGCTCCACTCACATGGCTCGAGTCGGCCGGACAAGCACTCGATCGACAAGTGGGACCAGTCGAAGGAGCGATTCACCGACAACTTTGCGGGCGCCATGGGCCGATCGGGTACTCGCATGGACCTGGCCATGGTCAAGCAGGAACAAGGAGAGACCCTCCGCAAGTACATGCGCCGCTTCTTCAACAAGCGCGCTACCGTCGTCGACGTCACCGACAAGGATGTCACCGACCTCTTCCAAGACGGTCTCTACCACTGCCGCACCTTCGAAGACTTCGGTCGTCGTCGCCCCAGGTCCATCCCCCACCTCAAGGACATGATCACGTCCTGGGTGGATGAAGAAGACAAGGCCAACGCCAAGTACGACGCCATCCGTGGCAAGACCAAGCAGAACCAGGGCGGCGGCAGCGGCAGCAACGCGAACCAAGGCGGTCGCAACAACAACAACAATAGCAACAACTACTCGGGTCCCAACCGCAAGCGCAAGCCAGACAACACTGTCGCGGCTATCCAGCGCCCTGCGAAAGGGAACTTGAAGAAGAACTCCGGCGGTTTCAAAGACCTGCTGAAGGAGAAATGCCCGTGGCATCCAAACGGCAACCACACCACCGAGCAGTGCTACCAAGTCAGGCATGCACTCAAGGATACGCCAGAGCCACCACACCCTCATGACCAGAAGGGAAAGAAGAAGGACGGCGACAACAACGACTTCCAGGAGCCTGACAAGACCGTCAACGTCCTCTTCGGCGGGCTACCCAGCAGGCGGGAGCAGAAGGCTACCCGTCGTGAAGTCATGTCCGTTGAGCCAGCGGTCCCGACCCCTCTCAGGTGGTCAGAGGTACCCATCACCTTCTCCCACATGGATCAATGGACCAGCTTCTCCGAATCAGGACGGTTCCCCCTCGTCCTGAAGCCAGTGGTCGCGGGCTCCAAGCTCAACAAGGTGCTCATCGACGGTGGAAGCGGGCTCAACGTCCTTTTCACCAAGACCTTGAAGAAAATGAAGCTCGACATCACCCACATGCTCACCAAGAGCAACACGCCCTTCTACGGCATCGTCCCCGGCAACGCGGCTATTCCACTGGGCTCAGTGGTCCTGCCAGTTACCTTCGGGGAATCTCGGGACAACTATCGTACCGAGTACATCAAGTTCGAGGTCGCGGACTTCGAGACTTCCTACCACGCCATCCTCGGCAGACTGGCCATCGTCAAGTTCATGGCGGTGCCCCACTACACCTACCTGGTACTCAAGATGCCAAACCCAGCGGGTGTACTCTCTCTCCAAGGGGACTTGAAGATCTCCCACGACTGCGATACAGAAGCCGTGGAAATCGCCTCTACGAATCAAGTACCCAACGCGATGATGGAGGTCTACGCCGCGTCGAAGAAGCTTGCTACAAGCGAACTCGACATCCCGCAGAAGTCCGACGGTGCCAACAAGCCTCGGCCACCCGAGGAGGTACTCGTCAAGACGATCGACCTCGGAACGAGCGATCCCAGCAAGACCACCACCATCGGGGCCGGCCTCGACCCCAAATAGGAAGACGCGCTCATCAGCTTCCTTCGGGCTAACCGCGACATCTTCGCGTGGAAGCCAGTGGACATGCCAGGAGTGCCCAGGGAGCTGATTGAGCACTGCCTCAACGTCGATCCTAAGGCCACCCCCAAGCGACAACACCTCCAACTCTTTGCCGACGACAGACAGGACGCCATCAAGAAAGAACTCGCCAAACTACTCGCGGCTGGCTTCATCAGAGAAGTCTTCCATCCTGAGTGGCTTGCCAACCCCGTCCTCGTCCGCAAGAAGAACTCGAACGAGTGGAGGATGTGTGTCGACTACACCGACCTCAACAAGCACTGCCCTAATGACCCCTTCGGGTTGCCGCGGATTGATCAAGTCATCGACTCCACGGCGGGCTGCGACCTGCTCTGCTTCCTCGACTGCTACTCCGGGTACCACCAGATCGCGATCAAGGAAGAAGACCAGGAGAAGACCGCGTTCATCACCCCGTTTGGCGCGTACTGCTACACGACCATGTCCTTCGGGTTGAAGAACGCCGGCGCCACCTACCAACGAGCTATCCAGGCCTGCTTCAAAAGGCAACTCAACAAGAACGTCGAAGCCTACGTGGATGACATGGTCGTCAAGACCAGAGACTCCGCATACCCTCATCGACGACCTTGAAGAGACTTTCGCATCACTGCGCGAGTACCGCTGGAAGCTCAACCCGAACAAGTGCGTCTTCGGCGTACCTTCGGGCAAACTACTCGGCTTCATCATCAGCCAACGCGGCATCGAAGCCAACCCCGAGAAGATCTCCGCCATCACCAGCATGAAAGCTCCCACGAGCATCAAAGACGTCCAGAAGCTGACCGGGTGCATGGCGGCACTAAACAGATTCATCTCGAAGCTTGGAGAACAAGGGCTCCCCTTCTTCAAAGTACTCAAGCATCAAGAGAAGTTCGTGTGGACTCCAGAGGCAGATCAAGCCCTTGCCCAGCACAAGGACTTCCTATCGAAGCCACCGATCCTCACGGCTCCTCACAAGGGCGAGCGGCCTCTTGCTCTACCTCGCCGCGACTACTCATGTGGTCGATCATGCGCCATCGTTGTCGAGCGGCGGGGAAGACGGCCACGCCTACCCGGTCCGGCACCCGGTCTACTTCATCGGCGAGGTTCTATCGTAGTCCAAGGCACGCTATCGGCTTGTGCGAAGCTCTCGTACGCGGTACTCATCACCTCGCGGAAGCTACGACACTACTTCCAGCAGTACTCGATCTCCGTTGTCACCAACTACCCGCTCGGCGACATCCTGCGGAACCAAGATGCTACTAGAAGAATCTCCAAGTGGGCAGTCGAGCTCGGCGCCCTCACCATCGACTTCAAGCCACGCACAGCCATCAAGTCGCAGACGCTAGTCGACTTCATGGCGGAGTGGCACGAGAACCAGCTACCTACTCCCACCGTGCGACCAGAGCATTGGGTGATGTACTTCGACGGCTCACTCAACCTCGAGGGCGCAGGTGCAGGGGTACTCCTGATCTCTCCAACGGGCGAACAACTCAAGTACGTCCTGTAGATCTTTTGGAAGGTGTCAAACAACGAAGCCGAGTACGAAGCTCTCCTACACGGGCTCCGCCTCGCGGCTTCACTGGGCATCAAGCGACTACTAGTCTACGGCGACTCCGCAGTGGTCATCAACCAAGTCAACAAGTCCTGGGACCGCAACAAGGAGAACATGGACACCTACTGCCTAGAAGTCCGCAAGCTCGAGAACAAGTTCTACGGTCTCGAGTTCCACCACATCATCCGCGACAACAACGTTGCAGCGGACGTCCTCTCGAAGCTTGGATCCACCCGCGCTCAAGTACCAGCGGGCGTCTTCGTTCATGAGCTTCACGCGCCATCCATCTCGGAGCGGCGCCACCGACCACCGTCCCGCACACCCACCCGGTGGACGGAGGTCATGATGATCGACGTGGACCGGAGGCAACCCTTCATCGACTACCTCGGCGAGCGAAAGGTTCCCTCCGACAAGAACTCGGCGAGCCGGCTCATCCGCCGCGCCAAGTCCTACGTCCTCGTCGGAGACAAGCTTTACAAGCGGGGTGCATCTTCGGAGTACTCATGAAGTGCGTCCCTCGGGAAGAAGGCAAGGACATCTTGGAGGAGATCCACAAGGGCGTCTGCGGCAACCATGCGTCCTCACGCATGCTGGTCAGCAAGGCCTTCCGGCGAGCTTTCTGCGGCCCACGGCTACGGGCGACGCCGAAAAACTCGTCGAAGGTGCCAAGGATGCCGGTGCTTTGCCCAGCGACAACACGTCCCGGCCTACAAGCTAGTCACCATACCGCCAACCCGGCCCTTTGCCCGCCGGGGGCTCGACATGATTGGGCCACCGCCAACCGCGCCGGTGGTTTCAACGCAGTCCGGTGACCATCGACAAGTTCACCAAGTGGATCGAAGTCAAGCCGGTAACATGCCCCAAGGTCGACGAGTACTCAACTTCCCGGATGAACTCGTACACCGCTACGGACTACCCCACCGCATCATCACAGATCTGGGCTCCAACTTCAACAACCACCAGTTCTGGGAGTACTGCGAGAACAGCGGGATCGACGTCCGATACGTCTCAGTTGCCCATCCTCGGGCCAATGGACAAGTCGAGCGCGCCAATGGGATGGTGCTCGACGCTCTCAAGAAGCGGCTACACGATGCTGCTAACTCTAAAGGAGGCAAATGGATCAAGGAACTACCCAACGCACTCTGGGGGCTACGGACTCAGCCATCCAAGCCAACGGGACAATCCCCTTACTTCCTGGTCTACGGCTCCGAAGCAATCCTCCCTGCCGACGTCATATGGAACTCGCCAGCAGTGGAGCACTACGACGAAGGCGTCTCTGAAGACAGCAGACGAGTTGACATCGACAGCCTCGAAGAAGCTCGGCTCGCGCCGCCCTCGTCCAATCAGCAAGGTACCTAGAGGGTATCCGACGCTACCACGATCGCAACGTCAAGGAACGCTCCTTCAACGTTGGTGATCTTGTCCTCCGCCGCATCCAGAACACGGAAGGACTACACAAGCTCAGCTCCCCCTGGGAAGGTCCCTTCACCGTTGCAAAGGTGACTGGGCCAGGCTCCTACCGCCTCCAGACACTTGAAGGCGAAGACATCAACAACTCGTGGAACGTCGACCAACTCTGTCGATTCTACGCCTAGTCTACACGACTACTCCGGGGTTGAAGTCTACACGACTACATCAATGCCCCTCCACCGTAAGCGGCCTCCGGGTCCTGGCCCCAGTCTCCGGACTACTCCTCTCCAGGATCCAGCCTGCGCGGCTACCTACGGATCCTGGGCTGCGACGAGCGACAAAGGACTCTAGCAGCGGTCTACCAAGAGACCACACTCTAAGATCCAGCCTACATGGCTACCTACGGATCTACTGCTGTAAGCGTCTACTCGCCCTAGCACCACTCGGGAGTTTGTAAGCGGCCTGCGGGTCCGGCGACTACTGCGTAACTACGGCCCCGGCCATCCAGGTGTACTTCTTCAGTAATAAAGTTTGATTGTTCATCAACTTCTTTACTGTCTACTTCCCTCAACGGGACTACTGCCGAGTATGACTACTCGCATCCACTCCACGATGGGGCTCCGCACTCTGAGATCGCGACTACGAGTACTCATTGTTGGAAATTTTCTTTCATTAATACTTAAGCAATTACATTACAATTGTTTCTGTACAACACTGTCTACTAGCTAACTATTACAGGGCTACTGGGGATTGAGCTTATCAGCTACTTGCTCCGCGATGGGAGCCATCTGCTCCAGCAGCTCCGCGTACTGCTCATTGGTGCAGTTGGCGGCTACACCGCCAGCGACTACTTCCACCGGGGCCTTCGGGAAGTAGGACTTCATGAAGGCCAAGACCTGCTTCGGGATCGACCTCGCCATGTGCTTCACATAGGCCGCCAGCCGGCTGGGGGCTTCACTGAGGCGATCCACGAGCGGAGCGATCTTGGGGCCGCCCGGATGAGGAACCAAGAGCCTCGCGATCAGCAGCGCGGCTTCTTCAAGATTCTTCAGTTGGGCCCGCAGCGCCTCGCAGTCTTCATTCAACTTCTGCAATGATTTGTAGCAGTTGACGAGATCACGGTCAGATGCAATCCAAAGCTCCATGTGCTTCTCGCACTCGAAGGCAAGTTCTTTGTAGTCGAGCTCGAGTACCTGGCGGGCTTCCTGCTCCCGGTAGAAGAGGTTCTTCATGCTTATCTCCGAGGACTTCAACTGCTCCACCTGGCCCTCAAGCTCTACAACACGCCAAAGTGCAGTGGGTCAGACTACCTCTCGACCTCCAGAACTACCCAACAAGTCCAGCGACGTACCTTTGTTCTTGTTGCGGAGGCTCTTGTTCTTCCGCACCAAGTCATCGCCCTTTGCCTGCAACTCTTGGACATCATTGTGGTACTTGGCAAAGGCGGCTTCGAGCTTGGACTGCATGGCGGCCGTGTGCTTCCGCGACTTCAAGAGCTCCTCCTCCAACGCCTCAGCCCGGAGCACCGTGTCGCCGAAGCCTTGCAGCATGCTCGACTTCTCGCGGGACCTCTCCGCAACGTCCTGCATAGACAACTCAAGTCACACGAGTACTCAACGACAGAGGATTCACTACTCAGAAGCTAAGGCTACTTAGCTTCATCCTTCGCTCGGCCGGCGGACCGCCTCCCGTGTGCACGGCCACTGTTGCCGGGTCGACCAGATCATCCGCGGGCAGCTCTATCCCGCCACGACTACTCGCGGCGGCTTCCGTCATCGGCGCAGAGCAGATGGGCTCTGCGTCTTGGATCTCCGGAGAGCGGATAGCCACCTCCAGAGCGACCTCTGGCGACGTGGTGACCCCCTCCCCTCCGGTAGCCGTGGCGGCATCCTTGGCGGCCACGTCCATCTGCTCGGGGGCTCCACTGGCAGCCTCCGGCACCTCTGGTGTCGACTTCTGCATAGGCACCCCCGCAGGGATGTCACTCCCTTCGGCCTCAGCACCTGTCAAGGAGAAGACAAGTGTATCAGCGACTACGACTACTCCCCGAAGACCTCTACAACTTCAGAAGAGTACTTACCTTCGACCACACTGGCCTCAGGCAAGGCAGCCTCAGCAGCCGGCGCTTCGGGCATCGCCTGGGGAGCAGGAGCGGACTCCTCGGCGGGCGGCGTGACTTCTTCCGCCACCGTCGTAGAGGGTTCATCCCCCTCCCAGGATAGATCTGTCGATTTCCTGCAGAAGCACGCACAATTGGTCGTCAGTCAACCTCGACTACTATAACAAGTACTACTCGGAAAGATGCAGTACTTACAAGCTTGACCGGACTATCGTCACGGCCGGGGCACCGAGGATGCTGGCAATGTCTACCAGTCCACCCTCGGCGGGCGCCTCCTCCTGCGCCTCCGCAGCCGCTGCCTCCTCCGCAGTGATGGCGGCTGGTGCAGCGCCCTCCTGCGCTCCTGTGGCCACCACCTCTTCAACGGTGGCGGCTACGGGCTCCGTGCTCCCCTGAGGAGCAGGGGGCTGGTGCTCCAACTGTGCCAATAGCTCTTCAACAGTGGGGGCCGGGCTACGACTTCCAGCGGGCTCCCCCACTGTGTCCCACTCGCCTTCGTCGCCCTCTTCGACGGGCTCCGTTGGCGGCACCTCCTGCATCCAAGGAAGACTACTCATCAACAAGCGTACTCGCACGACGGGTACTCGACTACACTAGTCAAGACATCATACCTCTTGAGGCGTGGTCTCTGAGACCTTCAGCTTCTTCGTCACCCGCTTGCGGGCGGGGTTGCGCGGCTTCCGTGGCGGCGCAGCCAGACTAGCCTCCAGGCTAGTCAGCGGGTCTACCTCAGATCGAATCGAAATGACTACAGCACAGATGGGTGAAAAACCCTAAGGGTTTTGGCGTCTATTTATAAGTCAAACCGGCTCCGCAACGGCCGGATGGATAAGTCCACGCTCGGCTGACTCAGCGGCTAAAGCGCGGCTCTTCGCATTCTACTAGTCGACGCGCCTCACCTCGGGGGCTCGGCTACTCCTACTTGATTACCTGGGAAGCGACAAGACTCAGGAGCATCTCATGACACATTCTTCAAGATGACCCTTCAATTCGAGAGGAAGTACTCGACTCAAGGCTCGGGGGCTCCGTGCCACGTGTCCTTCGGTTTTTTCTCTCCGGATTTTTCAGGATTTTCTTGCCAAGACTTCAGATGGACCCTCAGCCAGAGCCTGCGGCTCAACCTAAGGCTCGGGGGCTACTCCATATGGAGTGCGATTTTGCAATCGCACCTCCATATCAGCTCCGGCTTCAAGACAAGATGGGCATTTTTTGAAGACCTTCGAAGGCAGCGCTCGAGGACGCTTGGGACTACTCGAGAAGACTTCAAAATTGCTCAAACATCAGCTGGAGTACATTCCAGCCTCGGGATGCTTCGACTACTCTTGATGACTTTTGACTTGTAGTACTCGGGGACGCTTGGGGACTACTCGTTAAGGCCGTCAAGACTACTTGAAGCTATCCTTCTCGACTACAAAGTACTCGGGGGCTTATCGTATGGACCTCCCCGGGCCCACCTTGCCTCGGTGGGTACCAGGACCGACTACTCGGTGGGCCCCTGGGACTACCCGGCTTGCGCTACATGGCATCTAATGGCGTGGAGCACAAGGACTACAAAGGAGTAGTACTCGGTTAGGGAGCTGTACATGTTTCGCACTGTATGGAGGACTCCTAGACGTACTCGACTAGTACTCTCTCCCTACTCCGACTTGTAACCCTGCCTCCCTGTAACACCCTAAAATTCCATCACTAAATTAATATAAGCAACATGGTGTTTAGATTTTAATTTTCTAAGGATTAATTAAATTATCAAATAAATTTGGCCTTTAAAATATTTAAATATCATTTTAATAATTTAGAAGCAATAAGCGCTTGTGCATCATGATTTGAATGCATGAGGTTTTTGTTTGTTGGTGTGAAGCTTTAAAAGTTTTTAAATTGATTTGAAAGTTTTGGAAAATAGTTTGAATCTTGAAAAGTTTTGAAGGAGTTTAAAGTTTGAAAAGGAGTTTAAATTTCAAAAGTTTGAAAAGTTGAAGAATGGGAAAAAAGAAAAAAAACTCTCCAAACCCTCTCTCTCCCTCCCTTTCTTTCCAGCCCACGCGGCCCATCTCCCTCCTCAGCCCGCAGCTGGGCAGGCGGCATTTCTCCTGCGCACTTGCGGCCCACCAGAGCCCACGCGGCCCACCGCAGCAGCTCGCGAGCCCAGCAACCTCCTCTCCCCTTTTTTTCGGCCGGGCCGACGGTCGGGCCCCCACACGTCGCCCGCCCCCCTACCTCCAGCACCTCCCTTGTCGAGTCAATGGCGCGCCGCTGGCCGTTCTCCCCGCCTTTCCGCGCCTTCTTCCCCCTTCAAGCTGCCATCAAGAGCATCAAAAGCACCAGCCACCGCCTCCTCCCTTAACCCCCTTCCGTTTCCTCTCCAATTAAACGCTCCCCTTAATGCAATCAAGGCCGCCCCCCATGGCCATTGATGGCCATTACTCCGGCCGTCGCCCCCTCTCGCCTTCTTCGCACTATAAAACCGACCCCATAGCCCCTGCGGCCGCCCCTTCACTCGCCCACGCACCACACCCTCCTCCTCGCCCCCTCACGCGTCGCCGCCATCGCGGACCACCGCAGGCCGCCGCAACCCTCCACCACCGGCCATCTTCCCGTCCGCCTCCGTCCAAGGTGAAGACCTCCAAGTGTTCCTCATCATCTCCTCTTCGTTTCCCCCTATTTACTCGAGCTCCTCGATGCCCAGGTCGCCGGTGATTTGGCCGACCCGAGCTCCACCGCCGGCCGCCCCTCTTCAAAATCCGGCCATCTCCGTCCGTCTCCCCCGTTGGTGAGCATGTCCCTGTGATCCCCTCACTCTCCTCTCTCCGTTTCGCACCTCAGCCGAGCCCTAGGCCGCCCCCACCGCCGCCGACCGGAACGGCCAGGACCTCCTGCACATCCCTGTCCGTCTCGAACTGAAGGTAGAAGAAGAAAGGCCATTTTACTTTTAGGACCCTGCAGAAACATGTAATATTTGTCTTTTATCTTGTGCCTTGCATCTTTTCCAGGAAACCCCCTAGAAAGATTCCACTTCCACACATAAATCCCACCCAAGACACTTTGCATATCTAACCCTGATTTTAGATCTTTTTGCAAGCACTATTCTTTGTGTCTCGGGAATTTCCTCTGCTAGCCCCTGCGGTCTATAGTTAATAGTGTTTTGACCCTTGCAACCTTGTCTAGTCTATAGATCTAGCGTTTTAGCTCCGTTTAACCTCGTTCTTGTTGCGTTAGGCTCATATAAACTCAAAGTACGCGCTAGGAGCAATGTTGTACAAGTTCTATGTTTTATATTTTATTTAAATATTAAATATGATTAAATCCTATTACACATGCTTTTCTAATTAAAATCTAATTAGAAGTTTAACACGTGAAGAAAGTTAATATGATTAATATTAAATGAACATTTCTTTTAATTAAAAGTTAATTAGATGTATACCTCGGTTTTTATAATCAAACTTAATTTGATTAATGATTATGCAATTTGCTTTCTACTAAAATGTAACATAAGCTATATCCCGAGTTTTCTTAATTAAATGTTAATTTGATTAAAGTGAATATAAATGTGTTTTTAAATTATAATTTGATTAGAATAACTCGAAATATAAAGACAAACGCCTAGATGCTTTTACATGTTTCTTTTAAAATTAAATGTTTAATTTGCATAAATCATACCTGAATATTTATAAGTAAAATTGGACTAGGCCTACATCGTATTTTAAATACAAATATAACTTGCTTAATTATAAATGGGGTATTTCTCTGAAATAACCTATACACATGATTTTACTTAATTAAAAGATATCAAACGCATAGCTAGCTCTTGTTTGTGATCATCTAAACCTCCCGATAGTTCCGAGTGTTCCTTGTGTTCGCTTTCCTAAACCCAAACCCTGTTTTCCCTTTAAGCTTTTCATGCTTGGTGTATTGTTTTGTTTATTGTATGTATTCTTGTGTGCTCGTAGACATTGTGCAAGTTTCAAGCGAGCAATCAGTTGAAGTAGATCGAGAGCAAGTGTTTGAAGAAGAAGAACCTTAGCGATTAAGCAGGAAGGCAAGTGGTTTTCTCCCCCTGCATGATTCTATTTTATCCTATGTAATTGCATGACAACTAAGTTTATATTTATGATATTGCATTAAATTGATGGGAACACCCTTTTTAAGGACTTACCTAGACTTTTACCCACAGTCCTTGGATCAACCCGGTTTAACAAATGTTTTTGGGTAGAATATGCTAGTTGCTCAACTTGGGTTGGAAAAAATGGTTTTCGAAGATAAATGCTTATATGTTTAACGATGATGCTTTTGGTAATACAAGATCATATGATTTAATCGGAACATGGAGAACCACCCAAGAAAACATGCGCAACCACAGTGTTACATGGCTCTGACCTTAGCCAATTAATTAGGTGTGCGATTGATCTGATGGCCCTTTTCCGAAAGGAGCAGAGGGGGATCCGGGTTGCAGGGGTATAGCCGGTCCTTTTGGGGTAGCAGCCTTTGCTAAGGTGCTGACCACTAGTGAGGGTTATGGTCCGCCCGATCCGTAACTATGCGGGTCGTTAGTCTTTTGTATACCTTTGTAAAGGCTTCGTAGCGTCCCTATGCAATCACACCTCGGAAGTGTGGTATGATGCCCGATCAGCATCGCATGGTTGGGTTCAAAGTTCTTCGGAACTTTTACGCGAGCTGTGGGTAAAGTGTGCAAACCTCTGCAGAGTGTAAAACTGATCGATCAGCCGTGCTCACGGTCATGAGCGGCTTGGACCCTCACATGATTAATAAACTTGAAGATGAGAATAAATCGTGCTTTGGTGAAGCTCGATGAGCTTTGGGTTGTTTTGCTTAAAAGTTTCTTAAGTGGGTTGGTATATACTTACATCTAGTAATTAGGCGTTCTTTAATTAAAAGTTTGACCAACATTAAAATGCTAACCGCTGCAAAACCATAGCCTATCCTTGATAGCCTTGCATCTCCCCCCACTTGTTGAGTACCAACCATAAGTGTACTCAGCCTTGCCTACCGCTGTTCAGAAGAGAACAATGGTGAAGAGTTCTACATCGACTTTGAGGAGTTCTGAGGCATGCGTCTCCCCCAGTCAAATGCCTGTGGAAGCGGAAGACGAGGACTCGTCGTGTAGTTATCATTTTCCGATGTTAAAGACCTTCGTGTCTTCCGAATGAGTGTAGTAAGTTGTTAAACCCCTTGTTACGTTTTTACTGTCTATGATATTACACTCATTTCGTCTATCATATGTGTGGAACTAGATCCTGGCACACATATGAGATGCATCTGGTTTCCCTCCGGAAATTGGGTGTGACACTCCCGGACTATATAAGGCGAGGCAGGGACCGTTCTCTAGGAACACATCACATCCCATACAACTCACGACGCACTATTACACCATCTTGTAATCGTGCCCAATCAATCCAGAGCTACGCAGCATACAGGACGTAGGGTATTACGCACCTCGCGGCCCGAACCTGTCTAAATTGTGTGCCACGTGTCTCTTCCTTCGAGTTACCGATCTCGGCGAGGACACATTCATCTACTTCGGGTACTCCCCTTAGTAGGTTGCCGGTCTAAAACACCGACAGTTGCCACTCCCTGCAAGTGCAGTTCTGCTCTTTTAAGTACACCACATGCCTTCTCACATCCTCACCTTTGTATCTCTCCCTTACCTCAGCCTGATCTGGATGGCCTTTTATCACCCTTAGATCGCCTAGACCCTTGGATGCAGCATTCAATTGATGAACAATTGCTGGTAGAATGTAGCCATTAAGGGCTTCAGAAATCCTTCTTCTCTTCTCATACAGAATCACTAACTTCTCCCTTATTTCATCTGCCATACAATGCACATGAAGGTCTTTGTATTCTTTGATCCAACTATTCCAAGATTCTGCCAAATTGTTGTTGATGTAGTCACATTTAATCTCTCCTGAAAACTTGCTTCTGGACCAGAGCAAGTTATGATGCTCATTTAGCCAATTCTGCACACTAGGGCTAGCTTCTAGGACTTTTCCCATGAAATAGTCATACTTGTGAGGTGAGTATGCTCTAACTGCCTTCCACATGTTCTTTCCATAAACTTCTCCAGTGAAATACTTCTTCATGTTCCCCATCAAGTGCCTGAAACATTCTCTCTGCTCAGCCCATGGAAAAACTTTCTTCACTACAGATTCCAGTCCCTTGCATGCATCTGTGCATATTGCCAAGTGTGGCACAACTCCAATTGCTTTCCGTAACTACTCCATGAACCAAATCCAGTTTTCTTTGGTTTCTCCATCAAAAAATCCAAAGGCCAACGGGAACATCCAATTATGGCCATCCAAAGCTAGAGCTGCATGCATGTGTCCATTCCACATTCCATTCAGGGCAGTGGAATCTATAGAAATATAGGGTCTGCAGCCAGTCAAAAATCCTTGTATTGCTGCTTGAAAGCAACAAAAAAATCTGGAAAAATGCTTCTTGTCACCATCTTTTATAGTGTGTATCTCTACTACACTTCCAGGTGACCTTAACTCTACTTCAGCCTTGAACCTGTACAACCACTCAAAGAAATCATCCCAGTTACCAAAAAGCTTGTCTGCTGCTCTCTGCCTTCCATAGTATACAGTTTGGTATGCTATAGTTATATTGTATTTGTCTTCTAACAAATCCTTCAATTCCTTTGCACCCATATCATGCTTCCTCTTCAAAAAGGGAATTGCCCTTTCAGCTACCCAAGCCTGAGACGCCATAGTGCCGCCAAGGACTCTACTTGTTGAAGCACACAAATGCTTTTCAGTGTTTATCTGCACCTGCAAAAGCAAATAAAATCAGTATTGTTGTAGGTAAAATAGGCAAATAAATTCAACTCAATGAAAATATACCCTGACACTGTTATCAGCTTGAGTCCTAGCTCTAATGGTCCATGTGCATCCATTTGCCTTGCAATGTCCCCTGAATCTTTTTGTATCTGTCTTCTCTGTAGCGTCTCAAATTCCTTAACAATTGCATGTTGCCTGACTGCTAGTCTGAAGTCTACCATACAAGGATATATCGTGCCAACTGACATATCAGGATTATCTCTGTCCCAATCAACCATTGGCTCAATTGGGTCATTATCATCTACTGGATTGCCTGCACAATTCATCTCATCTACAATATGTGGAGGAATGTCAGAAATTGGAAGTTCAGTAGTATATGGATTTGCATCAGGTTCTTTGAAACCCATTGCTTCAAAAACCTGGTCCTCATCTGCTATAACAGTAGCCTCACCGTCTTCTTCAGGTTCACCAATAATTGTCAAGGTACTCCAGTCTACAACAATTTCAGGCTCTACTGACTCTGGAGAAGTATATGTACCACCCATTCCTTCTCCTTCTCCTTGCCCTTGATCTTGAGCACTCCCAGCATTATTATTGGTGACACCAGATCTGCATCTACCACTTGACTCGCCATCAGCTTTAGAACCTGCAGAACTGCACACACCATTATACCCATCTTTGTCAACCACTTCAACTGTAAGAAATGCCACCTTCTGTTCCCATCTGTCCCTCATCATCTGCTCAAAATGCTCATTCCTCCTCAGCTTCCATTCAGAACCTGTCTCAGTATCTAGAACACATACTGATAGTGCTTGGCTGCTACTACCCCAAATTATTTTCCCTGCCATATCCTCAATAAACTTGTCAAGAGAGTACCCAGAGCTTCCATCAACCCATAATTCATGCTCCTGCTCGCCCATACGTGCACACAATAATCCTGACGCGCTGCATACTTACCAGATTTAACAACTAACCTAAATGCGCTGCCAGGATCCATCCTGACATTCCAACGAGAAGACATATTAAGAGAAACAAAACTTCCAATCGCATATCATCCCATTCCAATGCGTATAAACCATACATCAGGAGTAAAAAAACTCACCAAGGTGGACAATCACTGGGAAACATCGTTCCCAAATGCTCTTCGTCGCCAACTACTACATCTACTGTCAGGACTGCCTACCAATCAAAAATCAAGATACCATATCAAACCCTAGCTGGGACATGGTGCGCGGGATCCTAAAAGGTGTCAAATTAGGGGGCAATAGTTGTATAACTGACATGATCAGAGTTCGGTGTGCCGTCGGCTGGCCTCGTCGTCTGCAGCGAGGGCGTCGACCGGCGGTGGCGGCGACGCACAAAAGAAGCAAGCAGCGACCAGCAGAACAAGATGGGGGGGGGGGGGGCGAACGGAATGGGGAGGAGGCACTCGTGACCAAGCAGCTCCGAGAGAGGGAAAGGATAGGCCAGGGGCAGCCGGGTCTTTTTGGGTGCCGTCGCCACGCTGGATCGCGGACGTGGACTGCCAACTCTGCAAAAATGGCAAAAATGTAAGCATCTTGCAACCTTTGTGGCAGATATGTAATTCCAAATCTAAAATTGGCATTTGAGCAAGCGTCATTGGTAACGATGGCAAATAGTTAAATAGCCCATCCAATCACTCGTAATGAATCACCCCTCCTGACTCGAACGGTTGAACCCAACGGACCCGACTGGGACAACCGGACCAGGGCCTGGCCGTGACCTCTCTTCTCGTTTTCGTAAAGGCGTCTCCAACAATCTAGCTTAGAGCTAGTGAAACTAATTTTTTAATCATGAAACATTGCAAAAGACAAGAGACTAACTAGGAGAGAAGAGATAAGCTCGCTCAATTCTCAATACACTGTTCTCTCACTGCACAATATTCAAAGCTAGTTGTTGCACTCTTTTCTCGTTTAAATTCATCAGCTTAGAGCAACTCCAAGAGACTAGCTATCTTGGCTTAACTAGCTAAAAAATAGAAAATTTGTCAAAAACCCAATCCAACAGACTAGCTAAACTTGTCCTAGCTATCCTCCACTAGCTAAACCGGGGGCTTCGCTAGCCATCTTTGGCTAGCCAATCCCGCTAGCTATCCCTTGTACATGAGTATGGCAGGTGGGACCCGTTAGCGGTGAAACATATGAAGAGTTCATTTTAGCTAGTCTGTTGGATTTCATCAACATTTTAGTAGCTATTTTATTTTACATACTAGCCAAATCAGTAATTTAGCTAGTGATATTTGGATAGACTCTTGGAGTTGCTCTTAGAGCCAGTGCTAGCTCGTCCCTAATAACGCCTTCGCCTGCCTCCCGGCTCCGGCACAGACGGCTAGCTAGGGTTTTGTTTGCAAACCCCAATCGGATTCCCATCACCACGCAGCCGCAGCCGCCGGCGGCGAGGCGCGCTCGCGGGGCGCTGGTGCCGCAAGGATGGCGAACCGCACTGACCCCCTCGCGAAGAGCATCCACGGGACGAACCCGCAGAACCTGGTGGAGAAGATTGTTCGCTCCAAGATCTACCAGAGCATCTACTGGAAGGAGCAGTGCTTCGGCCTCACCGCCGAGACGCTGGTTGACAAGGCCATGGAGCTCGACCACACCGGCGGGACCTACGGCGGCAACCGCAAGCCCACCCCGTTTCTCTGCCTTGCGCTCAAGATGCTGCAGATCCAGCCAGACAAGGACATCGTCGTCGAGTTCATAAAGAACGAGGACTACAAGTACGCCTTCCTTTCTCTCTGCCGATTTCTAATTGGTTCCATTCGCTCCCGCTACCGTTCCTTTCTGTTTGATTGGCACGGCATTGAGTTGCTCTTCTCCGTGAGTAGGTATGTTCGGATTCTGGGGGCCTTCTACCTGCGCCTCACCGGCACCGTTGCTGATGTCTACCAGTATCTGGAGCCACTCTACAACGACTACCGCAAGATCAGGCATAAGCTCAGCGATGGACGTATGCATATTCCCCAAATTTAAAATCCTCAAAACTCATTTGTTTTCGCACTGGTAATAAAGTAGTGGTGAATAGTTGAGCTTGCATTAAGGGTATTTGTTTTTCATTTCAGAGTTCACACTTACCCATGTTGATGAATTCATTGATGAGTTGCTGACCAAGGACTACTCCTGTGATACAGCCCTGCCCCGTATTCAGAAAAGGTTTGTTTTAGTCCAAATGTTCAGTGAGCCTCTGAGGTGCTCTGAAATCATTTTTTGCTTGCTCATATCTTTTTTAGAAAAAACTAGCATTCAATTTCATCTCATGAGTCGTGGGTGAAATTTGTGGATTGTATGATCAGATGGGTTCTTGAAGCGTCTGGAACTCTAGAACCAAGAAGAAGTGCACTTGAGGATGATTTTGAGGAAGAAGAGGAGGACAAGGAAGAGGAACAACCTATGGAAATCGACGAGCCTAATGGCCATGAAAAGGTTCACACGCTTTTCAATTCAATCTGCAGCCAGTCTGCCAAATTTTAGTTTAGTATGCTAAATCCATTTTTATCATCTATTCAGGATAGTCATCGTGGAAGAAGCCCTGCTAGGGAACGGGATAGGGACCGGGACCGGGACCGGAAACACGAAAGGCATCACAGGTATGCTGCTCTATGAACTGCACTCATATCTTGGTTTATTATTGAATTATTCTGACTGTTCCTTTGCCTGCTAATTAGTGTTTAGTATCAATATTCCTTGTGTGAAAATAATTAGGAGTAACACTGATGGATTTTATTAAACTCAAGCTGTTAGCACTCTTTTGGTTTGTTATTGAATTATTCTGACTTTCTTTGGCTGCCAATTTGTCCAGTATCAATATTGCTTGTGTGAAAATAATGTATCAGAGTAAAATGGATGGATTTCATTAAAGTCAAGCTGTTAGCACTCTTTTTATTTGTGTGATGACTTTGAAATTTCAAGCCAACAGTGTTGTAATGACTGGTTACCCTGAAGTCCATTCCTTTTTACTAATCACGGGAGGTTGGGAGCCATTCTGCTTAAGTCATACTGTTTGGTAAAGTGTCTAGTGAGTGCATGCATGTTAGAAGTCTTTGTTTTTGGTAGCTCCAGAATGAAATACCCTGCCTTACTGTCATTATAGATCATACAAAAGTTTTGTTTTGCAGAACTCTGCTCTTACTGATATCCTGTTGACATTCAGTGTTCAGTATATGTTTATCTGTGTAGAGTAAAAACTTATTAATTTTTGTCCTAACGCTATACGGGAGATAGCGTTGAATATGCTGTCTTGGATCAGCTTAGTTTCAAATAAGAGATCCCTTCAAATAATGTTCTGAGTTCTGATGATTGATAAAACATATCATGTTTTTTTGTAGTTTCTAATCTAGATGCCTTTGATTCTTATTCTTGATACCATATACTGGAAGCTGTTGCTGTATCATTGCAGTTTTTATATAAGTGTTACTGCCATGGCATGTTAATATCAAGAGCCATTGGTAGGTAAACAGCTTCGTAGAGTAAAAATTGTGGCTCTGCCAGGTTTCTCTGCACTGATAGTGTGCAGTGAGAAGTATGATGGACCAAACAGATAGGAAATCATAAACTATTTGGAATTTAACATTTTGATATCATTTTGCTTCTTTTAAGTCTGTAGCATATTTTTCTTGTCCTTTCCTTTTCTTTTATTTTTGCATATTTTCTGGCTGCTTTTGCTGACGCATTTCAGGTTTTCACAATAACTTGCTTGATTTCATGAAAGTTTAATAATGTGTAATATATGTTTGGTTTCTGGGAACTACTTAAATACTTCTTTTTGTGTATTAAAAGTATATAGGTTGTGATGGACTTTTTCATATGTTTTTTAATGATCAGCCAAATGATCGTTATATCAAATATTGTTTGCTTTCAGTAAACCAAGGCTGTAAATTTGATAACAGAAATGTAATGATTTTTATTAGCATTTTGTGAACACCGTTTCCGGTATTTAAGGTTGGATTTTTTTATCAAGTAATATACAAATCATCTTTATATTATAGAGTTAGTATTACTAAAAACAGAGCTATACACTCACTCAAAAGTATTTCATCAGGTGTGGACTTAATCAACGGAAGAACAAAAGGTTGTTGAAACATAAATGTGATGTTAAATTAGAATGCTGTGGCCAGTATGGTACTGTGTGTCTTACCAATGAGTAATGTTACACTTGTTCCATTTGATTGCCATGCAAGTCTATTTGGTTATTTTGATGTTCCTCCATTGGTGGATTATGATGGCTACCTTTTGGCAATGGGGATCTGTCTTTAGTCATCTGACTTGAAAATTTTGCTCCCTTGTTATTGCACTGACATGATGTTTGTTGATTTAACCGCATATGGATAATAAGTGCTGCACTTCTATCTCTGCTACAGGGACCGAGATTATGATAGAGATCGGGATTACGATAGGGACTATGGGAGAGGACGGGACAGAGACCGAGATAGAGATCGTGAAAGGGACAGAAACAGGGATAGGGATCGCGACCGTCACCGCCTGCGAGACGATGACTACAGCCGAGACAGGGACCGAGACCGTGATAGAGATGGTAGGGAAAGGGAACGTCGGGACAGAGACCGTGGCAGGCACAGGAGCCGCTCAAGGAGCAGGGATCGGCGTGACAGAGACCGTGAAGATGGAGAGTACCGCAGGAGGCGTGGTCGTGGCAGTGTGAGTCCTCGAGGACGTGGTGAGGATGGTGGCACAAGGGAGGAACCAAAGAGGAAGAAGGAAAAGAAAGAGAAGAAGGGAGAAGGAAATGCTCCGGATCCAAATGATCCTGAGATAATAGAAATGAACAAGCTCCGGGCCTCACTAGGGTTGAAACCGCTGAAGTAGATTTTTTGCTGTAGTATTATTAATACGAAGCTTGTCAGCTGTGGTAGTTTGAATTGGAAATGCTGAGCTGTGGATATGCATCCAACATTTTTTTCTGGCTTTCTCAGCTTCGTGTAATGATATCATTTGATTGTTTCTGTCCATGTTTTCGATTGTGACTGTAAGCTTAAAGGAAAGCAGCAACCGTGCACGTTATGTTCCTCTCCATAGCAACATATAAAGGGGCATTTGAGAACCCCAAGTGTAATAGTAATTTTGCTCTTGTTTTTTTTTCAACTTGGTGATTTTGCTCCTGACTCTCAAGTCAATGCAATTTTGCTCGTAGTCAGCGGCCAAAATAGTGGCAAAGACTAGAGGCAAAATCGAAATTACTTGCCACTTGTTGAGGGCAAAATCGCAAAGTTAGAAAAATGATTTTAAAAACACAATTACACTTAATGTAGGAGCAAAATCATCAAACATCTTTCTCTGTTTATCTCATCTTTTATAAGCAAAAAGACGCATTTAGCCAGTTCCAGCATTACAAAAGAAATCACCAAGTCGTGAAAAGGACAGTATTACTTGTCTATGCACTTCAAAATCTCTCAGCTCAACCGCATATGCAATGGCAATGGAGCAATAAAGCTGAGCTTCTCAAGATCAGAGAAATTATGGTTGGATTCTGAAGACTGCAGCCGCTGCATAGCTGCTTAGATGTCAGGAAGGATCATCTGCTTGGCAGTGTAGATGAAGCTGAGGCTGGTCCTCAGCTATGCTTCCACCACCCAAAGCAAGTCCAAAGGGAAGCTTCCGTTTCTTGAGCATTTCCTCATCGATTGCTTGCCGAATGGGAAGAGGCATCCAGTTCTGGTGTGCTTGCCGTCCGTACTTGTAATCACCAACAATTGGTGTTCCAAGAACCTCTGCACAATGGACTCGGAGCTGGTTCGGTTCAAGAAGAGAACATGAGGGGAAAAAAATTCAGTGTCTTAGTGTCATCATGATGTGTTTTAAGATGAATCCAGTTTAAAATAATTACCTGATGCTTCCTTCCAGTACGAGGAAATAGTTCTAACCAAGTGTAGCCTACAAATATTAGCACTTCCATATTATATTTGAATTACAATAATAGTTATCTGTAACTGAAGTCTACATCATATTAGGATGCGTTTTCCTTAAGGCCTCATTCGTTTCCACGAGATCAATTCCGATCGGAATTGATAAATACAACAAGAAAATCATTATAGTTACTATAAGAGATCCGGATTTATTCCGGGTCGAAAATTAATTTGTTCATGATAGGTACACCAAAAGGCTCGGAATCAATCCACTAGTCAAGAGGTGTGTAACCAATCCGGCTCTACGGTCTCTTGTTCTACCTATCATGATTGGTAAATTAATTTTTGATCCGGAATAAATCCGAGTCCATATCATAATGTTCTTCGTACATTTATTATTCCGGCCGGATTGAATCCCACGGAAGCGAACAAGCCCTTTAGCAGTCTCATTGCATCACGTTTTGCTACTTCCTGATAATTTCCCAAATTCGTACAACAATGATCAATAATATGATGCATTGTATTCATCTATCTGTTTTGTTTGCTAAGTTTAGTGTCTCATCCAGGACTTAGCTCTTGAAATCACAAAATTGGATCACAAAATGATAGTAATACCAGAAGAATGCACCTTAATTACACAACAGTTTTATAAATGATAATATCAGCATGCTCGTATCTTCCTCTAACTGAATTTATTTTTATTCACATATCATTTATGGCCATTTGACATTATTCTCATCAGCAGCATTAGTGGCCTAGAGTTCTACAGTTTCTCATACTACTTATTACATGCCATTAGTTATTTACTTCTCTAGTAAAAAGAACAGAGTTCTGGTTACAAGATACCCCCAGCGACGGGATGGCCGCGGACCACGGGCCGAAGACGGGATCCCAAGCTTACTCCTCCCACCAAGGTGTCACCTGCTTTCTATGACCGACATGTGGGCCCCGCAGGCTTGTGCGAGTGTCATTTGAGCCCTACAACTAATGGAAGGAGAACGGCATCCGAACTATCTCATCCTCGTTTCTTCTACCAAACAAGAAACAAGGTCCTTGAAACAGGGGCGGAGCTGTCCTTTGTTGTCGGGGTTAGCCGACCCCGATGGATGTGTGCAAATTCAATTAGAAATCACTGTTTAACATTGTTTCTCAAAGGTAAAGACCCCAATCAGAAATAGGAAAGACCTCGGTGGCATTCTCTTCTGTCTTCGCCCCTGCCTTGAAACAATGTTATCAACTAACTCCGCTGGCATAAATGCCTCACACAATTGCACTTAAAATAATCAATACTGTTTTGTGCACTGTTGGAAGAGATGATAACCAAATAGAAGCTACACTTCATCAAGGTCCTTGAAACAATGTTATCAACCACACTAATGCAGGTTGGCAACCTTGACAAGGAGAACAGGTTGCCAGCCTTGATATGGAGTTCTAGAAATTAAGGAGGGACCTAGACCAGTATGACAACAACAATTTTCTTGACAGCTGTCAGACTACATTTTCCAGAAAAAATATTATGCAAAGTATCACCTAAAAACACATTGATTGTTTTTTAACAAAAAATGTCATTGTGTTCTTGTTAGTTACTGTAAGATTAGGATTGATATTTTATATAAGACAAAAAGAATGATCTTCAGTCTATTATTTAATTTAATACTACTAGTCAACTTATTCTGGTTGGGTCTTAAAATTCTGCACCCTGCTTTTATAAAGCTTGTGTAGCAACTATGGCGTACAGAACTCACCAGTCGAGGTGCTTCAGAAGAACCATCCACGAACAGTGGTGCCAGTATATCAATACTATTTTTTATGCCAACACCACCCTTCAGAATTAAGAAACAAAAAGGTTTAGATAGGACCTGAAATTTTTCCGAAACTGCAAGAAAAGAACATAAAGGTATTTACTTGCACTGGCATTCCAGGTGGTTTATTGAGCACAATGATGGCCCTATCCTGAAACAATTACAGATGCCAATTGCCAATAGAATTACTTTATTATTCAATCTAATCAACATATCTTTCAAAAATAAAAAATAAGTATAAATTTACACCTTGTATATCTCAAGGCTGCGTAGAAAATGAATCTCATTCTTGTTACCAAATTTCTTGGTCTTCTCAGAAACAGAAGATTCTTGAATGTTAACTGGTAGAAAAAGAATATCACCAGGCACAAGTTCATCTTTTGCTGAAACCTTTCAAATAATCAAAACAAGGTCACATACTCACATACTGCAAGAGTGCTATGTGAAGATAAGTGATTAAAGTGAAAATGATTCACTAATCATCATTTCACTAACATGTAGTTCCATGAACCAAAATGCCCATTGAGCATCAAATTCTCAAGGCAAAGGATGGAGTTTGAAGTCCGCAACATTCAATATTCGATGGAGCAAGTATCCAACCAACCTAATATTAAATGGATCCATTTGGCATTGTGGTGGATTTTCTAAAAGCACATATATCTTTCCAGATATGGACGTGAGAGTTGGTTATGAGCATCATTTTAGGATCCATAACATAAAAAATAGTACTAGCATTAGTAAAGATTGCCATCCTAGAGCAGCAAAGCACACGAACCACAAACTGGCCCTAAATAAGACTGACGAGCACAGCAACCAGCAAGTGTACCATGTATCCCAATTTACAAACTACTCATGACACAACTTGTGGAGGAAAAGCATCTGAACGGGAAAATTAAAACTCGAACTGTCAGGTATTTCTGATTCACTCATGTCACTAATTACCCTTCTCAACCGGAGTTGCTCAGCAATACCATCTGTTGAAGAGGTATCAGCAGTCAGAAGATTCCTCTTAACCTGCAGTAGTAAAGACACAGCGCAAGATAAATTTCTTAGTCTGTTAGTCAGAGGATAAACTGTACCTTCGTGGAGCAGCACTCAAGGGGAGGAAATATTACAAGTTTGCAGAGAGACAACAGAATAAGTAAAAAATACAAAAACAGAATGTTAGTCTACTGCACAGCCTCAACACTTTTTGGGATACCTCATGCTTGCAAAAAATCTCTATTAACGATTTGTGTCCTCAGACGAAGAATGGAAGGCTAAGCTTGGAAGAAATTACACTGCCGATTTGTTTTCCTTCCAACTATTGAAGTAAATATTGGTGAGTGGTGACCACTGAGTCCAGAGTTGGAAGTTCATATCAGCAAATACCTACCTCTATGATTTTTCATTGGTCTTCTATCGTTAATGCTCCTTTTTTTTACACATTATTATGTGAGGATACTACCAAGTGTAATCTCTGCATGAGGGATAAATTTGCATTCAACTCGAGATGACTTTCAGTATGTAGGTCTTTTTTGTGCGCATGCTCATCCATACCCATTCGTTATCCACAAGGGCCAAGCAATTAGCTAACCATGTAAGATCTGAAGAAGAACGCAAAGTTTTGGTGTTTCACTTTCCAAGCTATGCGAATCAACTGAGAGGAAGGAGGGCGGGCACTGAATTTGATTATAAAGTACGTCGTAGAAAATGGTTATAATTGACATAATTTGATTAAATTGTTATAAAATTCGTAGAAAATTATTTAAAATTCACACAATCCGTTTAAATTTGTTTTATGCTTCCCCGTCGGCGAGATAACTCTCAGTCTGGAGAAGCGATGTTGGGAGGACTGCCGTGTGCTGGGCAGGCGATGGGGCCGATCGACATCCCCGCGACGTGGCAGGCTGACTTCGTTGCTCGGTTCGCGAACGTTCCTCGGAACGATCGCGCGCCGGCGCCGTACGTGCCCTTCGTCGACACCCACGGGCCCACCTAGACTTGGATCCAGCAGTTAAGCGTACGTGATTCTAACTCTTATTTTCAACGTTTGTATGCATTTTAAACGAATGTGACGACAGACCTTTGTGTGTGTGCAGGCTGACTACATGGCGGACGATGCCGACGACCAGACGACAGATAGGTTTTTGGAGGTCTATCTGTTCTGGCTGTTCGGGTGGGTGTTGTTCTGCGAGTCAGCGGGAGACTCTGTGTCGCGGTGCATGATGCCCTGGGCTCAGAGGATCGCCGACGCACCCCTCGAGCAGGTGCCCCAGAGCAGCTACCTACAGGGGGCTGTGTTCGGCAGTGACGAGGCCGACAAGTAGGGAGGCGATCCTCCTGGGGTGCCCTCTCCTGCTCCAGATGCGGATCCACGAGCGGTTTGACATCGGTCGGCCCAGGACGGACCTCTCAGAGTACGAGCCGGCGGTCGACGGCATCGACCCAGCGGACCTCCCCACTAGGGATGGATTCGGATCGGATACGCACGGATACGAATGCGGATGTCACTATTTACCACATTTTATTTCGAATTCAAATACAAATACGAATATTATCGAATACGAATATAAAACTGATATTTCGAATTCGGATTCGCATTCGAATACTTACTCGATTTACAGCATAGAGTCATAATGTGTGTCAATTTCATTTGTCGATGGTTTTATAATTGATCAAATCATGTTACGAGTAGAGAGTAAATTATGATCATTATACATAATAGATATCATATTGCAAATAACATATTAATTAGTTAATTACTTAATTAATTAATATATGACAATAAATGTAAAAGAAGTAATTTTGTAACTATATAAATGTCTTTTATAAGTAAAAATAATTACATAAATACATTTAAATATAATTTATTTATTTGCTAAATAATATAATGTATTTAAAATTACTATGATTAGACACATCAAAATTAATTAAAAATATCATTATATAGTTTAGTAATATTAGGTTAGCATAATTTTCAATAGTTAAAATGGTGTAAATAATTATTTTACTAGCAATATTAAAATTAACATCATTGGTAATTAGTATTTAGTAATATAAATAAATTTTAGATGTTTTCTATGGGTACATTATTTTTGCGGATACGAATAATGTCGGATATGTCGGATTTTTGTCGGATATTTCGGATAATGTCGAATTCGGATAATACTGAAAATCGGATTCGAATACATCCATCTGACATCCATATTAAAAACGAATAGGAATACAGATATCCATATTAACATTTTTAGCGGATACGAATACGGATAATTCGGATTTCCAGACATTCGAATCCATCCCTACTCCCTCCCCACCATGGGTTCTCTATGGTGTCTCCGGAAGGTAATGACCTCCCTTTACGTGATTCTTCGCGTTATGACTTCTGTAGTTCCATTCACTTAACTTTTCTCGTTCTTTGCACCACGGGAGTAGCCGAAGAAGGCCTACAAGGCCTTCGTTGGTCAGATCGACCGGATGGTCGATGCCCAGGTCCGGTGGACGCCGTACGCTCCGGCCATGGTCGCTGCCCGCGCACCACAGGGGCTCTCGTCCTTGTGCTCCCGAGACCAGGCGTACTGGATGACGCGACGAAGACTGGTCTTCGACGTCTATGTCGAGGAGTACGCCGTCCACCGAATGATGAGGCAGTTCGACCTCTTCCAGGCTGCACCAGTACCCGCTGCACCACGTCTGCCGCCTACCACGCACATGTGAGCAACCATCTGACAGTTTTAAGTATTTTCCGTTACAAATATTCAGTTGCCAATAATTTTATGTTTCATGTTCTATGCTAGGTGGACGCGTAAGGGCGTGCCTACGGCGACGTTGTTCATCGACAGGCTCTAGCCGTATGTGGCAGAGTGGGCGTCCGCGGCGCACGAGCAGAACGTCGTCACTGAGCACCGCCTTCACGACGGCACCTGAAGAGTATCTTGGCCCCCTAAGTGGGTTTTGGTAGTTTAATGACACACACATAAGTAGCTAATGATTTATCTAGTCCATGAGCAGGGATTAAAATTATAAGTGGCATCAAGTGCAGTCCATTGGCACTACAAAAAGGAAGTGTTGCTACAAAGGGTTCCTAAGAGGCTTTTATTTATTTTATACTTTTGAATTTGAGTCCTAGGAATGTCGTACTATCAAGAGGGACAAGAATTATGTCTTCCAAGAGTCGAACAGGTGCTCTAGTTGCTAAAACAAAACCTATGAGAGACACCTTTGCACCAACACTTTCACGGGGATCTTTTCTTGGGTGCTGACCTTGGGAGGCCGGAGTATCCGGGTTTACCCCGGAACCTCCAGACTTACCTGTGACAACGCCATCCGAGATAATTCCGTACTATTGCCTAAACCACTCCATTTGGTCATTAAGCGATAATAAAGAATCATCTCGTTGAGTGTTGCCGGGTTTACACCCGGTAAATCACTTGGGAACACAGAGAGGATCGAACGAACGCATTAAAACTCCCACGAAGGAGAATCCAGAGTGCCTTACAAATTAGACTATCACATCCCCGTAGGGTTCATTATTACAAACATAGTTCTTTGACATGAAAGTAAATGGTTTAGAGTTTAATGAAAACAACGGAAGATAACTAAACGGTACGATCACATCATAGGAGGCCTATCCATGATGCAATCACTCTTCGTCATCCACCCATTCCAGCTCCCAGCCGGGTGGAAGTTCTCCGGGCCACACATCAGATGCATTACCTGGAACAACATTTACAAAGCAAGGCTGAGTATACTAATACTCAGCAAGACTTACCCGTCTAAAAGAAAGACTTTACCTCTAATCATGCAAGGCTTTTGGCTAGTGGGTTTGTTTGCCAAAAAGCTGCTAAGTAGTGAATCCTTACTTTCCATATTTTAGCTCAAGTTCTAGTTGAAGTAATTATTACTAAATAAGCAACTACTACAACCAAAGTTGTGCAAACCATTAATCA
Organism: Cenchrus americanus; assembly: GCA_947561735.1. Taxonomy (NCBI): domain Eukaryota; kingdom Viridiplantae; phylum Streptophyta; class Magnoliopsida; order Poales; family Poaceae; genus Cenchrus; species Cenchrus americanus. Next base: position 170,735,408 of record OX387245.1, read on the forward strand.
AGTAATAATCTTCACAAAGTTCCATCATAAGGGATATCATGGCCAGTCGGGTAAGTAGTCTCAGATAACGGTGAGAGGCCGACAATCGAATGATTCAAAACCTTGCAAGGTGGACCTAAACACACGGGAGGTGCCCTCACTAAGAGTTCACCAACCAGGCGGTTCCCGTCATTATTCGGTTTGGGGATAATAGCTCACAGTCTTAAGTACAAGGTTTATCTGGGCTACGCCACTAAGGTCACCCAGCCTCACGCATGCACTCGGGGAGCAAGCCCGGGACCGCAACCCTAGAGTAGTGATAGTAAAACCCCGTACCGCCTCATTTAGGTACTAGACTTACCGTGCCCATTTCCGACAAGTGTTTAGTACTTTCAAACACTTAACCAACGAAGCCATTGGACCAGAGCCCAAATCCCATGCTCTTACCACATGAGCAATCCATTTAATCAATATGGTGATTCCATAAAGGAGATCCTATTCTCGCGAGTGACGAACATCACTCGACTTGTACCGGATCCTTAAGCATAGCAACTAGCGACCTAACATGCTAGTAAGAGATCATAGGTACTTATGGATCATGCAACTAGGGTTTCATTTCAACTCCTGAACGTAAATGCACATACAATAACAAGAAGTAAATTCAGAAGTTTTAAAGAAACACAGGGGTTAATGAATAAACCGGGGCTTGCCTTCGTCAGCACAAGCAGACCAACAAACTTCCGGACTTTGGCCCGGGTCTTGCTCTACGGTGACGCAGTGCACGTCTCCTCCCGCTCCATTGTTCACGTCCGCTGGCACGAGCGTGTAGCTACCATCGGGAACTTCTACACGAAGGATGCAATGCAAGACTTAAGTGACCATTTGAATTCAATTAATTTCAAACAACTTATGAGAACCAAGAGGTGCATGTTTGAACACATTCACCTAGATAATAATACATTCAACATACTCTTCCTACAAAGGAACAATATGTGTTGCTTTATTATCTAGACTTTTACGGTGACTGTGTACATATATATAAATAAATAAATTTAATTCACATCAACAAAACAGTAGCAAAGCTACAAGTTGGATAGGGTTGGTCATATTCACCTTAAGAAATGTATTTAACCATTTCTCCTTTTAAGGATAATCAAAAAGCTTATTTAGTCTTCTCTTTAGGTGATTGTGTGCACATCTATAAAGAATATCTTATTTAAATACAAACAGCAAGGAATTTACTTTTGCACCACCATTTTAATTTTCTAACTCATTTATTTCACTTATGCACAAAAGGAGGCATTTTTCCTATTTTCCTTTTACTAAATTAATCTAGTTAGCAACCTTTTAACAACTAAACACATAACAAACTTATCCAACAGTGCCCACTAGCCCAAGGACCAGGAACACTCCCTTGGACAGCAAGGAATTGATTTTGCACAACTGAATTTAATGTACAAAATTTAAAGGCATTACTAGTTAGCATAAAGGGAATAATACATATTAAAATAAATACATCATAATTGAAACTCAACTTTCCCTACACATGCTTTGGTCCAAAACAAGCCCAAAGAACTAACAAACACACATATAGCCTTTATGAAACATGCTACACATTTTTATGATTAAAAACAAGCATAAATGAGGAAATAATATTTATAACAGAGATAAAATCATGGTAAATTCACCAATGGTGCATTTTGATATAACAAGACAGTAACCAGAAGTTGGGCTCAAAAATATTTATATTTGAAGCTACAAAAATCATCTAGGCAGATTTGTCAATTTCACAAAATGATTTTTATAAAACGATTTCTTCAGTAACTTTGTGCAATTTTTGGTGTGGTGACCAGTCATGGCATGGTGTACAACATATCCGAAATATAGCTCAAGAACTTGTGTAGATTTTGCAGAAACATAGATCTAGGGATTTTACATTTCTATTTTTCACGCAAAAACTGTAGCTCAAAAGTATATACGTCTTTGGAGAAAGTTGTAGTTCTTGTCACACTGAGCACAGAAAAATTGGGTTTGCAATTTTTAGATTTTTCTGTGATTTGTTTTGGATTTTACTATGTTCAGCTGAAATACAAAAGAGAGTGAAGATCCTATTTACCACCAGGCCCCTGAAAGACTTAAAAGTCCACAACCATACCCTCGGTTTGCGTCAGGACCCCTGGGAGTTTTTTGGGCCTTGCAATGGGGTCCTCCCGCCCGGCCGGCGGCGGGATTCGCCGGACTCCGGCGAGGCCGCAGCGAGAGAGCGTCGATGGAGGGGCGGGGGACGAGGTGCGACCCAACCGTGACTGATTGGTGGCCGGAAACGGGGTAGGCGGCGCCTGTGAGGGGTGCACGGCGGAGGCCGGCGGCGGATGCCGCAGGAGCAGCGATTTCGGCGAGCCTGTGGGTCGGACAGGGCATCTAGCTGCTAATTAAGTCTTGGTGGGAGGTCACGAAGGCAATGCGTGCTCACACTGCTGGCTGGGGGCTTGGGGAAAGGGAGCTCGCCGTGCGGCTCTAATGGCGGACGACGGCGTTCTGGACCCGCGCGCGAGGGAGGGGATGCTGCCTCTTATAGGCGGCCGGCGCTGGTCGAGGCGGTGCGTGATACAAATCCACGGCACGAGCGCGGGGTACGGCGGCATCCACGACCGGCACGGCGGCGATGCGAGTGGGCGGGCGGCGGCATGGTCGGCGCGGCGTGACCACGGCGCGCGCGCACGTGGGGGCGAGGCTACGGGGCGCGGATGGCGGTGCGGCGGAAGGAGCGGGGTCCACGGCGCGCGCGACCGGCGGACCGAGGCCGGCCTCGGCGTCCGGGCCCAGCGGGACCGCGCTACGGATGACGCGCGAACGCCGGCGCGGGCGCCGCTCTAGAGCGCCAGGGTCATAATCCATTCAACCTGCCTGCTTTGACCGGAACTTTTCTCCAAAAATTCGAACTGCAGTGCACAAAAGTTTGAAAGGAAAGTTGTAGATCTAGCATCCCTCTACAACTTCTACAAAGGGTGTATGACCTTTTTCTCAACAAATTGTGCACAAAATGCATGCCAAGTTGGCTGTTTTCTGGGCGTCGGTGAATAGTAACTTGAGGCGTTGACCTGCATTTCCCCCATTTCCACTCCAAACTAGCAATGCCACTCAACATGAAAATTGTGTCCCTCGACAAAATACACAACTTTCACATTGGGAGATTTTGAAGTGTTTAGGGAAAATTTGGAGAACACGACAAAAGTTCCGGCTGACACTGGTGGGTCAAAAGGGGTTCAAGGGGTTTGACTAGGGTTTTGACCCAACCTTGACCATGGGTTGACCAAGGGGTGCCATTAGGGGTCATTGGTGATGTTTTCGAGGTGATGGCCCAGGTTGACCGATGTTTGACCAAAGTCAACACTGTTGACCGGATCATTAGGGTTAATTAACCCGGCCGAAAACCTGGGGCGTCACAGCCTACCCCCCTAAACAGAATCTCGTCCCGAGATTCGTCGACAAGATTGGAGCAACACTTCCTCATGAGGCAAAGGTTACAAAATGGAAGATATACTCGCTCATATTTCGAGGCAGCGAGAATTCATAAAGGGCAAAAGATACATGATGCTCTCCCCACTGCCTCAACGCAGTTCATGAGGGAGTGGGCGATGGATGTGTACATGGAAAACTAAAAGAAGACAAACTCCGCCGACGATGCAGAGGTACATCGCCGCAAGCGTCCAACGGAGAGACTCGAACATCTCCACGAACTGAGGCATGATCGGCGATGCAGCTGGGGTTCTTCTTCCAACTTCTTCTGGAGGTGGTCGACGAAGACGGCTAAACAGCTTACCCGGTGAGTGAGCGAAGCAACAACGGGAATGGGCTAGTGGCGGGTTGGCCAAAACTAGCCAGAGGGGAAAATAAGAGCGGCGATACTGTCAAATTCGAAAGCAGGCAAGACTTGGCAATAGCAACACCGCGGGAGGGTTTCCCTTTTATACCTCAACGGAAACGCAACGGTCATCCCAACCGTCTGAGGTAAGGACTAGCGGAGCGATCCGGTGGTTGCCACACGGGGCTCGATAATGTCGGCCTGTGAGGTCTCGGCGACGTGATCGTGGTCGCGGGAAAAGAGATGGCAGGGCGACGCTACGGCGTCGTACCATCGTGGCACTGAAACGAATGGGGTCCAACGGTCGGAAGAATTGACCGTGATGGTGAGATTGTAACAAGGAGAATTTAGCAAAAGATTTAACCGATACTTCATTTGCTCGTTTCTCGATTCCTGGGGTCTGGACATTATGATCAGCGGATCATGGATTGATAAGTGATAGAGGACTCTCATGCCTTGGCTTTTCGAGAACCTTGACTGCTCCGAAACTTTGCTCCTACCTCCTCAACTTGGCTGGTTGACATGATCAGATGCTAAGAGAGCTTTGAGAATAGGCGGAAAGGAACCAAGTTGACAAGGGTGATTACCAAAAGATATTTCTATGAAGAAAGATAAGGCTAGTAAACAAATGTGTTTACTAAGATTTCTGAATTTATTTTTGAAAAGCCACAAAGGTGTAAGGATGGATAAATGTAACACCCTAAAATTCCATCACCAAATTAATATAAGCAACAAGGTGTTTTAGATTTAATTTTCTAAGGATTAAATAAATTATCAAATAAATTTGGCTTTTAAAATATTTAAATATCATTTTAATAATTTAGAAGCAATAAGTGATTGTGCATCATGATTTGAATGCATGAGTTTTGGTTGTGGTGTGGTTTTAAAAGTCTTAAAATACTTGTGAAAATTCTTAAAAATAATTGTGAAATATAATTGTGAAAATTTGTGTAAAAGATTTGAATTTAAAAAGGGTTTGAAAAAGATTTGAAAAGGTTTGAAAAAAAAGAAAAACAACCCAACCCTCTTCCCCCTTCCCCTTTCGGCCCGCGTGGCCCAACCTCACCCGCCGGCCCCGCCCCGTGTGGCACCTGGGCCGTCCGATCGCGGCGGGCGGTCTAGATTAAAAGGGACAGCGTACCCCTTGGATCGGTCCACCGTGGACCGGTGGGACCGGGTCCACGGCCGCGGTCCACGAGCTCGCGTCACCGCCCGCGTCGGCATGACGTCACCTTGCGTCGGCATCGCGTCGGCCACGCCCAACCGCAAGTGAGGACCAGGAGCGTCCCGGTGGTCGGTGGATGACCGCTCCTTAGTGATGAGTGATTGACAACGGGTGTTGGACTAACTCTTGGCTTAGTGCGCAGGTGTAGGCTGCGGCCTAGTTCGTGTTGTTGCAGGTGAAGAACGGGCGCGAAAGGTCTTCGCCTTGAGGGGCCTCCGGAGATGGAGAGACAAGTAGGCTCGGTTCGAGGGACCCGGTGGACGGCGGGGCGGGTGCGGGCCACATGGTGGCGACACAAGCAAGACGAAGTCATGGACAAGTGAGCCGGTGCACGGTGGCGTTCAAGTCAAGTGGTTTGGCGGGAGGCCGGACCGGCACGCGGGGTTTGGTGGTTTGCCCACAAAACCATCGGCGGACGGTTTCTTGGTTTGGGCCTTAAAACCAAGTCCGAGGGCCCAACACGACGGAGACGGGATCCGGGCGTGTCGGGAAGCTTCGAAGCGGAGGACACGCGGCGGGATCGCATGGCTTGCGTCGGGAGGACGTGGGGTGCGGCAAAGGCGTGGCCGTCCGATGGCAAGACCCACAAACATTACCAAAATGCCCCTACGTGGGTTGTATCGCCAGTAGTGTAGTTAGGGGTAGTCGAGTCATTTACCACTCCGGCGGGACCTGATATATAAGCCTGGAGTGTGTGTTGATGGCTCTCTCTCTCCGCGACTCAGGGTTTCATTTCCCCCCTCCTCTTTCTCTTTTTTCGTAGCTATTTTCCTTCCTATTTTCTCTAGGCTAGCATGAGAGCTTCATGAGAGATTTGTTGAGAGGGATGGATGCTAGGGCGGCATGCTAGACCTTGTGAATCTTTCCTGGTTTGTATAGAAGATTCGGGGTTGTTTTTCGTGGCTTTTTGTGCTTATTTTCGTGCCTTTGTTCCCGGTGTGATTCCGCGGATTTGAGTGAGTTTCTTCCCGGATTTCTTTGAGGAAAACATGGATAGGTGTCTTGTGCATCTTTGTGCTTGATCTTGTGTCCTCAAACGCCGGAAATCACTTCGATTCGTGAGTTTTCGTTCGGTGCTCTAGCTTTTGGTGGTGCTCAAAGGATTCGCGATTCCCGGTGATTTAGGGAGTTAGGAGGCAAGATTTTTGGGCTATAGCATCCTTGTGTGACGCTTTTTCAAGTCCCCAAACCCTTGTCTCCATAGCTTCAACCGTTTGGGAAATCCGATGATGATTTGGGGGAGTTGACTTTCGGGGTCGGGCTGTTTCTGCTCTGTCCGCGCCTGGCGGACAGTCCGCGTGGAGGTCGCGGACGGTCCGCGCGGGTCGAGTTCGTCCCGAGTTCTTCGTGTTCTTGCTCGTCCTTTGTTTCGATCCGTCGTGATTTTGGTTTTTGGTTGGACGGAGTTTCGGACGGTCCGCGGTGTCGGGCGGACGGTCCGCGGGTGCTTGGCGGACGATCCGCGTGCTCCCCGCGGACGGTCCGTGGCACGGGGGTGACTTTGGTCCGTTCTGTGTAAATTAACGGACGGTCCGCGGCTAAGGCCGGACGGTCCGCGGCTCGGGTGCGGACGGTCCGCGATACCCGGCCGGACGGTCCGTGCGCTCTTTGCGGACGGTCCGCCCCTCCCCGCGCGACGCGTCCGCCGCAGCCCGTGTGCTTTGCTTCTTGGTTCGATTCCTTCCCCCTTTCTAGTGCTTCCGCGTATGCTTTTAGGAATCGTTCCTAAGGCTAGAGGTTGATCCATAACCTCGTGGTCTTGGCGATTGGTGCGTGATACGATCCATCGCTTGTGTGTGACCGGGGTTTGAGTAGGACATAGGCCGGGTTCTTTGGGAAGAATTTTTACCGGCTCCTATTCACTCCCCCCCCCCTCTCTAGTCGCCATCTGATCCTTCAATTGGTATCAGAGCTTGGTGCCGGATTCTTTGCGACTTTGACAAGTCTCGAATCCTAAGATGGCGTACGTTGAGCGGGGCGGTCCGCCGCACTTCGATGGCAAGGGTTACCACAAGTGGGCGGCTCGTATGATGATTTTTCTTCGAGGAAAGTCGTTGGATTTTATTGTGCTTGACAAGACCTATGCTATTCCGGTCAACATCCATACTCTTATGGTGACCGATGCCGATGCCAAGGCCAAGTATGAGGCTAATGCAAAAGCCGTTGATCACTTGTGCCGGAGCTTGTGTGATCCGCAGTTTGAGCGTGTTCGCCATTTGAATCTTGCTTGGCAAATTTGGGAAAAGTTGTTGGTTGCTCACGGTGGTGATAACCATGTGAAGGCTCGCCTCTTTGTCTCTTACCGGATGCAATATGAGAATTTCACTCCACTTCCCGGTGAGGACATTGATGCGATGTTTCGCAGGTTCACCGCCATCGTGAACAACATGAAGGCTAATGTTGAGGATTTTCCGTACTCCGAGCATGATCGGGCTTTGAAGCTCTTGCATGTCTTGGACCCAAATGTTTGGGGTGCTAAGGTTGAGGCCATCAAGGAGTCCGGGAATTATTTGACTATTGAGTTGGATGACCTCTTTTCTAAGCTCAAGTCGGCCGAGGTTGACAGGAAGTTGCTATCCAAGCATGAGGGCTCGACCGACCATAGTCTTGCTCTTGTGGGAGGATCAAAGGGCAAATCTAACCCTTCCTGTCGACGCTTTTCTTTGTCCTCTCTTATGTCCATTCCGGATGAGGAGTTTGATGTGTCTGGGCGAGGAGGAGCCGGCCTTGCTCTCAAGAAGATTTGAACGACTACACGAGAGTCGGAGGAACGCAAGGCGGAGCTCGGGGACGTGCTACACGTGTGGCAAGCGTGGCCACTTCATCGCCGAGTGCCCGAAGCGGAGGAGAACAAGTACAAGGTGAACGAGTACAAGGCGCACCCGAGGCGTGAAGACAAGTACTCCTCCAAGGGCAAGCACTTCAACAAGTCCAAGAGCAAGGACAAGGACAAGCGGCGACCGAGCAAGAGCACCTACAAGAAGAACAAGGCAAGAGCGATGGTGGCCGGTGCGAGCGACGTCGACTCAAGCTCAAGCGAGGAGCGACAAGCTCGAGCAACCGAAGATGAAGACGCCGGGAGGCGCGGTGGCAAGAAGAGTGCAAGCCGGAACCTCGGCGGCCGAGCCGTGTGGCGCTCGAGGGCTTTTGTGGCATGGCCCATAGCTCAAGCAGCAAGAAGAGTGTGAAGGAAGATAGCGACTCCGACTCGGAGGATGAGGTAAACCGTGACCCCGACTCTTTGCTTGCTGAGATTGCTAGGTTGAATGGTTTGCTTGATAACCGTGATAGTGTGCTGAGAGATGCCAAAAAGATGAGGAAAGATCTTAGGGCTCAGCTTGAGAATGCTAATGAGAAAGTAGGAGAGTTAGAGTCAAAATTGCTTGAATTGAAACTTGAGAATGACTCTTTGAAACTTGCTCCTACTTCTCCCGATGATGTTGAATGTGTTGAATGTGATGCTTGGTTGAATGAGATCAAACTCGCTTAATGAGAAGAATGCTTCTATTTTGTCTCAACTAGATGCTCTTAGGACCGAACATGATGAACTTAAGGCTAGACCTACTTTGCTTGGTGCTTGCAAATCATGTCCTACTATGCATGCTAAGCTTGTCGATGCTCGTTCTACCATTAGTTCTCTGGAAGCATCTTTGAAATCTCCCGTTGCAAATGCATGTTCTAGCCGTGATGAAGTCACTTTGCGTAATCTTGAACTTACCTCCCGTTTGGATGTCATCTATGAGGAGAATGACTATTTGAGGAAGGTGTTGGGTTGGTTGTCCGGGCGGGAACCTCAATTGAAAATCATGATTGAGGAGTTCAAGAGAGCCGATGGTCGTGGTTTGGGGTTTGAGAAGTTGGGTGAGAAAGTGGGAGAGAACAAAGGAGGAGAGTGTGTACGAGAAGTGTGTTGAGTCTAACCCCGGGTTTGAGGTGATCGGAGAGATCCAAGTCCCACTCCCAAAAGCACCCAAGAACTCTTTCACACCAAAGCCCAACCACCTTTGCAACAAGCTTGACACAACCCAAGATCCACCCAAATTCCCACCTAAGACAAATGATTTCCGAAACCAAGTGAAGTTTGTGGGTGAGAAGGGTGAGAAGCCCGGAGAGAAGCCGAGCCAAAACCAAAACCCATCCCCTTCAGGTGTGAGTATTGTGGCAAGGAGAGGCATCTTGCGAGTTTTGCTACAAAAGGAAGAGGGATGAGAGGCTTGCTAGGGAGCAAGCGAACCGGGACAGTATCGCCGGCCTCATGGTATTCCCCGAGCCTAGAGTGCCACTTCCACGGGGTGTGGGAAGTGTGAGGAGTGTTGGCAGGTGTTCCCACGCGAGAGGTGGTGGTGAGAGGTTTGTCGGGAGAGATGATGGTGTGCGTGCCGGTGAGAGGTTTGGTCGGGCTCGTGGTGGTTTTGCCGGATGTCCTCCTACTCGTCCTCGCTACGGGTTTAGGGGAGATGATCGCAGCTTTGGGTTCCGGAGGAACTACGGACCACGTTTTCCCCCTCGTGGTGCTCGTACTCCTCCCATGGGACATGGGAAGTTTGGTAGCAAGGGAGTGATGTTTGCTAACCCCTCTTTTGAGCGAGATGGCTCGACACCGGTTTAACTTTCTCTCGTGCTAACCCCGTTGTCGAGTCGCTAGCTCATTCTCGTTCTTGTTTCCGACCGCAGCAGGAGGCTTGGAGAACATTTGGTTGATCGACTCCGGTGTTCTCGACACATGACCGGAGATAAGGAGTGGTTCTCCGGCCTCACCCCGGTTGAAGGAAAAGATGTACATTACATTTGGGGACAATGGACGAGGTAGGGTGCTTTCGCGAGGGTGTTGTGCATGTGAGTGACAAGGTAACGTTGAAGAGAGTGGCTCTTGTGAAGTCTTTGGGTTTTAATTTGCTTTCGGTTTCTCGCTTGCTTGATGAAGGTTTTGAGGTGCGTTTCAAGTCCGGCGAGTCTCGTTTGCTTGATTCTCGAGGTGATCTTGTCCGTATGATCATCCCCGAGGGTCGATTTTTAGGGCTGATTTCTCTCGTTCTTTGGGTCCCGCTCGTCGTTTGATGGTCGGTCCTTCTTCGATTTGTGGAAATGGCATAGGCGGTTGGGACACTTGAGCTTTGATTTGGTTTCCCGCTTGAGCGGTCGTGATCTTGTCCGAGGATTGCCGAAGTTGAAGCTTGAGAAGGATTTGGTTTGTGCTCCTTGTAGGCATGGTAAGATGGTAGCCACTCCCCATCCACCCCCGACCGATGTCATGACCGAGCGTCCGACGGAGCCGTTGCATATGGACCTTGTTGGGCCGGCTCGAGTTCGCTCGGTGGGTGGGAAGTGGTATGTCCTTGTTGTGGTGGACGATTACTCTCGCTATGCCTGGGTGTTCTTCTTAGAGGATAAGAGTGAGACTTTTGGTTTTGTTCGAGATCTGATCGTGAGGTTGAAAAACGAGAGGCATGGGAATGCTATTCGAGCTATCCGCAAGGATAATGGCTCGAGTTTAAGAACTCTCGTTTTGATGCCTTTTGTCGTGATCTAGGTCTTGAACATCGCATTCGACCCCTTATGTGCCCCCTCAAAATGGAGTTGTGGAAAGGAAAAATCGGACTCTTTGTGAGATGGCTAGGACGATGCTCGATGAGCACGGACTCCTAGGAGGTATTGGGCCGAGGCGGTCAATACAACTTTTTGTCATGTTTCCAACCGGATTTTATTGAGAGCTTTCAAGAAGAAGACTCGTTATGAGCTTATGCATGGTCGGGCACCCAAAGTGAGTCATTTCCGAGTTTTTGGCTGCAAATGCTTTATTCGAAAAAGGGAAAACTCGACAAGTTTGAGGCTAGGTCTAGTGATGGTATTTTCTTTGGATATGCTAACCACTCTAGAGCCTATAGGGTGCTTAACCTTGAGACTAACAAAATCATGGAGACTTGCGAGGTGACCTTCGACGAGACAATGCCATGTACCTCTCTTGGCTTTGAATGTGCGGGTGATGAAGAGATGGCCGAGGACCTCTTTGAAGAGGAGAAAGATGAAGCCGGAGATGATGATGGGGAGAACCATGCGCCCGAAGCCGAGCATGTACCCACTACTTCCCCTACGACCACTTTGGAGCATGGACCGTCTACTTCGTGGACAACGACGGTGCAACAAGAGGATCGGCGAGAGAAGCCGAAGTTGAGGGGGAGGTAGTCTCGAGGCGTGAGGCTCCCCGGCGGATTCAAGAAGTGCATCCCCCGTCGAAAATCATTGGAGACATCAATGAACGCACTACACGGTCGAGGTCCGGGAATTCCTCTCATTTTGCTCATGCTTGCTTTTGTTGCTACTTTTGAGCCCAAGGACATTGGACATGCTTTATCCGATGCAAACCGGGTCAATTCTATGCATGAGGAGTTGGAAAATTTTGAGAGGAACCAGTGTGTGGGAGTTAGTTGAACCACCTCCAAATTGCCATCCCATAGGAACCAAGTGGGTTTGGAAGAACAAAGAGGGAGAGAATGGGATGGTTGTGAGGAACAAGTCCGGACTTGTTGCTCGGGGGTTTAGTCGAAGGAGGGGATCGACTATGAGGAGACCTTTGCTCCCGTGGCCCGTCTTGAGGCAATTCGGATCCTTCTAGCCTTTGTCGTGGCTAAAGGGTTCAAGTTGTTTCGGATGGACGTGAAGAGTGCTTTTCCGAATGGGGTCATAGAGGAGGAGGTGTATGTGAAGCGACCACCGGGTTTGAGAGCGAGTTGTACCCACACGGGGTATACAGGTTGAAAAGGGCTCGTATGGGTTGAAACGGCGCCCCGTGCTTGGTATGGGAGATTGAGAGGTTTTCTTTTGAGCGAGAGGGTTTGTGATGGGTACCGTGGATAGAACCTTGTTTCTCCTCAAGCATGGAAATGACTTGCCGATTGTTCGGATCTACGTGGATGATATTGTCTTTGGTGGCTCGTCACATAACCTTGTTGCCAAGTTTGCGGATGAGATGAGCGAGGGAGTTCGAGATGAGCATGATGGGCGAGTTGCGGTATTTTCTCGGGCCGCAGATCAAGCAAGTGAAGGACGGTACATTTGTGCACCAAACCAAGTACACGAAAGACATGCCGAGGAAGTTCCAGATGCAAGATGTGAAGCCGATGTCGACTCACATGGGGAGTACAGCCACTTTGGATGCGGATGCGGACGGAGAACCGGTGGACCAGCGGGAGTACGGGAGCATGATCGGCTCCCTCCTCTACTTGACGGCGACGAGGCCGGACATACGGTTCGCGTGTGTGTCCGTGCGTTCGTTTTCGAGCTTCGCCGAGGACATCACATCGACGGGCCGTCAAGAGGATCTTCGGTACCTACAATGCCCCTCGGTCTTGGCCTTTGGTATTCTTCCTCCTCGACTCTGTCTCTTCATGGTTTTTCCGATGCGGATTTTGTCGGTTGTCGAGTCGAGAGGAAGTCTACTGGGTACTTGTCGCTTTCTTGGTTCTTCGTTGGTCTCATGGTCTTCCCGCAAGCGCCTAGTGTAGCTCGGTCTACCACGGAGGCGGAGTATGTTGCCGCCGCTAGTTGTTGCTCCCGCTTGTTGTGGATTTCATACACTTTGAGAGACTTTGGTGAGGAGTGCACCCGCATCCCACTTCTTTGTGATAGCACCAGTGCCATAAGCGTAGCCAAAAACCCAGTGCTTCACTCCGGAACCAAACATATAGAAGTGAGGTATCATTTCCCGAGGGACAATGTGGAGAAAGGAACCATTGTTTTGAGCCATGTCCCTACCCAAGATCGCTAGCCGACATCTTTACAAAGCCTCTCGACCAAGCTACATTTGTGCGCTTGCGGGGGGAACTTGGGGTTTGTTGCCCTTTCTAGTTGATTCTTGGGGGATTTCCTTTTTGTACCATATGTATCATACCATGTTTACTTTGATGTATATACATGCTTTGCTTGATGTATAAACCATAGTAGGATAGCCATCTTGTCATAAATCATGTTGCTTTTGTGTCATATTGCATTTTAGGATGATGAGCTTCTTTCATATGCCATATTTGAGTCTCTTTGGCTATTTGTGAGATATTGGTTATATGTGTGGAGAAATGGTGATGTGAGGCTATGCTCTTGGAATATTTGAGATATATGTGTGGTGAGATAGCCCCTTTTGAGATAAATGCTTAACTTGACTAATTTTTGATGAAATATGCTCCACTCGTGTGTAGTTGTGTATCCATGTCACAGTTTGGTCTAAATGTGCTTTTCATGCTTAGATTGTGCTTGGATGCCTTGTTCTTGCATTTGGGCCAAATGCCGGATATCATTGTGAATGTTTAGCCTATGTTGCATTCATGGGGGAGCATAAGCTTCTTTTTGCCGCAAAGGCACTTCATGTACCATGAAATGAATCAATCTTGAAAAGAAGTGCATAATGCTTGAGAAATGCTCCATCCATCATGTCTATGCTTAAAAATGTTTTATCTTTCACATATGGGTGCAAAACATGTTGCATGATGTTCACCAAAGTGGAGAAGTCTCCCCGAAGTGGACACATGGCTCATGAGCTTTGACATGACATGCTTTGCTTTATGGGTGTTTGCCATGATCTTTTGCTGAGAATTTGATATCCTTGTATGATCTTTAAATGGTATGCATGTTTGTGGCTCAAGTGTGACATGGATAGGCTTTTACATGTGAAGTGAGCCTTCTTTTGGTAAAACTGCTTAAATCTGAAAATTTTGCTTTGTCACATGCTTGTATTTTCATATATTACTTGTGGCAATGCTTTGACTATGCTATGATTCATGGGTGTGATCTTTGTCTCATTTTTAGCCTTTGACACTAGATTTGGCCTATTTGAGAAGCTCATGTAGATGTTTATATGTTTTGCTTTGCATTTCTGCATTTTCACCTTGATTCATACATTGTCAACAAGGGGGAGAAAAGGTGAGCTTAATGAAAATTCAGAAAAAGGTGAGCTAAAATTTGGAAGTGTGCATCCACATGTTCAGGGGGAGGCATTTGTTCAGGGGGAGCTTTCTTGCTGTTTTCGGTGTGGATTTTGTGCTTTGCTTGGCTTGTGACCTTTCTTTGCCTTTCTTCGGTTTTGGTCATGAGTTGAGCTTATTTGTTTTTCTTTCTACTTTCTTTCTCTTTTTCTCTGAATTTCATTTCGCATTGTGTGTTGTCAATGCACTCATCAAGGGGGGAGATTGAGGACCGGGAGCGTCCCGGTGGTCGGTGGATGACCGCTCCTTAGTGATGAGTGATTGACAACGGTGTTGGACTAACTCTTGGCTTAGTGCGCGGTGTAGGCCGCGGCCTAGTTCGTGTTGTTGCGAGGTGAAGAACGGGCGCGAAAGGTCTTCGACCTTGAGGGGCCTCCGGAGATGGAGAGACAAGTAGGCTCGGTTCGAGGGACCCGGTGGACGGCGGGGCGGGTGCGGGCCACATGGTGGCGACACAAGCAAGACGAAGTCATGGACAAGTGAGCCGGTGCACGGTGGCGTTCAAGTCAAGTGGTTTGGCGGGAGGCCGGACCGGGCACGCGGGGTTTGGTGGTTTGCCCACAAAACCATCGGTGGACGGTTTCTTGGTTTGGGCCTTAAAACCAAGTCCGAGGGCCCAACACGACGGAGACGGGATCCGGCGTGTCGGGAAGCTTCGAAGCGGAGGACACGCGGCGGGATCGCATGGCTTGCGTCGGGAGGACGCGGGGTGCGGCAAAGGCGTGGCCGTCCGATGGCAAGACCCACAAACATTACCAAAATGCCCCTACGTGGGTTGTATCGCCGGTAGTGTAGTTAGGGGTAGTCGAGTCATTTACCACTCCGCGGGACTCGATATATAAGCCCGGAGTGTGTGTTGATGGCTCTCTCTCTCCGCGACTTAGGGTTTCATTTCCCCCCTCCTCTTTCTCTTTTTCGTAGCTATTTTCCTTCCTATTTTCTCTAGGCTAGCATGAGAGCTTCATGTGAGATTTGTTGAGAGGGATGGATGCTAGGGCGGCATGCTAGACCTTGTGAATCTTTCCCGGTTTGTATAGAAGATTCGGGGTTGTTTTTCGTGGCTTTTTGTGCTTATTTTCGTGCCTTTGTTCCCGGTGTGATTCCGCGGATTTGAGTGAGTTTCTTCCCGGATTTCTTTGAGGAAAACATGGATAGGTGTCTTGTGCATCTTTGTGCTTGATCTTGTGTCCTCAAACGCCGGAAATCACTTCGATTCGTGAGTTTTCGTTCGGTGCTCTAGCTTTTGGTGGTGCTCAAAGGATTCGCGATTCCCGGTGATTTAGGGAGTTATGAGGCAAGATTTTTGGGCTATAGCATCCTTGTGTGACGCTTTTCAAGTCCCCAAACCCTTGTCTCCATAGCTTCAACCGTTTGGGAAATCCGATGATGATTTGGGGGAGTTGACTTTCGGGGGGGGGTCGGGGCCGTTTCGCTCGTCCGCGCCCGGCGGACGCTCCGCGTGGAGGTCGCGGACGGTCCGCGCGGGTCGAGTTCGTCCCGAGTTCTTCGTGTTCTTGCTCGTCCTTTGTTTCGATCCGTCGTGATTTTGGTTTTTGGTTGGACGGAGTTTCGGACGGTCCGCGGTGTCGGGCGGACGGTCCGCGGGTGCTTGGCGGACGGTCCGCGTGCTCCCCGCGGACGGTCCGTGGCACGGGGTGACTTTGGTCCGTTCGTGTGGGTTAATGGACGGTCCGCGGCTAAGGCCGACGGTCCGCGGCTCGGGTGCGGACGGTCCGCGATACCCCGGCCGGACGGTCCGCGCGCTCTTTGCGGACGGTCCGCCCCTCCCCGCGCGGACGGTCCGCCGCAGCCCGTGTGCTTTGCTTCTTGGTTCGATTCCTTCCCCCTTTCTAGTGCTTCGCGTATGCTTTTAGGAATCGTTCCTAAGGCTAGAGGTTGATCCATAACCTCGTGGTCTTGGCGATTGGTGCGTGATACGATCCATCGCTTGTGTGTGACCGGGTTTGAGTAGGACATAGGCCGGTTCTTTGGGAAGAATTTTTACCGGCTCCTATTCACTCCCCCCCCCTCTCTAGTCGCCATCCGATCCTTCACGCAGCCCGCCACGTGGCGCCACCGCAGCTCACCCGCCGACCGCCCTGGTAATTTTGCAAAAAGAACCCCGAGTTTCTGGAAATTACAAATATGCCCTTCCACCTATCAGAACTCTTACAATTCAGTCCTGATTCTTATGTCTAGGCCCCTGATCTCCTTGATTTCTCTATTCTAAAGCCCATCCTTGACCTTTTACATGCCAGACCTCCTAGTTTCACACATAATTATGTTTAGGTCCCTGAAATCTTGCAGAAAACTCCATAAACTTCCAGACATTCACAAATTAGTCCCTGAATCTTGTTTTAGCCATATCTTTTCCGTCCTAGCTCCGTTTTAAGCGTTCTTGGTGTCCGCGCGACCGTCTTTTCAAGCCCGTCAGTTTTAGGACCTTGTTTAGTCCATAGATCTAGCGTTTTAGCTCCGTTTAACCCCGTTTTCGTTGCGTTAGGCTCATATAAACTCAAAGTACGCGTTAGGAGCAATGATGTACATGTTGTTTGTTTTTATTTTATTTAAATATTAAATATGATTAAATCCTATTACACATGCTTTTCTAATTAAAATCTAATTAGAAGTTTAACACGTGTTTTCGTAAGAAAGTTAATATGATTAATATTAAATGAACATTTCTTTTAATTAAAAGTTAATTAGATGTATACCTCGGTTTTATAATCAAACTTAATTTGATTAATGATTATGCAATTTGCTTTCTACTAAAATGTAACATAGGCTATATCTCGGGTTTTCTTAATGAAATGTTAATTTGATTAAAATCAATATAAATGTGTTTTTAAATTATAATTTGATTAGAACAACTCGAAATATAAAGACAAACGCCTAGATGCTTTTACATGCTTCTTTTAAAATTTAAATGTTTAAATTGCATAAATCATACTTGAATATTTATAAGTAACATTGGATTAGGCCTACATCGTATTTTAAATACAAATATAACTTGCTTAACTATAAATAGGGTATTTCTCTGAAATAACCTATACACATGATTTTACTTAATTAAAAGATGTCAAGCACGTAACTAGCTCTTGTTTGTGATCATCCAAATCTCCCGCTAGTTCCGAGTGTTCCTTGTGTTCGCTTTCCTAGACCCAAACCCCTCGTTTTCCCTTTAAGCTTTTCATGCTTGGTGTATTGTTTTGTTTATTGAATGTATTCTTGTGTGCTCGTAGACATCGTGGCAGTTTTAAGCAAGCAACCAGATGAAGTAGAGCAAGTGTTTGAAGAAGAAGAACCTTAGTGATTAAGCAAGGAAGGCAAGTGGTCTTCTCCCCCTGCATGATTCTATTTTATCCTATGTAATTGCATGACAACTAAGTTTATATTTATTGATATTGCATTAAATTGATGGGAACACCCTTATTAAGGACTTACCTAGACTTTTACCCACAATCCTTGGATCAACCCCCGTTTAATAAATGTTTCTGGGTAGAATATGCTAGTTGCTCAACTTGGGTTGGATAAAAATGGTTTTTGAAGATAAATGCTTATATGTTTTATGACGATGATGCTTTGGTAATACAAGATCATATGGTTTAATCGGAACATGGAGAACCACCCAAGAAAACATGCGCAACCACAGTGTTACATGGCTCTGACCTTAGCCAATTAATTAGGTGTGCGATTGATCTGATGGCCCTTTTCCGAAAGGAGCGCAGGGGGGATCCGGGTTGCGGGGGTATAGCCCGGTCCTTTTGGGGTAGCGACCTTTGCTAAGGTGCGACCACTAGGGAGGGTTATGGTCCGCCCCGATCCGTAACTATGCGGGTCGTTAGTCTTTTGTATACCTTTGTAAAGGCTTCGTAGCGTCCCTATGCAATCACACCTCGGAAGTGTGGTATGATGCCCGATCGGCATCGCATGGTTGGGTTCAAAGTTCTTCGAACTTTTACGCGAGCCGTGGGTAAAGTGTGCAAACCTCTGCGAGTGTAAAATCGATCGATCGGCCGTGCTCACGGTCATGAGCGGCTTGGACCCTCACATGATTAATAAACATGAAGATGAGAATAAATCGTGCTTTGGTGAAGCTCGATGAGCTTTGAGTTGTTTTGCTTAAAAGTTTCTTAAGTGGGTTGGTATATACCTACATCTAGTAACTAGGCGTTCTTTAAATAAAAGTTTGACCAACATTAAAATGCTAACCGCTGCAAAACCATAGCCTATCCTTGGTAGCCTTGCATTCCCCCCCACTTGTTGAGTACCAACCATAAGTGTACTCAGCCTTGCTTACTGCTGTTCAGAAGAGAACAATGGTGAAGAGTTCTACAACGACTTGAGGAGTTCTGAGGCTTGCGTCTCCCCCAGTCAAGTGCCTGTGGAAGCGGAAGACGAAGACTCGACGTGTAGTTATCGTTTTCCGATGTTAAAGACCTTCGTGTCTTCCGAATGAGTGTAGTAAGTGTTAAACCCCCCTTGTTACGTTTTACTGTCTATGATATTACACTCATTTCGTCTATCATATGTGTGGAACTAGATCCTGGCACACATATGAGATGCATCTGGTTTCCCTCCGGAAATCGGGTGTGACAGAGTGGTATCGAGCGTTGTTGGATCGTAGGAACGCGGACTTAGCTAGAAATTGTCGAAATTTAAGGATTCATGTTCTAGAAAGCCATATCATCTTTCAAAATTATCTTATTTATGCATAAAAATCTAATTTATCCTTTGTTCTTTGATAAAACCCATCATTTGTTTTAGATCTATACTGAGTCCAGTTATTATTCTGTCAGCTGGATCTACCACCAGTGATAGTATAAGTTCTTAGATGGCCTACCCTCTTATCAACTTCGATAGAATCGTTCCTGTGAGGACATGCGATGTAAATGCTTGATTGTTTGAACTCATGTTTGATTTGGAGTTTTGATTGTGTGAGTTGTATTGTGGAGTGATGGCCACAAATGCAACAAGAAATAAATTGTTAGGTTAATAAAGATAGTTTGGGTTCAAATCTGGGTTATCCTTATCTACCATACAAGTTGGTTGAAGGATGTTTGAAGATCAAAGTTTAGTAGCAACAACATCAACAACCAGAAATCTACAAGCATATACAGACATCAACATATGAAAGAAGTTAAAAAAAGGGTCAATTTCTTTCATCCCTGTTATTCTCCTCTCTACCACAATGTGATTGCAATCACAAAAGATGGATATGATATCAATAATTTTACCCTACTCTTCAATTTATTTCCAACCTCTTCCGAGCTTATCTTTATCACACAACTGGATGGTGAGTCCCAATGGAAATCACGAAGATAAATAAAACAAAGGAAACATCGATATTCCATCTACAACCTCAGCAATTGAACGCAAGATGCTAGAGTATATGGCAACACAAACTCAGACCCTGCAAGCAATGACTCAAACCATGGTTAACATCCATCAGTATAATATAGAGCAAGCATCAAATCCTAAGAGCCCCAATCTTGTTTTGGGTGATAACTATCAGATTTCATCTGTTCCACTGTCATTGGACAAAGCTATCACTCATGCAAGCTCAAGTCTTACAAGGACATAAGCAGACCAGCACGTCACCCCCTCATAACACAGAGATAACCAAAAGCTGGAGTTTCCGCCGGACCAGTAAAGAAGCAAGTTGTAGAAGCATGGAGTCATCAAAATAATAAGAGAAGTCATGGAGAACCAGAATTGCAACATGAACATATGAAGACTATATGAATATGTCAATGTTGTGAACATTATGGTCGTTCATGTCTCCGAAAAGAAGCCAGCCTAATGACAGATGAGGCTAGACAATGTTACCATCTGGATATCAATAAGAAGATGAAGTTATGTACCCAAAATCCAGTCCTAGAAAAAAAGTTGCTCAAGCTGTAGATAGTAATCAGATTATCAACCTTGAGGATTGGAGTATAACTCTCAAAGCATTTCAGCCTGATAGAATCAAACAACTCAAGAAGCATGCAAGTGAAGAAAGCCAAGACAAAGGTATTAAGAGACTATGTTTCAAATGTGGTGAAGAAGGCCACTATGTTAATAATTGTCCAACAAAGCGTAAGAGAATTTTGCCTAGTCACGATGGATTATATTGCCTCAAGTGTGGAGAAAATGGACATCTTGCTAGTTGGTGTGCAAAAGAGGATGTAATCAACCCCAGGATCGAAGTCTCAATACCCTTACTTCTAGTCATATGTGCAATCGCCAGGATACTAAAGCAAGAAAAGCATGTTTCTATTGTAACAAAGAGGGACATTTCATAAGTTAGTGCCCCAAGAAGCTTTTGGATTAAAAGAAGAAAAAAAATTGAAGAGTGATTCCAAATAGTCAAAAATGGAGTTAATCCAAGCTCTATTCAAATCACTTTATCAAGATGGCAAGAAAATTTTACCAAGGCAAGTCAATGAAGCTTAGGAAAGGAATGGACAATCACAAGCAGAGTTAGGTTGAGTATTCCAATGATGTTTATAAAGTGAGTTGTGAAGAATAAAGAATTATGTTTATGGAGCTTGTGTAAGACGAATTATATGGAAGCAAGATAAGCAGTGTTGGATGCTAAACACCCGAACTCTTGTTTCATGCTAACATTTGTGAATCTCAGGATGAGAATTTGTCTTAAATTGGAAGTTCATGTTGCTTTATCTTTTTGAGATCATCTCACCGTGCATTAGTCCTATCTAAAATATCTTTCTCCAACAATCAGATGGTAAGCATCAGGTCAGGAGAAGGACAAGACATTCCGTCTGTTGTCTGTGCTCATATTACTAATCAGCGGAATCAAGCACCATCCCCACCCCTCAACCCAACAATGGATCCAGTAACGCAACAGTTCCTTGTCACTCAGATGCAGCTAATCCAAAACCTGACTGTCACTATTCAAAACATTCAAGCTCAGCAAGATCAGCCACCACCAGCAGCACCACCAGCACCGGTGGACAAGCATAAGGAATTCATGAGTCACCGTCCTCCCACATACTCCTACTCAATCAATACATTGGATGTTGATGATTGGTTAAAGACTGTCACCAAGAAGTTGGAGATGACTCAGTGCACTGATCGAGAGATGATCTTGTATACAGCAGGTTGTTTGTAAGGATTAATAGTTGAATGGTGGAATGTGTACACTGTCGCACATGTTGTACCTAGCACCATCACCTGACAGGAGTTCAGGTATAATTTTCCTGTGCACCACAATCCCTCTGGTATGATCAAGATTAAGCAAAGAGAGTTCCTCGCTCTAAAGCAAAGCAATATGTCCGTTAACGAGTATTTGGACAAGTTCACTCAGTCGTCTCGCTATGCATCAGATGAAGTTAATACCAACCCAAAGAGGCAAGAACGCTTCCTGGATGGTCTGATAGGGCCACTCAATTATCAGCTACAGAGTCACAGCCTCCCGGACTTCGCTACATTACTGAACAAAGCTATAGGTCTGGAGAACAAATTTGTGGAACTTGGTGAACAGAAGCGCAAGTTCCAATCTCGTGGACAATCAGCAACACATGCCCCGCTTCAACTCATCACAGAGTTCTCAGTTTAGTTCTGATGGATCAAGTGGAAATTATTTGCAGAAATCTCAGTTGCAGCGTTCAACCCAGCAGTTCCAGCATTTCAGCCAACAAACACCACATATTCCAAATCATCATCGAGATCGCCTAGGTGCACTAATGAGAAACGACTCTCAAGTTCACTCTAATGGTTGGTTCAATTATGGAGAATTGGAACGGTATGCTAGCATCTGCTCAAATCGTAACATCTAGACTCCCAAAAAAAGACAATGGTCAAAGGTTCGGACAACCAACATCTCAGATACACCATGGACGTGCAAATTCTCAGATCAATAAGGGTCAACAGAATTACGTGCGTGGCAGAGTGAACCACGTGACAGCTGAACAAGCTCCAGACGCTCCTAATTTTGTGCTGGATACGTTTCTTGTCAAACTCTGTGCCTGCAACGATTTTATTTGATTTCGGAGCATCACATTCATTCAGTACTGAACAATTTGTGGCAAAGCATGATATACCTATGAGTTATATGAAGACACATTTGTTGGTTAGTTCCCCGAATGGTGAAATGAAATCTGCATATGTATGCTCAGAAGTCAATCTTCAGATCAAGGGAATAAATTTTCAATCTGATCTAGTAGTGCTTACATCTAGTGGAATAGATGTAATACTTGGAATGGATTGGTTAGGCGAATGTGACAGAATAATTCTGTGTGCCAAGAAGTCTGTACTCTTAACCAGCCCCAAGGAGATAGAATTGAGGTTGTTGCTACTGCCCTATCCAAAGAAGAAGGCAAAGTGTACCAAGATTAAGGAAAGTAAATGTCAAAAAAAAAAGATTAAGGAAAGTAGGTTAAGGAGCTATGCCTGTTGGAAGAACTCAGTGTACAAGATGGACTCAGAATAATACCCTTAGTTCTTCTCAATCTCTCCGAATCTCGGGACGAGATTCTTTTTAAGGGGGGTAGATTTGTAACACCCTAAAATTCCATCACCAAATTAATATAAGCAACAAGTGTTTTAGATTTAATTTTCTAAGGATTAAATAAATTATCAAATAAATTTGGCTTTTAAAATATTTAAATATCATTTTAATAATTTAGAAGTAATAAGTGATTGTGCATCATGATTTGAATGCATGAGTTTTGGTTGTGGTGTGGTTCTAAAAGTCTTAAAATACTTGTGAAAATTCTTTAAAATAATTGTGAAATATAATTGTGAAAATTTGTGTAAAAGATTTGAATTTAAAAAGGGTTTGAAAAAGATTTGAAAAGGTTTGAAAAAAAAGAAAAACAACCCAACCCTCTTCCCCCTTCCCCTTTCGGCCCGCGTGGCCCAACCTCACCCGCCGGCCCCGCCTGTGTGGCACCTGGGCCGTCCGATCGCGGCGGGCGGTCCGGATTAAAAGAGACCGCGTACCCCTTGGATCGGTCCACCGTGGACCAGGTGGACCGGTCCACGGCCCGCGGTCCACGAGCCTGCGTCACCGCCCGCGTGAGCATGACGTCACCTTGCGTCAGCACAGCCAACCACAGCCCGCCACGTGGCGCCACCGCAGCTCACCCGCCGGCCGCCCTGGTAATTTTGCAAAAAGAACCCCGAGTTTCTGGAAATTACAAATATACCCTTCCACCTATCAGAACTCTTACAATTCAGTCCTGATTCTTATGTCTAGGCCCCTGATCTCCTTGATATCTCTATTCTAAAGCCCATCCTTGACCTTTTACATGCTAGACCTCCTAGTTTCACACATAATTATGTTTAGGTCCCTGAAATCTTGCAGAAAACTCCATAAACTTCCAGACATTCACAAATTAGTCCCTGAATCTTGTTTTAGCCATATCTTTTCCGTCCTAGCTCTGTTTTAAGCGTTCTTGGTGTCCGCGTGACCGTCTTTTCAAGCCCGTCAGTTTTAGGACCTTGTTTAGTCCATAGATCTAGCGTTTTAGCTCCGTTTAACCCCATTTTCGTTGCGTTAGGCTCATATAAACTCAAAGTACGCGTTAGGAGCAATGATGTACATGTTGATTGTTTTTATTTTATTTAAATATTAAATATGATTAAATCCTATTACACATGCTTTTCTAATTAAAATCTAATTAGAAGTTTAACACGTGTTTTCGTAAGAAAGTTAATATGATTAATATTAAATGAACATTTCTTTTAATTAAAAGTTAATTAGATGTATACCTTGGTTTTATAATCAAACTTAATTTGATTAATGATTATGCAATTTGCTTTCTACTAAAATGTAACATAGGCTATATCTCGGGTTTTCTTAATGAAATGTTAATTTGATTAAAATGAATATAAATGTGTTTTTAAATTATAATTTGATTAGAACAACTCGAAATATAAAGACAAACGCCTAGATGCTTTTACATGCTTCTTTTAAAATTTAAATGTTTAAATTGCATAAATCATACTTGAATATTTATAAGTAACATTGGATTAGGCCTACATCGTATTTTAAATACAAATATAACTTGCTTAATTATAAATAGGGTATTTCTCTGAAATAACCTATACACATGATTTTACTTAATTAAAAGATGTCAAGCACGTAACTAGCTCTTGTTTGTGATCATCCAAATCTCCCGCTAGTTCCGAGTGTTCCTTGTGTTCGCTTTCCTAGACCCAAACCCTGTTTTCCCTTTAAGCTTTTCATGCTTGGTGTATTGTTTTGTTTATTGAATGTATTCTTGTGTGCTCGTAGACATCGTGGCAGTTTTAAGCAAGCAACCAGATGAAGTAGAGCAAGTGTTTGAAGAAGAAGAACCTTAGTGATTAAGCAAGGAAGGCAAGTGGTCTTCTCCCCCTGCATGATTCTATTTTATCCTATGTAATTGCATGACAACTAAGTTTATATTTATTGATATTGCATTAAATTGATGGGAACACCCTTATTAAGTACTTACCTAGACTTTTACCCACAATCCTTGGATCAACCCTGTTTAATAAATGTTTTTGGGTAGAATATGCTAGTTGCTCAACTTGGGTTGGATAAAAATGGTTTTTGAAGATAAATGCTTATATGTTTTATGACGATGATGCTTTGGTAATACAAGATCATATGGTTTAATCGGAACATGGAGAACCACCCAAGAAAACATGCGCAACCACAGTGTTACATGGCTCTGACCTTAGCCAATTAATTAGGTGTGCGATTGATCTGATGGCCCTTTTTCGAAAGGAGCAGAGGGGGATCCGGGTTGCAGGGGTATAGCCCGGTCCTTTTAGGGTAGCAACCTTTGCTAAGGTGCTGACCACTAGGGAGGGTTATGGTCCGCCCTGATCTGTAACAATGCGGGTCGTTAGTCTTTTGTATACCTTTGTAAAGGCTTCATAGCGTCCCTATGCAATCACACCTCGGAAGTGTGGTATGATGCCTGATCAGCATCGCATGGTTGGGTTCAAAGTTCTTCGGAACTTTTACGCGAGCTGTGGGTAAAGTGTGCAAACCTCTGCAGAGTGTAAAACTAATCGATCAGCCGTGCTCACGGTCATGAGCGGCTTGGACCCTCACATGATTAATAAACTTGAAGATGAGAATAAATCGTGCTTTGGTGAAGCTCGATGAGCTTTGAGTTGTTTTGCTTAAAAGTTTCTTAAGTGGGTTGGTATATACCTACATCTAGTAACTAGGCGTTCTTTAAATAAAAGTTTGACCAACATTAAAATGCTAACCGCTGCAAAACCATAGACTATCCTTGGTAGCCTTGCATTTTCCCCCGCTTGTTGAGTACCAACCATAAGTGTACTCAGCCTTGCTTACCGCTGTTCAGAAGAGAACAATGGTGAAGAGTTCTACAACGACTTGAGGAGTTCTGAGGCTTGCGTCTCCCCCGATCAAGTGCACACGTGGAAGCGGAAGATGAAGACTCGACGTGTAGTTATCGTTTTCTGATGTTAAAGACCTTCGTGTCTTCCAAATGAGTGTAGTAAGTGTTAAACCCCCCTTGTTACGTTTTACTGTCTATGATATTACACTCATTTCGTCTATCATATGTGTGGAACTAGATCCTGGCACACATATGAGATGCATCTGGTTTCCCTCCGGAAATCGGGTGTGACAATAAAGGGTTCCATTGTCAAAAGTCCAAGGTTAGTTGTCCATAGCAACAATAAAGGATGGTAAGATCATAAGGAGCGATTGCGCGAAGCTGGCTATGGATAGCAATGAGAATGACTTGAAAGAAAGGGTTGGTATAGCAATTTCAGAAGATCTTTGCTCACATGAACCATTTTAAATTGAACGAGATATGCACCAATGAGGCATATGATGGAATGCCGATGAAGAGGGGATATTTTGTGCAACAATGGAGTGATACACATTTTAATGCTCATGTTGTGGTGCGTAGAGTGTGAGGCACATGCAGATGAGCACATGATGCTTGTGCATATGAACATATGATGCACTTGCCCTGATGCATAGTGAGAAATGCACATGTTCATGGGATATGATGCTCGTGATGCTTGTTAGGATGACTTGGTTACCCATGCAGTTAGCTGGCAACAAGAGAGATACCATAGAGTGAAACACATGGATTCGCGGTGAGTTGCATGATCCCAACCAAGATACCTAGCGCGCCCCTAGTGGTAATCACATGGCTGCAGCACACATGATGCACTAGGTTCCGTCGCGGCACCTGTGGTCATGGAACAACAATCTCAACAACCATAAGGAGGATAGAGGAGAAAGGTTGAAAGCTTCAACGCGTATGCATGTTAGTCCATCCATGGTTCCCAATGCGCATGCTATGCAATTCATTTCCATGCCCATGAACTCGTTAAATTATGGGTGCAACCCATGCATGACATGATGATACTCAAGGCGTTCCAACAAAATTTAACTCTTTCTACTCATGTTTTATGTGTTCGTAAAGTCGCGAGCAAGATCAAGATGAAGACGTTCAAGATTGCAAGGTCAAACACGATTGAGATAATGATATCGCTAGCAAGGATAGCTTAGGGCATCAAGGGCACAAATAATACCATCAATAATCCACGGGGAAAGGTTCACAACCAACAATTGACGGCAAATCAAAGAGATAGATGTTCTCAACTAGAAACACTACCCATGAAATTACGCTGATCTTGCTTTCCTTGCATATTTGACTTCTTGTTCTGATGACTCTTACTTGCTTTGGAACCTTGCCTTTGTGAACGGGGCTTGTTCAACCTAGGGTTTGGGCATGTATTGGCGTAAGTGCCCGGGTTGTCTACATTTGTAGCAAATGCGGGGCGGAAGTTCCTTAGGCTTGGAAGCTCGTTGACATGGCTTCTTGCCGTTGTTGTCCCTTTGTTTGCCCTTGCGAGGACAAAATTCCTTGCAGGTAATTTCCCACTCACTCAAATCCATTTCGGGAAATGCTCGCTTGCGGTTCTGGCTTTTCCCTTCTTCCTTGGTAAGGTCCATTAGTAGCTTCGATGGTGGTAGTAGAGAATCAGAGGTGTTGAGTTGACTCTTCTTCATATGATCCGCCAACAAATTGCATAAGCGGGCCTGCTCAACCACGGACGTAAATAACGCCTGGGAGAGACCGTCGGTTAAACTAGTTTGAGATAACCCTTGACAACGATCCTGGAGGATATTGTCCACAATAGGACCTAACGCTAAATTTTGTTCTTCCAACCTCTTGATTGCATTAGTAATGGTGTCTATATCACCCTGAGTAGGTACTCGGGGTGAGAAGGACTCAAAGGGTTGAGGTTTCTCCAGATCTTTTTCAGTGGAGTTCAGGGTCTGAGCGACCAAATTTGGTCCATCTGGATTGGCACCAAGGGAAGGTTGTTGCTGCAGCATTTGGAC
Organism: Cenchrus americanus; assembly: GCA_947561735.1. Classification (NCBI taxonomy): domain Eukaryota; kingdom Viridiplantae; phylum Streptophyta; class Magnoliopsida; order Poales; family Poaceae; genus Cenchrus; species Cenchrus americanus. The sequence goes on from OX387245.1 coordinate 170,762,791, forward strand.
GAGTTGCTGCTGTGTCTGAAGGATTTGGCACAACATTCCCTTTTGAGCAGCCATGAATGCCTCTACCATCATTCTGGGCGGTGGTGGTAGATCTCTACCACTACTTGACACACCAAAACCATCTGGGGAGCTGCATGTCGGTCTCATCATCTGAAGGAATTGAGCTTTCATTAAATACACATCCATAGGCTTGTTCTCACAAGCAGAACATGTATGACGAGAAACTCAATTGGAACAAAAGTTTGACTTGGGCAAGCAATAGTCGAGAATTAAGAATTTCATGCGCTCAGCTCAAGACTACAAGGATTCATGGCTCAAGTGTGCAAACCAATGCAGGGGTTTGGAGCAATTTGATATTCAACTTGGAGTCAAAAGCTAAGGTTATCACGAGTGGAGGAATTCATACGGGGTCTTATTCTAGCGGTGGGGAACAAAAATTCCCACTCAAACACCAGAGTCCCAAGATTTCCCAAATTTCACCAGTAACTCAGTGGCATAATTATGCACACTTTTGGTATTCAATGATAGATCTAGATTGGATTGGAATATGCTCGAAAAATTTCATTTGCAGAGGGATCTTGCTACGAAAAACAGCGGAACGAAATTTCCTAAAATCTCGAAAAATTCACGGTAGATGCTCAACTTCCTAAGAAACAACTTTCCTAAAGGATGCCTAGCCGAGTCCTTACGATTTGGCTACAACGGTTGAGAAATGACGGAGACCGAATCGCGGAATTTTCCTAAATTCACAAGAGAGGAAATCCTCATCTAAGTTCGAGCAATTCACCCTAGACAAATTACTCAAGCATTTAAGGGTAAATTTTTGGTTCATCAAGATTTTAATTATGTATGCACACGCCTTAAACGACCTTACACAACTAGATCCAAAAGACGTAGTTAGTGCCGGTGGCAAGCTTATAATCGGCTCTCCTTATAATAACTAGTCGGAGCTACTCGATTCGCACTTAACGACTTACGAACGTTGTTAGTGTACCTGCAGAAAACGAACCTTTCATGCCAGCACGTCACGAAAGCGTCTACATACATTACCGTTCACTTATAGAAACGGTATCCATGCGTCAAGCCGCTGCATGGACAGCGTCCAACCTCGGAGACCCTCCGTTTGAATGGAGCATATCCTTGCCTCGCATGATCGACATGCGGAATGCACACGTATGAGACACGTGGCGACACCACCACTCATATCTAGACGCGAAGATGGGATCCATGGAAGCGATCACTCCATCAACCCTCGCAATTCCCGTGATGCGGAATAGCACACGTATAAAACACGTGGCTCATCTAGTTTGGTTGTGCAATAAAGTAAGTCTGACATAAAGTAAGGTGCTGGAAATTAGAAAAATAAACCTTAGATTCTTATGCCACCTTAAAGAACCCAAAAATTCCCTCTAGGGCCTCTCGATCTAGATCATTCCTTAACGATCCAACGGATTTTCAAAATCCAAACAATCTTGGCAAGTTTTATTGTAAATCATGTGATTAATATTAATCTAATCACTCCGGTGCATTCGGTCACTCTGATACCAGTTGTGACAACCCCATCCGAGATAATTCCGTACTATCGCCTAAACTACTCCATTTGGTCATTAAGCGATAATAAAGAAGCATCTCGTTGAGTGTTGCCGGGTTCACACCCGGTAAATCACTTGGGAACACAGAGAGGATCGAACGAACGCATTAAAACTCCCACGAAGGAGAATCCAGAGTGCCTTACAAATTAGACTATCACACCCCCGTAGGGTTCATTATTACAAACATAGTTCTTTGACATGAAAATAAATGGTTCAGAGTTTAATGAAAACAGCGGAAGATAACTAAACGGTACGATCACATCATAGGAGGCCTGTCCATGATGCAATCACTCTTCGTCATCCACCCATTCCAGCTCCCAACCGGGTGGAAGTTCTCCGGGCCACACATCAGATGCATTACCTGGAACAACATTTACAAAGCAAGGCTAAGTATACTAATACTCAGCAAGACTTACCCGTCTAAAGGAAGACTTTACCTCTAATCATGCAAGGCTTTTGGCTAGTGGGTTTGTTTGCGAAAAAGCTGCTAAGTAGTGAATCCTTACTTTCCATATTTTAGCTCAAGTTCTAGTTGAAGTAATTATTACTAAATAAGAAACTACTACAACCAAAGTTGTGCAAACCATTAATCAAGTAATAATCTTCACAAAGTTCCATCATAAGGGATATCATGGCCAGTCGGGTAAGTAGTCTCAGATAACGGTGAGAGGCCGACAATCGATTGATTCAAAACCTTGCAAGGTGGACCTAAACACACGGGAGGTGCCCTCACTAAGAGTTCACCAACCATGCGGTTCCCGTCATTCTTCGGTTTGGGGATAATAGCTCACAGTCTTAAGTACAAGGTTTATCTGGGCTACACCACTAAGGTCACCCAGCCTCACGCATGCACTCGGGGAGCAAGCCCGGGACCGCAACCCTAAGAGTAGTGATAGTAAAACCCCGTACCGCCTCATTTAGGTACTAGGCTTACCGTGCCCATTTCCGACAAGTGCTTAGTACTTTCAAACACTTAACCAACGAAGCCATTGGACTGGAGCCCAAATCCCATGCTCTTACCACATGAGCAATCCATTTAATCAATATGGTGATTCCATAAAGGAGATCCTATTCTCGCGAGTGACGAACATCACTCGACTTGTACCGGATCCTTAAGCATAGCAACTAGCGACCTAACCTGCTACTAAGAGATCATAGGTACTTATGGATCATGCAACTAGGGTTTCATTTCAACTCCTGAACATAAATGCACATACAATAACAAGAAGTAAATTCAGAAGTTTTAAATAAACACAGGGGTTAATGAATAAACTGGGGCTTGCCTTCGTCAGCACAAGCAGACCAACAAACTTCCGGACTTTGGCCCGGGTCTTGCTCTACGGTGACGCAGTGCACGTCTCCTCCCGCTCCCTCGTTCACGTCCGCTGGCACGAGCGTGTAGCTACCGTCGGGAACTTCTACACGGAGGATGCAATGCAAGACTTAAGTGACCATTTGAATTCAATTAATTTCAAACAACTTATGACAACCAAGAGGTGCATGTTTGAACACATTCACCTAGATAATAATACATTCAACATACTCTTCCTATAAAGGAACAATATGTGTTGCTTTATTATCTAGACTTTTACGGTGACTGTGTACATATATATAAATTAATTAATTTAATTCACATCAACAAAACAGTAGCAAAGCTACAAGTTGGATAGGGTTGGTCATATTCACCTTAAGAAACGTATTTAACCATTTCTCCTTTTAAGGATAATCAAAAGGCTTATTTAGTCTTCTCTTTAGGTGATTGTGTGCACATCTATAAAGAATATCTTATTTAAATACAAACAGCAAGGAATTTACTTTTGCACCACCATTTTAATTTTCTAACTCATTTATTTCACTTATGCACAAAAGGAGGCATTTTTCCTATTTTCCTTTTACTAAATTAATCTAGTTAGCAACCTTTTAACAACTAAACACATAACAAACTTATCCAACAGTTCCCACTAGCCCCAAGGACCAGGAACACTCCCTTGGACAGCAAGGAATTGATTTTGCACAACTGAATTTAATGTACAAAATTTAAAGGCATTACTAGTTAGCATAAAGGGAATAATGCATATTAAAATAAATACATCATAATTGAAACTCAACTTTCCCTACACATGCTTTGGTCCAAAACAAGCCCAAAGAACTAACAAACACACATATAGCGTTTATGAAACATGCTACACATTTTTATGATTAAAAACAAGCATAAATGAGGAAATAATATTTCTAACAGAGATAAAATCATGGTAAATTCACCAATGGTGCATTTTGATATAACAAGACAGTAGCCAGAAGTTGGGCTCAAAAATAATTGTATTTGAAGCTACAAAAATCATCTAGGCAGATTTGTCAATTTCACAAAATGATTTTTATAAAAATATTTCTTCAGTAACTTTGTGCAATTTCTGGTGTGGTGACCAGTCATGGCATGGTGTACAACATATCCAAAATATAGCTCAAGAAGTTGTGTAGATTTTGCAGAAACATAGATTTAGGGATTTTACATTTCTATTTTTCACGCAAAACTGTAGCTCAAAAGTATATACATCTTTAGAGAATGTTATAGTTCTTGTTACACTGAGCACAACAAAACACATTTGCCCAAAGACACCTTCTAGACTCATCCCTACCCTTCCACCAAACGTCCGGGTAGTTGACACTCCTATCAAGCTTAGGGATCCCGGTTCCGTCCTTGGTTTTGCAAAGCACATGATAAGGGACTACTCCAAGAATACACTAGCAGTGAGGGAGCAAAGGGAGGAGAATGTGTATTTGTATCTCAAAGGAGAAGGGCTAGAAGCAAGGTTTTGGTGTGACTTCCATAGAGACTTCTATCAATCTGTTATCCGAAATCCTAAACTAGCCTCAAAGAACATGGCTCCAATTGTGCAAATGAAGTATATTGATTGGAAGTACTATGAAGAACTCAACAACACCGTGTTCAACTCCGTGATTGAGAAGTGCAAGGAGGTTGGTCTCTATGATCTCATGGGGTTTAGGTACAATTGGAACAAGGAGATTCTTGCTCAATTCCATTGCTCTTACTACTACAATCCTTATGACAACAAAATCACATAGACAACAAAAGGGAACAAGTGCACCATAGATTACATGACTTTATCTAGGCTCTTGGGACTTGGCTCTAAGGATGAAAGGCGCACTCCCGTGCACAATGAGAACAAGTACAAGCCCAAGGAGCTCCCCTTCATGTTTCCTAGCCGTGATTTGGCTATAGAGGGCAAGGCGGATCAACTCAATCCATACTACTACTACCTCAACCAATTCTTTCGTGCCACCATTGATCCCAAGCTAGGAGATGCCACCGCTTTGAGGTACTACGCTCCCAATCTCCTTAATAGGATGGCACCGGATGAGGAAGGCTTTTGCATATTTGACTTCATTTGGAATGAGTTGAGAAGGACTATGAACGATCCCATGAAGTATCTCCCCTATGCCCCTTATCTTATGTACATGATTGAGAGAGTCACCAATGTTCGCTATCCCAAGGATGTTGTGCATGAGCCGTTTCGTCACCTCCGTGATCGAGCCAAGAGGCCTCCAAAAGGTCGCAAGTATGTTGGCTCCTCTAGTGCAGCTCCTCGCCATGATGACTTGCCCGCTGGACGCTCTCCTTCTAGGCCTCCCCGTCGGCACCGTGGCTCCATGATCAAGAGGGTGCTTAAGAGCATCTTTAGTATGTGCAAGACTATAGCCACGGAGACTAATGAGAACCGCCGGGATATCATTGATATCAAGTCCCATCTTGTCCTTCCCACCGACCCCTACCATGAGCTTCCCGAGTTTGATGATCCATTTGCGAAGTGGGACGCTCAAGATGCGGGAGAAGGACAAGAGGAAGAAGCGGAGGAGGACAATGAACAAGAAGAGGAGGAGGAGGAGGAGGACGACTCCGAGTGATCCAGCTGCTCCACACTTCCTTTTTGGTGCTTGATGCCAAAGGGGGAGTGAATTTATCTATCTATGTGTTGGAACAATGAACTTCGAATTTATATATTTGGATTTGGAACTTTGGCTTGTAATAACTCTAAATTCGTATGTGTGTAAGACTATGTGAGCTTGAGACATTTGGTTGTGTGCTTGTGATGTTTTTTCTCTGTTTTTACTCTCTAAGGATGTTTTGTGCTAGATTGAAAATTTGTGTGATGTCTGCTTTTCACTGATGTGCTGAAAGCCCAGAGAGTCCGGAGATTTTCCCGGAGTTTCCGGATTTCCCGTACATTCCGGGTTCTCCCCGGACAGTCCGGACTTTCAGCCTCAGATTTCTTTTTCTTCCTTGATTGAGTGCATAATCTGTCATGAGCATCTCACTATTATCTGTTGCACGTCACAAGCACCACACTAGTGTAATACTCTCATGCTTCTCTTTTTTGTGCAAAATTTGGCCCTAAAAGGACCATTGATATTCAAAGTCAAAATGCACATATTAAGGGGGAGTATTACAAAAGCTTTTGATATTCATTATTTATCTATTGTAAGACTTAAATGTGTTGTCATCAATCACCAAAAAGGGGGAGATTGAAGAGTATCTTGGCCCCCTAAGTGGGTTTTGGTGGTTTAATGACACACACTTAAGTAGCTAATGATTTATCTAGTCCATGAGCAGGGATTAAAATTATAAGTGGCATCAAGTGCAGTCCATTGACACTACAAAAAGGAAGTGTTGCTACAAAGGGTTCCTAAGAGGCTTTTATTTATTTTATACTTTTGAATTTGAGTCCTAGGAATGCCGTACTATCAAGAGGGACAATAATTATGTCTTCCAAGAGTTGAACAAGTGCTCTAGTTGCTAAAACAAAACCTATGAGAGACACCTTTGCACCAATATTTTCACGAGGATCTTTTCTTGGGTGCTGACCTTGGGAGGCCGGAGTATCCGGGTTTACCCCGGAACCTCCAGACTTCCTGGAGTTTCGGGGTTTACCCCGGATACTCCGGGTCTTAAAGCCTCAACGGCTATATTCTGGGTGAGGGTGGTATAAAAGCCCCCTCCACCCCTTCCTTTACTCTCTCTCCTACCATTTCGACCTGAACATCTTCAGACCTCATTTACTCCCTCCTTCACTCCCCTTGGCTCAAGTTTGGTGAGATTTGTTGTGGGGATTTAAGAGGGTTTGAGAGCAAGAGCTTGGAGAGTGCTGGTGAGCTGATTTCCCATCTCTAGAGCACCTCGTTCTTCGCTTGGTTGGCAAAATTCGTGTTTGTTACTCTTGGAGCTTTGAGCCCCTAGCCGGCTAGGCGTTGCCTTGGAGCATCCAAAGATTGTGGCTGCCCAAGGAAGTTTGTATCACCCCGACTTTGAGTAAGTAACTCTAGCTTGATCTTTGTGGTTGCTAGAGGGAGGAAAGTGACCTAGGTGTAAAGGTCCACCCTTTGTGGGTACCTCAACGGAGACGTAGACCTCAAGGTGTGAGGTTGAACTCTGGTAACAAATCCTTGTGTCTCGTGTGCTGGTTCTTCTTGTTGTATGCTTGTTTCTCTCTTGAGCACTTATCTAGGGTTTGGTGCCGATCTACCTCGTGGTGAGGTTTCTACAAGATTGGAGTGGATAAACAGGCTTGTCTCATCTCAGTGCATAACCTATTTTCACATATTTGCATTTGAGCAAGTTTAATTTCTGTCGAATTTGATTCCCCCCTGACAGGCCGGAATATCCGGACATTTTCCCGGATTCTACGGATTTCCCGGAGTATCCGGAAACTCCGGACCTGAATTTAACAACTGCGAAAAAGTTGTGATTTTTCAGATTCGACTATTCACCCCCCCTCTAGCCGACATCTTGATCCTTTCAGCGCCGCCTGGGTAGTGTACCTTCAGTGGTACCTACTGAGGACACGGATGCGGGTGACGTACGTGCCTGCTACCCCGCCACCGCCACCTGTCCCAGACCACGACAGGGTCCTGCCAGACGCGACCTACCCGGTACGCCGAGACCAGACCGCCGACACAACGGTAAGCTACAATACTGCAAACATATTACATTCATATGACTTTTCATTGAAACATGTGTTTCTAATTTTGTGCGCAGCACGACGTGCTGGTTGAGGTCGTGCGGCTCACATCGGTCACGATGGGGCAGTGCTTCTCCTGGGGGCCTCAGGAGCACCGGAGCACGTACGAGAGGATCATCACCGCGGCCATGAGGTACTCCGTCGTCGTGAACTACGCCGGCGCCGTAGAGATTCCTCTCCTTCCACGCCACCCATCGTCGTCCTCGAGCTCTTCCTCGACAGCGGCTTCGCAGCCGACGCCTGCCACCTTTGCCGGCGGGTTCTCGGCTCCGAGGGTGAAAGTGCATCTAGGCCCCTAAGTGGATTTTGGTGAATTGAATGACAAGGCGATTAAAGGACTAATGTTTTTATCTAAGATTGTGAGCAGGTTCTCTATATATTCATGAGCAACCATTGATGTAATTAATTATGGATGAATATTTCGGCTCACATTTTCAAAGACAAGTATATGGTGCAAGTCTTCATGAGTTTATTGAAAGAGAACAAGATGATGAGTGTACACATCATGGTTCTAAAAATGGAAGCTTGCATATCCGTTGTCAATCAAGATCAAGCATTTGAAGCGGGATTTTCAAATGAAGGTTAAATTGCGTGTGAAGCAAAGTGGAACTCAAAGTGGATTGGATAAGTGATGAAGAGATCAACCGAGATGTCTAGAGTGAGGGACTAAGCAATATTTGGGGCCGTAGCTAAGCCGCCATTCGTGTTTTGCTAAGGTGAAGGTCTAGAATCCGTGGGGTCTTCAAGTATCATATTCAAACCTTAACCGAGGGAAGCTTTGCAAGTCATCAACTCGTTAAGATTGGCAACATGGAGTGACCATGGATCCAAGTGTGCATTCCTATGCTATATGGAAAGATCCTAAGTCATTAGCTCAAGTATGGACGTGCTCAAGTCAAAGGCTAGGATGAAAGCCCTCAAGTGGATATTGTTCAAGTATGGCAAAAATTGAAGTAGTTCAAGCTCAAGAGGTTAACGATGCTCTTTTATTCTTTTCTTGAGTATAGGTATGCCGTACTATCAAGAGGGATGCATCTTAGCAAGTTGACCAAGTCAAAGTGCTCTTTAGTTGACCTAAGTGAGATCTAGCCTTAAAGTGTGCTAACAAACCCTCCTAACCTAACCTGGGTCATTTCATCTTGGTGGTGAAGTGCTAGTTTCTTCAAAAGAGGTTTTGGGGGTATCTCGGGCCTGACCGGTCTGACCAGTCAGAGGCACCGGTCTGACCGGTGCCGCTAGCCCAACGGCTAGTTTTTCGAACACCGGTCTGACCAGTGTGGGGCACCGGTCTGACCGGTGCCACCCGGGGACTAACGGCTAGTTTTCTCCTTAGAGGGGTATAAATACCCCAAGCCTTCTTCAAGTGAGGGTTGCTGGTTCTAGTGAGTTTGATGAGGTCCCAAGCCATTTCTAACTAGCTTTAAGCCTTAGTGGCTCTCCCCAACCATCTCTTTGTGAGATTTGTGGATTCAAGCCATCATCTTTGTGTTGGGTCGAGAAAGTGAGCTTAAGAGTGACCTTGTGAGATAACAAGAGCAACTTCCATAGCTTGAGCACTTTGGTGTCGCGTCTACAATCTTTGAAGCATTTGTTACTCTTGGAGGTTTGCCTCCTAGACGGCTAGGTGTCGCCGGCTAGCTCCCAAGGTTGTGGTGAGCAGAGGGAAGTTTGTAAGGGCTGCGATCTTGCCTCTTCGTGGAAAAGATCACCTTAGTGGAAAGGAGGAAAGTGGTTGAAAGAGACCCGGCTTGTTGTGGGAATTATCTCTTACAAGCTCCTCAACGGAGACGTAGCCATTCCTCAGTGGGTGGTGAACTTCGGAAAACAAATCCTTGCTTCCTCGTGTGGTTCGACTCTCTAAGTTGTTTTTCTAGCACATTACATTTGCTTCCGCTCTACTTGGGTGTGTTACTTGTGTGTGCAGGGCTCATTACTCTGCTTGTGATCATCTACAAAGGCCACACCCTGAGTTTGGTTCGTGCTAGAAGCCAAGAGGTGCTTGAAGTTGTTTTTGCAGGTTCTCTGTGCTACACCGGTCTGACCGGTGAGGCGCACGGTCGGCCGATGTCACCTGTGAAGTTCAGTGCCTGACCGGTCTGACCGGTCACCACCACCAGTCTGACCGGTGGAACACTGTCAGCTCAAGAGTTTGGGGAGAAGGAGTTCAAATTGGTCGTCTTGCCTATTCACCCCCCCCCCCTAGGCGACATCAAGGTCCTTTCAGAGGGTACAGCAGCACCCACAGGCGCAGGGCCCGCACGCCTACGTGCAGCGGCTGTTTGCTCCACCCGGCGCAGGTACTTTCAGTAGACCTTATTTTTAACTAATGCACACAATTATTGTGGGTTTGTGATTATACTATATTCTAATCGTACAGGGCGACCACTACCTCTTCCGACAGCCGGGCCTCGACAGCAGGAGCCGTCGTCGATCTATACGCTAGGAGGTTCCAGACCGCCGACGTTTCAGTTTCTGGCGACAGATATTCCTTCGTCATTCATTCCGCCTATGTTGTCCTAGTACTTTCGACACGGCCGCTGAGGACCAGCTAGCCTGGGATGAGTTTGGGTACAATGACATTCTCACGACCATGGATGGCGCCCCGCAGCAGGCCGACGAGGTTGGCGTGTCACAGTTGACACAGCCACCACCGGTTTTGACTCAGCCGTCACAGTTGACGGCCGACGGAGCGACACCGGTGGGCGGCGGAGTGTCACCGGCAGGCAGCGGAGCGACACCGGCCGGCGAGCGACACCGGATGCTGCGCAGCTCGTCGCAGGCGGCCATGGCGACACTGCCTCCCGACCAGCTAGGACCGCGGGTCGTCAGGGCACCTGACCCCTGGACGTACGACCGGGACCACACCTGGGCTGGCGCTAGAGCTGTTAGGGGGAAAAGGGGGCGGCGCATTTAAATGTAGTACTATGATTTTGTGTTGACATAAAATCAGCACCTCACGCCAAGCACATAGCAAGCTGAAAAAGCTGGCTTAACACACGTGGCCGAATCCGAAGCGTGCCAGTCAATTTTCCCTGAAACTGACAAAGGATGAAAATAGTTAGATAAAACCTGGAACTTGCCGGGTGGTACCAGACAGTTCCATATTTACGGCTATAAAGCCAATCAAAACGACATATAGCTACAACAAGCTATCTGTCGGCAAACTGAACATCATTCGAGAACTTAAAACATGTAAACATGGTACAGCCGAATGCATGACGTAGGCATGATGAAGAATCGGTCTTTATCTAAACCACATTGCAGCACGAAACCATGACCGATCATCAAGGATAAATTACAATAAAATAAATAAAAGGGCGAAGCATGATCATAAATTTGCAGTAAACATGCATGCATATGCCAAAAGCACTAGTCTACCGCATGTCTAGGTACTTTCAAACCCGTCGAGCGTGACACCAAAACAAGTTAATCCACCGCATGATACAACTTGTTTGAAATCACACCACGAACCAAGAATAGATCAATCCACGGCATGATACAATCTAAATATGGAAGGCTAAAAGCATACATTATTTAAAACAAACTCATGAACATGTTTCACTCGTGGTAGAGCTACCGAATACAACTGTACAGTCGATTCGGGTTCCGTGGAGAAGGAACAAACTATGCTAGATTAACATGCTTGAACCCACACCACGTGGCAATCTAGATTGATTCGAATTCGGCTATTAAAGAGCACGTGACCCATGCACCACATCGAGTTAAGGATTTGAACATACATTGTATGGATCGCAAACAAGATAGAGCTGAATCTAGTCAATCTAAATTGGGCAATAAAAGTGTTACATGAATTAAACATAAGAGCAAAATTCAAAGCAACACGTGGTAACTTAATGAATCTATTAGATCTTGTCAAATCTAATAGAGCCGATAACTAGCTCCAAGCTAGATCTTAGCCTACCGCATGGCTCATGATCTAACAAGAAAGCCCTCTTGAACCAAGCTTAAATCCACCGCATGATACTAAGCATGGTAACAAGACTACTTGCATCACGGTCTAAATCCACCGCATGATACTAGACATGATACAAGGTTGCCGGTACTTACGGAGGTCGACGGATCGATGGCTCCTCTCGAAGAACTCGACGACTCGACTAAAGGACTCGAAAAGTTGGCACGGGGCCGGTTTGTTGTGAAATTGTTCGATACCTATTACAAACACTAAAGGTTCATATTTATACCCTTGTCCTAACACGACTTCTAGTCGACCACGATTACAACATTTATTGCCTAAATTAATGCCCCGGCGCCAATGTCCGTCTTGCATCATCAATTCGTTCTTTCTTTATATTCAAGCCACGTCATCATACATTCCCGAATGCTTCCTCTTCCAGGCGTGAAACAGCTCTTTTGCCGAATGATGACGCACTCCCGACCGCAGGCGTCTTTACCGAATGCTTTGAGGAAAACCTCTTGCCGAACAGTGCTCTCCTACCAAACTCGGCCCACAGGTCAGTCTCTCCCCTGTACCAGTTTTAGGTGTTAACATTTTGTATATACTTTTCCCTTGTCATTATGTATAAGCTATTCCCTTGTGACTATTCATTCGTCGTTGATTAGGATATTCCCTTGTGATTATGCTTACACTTATTACTTTGTCGTTTTTAAAAAGGTTAAAAGTGTTAAAAATGAAAAACTAAAAAAATAAAAAAGACCCTGCCGCCATGTGGCACGGTGGTACGGACCTGCCGCCGTGGGGTACGGTGCCAAATGTACATTTTTTGAAAATTTTGATTCGACCATTTATTTTTTGAAAATCATGACAAAATAAATGGGATATAGCCGGAAGGAAGCCCTTCAACATAGATGAGCCGGGTTTAGGCCCAACAATCCGACAGACAAACGGTATGCGACGTAAGCCAGCAGCCGAATTTTGTTATTTAATATTCTGACGATTTTGCGAAAAATACATGCCCGAGTAAATGTTTTTCAAAACTATCCTACTCCCACTAGATCAAACGGCGGTACTCTGGCTACCTCAATTTGAACCAGCCGCAAGACATTATAGTGCATCTACCGCTAAATAAAAAAAGCGGTACGGAACAATGTTCAGGCGGTAGGGAATAGTGTTCCCTGTCAGAACACTATAGCACCTGTACCGTTGATTCAAACGGTAGTAGGTACACCGGTTCATCTTCGAAAAATCATAATTTTTCTATATAAATTGGGATGGAGGTAAGCTCTAAGCTCTAGATTAGATCTACAACATTGTAGTTGAAATTGTTTCCTTTTGAAATCATTTTGGTGCTCAAATCATTTGACATAATGTTTAAATTTAGAATTCAAATTTTAGATCTGAACATAGTTGAGCATCACAATAGTTTCAAATGAAAAAAGGGTTTGGAACTACAAAGTTGTAGAACTCGACGAAAGCTACAATTTTCGTATAAATTTTATCTCCATCCAAATTCATATGAAAAAATTATGATCTTTTGAAGATGAATTAGGTTCCCTACCTCCCTTTCATGTGGTAGTAGCCGGTAGGTGCACTGTGGCACCGTTAGGTACCACGGATTGAACCGGCGACAGTAAAGTAGTTTTTGAAGAAAATTTATTAAAGGATAATTTTTTGCAAAATTATAAAAAGAAATATTAAAAATAAAAAATTTCCATCACCCGAAAACATTCTACTATCAGATCAGAAAATTTTAAGTTCATCAATTACATTTTTAAAACTAAGTGAGTCTAACGCAAAAAATAACACACATCAAGCGCCGGATCAAACAACGGTAGCAACTTATCATCGTTTCATCTGATGGTTTTGGGTATTGTAGCAAAATCTGCCGAATCGACGATTTTACTATAGAAACTAATGTACCAAGTTGCCGCTGGTTCTCCACAATATGTTTTCAAAAAAACATAACTATTTCGTATGAACTCTGATGAAGATAGATTTTACAAAAAAATTGTAGATTTGACGAGGTCTACAAATTTGTAATTCAAACCTTTTTCATCTAAAATCATTCATATTCAAATAACCGATATAATATTTAGATCTAAAACGATAAAAGTTTATTTTAAATGTTGATTATTTGAGCAAGAAAGATGATTCCAAATAAAAAATATTTAAACTCAAAGATGTTGATCTCGTCCAGATCTACAATTTTGTATAAAGCTTATCTACATTTGAGTTCATTTGAAATAGTTACCATTTTTAAAAATATACTGGGATTTACCGCACTTTTTAAAAATATAGTTGGACCTAGTGTATCTTGTTTAAATGATTTGCTACTTCAATTAACTAGATTTTTAAAGACATGTATTTCTTTGCAATATAGGGCAAAAAATAATTTTTGGCATAATATGCATGTGCACGTAGGCATATTGTGCTACTAAATAAAGTTTTATTTTGCTAAAGTTATAATGTACTTACATGCATTATGATCATGTTTGTTTAAGCTTGCACATTGTAGCTACATACAAGCTGCAGTCTTTGATTTATACAAACAAAATGCTGGTTGGTCTAGTCTACCAGCTGAAACAAACAAATCAGAGTCTCTGTTCCAATGAGTCCCTAGCAGAACAGCGAATGCACTAGCAGCAATTGGGTGCAGGCATGACTGAATTAAAGTGTTCGTGTGACAGGTACCATATCAGTTTTCTTCAAAAAAAAAAAAAGACAGATACCATATCAGATGACTCTCCATGTATCCAGCACCTTATTGCCATCCATTGATCAAATATAAATCTAGCAAATCTCAAAATACAGGATATTTTTGTGCAATACTAAGGTGACCTCCAGGTCAAGAGAACAAGAGCAACCAAATAATACAGATTTTTGCAACAACATTACATATTCACAACTCGACTTGCTTGGGAATGCAAGCACACATTTGTAGCAAACATAAGCCAAATTGACGTTGCTTCATTTTCTTCATACACTAGCACACCTACTATAGCCAGCCAGAACACGGTACAGCAACCAGTACAATCCACAACATACACGATCAATTTAATCGAATGTTTTGGCGTGCTGCTGACACAGGCTACCCCATATACATATTTACAGTCTTACCATTATGTAAAGATGTAAAGGCGTGTCCTAAGAGCTACTGTGCATTCCCTGTTGGGCCCTGAGAAATCTCATTAAGTCAACATAAACGTCGTCTTTTGCCTTCGCGCTCATGATGAAATCAATGTGGCCATAGTCACCAATGTACAGCAGTTCAGGTGTGGACCTCAACTCTCTGATGGTGTGCTCAACATCTGTGATGTCAGCCAGTGCATCAAGACCTCCATATCCCATCCATATTGGCAGTGATTCTGGTATGCTGCTTAGATCGAATGGGGGAGGGTGCAGCTGGCCGTAGCGCCCTAGGTTCCCCAGCCATCCGTAGTCATATTTTGCAAATGTGCCTTTCCTAATCACTGAATGACGAAGCAACCAAATGATTTGTGTTAATACACTCAATAGCACTGACAAATGCACTAATGTCCATGATTTGCAGAAATGGCAAACTGCATAGACAATTTAAGAATCAGACAAGAAAACATACTCTGGAAAAGATGACGCAGATTTTTTGCTGACGATGGCTGGGGTTCATACTCCAAATAATAGTCAATCCGTGATGAATTGAAGCAACAGTTTTCACCTAAAATAAAGGGTGTAAATTATATTCAACAAATCATAGATCAGTCCAAATATGCCACACACATAAGCAAACACACGAAAATGTTAAATTTTCCATTAACGTTCATTCCAGTGTGATCAATTCGGGTCTGTGTATGGGAGTAACATCGATGTAGCCTTCCAATAAAGATAAATTAAAATATTACACAGTCGATTTTCTTTGAAGATGCTAATTTTGTGTGCCACTGTATAAGAAATGCTAAAAGAAGTGTTTGATGTACCATCTAAATACCACCAGTAATCGAAGATTAAGAGCTTACTATTATACAAAATGCCTATTTGAAAATCATGATCATTTTTCATACGAAATCGAAGTGTGCTATGGTGCGACCTAGTGCATGATCCAAAATCAGTCCTTCATTCATCACACTGAAGAGCGGCTTACTGGGAAATTGCTTCCATCTTTTGCTCAGTAAACTAGCTACTTGTTGATGAAATGTCACTATATAGCTTTCAGCACCATCTTATGTAAAAGTCATTCATTCAGCAAAAAATGCCACCAATTGCTTAAAGCACAGTCCCATTCTGAGCACAGAAACTCCTTTGCTCCAACAACTCTCCTGAATTGTGGCTATGTTTTTTATGGAACCTCACCGAATTTGGCTTCAATTTTGGTCCTCATTGTAGAAGGAAATAAATAATTTCTGTGTATTCCTCCAACCCTAGAAGGGTGGGTATATAGTTAGCTATACATGGGCTATACACAGGCCATATGGGCCACTCACATATAAACTAACACCTCCCGCAGTCTAGACTACCGGCGCAACGGTGTACAAGACTGGCCAACAAAGAAAGAAACTCACATACACTCCGAGAAGGTCGAGGAGGGAAGACCCTTGGTGAAGATGTCAGCAAGCTGAGAGGTGGTCGGTACATGAGAACCCGAGCATCGCCGATAGCCACCCGGTCACAAACGAAATGCAAGTCAATCTCCACATGCTTCGTCCGCTGATGCTGAACCGGGTTGGTGGAGAGGTACACGGCGCTGACGTTGTCGCAGTAAACGAGCATGCTCTTGGCGAGCAGGCTGTGAAGCTCAGCCAAGAGTTGTCGGAGCCGGGACGCCTTAGTCATGCCGTTAGCAACAGCCCGGTACTCCGCCTCATCACTCGAGCGAGAGACAACCGGTTGTCGCTTGGACGACCAGGAGATCATGATGCCGTCGAGGAAGACGACATAACCTGAGGTAGAGCGGCGCGTGTCCGGGCACCCCGCCTAGTCATCGTCAGTGTAGACGACCAGCTCAGCAAACGGAGACCGATGGAGGACCAAGCAGAAGTCAACTATGCCTCGGACGTAGCGAAGAAGGCGCTTCAGTGCAGCAAGATGTGACTCCCGAGGATTATGCATATGGAGACAGATCTGCTGGATAGTGTAGGTGAGATCCGACCTGGTGAAAGTGAGGTACTGTAAGGCTCCAGCAAGACTCTTATAAGCAGTGGGATCAGCCACACGATCACCCAGAGTAGAGCAAGGCTTGCAATCAGTCATCCCAGCACACTCCAGGATATCCAGGGCATACTGACACTGGTGAAGGAGAAGACCAGCCTGATGGGGCTCAACTGTCACGCCCAAGAAGTGGTGAAGCTTGCTCAGATCCTTCATGGAAAACTCCTGCTAGAGAGAGGAGATAATCCACTGAAGTAGCTGTGGACTAGAGGCGGTCAGAACAATGTCATCAACGTAGAGGAGGAGGTAGGCAACCCCATAAGCATGGTGATATATGAAACTTGGCCTCAACAAACCCCAATGTCAGCAAGAAAGAGGCGAACCGAGAGTACCATGCCCGAGGAGCCTGTTTCAAACCATAGAGACTTGTTCAGCCGACAGACCAAATTCAGACGACTGGAATCCACAAAACCTGCTGGCTGGCTGCAGTAGACTGTCTCGGTCATAGTGCCATGGAGAAATGCATTCTTGACATCAAGGTGGTGCACAGGCCAAGAGCGAGAGAGAGCCATAGAGAGATCAGTGCGCACTGTAGCCGGCTTCACCACTGGACTGGAATCTCATCATAATCCAAACTAGGTCGCTAAGAGCAGCCCCGAAGAACCCAATGCGTCTTATAGCGCTCCAGAGTACCATCAGCCCGACGCTTGTTCGTCTGAATCCACATGTCGGTCACCACATTGCAACCAGACAGACGCGGCACAAGGTCCCAAGTCTGATTGGCAAGAAGAGCTCCATACTCTTGCATCGCACGACGCAAGTTCAGATCGCCAGAGCCTCACGAACTGACGTCGGGATCGGAGAGAGCCCGCGGCCGAAGAACCCCGGCCGTCTGCCGGGTCACCATGGGATGGGTGTGACAATGATCCCGATGGATGACCCGTGGGTGGTACACGGCCGGCTCCACCCGAGAGCGGCGTGGTGGAGGCGGCGATGGTGGCGGCAGAGGCGGTGTAGGCGCTGGCGGAGGAGGCGAGACGACTCCGGTGACGGTGGTGGAGGCGGAGTCGTCAAACGGCGCCTGTAGACATAGTGCACAGGAGGCGCATAGTCCACGGGCACCTCCGGGGTAGGAGCCGAAGAAGCCAGCGGTTGTGGAGGCACCGGATGGCGTCGGTACACCTGCACTGGCTCGGCGTAGCGTGCAGGTGGTGGCGAGGCCGCACATGGCGCGGCAGGAGGCATCAGGATGGTGGTGGGTGCAGCAGAAGGCGCCGGAGCCGTGTGTGGCACGGCGAGAGGCTCCGGGGGCGCGACGAGGAAGGCGCTGGGGCCGCGCGTGGCGCAGCCGAAGGCACCAAACCCGCGTCGGGTGCGACAAGGGGCACCGGAACCGCGGGTGGTGCAAGGGGAAGCTCTAGTGCCGCGCGTGGTGCAGCTGAAGGCGCCGACGCTGGTGGAGTACCAAAAGGACCTGCTGGAAAAGGAAAAACAGAAATAGGTGGCTAAACCACCGGGTAGAAAATATGGACTCAAAGTCAGGATCAAGAGTAGGTGTGGGGGTGGAGGAGAAGGGAAGTCTGACTCGTCAAACACAACATGTCGGGACCCGACGAGAAGCAAGGTCATAGCAACGGTACCCCCTTATGGTCAATGGTCAGGGGAATAACCGAAAAACACACAACGTGTTGAGCAAGGCGCTAGCTTGTGAGTAGTGGCAGTGATGTTCGGGTAGCAAGCGCACCCGAAGACACAGAGGTGATCATAGCTAGGAGGGGTACCGAAGAGACCATGGTGTGGGGTCAGAGCAGGGGAACCTGTGGAAGGAAGATGGTTAAGTAGGTAGGTGGCGGTGTGAAGGCTCTCTGCCCAGAAGCGCGGGGGCAAGGAGGCCTGGATCAGAAGGGTGCGCATGATGTTATTCGTGGTACGAATCATCCACTCAGCCTTGCCATTCTAAGGAGAAGTGTATGGACAAGACATGCAGAGCTGAACACCCCGAGTGAGAAAGAAAGAGCGGGAGGTGTTGTTATCGAACTCACGACCATTGTCACACTGAATGGCCTTGACAGTGAGGCCGAACTGAGTGGACACCCAGGCAAAGAAGTGGAGGAGGGTGGGGAAAGTCTCAAACTTGGCACGAAGTGAAAAGGTCCAAGAGTAGTGGGAGAAATCATCGACCACGATAAGATAGTACTTATAGCCAGAGAGGCTAGCAACAGGAGAAGTCCACAGATCACAGTGAACAAGATCAAAGGTGTGTGTCACACACAGAGAAGAAAAAGGAAGGCGAACATGGCGACCAAACTGGCACGCATGGAAGCCCGAGTGCCCACTAGAAGCCTGAGTGCAAGGAAGGTGTGCACTGCAGCTGAGCTGAGCCAACACGTCACGGCCGGGGTGACCGAGCCGACGGTGCCAGGTAGAGAAGTGGGAGTGGTGGCAAGGGCAGCAGAATGCGAAGGTGGTATAGCAGAAGCAGGGATGCCAAGGGTGTAAAGAGGTCCTAAGCTGTCACAGCGGAGGAGTGGACACCCAAAAGTAGAATCCTTCATAGTAAGGCCAGAGGAGTCGAACTCAATAGAACAGGAATTGTCAGCTGTAAACTGACGAATGGAAAGGAGGTTATGGACCATCTTAGGGGCAATAAGAACATGACGAAGACAAAAAGGACCTGGAGCAGAACCCACTGAGGTGATAGGGATAAAGGACCCATCACCAACCATGATTGAAGGAGAATCAGAGGGATGAGGGGGAGGGGGGTGAACTGAGGAGAGGATGCTAGCATCATGTATGGTGTGAAAGGAAGCCCCCGAGTCAGCAATCCACTCGGTGTGGACAGGTGGTGTCACCCCTGTGGTGCTGAGTGCCTGCGCCATAGTGGTCAGAACCCACCCCCAGACCAGGTCGGAGGCTGGCTGGGCAGAAGGGGTGGAGTCGAGGATGATGCGAAGGGAGCAGCAGCGACAACAAACATGGCCACCGGCGGGGCCTGAGGTCGAGGACCCCGCGAAGCCACGGGCACAGGCAGCGTGCCTCGGAGGAAGGCGGCGGCATCGAGCGGCACATCCTCTGGGGGTAGGTCCAGCCCGCAAAAGAAGGGGACCCCGCTAGTGAGTGGAGCAGGGACAGCGGTAGATGTACCAGCGGGAGGAAGCGAGGCAGCATCGGCCACAGGCGGAGTGAAGGAGGCTCCCACGCCTGCACCGAGGAGTGGAGCAGGGACGGTGACGGAGGTGCCGACGGGAGGAGGCGGGGAGGCAGCGGCCACAGGCGGAGTGAAAGAGGCTCCCACGCCTGCGGTGTGGCCAGCGGCGCTGACGGTGGGCGGCACAAAGAGGACCATCGGGAAGGGCGTGGTCCCCGCACGTGTGGCCTGGGAGGCGACCAAGGCGGCGGCGAGGGCCACGGATGCGGGGGCAACGGCTCCCTCGAGCGGAGCGGAGGGGCTTCCACGCCCGCGGCGTGCCCGGCGATGCGGCGGTGGGCGGCGCGAGAAGGACCGTCGGGAGGAGCGCGGCCCCCACGCGCGCGACATGAGCCGCGGTCAAGGCGGCGGCGAGGTCATCAACGGCGGCTGCCGTAGGCTCGGAGAAGACGTAGGCCGGCGTCGTGGAGGGCCGCTCACGCGCCACACACTTCATGGCAACGGCTAGGAGGTCGGCCGCGTGCCAGGCAGAAGCAACATTGTCGGGGCCACAACGGAGGAGGGGCCGACACCGAGGTCAGTAGTAGCACCCGCCAGGGGAGTCGTGGCCCCTACCCGCATGGCCTGGGCCACTACCAGGGCTGCAGCGAGCGCATCGGCAGCAGGAGAGGGCGCCGCCTGGGACAAAGGAGCAGGGGCGGCGGCGGCCTGTGTGTGCGGCAGCTGCAGGGAGAAGCAGCGCAGCGGCACTCGCGGGCACAGGGGCGGTTGCGGCTGCGTCGGAGGCGACTTCTTTTACCAAACCGGAGGGAGTATCCTTTAAACACTACAACATGGATCATAAATTGAAGCAAAGTGGCAATCATTCATCGTTGTAGTGCTTATATATATTACAGAGGCCAGGGGTGGATGATGGTTCTGGCCCAGGCTTTGAGTAACAGCGGTTTGTGCAAAGTAATTAGCCACTTATATTGCTAGTGGTTGATACATAATGTGATATTTTTTATATATTGGGAATGCCAACATTCTACTACTGCACCAAGTATAACTTATCTTCAGACCATATACATTAGGATTCTCAGTCAATGCAAATTAAGATTTCAAGTAGTAAATAAGAAATTTATGCGGCAATGCAAACCTGTTATTGAAGATAGCATACTGTTGCAGTCCAAACTTTCAGCATTGCACAAAGAATCTAATATTTGTACACCCATTTCGCTGCTCATGGAGTCAGTTGGAAACAAATTATAATTGCACCCAAGGGAAAAGCCAAAAAGGAGTCAGGATAAGAAGTGTGATACCTCCGGAAGTTCAACTGATGGATACCCATAGTAACAAGCATCTGAGGAAAAGTGCACCTTAAGTCAGCTCATAAAGTTACTGGCATATACTTGGTGGATTTGTTTGGAGCATAGTATATCACCTGGTCAAGATGCATAGCAACTGCTCTAAGAACAAAACTAGCACTGACGTGATTAAGGTAAGAAATGGGGCAAAGAAGTGCAGCAGAGCTAATCATCTTAACTATTTCAGGCTTTGTAAATGCAGCCAGACCCATAATAGTTCCCTACAGAAAACAAATGCTTGTTAGTAACATACTGGAAATAGTTTGACTCGATCAAGACCAGTAGCAGGTATACCTGGGAATGTCCCACATATAAAATTTTAGACTGTGAAACTGTAGAAACATAGCTTAACATTGCCAAAAGGTCATATTCAGCGAGGTCTTGCCAACTCCAATCCCAGAAAAGCTGTGAAGTTACCACAGAATTATGTAAGATCAAACAATAGACCTTAGATATGATCACAGTTCGAAAGCACTTCATGCTTTAAGGTTGTTGCTTAAAGCACCATAGTCACTGGACAGGCACTCTACACAATATCATCAAAATTATAATTGCACAGATATATTTTTCTTTAGTAGCTTCCACCTTCCAACATAGTCCCACCATCATGTTGTGCTAGAATGCAGTTCAGTGATTGGTGATGTCAGGAAGTTTATATTTTATGTTCTTTGTTTATGGAGTACAGTGTGACCTTCTATGGAGTACATTCACCTTATCATGGACAGAGAGAGTAGAATGGCCTTTGCTCCAACGTGTACCACGGACATTTCCAATCCAAACATCAAAACCATTATCAGCAAGGATATATCCAAGCGACTGTTTGTTGGAGTTTATGAACCACGTGTCTCCACCCTGTCCAGGATTTGGATAGAATAACACGATTTGAGAAAAAAGAATGATGGCAGGAAAGCAAAGGTAATGTAACTGAAGCTAAAAATTACATTATCCAAAACAATTGTTATGGCCCAGCCGGCGGCCCACCAGGAGGGGGCGCAGGCCCAGGGGGAGGCGCAGCCCCCGGAGCCTCAGGCGCCCAAGCCGCCGATCGTCTTCCGCCGTCGGATTCGTACTCGTCGTTAGGGTTTTCATATTTGTAATAAATACTTTGGGATTGTTAGGAGAATAATCAGTTTGGCAATCAATCAAGGATTGCCGGCCTCAAGGGCCAACCCTAATTCTTCCGCCGCCGCCTCCCTGTTCACGTGAACAGTACCCGCGCGCGGTACTGTAGCACGGCTGCCGCCACCCTCCCGGCGACCACGGCGCACCGGCGCCGTCGTCGCCCACCGCCTCCACCTCCCTCTCACGCGTATTCCCTGCGAGAGATCCCCGGTAGGGGCTAGGAATCCTACCAACCTTGGTATCGGGTATGCCGGGCGACGACGACAAGGGGAAGGACGCCGGCCGGAGCCCACCATGCACGACCTCCTCCCGGGCGATCAAGGACACAGGCGGCCAAGTCAAGGACACGAGCACCCGCGTCCGGGCGCTCGAGACGGCTGCCCGGCCCCCTCCGTCGCCATGCCCGAGGGTTTTTCGTACGGGTTGCCGGGCTATGGCGGCATCCCGCCGATCTCCGAGCCGGCGGCGACGATCCCTCCCGGGGTCCTCGGCGCCGAAGAAGATCACGGAGAGCCGGTTCCCCACTCACCGTCGCAGCCACCGCTCTTCACCGACCGGCCGAACCCATACGCGACCGGTCGCGGGGACGGGCGGCGGCGCGGCGGCGCGCAAAACGCCGACCGCCCCCCACGGCACCCCCACCTTGGCGGCGCCCCCCACCCCGCCCCCCTCCCGGCGGCGCGGGTGGCGGGCCGTACCGAGGGGGCGGGCGTTCCGCGCTTCGGCAAGGCGGAGTTCCCCTCCTACGACGGTTCCGTCGACCCGCCCGAACGGTTGCGCCGCCGCGACCGGTTTTCCGCGGGCAACACACGGCGCCCGGTCGACCGCGTCCGGCTCGCCTCCTTCCACCGACGGGAGTCGCCCAGACGTGGTACTACGCCTTGGAGATTGACGAAGGCGTGCGAGCGTGGGAGCGTTTCGCGGACTCGTGCCATCAACGGTTCGGGCGGCGGTGCGTACCAACCGCTTGTCCGGCCGGCACGTCTTCCCTTCGCGGGTTCGAGTCCGGGAGTACCGGGGAGCGCTTCCAACGAGCTCGTCCGCCACACCGACGACCTTCTGCCGCACCAGAAGGCGGACCTCTTCGTGGGGAGGCCTTCCGGACCATATCCGCGTCGACGTCAAGGCCGAGTCAACCGGACGACCTCCCGGACGGCCATGTACACGGCACGGGCATACGAGCGGCGCGCGGCGGCATCCCGGCCGCCGGCGACTCCACGCCGTCGAGGGGCGCCTTCGCGCTTTCCGCTTCCACCGCCGGCGCGCGCACCCCCTACGGCGCTTCGGCGCCACCCCCCGCGCGCCCCGCGCCGCGGCGCCCGCGGGTCCACCGGCCCGGGCGCGGGCGCCCACGCGCCCCTTTCGCCGTCTCACACCGGCGGAGATGGTTGAGCGCCGCCGCTTGGGACTGCGCTTCAGCTGCGACGAACCTTTCGTTCGCGGGCATCGGTGCAAGCGGCTCTTCAACCTCCTCATCACCGACGACCGGAGGACGGCGCGGCCGACGCCGACACGAGAGGCCGCCTTGCACGCGGCCCTCATGGCGGAGCGACCCACACGCCGGAGGAGCGGGCGCCACCCTACAGACGAGACGATGCGCGTGTCGCTCTATGCGATCGGGGGCATCCGTGCCGGGGGACACCATCGTGATCCCGGTCTTCATCAACGGCCGGCGCACAGGAGGCCCTCGTCGACACCGGCTCCTCCCACACCTTCGTCGACACGGCGGTTGCGCGCCGCATCAGGCTGCCGTCCGCGCCGGCCAACCTCCGCGTGACGGTCGCCAATGGCGACAAGGTGCCGTGCGCGGCGGTGGCGCGCGGCGTTCAGATGCTCGTGGGTCGGGAGGAGTTCTCCATCACCTACTTCAGCATCGGCCTCGGCGGGTTCGACTTGGTGCTGGGTGCCGACTACCTGCGCACCCTCGGCACCATCCTGCTGGACCTCGACTCCCTCCGCATGGCGTTCCAGTGGCGGGGACGACGCGTCTTCTGGCGCGGGCTAGGGGCGCCCCACTCGGCGGGATCCGTGGCGCGCGCCCACTCCGTCGACGCCGACCCCGACCGGCCCTTCATCGACGACCTCTCGCGGGAGTACGACGACGTCTTCGCCGAGCCGCACGGGCTCCCTCGGGTCCCGTCCCTACGACCACGGGATCCACCTCACCGGGGGATGGCGCCGTGGCGGTCGGCCCGTCCGCTACCGCCGGTTGCGAAGGACGAGCTCGAGCGGCGGTGCTCGGCGATGCGGCGCGGGGGATCATTCGCCCCGGCACGTCGCCGTTCTCTGCGCCGGTGCTCCTTGTCAAGAAGGCGGACGACTCCCCGGCGCTTCGCATCGACTACCGCGCCCTCAACGACAAGACATCCAAGGACAAGTTCCCGATCCGGTCGTCGATGAGCCGCTCGACGAGCTCCACGGCGCGTGCTTCTTCACCAAGCTCGACTTGCGCTCGGGTACCACCGGTGCGCATGCACCCCGCCGATGTGGAGAAGACGGCGTTCGGACGCACCACGACCACTTCGAGTTCTTGGTGATGCCATTCGGCCTCTCCAACGCGCCGGCGACGTTCCAGGCCCTCATGAACGACGTGCTCCAGACCTTCCTCCGTCGTTTCGTCTTAGTTTTCTTTGACGATATCTTGATTTACAGCTCCTCCTGAACTGAGCACCTGCAGCACGTCCGCCTAGTCCTCCAGGCCCTTCGGGCGCACCACCTCCACGTCAAGCGCTCGAAGTGCTCTTTCGGCGAACGCTCGGTGGCCTACCTGGGCCACGTCATCTCCGCCAACGGCGTGGCCATGGACAGCGACAAGGTCGAGGCTGTGGCGTCCGGCACGAGCCCCGCTCGGTCGGGGCGTCCGGGGGCTTCCTCGGCCTAGCGAGGCTACTACGGGAAATTCATCGGGACTTCGGCGCGATCGCGGCGCCTCGACCGGCCTCTGCGGAAGGACGCTTTCGCACGGACGCCGAGGCGGCCCGGGCATTCCGGCGCTCAAGGAGGCGCTCTCCACGAGCCGGTGCTCCGGATGCCGGACTTCGGCCCGGCGGTTCGTCGTTGATTGCGACGCATCGGGCACGGCTTTGGCGCGGTACTACACCGGGGGCGGGACCCCCGGCCTTCTTCGGCCGCCGGTTTGCTTGCCCGCCACGGCAGGCGGCGGCCTACGAGCGCGAGCTCATCGGCCTCGTCCGGGCGGTGCGCCACTAGCGCCCCTATACGTGGGGGGCGCCGCTTCCTCGTCCCGCACCGCCACTACGGCCCGAAGTTCCTCCTGGACCGGCGGTCGTCCCCTTTGTTCCCCGGCATCGGTGGCTCGGCAAGGCGGTTCGGGTTCGACTTCACGGTGGAGTACGCCCCCCCCCCCCCCTCAACACGGCGGCGGAGACGCCCTCTCTCGCCGTGACGGCGGCACCGACGACGCGCCCCCCGGCCTCCGGGCGTTGTGCGGGCCGACGTTCGCCCTCCTCGAGGAGGCGCGCGGCGCCACCGCCGGGAGACGTCGAGGAAGGGCGCCTCCTCCGGCGGCTCGGTGAGGGCGCCCTCGGCACGCGGTGGCGCGAGGACCACGGCCTCCTCCACGGCAAGCGCGTCTTCGTGCGGACGTTCCCGACCTTCGCCGGCGCACCGCCGGCTTGTCCACGGCGGCGGCCACGAGGGGATCCGGAAGACGCTACGGTGCTGCGTGCGGAATTTCACATTCCGCATGACAAGCGCCTCGTGCGGGGCGTTCGTGCGAGCTGCCGAGACGTGCCGGCGCAACAAGACGCGGACGCTTCGACCGGCGGGGGTTGCTCCGGCCCCTCGACGTTCCGTCCCGAGGTGTGGGCGGAGACATCTCGATGGATTTCATTGAGGGGCCGCCGAAGGTGCGCGGGAAGTCGGTTATTCGGCCGTGGTGGATCGCTTCTCCAAATATGCGCACTTCATCCCGCTCGGCCACCCCTACACGGCAGCTTCGGTGGCGCGGGCATTCTTCGACGGCATTGTGCGCACGCACGGCTTCCCGGCGTCCATCGTCGGCGATCGTGACCCGGTGTTCACCGGTCGCATGTGGCGCGACTTGTTCCACCTCGCCGGCGTCCGGCTCGCTTCGGCCACGGCCTTCCACCCCCGGACGGACGGCCGGTCTGAGGTAGTCAACAAGGTGATCGCCATGTACCTACGGTGTGCTACAGGCGACCGACCGCGGGCGTGGGTTGAGCGGCTTTCGTGGGCGGAATCTTGCTACAACACCTCTTACCACACCACCCTGCGCACCACGCCATTCGAGGTCGTCTACGGGCGGCCGGCGCCGCCCTTGCTGCCTCGACCGGCGGGATGGCGCCCAGCGGGGAGGCCGACGCATTGCTGCGCGACCGCGACGCCTACCTCGCCGACATCGGGAGCGTCTCCTTCGGGCCCGCAACTACGCCAAGTCCTCCTATGACCGCCGCCATCGCGACACGGAGTTTGCGGTGGGGGATTGGGTGTGGTTGCGGCTTCTTCATCGACCGTCGCTCGCGGCGGAGCCTCGCGCCAAGGGGAAGCTCGGGCCTCGCTACCTTTGGGCCCTTTCGGGTGGTAGAGCGTATTGGACGGGTGGCATACGGTCTAGCTCTTCCGGCGGACGCCCGCTCGCACGATGTGTTCCATGTCGGCTTGCTCAAGCCGTTTCGGGGGCCTCCTCGGACGTGGTGCCGGCTGTTGACGCAAAAAAATGCACTCAACGCCAATCACACGGCAAGCCGAACAAAGGCGGCTTCACACGCGCGAGAGAGCAAATGACGTGCCGATCAATTTTTCCCGAAAATTAACAAAAGACAAGGTAGTTAGATATCAAAGCTTGGAACTTGCGGGTGGTACCGACAGGTTCCATATTTATGGCTAAAGAGCCAGATGGGATAACACATAGCTATGGAAAGCTATCTGTCAAAGAGCCACGACCATTCGGGAAACCGCAAAGGGGAAAAAAGAGTACTGCCGAATGGATGACGTGAGCATGACAGCGACCGGTCTTTGTATAAACAAAGATGCAAGTGCAAAGTTACGACCGATCCCCATGAAGATTAGCATTAAATAAATAAAGTAAAGCACGAACATGATTATGTATTAAATAAGCATGCATAGATCCAAAGCACTAGTCTACCGCATGTCTAGTTACTTTAAAACCCGTCGGGTACGATAACAAACAAATCTATCCACCGCATGATACGACTTGCATGAAAAAACGTAGCACTTTCCACAAATAGATCTATCCACCGCATGATACGATCTAAATATAGAAAGCTAAAAGCATACATCATCTAAAACATAAATAATGCACGTGATCTACTCGTGAAGAAACATAACCGAATGCGGCTAAACGACGATTCGGGGTCCATGAAGAAGGAACCAACATTACCACGTGAATAAATCTATCGGACCGATTTGGAAATCTAATCCACGGATGACTAGCTACAAAGCAACCCAAAAACTTGCATCTACCGCATGATACCCGGTTCTTTCAAGATTTATACGAACATAGCAAGCTTGAACCCGCAACACGTAACAATCTAGATCGATTCGGTTTCGGCTATTGGAGAGCACAAGATCCACGTACTGAAACATGAAATCTACTCGAATAAGGATCATAAAAGATAAAGCCGATCCAAACCCATCTAGATTGGGCAAAGGTGTGTTACATGAATTAAAACATAAAGAAAAAACTCAAGATAACACGGGATAACTTAATGAATCTATTGGATCTTGCCAAAATCCAATAGACCCGATAACTAGCTTCAAGCCAGATCTTAGCCTACCGCATGGCTCATGATTTAACAAGAAACCCTCTTGAACCAAGCTTGAATCTACCGCATGACACGAAGCATGGTAACAAGACTACTTGCATCAGATCTAAATCCACCGCATGATACTAGACATGATACAAGGTTGCCGGTACTCACGGAGGTCGACGGATCGATTGGACCTCTCGAAGAACTCGACGACACGACAAGGACTCTAGGGTTTGGCGTAAGGCCGGTGTGTATTGAAGAATGATCGTGTTTTTTTTACATACATTCAGGGGTCGTATTTATACCATGTTGAGTACAACTGCGAATGGATTCATTGCCTAACTAAGCTCGATCGCCTATCCATCCATTCGTCCCCCCTGATTGAGCCACGTCACCGTCCAATCCCGCAAAATCAGCTCTACTGTTCCTTTGCCGAACCGGAGCAGATAGCCGACCGCAGATCTCTTTGCCGAAAATCTCTGAAAATATCCTTCCTTCCACCAGACGGACTCTTTTTCGAACCGGACCCACAGGTCAGACTCCTTACCAAATTTTGGTGTTAACAGCCGCCTCTGCCAGCCATCGAGGATGGCCGCGTGCTTCCGACTCCGGCGCGGGTTCTCCGCACCCGCAGGGTGTCCGACTCATGGGAGCTGCACGTCTGCTGGGAGGGCGTTCCAGTGGAGGAGGCCACTTGGGAGCCACTGGAGGACTTCAAGACTCGCTTCCACGACTTCCGGCTCGAGGACGAGGCTGTTTGTCGAGGAGGGGAGAGATGTTATGGCCCGGCCGGCGGCCACCGGGGGGGCGCGAGGCCCGGGGGAGGCGCGGCCCGGAGCCTCGGGCGCCCAAGCCGCCGATCGTCTTCCGCCGTCGGATTCGTACTCGTCGTTAGGGTTTTCATATTTGTAATAAATACTTTGGGATTGTTAGGAGAATAATCGGTTTGGCAATCAATCAAAGATTGCGGCCTCAAGGGCCAACCCTAATTCTCCCGCCGCCGCCTCCTTGTTCACGTGAACGGTGCCGCGCGGTGCGCGCGCACGGCCGCCGCCACCCTCCCAGCGACCACGGCGCACCAGCGCCGTCGTCGCCCACCGCCTCCACCTCCCTCTCACGCGTATTCCCTGCGAGAGATCCCCGGTAGGGCTAGGAATCCTACCAACAATATCCAGATATGTCAGGGTGGTCATAATCTATGATAAGGTCTATATCAAAAAAAAACGGCTGCAACAAGGGAAACCTGAAAAAGACCATGCTGAAGAAAAACTGGAGGTCCAGCATTATCTGCTACTCCATTTTTTCCATGCGGAATATGCTGGACAGACAAAAGGAAGCCATCCTCCGTTTCAACCTGCAAAAACGCTAAGTTAACATCTTTGAGAATAAAAAAGAACAGCAGACAAACTTAGCTAGATTAGTAAGAAAAGAATTTTCTTTCAGAGATTAGACTTCTTACCAAATGAACTTAAACAACAGGAATGGTGGAAAACACAGAATGCAAGAAGATGGAATGGCGGAAAAACACAGAACACAAGAAGATGGTCACAATGTTAAGGTTCTTGGCAAATTTTCTCCAAGAAAAATCAAGCAGTCTTAATAAGTTCTGATCAGTTACAAGCTTACATGAGAAACAAGATAAAGATTCAGCTCATTTTTGATGGATAAGTCTCTGTACTTGGTCTTTGTGGGGCTGCAGCACATGGTCCTTTGTAGTACTGCTGCAGGGTGGTTTGCTGCAGCACACATGGTCCTTTGTAGGACTGCAGCAGGGTGGTTTTTCAGCATCTTAGACTAGAGCATCTTAGACTAGATTAGAGCATCTAGGACGGCGACGCACCTCGGCTTGGACTTGCTTTTAGGACAGCATCTAGTTTAGCATCTTGACTAGCATCTAGCATATGCTGGCTGACTAGCGACTCCGGCGGCCTATAAATATGTAACCCCAACCTCCGGGGTTGGTATGGCATTACGAATGAAGAAAAACCGAGAAAATTGTCCCAACTTCTAGTGTCATCCTCTCTCAATGAGTTAGAATTCAGTTTGCAACAAGTGGTATCGAACCGTTCTTTCCTGCAGCTGAACACCTCCTGTTCTTCCCCTTCCCAAGCTTCCCATCCGCTCTCGGCCCTCACGGCAGCCCCGGCCCGGCGGCAACGGCACCACCGTGTGCCGCCGGTGCTGCGCGTCCCCTCCCCTCCCTCCGGTGCGGACGAGCGACAACTCGTGCGGCGGAGGAAACTCTCCACGCAGCAGCAGCTCCCTGCCGCGCGCGCCATGTCCGCGGGGACAATCTCGGCACTCGGTCGCCTCGAGCGTGCGGCGGCGGCGGGGGCCGAGCTCGGCTGCGGCGAGGGAGCGCGAGCTAGCAGCGGCCGAGGCCGGCTGCAGCGCGCGGCGAGGGCGTCGAGGCTGGCAGCGGCGGAGCCGGCAGCGGCCGGGGCGAGAGGTGGAGGGCAGCGGAGGCGGCGGGCTGCGGCACGTGCGGCGGCGGCGAGGGCGAGGCACCGCGCGGCGGCGCCAACGGCTCCGTTTGCGGCGACGGCCGCCGCCGACGCGGACCTTGAGCTGCCCGCTAGGAATGCAGCCCGAGAGCGGACGGAACGGTGGGCAGCGAGCACGCTCACGGCGACGGCGCTCCGGGACGAGGCGTGCAAGGCGGTGGCGCTCTGGTGGAGGCGCGCACGGCGGTGGCGCTCTGGGGGAGGCGCGCACGGCGGTGGTGCTCCCGAGGGAGGCGCACACGGCGGGCGGGTCGACGGAGAGTTCGGCCCCTACGGGGTCCGAGCGGTGGTCGGGGACATCGGTCCCGGTCTTTGGGTGGCCGACCCTCACCAAGACCAACTACGTCGAGTGGGCCGCGCTCATGAAGATCGAGGCTTCAAGTACGGCGCATGTGGGATGCGGTCGGTACGGCGACGTCGGCTTCGACGAGGATCGGCGGGCCTTTGGATGCCCTCATCGCCGCCGGTCCGGTCGAGATGCGGTTCTCGCTTACCCGAGCGAGCGAGCGCAGGAGGCGTGGGATGCCATCGGCTGCCGGCACGCATCGGCAGCGATCGCGCCCGCAAGACCACATTGCAGGCACTTCGCAAGGAGTGGGAGAAGCACGGCATTCAAGCCAGGTGAGGACATCGACGACTTCGCTCTTCGCCTCAACACTCTGTTGCGGAAGCTGGTGCAGTTCGGCGACGCCACCTACAACGAAGAACGAGCTATCGAGAAGCTCTTCCGCCGCGCCCCCGCCAAGTACAAGCGCGATCGTCGGCTCGGTCGAGTCTCTCGCCGGACCTCTCCACGATGTCGATCGAGGAGGCGATTGGTCGCCTCAAGGTCGTCGACATCGACGAGCCCACGGCCCTCTCGGGGCCCATCACTATTGGCGGGAAGCTCCATTACACTCGGGAGCGGTGGGAGGCTTCCCGAGGTGACCGGAAGAAGGGGGAGCCTTCTTCCTCGGCCGACGGAGGCAAGCGCGGCAAGTCGCGCAAGGGGCGCGGAGGCGCCCGGGCGGTGGCCGCGGCGGCGCCCGGGGTCGGCGCCGGTGGAGGCATCCGGGCGGTGCCGCCGGCGAGCGCAAGGCGACACGCGGCGACCTGCGCCACAACGTGGCGGGGGCGGCCCCCTGGGCCAAGGAGTGTCGCCCGGCGAGGCGTGGCCAATCGCACCGGCACGGCCGGGCCCACGTCGCACGAGGTGGAGGAGCGGCTGCTGCTCCCCGGCTCATGCAAGCATCGAGCTACCCCCAGCGGCATCGGCCGCAGCGGTTCTCCTCCACCTTGATGAGCCGAAGGCACACGCCCTCCTTGGCGACAACTCCAGCACCGACAAGATGGACGGGTGGTGCCTTGACACCGGCGCCACCCATCACATGACCGGTCGGCGGGAGTTCTTCACCGAGCTCGACTCCAGCACCCGCGGCTCCGTCAAGTTCGGGGACGCCTCCGGTGTGGAAATCAAGGGCGTTGGCTCCGTCCTCTTCATCGCCCGGTCCACCGGTGAGCACGGGCGCTCACCGAGTCTACTACATCCCCGCGTTGAGGAACTCTATCATCGGCTTGGGACAGTTTGGATGAGAATGGCTCGCGCGTGGAGGTGCGGAACGGGATCATGAGGATTTGGGATCGCCATCGTCGCCTCCTTGCCAAGGTAACTAGAGGCAACAATCGGCTCTACGTCCTTAATGTGCAGGTGGCACAACCCGTCTGCCTTGCTGCTCGTCGGGACGACGAGGCGTGGCAATGGCATGAGCACTTCGGGCACCTTCACTTCGACGCCCTGAAGCGGCTCAGTGCCAAGGAGATAGTGCGAGGCATGCCATGCCTCGACCACGTGGAGCAGTTCTGCGACGTCTGCGTGTTGACGAAGCAAAGGCGGCTCGCCTTTCCCCAGCACTCGAGCTTCCGAGCCACGGAGCGGCTCGAGCTCGTGCATGGGGACCTGTGTGGCCCAGTGACACCGGCCACACCGGGAGGACGGCGCTACTTCCTGCTGCTCGTCGACGACCTCTCCCGCTACATGTGGGTGATGGTCCTCGGCGACAAGGGAGAAGGCTGCGGACGCCATCAAGCGCGCGCGGTGCCGCCAAAGGCGAGTGCGGCCGCAAGGCCGCGCGTGCTCGCGCACCGACAACGGCGGCGAATTCACGGCGGGCGAGTTCGCGTCGTCTTGCGCGGATGAGGGCATTCGGCGCCACTTCTCGCGCGCGTGTCGGCCCCGCGAGCCGGCGTCGTCGAGCGCCGCAACCGGACGGTTGTGGGAATGGCGCGGGCCCTCCTCAAGCGAGAGGGGGGATGCGGCTACCTTTTTGGGGAGAGGGCGGTGGTGACGGCTGTCTACATCCTCAACCGCTCGCCCACCAAGGCCCTCGACGGCGGGACGCCGTGCATGAGGCTTGGCATGGGCGCAAGCGGCGGTCTCCCACTGCGGGTCTTCGGGCGCCTCGCATTCGCCAAGGAGCTTGGCCACGTCGGCAAGCTCGACGACGGGGAGCACTCGGGAGTGTTCATCGGCTACGCGGAGGGCTCAAAGGCCTACGCATCCAAGACCGGAGACACGGCGTGTGCGCACGGCGCACGACGTGGTGTTCAACGAAGGGCGAGGGTGGGCGTGGGACAAGGCGGCGGCCGACGACTCGACTCCGACGTACGACGACTTCCGCGTCGAGTACGTCCACTTCGAGAGAGGGCGGGGAGCGAGGGCGGCTCCTCCTCACGGAGCATGCCTACCCCGGTTCCGGGAGTCTCCACCGACTCGGCGCCCACTACTCCGACGGCGTCGCGCTCTCGAGTCTCGCCCTCGGCCGCGACGAGCTCTTCGGCCGACACCACCACGGCCGGCGACTCGCGCACTCCGACACGACGGCCATTCCTCGGGCACGTCCACTCCAACACCGGCTCGAGTTGAGCACGGCCGGTGGAGTTCGCTACTCGGCTCTCCCACGACGAGGAGCGGATCGACGCGTACCACGACGGCGAGCCGGCTGCGGTGCCGTACGGTGGAGGATCTTCTCGGCGACCGGCGGTGCCGGGAGCGGCGCCTCGTGACTTGGAGGCACGGTTGCACCTTGCGTGCGAAGACGGTGAGCCTCGGTCCTTCGCGGAGGTCGAGGGACACGCGGCATGGCGTGCGCGATGCGGTCGGAGAGATGGACGCGATTGAGAAGAACCGCACACAGGGAGCTTGCGATCTCCCTCGAGGTCACCGTGCGATCACCCTTAAGTGGGTGTTCAAGGCGAAGAGGGATGAGCGGCGCCATTGTCAAGCACAAGGCTCGCTTGGTGGCTCGCGGTTTCTGCCCGGCGGAGGGGATCGACTTCGACGATGCCTTCGCTCCGTGGCACGGATGGACTCCGTGCGACTCCTTCTTGCGGCCAGGCTGCCCAAGAGGGCGGCGTGTCCATCACATGGACGTCAAGTCGGCGTTTCTTAACGGCGACTTGAAGGAGGAGGTCTACGTGCACCAGCCGTCGGGGTTTGCGATCCCCGGCAAGGAGGGCAAGGTGCTACGCCTGCGCAAGGCCCTCTATGGCTTGCGGCGAGGCCGAGGGCGTGGAATGCCAAGTTGGATTCCACGCTCAAGAGGATGGGCTTCAAGCAAAGCCCGCACGAGGCGGCCGTCTACCGGCGGGGCAATGGAGGAAATGCCTTGTTGGTGGGCGTCTACGTCGATGACTTGGTGATCACCGGCACCAATGATGCGGAGGTGGCGGCGTTCAAGGAAGAGATGAAGGCCACCTTCCAGATGAGCGATTTGGGGCATCTCTCCTTCTACTTGGGGATCGAGGTGCACCAGGACGACTCCGGGATCACGCTTCGACAGACCACCTACGCCAAGCGCGTCGTTGAGCTAGCTGGGCTCCGCCGGCGCAACCCGGCTCTCACTCCAGATGGAGGAGAGGGCGGAAGCTCGGTCGCGACGGCACGACGGAGGAGGTGGACACCACGCGATGCGGCGCCTTGTGGGGAGCCTTCGCTACCTCGCCCACACGCGGCCAGGACTTGGCGTTCCCCGTCGGCTACGTCGGTCGGTACATGCGGCGGCAGAAGCGACGGAGCACCCGTGGCCGTGAAGAGGATCATCCGCTACGTTGCGGGGACTCTCGACCACGGCCTCTTCTACCCGAGGTGTCCGGAGCGACACACTTCGTCGGGTACGGCGCGGCGGCGACCACGCGGCGACATCGACACCGGCAAGAGCACTAGTGGGATACTCTTCTTCCTTGGCAAGTGCCTCGTCGGTGGCGGTCGGTCAACGGCGAGTGGTGGCTCTATCCGAGTGCGAGGCCGAGTACATAGCGAGCATCCCTTTGCCTCGACTCGGGCGCTGCGGCTCGCTCGGCCCGCTTGGTGATCTCCTCGGCGAGACAACTGGAGCGGTGGAGGCTGCGGGTGGACGGCAAGTCGCTGCGGCCACACGGCAAAGAACCCCGTTTTCCATGAACGGAGCAAACACATCCGGGTGAGGTACCACTTCATCCGCGGTACATTTGGAGGAAGGGAGCATCAAGGCGAGGCTACATCAACACCATGGATCGGCTTGCGAGCCTACTCACCAAGCCTCTTGGGAGGATCGGGTTCTGGAGCTGCGCTCCAAGATTGGGATGGTTCGGCGTTCCCACAAGACGACGCACAAGACTTAGGGGGAGAATGATGGATAAGTCTCCGTACTTGGTCTTTGTGGGGGGCTGCGGCACATGGACTTTGTAGGATCTGCTTTGCGGGGTGGTTTTTCTTTCAAACACACATGATCCTTTGTAGGGCTATCGACGGGGTGGTTTTTCGGCATCTTAGACTAGAGCATCTTAGACTAGATTAGAGCATCTAGGACGACGAGCACCTCGGCTTGGGTACCGCTTTTAGGACGGCATATAGTTTAGCATCTTGACTAGCATCTAGCATATCTTTGGTGACTAGCGACTCCGGCGGCCTATAAATATGTAACCCCAACCTCCAGGGTTGGTATGGCATTGTGAATGAAGAAAAACCAGAAAATTGTCCCAACTTCTAGTGTCATCCTCTCTCAATGAGAGTTAGAATTCAGTTTGCAACAATTTTTTCCTTACTAGAAGAAAATTGCCTTGCAGCTAAACATCAGAAAATGGTCCAGTATGTTTAGTAATTAAATGGGGGTGCCTTTTATCCTATATTATGACTTGAGTAGTTGGCACAAGTAAACTGGCTGTGATGAAATTTAAAGAGTGAACAGGCAATGCAAAACCATGGAAGGCATGTGAGGCAACAGACAATATAAAAGGAAAAAGTCTACTTCACCCCCCCAACATATGAGGGCTGAAACACATCACCCCCCAACCAATGAAAATGGATTTTTTACCTCTTGAACTTTCTAAAACAGGACAAATCACCCCCTGAAGCAGTTTTGAAAAATCATAGTAAATCACAGAAAATCATAAAATGGAAAATCTAATTCTGTTGGATTCTAAATGAGTACATCTACACAATGAACATATAATATGGTATGTTTAGTACATTTTTTTACAATTACAAAGAAAAGCATAGATCTAAAGTTACAACAAAAAATATGTACTAAAGCATTCCATATTGTATGTTCACTGCGTAGAACTACTAATTTGAAGTCCAACACAATTTGATTTTTCATTTTATGATTTTTTTATTTACCACGATTTTCCAAAACTACTTCAGAGGGTGATTTGTTCTATTTTAGAAAGTTCAGGGGCAAAAAAAAATCTATTTTCATAGGTTGAGGGGTGATGTGTTCCACCCTCATAGGTTGGGGAGTGAACTAGACTTCTTCCGAATATAAAAGAAATGCGCAAGCAAGCTCATAGGGTAGGAGATGAATGATAGCAGCATTTGGTCCACGTTTTACAGTTTGCACGTGCACTCAGTGGTGCCCAGATGTTGTAACTGTGACCACAAGTTTCTTGTCCCTTGAAACTCGTTTACAACAGTCAAATTAGAAAAGTGTACGCAAAGTCTGTCAGAAATTCTGTTGTTTGCTTGGAGTGGCAAACAAGGATAGAAGCTACTTTGCTCTGATTAGTGATGAGCTAGTAATGGAAACCATTAGCTTATCCTATTTAGACAGCCTTTCACATGTTGCCCTTGCGTTTCGTTCTCGGAAAGGGGCACAGAGTTCGGTGGTCGTAGGCAACTCCAATTCGAGTCCCTGGTTTGGGTTTTGGTTCGGTAGTCAACGCCTCAACGGCAGGGACAAGAAACACTGGATGTCTTGCCTCGCTGAAATCAATCGTCACCTAGCCATGGGCAATCGACCAAACCTGGTTTGGATGCTAACGATTCGGTCCCGACCAATCAAGCACAAACTAACAAGAATTAATCCTCGGCTGCAAGAGACAGAAAGAAAAAGAAGAAGTCGAGAACAGGCAGTAGGAATGACGTACGTACGGTGTGCTCGGTGCACGGGTAACCCTGCGGCAGGAGCAGCTGCTGGCAAAGGCCGCCGCCGGCCGCGAGCGGGGGGGCGCGTCGCAGCGCGTCGGTGGTGGGGGAAGCGCGGGCGCCTCCGGCGAGGAAGCAGAGGAGCAGGAGGACGAGGTGGTGGCGCGGGACCGCGGCGAGCGCTCCTCCTGAGCCCACCATCTCCGCCGCCGTTTGCTTCCTCTCCCCTGGGAATCGGATTTGGATGCACTCAGCGCTTTCGCTTATATGGGATCCGATCGTGCCGAATAACAAATATATTAAGAAATTTGTGATTGATAGAGACTCGTATTCATTCCGGATTTAGATTTAATTTACTCATCATGATAGGTATAACAAGAGACCGAAGAGACAGATTGATTCCACACCTCTTGTTAGTGGATTGATTAGAGTCCTCGTAGTGCGCTTTATCGTGAGTAAATTAATTTTTGACCGGAATAAATCAGGTGTCGGTGCGGAATGTGGTCCCGACAGCTAGCAGGTAATAAGCGCCAAGGTCTATCCCTCGATGGTCGATGCTAAGCAATCAAAGACACAAGGTTTATCCCGGTTCCTAGCAGAGGGCGTACGTCCAGCGGTGGTGTGCTCGAGGCACTATATTGCTCGGCAAGGGGGTGCCTGTAGTGGGGCGGCTACAAGCAAGGCGGGAGAGTAAGCGTGGCCTCCAAGTCTCTGGAAGAGTGGCTGAAGATGTTGTGGGAGAATTGGAAAGCAAGTATGTGGTGTGTCGTGTGCTGTCTGTTATTCTCTGTCTTGTCCCCTGCGGCGGGGGGTTCGTCTTCCTTTTATAGGCCAAGGAGAGAGCGAATTACATGCGTGCCGCACTATTCAGCTACATGGGGAAGTGTGGTGCGTCGCGCCGTAGAGTAGGCGGCTGCCTTGACGGTCCTTGCCGCGATCTGGCAATCATGGCGTATCTTGTACCCGAACAGTGGTAGCTTCGAGGGTTGGGGCGCGGTGAATGACCGCGATGTCCCCAGGCGGGCTCGAGGCAGTTGCTGACGTCGATCCGAACGGGATACAGTGGCAGGCATGACGGTGTCCCGTTCCCGCACGCCCCACGGCGCGGAGGCCCCACCACGGTGCCCGCGTGGGATCGTACGCACGGGGCGGCCGCCATGCGGGTTAACAATGGTAGGGATGGCGCCCGCCCGCCTGCCGCCTCGACCTAACCTGCTTGTCGGTGCGGAATATGGTCCCGACACTAACCGGTAGATAGCGCCGTGGTCTATCCCTCAATGGTCGATGCTAAGCAACAAATGACACAAGGTTTTATCCTGGTTCGGCCGAGGGGGCCGTACGTCCAGCAGGGGCGTGCTCGTGGCACTATATTGCTCAGCACCGGGGGTGCTTGTAGTGGGGCAAGTACAAGCAAAGCGGGAGAGGAAGTGTGACTTCCAAGTCCCGGGAAGGGTGGCTGAAGGTGTTGTGGGAGAATAAGAGAGTGAGTGCACGGTGTGTTGTGTTCAACTCCGTCCCCCCACGGCTGGGGGCTCGCCTCCCCTTTTATAGATCAAGGGGACGGCAGGTTACATGCGTGCCGCGCTACTTAGCTATGTGGAGAAGTGCGACGTGCTACGGCGTAGAGTGGGCGGCCGTCCGTGCGATCCCCGCCACGATCCGGTCATCATGGCCTGACTTGTACCCGAACAGTGGCGGTTCGAGGGTAGTAGAGCGGCAGATGGCGGTGATGTCCTTCGATAGGCTCGAGGGAGGTGCGACGGCCCGTACGGCGCACGGGGAGTTGGCGAGACGGCGTTCCTTCCCAACGCGCCCCTCACGGGGCTGGAGTCGTCGCTACAGGGTCCGGCGTGCGCGCGCGCGCGCGCGCACGGCGGCCACGCCGTTACGGTGGCGGGTATGGCGGTCCACCGGCCTACCACCTCCACCCTAACCTCGTAGGGGTCACAAGAAAGTACATCGAGGGTGCGCCGGCCCCTTTCGAGGGCTCGGCACGTTAGCGTCGTACGGGCGTGCGCGCGGTGTCACGGGACGACACGGCCGCACTCCACCGTGCCCTCCCACGATGGCGGGGATGGGCTCCTCCACGGGGAGTTGGTGCGGCGGCACGGGGTGCGAGCCCCGGGCGCATAATGGCGCCGGCTGCGGTGTCGGGGCGTTAAATGCCCGCGTACGGGGCCGGCGCACGCTTGCGGGCGCCCGCGAGCGTGGCGGGCCCCGGCCGAGGGCGGGGGCGTACCCTCGAGCGAGGCGAAACCCTCTCGAGGGAAGTGCGCCCCTCGAGCGGGGCGATGCCCGCCGAAGGGAGCGTGCGGCCTCGAACGAGGCGGAGTCCGTTTCGAGGGGATCCTTACGTGGGGTGCCTCGATGGGCCGTCGGAGTCCCCTGTGGGCCGTGTCCCGCATGGTTAGGCACCTCCATGGTTAGGCTTAATATTATCGGGTTTCGTTACGGGTTTTAAGTGGGTTTCCCCCATTGTTTAAGGGGGACCCCTAGGGCTGTCCCCGACACTGCAAAGTCACGGAAAGCAAATCGAGGGTGCGTCGCGCACCCCTTCGAGGGCTCGGCGCGTTAGCCGTACGAGAGAGTAGGCGGCGCGGCGTCACGGGGCTGGCACCGGTCACGTCGCACAGTCCCCCACAGTGGCGGGGATGGGTTCCCTCCTAGAGAGTTGGTGCGACGGGCCGGGGCGCGAGTCCCCGGGCGCATGATGGCGCCGCCCCGCCTTTGTCAGAGCATTAAATGCCCGTACCCGCGTGCGGGAATGGGCGTGCGCGTGCGGAGGCGCCCTCGAGCGAGGCGGGGCCTCCTCGAGGGCGGCGCGGACCCTCGAGCGAGGCGGAGCCCCGCTCGAGGTAGCGCACTCCCTCGAAATCGGGACGGAACCCACCCGAGGGAGGTGTGTGCCCTCGAGCGAGGCGGAGCCCCGCTCGAGGGGATCTTGAGTGGGCCGCCTTGGTGGGCCGTCGGGGCCACCGCGGCGTGGGCCATGCCTGTGCGTGTTTAAGCGAGACGTGTTTAGCCTTGGCTTTTTGCAGGTTTTAAGTGGGGTTTCCCCTGTTGTTTAAGGGGACCCCCAGGGTTGTCCCCGACAGTAGCCCCCGAGCATCTGCGGGTTCGCCGGCCAGGCTCCCGCGGTCTTGGAGGCCTGCGGGGAGAACGTCCTTCCCTCCTGGCTTGCGAACGCTTTCCGTGGGGCCGCGTCAGCGGACCCGCGGGTCTAGCCCCCGAAGCCCTGTAGGAGCGTGAGTGCTCCTGCAGGGGTTTACCGCGAGATTTGGTCAAAGGGCGTGGCGCATATTTCAACCGGCGTCGGCAATGTTTCAGCCGGCCACGGTGACGCACGCGCTGCTGGCAC
Source organism: Cenchrus americanus (assembly GCA_947561735.1). NCBI lineage: Eukaryota > Viridiplantae > Streptophyta > Magnoliopsida > Poales > Poaceae > Cenchrus > Cenchrus americanus. Next base: position 170,803,068 of record OX387245.1, read on the forward strand.
TATCCGCGGCTGTTGCAATCCAGGAGGTGTAGCCGTGCGTCGAGCCCCCGAGCCTGGGCCCGTTCGAGGCGATCGGGTAGAGCTCTACGACTTGTTTTTTAATGCGCCCTCGCCGTCCCTCCGCGGGACGGAGGGTGAGGTTTCCGCAACCCCCATCGGCCGGGTCGCGGATTGCGGATTCCTCGTCGAGCTGTTAGCGGGTGGTTCGAGTGGACGCCCATGCCCCGTTCGATAAGGGTAGGGCCGCATCTGTCCAAAGACACGTCCATTAAAGAGCTTGCGTGGGTTTGCTAGGTGGGGCTCGGTCCCGTTCGGCTAGGGACCGAGGGCGCGGAAGCTCTCCCTCGGTGGGATCCCCCCGACTAGCCGCCCTCGCCGGCTCTCGAACACGACATGTGGGGCACCCTCGAGCGGCGGGCTCGAGGAACGGCTCGAACGCGTGTGCCCTCGTCGTCCACGACTGCGAGTGATGCGGGGCGCTCAGTTCGAACCCATCGAGGGTCGGGCTTCGAACCTCTGATCGGTAGGGCCGTGCGGGGGGTGGTGGCTAGGCGCCCCCGGTCTTGCATCTGCGAATACTCGAGGGTACTGGCTGCGTCGGCCCTCGAGGCGGCTCGATGGGGGGAGTGGTGCGGGGTGGCGGCTAAGCGCTCCCGTCTTGGCATCGGCGAGTCCTCGAGGGGCATCGGCTGCGTCGGCCCGCGGCGCCGATCGACTAAAGTGGTGCGGGGTGGCGGCTAAGCGCTCCGTCTTGGCATACTGCGACTCTTCGAGGGCACGGCCGCGTCGGCCCTCGGCGGCCCCGATCGGTAAATAATGCGGGGTTTGAATTTTTACGAGCCGGGGGCTCGCGCCGCTCGAGGGTCCTCCTTACTTGGTAAGGGGCCGGGTCTTTTTTAATGCTTTCTTTGCCGCGGCTGGGGGCGGTTTCGCGCGGTGGGCGCGCCTCTCACAGGCGCCGCGGCGCGCGCGTAGTGGGCGGCATGGGCGGCGGACGTGACCGCACCGCCACGGTCTTCCGGTTCTACGCCGTGATGATGGCCCGTCTGCGGTGGCGTGGCCGCTGTGGTCGTGGTGGGGCCCGCCCGTCAGTGAGAAAAGATTCCCCCTGCAGTTAATGTGCGCGGGGCGTGCGCTCCGGAGAGCACGCCCGCGGCTTATAAATATGAGGAGAGGGGAAAAACAACGGTTTTACCTTAGCGATCGCCATTCTTGCTCCCTGCGCTCCTGCTCTCGTCTTGTTCTTGCCGCAGCGCCTTTCCGTCTTTGGAGTTCTCCTCCTCCTCGTTGTTCTTCGTTCCCGGCCCCCTTGCCTTTCCTCATGGCGCCTCTACCGCCTCTCGTCATCGTCGATCCGTACGCGTGGGAGCGCTCTACGGTGACGCGGCTGGCTTTGGGTGAACTGGTATCCGCCGGTCAGCTGGCGGTGAATGTGGAGGGCCGGCCGGCTGAGTGGATCATGCCGCCGGCTCGGGACCACGCGCCCAACCCGCCGAGTGGCTACGTGGTGAGCTTCACCCGGTTCCACGAGCGCGGCTTCGCGGCGCCGGTGGCCGCTTCATGCGGGCGCTGCGCCACCACTGCGACGTGGAGGCTGCACAACTTCGGTGCCGAACGCAATCTCGCGGGCGGCCACGTTCGTGGGCGTTTGCGAGGGGTATCTAGGGATCCCGGTGGGCGGGATATGCGGATTCACCTCTTCGCACGGAGGCTGCACACGCGGCCCGACGGCGGAGCGAGGGACCCGCCGCGGTGCGCGGCGGCGCATGTCGCTCGCCTTGCGGGCGCGGTCAAGGGCGACTACATCCCTTGTACCATGACGACCAACAATGCCGGCCGGGGAGCGGGGGTGGTTCTACCTTCGCAACGCCGAGCCCCGACCTCCCCTTACACCGTCCCGGTGCTTCGGGAGAGGCGCGACTCCACGGGGGCCACGGCGTGTCTCGGCCCTCGCATCGGAGGCGGGCTGGACTCGCTCCTAGCCGCGCGCCGCGGAACCTCGTGCGCGGGCGTGACGACCCGCTACCGTCCTCGCTTTCCTCCACCACCGCGGGTCGTCCCCCGATGAAGAGGCCACTCTGCATCTATGAGATGACGGATACGGCGAACCCCGTCGCGGCGGCGAGGTCGCGGATGCTTCGAGCCCCCTCCTCGGCGGGAGTACGCGGCCACACGGGCGCGGAGCGCCGTCGACACCCGGTCCCTGCGCGGCGACCGGTCCTTGTGCGGATCTCGAGATGCTCCCCTCTTGTACGGCCCGGCCCGGTGAGTAGAACTCTTGATTCCGTTCTTGACTTTCACCGATACTTCGGGTTGCAGACGCGCTTCGGTGTTTTGCTTGCGGATGGTGAGCCCGAGCGCCGCGAAGTCTAATCCGCCCCTCCCGACTCTCGCGCACTTGGTCGGGCGTCGCGACGCGGGGAGCGGGACCGGGCGGCGCGCAAGAAGGAGCGCGCGGGGGCGACACCGCGAGCGTCGCGAATGGAGGAACGAAGAGTACGTAGGGCACGTGAGCAACGGGGCTCTCTTCCCCGAGGACCGAGGAGTACTCGTCCTTGGAGGAAGATGAGGAGGGGGAAGGGGCGGGGGGCGGAGCCTCCACGATAGGTGGGAGCACGCACCCCCATCGCGGAGCCGGCTCCGGCGGTACAAGCGACATCGCACAGGGCGGGCGCGGAGCGCGCACGCCATCGGGGCAATCGACGACCGAGGGTGGCGCGGGCCGCGGGGGCGCCGGCGTGTGCCACGGAGGTGTGCGCGACGGGCGCACCCACGCGCGGGGCGGGGCTGCGCGCGCGGTGGATACGGCGGAGGTGCGGCGGCGGCGCTGCGCCGGCCGCGTCGGCGTCATCTGCCGGGACCTCGAGGAAGAGGAAGCGCGCCTTCTCTTCTTCGAGGTGAGGGACTTGCTCTTTTGCAGGATTGCATTTCTGACAACTAAGAACCTGACCGTTTGCTCGTGTTCGTGCAGGGTGGTGCCGACCGTGCCTCCCCTCGCACCGGCCAAGGTGTTGAGGGCGGACGCATCCGTTCCCACCCGGCGGCGCTCGTCGAGGGCGCCGCGGGGCGGGGGCGAGCACGGCGGCCCGCGGCGGGCGAGAGCTCGCAGGGGGTGCGGGCGAGGCCTCGAGGGGCCACGGCCGGCGGATCGGCCCGTCGCACCGCGGCCGGCGGCCGTTGAGGGGCCGGCGGGCGCCGGTCGTGGCGGAGGCGCGGCCGCGGCCGGCGGGGGAGGGCGAGCGGCGCCGTGGTCGCGGAGGCGGCGGGCGTAGTGGCCGCGGCGCCGCGGCGAGAGCCGTCGTCACGGAGGCGCGGGCGGAGGCGTCGACGGAGGCGACGCGGGGCCGGCACCCGCCGGCCGGCTCCCGGGTGGCGGTGGTGGAGATCCGGGACGACGACTCCCCACCGCCCCGAGGGGGGGATCGGTGGGTGAGTTTCCCCACGGCGTCCCTCGAGTCCCAGGAGGGGGGGGCTCTCGTGAGGCGGCGGGACGGCCACATGGTGGCAGGGGGGCTGAGGGCGCGGTGCTGAGGCCTCTTCTTCCTACACCGGCCGCTCCGCCCCGGTGGGGGTTCGTTGGCGATCCGCGCGCGTTCGCCGACGCCCGAGGGGGGAGCGGGGAGCTATGGGGGGAACTCCACAACCACGGCGCCGCGCTCGGCCGAGCGTTGAACGAGGCGCTGCGGGATCCATGGCAGCCCCGCGTGGCGCGTCTTCCAGGTGGGGCGCCGTCGCCTGTTTTCTTTGTTTTTTCTCGTTTTTGCGCATGGTCCTTGCAGCATGAGGCTCACAGGTCTCGGCTTGCTGGTGACAGGAGCTCGAGCACCGCGCCCGCGACAAGTACGGCGCCTTCGATCGGGTGAGCGCCGAGCTCCGCCAGCTGCGGGAGCGGTGCGACACCTTCGACGCGCTTGCCGAGCACACGAAGACTCGGACGATTGGGTTCGTCATGCGGCCGTGGCCTGCGCGATCAGCTTCATGAGAGCGCAAGGCGGGGACCGGCGCGCCCCCTCCTCCCTCGAGCAAGGTTGCACGGCCCTCATCGACCGGGATGAGGCGCCGTCGCGGCGCGGGGGCGGACCTAGAGAGGGCGCTCACCCTGGCGGGCGGGAGGCGGAGGTGGTCGGCCGTCCGCCGCGACAACCCGGGCTCCATTCGTTGCTCCGGGGGCGCGGGCGCGGCGAGCGGGGGCGAGGGAGCGGCGCGCGCGCTCGAGCGAGGAAGGCCAAGGAGGCCGATGATGCGAAGGGCGCCCTCGACGCCAAGGCCGGCGCACTCGCCGTCGGGGAGGACCGGCTCTGCGGGAGCGCGCGCCGCCCGCCGGGGGCCGAGGGCGGCTCCCGCGGAGCGGGGCTGCCCTTGCGGACGCCCCGGTCGGCGCTCGAACGGAGCGTGTCGCTCGCGGCGGCGCGAAGTCGGCCGGAGGGGCGGAATGCCGAGTTCTCGAAGCTCGAGCGGGCGGCCGGTGGTGCTCGGCATCACGAGCGCGAGCCGAGCGCGGCCCTCCGAGGGCGAGTGAGACCCTCAACGGCCTTGAGCAGGCGGTCGAGGGCGGACGTCACGCCCTCGAGGTGGAGAAGAAGCAGGTCGAGGGTAAGTCGCTGTTCGTCTCTTGTTTTGCTGATTTTCGCTTAGAGAGTTCGCCCCCTTTTCTGATCCTCTTCTCGTTGGGCAACTTCAGGCTTGCGCACCGTGCTGGGGCACGCGGCCGAGCGGGCCGAGGCGCTGCAGACCTCCTACAACTCATCCGACAGGAGGCCGGCCGGAGTTACGCTCGCGCCCCTCGAGACCCTGCCCGGGCGGTGGAGGAGGGTGAGGCGCGGGCGGGAGCTCGACGGCCGGCCCGCCTACGCGCCCTTGGCGGGCACGTCACGGTGCATGCGGCGGGGCGGCGCGCCTCGGCGTCCGAAGGCCCTCGGGGGTGGTGCGATCTCATTATGAGATCAACTTCGAGGCGGTGGCGGAGGGTTACATCATCCCCGAAGGCGTCGAGGACGAGGTGGCGATGGAGCGGGTGGACGCCTTAGGCTGGCCGGCGCCGCCGGGCGCTCGCCGAGGCCTTTGAGGAGTTCCTGTTCCCTGATTCCGCCGACGACGATGCTCCGCCAGCCTGAAGATCGCCGGGCGCTAGGCCCTTTTTTGTTTATGTATTAGTGTGCGGGCCATGTGGCCTTGTAAATAAACATTTTGCTTTCTTTTCAAACGTTTGTGAAAGTGGAATGATGTTCTTTACTTTATTGCGCGTTTTTGTTTCTCCTTCTTCCTGAGTAAATTCTAGTTAGGGGAGTTCGATTTTCGCGGGTGGCCTGCTGGGTTGGAGGCAAGAGAGAAGGGTCGTATCCTCGCGGAGGCGTAGGCTATCTCTGGCTCGCATGTCCTTTCCGCTAGGCTGCCTGCACCCTGTTCGAACTTTGCTCGAGGCCAAAGTAGAAACATGCTTAGCGCGCGTGAGTTGTTTCTTTTTTGCGAAAAAATGGGACCATTTTGGGGGGGATAGCAATGCAGCTTGGCACCGCTGTGACGATGCTCTGGTGAAGAATGTCACCGTCGCTCGCCCTTAGACCCGCGTATGGGGGCGCACCTCCACCCACTCGGCAACTCGTCAATCGCGACTAGCCAGCGGGGGGTGAAGCCCCCCGGCGCCTTCCGCAGCGCCCGACGACGCCCGCCCCCACACGGCGAACCCGCCATGTTACGGGATGGTTTGCAGCATGGGCGTGCTGACTTGCGGCGTAGAATCGGGGCACCTTCGCAGTGCGCATCTCGCCGGCGCCGCGGGACCGCCGTAGCCGCAGCCCCCGGCGGAATGCGTTGCCGACGAGGGTGCGCAGGCCGCGTGGTGGCCATGCATCCCCGCGTGATGTCCCGTAGGAGCTCACGCCTCGGTGAATGGGCACACACCGCCGTAGATGCCGCAGGCGCGCGTTGCACAGCCTCTCGCCGTCGACGAGGGTGAAAGACGGCCATCCCCGGCGATGCGCTTCCGGCCGCGGCCCTCGGCCCGCGAGTTCCTCGAGCGATCCGTGCGATGTATTTTCGCGCCGCCCTCCTCCTTACAGGGCCGCCGATGTCCATCGCGCCGCCCTCGCGGGAGCCGTACCCTCGAGGAGGGAGAGCACGTACGCCTGCTCGAGGGGTCCTCATCCATGGGTTCCCACCCGCCGGATTCGAGGGAGCCCCCGAGGGTCCGTCGTGACTCGAGGGGTAAGCCTCGAAAACGACCGAGGGTTGCGCGATGTCACGCGCGAAAACGTTCGGGGGGGATGCTGGATCCGCCCGGACGCGATCTTCGCTTGGGCCTCGTCCGCTCTCGTTGTACCCCCCAAGAGGGTACATGGTTAAGCTCGATGCCGTAGAACTCGTCTTCGAGGGCCCGCACGGCGCAGGGCCTCCATCTGTTGCCGTGGCGCTCGCGTTCTTCATGACCTCGATCGATCACGAGCCGCGAGTCCCCCCCGCACACGAGGCGTTTGATGCCCAACTCACGTAGCGATCTTGAGGCCGGCGAGAGAAGGGCCTCGTATTCACCCATGTTGTTGGACGCGGAAGTGGAGGCGCACCGCGTAGCGCATGTGTTCCCCGAGGGGCGACACGAAGAGCAGCCCGCGCCCTCGCTCCCGTTTTCATCATCAACTGGCCGGGCGACCGCAGTCCAAAGATCAGCTTAGTACCCAGATGGGGCGGGCACTCGCGTGCACTTGCTGATGCAAAGTCCTCGGAGACGCTTGAAAACGAGCACACAGACAGCGTTCGAAAAACTGGATGTCCGGCCTCATCGTCGTGTCAAGTAGAGGAGTGACCTGATCATGCTTCGGTACCCCTTCTGGTCCACGTGTTCACCTTCCTCGTCCACATCAAAAGCTGTAGTCGTACCACTTCCATGTCGTCATAGCCTTTCATCCTCCATATTGAACTTCCGCACAATGTCCTTGGTGTACTTAGCTTGGTGCACAAATGTTCCTTCCTTTGATTGCTTGATTTATAGCCCGTGGAAGAACTACAACTCGCCCATCATGCTCATCTCAAATTCCCTGCTCATATACTCTGCAAACATTGCAACAAGAGAGTTAGACGAGCCACCAAAGACAATATCATCCACGTACACCTGCACAATCAGGATATCTCTGCCCTGCCTGAGTAAAAACAAGGTCTGGTCGACCTTTCCCATCTCAAAACCTCTCTCGAACAAGGACCCTCTCACCCTACCATACCAAGCTCTAGGCGCCTGCTTCAACCCATAAAGCGCCTCAACTTGTACACCCTGTGGGGGTACTTCTCACTCTCAAACCCCGGTGGTTGCCTCACATACACTTCTTCCTCTAACACACCATTCAGGAAAGCACTCTTCACATCCATTTGGTGCAAATTGAACCCTTTATCCATAGAAAAGGCTAGAAGGATCCTTATCGCCTCCAAACAAGCTACGGGAGCAAAGGTCTTCTCGTAGTCGATCCTGTCCTTCTGACTGAACCTTTGAGCAACAAGCCTTGACTTGTTCCTCGCCACTTCACCTTTCTCCCTTGTTCTTCCACACCCACTTTGTCCCAATCGGCTTACACCCCGAGTGACCCGCTCAACCAATTCCCATACCTCGATTCCTCTCAAAGTTCTCCAACTCCTCATGCATTGAATTTACCCAATTATGATCGATAGTGTGTGTCCAATGTATTTGAGCTCAAAAGTAAAAACAAAATGCGCATGAGCGGGAATGAGAATTGTCTCTGAACCCTCGACTCATGTAGTACGTTCATTCATGGCGCGATGAACCTTGAAGTCAGGGTGATCCACTTGTACTCGTCGGGAGGTTCTCGCCTTGATGCTACCTCCCCCTCAACCGTAGCTTCTCCTCGATCCCGATTTGTCATCGTAGGTGTAGGGAGGAGGGCCGTCCCACCACCTGGGGAGTTTGGAAGTGTAGTAGGTACATGTTCACGGGGGCACCACACCGCCATCTTCATCATCTCCAAGTTCATGCTCCCTCCTAAAGATCTCCTCGCCAAGCTCATCACAGACTCCGCACACCCAAAGACAAGCTCGACTATGTGGTTGTGTCTCTTCGAAGGTTACCTCGCAAGTCTCCATGATTTGGTTATTTCAAGATTGAGCACACGATATGCTCTAATGAGATGCATAACCAAAGAAAATACCATCGACTGACCTAGCCTCAAACTTATCCAACTTCTTCCCTTTCTTTAGAATAAAGCACTTGCAACCAAAGACATGAAAGTGACTCACCTTGGGTGTGCGACCGTGCATCAACTCGTAGCAGGTTTTCTTCTTATGCACTCTGTGGTAGATCCCCGTTTGGACTCATAGCACGTGCAGCCACCGCCTCACCCCGTAACCTTCTTGGAGTCCTATGCCCATCAAGCATCGTCCGAGCCATCTCACACAAGGTCCCGTTTCTTCCTTTCCACAACACCATTCCGGGGAGGCGTATACTCTGACTCGGAAAACTCGGTGTTCAAGACCCAAGTCATGGCAAAAGATTTCAAAATGAGAGTTTTTGAATTTTGAGCCATTGTCGAACCCAGATCGTTCGTATGGCATCTCTCGTTCCTCAACCTCAAGACAAGATCTCGAACAAACCAAACGTCTCCCCTTATCCTCGAGAAAGAACACCCACGCATACTGAGAGTAGTCGTCCACCACAACAAGGACATACCACTTCCCACCCGCGGATCGCACACGAGCTGGGCCAACAAGGTCCATATGGAGTAGCTCGCATGGATGCTCAGTCATCTCATCAGTGAGAGGCGGGTGAGAAAAGGCTACCATCTTGGCATGCCTACATGGCGCGCAAACCAACTCTTTCTCAAGCCTCAACCGTGGCAATCCTCAGACCCAATTGAGTTTACTCAAGCGAGACAAAAGGTCAAAGCTCATGACCCAACTTTCTATGCCACTTCCACAAGTCACTTCGAAGAACCACCAAGAAACAATGCTCAACACCAAAAGACCGAGAAAAAATCAAATTTCGAAACACCCGACCCTCGGAACGACCATACGTACAAGGTCCCCTCGAGAGTCCAAAATCCGAGAACCACCAGGCCGAAACAACACCTCAAAACCCTCATCTAACAGCTGGGACACAGAAAGCAAATTGTACCCAAGCGATTGAACAAGAGCAACATGCTTGAGAGTGATCTTGTAACTCACCTTAATCTCACCTTCTGACGAGACTTGAGAACCACCCCTTGTTCCCGTCATATGCCTCGAGCAACCGAGTCAATCACGAAGTTAGTTCTTCAAGTCTCCCACCTCGAAATTCAAAAACGAGCACATGAGCGAACAGAACGACTCCTGACCGGGGTTAGTACCAAAAGAGTAAACCAAGAAGCGAGCTACTTGCTCGTGCGGGGTTAAGATGGATCCAAAGCATCTCTCCTATCAAAGCTACCTCCATGAACACCACCATGGTAACCACTCCGAGGAAACCAACTTTCCTCGCCCGGAGGAGGACCAAAACCTCGAAAAGAAACCCATGGATCGTCCCTCCTCTCCAATCAAAGCGCGACTCCTCCCATCCACGTATTGAGCACGAGGGGGAGAACGCCTAGCAACCGACTCTCCACTTGCGTACCTCCACCAACCACTGTAACCACGACCACCGAGACAAACCGAGACTCCTCACGAGCACAAAAACCAAACTTGCCCCCCGCAGAGCCTGGGAACCGGGCCCGACCGAAACTTTCAAAACCGGTCCGACCTAAGCCACACCTCCAAAGAAGACTTCCTACAAACCCTTGCTCTCCCTGCCGTAATTGTTCTCACACTCGCCCTTAGCTCTAGTATCCGCACAAGGCTCAAGCACACCACTAGGAGAGGGTGGTACTTGTCCTTGTTAGCCCACTCCTTCGCCATTCTCTCCCCTCGCTTCCTCTTGAAGCAAAAACTCATCCTTATGGCCATCTCTCCCACAATAGCCACAATGAAACCTCACAAGCTTGGTATTAGACTTGGGTTGGAGCTGATCACTTGGTTTCTCTCCACTCGACTTCTCAAACGGTTTCTCCTCACTAGCCTTCTCACTCTCTTTCCCAAAGAACACTTTTCCCGAAGTGCTCACAAACTTGATAAAGCTTGGAAATCATTTGTTTGTGGAGGAAACACGGTGGAGTTGGGGTTGTGTCAGAAGTCGGTTCCTAAGATGGTTAGGTTTAGGAGGGAAATCATTTTTGTGGTGGGGTTTGGCTCCTCCGGGAATGTTTTCTCCACTTCCCTCACCAACGTTGTTTGCCCCAAGTCCCTCACCATTCTCATTTCGAATGTTTCGATCATTATCCTCACAACTAAGGCTCATGACTCGCATAACCAACACATCAACTTTCAACTCATCATTCTCATCCCGCAAACGATCAACATAGTGTGCAAGTTCCGTATTCTTCAAAGCATGCAATTCAAGGTAGAGCAAGATGTAGGAATCGGTCTTTTCAATTTAGCCTCAAGAGAAAACAAACATAAGCATGCATCTCATCAATTTTCTCATGCAAAATCAGGGCAAGAAGTTCAAGCACCTAGCAAGGCAGATGTACACTTAAGCTCAGCCACTTCAACCCTAAGCACATATAGTTCCTCACACTTGGAGGCATGCTTTTCCTTAAATAAGGCAAGATCAACAAGGAAAATAGAGCACCCGCACATTCAACTTCATCGTAAACATAAGGTGAAGCTTTCGTAGAATCAATTTCCAGCCTTAGCATCCACCCCGTGTTTCTAGCTCTTGCCCACTCTAGTCCTAGCATCCTCGAGTGAAGCCTCTAAGCTCTTTCCTCATTTCCTTTTCTTGGCCTCTCTAAGCATGTCATCACGATTATCAAGTAACAAGCCAAGTCGTTCATTCTCCTCGACGCAAGAAGGAAGTTCATCACGCACCTCGTCGTCGGAATCGGAGTTCGGGAGTTGCCTTTGTGCTCTTCTTGCTATTGGAGCTCGCCGCCATGGTGCGTACAATTCTAGCGAAGCAGCTCTCAAATTTCGCTTAGATTCTTGGATGACTTCCGTCTTTTGTGATGATCACCTTCATCTCGCACCGGCCGTTTGAGCTCGAGGTGGAGTACGCGGAACCGGAGTCGACGTTGCTCGCTCCAACCATCGCCGGCCTTGCCTCGCCTTCTCCTTCTTTCCTCGATCGTCGCTCGTCCTTGTGCTTGTTCTTGTGCTTGTTTCGTGGTCACGCCTCGACTAGTACTTGCCATCCATCTCTGACTTGTGATTGTAGCCATCCTCGTTCTCGATCTTCTCCGGCGGCCGGCGGAAGTGTCCCGGCTTGCCGCACTAGAAGCATTTCCTCGTGTTCCTCCTCATGTTCACTCCGGTTCTCGTGGCAAACCTCTCAAACCTCCTCGGCCGCCAACGCCACCGTCCTCTCCAAGCATGTCGAACTCTCATCCGGCATAGACATCAAAGAAGACAAAGAGAACATCCTAGTGGATGGGTTAGTGTTAGCCTTTACTTTTCAACCACCAACGAGGGCAAGACTATGAGAGCCGGGCCGGCCCTCAAGCTTGGTTGTGCTGATACTTCTCCGACTCCACAATGGCCTCGAACTTTTCCACCCCAAATAGTACGATCCAACGAGTGTAAGATCTTGACGGCTCTATCATGGACTACCAGACGGGACCACGTCCACATTGGCCTCATGTTGTTCACCACGACCGTGGAACTCGAAACAAGGCATCGATGGACTCACCGGTGAGATGAGTGAAGTTCTCGTACTCTCTCCGTAGGTCGCATACATCCGAGCTCCTCGAATATGGGCATTCCCAACATGAGCTTCCTTCAACACCGACTGCATTCTACAAGCCAAGTGCTCTCTGTGCACACATCGAACTCAAAGCACGACAAAGCACGAAACAAGTAGCTCTACCCACTTGGAGTTGGCGTTGTTGACGGTGAAAATCCGTCAACCTAGCCATGAGTTTACCTTCGGTGTTGGCATAAGTTTTATACCTTTATTCATTGGTACTAACCCCGTGGTATAACAAGTTCACTCGTGCATGTCGGTTTTGGAGTTTAGTGTTTATGTGGTTTTAGCATTGAATGCAAGACTTTCGGGATAAGTTCATCAAGCACCTTGTGATAAGACCTTGAAGTCCATACAAGTCATGCACGAAGCAAACTTGACTCCAAGAAGCCAGACCCAACCCCGAGAAGACGACAAACTCCGAGGACCTAACCGTAAAAGTGCCGAATCTTACGAGACAAGGAGCTACATCCAACTCGAAGAGAACCGACGACAAGGGCCTACATGTAGAAGGGGAAGCATCTAGAAGACTCGGGAACCGACACCACGCAAAGGGGAGGTCGCGGGGCCGGGCTCCGGAGGCCCAGCTCGCCGGCCCAGCCCCCGGGCCCGTGGCCCAATTTCCTCTCCTTTGACCTAGCCACCATTCGCTATTTATAGCCCAAGTCGAGAGCCACGGATCATCCAATTCGTCATCGGCCGCCGAGGAGTAGAGAAGAGAGGGACACCATCCCGAGAGGAGAGGGTCGAGCTAGCCGACTAGGGCCCCTAGGCCGACGTGGGAACCTTGCACGGAAGACCACGTCGGAGTTCCCGGAGCTAGAAGCAAGATCAAGGTAGGATCACGGTGGTGATCTTGTTTATGTATCATTGTATTAGTTGAATTATCAAGTTGAATCTATTTCTAGCGATCAAGAGTTTCTTCGATGATTTCTTGCTTTTCGATCGCTTGCTTATTCTAGATCTATTCTCGAGATAGATCACATAGGGGTGCTCTGTAGCCACGTGGTTAGAGGTACACGTCGGATCTTCCGAAAGAACTCGACTTGTCCTTGGACTCTCCCTAGACTACCCGCATGAGTAGGGATACGTTGTGACAAGACCCGGGGTTCAAAGGCGGGCGTTTTCGTGAGTCGATCAGAAACCACGATTTAAAGAGGCTTCTAATAAGATTCGATTTGCTACTTCTTCTCTTGCTTGGAACTTCAACAAAAGGCTTAACCCGATCTCTCTAGATCGGTTTATCTACCCTATCTTTCTTTGTTATCTCCGGTCTTTAGTAGATTATATTAATTTCGTGTTCTTTATCTAGATGCATTAGGGTTTTTATCGAAGATTGAAGTTACTGCTTTACTAGATCGTCTTTTGCGTCACACATTTGTTCCACGGATTCGATACCTTGGGTTCACCACTCGAGGGAAGAAGGGTCCCTTGACTATGATGGGAGACTTGTCCGCTTGCAAGTCTAAACGAACTTTGATACAACTATTAACCGTCAACAAGCCCCTTTTTCTGGCGCCGTTGCTCTGGGAACAAGTGATCAAGATTTGATCTTTTATTGCTTCTTTTGTGATTTCCAGTTTTCTTTTAGTTTTTTTGCATCTACTAAACTTTGATCATCCTCAAAATAAATCTAATCTAGTTTGTCTAACCCTAGTTTTCATAGATTTATTTTTACTTTCTAGTTTTTGCATATTTTGTTTATTGCTAACCCTAATAGGAGATGGATGCCTACCTCTCCCCAACAAACCCGATAATTTTGTGGATGATGCAAAAACTTTGCTGTGCCAAGGAGACGGGACAATACTGCCGTGCCGGATTTTGTAGATTCGAAGTCGGCAAAGACAAAGGATCGAAGGAATCTCTCGAAGAATTCACCACCTCAAAGTCCTCGTGAGAATCGACTTCCACCGATGGGTGACCAACCGCAAGAGCACAAGATTGGGGAGCTATGCACCCCGATATCATCGACCTACCAATCTTAAACCTTGAGGAGATCTAAATAATCGTTCAGATCAAGACCTCAACTATCCGCATGGTGCAACATTCACCCTTCACCGGTAAAGAGGATCTGAACCTTCACCTCCAAGAGTTTATTCAACTATGTCAAACTTTCAACATGGATGGGGTGACTCAAGATCAAATGAGGGCAAGGCTTTTTCCGTTCTCACTTCTAGAAGGCTTGCAATGGTTCCACTCTAAACCGCGAGACGGTGCAAAATTGGAACACGTTGAGGAAGGTCATGAAGGAATACTACTCACGGGTAAAACTCAAAGTTTGCGTAATAAGATTGCCACCTTTGTTCAATATCCTACCGAAACTATCTCGGAGGCATTCAGCGCTTCAACGAGTACACTCGGCGGTTCCACATCACAAAGTCTCCACAAGACTCGTGGGCAAAAGTTCTATCAAGGACTCACCATGGCGTCAAGGACGATCACTTCTCCATGCATCGCGGGGACTCATCTACTGAGCTTACACCGACGGAGGCTTTCACTATATTCAAGAAGGTAGCGATAATGACACGTGGGCGTCATCCGTGCGCCACATCCGGTTCAACCCACGGGGAATGTCAAGGGAGTCTTTCAAGTGGAGAAGGAGAACATACTTGAAGGCAACATTGATTCACTCATGAGGAGGTTGGAGAAGATGGAGATAGAAAAGAAAGAGGCTCAAGAATTGAAGGCCACCGAAGCAAGATCCACATGCGAAGAATGTGGAGAGTATGGCCATGTCACAAAGATTGTCCGGAGAAAGCCAAAGCGCTCGACTACATGAGGAAGGGAGAATTGCCGAACTTCCGCTACGGGCAAGGTAGACCTCAATTTAATGCAAGCTCATCCATTCCGAATTCGGTTCCGCTTCGTACACAATTGAAGGAATTCATGAACGAGCAAGCCAAGATCAACAAGGACACCGTCACCAAGTTCAAGACCATAGACAAGGTGTTGGAGAACATCGATAGCAAAGTAACGGAGGTTGGGAGCTCCAACCATCAAGTGCTCAACATGATGAAGATGCTTGAGACGCAAGTGGGACAACTTGCTGGGCACCTCACTAATGATGAAGGGAAGCTTTCGGGACAACCCAAAAGTCCCGAATTGGCGAAGGCCATTCAAACACGTTCGGGAAAGGAGACCGAAGATTCGAACGTTCCGCGGAGCAAGGAAGCTCAAACCATCCGCCGAGACGGAAAGAGTTGCTAAGGAGAAGGTTGCGCTGGATCGTAAACGAAGAGCCCGAAATTGAGATGCCGAAGAAGACATGAGGATACCACAACTCAAGCCACGCGCCCCCTGAGGTAAACTTGACAACCACTTTGAGAAGTTTGTGGAGGTTGTGCGTAGACTTAGCATCAATATGCCATTATTAGATGCCCTACAAGTACCTACATATTCTCGTTACTTGAAGACATATACTTGCAAATAAATATGAGATAGCAACACTGGGTAGATCATGTCAAGATGTCCGAGGAGTGTAGTGCCGCTATTGCTAATGGGCTAGAGAAGAAAAAGGACCCTTGACAGTTCCCATAATTCCATGTTCCGTTGGTCTGGTCCACCAGGAAGGCGTTGTGCCACCTTGGAGCAAGTGTGAGTGTCATGCCAAGGGATGTGTTTGAGAAGCTACGCCAGCCATTGGAGCCTACGGATATGTGTTTGGAGTTGGGAGATAACTCCATTCGCTATCCCTTGGGCATTGCCGAAGATGGCTCCATGAAGGCTCTGACACCACTTCATATCCCCGTCACTTCGTGGTGCTCGAGATGGAGGAGAGGGAGAACCGCCGCTCATCCTGGGGAAGGCCTTTTCCTCAACATCGTGGGAGCTACTTATTGATGTTGGCAAGGAGATCATGTTCGACATTAATCTGGGAGAAAGAGTTCCTTCAAGTTCCGACTACAGACGACTCGAGGCATGCAATATGATTCAAGTTAAAATGTTCCACCTCCTCGTCGCGTTGTTAAGGAAGAAATCCAAGGAAGAAGGGAAGGGCTGAAAAAGAAGAAAGAGCCGAAGAAGAAGGACGTAAAGAAAATCAAGGAAGGTGTTGCATCCGTCAAGACAAAGGAAGAAAAGCCGCCTGTGAAGACCAAAATGACTCGTTCTTAAGATAAGCCCGTGCCCAAGATGGTGCGGAAGTGGGTACCCAAGATTGCAATGCCCGCAAAGAGCATTGATCCAAAGTAATCAAGTGAAAAAGTCTAGCTATGGACTATAAACGAAGCGCTAGGCGGGGAGGCAACCCGTTTCGTCGGAAATAAGAATAAGGCCACGTGAGGACAACCCGATTCCAGGTTTTTCGAGTCTTTAATAAGTTAGTTTTGAATTTTATTACGCAAAGACATTAGACTTAGAAGTGGTTGAACAATATTAGAGACATAATTCTTGGTTGAATATTTTGCTTGACCATAAACCCTTTACTTGAACCCTCCTATGTGTTTGTTTGTTTCTTTTCGAGAAACCACAACCAAATAAATTCAACCTAACCTAACCCTTCATCCTTATTATGGTGTTGTGGTTAACTTATTTTTCATGCTAAAAACACATGAGTAGAGCCACAACTTATACCTAGGTGTTAATTAAATTTCAAGACGTGGTAGGACTCGCGTGAACCTAGAAACCGAACTTTTGGTTGGTTTTAAAAATCTATATCCTTGGTTTCTCTAAGATTAGAACTTTCTAAGCCTCATTTAATTTTGTTTTATTCAAAAATTTCTCATTTAGCCAAAATTAGAACCTAAACATGCTCCCATGGATCAACTCAGAAAGTCAGGTTTCAAACCAATGAAGGCAACCACAGTGAGACCGATATAAAAACGTAGTCGGAAAACATTTTCGACTTACATTTGTTTTTAATGGTTTAAAAACTTCTCCAATTTATTCTGAGCTCTTCCATAGCTCTGAAAATATTTTAATTTTCTAAATTAGAGGAGTGCTTAGCCTTAAACGTACTTATATGGAGGCAATCTAGTTTAAGTTAATCATGCATGTACCATTGGATACCCTTTCATCAACTTTCATCAAGTCCACATGCAACATACATGGGTGGGAAGCAAGCATAACTTTGCAGAAATTCATGGTGACATGTGAATCAAGTGGAGCATGGAGCATGGACATGACTCAAAGAAGATGAAGCATCAAGGTGAAGGACTAATAATGCAAGAAAAGGAGTGGACGAGAGCGTTTGGCGTGCAACTCGTGGAGCACGCGGGCAAGAAAGTCACGGAGGAGAAATGATCGTGGCCGGAGGAAATGGAGCCCTCGGGGAGGGCATCGCTGGGGTCACAGCTCTGGCGCGCCTGTGCCTACGAAATTTCCCTACAAAAGGAGCCCCCCGGCTCCCGTCTTCTCGCAAGCATCCCTCTCCTTCCTCAGTTTGTGTGCTCAAGTTTTCATGCCCAGAACCACCGTAGACATAGCCAACCTTCCCAAGCTTGATAGCTCAAACAATACACACCCTTAATCCACTCAAAGTCCACATTCCGAAGTATGTTTTTAAGTGCCTAGTTACCGGTTGCAACCAGGAATTTTAGTAGAGAGAAGAGTGCTGCAATCATGTGGAAGAAAACCACAAGTCTCTTCACCAAGAAGAAGGGGTCATCGTCATCCAAGCCGTCTTCGACGACATCCTCGAGGAGGCACTCGGTTTCCGAGTCTCCTCGAAGCATGGAGGAGGACACGGCATCACCAAGGAGGAACGACACTCTCCTCCTTGGTGGCATGAGGGCAACAAGGAGCACGTCCATGAGGTTTACCGAACCTCAAGGGCGTACGTTGGACCCGCCCGTCCCACCTCGACGATCGACCCGTTCATCCGCGCAACCTCCATACACTCTGCGGTATTCCACATATGGCTTCATCATATTGTCGGAGGAGGAGGAGAAGAAACTCTCTCATCTTGAGAAGAGGATTGTGGCCAACGTCGACTTCGACGATCAAGCACGCAACTACTTGGCTTCGGCACCGACATATTATATGTTGGGGCACCTTGGATGGGTGCAATTCTCCAACGGGTGAGGACCAGGAGCGTCCTGAAGGGTCGATGGATGACCGCTTCCTCGTTGATGAGTGATTGACAACGCGGTGTTGGACCGACTCTTGGCTTATGCACAGTGTAGGCTGCGGCCCAGTTCGTGTTGTTGCAGGTGAAGAACGGCGCGGAAAGGTTCCTGAGGGGCCTCCGGGAGATGGAGAGACAAGTAGGCTCGGTTCGAGGGACCCGTGGACAAGCAGACTAGGTGCGGGCCACATGGTGGCAATACGAGCAAGATAAAGTCATGGACAATCGAGCTTCTGGCATGGTGGCGTCGCAGTCAAGGTGGTTTGGCGGAGGCCGGACCGAGCACGTGGGGTTTGGTGGTTTGCCCAAAAAACCATCGTGGACGGCTCTTTGGTTTGGGCCTCAAAACCAAGTCCGAGGTCCCAACACGACGGAGACGGGATCCGGGCGTGTCGGGAAGCATCGAAGCGTGAGACACGCTGGGATCGCATGGCTTGTGTCGCGGGAGGACGCTTGGTGTGACAAAGGCGTGGCCGTCCGATGGCAAGACCCACAAACATGCCTAAATGCGCCTACGTGGGTTGTATCGCCGCAGTTGCTAGGGGGTAGTCGAGTCATTTACCGCTCCGACGGACCCGATATATAAGCCATGGAGGTGTGTGGACAGATTCTCTCTCTCCGCGACTTAGGTTTCATTTTTCCCCTCCCCATTTCTCATTTTCGTAGCTATTTTCTTTCTCCTTTTTCTCTAAGCTAGCATGAGAGCTTCATGTGTGATTTGTTGAGAGGGATGGATGTTGTGCGCATGCTAGACCTTGTGAATTTTTCTCTCGGTTTGTATAGAAGATTCTGAGTTGTGTTTTTCAGGTCTTTTTGTGCTTGTTTTCGTGCCTTTGTTCTCGGTGTGATTCCGCGGATTTGAGTGGGTTTCTCCCCGGATTTCTTTGAGGGAAAGATGGATGGATGTCTCGTGCATCTTTGTGATTGATCTTGTGCCCTCAAACGTCGGGAAACCACGTCGATTCAAGGATTTTCGTTCGGTGCTCTAAACTCTGGTGGTGCTCAAAGGATTCGCGATTCCCGGTGATTTAGGGAGTTATGAGGCAAGATTTTGGGCTATAGCATCCTCAGGACGCTTTTCAAGTCCCCAAACCCTCGTCTCTACAAACTCTCTACCGTTTGGGAAATCCGATGATGATTTGGGGGAGTTGACTTCGGGCCCAAGTTGTTTTCGCCCGTGCGTGCCTCGCGGACGGTCCGTGAGGGTCTCGCGGAAGGTCCGCGTGAACAGTGTTCTTCGCGTGTTCTTCGTGTTCTTGCTCGGCTTCGCTTTCGATCCATTTCAGTTTTGAGTTTTGGTTGGAAGTGGTTTCGGACAATTGCGCCAGCCGCGACGGCCCGCGGGTGCCTCGCTGACACCGCGTGCTCCCGGCGATTGTTCGCTTTTCGGGGTTCGCTTCTCGGTGGTTCCGATGGCTTTAACGGATGCTCCGCGGCCCGTGGGCCGGATGGTCCGTCGTACCTATGCGGACGGGGTCCGCGGTACATTGGCGACGGTCCGCGTGGCCCGTGCGGGACACCGCCCTCCCGGCCGGGCGCCCCGGGCTCCGCGCAGTCCGTGTGCTTTGTGGTTTTTTGTTTCCTTCCTTCCTTTCTTGTGCTTCCGCGTGTGCTTCAAAGAATCGTTCCTAGGACTAGAGGTTGATCCATAACCTCGTTGTCTTGGCGATTGGTGTGTGATTCGATCCATCGCTTGTGTGTGACCGGGATTTGACTAGGGTATAGGCCGGGTTCTTTGAGAAGAATTTTTACCGGCTCCTATTCACTCCCCCCCTCTCTAGTCGCCATCTGATCCTTCAATTGGCATCAGAGCTTGGTGCCGGATTCTTTGCGACTTTGACAAGTCTCGAATCCTAAGATGGCGTACGTTGAGCGGGGCGGTCCGCCGCACTTCGATGGCAAGGTTACCACAAGTGGGCTCGTATGATGATCTTTCTTCGTGGCAAGTTGTTGGATTTCATTGTGCTTGACAAGACCTATGCTATTCGGTCAACATCCATACTCTTATGGTGACCGATACGTGCTAAGGCCAAGTATGAGGCAATGTGCAAAAGCCGTTGATCACTTGGTCCGAGTTTGTGATCCGGAGCCTGAGCACGTTCGCCATTTGACCTTGCTTGGCAAACTTGGGAGAAGTTGTTGGTTGCCCACGGTGGTGATAACCATGTGAAGGCTCGCTCTTTGTCTCTTACCGGATGCAATATGAGAACTTCACTCAACTTCCCAAAGGACAACATCGATGCGATGTTTCGCAGGTTCACCGCCATCGTGAACAACATGAAGGCTAATGTTGAGGATTTTCCTTACACCGAGCATGATCAGGGCTTTGAAGCTCTTGCATGTCTTGGATCCAAATGTTTGGGGTGCTAAGGTTGAGGCCATCAAGGAGTCTCGGCGCATTTGACTAGCCGAGTTGGATGACCTCTTTTCTAAGCTCAAGTCGGCCGAGGTTGACAGAAGTTGCAATCCAAGCACGAGGGCTCGACTTTTTTTTTTTTTGTGGGTTTGACCAAAGGGCAAATCTAACCCTTCCTGTCGACAGTTTTCCTTGTCTTCTTATGTCTATTCCGTATGAGGAGTTTGATGTGCCGGGCGAGGAGGAGCCGGCCTTGTCAAGAAGGTTTGATCGACTACACGAGAGTCGCAGGAATGCAAGGCTGAGCTCGTGACGTGCTACAAGTGTGGCAAGCGTGGCCACTTTCCATCGCTGAGTGCCCGGAAGCGGAGGGAGAACAAGGACAATATGAGCGAGTACAAGGCGACCCGAAGCGTGAAGACAAGTACTCCTCCAAGGGCAAGCACTTCAAAGAAGTCTAAGAGCAAGGACAAGGAGAAGTGGTGACCGAGCAAGGGCGGCTACAAGAAGGACAAGGCAAGAGCCATGGTGGCTGGTGCAAGCGACGTCGACTCAAGCTCAAGCGACGCGCAACAAGCCTACAAAGAAGATGAAGATGTCGGGAGGCGCAAGGGCAAGAAGAGTGCAAGACGGAACCTTAGTGGATTGAGCTGTGTGGCGCATGAAGGCTTCTGTGTCATGGCCCATAGCTCGAGCAGCAAGAAGAGCGACAAGGAAGACAGCGACTCCGTCTCGGAGGATGAGGTAAATCGTGACCCCGACTCTTTGCTGCTGAGATCACTAGGTTGAATGGCTTGATTGACAACCGTGATAGTGTGTTGAGAGATGCTAAGAAGATGAGGAAAGATCTTAGGATCAACTTGAGAATGCTAGTGAGAAAGTAGGGAGAGTTAGAGTCCAAATTGCTTGAATTGAAACTTGAGAATGACTCCTTGAAACTTGCTCCTACTACTCCTGATGATGTTGAATGTCTTGAGTGTGATGCATGGTTGAATGAGATCAAGTTGCTTAATGAGAAGAATGCTTCTACTTTGGCTAAACTAGATGCTCTTAGGATCGAGTATGATGAGCTTAAGGCTAGACCTAGTTTGCTTGGTGCTTGTAAATCATGTCCTACTATGCATGAAGCTTGTTGATGCTCGTTCTACCATTGTTCTTTGGAAGCATCTTTGAAATCTCCCGATGCAAATGCATGCTCTAGCTGTGATGAAGTTACTTTTGCGCAATCTTGAACTTACTTCCGTTTGATGTCATCTATGATGAGAATGACTATTTGAGGAAGGTGTTGGGTTGGTTGTATGGGCAGGAACCTCAATTGAAAATCATGATTGAGGAGTTCAAGAGAGCCGATGGTCGTGGTTTGGGGTTTGAGAAGTTGGGTGAGAAAGTGGGAGAGAATGTGGGGGGAGAGTGTGTATGAGAAGTGTGTTGAGTCTAACCCCGAGTTTGAGGTGATTGGAGACATCCAAGTCCCACTTCCAAAGGCACCCAAGAACACTTTCACACCAAAACCCAACCATCTTTGCAACAAGCTTGACACAACCCAAGATCCACCAAAATTCCCACCTAAGACAAATGACTTCCAGAAACCGGTGAAGTTTGTGAGTGAGAAGGGTGAGAAGCCTAGAGATAAGCCGCAGCCAAAACCAAAACCCATCCCCTTCAGGTGTGAGTATTGTGGCAAGGAGAGACACCCAGCGCAGTTTTGCTACAAGAGGAAGAGGATGAGAGGCTCACTAGGGAGCAAGCAAAACCGCATTGCATCGCTGGGCCTCATGGTATTCCCGAGCCTAGAGTACCACTTCCACGGGGTGTGGGAAGTGTGGAAGAGTGTTGGTAGAGTTGGAGCTCAGTGGTGGTAGGTTCCCACAGAGAGGTGGTGGTGAGAGGTTTGTTAGGAGAGATGATGGTGTGCTTGCCGGTGAGGTTCGTCTGCTCGTGGTGGTTTTGCCGGACATCCCCTCGCTTCGGTCCCCAATACGAGTATGGGGGAGATGATCGTGCCTTTGGGTTCCAGAGGAACTACGGACCACGTTTTCCCCCGTGGTGCTCTCCGTACTCCTTCCATGGGACATGGGAAGTTTGGTGGCAAGGGAATGATGTTTGATAACCCCTCTTTTGAGCAGATGGCTCGACACCGGTTTAACTTTCTTTGTGCTAACCCCCCAGTTGTCGAGTCACTAGCTCACTCTCGTTCTTGTTTCGATTGGCGCAGAGGCTTGGAGAACATTTGGGTTGATTGACCCTGATGTTCCCGACACAGACCGAAGACAAGAAGTGGTTCTCCACCTCACCCCAAAGGAAGGAAAAGATGTACATCACATTTGGGGATAATGGACGAGGAAGGGTGATTTCGAGGGTGTTGTGCATGTGACCGACAAGGTAACGTTGAAGAGAGTTGCTCTTGTGAAGTCTTTGTGTTTCAATTTGCTTTCGGTTTCCTCGCCTGCTTGATGAGGGTTTTGAGGTGCGTTTCAAGTCCGGCGAATCTCGTTTGCCGGATTCTCGAGGTGATCTTGTCCGTATGATCATCCCCGAGGGCCGATTTTCAGTCGATTTTCTCGTTCTTTGGGCCCCGCTCGCCGTTTGATGGCTGGTCCTTCTTTCCGATTTGTGGAAATGGCGTAGGCGGTTGGGACACTTGAGCTTTGATTTGGTTTCCGCTTGAGGAAGTCTTGACCTTGTCCGAGATTGCCGAGGTTGAAGCTTGAGAAGGATTTGGTTTGTGCTCCGTGTAGGCATGGCAAGATGGTAGCCACTCCCATCCACCCCTCGACCGATGTCATGACCGAGCGTCCGACGCAGCTGTTGCATATGGACCTTGTTGGGCCAGCTCGCAGTTCGCTTCTGGGTGGGAAGTGGTATGTCCTTGTTGTGGTGGACGATTACTCTCGCTATGCCCGGTGCTTTTCTGGAAGGTAAGAGTGAGACATTTGGTTTGCCCAGATCTGATCATGAGGTTGAAAAACGAGAGGCATGGGAATGCCATCCGAGCTATCCGTGCTGATAATGGCTCGCAGTTCAAGAACTCTCTGCTTTGATGCCTTCGTCGTGATCTAGGTCTTGAACATCGCATTCGACCCCTTATGTGCCCCCCTCAAAATGGAGTTGTGGAAAGGAAAAATCGACTCGTGGAGATGGCTAGAACGATGCTCGATGAGCACAGACTCCCTAGAGGTATTGGGCTGAGGCGGTCAATACGGCTTGTCAGTGTTTCCAAATAAAAGATTTTATTGCGAACTTTCAAGAAGAAGACTCCGTTATGAGCTTATGCATGGCCTGGCACCAGTGAGTCATTTCCGAGTTTTTGGTCATAAGTGCTTTATTCTTAAGAAGGGAAATCCTTGACAAGTTTGAGGCTAGGTCTAGTGATGGTATTTTCTTTGGATATGCTAACCACTCTAGAGCCTATAGGGTGCTTAACCTTGAGACTAACAAAATCATGGAGACTTGCGAGGTAACTCTTCGACGAGACAATGCCATGTACCTCTCTTGGCTTTGAATGTGTGTGATGAGGAGATGGCCGAGGACCTCTTGAGGAGGAGAAGGATGAAGCTGGAGATGATGATGGAGAGAACCATGTTCGAAGCCGAGTTTGTACCCACTACTTCCCTACGACCACCATGGAGCGTGGACCGTCTACGATGGACAACGACGGTGCGACAAGAGGACCGTGCGAGAGAAGTTGAAGGTGAGGGGGAGGTAATCTCGAGGCGTGAGGCCCCTGGAGAATTCAAGAAATGCATCCCCTATCGAAGATCATCATGACATCGATGAACGCACTACATCATTAAGGTCCAGAATTCCTCTCATTTTGCTCATGCCGTTTTTGTTGCCACCTTTGAGCCCAAAGACATTGGACATGCTTATCCGGATGCAAACTGGGTCAATTCTATGTATGAGGAGTTGGAAAATTTTGAGAGGAACCAGGTGTGGGAGTTAGTTGAACCACCTCCAAATTGCCATCCTAATGGAACCAAGTGGGTTTGGAAGAACAAAAAGGGTGGAAATGAGATGGTTGTGAGGAACAAGTCCAGACTTGTTGCTCGCGGGTTTAGTCGAAGGAGGATCGACTATGAGGAGACCTTTGCTCCTGCGGCCCGTCTTGGAGGCAATCGGATCCTTCTAGCCTTTGTCGTGGCTAAAGGGTTCAAGTTGTTTCGGTATGGATATGAAGAGTGCCTTTCGAATGGGGTCGTATAGGGGAGGAGGAGAGGTGTATGTGGCAACGACCGGGTTTGAGAGCGAGTTGTACCCACACAGTGGTGTAATAAATAAAAGGGCTCGTATGGTTGAAACAGCGCCCGTGCTTGGTATGGGAGATTAGAGAGGCTTTCTGCTGGAGCAGAGGGTTTGTGATGGGTACCGTGGATAGACCTTGTTTCTCCTCAAGCATGAAAACTAATTTGTTGATTGTTCCTCAGACATATGGATGATATTGTCTTTGGTGGCTCGTCACATAACCTTGTTGCCAAGTTTGCGATGAGAGATGAGCAGGAGTTCGAGATGAGCATGATGGGCGAGTTGCGCACTTTCTCGGCTGCGCATCAAGCAAGTGAAGGACTAAACTTCTTGTGCACCGTACCAAGTACACGAAAGACACGTCGAGGAAGTTCCGTATGCAAGATGTGAAGCCGATGTCGACTCCCATGGGGAGTACGACCACTTTGGATGCGGACGAGGACTAGAGAACCGCGGGACTACCGGGAGTATGTGAGCATGATCGGCTCCCTCCTTACTCGACGGCGACGAGGCCGCGCGCGCTCAAAGGTGTGTTCCGTGCGCTGCGCCTGTGCTTCGCCGAGGGACATCACATCGACAAAGCCGTCACAGGTGATTTTCGTGTACCTGGCCATCGCCCTCGGTCTTGGCCTTTGGTATTCTTCTCCTCCTCGACTCTCTTCATGGTTTTTCCGATGCGAATTTTGTCGGTTGTCGAGTCGAGAGAAAGTCTACTTCGGTACTTGCCGCCTTCTTGGGCCTTCGTTGGTTTCATGGTCTTCCCGCAAGCGCCTAGTGTAGTCACTTTACCACCGAGGCGAGTATGCTGTACCGCGAGTTGTTGTTCCCACCGTTGTGGATTTCATACACTTTGAGAGACTCTTTGGTGAGGAGTGCACCCAGATCCCACTTCTTTGTGATAGCACCAAGGCTACAAGCGTAGCGGAAACCCCGTGCTTCACCTTAACCAAACATATAGAGGTGAGGTACCATTTCTTGAGGGACAATGTGGAGAAAGGGACCATTGGTGTTGAGCTGAGGTTCCTACCCAAGATCACCTTGCGTACATTTTCACAAAGCCCCCGACCAAGCTACATTTGTGCGCTTGCGGGGGGAACTTAGGGTTTGTTGCCCTTTCTAGTTGATTCTTGGGGGTTTTTCTTGTACCATATGTATCATACCATGTTTTACTTTGATGTATATACATGTTTTTCTTGATGTACAAACCATGGTAGGATAGCCATCTTGTCATATATCAGGTTGCATTTGTATCATATTGCATTTTAGGATGATGAGCTTCTTTTCATATGCCTTATTTGAGTTTCTTTGGCTATTTGTGAGATATTGGTCATATGTGGAGAATGGTGATGTGAGGCTATGCTCTTGAAATATTTGAGATATATGTGTGGTGAGATAGCCCTTGAAATAAATGCTAATCTTGACTAATTTTTGGTGAAATGTGCTCCACTCATGTGTAGTAGTGTATCCATGTCACGTTTTGGTCTAAATGTGCTTTCTATGCTTAGATTGTGCTTGGATGCATTTTTCTTGCACTTGGGCCAAAAGCCGAATATCATTGTGAATGTTTAGCCTATGTTGCATTCATGGGGGAGCATGTTTCTTTTTGCCGCAGCTCTCCATGTACCATGAAATCAATTAATCTTGAAAAGAAGTGTATAATGCTTGAAAAATGCTCCATCCATCATGTCTATGCTTAAAATGTCTTATCTTTCGACATATGGGTGCAAAACATGTTGCATGATGTTCACCAAAGGGAGAAGTCTCCCCGAAGTGGACACATGGCTCATGAGCTTTGATACACATGCTTTGCTTTATAGGTGTTTGCCATGATCTTTTGCCGAGAATTTGATATCCTTGTATGATCTTTGAATGGTATGCATGTTTGTGGCTCAAGTGTGACATGGATAGGCTTTTTACATGTGAAGCGAGCCTTCTTTTGGGTGTATCTGCTTAAATCTGAAAATTTTGCTTTGTCACATGCTTGTATTTTCATATATTCCTTTGTGGCAATGCTTTGACAATGCTATGATTCATATGTGTGATCTTTGTCTCATTTTTAGCCTTTGACACTAGATTTGGCCTATTTGGAGAAGCTCATGTAGATGTTTCTATGCTTTGTTTTGCATTTCTGCATCTTCACCTTGATTCATACATTGTCAACAAGGGGGAGAAGAGGTGAGCTTAATGAAAATTCAGAAAAGGTGAGCTAAAATTTGGAAGATTGCATCCACATGTTCAGGGAGCTTGCATTTGTTTAGGGGGAGCTTTCTTGTCGTTTTCAAAGGTGGAGTTTGTGCTTTGCTCGGCTTGTGACCTTTCGTTGCCTTTCTTTGGTTTTGGTCATGAGTTGCGCTTCTTTGTTTTTCTTTCTTCTTTCTTCTTTCTTTGAATTTCATTCCGCGTTGTGTGTTGTCAATGCACTCATCAAGGGGATATTGAGGACCAAAGAGCCGTCCCGCGGTCGATGGATGACCGCTCCTCGTTGATGAGTGATCGACAACGGGTGTTGGACCCACTCTTGGCTTAGTGCGCAGTGTAGGCCGCGGCCCAGTTCGTGTTGTCAGAGGCAAGAACGGGCGCGAAAGGTCTTCGCCCTTGAGGGGCCTCCGAGATGGAGAGACAAGTAGGCTCGGCTCCGAGGGACCCGGTGAGCCGCCGGGACTAGGTGCCGGCCACATGGTGGCGATACGAGCAAGACGAAGTCATGGACAATCGAGCCGGTGCACGGTGGTGGTCGAGTCAACTCGGTTTGGCGGGAGGCCGTACCGAGCACGCCGGGTTTGGTGGTTTGCCCACAAAACCATCAGGACAAGCTTCTTTGGTTTGGGCCTCAAAACCAAGTCCGAGGGCCCAACACGACGGAGACGGGATCCGGGCGTGTCGTAGCGCGCGAGGACACGCGGCGGGATCGCATGGCTTGCGCTGGGAGGACGGGCAAGAAAGGCGTGGCCGTCCGATGGCAAGACCCACAAACATTACCAAAATGCCCCTACGTGGGTTGTACGCGCAGTTAAGTTAGGTAGTCGAGTCATTTACCACTCCGGCGGACCTGATATATAAGCCATGAGTGTGTGTGGATGATTCTCTCTCTCCGCGACTTATGGTTTCATTTTCCCTCCCATTTCTCATTTTCGTATTATTTTCTTTCTCCTTTTCTCTAGTCTAGCATGAGAGCTTCATGAGAGATTTGTCGAGAGGGATGGATGCTAGGGCGGCATGCTAGACCTTGTGAATCTTTCCGGTTTGTATAGAAGATTCGGAGTTGTGTTTTTCGTGGTCTTTTTGTGCTTGTTTTCGTGCCTTTGTTCTCGTATGATTCCACGGATTTGAGTGGGTTTCTCCCGGGATTTCTTTGAGGGAAACATGGATGGATGTCTCGTGCATCTTTGTGATTGATCTTAGGCCCCCAAACGCTCGGGAAACCACGTCGATTCAAGGATTTTCGTTCGGTGCTCTAGCTCTTGGTGGTGCTTAAAGGATTCGCGATTCCCGTGATTTAGGGGAGTTAGGAGGCAAGATTTGGCTATAGCCGGCCGGGGACCGCCCTGTCCCCTCAAATAATGGGGGAACCCTCACTTAAATTCTGCATCAAAATGAACTAAGCCTAACCATGCGCAGAACTAACCATGCAGACGTGGCCCATGCGGCGGCAGACTTCGGAGGCCCACCAAGACAACCTCGCCTATGAGACCCCTCGAGCAAAGCTCCGCCTCGCCCGAAGGTACGCTCCTCCTCGAACGGCTCCGCCCGCCGAGGGGCAACCCCTCCTTGAACGGGTTCCGCCCCCGTTCGAGGGGCGACCCTTCCCTCGAGCGGTCCCGCCCCGCTCGAGGGGCTGCGCTCCCCTCGAGCGGGCCTCGCCTCGCTCGAGGGTTCGCTCCACCCCCGCCGGGGCCCGCCACGCTCACGGCGCCCCCGCACGCGTGCGCCCGGCCCGTACTTGGGCATTTAACGCCACGACGCCGCAGACGGCGCCATCATGCGCCGGGGCTCACGCCCGTGCCGCGCACCAACTCCCCGGGGAGGAGCCCATCCCCGCCCCTGTGGGGTGGACC
Organism: Cenchrus americanus; assembly: GCA_947561735.1. Lineage (NCBI taxonomy): Eukaryota > Viridiplantae > Streptophyta > Magnoliopsida > Poales > Poaceae > Cenchrus > Cenchrus americanus. The sequence goes on from OX387245.1 coordinate 170,831,531, forward strand.
GTGGCTGTACGGCCGGCGTCGGTCCCATGACACCGCGCGCACGCCCGCGTACGGCTAACGCGCTCGACCCCTCGAAAGGGGGCGGCGCACCCTCGACTCCACTTCCCCCTGCGGACCCCCCGCCCGGGTTAGGTGAGGGACGCTAGGCGGTGGGTGGCCATCCCGCCACCGTAACGCGCGCCCGCCGTACCCACGCGCGCGGGCACACGCCCGACTCCGCGGGCGCACGCTCGAACACTTGCAGCGCAACCACTCCACCACCGCAGCTCATTGGGAAGAAACGCCGTTACGCCCGCTCCCCCGTGCCCCGTACCGGCCATCATCGGCACCCCCCTCGAAGCCTATCGGTGGACGCCATCGCCATCCGGCCACCTCCCACCCCTCGAACCGCCACTGGGTCGGGTACAAGGTAGGCCATCATGGCCGGATCGCGGCGAAGATCGACCGGACGGTCGCCCGCTCTACACCATAGCGCGACGTGCTCCCGCACGCGGCTAGGTAGCGCGGCGTGCATGTAACTCGCCGCTCCCTTGGCCTATAAAAGGAAGGCGAGCCCCCGGCCGCGGGGGACGGATCGGAGGAACACAGCGCAAGCCCGTGCACTCACTCTCTTATTCTCCCACAACATCTTCGCCTACTCACCGGGACTTGGGAGCCACGCTTCCTCTCCCGCCTTGCTTGTATTTGCCCCACTACAAGCACCCCCGGTCTGAGCAATATAGTGCCACGAGCACACCACTTCGTTGGACGTACGGCCCCCTCGGCCGAACCAGGATAAATCCTTGTGTCATTTGTTGCTTAGCATCGACCATTGAGGGATAGACCTAGGCGTTATCTACCGGTTAGTGTCGGGACCATATTCCGCAACGACGCTTGGCGCCCACCGTGGGGCAAGCGAGCGCCTAAGGTCATTTCGCTAACTCCCTCCATGGTGATTCGCACCGAGTACCGTGGCACCCGCTACAACATGGGTAGCTCGGGACCCCTTCCCGCCGGGTTCGAGATCCGCTTCGGGGGACTTGAACTTCCGTGCCACGGGGAATGGCTATCTCATGCGCCTCACCAACCGTGAGGAGCTACGCGCGCGACGGAGGCCAGGTCCGCTCTCGGTCTCCGCCGCACGCACGACACCGGCGCAGCGCCAGCGAGGCACGGATGCCGCGGACCGTCGACGCGCGCGACGCCGTCGCCGCTCGGGCTACGCTCGCGTCGGGGGCGCGGGGTCCGGCGGCGGCGAGGGCCGAGCGCGCGCCGCCCGGCGCGGTGCGCCCACCGTCACGACGCCGCCCACCGCGGCGGGACCGCGTGCGGTCTCCGACCACGCGTCCCCATCGGCCGCGTGGGCGCCACCACGGCCTACAACGCCAACATCAACACGACAATGTACGGGGTTCCGCCCGGTCGGCACGTCTTCGTCGCCGGGGATCCCGCACTTCGGGCGACGGACGAGTCGTCCCGGGCTCGTCGACACGATGCCACCCGCCAACCGTCATGGGTACGCGAGTGGGACTTCTCCCGTGTGCGGTCCCCGGGCGCGTTCGTGCGCTTCCTCGACGCCACGGACTACGGTTCGGGTCGCTCCGACGACTCCAAGACCGGGAGCTACGACCCCACGCGGGAATGCTTTGCGCCGTCATCACCAACGACCCGCCAACGCCGCCGTGCGGCGGCGCCGGAGATGGGGAAGTCACGCCGGCCCCAGGGGTTGCCACGCGCCCGGCCGCGGACCGAGCGCTCCCGGCCGGGGCGGCCGTCGACGCGCGTGGCCCAAGCTCGCGAGCTCGAGGCCAAGGCGGCAGGTGCATGGACCGTGCGGCTACTCCGCGCCTCGATGGCGGAGAGGCCTCGGCGCGCGGCGAACGCGCGCGGGAGCTGGGCCGACAAGTCCGCGACCGCCAACCCCGTCCCCAACGTCGACAACGCGGATACTCCGCCGCGAGCGAGCCAAAAGCTCATCGCCGCCGCGACTCGCTGCGCGCCATGCCGGCACCCTCGACCCCCGAGGCTCGAGACATGCACCGCGAGGTGCGGACCCTCCTTGAGCAAGCGGCCGTCCAGCCAGCCGAAAGCTCGGCCTCACGCATCCGCCAACGGGGGGACGCGCGGGGTGATGATCCCAGGCACCGGGGGCGAACCCTCGGTGCATGTGGGTCGACACTGTCCGACCATGGACGCACGCCGGCCAAGGAACGGCTCCTCGACACACGCGAGGGCCGGATGGCGACGCCCGCAACGTCATCAACGCCGGCGCACCGGCAAGGCGGACGCGCGAGCGGCCGCAGGCTACCACCCTCGAAGGGGTGGGCGCTACGACGGCGGTGAGGATCGCTCCCCGACGCCGGAGCCCCCGGGCACCCGTGTGTTCGGCCGGAGATCCGCACGGCGGCGTTCCCCCGAGCGCTTCCAGTCAACCCTCGACGATCATCAAATACAACGGGAGACGGACCCTCGTGTTTGGCTCAACGATTACCGCCCGGCTCGGTGGGCGGGGCCACCAACGACGAAGTGATCATCCGCAACTTACCCCCGCATCCGGGCGATGCGGCCGGACATGGCTCGAGCACTTGCCCGCCGGCCGCATCCACAACGGGACGATCTAGTCCACACTTTCGTGGGCAACTTCCAGGGGCACATACGTGCGCCCGGGAACTCCCGGGATCCGCGCTCCTACACGCGAAGGGGGGTGCGAGTCGCCGCGGGACTTCATACGCGCTTCTCCAAGCGCGCACGAGCTCCCCGGCGTGGCACGGTCGAGAGATCGTGCACGCGTTCCGAGGGCACCACGTGCCGGGACCTTGTGCGCGAGCTGGGGCGCAGCCCGCCCACTGACTCGAACGAGGGCCGGTTCGACATTGCCACCGCTTCGCCTCCGGAGAGGAAGCCGTGGGGGCAATCTTCGATGGCAAGAAGGGCAAGCGCTGCGAGGACACGCCGCGGAGGGCGGCGGGGTCCAAGGAGCCGCGCCGCAATGACAAGCGGGGCAAGAAGGGGAAGAAGCCGCGCCGCGAGGCGCGCGAGCAGGCGCAACGGCGGCAACGCCGAGGCCCTCGGCGGCGGACCCGGCCCGACGGGGCCCTCGACCGGCTCCTCGAGGCCCGGGAGTGTTCGACGACATGATGAAGAAGCCATGCCCCTACCACAAGACCCCCGTGAATCACACTCTTGAGCAAAGGCGACATGCTCAAGAAGTTCTATGGCCGTGCCGCCGCGAAGGAGGCAGAGAGGCCAAGAAGGATGGGGGCGACGCGACGCAGTGGCTTCCCTGCCGTCGAAAATGTGTTCCTCATTTTTGGGGGACCTACCGTCGACATGTCAACCGGCAGCGCAAGAAGGAGCGGCACGAAGTCCTCGCCGCGAGAAAGGCGCCTCCGCCTTTCTCAACCGGTCGAAGGATGCCATCACCTTTAGCGATGATCATCCAAACCGCATCCCGAACCGGGCCGGTACCCCACGGTGGTCGATCCCATCATTGGGAACGCCGGTTTTCGAAGGTCCTTATGGACGGAGGCGGTAGCCTCAATATCCTCTTCGCGCATACATTGCGCCTAATGGGGATTGGGGTCCGGACCAGGCCGCGGCCCAGCACGAAGCCGTTTCACGGCATCGCGCCGAGAAGCGGGTTCAACCCCTCGCGCGGATCGATCTGCCCGTCCGTTCGGGACCCCCAAGAATTTCCGCAAGGAAACCCTCACCTTCGAGGTGGTGGGATTCAAAGGGGCCTACCATGCCATCCTTGGGCGACCATGCTATGCCAAGTTCATGGCGGTTCCCAACTACACGTACACGAAGATGAAGATGCCGGGTCCAAACGGCGTCATCACCCGTCGGGTCGTCGATCGAGCATGCATTCGGCTTGCGATGTCGAGTGCGTGGAACATGCGAGAGGCGCTAGCGGCCGGATGAAGCGCCGGTAAACATACTTGGAGAAGATGGTCAATGACGACCTCGCCTCCGCCACCAAGCACGTCGGCACGTTCGAGGCCGCCGAGCAAACCAAAGGGGGTCCCACTCGACCCATCGGCCCCGAGGGGCAAAGCATTGAGGGTCGGCACGACCCTCGATCCTAAATAGGAAGCCGGTGCTCGTCGACTTCCTCCGCGCCAACGCCGACGTTTTCGCGTGGAGCCCCTCGGACATGCCAGGCATCCCGAGGGAGGTCGCCGAGCACTCCCTTGATATCCTGCCCAACGCTCGCGCTGTTCAGCAGCGGCTGCGCCGCTTCGACGAGGAACGGCGACGGGCGATCGGAGTGGAGCCGCGCGGAAGCTCCTCGAGGCCGGATTCATCAAGGAAGTGTTCCACCCGACATGGTTAGCTAATCTGTGCTTGTAAAAAAAGAAAAATGGGAAGTGGAGGATGTGTATTGACTACACCGGTCTCAATAAAGCATGTCCAAAAGTTCCTTTTCCTTTGCCGCGCATAGATCGGATCGTTGATGCCACCGCCGGTGTGAACTACTCGTTTCCTTGATGCCTATTCGGGATATCATCAAATAAAAATGAAGGAGTCCGACCGGCTCGCGACTTCGTTCATCACACCGTTCGGGACGTTCGTTACGTCACGATGCCTTTTGGCCTCGGAAACGCGGGCGCAACATATCGCGCTGCATGCGGCACGTTTTGGGGACCATATCGGGGGGACGGTCGAGGCTTACGTAGACGACATCGTCGTCAAAACCGGAAGGCGGACGACTCCGGTCGGCCGATCTTGGCATCGCATTCACCGCTCTGCGGGCCAACGGGGTCAAGCTCAACCCCGAAAAATGTGTCTTTGGAGTGCCGCGGGGCATGCTCCTAGGATACATCGTCTCCCGCCGGGGAATCGAGGCCAACCCCGAAAAGGTCGCGGCCCTCGAGCGAATGGGGTCCAATTCGGGACCTCAAAGGGGTGCGAGAAGGTGTTGGGGTGCCTTGCCGCCCCGAGCCGCTTCGTCTCGAGGCTCGGTGAGAAGGGCTCGCCCTCTACCGCTGCTCAAGAAGCACGAGCGCTTCTCTTGGACCGCCGAGGCCCGGGAAGCGCTCGACAAGCCGAAAGGCATCTCCGACGCACGCCCCAATCCTTACGCCGCCACGAGACGGCGAGCCCCTCCAACTCTACGTGGCCGCAACCACCCGTGGTGGTCGGCGCGTGATCGTTGTGGAGCGCACGGAGGAAGGACATGCCTTGCCCGTGCGAGAGGCGGTCTACTACATCGGCGAAGTCCTATCGGACACGAAGACGCGCTACCCCCGGGTCCGAAGGCTGTTGTATGCGGTAGTCCTCGCGCGGCGCAAGCTCCGCCACTACTTCGAGGCCCACCCGATTCACGGTGGTCTCTTCCTTCCCATTAGGAGAGATCATTCGCAACCCCGACGCGGCGGCGGGGGAATTGCCAAGTGGTCCGTGGAGTTGATGGGCGAGACGCTCGCCTACGCCCGCGCAAGGCCATCAAATCGCAAATCCTAGCCGACTTCGTCGGCCGAATGGACGGACACGCGGTGCGCCGCCCTCGGATTCAAGCGAGTCTTTGGACTCTCGTTCTTCGACGGCTAGGTGATGAAGACGGGGAGCGGGCGCGGGCCTCGCTTCTTCGTGTCACCCCTCGGGGAGCACATGCGCTACACGAAGTGCGTCTCCACTTCCCCGCGTCTAACAACATGGCGGAATACGAGGCCCTCCTCTCGCGGCCTCAAAATCGCCATTGAGTTGGGCATCAAGCGCCTCGATGTGCGAGGGGATTCGCGGCTCGTGATCGACCAAGTCATGAAGAACGCGAGCCGCCACGACGACAAGATGGAGGCCTTCCGCAAAGCCGTGCGAGCCCTCGAGGACAAATTTTACGGCATCGAGCTTAATCATGTACCCCGCCGGTACAACGAGGAAGCGAGACGAGCCGGCAAAGATAGCGTACGGGCGGATCACCGTTCCCCGAATGTTTTCGCGCGCGACATCGCGCGGCCCTCGGTAACCTTCGAGCCCTACCCCTCGAGCGACGGCGGACCCTCGGGGGGCTCCCTCGAATCCGGCGGCGTGCGGAACCCATGGAAGAGGACCCCTCGAACGAGGCGTACGTACTCTCCCTTCTCGAGGGGTACGGCTCCCCACGAGGTCGTCGCAATGGACATCGAGCCGGCTCCCGTCCGGGCGGACCGCGGGGAGAAGTACATCGCCCGGATTGCTCGAGGGGAGCTCCCGCGTACCGGGCCACGGCCGGGCGCATCGCCGGGATGGCCAAGTCATTCACCCTCGTCGACGGCGAGCCGCACAGCGCGCCGCGTCGGGCATCCTCCGACGGTGTATACCCATTCCCGAGGGGCGCGAGCTCCTACGGGACATCCACGCGGGGATCCGTGGCCACCACGCCGCGCCGCGCACCCTCGTCGGCAACGCGTTCCGCCAAGGCTTCTATTGGCCTACCGCGGTCACGCACGCCAACGAAATCGTGCGCACTTGCGAAGGGTGCCGCGTTCTACGCCCGCAAGACCAACTTGCCGGCTCAAGCTGCGCAAACGATCCCCGTAACATGGCCGTTCGCCGTGTGGGGATTAGACATCGTCGGGCCCCCCGCGGAAGGCGCCGGGGGCTTCACCCACCTGCTCGTCGCGATCGACAAGTTCTCCAAGTGGGTGGAGGTGCGCCCCATTACGAATTTGAGGGCCGAGCGAGGGCGGTCACGTTCTTCACCGACATCGTCTACCGCTTTGGAGTGCCAAACTCCATCATCACGGACAACGGGTCCCGAGTTCACGGGCGGAAGTTCTTGGAGTTCCGCGACAAGTTCCACATCCGAGTGGATTGGGCGGGACCGTGGCACACCCACGGACTAACGGCCAAGTGGAACGTGCCAACGGCATGATCCTACGGGGCCTCAAACCCTAATTTTCGACCAACTCAACAAATGCGGCCGAAAATGGCTCCAAGAACTCGCCAGCGGTCGTGTGGAGCCTAAGGACTACCCCAAGCGAGCCACGGGTTCACCCCGTTTTTCCTAGTCCATGGCGCGGAGGCCATCCTCCCCACGGATCCGGAATACGGGTCGCCCAAGGTTCGGGGCTACAACGAGGATGCTAACCGGCGAGCCCGCGAGGACTCACCGGACCGGCTAGACGAAGTACGCCTTGTGGCGTTGATGCACTCCGCAAGGTATCAACGGTCCCTACGACGCTACCAAGCGCGCAAGATACGTCGCAGGGATTTCGGCGAGGGGGGATTTGGTCCTAAGGCTACGCCAAGACAACCGAGGGCGCCACAAGCTATCGCCCCCATGGGAGGGACCCTACGTCGTGGTGAAGGTGCTCAAACCGGCACGTACAAGCTTGCCAACGAGGACGGCGAAGAACTCACCAACGCTTGGAACATCCAACGGCCTACGTCGCTTCTACCCTTAGCTAGGATTTCCGGGCATTTTCCGCCGTAAAAACGCACGGCCAACGCCCCGCTTGGTGTCACCTATGTAAATACTCCGAATCTAATAAAAGGGCAACTCGGCTTTCCCCCGAAACCCAAGTTACCCTCGGGGGGCTACGCGGGGGGGGCACCCCCCCCCCCCAAATGGTCCCATTTTTTCCCGCAAAAAACGTAATAACACGCGCTAAGTTTGTTTCCTACTTCAACCACGAGCCACGATTCGAATGGGGCGTAGGCGGCACGACGGAAGGAGCGCGCGAGCCGAGGCCGCCCTACGCCGCGCGGCTATGGCCCGTCTCTCTCGCCTCCAACCCAGCGGGCCCCTGCGAAAGGCGGACCGTGGCTCACCCGGAAGACGATCCAGGGCCGGGCCGCCGTGGACCCGCGGCGCCTCGTTCAACGCGCGGTTGAGCGTGGCGCCGTGGCTCCGAAGCTCGCCCCGCAGCTCTCGCTCCCCTCCGGGCGTCGGCAAACGCCGGGGGTCCTCCACGGCCCCCCCACCCGGGCGGGGGCGGCCGGCGTGGGAGGACGAGGCCTCGGCGTCGTGCCCTCGGCCCCCCACTATCACGTGACCCTCGTGCCGCCTCACGAGGGCCCCCTCCGGGGGCTCGGGGGAGTTCACGGCGCCCGGCCCACCTGGTTCCACCCGGGCGGCGGGGAGTCATCCGAGAGCTCCACCACCTCCGCCTGGGGACCGCCGGCGGGCGGAGCCGCCCTCGCTCCGCCTCCGCCGGCGCCCCCCCCCCTGCGCCTCCGCGGCCGCGGCGCCCGGGTTGTGGCGCCGTTGCCGCTACCTCCGTCCGCGCCGCCACATCCGCGGGCGCTCCCGCGAGTTGCGCCCGCTCCGCCTCCTCCGCGGTGCCGCCACCGCGGGCGCACCTCCACCGTAGCCGCCGTTGCGGCCCGCGCCTCCATGGCGACCGGCGCCGGCCGCCCCCCGGCGACCTGCGGCCGCGCCGCGGCGGGGCTGATCCACCGGCCCGGGGCCTCGAAGCCCCGGCCCGGCCCCTGCGCGCTCGTGCCGCGGCCGCGCCCGTCCCCCGGGCGCGACCCCCTCGACGAACGCCGCCGGGTGGGGATCGACGCGTCCGTCCTCGGCACCTTGGCCGGTGCAAGAGGAGGGACGGTTGGCACCGCCCTCGCGCAAACACGAACGGAGGATTTGAGCGTCTAATAACCAGCAAACTAAGGCCAAGCAAAGGAAGAACGGGTTCCTTACCTCGCGGAGGAAAAGGCCCGCTTCCTTTTCCTCGAGGCCTCCGACGAGGCCGGCGGGGGCCGCGCCCCCGCCGCGGCACCTCCCGGCCGGCGCCGCCGCACGCACGGACACGCCCGCCTCACGCGTGGGCGCGCCCGACGCCGCCACCACGCGCGGGGGCACGCTAGCCCCGCGCGCGGCGCGCCCCACCGACGCGCCCCTCGACGAGGACGCCGCGCGCGCGGACGCGCTCCCGCCACGCGCGCGGCACGCTTGACGCGCGCGCGGGCACGTCCGCCGCGCGCGCCTCCGTGGCGCGCGCCGGCCACCTCGCGGCGCGTGCCGCCCCCGACGACGACCGCCGGCGGCGGACGCCGACGCGCCCGCCCCGGGCAAAGCCACCCCCGACGCCGCGCGAGATCCGGTGACGGGGGCGCGGGCGGCCACCGTCCGAGGGGCCCTCCCCCTCGGACTCTTCCTCCTCGTCTCGGTCCGAGGACGAGGGCTCCCTCGATGTCCGGGGAGGAGAGCCCCGGCCTCCTCCCGCCGCCGGTACTCCGAGGGACCGTGCGTCGCGCGCGCTTGGCGCCGCCTTGCGTGCTCTCTCTCGCGCGCCGCTCGCTCCCGCCGCTCCGCCGCGCCGCCCCGCCGAGCGCACGGGAGTCGGGGGTGGGTGGAACGGACTTGGCGGCGTTGAACCGCACCGCCGCGCGCGAGAACAACGATGGCACATCGGGAAACGGAGTCGAGAACAAGGATTAAAAACAGAATCAAAAAACCACACTCACCAACGGGCCGATGGGGAGCATCTCGATGTCCCACGGGGGTCCGACCCGCGGGTGGCGGCGTCCCGGTGTCGACGGGCGCTCCGCGCCGGGTGAGCGCGTACGGCCGCTCCGGCGGCACGGGAGCATCCGCGACCTCGCCACGTCGACGGGGTTGGCCGCCTCCGTCATCTCAAAGATGCGGAGCGGCCTCTCCATCAACGGCACGATTCACCGGTGATGAAGGAAGGCGAGGACGCCCATCGCGTTGAGCCCTTCCCTCGCCCGGCCGCCGCAAGGCGGCGAGGACGGACCCCTCGGCGCGCCCGATGGTTGGCCGTGGGCAACCCGTAGCCCCGGCCAGGGTCCGGCCTCTTCTTGAACACCCGGTCGGTGTAGGGAGGAAGGCCGGGCTCGGCGTTGCGTAGATAAAACCATCCCCGCTCCCGGCCCGGCGTTGTTCGTCGTCATGGTGCGGGGGATGTAGAACTCCTTGAGCTGCCCCCCGCGAGCGAGCGACATCCCGCCGGCGCGCACCGCGCGGCGGGTCCCCTCGGCTCCGACGTGGGGTGCGCGTGATGAGCTCCGCGCGGAAAAGGTGTACCCGAGCTCCCGCCTGATCGGGATCCCCGAGGTACCCTTCGCGGACGCCCACAAATGTGGCCGCTCGCGAGATCGCGTTGGGGGCAAAGTTGTGCGGCTCCACCCCATAGTGGTAGCACAATGCCCGCATGAATGTGCTCGCCGCGCGTTGAAGCCGCGCTCGTGGTAGCGGAGGAAGCTCACCACGTAGCCCTCCCGGCGGATTGGTCTCAAGGTGCGACGATGGCGGCACGATCCACTCCGCCGGGCGCCCTTCTTCGTTGGCCGAGAGCTGGCCGGCGGCGACCAGCTCGCCCAGGGCGAGCCGGGTCACGGTCGACCTCTCCCATGCGTACGGCTCCAGGACCCTAATCGGAAGCTGAGGCGGCGCCATGAGGGAGGGCGAACGAGTGCGAGGGCGGAGGACAAGGAGACAAGGAAGCGAAGAAAAAGCTCTAAACAGCGAGCTCGCGCGACGGCAAGAGCGAGGCGAAGGCGAAGGGACGGAGGGAGGCGAAAACGGTGAGGAGCCAAGGTAGAAAACCGCCGCCCCTTCCTCACCGCGGTTTATAGGCGACGGCGAGTTCTCGGAGCGCACGCCCCGCCAACATTAACTTGCGGAATCTTTCCATCGCGTCGACGGGCGGGCCCCACCACGACTGGCAGCGGCTCTAACACCGCAGGCGGGTAATCATCACGGCAAGACCGGCGACGACCGAGGCGAAACCGTCACGTCCGCCGCCACATCGCCCACTACGCGCGCGCGCGGCGCGCGGCGCCTAAAAAGGCGCGCCCGCGCCGCAAAACCCGCGGCCACGCCCCGCAAGGCAATTAAATGCCCGGGCCCCTTGCCAAGCAAGGAGAGCCCTCGAGCGAGGCGAATCCTCGGCTCGAGACAAGGGTGACCCTCGATGGGATGACAGCGTGAGAAGGTCGCCCGGGACCTGCTCGGTGTAGAGCGAGCGGCGCGGGCACCCATGCCACGTAGGACCCTCGAGCGGCATGACCCCCAACTCGAAACAAGGCGACCCTCGATGGGATATCAGCGTGAGAAGGTCGCCCGGGACCTGCTCGATGTAGAGCAGACCACCGCGGGCACCCATGCCACGTAAGACCCTCGAGTGGCATGACCCCCAACTCGAGACGATGTCAACCCCCTAAAGAAGGCACGCGCGTAAGAGGATCGCCCAGGTCACGCTTGAAATAGAGCGACACCGAAAGCACTCATACCGCGCCATGCCACCAACCAGCACCTCGAGGGTCGGCACGCCCAGACCCCTCGACGGCCGCAAACGCGAAAAAGACGGGGCTGGCCAAGGCACGGCCCCGCACGGCCTTACCGATCGGAGGTTCGAAGCCCGACCCTCGACGGGTTCGAACGGGCGCCCCGCATCACGAGTTAGGGACGACGAGGGCACGCGCATTCGAGCCGTTCCTCGAGCCCGTCGGCTCGAGGGTGCCCCACATGTCGTGTTCGAGAGCCGAGCGAGGGCGCGGCTAGCCGGGGGATCCCACCGAGGGAGAGCTTCCGCGCCCTCGGTCCCTAGCGAACGGGACCGAGCCCCACCTAGCAAACCCACGCAAGCGCTTCCATGGACGTGTCTCCGACCGCGCGGCCTACCCTTATCGAACGGGGCATGGACGTCCACTTGAACCACCCGCTAGCGCTCGAAGAGGAATCCGCGATTCGCGACCCGCTCGATGGGAGTCGTGGAAACCTCACCTCCCGACCCGCGGAGGGACGGCGAGGGCGCGATAAAAAACAAGTCGTCAGGCTCGACCCGATCGCCTCGAACGTGGCCAAGGCTCGGGGGCTTGACGCACGGCTACACCTCCTTGGAATTGCACCCGCCGGAGAGACAAGGTGACGGGGGAGCGTGCACCCCCGATGCCGGGCCGAAATACCGCCGATGCCGGTTGGCATATGTGCCACGCCTTTCTGACCGAATTGCTCGCGGTTAACCCCTGCAGGAGAGCCCACACTCTGCAGGCTTCGAGGGCTAGACCCGCGGGTCCGCTAGCGCGGCCCCACGGAAAGCGTTCGCAAACAAGGAGGGAAGAACGTCCTATCAGTAGGTTCCGGCATCCGCGGGAGCCTCAATGGCAAACCCGCGGATGCTCGGGGGCTACGTCGGGGACCGCCCTAGGGGTCCCCTCAAATAATGGGGGAACCCTCACTTAAATTCCTGCATCAAAATGAACTAAGCCTAACCATGCAGAGAACTAACCATGCAGGACGTGGCCCATGCAGCAGGACTTCGGAGGCCCACCAAGACAGCTCGCCTATGAGACCCCTCGAGCAGGCTCCGCCTCGCCCGAAGGTACGCTCCTCCTCGAACGGGCTCCGCCCCGCTCGAGGGGCAACCCCCTCCTTGAACGGGTTCCGCCCCGTTCGAGGGGCGACCCTTCCCTCGAGCGGTCCCGCCCCCGCTCGAGGGCTCGCTCCCCCTCGAGCGGGCCTCGCCTCGCTCGAGGGTTCGCTCCACCCTCGGCCGGGGCCCGCCACGCTCACGGGCGCCCCGCACGCGTGCGCCGGCCCCGTACTTGGGCATTTAACGCCCCGACGCCGCGGGGACGGCGCCATCATGCGCCCGGGGCTCACGCCCGGTGCCGCCGCACCAACTCCCCAGGGAGGAGCCCATCCCCGCCACTGTGGGGTGGACTGTGCGGTACGGCCGGCGTCAGTCCCATGACACCGCGCGCACGCCACTGTACGGCTAACGCGCTCGACCCTCGAAAGGGGGCCGGGCGCACCCTCGACTCCACTTTCCCGTGACCCTGCAGGATTAGGTGAGGGACGCTAGGCCGGTGGGTGGCCATCCCGGCCACCGCGGACGGCGCGGCCGCCGTACCCACGCGCGCGGGCACACGCCTGACTCCGCAGGCGCACGCCCGAACACTGCAGCAACCACTCCACCACCGCAGAGCTCATTGGGAAGAAACGCCGTTCTGCCCGCTCCTGTGCCCCGTACCGGCCATCATCAGCACCCCCCTCGAAGCCTATCAGGGGACGCCATCGCCATCTGCCGCCTCCTACCCTCGAACCGCCACTGTTCGGGTACAAGGTAGGCCATCATGGCCGGATCGCGGCGAAGATCGACCGGACGGTCGCCCGCTCTACACCATAGCACGACGTGCTCCCGCACGCAGCTAGGTAGCGCGGCGTGCATGTAACTCGCCGCTCCCTTGGCCTATAAAAGGGAAGGCGAGCCCCCAGCCGCGGGGGACGGATCCGGAGGAACACAGCGCACTGTGCACTCACTCTCTTATTCTCCCACAACATCTTCAGCTACTCACCAGGGACTTGGGAGCCACGCTTCCTCTCCCGCCTTGCTTGTATTTGCCCCACTACAAGCACCCCCGGTGCTTGAGCAATATAGTGCCACGAGCACACCACTTTGCTGGACGTACGGCCCCCTCGGCGGAACCGGGATAAATCCTTGTGTCATTTGTTGCTTAGCATCGACCATTGAGGGATAGACCTAGGCGTTATCTACTTGGTTAGTGTCGGGACCATATTCCGCACCGACGGATCAAGTATGGCTTTTCTTGAAAAAGAAGCTCAAGAGTTCTTTTATTGCATTTATATTCGATCTTGAGTATAGGTATGCCGTACTATCAAGAGGGATGCAACGTGGATAGCTTTGCATTTGTCTCGGTGCTCAAACCTAACCTCCCAAGTGCTATCATGAGAGAAACACTTTTCACAACACATGCACCTGATGGTTTTGGAGCTTAATTTCAGTTGGAATGGATGCTCCTCTGAATAAGCTTTCCATAGAGTCCAAGATCATCGAATTCGGAGTTCGGAGTAAAAAGTTATGGCTTTTTCTCCGAGGTGACTTGTGCTGTCCAGTGGAGCTTCGGATACTCCGGGAATTTTCCGGAGAATCCGGACTTTCCGGAGATTCCGGAAAAATGTTCGGAATATCCGGAACTTTTGAATCTAACAGCTAGTTTCGGAGATTCCGGAGTATCCGGGGATTTTTCCGGAGTTTCCGGGTCTTAACAGCCAACGGCTAGTTTTTGGGTGATGGGTATAAATACCCCTCACCCTCTCCCATTTGGGGCTGCTGGTTCCCGACATGAAAAACACATATCCACAGCCCTTTTAAGCCCTCCCATCTCTAGTATAGCAAGAGATTCGAGAAGAGAAGAGATTTGGGTGAGAGATTGAAAGATTGAGTGAAAGTTGAGCTAATCCATTCTTGAGCACTCGAGTTCATAGCAGGAGATCTTCGTGGCGTTTGTTACTCTTGGAGGGTTGCCTCCTAGACGGCTAGGCATCGCCCATAAGCTCCCAAGGTGTGGTGAGCTGTGGGAAAGTTTGTGAAGGTCTTGCTTCACCTCCGCAAGGGAAGAAGCCATCTAGTGGATCGGGAAAAGGGTTGAATGCAACCCGGCTTCGGTAGGAGAAGCACCCAACGGAGACTAGGATTCACACGGTGGTGAATCCGAACTTCGGTAAAACAAATCCTTGTGTCTCCTGTTGGTTACCTCACATTTACCTTGTTGTATCTTTCCTTGCTTGTCTTTGTCATATTGGTGGAGCTACTTGGTTGTTAGTGTTTGTGAAGTGCAGGCACTCCATATTCATCCAATAACTGATCCTTAAGCTATTCATCAAGTTTAAGTTCAAGCCAAACAAGCAAACAAGAAGGAGAAGAAGAGGGGAGTCACTGCCAGGCAAACCCGGTGGCACCGGATTTGCAAAACCGGTGGCACCGGTTTTGGGCAGTGCGTTCATTCCGCTGCGAAGGCGCCAGTCCAGAGACTCCGGAGATTTTTCCAGAGACTCCGGACTTTCCAGAGATTCGGAGAAAAGTGGTGATTTTCAGGACTCGCCTATTCACACCCCCCCTCTAGGCGACATCAAGATCCTTTCAATTGGTATCAGAGCCTGGTGCTCCGATTCGAGCTTAACCGCTTGGAGTTAAAAGGATGTTGACTATTGGTGAGGTATCGTTTGAGCCTCTTCGGTTTGATGGCTCAAACTACGATTCTGGGTCTGCTCATGTTCTTAATGTATTAAATACTTGGGGTCCTCTTTATGAGCGAGTTGTGGTTGCTAGCATCCTTCCCGAGGATTTTGATAGTAAGGACACGTCCAACCTATCAAAGGAGGAAAAGGAAAGTGTGCTCCATAACTACTCTATTACTAACCTCATGTACAATAATGTGAGCAAGATTATTCGAGAATTCATCTTCAACAATGAAGACATTTGCGATGATGCACATCATATTTGGGTGGCACTCAAAGACATGTATATTAGTGCCGATGATGACGATGATGAAGATGAAGAGGAGGAGTCACTAGAGGAGTGCTCAACATCAACATCTTGCTCTCATCCTCTAAAGACCTCATCCACGAAGCAAAAGAGCAACAACATCGCGACCACTACCTCTGACCAGGCAAACTCGGTGGCACCGAGTTCAAAACCCGGTGGCACCGGGTTCGGCAGTGATCAACACCAACTTGCTTCGACGGACTTCAGAGCAGCATTGCTCAATACCATTGAGGTATCTACAGCCCCTAGTACTTCCTCACTATGTACTAATGACTCCAACTCTCAAGTGACTAAAGGTAGAAGGAAGAAGGGAAGTGAAGTTGAGCAATTTAACTTTGAGCTCGACAAGATGACCAAGAAAGACAAGAAAAATGTGCTAGAGCTCATAAAGAGAGTAAGAAGACAAGAAGATGAGCTCACAAGACAACAAGCATATCGTGACTCCTTTGAAGAAGATTTGAAGAAGCTTAAGGAGTCAAATAATGTCTTGTCTAGAAAGTGCAAGGAGGACATAACCAAGGCATATGCTTGTGCTACTAACTCTCTATCTTGTGCAGCATCCTTGGAGAAGGAAAATCAAGCTCTCAAAGACCAACTTGAGGAAATCACTTGCAAGCTTGTGAAACTACAAGGAACTCATATAGAACTTGAATATTCTCATGAGAGGCTTGTAGAATCACACACCTTGCTAGAAGTGACAAATGAGGTTTTGATAAACTCGTTTAAATCTTACACACCTCATTGCACCACTAGCACTTGTACTCAAATTGAAAAAGATATATCTTGTGCTAACCCATGTGGCCCAAAAGGCAAACCTTCTTGGTATGATTGTGTGATTGCAGAATCTTGTGATGACTTCATTACTCAATAAAATGATGAACTTATGCAAGAGGTCGAAAAGCTCAAGAAAGAGGTAGCTAAGTTGAAGAGAAAAGAAAAGGTGCAACCTTCTCAAGATAACCGTGAGCCCATGGTGAAGAAGCTTGAGAAGAGGACAATCGTCACTAGATCAATCTCCCAACAAAGCCACAAAATCAATGATCACAAGATTGAGGACAAGATGAAGCTAGATCATATCAAGTGCTACAAGTGCTCACGCATGGGACATTATGCATCTATATGCTCATTCAAGCAAGAAGACAACTCAAACCTATCAAAGAGGCAAAGAAGTCTTGCTCAAAGAAGATGCTTTGGTTGTCATGAGAAAGGGCACAAGATTGAAGCTTGTACCAACCGGGCAAAGATTCCCTCAGGGAAACCCGGTGGCACCGGTTTTGCCAAACCGGTGGCACCGATTTCACTTGAGAAACCCCATATGAAGCTCAACAAGGGACTTCTGAAGGCTCAAGCAAAATTCAGAGAGAAGAATGGCTCAGTGACAAGTGCAAAGGGAAATGGCAACATCAAGCACAAAATTTGCTACACTTGTCGTCAAAAGGGACATCTTGGTAAAGATTGTCCCAATAGTAAGAATCCTAAGCTCAACCATGTTCATTATAGTAATGAGAAGCTTAGGAGTAACTTGAATGAATCCAGTGCCCCCAAAGTGGTTATTTCACAAAGCAAGGGCACAAAGGCCATTTGGGTACCTAAGTCCTTGATCACTAACCTTGTCGGACCCAATGCACGTTGGGTACCAAAACATGCCTAAAAGGACTTTGCAGGTACTTGGAGTAGCATTGAAGCTTGGTTCACTTGAGAAGATACTTATATTCATTCATCTATATCTCAAGAGAAATTTTGTGACTCATCAATAGAAAAGGACCAAGTGACATAAATCAAAGAAATCTCATTCAAATGCTCCTCCCATGATAAGTACCTTTCACTGTTGTTGTTCACTCTCATATGCAAAACTTGCTCTTGTGCTAGTTGATCATATGAGGTGGACAACCTACATACGTTCTCTTTGGCAAAATTATGTCAAATACCATTCGATGCTATTAACTGCTTCATCTAGAAGCATTGAGTGACTTGTACATGCAGGAGAACTTATGTGAGCTAAAAGAGTAAGAAAGAATCAAGAAAAGGATAGTCAACTCTTGAGAAAAGCAAATTTGCAGAACTCAGGGAAAATCCGGTGGCACCGGATTTATAAACTCGGTGGCACCGAGTTTCCCAGGATCAGCAAGGGTTGGAAAGGAAATTGTCGCAAATACTTCAAGGCACATTATTCTTGATTCAAAAATGACAGGAGACTAAGAAAATATAGTTTGTGAGACACCTTTGATCTCATTTCACATATTCTTATTTGCTTGTGAATTTTGACCGAAATGTGGAACTTGCTACCCTAGTGCTTTAATTGAGCCAAAAGTGCACTTCTCAAGATTCAAATACTTGATGCACCTATTTAGGGGGAGCTCACTTCACATTTTGTGTCTTTTGGTACTAACATCTCTTGCAAGAATTCATGTGTGTAGTTCAAGTGTGAAATTTCTC
This sequence comes from Cenchrus americanus, assembly GCA_947561735.1. Classification (NCBI taxonomy): domain Eukaryota; kingdom Viridiplantae; phylum Streptophyta; class Magnoliopsida; order Poales; family Poaceae; genus Cenchrus; species Cenchrus americanus. The sequence goes on from OX387245.1 coordinate 170,849,185, forward strand.
AATGTTTTATCTATACTCTTCACTTGAATGATTCTTATGGCAAAGGTGTTGGTTGTGAGCAAGCCACTTGACAAGGAGGTCACCAATCCATATTTGTAATTGTATCTCTTTCTTTTTATTTTGGATTGGACTACATTTATCTCTGGCTACTCACCATAGCATGGTTTAAATTCCTTAACTGGACATATGTGTCCAAGGCAGTGCACATGTCCCTTCCATCCACATATCCATGTGTGCACCATATCTTTGAGGAGTTTAGCCCATGCTATGAGGTTTCATGTTGGGTGACTTACTTCCATTCCACTCTCAAAGAGTCATCCAATGTGAGACTAGAGCTTGTGCTTTTAATATTTGTGTTCTCTTGTCATCTTAGCACACATTGGGTATTTCTCATCAAAAGTGACAGGAGGACGTTATTGAAAGAATAAAAAGTGCAAGCTAATTTATGAGAGTTTCTCTAAGTGAGAAATCATGCAAAATGAAGGCAAAGGTATGAATCCTAAATTTAAGTTATTAATTTGGGCATCTAGGCCCTATTCTTGCTAGTGTGAGTTTTGGTGTGCAAAGGTAGCTAGCATCACCTTGATTTGTTGTTTGGTGGTAGTGATGAGCTTTTAGATATTTAGTTGATGCCACACAAATTTTTGTTGGAAATTTTTGTGTTCTAACCGTAGCTGAAAATTTTAGTAGAGGCATCAACTAAATATGCTAAGACCTATCTTGGCTAGTAATCTTTGCATGCTCTTTGTCACTTAGGATAAACTTTCAAAATATCACTAGCATGTGTAGGTGGTGTGCTTTTTGCAAAAATTTTTTTTGAGTCTTGATCTTTTAGATCGTGTCTTGTTGTTTGTGGTTATTGTTGCTCATGCTTGATTGTTGGCTAACCATAAATGACAAGATTCTCTCAAGTTCAAAAGAAGCTACTCATTTCTATCTCAAGGGATTGCAAACTTTGGATTTCTCCCATTTCATCAAAATCACTCAAAATCCATTTCAGAGACAGAGGGTTGTGCAAAAATGAATATAAAAGGCAGAGAAAGAAAGATGAATGAAAAAGGAAGTGCAGAAATGAATTTATGGACAAAAGTCCACGGGTTAAGTAGAACCCGGTGGCATCGGTTTTCCAAAACTGGTGGCACCGGTTTCTGTCGACAGCACAGGATATACCCGTGACTTACCTGGTTACAGTCACCACTTCACCCCATTTACCCCCCCTCTCTCCCACGACTCAGAACAGTAAAGAGGAGGGTAGAAAGGGTGATTCCATAGCGATTTGAGGGCTCAACCATGGGATTCAAGGATTGGAGCAAGATTTCGGTTCCCCAACCCGGTGGGATCGGTTTCCCCCTCCATTCAAGGGCTGCAGCAACTCTCTCACCATGTCGGGAGGTACCCCATGACTTGGTTTTGCCCAATCTACTTTTCTAGGGACTATTTCTTGGATTCCTTTGGTAGCAGATTACAATCATCGGATTCGGGATTTACCGGTCGCTTTTCGCAGGCACATTTTAGGGTTCATGCTGAACCCGGTGGCACCGAGTTCCTCAACTCGGTGGCAACGGTTTCGGTGTTGAATTTCTGGTTCAGTTGCAAAAGAGGCTCCTAAAATTCATTTGCATATACTTGTGGCAGAGAAATGTTCCTAAGACCCATATGTATCTCCCTTGTTCACAGATCCGAGGTTTGACGCGGTGTATGGGAGAAGACAACCTAGAACAAAGAATGCAAGTTTTGACTTCATAAGAAGAGAAGGAACTAGCAGAGCTCATGAGCTCACAGAAGATGTTCCAGAGCCACCGAGAAGGTCCAAGAGGGCACCAGGAAAAATTAATCTCCCTAGAGGTGCTATGCGCATTGAGGACTCTGAGCCTGAGTCAACCTCTAGTGATGATGATGAGGAGAGCCCGTACAGGCAGGAGCCATCCCCTCCGGAGTCACCTACAGCAGCAGCTCAGCGCAAGAGGAAGGGCAAAAACATCCGCACAGCTAGCCATGAGCACAGTCAGGGCACCGGAGATGATGACAATGATGGTGGGTATGAGGGCATCTCAGTTCTTGGACCACAGCCCGTTGAGAGTGGTGCCGTGACTCACTTCAATGTGAGAATGAGGCCACCCGTTGACCCTGAGCGCCGCAACATAGTCAACTATAAGGGAAGGGGTATGACAGAAAGGGCAAGAAAGGAAAGGGAAAAGAATCCTTTGACCGTTGGTGGAAGAAACTTGGATTATCGGTTTGGCACCAAATTCCATCAAGATTATTATGCTAGTGCTATCATCAAGACGGACTTCCCCATTACTCGCTCCGAATACATTGATTGGGGATTCTTATCAGTCATGCAGGATGCAAAGATAGCTGAAATTATTCGGGAGTGCAAGAAGAAAAATGTTTATGATATCATGGGTTTTGCCAAGTCATGGAACAGTGAAGTGATTGCACAATTCTATGCCACATGCTACTTCACCACATGGAAGAATGACAAAATTGTGCATTGGATGACCGAGGGAAAATGGTTTGGCATCACTATCACTGAGTTTGCATATCTGGTTGGCTTTGATGAAGAAGACCTTGGAAGGATGAAGATCCATAGAGATCATGACATGGACAAGGTAGACATGAAGTTCATGTATATCCCAGGGCAAGAATGGAACTTTGGACGAGTTAATGGCATGCTACCATTCTATGCATACTTGCACCGCATGTTCAAAAAGACACTTGCACCTAGGGAAGGGGACCAATCAAATGTGTCAAGCTATGGAAGAGATTTGTTAAGGCACATGTGTCCTAGTGAGACGGAGTTTAGTGTTGTGGACTACATTTGGGAGGAAATTCATTCCATCTCCGGCTCGCCAAAAAAGAGTTGTGGATATGCTTCTTATCTCATGCATGTTATTGAGACCATCACAAACTACACATTTGTCTATGATCATGAGCATAAGCCATTCCACTTGAAGAATGATGTTGTGGGACCTTCACTAGCAGATTAGGAAAGGGCACAAGGGAATATTGGAGGCCAAGATGCCCCCGAACGGCCCCACCTGCAGCTGCCGCACCCGGCTAGGGCAGCAAGGCCTTCACTTGGTCGAGGGCGTGGACGTGGGCAGCAACAAGTGCAAAAGCCCCCTTCCCCACTTAGAAAATTGTTCAACTTTTGGTGTGGGTCTTGCATGAAAGCAAATGATGCGGTTCACAAGGAGAGACAACTTAGAAAGAGGGACTCTAGGATGTTAAGGCACATGTATGAAAACCCCTCTCCCACAAACAGGCCTCCCATACCACATGCACCATCCGATGAGAAGAAAGTGAGCCGGAGACCCTTGAGAGCATTTGGGAAAGACCACGACAAGTTGATCCGGCAACCAACAAGGATTATTGGGATAGAGCCTATGGAAACTCATACTACAATCCCACCTTTGGAGGAGTGTATAGTGCTCGATCATCTTATTCAGAGGTTCCTTTCATGGGCACACAAGGCCAAGGCACATCCTCTAGCATGCCTCCCGTGGATCCTAATGCACAAGGAAGTTCAGGTGCTGCAGGTGGATACTACTATGGTTCACTTTTTGGCTCAGTCAATCCATGTGAAGGAATGCCATCTCACTATCGTCCATTCCTGCCACCACCACCCTTTATGCCTCCGAGTCAGTTTGTGCAACCGTCTCAAGATGATGAAGAAGAAGAACCATGAGCAGTTGTACAAGACCCCCCCAAGACCCTTATTGGTGATTAATGACAAAGGGGGAGAGAGGTGTCGATTAAAAGCTTGCCTGTTCGCTCTCTGTCTGCACAAATCCGGTGGAACCGGTTTCCTGATCTCGGTGGCACGGGTTTTGGTGTGTTGCAGCATCCCTTCTGTCAGGCAAACTCGGTGGCACCGAGTTTCCAGAACCGGTGGCACCGGTTTTGGCTGTTGAATGCAACCGGCCCATGTAATAAATTCACTTTAGCTTCATCTGGACTTGAGAACCTTTGTTATGGGTGCTAAAATGTGTGTTGAACCTTTTAATGCTTATTAAGACTCAATTGCATGTTAGTGTGATTTTATATGTGTGATGAATTGATTTTTTACAGGGCTGCCTGGGCAAAACCGGTGGCACCGACTTTGGCAACTCGGTGGCACCGACTTTGACCAGACAACACTGCCATTTTCTTGCTCTATGTGTTGGAGTGCATTTTTATTGCATGCATCACGGTTTAAATGTTCACACACTTGTTTTGCACCCCACTGTTGCTAAGATTTAGGGTGAGCTCCAAGTTTTCTTGAAAAATGTGCAAATTGGCATTTAAGGCCAAATATTGTGAACTCCATTCATAAGCACATATTGAGGGGGACCTCAACCTAAATCTGAGTTTTTAAGCGTTATTGAATATCTTTTGTAAGCTTTAATCGAGGTTGTCATCAATCACCAAAAAGGGGGAGATTGAAAGACATCTAGGCCCTAAGTGGGTTTTGGTGTATTGATTGACAACTAGATTAAAGATCTAATGTCCTTGTTAAGCATGTGAGCAGGTTGTAACATATAAATGACAAGGCATAATATATGACATTGGTTACCTACATGGTGAAAACAAGCTATGTGTATACAAGATAAGTTGAGGCATGGTTTTAGCCTCATATTATGAAATGGCTTGACTCTATGATGAATGTCATAATATTTGATATGTGTGATCCCATGAAGCATATAGATGGTATATGACAAGCTAATGAAGGTTAAGATAGAGACATATTGATTTTGGAACATTGGATGGTCTCTTATTGAAGGACAAAGCTTGTTGTAATAAAAAGGGATATTTAAATTAAAAGAAGGCATGATCTCAATAGAATTTCACTCTTGATGTTGAGTCAAAGCTTAACTCAAATTGGTAACGAATGGATGAAGAAATCAATCAAGGGATTAGCAACGAGGTACTAAGCTAAGGTTGGCCGAGTAGTGACTTGGACCATGTGCTTGGCTAGGGTGAAGTGGCTATAGCTTGGAATGTTTCGAGGTATCAAGTCGAGCCTAACCGAGTGAAGCAATGAAGAAGCATTACATATTCATTGAGTCATGTGAAGGGTGACTTAATCAAGAATTGGGTTTCATTCATATACAAAGATTAAAGTCACTAGCTCAAGGTAGAAGTGCTCAAACCAATGAGACATTGATGGATGGATCTCTCACGAGGATATATTGATGAAGTATGGCTTTTCTTGAAAAAGAAGCTCAAGAGTTCTTTTATTGCATTTATGTTCGATCTTGAGTATAGGTACGCCGTACTATCAAGAGGGATGCAACGTGGATAGGTTTGCTTTTGTCTCGGTGCTCAAACCTAACCTCCCAAGTGCTATCATGAGAGAAACACTTTTTACAACACGTGCACCAGATTGTTTTGGAGCTTAATTTCAGTTGGAATGGATGCTCCTCTGAATAAGCTTTCCATAGAGTCCAAGATCATCGAATTCGGAGTTCGGAGTAAAAAGTTATGGCTTTTTCTCCGAGGTGACTTGTGCTGTCCAATGGAGCTTCGGATACTCCGGGAATTTTCCGGAGAATCCGGACTTTCCGGAGATTCCGGAAAAATGTCCGGAATATCCGGAACTTTTGAATCTAACGGCTAGTTTTGGAGATTCCGGAGTATCCGGGGATTTTTCCGGAGTTTCCGGGTCTTAACAGCCAACGGCTAGTTTTTGGGTGATGGGTATAAATACCCCTCACCCTCTCCCATTTGGGGCTGTTGGTTCCCCACATGAAAAACACATATCGACAGCCCTTTTAAGCCCTTCCATCTCTAGTATAGCAAGAGATTTGAGAAGAGAAGAGATTTGGGTGAGGGATTGAAAGATTGAGTGAAAGTTGAGCTAATCCATCCTTGAGCACTCGAGTTCATAGCAAGAGATCTTCGTGGCGTTTGTTACTCTTGGAGGGTTGCCTCCTAGACGGCTAGGCGTCGCCCATAAGCTCCCAAGGTGTGGTGAGCTGTGGGAAAGTTTGTGAAGGTCTTGCTTCACCTCCGCAAGGGAAGAAGCCATCTAGTGGATCGGGAAAAGGGTTGAATGCAACCCGGCTTCGGTAGGAGAAGCACCCAACGGAGACTAGGATTCACACGCTGGTGAATCCGAACTTCGGTAAAACAAATCCTTGTGTCTCCTGTTGGTTACCTCACATTTACCTTGTTGTATCTTTCATTGCTTGTCTTTGTCATATTGGTGGAGCTACTTGGTTGTTAGTGTCTGTGAAGTGCAGGCACTCCATATTCATCCAATAACTGATCCTTAAGCTATTCATCAAGTTTAAGTTCAAGCCAAACAAGCAAACAAGATAGAGAAGAAGAGGGGAGTCACTGCCAGGCAAACTCGGTGGCACCGGATTTGCAAAACCGGTGGCGGCAGTGTGTTCATTCCGCTGCGAAGGCGCCACTCCAGAGACTCCGGAGATTTTTCCAGAGACTCCGGACTTTCCAGAGATTCCGGAGAAAAGTCCGGAGTATCCGGGTTTCACTAATAAATTTGTTTTAAGTGGTGACTTTCAGGACTCGCCTATTCACCCCCCCCCCTCTAGGCGACATCAAGATCCTTTCACCGCCGAACTTAAGCAACAACAATTTTCTCCACAACCTTCTTAGTCTTCTCTCGGCTCAAATGAGCGAAGCTAGATGCTGCCTGAATTTTAGCATCTGAAACGACTTCAGATGATTTTCTCTTCGGTTTGCTTGATTCAAGAGATCTGGTCTTCTCAGGATGAACTTTGGAAGAGGACTTTTCATATGTATCTCCTTTGCCCTTCTTCGAAGATGTTCTTCTAGGGGCCTTCAGAGGTGCGGCTGAACAGCTGGCCACGACAACAGGCCGAATCGGGGAAAGGGCACTTCTTGAGCCGCCCAGTTCATGTTGAATCCCACAATTTCAGTAGGGGCCCATCCGTAGGAAATCGGCCAAAGCACTACAGCAACAAATTCTTCAATAATGTCACGGCCGCCGAGAATTGTGCCGGCCAAGGGAAATGCATTTTAACAATTCCTGAATCCAACTGCCCGATGATTGTAAGGGGTAGTACGAGTGGTAGTCAATGCTTCAATAGGTGAGTAGAGAGGGTGAGCTGGTCCATCATAGCCAGGAATCTTGGACATGTCGACCTTGACATAAAACCAATAAGAGCTCCAGTCTTCAGAGAAGTTAGTCTTGCTGCAAGGTGCAATCTGAATTCGTGTAAGTCCTTTTCGCATATTTTGACTACGCGTGTTGAAAGTACAGCAAGTGTAGTGTGCTTCATAGTGTTGGTCGTCGTCAAGTTTAATAATGTCCGGCTCGATGACTAACTCGAACAATCGCACAAAAACATCAGCACCAAAGTTGCACTTGAAGGTCTTCATAACCCAGAAAAACTTGGACAACTCTAAAAATGAACTCGGTGATAGCTGATGAATCTACATGGAAAATTTGTCTAGAATTGCAGGCACAAGGGGATCGCAAGGAAACCTATGCCCGCAGTTGAAGAAGTCGCGATACATGACAACTTCATCGGCTTCAGGAGTAGGAACCTGCTCGTCGAGAGGAGCGCGACCGTCACCCGCAGGAAAGAATCCGGCTGCCTCATATTCCTTGATCAAATTGGTGGTGACTTTAGATTCACCAAAAACAAAGGACAGAGGGAGCGATTTTGAACGTTTCGCGCAATGAGTTCTCTCGGATTAGCATCCACATCTAGGACATCTTCTCCCTCAAATCTAATTTCCCCATCTTCATGATTCTCAGATTCAGCAGCAGCAGCAGTAGGAACTGGATTCGTTCTCAGTTTCATGAACTTCTTCCCTATCAGACGGAATACGAGCAGCAGCCAATTCTTCAGACGTCATGGGTCTAGCGGTGCTTACAACGCGGGACACCTAATTGACAATAATGCGAAGACAAAACCTAAGATGACTTTTATCAATCAAAATGTGCGAAACAAAACTTATGAAATCGAACATTAGAAAATGAAAGAAGATAATAGAAAAACAAAGAAAGCAACACCATCAAAAATCGAAAAAGTCTCGAAGCTTCATACTCTTTGTCGCGAAGAGCTTGTTGACCGTATATATTCATGTTAAATTTAAAGTAGACTTGCAAGCGAACAAATCTCTGGTCTTAGTCAAGGGACCCTTCTAACCTCGAGTGGTGAACCCAAGGTATCGAATCTGTGGAACAAATGTGTGATGCAAGAGTTGATCTAGTAAAGCCGAGAAACTTGGATCTTCAAGAGGTGAAACCTATGCATCTAATCTTAAAGAACATCAAAATGAATCTAATCTACTAAAGACCGGAGGTGGCAAGAGATAGAGGGAGATAGATAAACCAGTCTAGAGAGATCGGATCAGGCCTTTTGTTGAAGTTCCGAAAAATAGAAGAAGTTGTCGGTATTTTAGACCGGCAACCTACCAAGGAGAGTACCCGACGTAGATGAACGTGGCCTCGCCGAGATCGCCGCCAGCTAATTGCCCTGAGAAGGTCCATACGACAGAAGTAGCAAGTTCAATCTCATTAGAAGCCTCTTTAAACCACGGTTTCTCGTCCGACTCCGAAAACGCCTGCCTTTTGGAGCCACCGTTCTGTCACAATGCACCCCTATTCGTGCGGGTTAGTCTAGGGCGAGTCCAAGGTCAAGCATGCACCTCTAGCCACCATGGCTACAAGAACACCCTGTGTGATCTATGTCGAGAATAGATCTAAGATAACAAAAGCCGATCGAAATCAAAGATGTCGGAGAAACACTTGATCACTGAAAATCGGATTCAACTTGATAAATCAACTTGGTACATGATACATTAATCAAGATCACCACCTGGATCCTACCTTGATCCTGCTTCTAGATCCGGGAACTCCGACTTAGTCTTCCTTGCAAGGTTCCCACGTCGGCTAGGGAGACCCTAGTCAACTAGGTTGACCCTCTCCTCTCCGAGATGGTGTCCCTCTCTTCTCTGCTCCTCGGCGGCCGATGACGAATGGATTGATGCGTGGCTCTTGGCCTCGGGGCTATAAATAGCCTGAATGGTGGCTAGGTCAAAGGGGGGGTGACTGGACCCCGGAATGGGCTGGGCCGGCCGGCTTGGGCCGACTGACCTGGGCCCATTTCGGCCTAGTCAGCCACCTCCTTCGCCCTATGTTGGTTCCCGAGTCTTCTAGATCCTTCCCACTTCTGCATGTGGGCCCTTGTTGTCAGTTTCTCTCTGAATTGGATGAAGCTCCTTGTCTCGCAAGAGTCGGCACTTTTTTGACTAGGTCCTCGGAGTTTGTCATCTTCTCTGGTTTGGTCCCTAGGCTTCTTGGAGTCAAGTTTGCTTCATTCCATGACTTTTACCGAGCTTTAAGGTCTTGTCACAAGGTGCTTGATGAACTTATCCTGGAAGTCTTACTTTCAATGCTAAAACCCTGCATAAACACTAAACTCCAAAACCAACATGCACAAATGAACTTGTTATACCAAGGGGGTTAGTACCAATGGATAAGGTATCAAACTCATGCCAACACCGAAGGTAAACTCATGGCTAGGTTGACGGAATTTCACCGTCAACATCTCCCCCATGCTTAAACCTTGCTCGTCCTCGAGTAAGCCTTTGATGGATATCATCATTGTCCTTCATTGTTTAAACCTTGCACTTGATCATACATGAGAAAACATAATGCTCTCAAAAAATTAATTTGTTTAAAGTTTCATAATGTACTAACCTTCATCCCTACGGAGGGTATATTCTTAATTAATCTTACCCCACAACTATTAACATGATCCGAAGTTTAAATAGATCTCAAAAATTTTGAAATAAAGAACGAGATGAAAAAGAGCTAAATCAAGATCACAAATCATCTTGCATATTGCTCATGAACTCTCATCTCATCTTGTCATAACCTCCACTAAAGATTAAGATAGCATTTAGATAAATTCAGATTTGTATTTTAAGAGAGCAATAGCTTAATCATGCATAAAACAAATACAAAGATAAACAAAGCGGCAATTATAATCATTTATAATCATGGCATAAATTTTGTAACTTTACCAAAGGTAAAAACAAGGTGGTGACTTTATTCATGACGAAAACAAACTAACATACATGCTGAAAATAAACTAACACACTCGCTGAAAATAAACTAACACACTTCCTGAAAATTTTAATAAAAACTGAAAACACTATGCAAACACTGCGCAAACACAAGCTAAAAATAGTGAAAAAGGGAAAAGAAAAGAAAACTAAAGCTCCTCCTTCTTCTAATCCTCCGCTGGTGGTTGGTATTGATGATCTTGGTAGTTGTACCCTTGCTCAGGGTAGGTTTGGACATCACCTCCAACGAATTGATCCTGCACTACTAGGTGAAGGCAACCAAGCTCATAGGCAATATTTGCATTGCCCTCACTTAATTGAGCTGTGTTGGATTGGATGGCTGTGACGTTTTGCATGTTTCTCGCAGCATACCCTCCAATTATGGCCACACTTTGTTGTGGTTGAGAGCATTGTGCATAGGGCTCCACGAAGGTTACGTTGGGCACCACATAATTTTGTGGGGGCATGGCTGCACCACTCCCCATGCTTGCATTGGTGGCCCTCCGTAACCACTTGGCGGTGTAGGGATTCCTCCGAACGGTGGCACATAATTTTGTTGTGCACCACCCTGTTGCGCGGAGGAGGATCCCTCCTCTACAATTTTTCCTCTTTTATTCTTTCTGGCCAGCACGAGGAGTCGTTCCTCCAACCAATCTTCCTTCCCTTGAAAGAAGAGCCTAAGTCTTGGGTCCGGAAGGGGTAAGTTCACTTTGGCTACATGAAAGCCTCCTCTCTCATCTCCACTAATATATTTTCCTTGCTTCAAGTATTCAAATCCTAGAGAGGTCCCGGGTAAAAGATGTTTGGAATTTCTTGAAATTCTCATCCTTAAGGAGATGGCCAACATAGAGAGGTAGCACCCCAAACCAATATCTCCCGATCCTGATGTTGCCTCGCAACACCATTGGTTGATCATGAGGTATGAGGGGTCTATTGGCTTTCTGGCAATTAAGGCCGAGTAAAGCCAATTCAACTCCGTGTCGGTCACCTTCGTCTCCCTCATCCTCCCCATAATCCTTTTACACATCCATGAGTGGAATACTTAGATGATGGGGTTCCGGATGGAATTTCGTTGTTGGTGAGCTTCCTGGAGATTAAATTCCAAAATCCATCCAACATGCCTTCCAGCACGTCAACTTTCTCTGGAGCTCCCTTTTGGAAACCAAGTAGCTCCCTAATATGCTCATAGGGAACCACTTGTTGAATTCCCTCCAATCGGAATGATAAACATGCCACCCCCTCATCAAGGATAGGCACCATAGTCATCAAAATTTCCAAGGAAAACTCCTTGTGGGTGTTTGCCAACACCCCACTGGAGAATTGCACACATCCAAGGTGCCCAAACATATAATATATATCTGTGCCAAAACCCAATGAGTTGAGATCTTGGTCGTCAAAATCGACGTTTGCCACAAGCCTCTTCTCAAGATGAGAGAGTTTCTTCTCCTCCTCCTCCGACAAGATGATGAAGCCATATGCGGAGTACCGCGGAGTGTATGGAGGTGGAGCGGATGAACGGGTCGATCGACGAGGTGGGACGGGCGCTCCTCCATAGGCCATTGAGGTCAGGTAAACCTCATGGACGAGCTCCTTGTAGCCCTCATGCCACCGAGGAGGAGAGTGTCGTTCCTCCATGGTGGTGCCGTGTCCTCCTCCATGCTCCGAGGAGACTAGAAAACCGAGTGCCTCCTCGAAGACGTCGTCGAAGATGGCTTGGATGATGAAGACCGCTTCTTCTTGGTGAAGAGACTTGTGGTTTTCTTCCACATGATTGCAGCACTCTTCTCTCTAATAAAATTCTGGGTTTCAACCGGTAACAAAACACTTCAAGAATTATTTGCAGTATGGACTTCGAGTGGATTAAGGATGTGATTTTCTTGAGCAAACAAACTTGGGAAGGATGGCTAAGTCTATGATGGTTTCTGGACTAAAAACTTGAGCACACAAATAGGGGAAGGGAAGAGTTACTTGCCTGCCGAAGATGAGCACCGGGGGGGTGCTATTTGTAGGGGAGGCCGGCCGGCCTGGGCCGGCCGGCCTGGGTGGCTGTGTGCCTCTCCCTTGCTCGGTTTTCTCTAGCGTGATGATCTCCCCTTTGTGACTTTTGTGCCCGCGTGCTCCACTAGTTGCACCGCCCAAACTTTCTCATCCACTCCCTTGCTTGCATTATTGGTCCTTCGACTTGATGCCTTTGCTTGGAGTCATGTCCATGCTCCCTTGCTTCACATGCCACCATGAATTTCCTGCAAAACAATGCTTTCTGCCCACCCATGCTTGTACTTTTATGTGGTCTTGATGAAAGATGTTGAAAGGGCATCCAATGATGCATCATGGTGCATGCATGATTTGTTAACTAGATTGCCTCCCTCTAAGCATGTCTTAAGGCTAAGAACTCCTCTAATTTTGAAAATTGAAAATAATTTTAGAACTATGGGAGAGATCAAGCATAAATTTAGAGAAGCTTTTAAACCATTAAAAACACATGTAAGTCAAAAATATTTTCCGACTACATTTATATCGGTCTCACCGTATTGTTTGCCTCCATTGGCTGAGAGCAAACTTTTCCCGACTTCATCATGGGGGCTTAGGTTTAGGTGCTAATTTTGGCTAAATGAGAGAGATTTGAATGAAATAAAATTAAATGAGACTTAAACCAAGGATATAGATTTTTTTAAACCAACCAAAAAATATGTTTGTAGGTTCACGCGAGTCCTACCACGTGCTGAAATTTAAATAACATCTTGATACATGATGTGGCTCTACTCATGTGTTTTAAATAAAACAAGTCGACCAAAACATCATAAAGAGGATAAATGGTTGAGTTAGGTTCTAAATTTATTTGGTTTTGGTTTCTCAAAAAGAAGCAAACAATCACATAGCAGGGTTCTTGTAAAGGGTTTATGATCAAAACAAATTATTCAACCAAGAATTATGTCTCTAATATTGTCCAACCACTCTAAGTCTAATGTATTTGTGTAGTAGAATTCGAAACTAAATTACTTGAAAAGACTCGAAAAACCTGAAATCGGGTTGTCCTCCCGGTACCTTATTCTTATCTCGACAAAACGGGTTGCCTCCCGCCTAGCGCTTCGTTTATAGTCCATGGCTAGACTTTTTCACTTGATTACTTCGGATCAACGCTCTTTGCAGGTGTTGCAATCTTGGGTACGCACTTCCGCACCATCTTGGGCACGGGCTTATTCCTCGACTTAGTCATCTTTTTGGTCTTCTCAGGCGGCTTTTGTTCCTTTGTCTTGACGGATGCAACAACTTCCTTGATTTTCTTCGCTTCCTTCTTCTTCAGCTCTTCCTTCTTCAGCCTTTCCTTCTTCCTTGGTTCTTCCTTAACAACGTGACGATGAGGTGGAACATATTTTAACTTCAATCATATTGCATACCTCGAGGCGTGGTCGAAACTTGAAAGAACTTTTCTCGCCATTAATGTCAAAGTGGATCTCCCCCTTGTCAACATCAATAGTAGCTCCCACGGTCTTGAGGAAAGGCCTTCCAGGATGAGTGGTGGCTTCTCCCTCTCTCCCATCTCGGGTACCACGAAGTCGACAGGGATGAAATGATGTCCAACCTTCATGGGCACATCTTCGGCGATGCCCAAGGGATAGCGAATGGAGTTATCACCCAACTCCAAGCACATAACCGTAGGATCCAATGGTAGGTGTAGCTTCTAGATCACATCTCTTGGCATGACGCTCACACTAGCTCCAAGGTCGCATAACGCCTTCTCGAAATTGAATGAACCAACGGAACATGGAATTGTCGGGCATCCGTGGTCTTTTTGCTTATCTAGTCCATTAGCAATAGCGGCACTACATTGCTCGAACAACTTGATATGATCTACCCCGAGTGTTGCTATCTCATATTTATTTGCAAGGATATCTTTGAAGTAACGAGAATATGTAGGAACTTGAAGGGCATCCAATAACGGCATGTTGATGCTAAGTCTACGCACAACCTCCACAAACTTCCCAAAGTGATTATCAAGTTTACCTCGGAAGTAGCGTGGCTTGAGTTGCAGTATCTTCGTGTCTTCTCCCGGTATCTCAAACTCGGGCTCTTCGGTGATGATCTCCGTAACTTCCTCCTTAGCAAATTCTTCGGCGTCGGCGTATGGTTTAGGCTTCCTTGCTCCCGCGGAACGTTCCGGATCTTCGGTCTCCTTCCACGAATGTGTTTGAATAGCCTTCGCCGTTTCAGGACCTTTAGGTTGTCCCGGAAGCTTCCCTTCATTAGGGGATAGGTGCCCGGCTAGTTGTCCCACTTGCATCTCGAGTATTTTGATCATGTTGAGAACTTGATGGTTGGAGCTTCCTACCTCCGTCACTTTGCTACCGATGTTCTCCAGCACCTTGTCTATGGCTTTGAACTTGGTGACGGTGTCCTTGTTGATCTTAGCTTGCTCGTCCATGAAGTCCTTGAATTGTATATGAAGCAGAACCGAATTTGGAATGGATGAGCTTGCATTAAATTGAGGTCTACGTTGCCCATAGTTGAAGTTTGGCAAATCTTCCTTCCTCATGTAGTCGAGCACCTTGGCTTCCTCCGGACAATCCTTGTGGACATGGCCATATTCTCCACACTCTTCACATGTGGATCTTGCTTCGACAGCCTTTAAGTCTTGAGCCTCTTTCTTTTCTATCTCCATCTTCTCCAACCTCCGCATGAGTGAATCGATCTTGCCTTCAAGTATGTTTTCCTTCTCCACTTGCAAGACTCATTTGACGTTCCCCGTGGGTTGAACCGGAAGTAAGCGTCCGTATGACGCCCACGTGTCATTGTCCGCGACCTTCTTGAAAAGAGTGAAAGCTCGATGATAGATCCTCCCGCCGATGCATCGATGATCATCCTTGATGCCACGGTGAGTCCTTTGTAGAACTTTTGCACGAGGTCCTCCTTCGGGAACTTGTGTTGTGGAACCACCCGAGTGTACTCATTGAAGCACTCGAATGCATCCGAGATAGTTTCCGTAGGATATTGAGCAAAAGAGGCAATCTTATTACGCAAGCTTTGAGTTTTACACTGTGAGTAGTATTCCTTCATGAAGGCCCTCATCAACGCATTCCAATTTTGCACCGTCTCCGCCGGCTGAGAGTGGAACCATTGCAAAGCCTTCCCGAGTAGTGAGAACGGGAAGAGCCTCGCCCTCATTTGATCTTGAGTCACCCCGTCCATGTTGAAGGTTTGACATAGTTGAGTGAACGCTTGGAGGTGAAGGTTCAGATCTTCTTTACTGGTGAAGGGTGAATGTTGCACCATGCGGATTGTTAAGGTCTTGATCTCGAACGGCCTTCCAATCTCTACAAGGTTCAAGATTGGTAGGTCGACGATGTCCAGGGTGCATAGCTCCGCGATCTTGCGTTCTTGCTGTTGATCTCCCATCGGTGGAAGTCGATTCTCCCGAGGACTTTGAGGTTGTGAATTCTTCGGAGATTCCAACGATCCTTTGTCTTCCGACTTTGAATCTACAAAATCTAGCTATTTAGCTTGTTGTGGTTCGTGTCTCCTTAACCTGTAAAGTTTTTCTGGATCATCCACAAAATTCCGGGTTCGTTTGAGAGGTAGCCGTCCATCTCCTGTTGGGGTTAGCGATAAACAAAATATACAAAAAACGAAAAGTAAAAACTGATCTAAGAAAACTAGGGTTAGACAAACTAGATTAGATTAATTTTGAGGATGATCAAAAGTTAGTAGCTGCAAAAAGAAAAACCAAAAGAAAACTGAAAATTACACAAAAAGCAATAAAAGATCGAATCTTGATCACTTGTTCTTCAGCAACGGTGCCAGAAAAAGGGGCTTGTTGATGGTATATATTCGTGTTAAAGTTCATGTATACTTGCAAGCGGACAAGTCTCCCATTCTAGTCAAGGGACCCTTCTTCCCTCGAGTGGTGAACCCAAGGTATCGAATCTGTGGAACAAATGTGTGATCCAAGAGTTGATCTAGTAAAGCCGAGAAACTTAGATCTTCAAGAGGTGAAACCTATGCATCTAATATTAAAGAGCATCAAAATGAATCTAATCTACTAAAGACGAGAGGTAGCAAGAGATAGAGGGGGATAGATAAACTGATCTAGAGAGACCAGATCAAGCCTTTTGTTGAAGTTCTGAGCAAAAAAAGAAGTGGCAAGTTCAATCTCATTAGAAGCCTCATTAAACCACAGTTTCCCGTCCGACTCCGAAAACGCCCGCCTTTTGGAGCCACCGTTCTGTCACAACGCACCCCTATTCGTGCGGGTTAGTCTAGGGTGAGTCCAAGGACAAGTTGAAATATTTTGGAAGGTCAGGCATGCACCTCTAGCCACCACGGCTACAAGAACACCCTATGTGATCTATCTCGAGAATATATCTAAGATAACAAAAGCCAATGGAAATCAAATACGTTGGAGAAACACTTGATCACTACAAATTGGATTCAACTTGATAAATCAACTTGGTACATGATACATGAACCAAGATCACCACTAGGATCCTACCTTGATCTTGCTTCTAGCTCTGGGAAATCCGACATGTTCTTCCTTGCCAGGTTCCCACGTCGGCTAGGGAGACCCTAGCCAACTAGCTCGACCCTCTCCTCTTCGAGATGGTGTCCCTCTCTTCTCTGCTCCTCGGCGACCAATGATGAATGGATTGATGCGTGGCTCTTGGCCTCGGGGCTATAAATAGCCTGAATGGCGGTTAGGTCAGGGGGGTGACTGGGCCCGAAATGGGTTGGGCCAGTCGACCTGTACCCATTTCGGCCTAGTCAGCCGCCTCCTTCGCCCTATGTTGGTTCCCGAGTCTTCTAGATCCTTCCCCCTTCTGCATGTGGGCCCTTGTTGTCAGTTTCTCTCCGAGTTGGACGAAGCTCCTTGTCCCGCAAGATTCGGCACTTTTCTAGCTAGGTCCTCGGAGTTTTTCATCTTCTCGTGTTTGGTCCCTGGGCTTCTTGGAGTCAAGTTTGCTTCATTCCATGACTTGTATCGAGCTTCAAGGTCTTGTCACAAGGTGCTTGATGAACTTATCCCGGAAGTCTTGCCTTCAACGCTAAAACCCTGCACAAACACTAAACTCCAAAACCGACATGAACGAATGAAATTGTTGTACCAAGGGGGTTAGTACCAATGGATAAGGTATAAAACTCATGCCAACACTGGAGGTAAACTCATGGCTCGGTTGACGGAATTTCACCGTCAACAGAGCTTTTCTGCGAAGATGCTAGCAAAATGTTGACGGTTAATAGTTGTATCAAAGTTCGTTTGTGACTTGCAAGCGGACAAGTCTCCCGTCGTAGTCAAGGGACCCTTCTTCCCTCGAGTGGTGAACCCAAGGTATCGAATCCGTGGAACAATGTGCAACGCAAGGATTCAATCTAGTAAAGCAAGGTAAGCTATCTTATGAAGGTAAGTTGCATCTAATCTACTAACTCATAAAGAAGACGAATCTAATCTAATCTACTAAAGAGGTAGCAAGAGAAAGCAAAAGGTAACCAATCTAGAGAATCTAGATCATGCTTATGTTGTAGCTCCAAACAAGATAGATGAAGATAGCAAAGCGAATCTCATTAAAAGCATCTTTAAATCGTGGCCTTCCCATCCGACTCCGAAAACATCCGCCTTTCGAGACCCCCGTTCGTCACAACGTATCCCTATTCATGCGGGGAGCTTAGGGCGAGTTCGATAGAACAAGTTGAAATCACTTGGCCGATCCGGTATGCACCTCTAGCCACCGCGGCTACAAGAGCACCCTATGTAATCTAGCCGCAAACTAGATCGTAGAAGAAGCAAAACCAAGAAGAAAACAAAATCATCGAGAAGGCACTTAATCGCTAGAAATCGGATTCACTTACAAACTTCACCATGAATGATTACATGAACAAGATCACCACCGGGCCCTCCCTTGATCTTGATCCTCGCTCCGAGCTCCGACGTGGTCTTCCATGCAAGGTTCCCACGTCGGCCGGGGGAAACCCTAGACAACTAGCACGACCCTCATCTTCAAGTTGGTGTCCCTCAAGCTTCTCTCGCTCCTCGGCGGCGGAATACGACTTCGGTTCGCGTGGCTCTCGGTCGGGGGACTATAAATAGCCCGATTGGCGGCTAGGGCAAAGGAGGACGGATTTGGGCCCTAAATGGGCTCGGGCCGACCGGACCGGGCCGGCCGGCCCGGGCCCATTTAGGCCCGGCCCCGTGGGCTCCTTTGCCCGAGGTCGGTTCCCTTGCTTCCCGGATGCTTCCCCCTTCGCATGTAGGTCCATGTCGTCGGTTTCTCTCCGAATTGGACTCAACTCCTTGTCTTGCAAGATTCGGCACTTTTCTCGGTCGTGTCCCCGGAGTCCGTCGTCTTCTCGGATCAAGTCCCCGGCTTCTTGGAGTCATGTTCACTTCATTGCTTGACTTGTATCGGGCTTCAAGGTCTTGTCATGAGGTGCTTAATGAACTTATCCCGAAGTCTTGCTTTCAACGTTAAAACCCTGCGTAAACACATAACTCCAAAACCGACATGCACAAGTGAACTTGTTATACCACGGGGGTTAGTACCAATGAATAAGATACAAAAGTTATGCCAACACCGAAGGTAAACTCATGGCTAGGTTGACGGATTTTCACCGTCAACATCTCCCCCATGCTTAAACCTTGCTCGTCCTCGAGTAAGCCTTCAATGGATATCATCATTGCCAAACAATGTTTAAACCTTGCACTTGATCATACATGAAAAAAACATAATGCTCTCAAAAGTTTAATTCGTTAAAGTTCCATAATGTACTAGCCTTCACCTCTACGGAGGGTAGATATTTATTAAGCTTATCCCACAAGTATTAACGTGCTCACAAAGTTTAAATAGATCTCGAATTTTTGAAATAAAGAACGAGATAAAGAAAAGCTAAACCAAGTTCACAAATTTAAATCATCTTGTATATTGCTCATGAACTCTCATCTCACTTGTCTCTCAAGCCTATATATTCTACTCCTTTCCCTCTCATATATATGTGGTAGGCTTTATATGGAGCTTTGGGAAAGTTTAGTCCTAACAAGATTTTATAAATGAGGTGTTGTCAAAACAAGACAAGCTTCTCATGGTCTTACCGAGACTCGTCAAAAAGGTCATTGGAAAATAATGTTAATCAAGGAGGGGAAAGAGAAAAATACACACACTTTTAGATGAGTGGACATGTGCAAATGGCAAAGAGTGATCCCGAGGCACAAAGGAAGTCCTCGTTATCGGATTGCACATGGTTGGAAAATGAGAATGGATCTTTTTAACTTGAAGCCTTGAATGCACTCTTAGAGAACCTGGGGAGTTCACTTTACGCTCATATATATTTTTTCTCTTTCTCATATTTCTCATTCTTTTCTTTCTTTCTTTCTTTTTTTCTTATATATATATGTTTTTTTTCTTTCTTCACCTTGGAAGTCACGTACATCGCCGAAATTTTTTCTTTCATCATTATATATATATTTTTTAAAAATACTCCCTTTTTGAACTCTAAAACTGCACCGTACCTACCTCCTCCCCCATGCTTAGACGTTGCTCGTCCTCGAGCAAAGAGGCGAAAAATAAGGTAGGTACCGGGATATTTTTCCTTGGAGAGATACTTGAAATCTTCAACGTTGGCACCGTCTTGCGATCTTCCTTGAATTGATGATCCATTCTCAATGATAGGTTGTGGTCAAGGAGGTAATCACAAATGATGATATTTGGTTTAAGGGTGGATATCCGGCGAGGTTTGTGAGATCTCCGATGTGGGGATACACAATGCACGGATAGAAGGCTAGCAAAAAGATAGATACGCAAAAACGGAATGACCAACTTCTTAGTCTCGGGCCAGAGAAATCATGGCCTGCAATAACTCACTCAAAAATAAATCTTGTACACTAAGGTTTATGCACTCAAATATATATAAGGCTCGGATAGGTTGAGCAACACACAAGTGATATTTATGACAAGGTTAGCAATATTTTTAAGCATAAAAGACATCTTTAATCTATTCATAACTTGAGAGCACATAAAACACTATGGGTCTTTATTTTAATCATAACCTCCGCTGAAGATTAAGCTAGCATTTAGATAATTTCAGATTTGTATTTTTAAGAGAGCACTAGTTCAAACATGCATAAATCAATTACAAAGATAAACAAAGCGGCAATTATAATCATATATCATCATGGCACAAACTTTGTAACTTTACCAAAGGTAAAAACTTGGTGGCGACATTATTCATGATGAAAATAAACACTAAGACACATGCTGAAAATTAAACTAAAAACTGAAAATTAAAGCAAAGCTGAAAATACTACGCAAACATAGGTGCAAACAATGCTGAAAATTAAAGAAAAGGGGGTAAAGGAAAGATAGCTAAAGCTCCTCCTCTCTCTAATCTTCCGCCGGTGGTTGATATTGATAGTCTTGGTTGTTGTACCCTTACTCATAATGCACCACTCCTCATATGAATTGTCCAATGGTATTAGGTGAAGGTGTCAAAGCTCATAAGCGACGTTTGCATTTCCTTCACCCATTTGGTTTGCATTGGTTAGGATGGCTGCAATAATTTGCATGTTCCTTGCAGCGTATCCTCCAATGGTGGCCACATTTTGTTGTGGTTGAGGAAGGTGTGCAAATGGCTCCGCAAAGGCTACGTTGGGCACCGCAAAAATGGTGGGGGTATGGCTGCACCACTCCCCCATGCTTGCATTGGTACACCACCGTAGTAACTCGGCGGCGCCGGGGTTCCTCCCAATGGTGGGACATAATTTTGTTGTGCACCTTATTCTTGGGCCATAGAAGATCCTTCTCCTATAACTCTTTTCTTTTATTATTTTTTTTTATTATTTTTTTTCGCCGGCACAAGAAGTCCTTCCTCTAACCGATCTTCTTCCCCTCAAGAAAAGTCTTAACCTTCAAATCCGGAAGGGGCAAATTCACCTAGGCCACTTCGAAGCCTCCTCTCTCATCTTCACTCTTATATTTTCCTTCCTTCATATATTCCTAGGGAAGTCCCGGGTAGGAGATGATTTGGGTTCCTTGTAATACCCGGTTTTAAAGAGATAGTCAACATGGAGAGGTAACACCCCGAACCAATATCTTCGGAACTCGATGTTGCTTAACAACACCACCGGTTGATCATAGGTGAGTGGGGTCTATTGGCCACTTGGCAATCAAAGCCGAGTAAAGCCAATTCAACTCCGTGTTGGTTATCTTTGTCTCTCTTGTTCTCCCCAAAAATCCACTTGCACAAAAGTGACACACTTGGATGATGGGGTTCCGGATAGTATTTCTTCGTTGATGGTCTCTTCCCGTGATCATACTCCAAAAGCCTTCCCATGTGCCTTTATGCACATACTTGTTCCGGAGCTCCCTTTTTGAAAATAGGGGACACTCGCCCATGGGTCTACGATACTAGAACATGCAATCGTTTCGAACATGAAAACCAATCTAATCTATCGGGGATTGTGTTGAATGGATCCAAGGAAGCATTGAGGCCTATACTCCCTTTATGGCATGGTTGCTAGCCTTAAGCATTAAAGTATTTTCAGCACAAGATGATAGATAGATAATCCAACAAAGTGTGATTACATCTCAAGATCGATTACAACCCATGGATGAAAGGAGATTACCCCATCAAAGTGCTAGAAATAGCATCGTTGATCAAGGTTACCCTTCCGACGGTGTCTTCCTTCTTCTCCTCTTGTGGGCTCCCTCCAACGGAATGATAGACTCGGCACTCCTTCATCAAGGGTATGCGCCATGGTCATGAAAATTTCCTAGGCGAATTTCTTGTGGGTGTTTGCCGACACTCCGCTAGAGAATTGCACCGGTGTCCCGTGTGAAACCCAATATGTGGAGAGCTTGGTCGTCGATGTCGACGTTCGCTACAAGCCTCTACTTAAGGCGAGCGAGCTTCTTCTCCTCCTCCGTCATGATGACATACCCCTCGGAATACCGCGGAGCATATGGAGGTGGAGCGGATGATCGTGTCAAGTGGTGAGGTTGGACGGGCGGCTCCTCCATATGTTATTGAAGTTTGGTAAACCTAATAAACGAGTTTAGTGTGGCCCTCATGCCACCAAGGAGAAGAGTGTGGTTCCTCCTCGGCGGTGCCGTGTCCTCCCCCATACTCCAAGGAGACTCGGAAACCGAGTGCCTCCTCGAAGAGGTTGTCGATGATGGCTTAGACGACGATGATCCCTTCTTCTTCGGTGAAAAGGCTTGTAGTTTTCTTCCATGATTGCAGCACTCTCCCTCACAAATATATATCGGGGGTTTTCACCCGGTAACAAGGTACACAAATATTATTTTGGAGTCCGGACTTTGAGTGGATTAAGGATGTGGATTTTTTTTTTTCTTGAGCTATCAAGCTTGGGAAGGTTGGCTATGTCTACGGAGGTTTTGAGCACACAAACTTGAACACACAAACAAAGGAAGGAGAGGGAAGCTTGCTGCGAAAACGGGAGCCGGGGGCTCCTTATGTAGGTGAGGCCGGCCTCGGTGCTCCTCCCCGGCTCGTCTTTCTTCCAAGCACGATCATTTCACCTCTCGCAACTTTCCCCGCCCGCGTGCTCCACGAGTTGCACCGCCCAAACGCTCTCGTCCACTCCTATTGGTCCTTCCACTTGATGCTTCATGTTTTGGGTCACGTCCATACTCCCTTGCCTCACATGCATCCATGATATTCCTACAAAATAAAGCCTTGGCTGCCCCCCACGCTTGTACTTTGCATGTGGTTTAAATATGTTGGAGGGGCATCCCGTGATGTATCATGGTGCATGCATGGTTAGGTTAACTAGATTGCCTCCCTTTAAGGCTAAGCACTCCTCTAATTTCGAAATTTAAAAATATTTTTCAGAGCCATGCAAGAGCTCGAACATAATTTTAGAGAAGTTTTCAAACCATTAAAAACAAATGCAAGTCGAAAATATTTATTTATTACGTCGATTTCGGTCTCACCGGTATAGTTTGCCTTCATTGGTTGAGAGCAAGCTTTTCCCGGCTTGATCATGGGGCATAGGTTTAGGTCCTAATTTCGATTAGATGAGAGAGATTTTGAATGAAATAAAATTAAGTGAGGCTTAGAAAAATTCTAATCTTAGAGAAACCAAGGATATGGATTTTTAAACCAACCAAAAATCAAGATTCTAGGTTCACGCGAGTCCTACCACATGCTGAAATTTAAATAACATCTAGATACAAGTCGTGGCTCTACTCGTGTGTTTTTAGCATGAAAAATAAGTCAACCACAACATCATAAAGAGGATGAAAGGTTGAGTTTGGTTCTGAATTTTTTTTTGGGTTTTGGTTGTGGTTTCTCGAAAAGAAGCAAACAATCACATAGGATGGTTCATGTAAAGGGTTTATGATCAAGCAAAATATTCAACCAAGAATTATGTCTCTAATATTGTTCAACCATTCTAAGTCTAAGGTTTTGCGTATTAAAATTCAGAACTGAAATAAATTTAAAAAGACTTGAAAAACCTGGAATCGGGTTGTCCTCCCGGTAGCTTATTCTTGACTCGACGAAACGGGTTGCCTCCCCGCCTAGCGCTTCGTTTATAGTCCATGGCTAGACTTCTTCACTTGATTACTCCGGATCAACGCTCTTTGCGGGCGTTGCAATCTTGGGTACCCACTTTGGCTTAGTCAATTTTTTTGGTCTTCACGAGTGGCTTTGTCCTTTGGTCTTGACGGATGCAACATCTTCCTTGTGGCTCGGCATCTCGAACTCCGGTCCTTCGGTCGTGATCTTCATGGTCTCTAGTGTGATCCTTCATCTCTCCCGAATGAGCTTGAGTAGCCTTCGCCGTCTTGGGACCTTGGAGTTGTCTCGGATATTCTTCTTTGTCACCAATCGGTTGTCCGGCAAGTTGTCCCACTTGCGTCTCTAACATCTTTATCACGATGAACACCCCGCATGTGGATCTTGCCTTGGCAGCCTTTAGGTGTTGAGCTTCTTTCTCCATCTCCATCTTCTCCGTCCTCGTTGATCTTGAACGGCCTTCCGGTGTCTTGACTTGGAGGTGGTGATTCCCTTGGAGATTTTGATGGTCCTTCGAGTTTGACTTTTGAATCTAGGGTTTCCAACCCTTTAGCTTGTGTTGCACGTCACCTTTGCCTGTTAAAGTTTTCCTGGATCATCCACAAAAAAAGTTTGGTTTCTTGGAGAGGTAGCCAACCATCTCCGGTTAGGGTTAGTGATAAAACAAAAATCTAACAAAAGAAAAATTGGGATTAATCAAAACTAGATTAGATTGACTCTTTTTTTTCTTTTCAAGGATGATCAAACATAAGAGATGCAAAAGAAAATCAAAAGAAAAACTGAAAGATAAGCGATACTAGATCGGATCTTGATTGCTTGTTCCCCGGCAACGGCGCCAGAAAAAGGGGCTTGTTGACGGTTAATAGTTGTATCAAAGTTCGTTTGTGACTTGCAAGCGGACAAGTCTCCCGTCGTAGTCAAGGGACCCTTCTTCCCTCGAGTGGTGAACCCAAGGTATCGAATCCGTGGAACAATGTGCAACGCAAGGATTCAATCTAGTAAAGCAAGGTAAGCTATCTTATGAAGGTAAGTTGCATCTAATCTACTAACTCATAAAGAAGACGAATCTAATCTAATCTACTAAAGAGGTAGCAAGAGAAAGCAAGAGGTAACCAATCTAGAGAATCTAGATCATGCTTATGTTGTAGCTCCAAACAAGATAGATGAAGATAGCAAAGCGAATCTCATTAAAAGCATCTTTAAATCGTGGCCTTCCCATCCGACTCCGAAAACATCCGCCTTTCGAGACCCCCGTTCTGTCACAACGTATCCCTATTCATGCGGGGAGCTTAGGGCGAGTTCGATAGAACAAGTTGAAATCACTTGGCCGATCCGGTATGCACCTCTAGCCACCGCGGCTACAAGAGCACCCTATGTAATCTAGCCGCAAACTAGATCGTAGAAGAAGCAAAACCAAGAAGAAAACAAAATCATCGAGAAGGCACTTAATCGCTAGAAATCGGATTCACTTACAAACTTCACCATGAATGATTACATGAACAAGATCACCACCGGGGCCCTCCCTTGATCTTGATCCTCGCTCCGGAGCTCCGACGTGGTCTTCCATGCAAGGTTCCCACGTCGGCCAGGGAAACCCTAGACAACTAGCACGACCCTCATCTTCAAGTTGGTGTCCCTCAAGCTTCTCTGCTCCTCGGCGGCGGAATACGACTTCGGTTCTGCGTGGCTCTCGGTCAGGGGACTATAAATAGCCCGATTGGCGGCTAGGGCAAAGGAGGACGGATTTGGGCCCTAAATGGGCACAGGCCGACCGGATCGGGCCGGCCGGCCGGGCCCATTTAGGCCCGGCCCCCGGCCGTGGGCTCCTTTGCCCGAGGTCGGTTCCCTTGCTTCCTGGATGCTTCCCCCTTCTGCATGTAGGTCCATGTCGTCGGTTTCTCTCCGAATTGGACTCAACTCCTTGTCTTGCAAGATTCAGCACTTTTCTGGTCAGGTCCCTGGAGTCTGTCGTCTTCTCGGATCAAGTCCCCGGCTTCTTGGAGTCATGTTCACTTCATTGCTTGACTTGTATCGGGCTTCAAGGTCTTGTCATGAGGTGCTTAATGAACTTATCCCGGAAGTCTTGCTTTCAACGTTAAAACCCTGCGTAAACACATAACTCCAAAACCGACATGCACAAGTGAACTTGTTATACCACGGGGGTTAGTACCAATGAATAAGATACAAAAGTTATGCCAACACCGAAGGTAAACTCATGGCTAGGTTGACGGATTTTCACCGTCAACACAAAACTTCGGAGAAAGCGAGAGAACGGTGAAAAAATTTTACAATGCAAAGCTCTCTATTTATAGGGGCGAGGGGGGTAGTTTCAAGAAATTGCCTCGATACGACCGTTACGAGAAATCCGGAGGATGCATGTCAACTTTGACGTTCAGAGGGTGATGTTTTTACCAGAATTCAAGAGTTTTCGTGGAATCTGATCGTCGGGGTCAACCCACTTCCCCAAGGTGCTAGTGTTGGGGAATTAGGGAAAACCCTTACACCCTCGAAACGTCGGCTTTGCCGAAATTCGATAGATAAGTTCGCAAATCACTCTCGGGATGAGAACTCCAGTTTCGTGAAAGTGAAACATTCATGAAGGGACCCTGATGAGTTTTTAAGTGTTTTCATGTTTTCAAGTAATGTGCCAAAATGATGGCCAAATCTGGCTCCTTCGCGCGAATCTGCTATCTATTTCAGGATAATTGAAACTTGCGAAGATCTGGAAATAGGGACTTGCGAAGCTCTGGAAACTGGAACCTGCGAAGTTCTGGAATCTAGAATCCACGAAGATCGGGAACTACAACGAGCGGTGATTTTCGTGAATAAGAGATTCGAGAATCAGGGAGAGGCCAAGTCAAGGACATCATCTCTAAAGTCCGGTATAGAGTGTGAACTAGTGGAAAGCTTGTAATGGTTCCCATTTCCCCACTAAAGAGAAGGGCAAGACAATGGTTCTACTCCAATGAAATCAACACATGGGAGGAATGTTTTACAACCTTCCTATCAAAGTTTTTCCCCAGAGGCAAAACCAATGCTTTACGTGGGAAAATCACCAATTTCCAGCAGTAGAAAGGCCAGTCAATTCCAGAGGCATGGGAACATTTACAAGAATATATATCAGATTGCCCTCACCATGGAATAAAAGAATCAATGCTCTTACAAAGCTTTTACCCTAGATTAAATCAAAAAGCATCTGAGCATCTAGATGCAGCTGCTAAAGGATCATTTTTTTCACTCACTACGAGACAAGCCAATACACTTATGCAGAAGATATCTAAAAATCACGGCAGGACCCGGAACAACACTCAACAATGTCGTTAGAGTGAAGAAGTACAAGAAGACGAAGAGTTTAAAGAACTATCAACTAGTATGGACGTGCTATTGAACAGGCTTGAGGAACGAGCCAACTTCAAGAAGGATCGACAAGCTTTACAAGATTCAATGAATACTTCAAGCAATTCAAGCGTTGTGGTCCACAAGTTAGCACCAATCCAACAAAAAGACCTATCGACTTACGCAGGTAAGTATACAGGTCATAACTCCAAGCAACCTTCGCTACAAGAGTTAATTGAAGAACAAGATGAAATAATCAATAATCTCTATAAGAAGCTTGTTGCTAATGATAAGATTCTAGAAGACATAAATGTTAAGATGGATATTTTTTCTGAAATCTTAAAAGATCAAGCTATCTTTAATGCTGAACTAGAATCAAAGTTATCAAAATTGTCTGCTGTTGCACCTGTTGCCACTAACCCTGAGCAGGTATTTAATGTCCAAACAAGAGGTGGCAAGCAAACAACAGACCCACCATATCCCAAGGGCATAGGAAGACCACCGGCTAGAACACCCACCGTAGAAGAAGTCGTGCAAGAAGAACAAGACTCAGCAAGACAAGATTTCCACGACACCAACTTCATACCATATCCAAGAACAGTGAGAAAACCTCAAGTTGATGATCAATTCAGGAAGTTCATCGAAGTCATCCAGAAGCTTTATGTCAACATACCTCTATTTGATGCCATGCAAGTCCCAACGTATGCCAAGTATATCTGAGACATCCTAAGTAAGAAAAAACCTTTGCCAACTACGGAGATCATGAAGTTGACCGAAGAATGTAGTGCGGCAATCTTGAACACATTGGTCATCAAGAAAAAGGATCCAGGATGCCCCACTATAGAGTTCTCCATTGGAAATCAATAATTCAACAATGCACTATGTGATCTTGGAGCAAGTTTTACTGTGATGCCCAAGGTTCTCTTCGACAGCTTAAGCACTCTACCTTGGTTCCAACATCAATGTGTCTACAATTAGCAGATCAATCAATTCGCTACCCATCTGGAATCACCGAGAATGTTCTAGTGAAAATCTGAGAGTTCTTGGTGCTAGTTGATTTAGTGGTATTAGATATGCACCTAGACTCCAGGGTTTCACTAATTCTTGGGCGACCATTCCTGAGCACCACCAATGCACGCATCAATGTAGGTGGAGGGGAGATCACATTTGAGATCAATGGAAAGGAGGAGAAGTTTGCCTTCAGAACCAGACCAGAGCTCAGCACCAACACGAACATGATCTATCAAGAGAAGACATCATCAGAAGGACCATTATCTCCAAATATGGAGGATGCACCTAAATATTAGAAGACTCGAAAGTCCCGAACCCTTGCCAAAGTAACCGGTAAAAACATAAAAATATATTTCTGAATTTCATATTTACTATAGTAAAAACTTTTCACGCCCTATGGTAAATAATTTTACGGTGTGCCAAAACCCGTATAATGATTTTTCGTGGTGGCATAAAAATATTTTTACTACTATATTTTTGCTGTTATATTTGCTTTTACCCTTACACATGGGAGCCACATGCCATAGGGATACACATGAAGTCTTTACCTACCCTATCTTATTACTTCATCCACCAGCACCTTCTTTTCCCACTCACAAGGCATTTATTCTAGCGTTGGATGACAACAGGAAATGGATGTAGGAGAGGGCACCATAGTGGAGGGCAGGTGGGACCGATCGGCCCCACCAGCAGGCCGACCGGCCACCCCCTTGGACCTATTTAAGCAACCACCTCCTGCCCAGTTTTTCACACACACAACAGCCCATAAAACCTCACTTCGAGGCTTTGCAGTGCTTCCTTAAGAGAAAGGATTCTTAGGAAGGGAGTGGAGAAGAAATCCAAGGGTAGCTTAGCTCTAAATTTTTCTCTCACACCCTTGAAAAGCTTTGACACCATGATTGGATCTTTAGACGCACTAGCTCCAAAGCTAGCTCCCAGCGGCCGATGAGTGTAGACTCTTAGGAGTCTTCCTTGCCGGTCTCTAACCCCTATCTGTCGGCATCGCAATCACAAGGAAAGATCCTAACCACCGATGTACACCTGCACATCAGGAGAGAAGAGAAGAACAGGTATGAGAAACTGAAGAAATGTTCTTTTGTTCTTACACCCATGTTTAGTGAAGAATTCATGCAACAGCAGGCTTGGACTCTGAGTTCAGCCAGATTTTTGCTCTACTAGGGTGGACACTTTTTATAACACTTCTGAAAGGGGTAGCCGTCTTCTCACTTTAGAGTTCCTTTGCACTTTGAAATCCTCTAACGATGGGGTAACCTTTCGGTTATTCTGTCAAGAGCACACTCTATCTTGGAGAAAGCTGAGTAACGCCTTGGGGTTCGCAGAAGGATGTGCCTTAGATTTGGACTCATCTCTTGAAGATTTTGATAGGCTACACCTTTGGATGGACGTTACAAGGAAAGAGAACGCACAAAAGCCACGCGCCAATGATATTCAGCATCCCACTCTCCATTTCTTTCACAAGTGGATAAGCATTGTTCTTTTTCGACGAAATGATAATATCGGCGTGAGAGTAAGAGACATGCAGTTGATTTATACTGCCCTGAAAAGACAAGTTGTGTCCCCTGTCAAGATGCTAGTAGAGCATTGGCTGTCATTCCCCAACCTAGTTGGAGACATAAGCTGCACCTCTCTGATCACCCGGAGAGTCGATGACTTGGGCATCCTTGGATATGCCACTATCATCAGCATTGATACTCCTCGTAAGATTATTGGCTACAGTTACTTCTGCCAAGGAGATGGGTCAAGAGAATTCAAGAAAAACTGCACTATATCCACAATAAGAACGCAATCCCGTTACCTATCTCAGGATTGGGTATATATTTTGTGCAATCTTTTCTGATCAATGAGCAGGCACAACCGGTCCAGTAGCAACCTCCACGAACGTCAGCTCGAGCCTCATCGTCAAACAACGTCGGAGCTGACCTACTGCCCCAAGACGCTGAGTATCGATCATATGAAAACTTCGTGCCAACATACCCTCATCGCGCATACCAAGGAGGAGATTTACCATTGCAAGGACCGAGCAACCTCAGAGGACCAGAGTTTGGAAGTGGCAGGTTTTATGCATCATCTTCAAATTTTGTACCTGCCCGTAACTATGTTCCGCCAAGGTGTCCATGATAACATGAAGACGCAAATGAGCACTTAGTATATCCACACCAACATTCTACAGCAACAACAACAATAGATGGACCGTGCAGGACAATGATTAGAAGATATACAAGAAATCGCAAATGCAAACATTGAACTACTGGCAAGGAGATTTTGCCAGTGGGGGATGTAGAATCAAGCAGGTTGGGGGAAAAGCCCCCACGATAAGTACAAACTATCTATTTATATTAGAGTATTGTTAAGTTTGATAAGTTTGAAGTAATAATAAAATAAAATAAAATTTTCACTTGTTTAAAATAAATAAAGAACTAGAGAAGTATGCTAAATGGACATGATAAACAAATGATCTTCATTGCTGCAAATGCCTAGCTTACCATCTTTCAAAGTTCTCCTAAGACATTAATACAATTGTTTCGTTTTTAAAACATGCTTTGAGCTTGAGATTCTCGTGGGAGAAATTTCTTGATCTAAGTCTAGGTGATTGATTGATTGACATGATTAAGTTGAGCTGTTTTTTATCTTGTTCAAAGTCACACTAAATTCTGGAGATTCACTTTTTAGTCATAAAATTCATATGGAGTGAGAAGGTCAAGGCCATTCTTGAGTCAGAGAAGTATGAGACCCTCACCGTGGATGAGCTGTTTTACAAGCTCAAGTCGTCCGAGGTGGACCGTGGGGTGTGTGCAAAGATCGAGAACCCGACTGACCCTCATAATCTAGCTCTTGTATCTGGTTCACGGACTAATGCTAACATGACGTCGAGACAGTTTTCTTTGTCTTGCCTCGTGTCCATGCCAAATGAGGAGTTCGATGTATTGGGCGAGGAGGACCTCGCATTGCTGAGCAGGCGGTTCGAGTGCATGTACACAAACCGAAAGAATGCTCAGAGGAGCTTGGGCATGTGCTACCAGTCGGGAAGCACGGGCCCTTCATCGTTGAGTGCCCTGAAGCCATGGAGGTCAATCTTGAGCACAAGCACCATCTGAGGACCGACCATAAGCACCGGTCAAGGGATGACTACAAGGGCAAGAACTAGTCCGAGCGAAGGCCAAGAAAGAGTGGTGGTAACAGGAATAACGAGCGAGTGATGGTTGCTGGTGCAAGAGACATCGACTCAAGCTCCTGCTACTCTTCATCGAGCTCAAGTGATGAAGATGAGAACCAGCACAAGGGCAAGCGGTTGAGCAAGAACATCAACGGCCTGTGCTTCACCACCCAAGGCTTTTGCGGCGTGGCACATTGCTCTGAAAGCAAGAAGAGCAACAAGGGTAACTCAGGCTCCGACTCTAAGGAAGAGGTAAACAATGATCCGTCCTTCTTGATAGCGAAGAATGCTAGGTTGAACGACTTGCTTGACAACTGTGATGATGTGCTTAGAAAGAACAACAAGGAGAAGAGGAAGTATAGGTCTTTGCTTGGAGAGTCTAAGGAGAAGGTGGTTGAGCTAGAATCTTTGCTTGTTGATGCTAGAGCTCAAATAGATTCCCTTAAGTCTGCTTCTGTCATGACCAATGAACCTGAATGCACTGATTGTTCCACTTTTCTTGGTGAATTGACTGCTTAAGGAGAAGTATGCCTCCAAGGTTGAGGAACTACATGTGCTTAGGGTTGAGCTAGATGAGATGAAATCTAGACCCTTTGCACTTCTTGTCTTGTTTTGCATGATAAGCTAGATGTTTCACTTGTCAATGCTAGATCTCTAGAGGCTCAGTTGAAAGCTCCTATTCCTACATCATGCTCTACTTGTGAAATAAATGCTGTGAAGAATATGGAGCTTGCACACTATGTTAATTGCTTGTAGGTTGAGAATGATGAATTGATAAAGATAGGTTGGTTGTCTGGTCACGAGCCTCAGCTGAGGATAATGATTGAGACATACAAGCGCCAGGATGGGGAAGCACTTGGGGCAAACAAGGTTGGTGAGGGAAGTGGTGAGAATGAGGGCAAGATCGGAGATAACCCAGAGCCAGCAAAAACCCACCACAAAATTGCTTTTGTTCCTAAGCCAAATCTTAGGAACCGACTAGACACAACCCCAGCTCCACCCGTGTTTCCTCTACATACTGATGACTTCTAGAAACCCATCAAGTTCAAGAGTGACTTGGGAAATGAGTTCTTTGGGAAGAAGGGAGAACAACCGAGTAAGGAGAAGCTAGAGCCCAAATAGAGCCAAAAACCAAAGCCAAAACCAAAACCCTTCTATTGTGAGCATTGTGGGAGGGATGAGCACCTTGCCGAGTTTTGCTTTAGGAGGAAGCGTGAGGAGAGGTTGTCTAGAGAGTTGGCCAACAAGGACATGTACCGCCCTTCTCGTGGTGTGCCTGAGCCTAGGTTAGTGTCGAGAAGTGAGGGTATGGTGCGTACCATTTACCCTCGTGGGAGGTGTGAGTTTGAGTTTGTGCCTCGAGGTGAGTCACCACATAGAGGTGGTAGGCGTGTTGGGTTCGGGCGTGGTGAGCTTGGTGGAAGTTCCCTCTCTCGTGGCCAATACGAGTATGGGGGAACGATCACAGCTTTAAGTCCCAGTGGAGCTACGGACCACGATCTCCCCCTCGTGGTAAGCGTAGTCCTCCAAGGGGACGTGTGGGTGTTCCACCTAGATAGGATGGATAATGCTAACCCCACATTTGAGAAAATGGCACGGCACTAGTTTGATTCATTTTGTATTAACCCAGTGCTGAGTCGTTTGCTCACTCTCGCTCTCGTTTTTTATTTTGCAGGTGGGAGGCATGGAGGGCTTTTGGTTGATCGACTCCATTTTTCTCAAGACATGACCGGAGATTGAAGGTGGTTCTCCAGCCTCACCCCTATGTTGACCAAAGAGTACATCACTTTTGGGGACAATGGGAAAGGTAGAGTGCTTTCAATGGGCACGGTGAAGGTGAGTGAGTCTATGACTCTTCAGCGGGTTTCTCTTGTCAAGTCATTGGGTTACAATCTTCTCTCTGTTTCCCAGCTTCTTGATGAGGATTTTGAATTACGTTTCAAACGGGTTGTTCTCGTGTCTTGGACTCTCGAGGTGATCTCGTGTGCACGATCGTCTCCGAGGGTCAGATTTTCAAAGCTGATATTTCTCAGTGTGTTGGCTCGTCTCGTTGCTTGGTTGCTAGTGTTTTGACGAAGCTTTCAAAATGGCATAGGAGACTAGGTCACTTGAGTTTTGACTTTTTGTCATGCTTGAGTGGGCTAGGATTGGTCTGAGGATTTCTAAAGTTGAAATATCAAAAGGATTTGGTATGTGCTCCATGTAGGCATGGTAATATGGTTGCCTCCTGTCACCCACCTCAGACATCCGTTATGATAGAGAGGCCATGTGAGCTGTTCCATATGAACTTGGTTGGTCCAGCTCGTATGTGCTCGGTGGGTGGGAAATGGTATATCCTTGTGATCGTGGACGACTTTTCTCGCTATGCTTGGGTCTTCTTAGCTGACAAGGGGGGCACATTTGGTTTTGTTCGGGATCTGATCTTGAGGTTGAAGAATGAGAGGAATGGAGATGCTATTTGAGCTATTCGTAGTGACAATGGCAGTGAGTTTAAAAACTCTTGTTTCGATGCCTTTTGTCGTGATTTGGGTCTCGAACATCAGTTTTCTTCTCCCAATGAGGCTTGTCAGAATGGTGTAGTGGAGAGGAAAATTGTTCCCTTTGTGAGATGGCTCGGATGATGCTCGACGAACATAGGACTCTGAGAAGATATTGTGCGGAGGCGGTAAATACCGCTTGCCATGTTTGGAACCGGATTTTTCCAGGGCCTTCTTGAACAAGACGTACTATGAGCTCATGCACGGGCGAGCAAATAGAGTGGGCCATTTCAAGGATTTTGGTTGTCGGCGTTTTATTCTCAAGAAGTGTAGGCTTGATAAGTTTGAGTTGAGGTCCTCAGATAGGATTTTCTTGGGTTATGCTAGTGAAGGATCAGATGGCGACTAGAGAGGGGGGGAGTGAATAGGAGCCGGTAAAAATTCTTCCCAAAGAACCCGGCCTATGCCCTAGTCAAACCCCGGTCACACACGAGCGATGGATCGAATCACACACCAATCGCCAAGACCACGAGGTTATGGATCAACCTCTAGCCTTAGGAACGGTTCCTTGAAGCACACGCGGAAGCACGAAAGAAGGAGGAGAAGAATCGAACCAAGAGGCAAAGCGCACAGGCTCTGGCGGATCGTCCGGCCAGGAGGGGTGGACCGTTCGCACAGGCCTCGTGGACCGTCCAGCCTGCTCTCGCGGACCGTCCGCGCCAACACCGCGGACCGTCCGGCTCTGCGCCGCGGACTGTCCGTTAAAGCACACAGAACCACTAGAAGCGACCCGAGAAAAACGGATCGTCCGCCGAGACCGGGCGGACCGTCCGCGCCACCCGCGGACCGTCCGCTACTCAAGCTCGGGCCGTCCGCAACCCGGCTGCAACAAAAACCAAAAGCCAAACCGGATCGAAAGCACGGACGCGCAAGAACACGATGAACACGCGACAAACCCTAGCCACGCGGACCGTCCGCCAGCACCCCGCGGACTGTCTGCCAGGTGAGGACAGAGCAGAAAACGCCCGACCCCGAAAGTCAACTTCCCCAAATCATCATCGGATTTCCCAAACGGTTGAAGCAATGGAGACAAGGGTTTGGGCACTTGAAAAGCGTCACACAAGGATGCTATATCCCAAAAATCTTGCCTCCTAACTCCCTAAATCACTAGGAATCGCGAATCCTTTGAGCACCACCAAAAGCTAGAGCACCGAACGAAAAACTTCGAATCCAAGTGGTTTCCCGGCGTTTGAGGGCACAAGATCAATCACAAAGATGAACGAGACATCTATCCATGTTTTCCTCAAAGAAATCCGGGGAGAAACCCACTCAAATCCGCAGAATCGAATCGGGAACAAAGGCACGAAAACAAGCACAAAAGACCACGAGAAACACAACTCTGAATCTTCTATACAAACCAGGAAAGATTCACAAGGTCTAGCATGCCGCCCTAGCATCCATCCCTCTCAACAAATCTCTCATGAAGCTCTCATGCTATCCTAGATAAAATGGAAGAAAAATAGCTACGAAAATGAGAAAGAGGAGGGAGGAAATGAAACCCTAAGTCGCGGAGCGAGAGAGCCATCCACACACACTCATGGCTTATATATCAGGTCCCGCCGGAGTGGTAAATGACTCGACTACCCCTAACTTAACTACTGGCGATACAACCCACGTAGGGGCATTTATGTAATGTTTGTGGGTCTTGCCATCGGACGGCCACGCCTTTGCCGCACCCCGCATCCTCCCGACGCAAGCCATGCGATCCCGCAGTGTGTCCTCCGCCTCGAAGCTTCCCGACACGCCCGGATCCCGTCTCCATCGTATTGGGCCCTCGGACTTGGTTTTGAGGCCCAAACCAAGAAACTGTCCGCCGATGGCTTTGTGGGCAAACCACCAATCCCCGCGTGCTCGGTCCGGCCTCCCGCCAAACCGCTTGACTTGACCGCCACCGTGCACCGGCTCGCTTGTCCATGACTTCGTCTTGCTTGTGTTGCCACCATGTGACCCGTACCCAGTCCCGCTGTCCACCGGGTCCCTCGAACCGAGCCTACTTGTCTCTCCATCTCCCGGAGGCCCCTCAAGGCGGAAGACCTTTCGCGCCCGTTCTTCACCTGCAACAACACGAACTAGGCCGCATCCTACACCTGCGCACTAAGCCAAGAGTCAGTCCAACACCCGTTGTCAATCACTCATCACTGAGGAGCGGTCATCCACCGACTACCGGGACGCTCCTGGTCCTCAATCTCCCCCTTGATGAGTGCATTGACAACACACAACGCGAAATGAAATTCAGAGAAAAAGAAAAAGGAAGAAGAAAGAAAAACAAAGAAGCTCAACTCATGACCAAAACCGAAGAAAGGCGAAGAAAGGTCACAAGCCAAGCAAAGCACAAACTCCACACCGAAAACAGCAAGAAAGCTCCCCCTGAACAAATGCAAGCTCCCCCTGAACATGTGGATGCAAACTTCCAAATTTCAGCTCACCTCTTCTGAATTTTCATTAAGCTCACCTCTTCTCCCCCTTGTTGACAATGTATGAATCAAGGTGAAAATGCAGAAATGCAAAACGAAGCATATAAACATCTACATGAGCTTCTCAAATAGGCCAAATCTAGTGTCAAATGCTAAGAATGAGACAAAGACCACACATATGAATCATAGCATAGTCAAAGCATCGCCACAAGTAATATATGAAAATACAAGCATGTGACAAAGCAAAATTTCAGATTTAAGCAGTTTTACCAAAAGAAGGCTCGGTTCACATGTAAAAGCCTATCCATGTCACACTTGAGCCACAAACATGCATACCACTCAAAGATCATACAAGGATATCAAATTCTCAGCAAAAGATCATGGCAAACACCCATAAAGCAAAGCATGTCACGTCAAAGCTCATGAGCCATGTGTCCACTTCGGGGAGACTTCTCCACTGGTGAACATCATGCAACATGTTTTGCACCCATATGTGAAAGATAAGACATTTTAAGCATAGACATGATGGATGGAGCATTTTTCAAGCAATATACCCTTCTTTTCAAGATTAAATCATTTCATGGTACATGAAGTGCCTTTGCGGCAAAAAGAAGCTTATGCTCCCCCATGAATGCAACATAGGCTAAACATTCACAATGATATTCGGCCTTTGGCCCAAATGCAAGAACAAGGCATCCAAGCACAATCTAAGCATGAAAAGCACATTTAGACCAAACTGTGACATGGATTCACAACTACACACGAGTGGAACATATTTCATCACAAATTAGTCAAGATTAGCATTTATTTCAAAAAGGGCTATCTCACCACACATATATCTCAAATATTCCAAGAGCATAGCCTCACATCACCATTTCTCCACACATATGACCAAAATCTCACAAATAGCCAAAGAAACTCAAATATGGCATATGAAAGAAGCTCATCATCCTAAAATGCAATATGATACAAATGCAACATTGTATATGACAAGATGGCTATCCTACCATGGTTTATACATCAAGCAAAGCATGTATATACATCAAAGTAAAACATGGTATGATACATATGGTACAAAAAGGAAATCCCCCAAGAATCATCTAGAAAGGGCAACAAACCCCAAGTTCCCCCCACAAGCGCACAAATGTAGCTTGGTCGAGAGGCTTTGTGAAAATGTCTGCAAGCTGATCTTGGGTAGGGACATGGCTCAACACAATGGTTCCTTTCTCCACATTGTCCCTCAAGAAATGATACCTCACTTCTATGTGTTTAGTTCTGGAGTGAAGCACTCGGGTTTTTGGCTACGCTTATGGCACCGGTGCTATCACAAAGAAGTGGGATGCGGGTGCACTCCTCACCAAAGTCTCTCAAAGTGTATGAAATCCACAACAGCTGGGAACAACAACTCGCGGCAGCAACATACTCCGCCTCGGTGGTAGACTGAGCTACACTAGACTGCTTGCGGGAAGACCATGAGACCAACGAAGACCCAAGAAACAAGAAACTGGCAAGTACCAGAAGTAGACTTCCTCTCGACTCGACAGCCAGCAAAATCCGCATCGGAAAAACCATGAAGAGAAAGAGTCGAGGAGGAAGAATACCAAAGGCCAAGACCAGGGGCAGACTGTAGGTACCTCAAAATCCTCTTGACGGCCTGTCGATGTGATGTCCTCGGCGAAGCACGAAAACGAGCGCACGGACACACGGCCGAACCGTATGTCCGGCCTCGTCGCCGTCAAGTAGAGGAGGGAGCCGATCATGCTCCTGTACTCCCGCTGGTCCACTGGTTCTCCGTCCTCATCCGCATCCAAAGTGGCCGTACTCCCCATGGGAGTCGACATCGGTTTCACATCTTGCATCCGGAACTTCCTCGACATGTCCTTCGTGTACTTGGTCGGGTGCACGAACGTTCCATCCTTCACTTGCTTGATCCGCGCCTCGAGAAAATACCGCAACTCGCCCATCATGCTCATCTCGAACTCCCCGCTCATCTCATCTCGCAAACTTGGCAACAAGGTTATGTGACGAGCCACCAAAGACAATATCATCCACGTATATCCGAACAATCGGCAAGTTATTTCCATGCTTGAGGAGAAACAAAGTTCTATCCACGGTACCCATCACAAACCCTCTGCTCAACGAGAAAACCTCTCAATCTCCCATACCAAGCACGGGGCGCCTCGTTTCAACCCATACGAGCCCTTTTCAACCCGTACACCCCGTGTGGGTACAACTCGCTCTCAAACCAAGGTGGTCGCTTCACATACACCTCCTCCTCTATGACCCCATTCGGAAAAGCACTCTTCACGTCCATCCGAAACAACTTGAACCCTTTAGCCACGGCAAAGGCTAGAAGGATCCGAATTGCCTCAAGACGGGCCACAGGAGCAAAGGTCTCCTCATAGTCGATCCCCTCCTTCTGACTAAACCCCTGAGCAACAAGTCTGGACTTGTTCCTCACAACCATCCCATTCTCTCCCTCTTTGTTCTTCCAAACCCACTTGGATCCTATGGGATGGCAATTTGGAGGTGGTTCAACCAACTCGCACACCTGGTTCCTCTCAAAGTTTTCCAACTCCTCATGCATAGAATTGACCCAGTTTGCATCAGATAAAGCATGTCCAATGTCCTTGGGCTCAAAAGTGGCAACAAAAGCAGCATGAGCAAAATGAGAGGAATTCCTGGACCTGGACCGTGTAGTGTGTTCGTCGATGTTCCCAATGATCTTCGACAGGGGATGCACTTCTTGAATCCGCCGGGGAGCCTCACGCCTCGAGACTACCTCCCCCTCAACTTCAGCTTCTCTCGCCTGATCTTCTTGTTGCACCGTTGTTGTCCATGAAGTAGACGGTCCACGCTCCATAGTGGTCGTAGGGGAAGTAGTGGGTACACACTCAGCTTCAGCCGCATGGTTCTCCCCATCATCATCTCCAGCTTCATCCTTCTCCTCTTCGAAGAGTTTCTCGGCCATCTCTTCGTCACCTGGACATTCAAATCCAAGAGAGGTAAATGGCATTGTCTCGTCGAAGGTCACCTCGCAAGTCTCCATGATTTTGTTAGTCTCAAGGTTAAGCACCCTATAGACTCTAGAATGGTTAGCATATCCAAAGAAAATACCATCACTCGACCTAGCCTCAAACTTGTCGAGTTTTCTCTTCTTCAGAATAAAGCATTTGCAGCCAAAGACTCGGAAATGACTCACCTTGGGTGCCCGACCATGCATCAGCTCATAACAGGTCTTCTTCTTGAAAGCTCGCAATAAAATCCTCGTTGGAGACATGACAAGCCGTATTGACCGCCTCGGCCCAATACCTCCTAGGAGTCATGTGCTCATCGAGCATCGTCCTAGCCATCTCACAAAGAGTCCGATTTTTCCTTTCCACGACTCCATTTTGAGGGGGCACATAAGGGGTCGAATACTGATGTTCAAGACCTAGATCACGACAAAAGGCATCAAAACGAGAGTTCTTGAACTCTGAGCCATTATCCTTGCGGATAGCTCGAATAGCATTCCCATGCCTCTCGTTTTTCAACCTCACGATCGGATCTCGAACAAAACCAAATGTCTCACTCTTATCCTCCAAGAAGAACACCCGTGGCATAGCGAGAGTAATCGTCCACCACAACAAGGACATACCACTTCCCACCCACCGAGCGAACTCGAGCTAGCCCAACAAGGTCCATATGCAACGGCTACGTCGGACGCTCGGTCATGACATCGGTCGGTGGTGAATGGGGAGTGGCTACCATCTTACCATGCCTACAACGAGCACAAACCAAATCCTTCTCAAGCTTCAACCTCGGCAATCCTCGGACAAGGTCAAGACCACTCAAGCGGGAAACCAAATCAAAGCTCAAGTGTCCCAACCGCCTATGCCATTTCCACAAATCGAAGAAGGACCGGCCATCAAACGGCGAGCGAGGACCCAAAGAACGAGAGAAATCGGCCACCGAAAATCGACCCTCGGGGATGATCATACGGACAAGATCACCCCGAGAATCAAGCAAACGAGACTCACTAGACTTGAAACGCACCTCAAAACCCTCATCAAGCAACCGAGAAACCAAAAGCAAATTGAAACCCAAAGACTTCACAAGAGCCACTCTCTTCAACGTTACCTTGTCACTCACATGCACAACACCCTCCTAAAGCACCCTTCCTCGTGCATTGTCCCCAAATGTGATGTACATCTTTTCCTTCACTGGGGTGAGGCTGGCGAACCACTTCTTATCTCCGGTCATGTGTCGAGAACACCCGAAGTCGATCAACCAAATGTTCTCCAAGCCTCCTGCCTACAGTCAGAAACAAGAATGAGAATGAGCTAGCGACTCGACACTGGGGTTAGCACAAAAAAAGTTAAACCAGTGTCGAGCCATCTGCTCAAAAGAGGGGTTACCAAACATCACTCCCTTGCCACCAAACTTCCCATGTCCCATGGGAGGAGTACGAGCACCACGAGGGGGAAAACGTGGTCAGTAGTTCCTCTGGAACCCAAAGCTGCGATCATCTCCCCTGAACCCATACTGAGGACGAGTAGGAGGACGTCCAGCAAAGCCACCACGAGCCCGACCAAACCTCTCACTAGCACGCACACCATCATCTCTCCTCTCAAACCTCGCACCACCACCTCTCTGTGGGAACCCGCCAACACTCCTCACACTTCCCACACCCCGTGGAAGTGACACTCTAGGCTCAGGAATACCATGAGGCTGGCGATACCTGTCCTGGTTTGCTTGCTCCCTAGCAAGCCTCTCATCCCTCTTCCTCTTGTAGCAAAACTCTGCAAGGTGCCTCTCCTTTCCACAATACTCACACCTGAAGGGGATGGGTTTTGGTTTTGGCTCTAGCTTCTCACTAGGCTTCACACCCTTCTCACTCACAAACTTCACAGGTTTCTTGAGGTCATTTGTCTTGAGTGGGAATTTGGGTGGATCTTGGGTTGTGTCAAGCTTATTGCAAAGGTGGTTGGGCTTTGGTGTGAAAGAGTTCTTGGGTGCTTTTGGAAGTGGGACTTGGATCTCTCCGATCACCTCAAACTCGGGGTTAGACTCAACACACTTCTCGTACACACTCTCCCCACTGTTCTCTCCCACTTTCTCACCCAACTTCTCAAAACCCAAACCACGACCATCAGCTCTCTTGAACTCCTCAATCATGATTTTCAATTGAGGTTCCTGCCCAGACAACCAACTCAACACCTTCCTCAAATAGTCATTCTCCTCATAGATGACATCCAAATGGGAAGTGAGTTCAAGATTGCGCAAAGTAACTTCATCACAGCTAGTGCATGCATTGACAACAGGAGATTTCAAAGATGCCTCCAAAGAACTAATGGTAGAACGAGCATCAACAAGCTTAGCATGCATAGTAGGACATGATTTGCAAGCACCAAGCAAAGTAGGTCTAGCCTTAAGCTCATCATACTCAGTCCTAAGAGCATCTAGTTTAGCCAAAGTGGAAGCATTCTTCTCATTGAGCAACTTGATCTCATTCAACCAAGCATCACACTCAAGACATTCAACATCATCAGGAGTAGTAGGAGCAAGTTTCAAAGAGTCATTCTCGAGTTTCAATTCAAGCAATTTCGACTCTAACTCTCCTACTTTCTCACTAGCATTCTCAAGTTGTGCCCTAAGATCTTTCCTCATCTTTTTGGCATCTCTAAGCACACTATCACGGTTGTCAAGCAAGCCATTTAACCTAGCAATCTCAGCAATCAACAAGTCGGGGTCACGGTTTACCTCATCCTCCGAGTCGGAGTCGCTGTCTTCCTTCTCGCTCTTCTTGCTGCTTGAGCTATGGGCCGTGCCACAAAAGCCCTCAAGCGCCACACAGCTCAACCCGCTGAGGTTCCGGCTTGCACTCTTCTTGCCCTTGCACCTCCCGGCGT
The DNA here is from genome assembly GCA_947561735.1 of Cenchrus americanus. Lineage (NCBI taxonomy): Eukaryota > Viridiplantae > Streptophyta > Magnoliopsida > Poales > Poaceae > Cenchrus > Cenchrus americanus. Next base: position 170,891,123 of record OX387245.1, read on the forward strand.
CTTCATCTTCGCTGCTTGAGCTTGACTGCTCCTCGCTTGAGCTTGAGTCTACGTCGCTCGCACCGGCCACCATCGCTCTTGCCTTGTTCTTCTTGTAGCCGCTCTTGCTCGGTCGCCGCTTGTCCTTGTCCTTGCTGTTGGACTTGTTGAAGTGCTTGCCCTTGGAGGAGTACTTGTCTTCACGCCTCGGGTGCGCCTTGTACTCGTTCACCTTGTACTTGTTCTCCTCCGCTTCGGGCACTCGGCGATGAAGTGGCTATGCTTGCCACACTTGTAGCACGTCCCCGAGCTCCGCCTTGCATTCCTCCGACTCTCGTGTAGTCGTTCAAACCTTCTTGAGAGCAAGGCCGGCTCCTCCTCGTCCGGCACATCAAACTCCTCATCTGGAATGGACATAAGAGAAGACAAGGAAAACTATCGACAGGAAGGGTTAGATTTGCCCTTTGATCCGCCCACAAGAGCAAGACTATGGTCAGTCGAGCCCTAATGCTTGGACTGCAACTTCCTGTCAACCTCAGCCGACTTGAGCTTAGAAAAGAGGTCATCCAACTCAATAGTCAAATAATGCCCAGACTCCTTGATGGCCTCAACCTTAGCACCCCAAACATTTGGGTCCAAGACATGCAAGAGCTTCAAAGCCTGATCATGCTCGGTGTAGGGAAAATCCTCAACATTAGCTTTCATGTTGTTCACGATGGCGGTGAACCTCTGAAACATCGCATCAATGTCCTCACCGGGAAGTGGAGTGAAATTCTCATATTGCATCCGGTAAGAGACAAAGAGGCGAGCCTTCACATGGTTATCACCACCGTGAGCAACCAACAACTTGCCTCCTAACTCCCTAAATCACCGGGAATCGCGAATCCTTTGAGCACCACCAAAAAGTAGAGCACCGAACGAAAAACTTCGAATCCAAGTGGTTTCCTGGCGTTTGAGGGCACAAGATCAATCACAAAGATGCACGAGACATCTATCCATGTTTTCCTCAAAGAAATCAGGGGAGAAACCCACTCAAATCCGCGGAATCGAACCGGGAACAAAGGCACGAAAACAAGCACAAAAGACCACGAGAAACACAACTCTGAATCTTCTATACAAACCAGGAAAGATTCACAAGGTCTAGCATGCCGACCTAGCATCCATCCCTCTCAACAAATCTCTCATGAAGCTCTCATGCTAGCCTAGAGAAAATGGAAGAAAAATAGCTACGAAAATGAGAAAGAGGAGGGAGGAAATGAAACCCTAAGTCGCGGAGCGAGAGAGCCATCCACACACACTCATGGCTTATATATCAGGTCCCGCCGGAGTGGTAAATGACTCGACTACCCCTAACTTAACTACTGGCGATAAAACCCACGTAGGGGCATTTATGTAATGTTTGTGGGTTTTGCCATCGGACGGCCACGCCTTTGCCGCACCCCGCGTCCTCCCGACGCAAGCCATGCGATCCCGCCGCGTGTCCTCCGCCTCGAAGCTTCACGACACGCCCGGATCCCGTCTCCGTCGTGTTGGGCCCTCGGACTTGGTTTTGAAGCCCAAACCAAGAAACCGTCCGCCGATGGTTTTGTGGGCAAACCACCAAACCCCGCGTGCTCGGTCCGGTCTCCCGCCAAACCGCTTGACTTGACCGCCACCGTGCACCGGCTCGCTTGTCCATGACTTCGTCTTGCTTGTGTCGCCACCATGTGACCCGCACCCAGTCCTGCTGTCCACCGGGTCCCTCGAACCGAGCCTACTTGTCTCTCCATCTCCCGGAGGCCCCTCAAGGCTGAAGACCTTTCGCGCCCGTTCTTCACCTGCAACAACACGAACTAGGCCGCAGCCTACACCTGCGCACTAAGCCAAGAGTCAGTCCAACACCCGTTGTCAATCACTCATCACTGAGGAGCGGTCATCCATCGACCACCGGGACGCTCCTAGTCCTCAGCTAGTCATTCTCGAGTATATTCGTGTGCTCAATCTTGATACTAACCTAATCATGGAGACTTGCGAGGTTACCTTCGACGAGACACAACCATGCAATTCGTCTGTTTTTGAGTGTGCAGGTGACGATGAAGTAGGCAAGAAGATCTTTGAGGACAAGGAGAATGATGTTGGAGAGGATGATGGTGATGATGGTGAAGCTTCGGCCACACATGTTGTACCCTCAAATTCCACTACGACGACTATAGTGCAGGATGGTCCATCCCCTACACCGCCTACGATCCAGCAAGATCAAGTGGAAGCAGCTACTGAGGGGGAGGTTGTCTCCAGGTGAGAGGCACCGAGGCATGGTCAAGTTGATCATCCATCCTCAAGAATCATCGGCGGCATCAATGAATGCACTACAAGATCGAGGTTCAAAAATGCTTCTCACTTTGTTGATTCGGCTTTTGTTGCTACCTCTGAGCTGAAAGACATTGGAAACACACTATCTAATCCTAATTGGGTGAATGCCTTGCATGAGTAGTTAGAGAACTTTGAGAGAAACCAGGTGTGGGAATTAGTGGAGCCACCACCAAACTGCAAACCTACTGGGACAAAATGGGTGTGGAAAAGCAAAGAGGGTGAAAATGGTGAGGTGGTGAGGAACAAATCGAGGCAGGTTGCTCAGGGTTATAGCCAGAAGGTGGGGATAGACTATGAGGTGACGTTTACTCCTGTGGCCCATTTGGAGCCAATCAGGATTCTTCTCACCTTTTCTATGGCAAAAGGATTCAGGTTGTACCAAATGGGTGTGAAGAGTGCCTTCCTTAATGGGTTTTTGGAGGAGGAAGTTTATGTGACACAACTACTTGGTTTGAAAGTGTTGAGTTTCCCCAACGAGTGTACAAGCCGAGGAAGCCCTTATATGGGCCGAAACAAGCTCCCAGAGCATGTTATGGCAGGTTGAGGGGGTTCTTATTCAACAAGGGGTTTGAGATGGGTAATATTGATAAGACTCTTTTTCTTCCCAGGCAGGGTGATGATATCCTAATTGTTCAGGTGTACGTGGATGATATTGTGTTTGGTGGCACGTCTCACTCTTTGGTTGCGAGGTTTGCAGAGGACATGAGCAAAAAATTTGAAATGTCCATGATGGGAGAGTTGCAGTTCTCTCTCAGCCTTCAGATCAAGAAGTTGAAGGAAGGAACCTTTGTTCATCAAGGCAAGTACACGAAGGGCATCCTCAAGAAGTTCAAGATGGATGACTCAAAGCCCCTGTTGACACCGATGAGTACGACTACAACAATCGACGTGGATGAGGATGGAGAGCCTGTGGGCCAGAAGGAGTACCGGAGCATGATCGGCTCCCTCTTTTACTTGACAGTGATGAGGCCAGACATCTAGTTTTCTGTGTGTCTATGCGCTCGTTTTCAGGCGTCGTCGAGGACTTCACATTGGTAGGCCGTCAAGCAGATCTTTAGGTATCTTCTATACACTCTTGAGCTAGGTCTTTGGTACTCGATGTCCTCTTCCCTTTAACTTCTTGGCTTTTTGGATGCCGACTTTGTGGGGTGTCGAGACGATAGGAAGTAACCTTCTGGGTTGTGCCAGCTTTTGAGTTATATGCATGTTTCTTGGTCTTCTCACAAATAGTCTAGTGTAGCCCAGTCTACCACAGAAGCTGAGTATGTTGCTGCCACTAGTTGGTGCTCCCAGCTGCTTTGGATCACATACACACTAAGTGACTTTGGTGAGGAGTGTTCCCATGTACCTCTCATGTGTGATAGCACGAGTGCCATTAGTGTTGCCAAAAACCCCGTGCTTCACTCTAAAACCAAAGATATAGAAGTGAAGTACCACTTACTAATACACAATGTAGAGAAGGGAAACATAGACCTCATCCAAGTACCAAAAAAAGCAGCTTGCCGATATCCTAACCAAGACTTTGGACCAAGCTACATTTGCGCGTTTGCGAGGAGATCTTGGAGTCATTTTTCATTTTTGAGCTTCGGATGGGAGGGTTGATGTACATATGCATGTTGCATTTTCATTTATGTGGTTGCATCTTTGTATTATAGATTGCATTTGTATCACATGCCATAGAGATGTGCTTGTCTCGTATGCTTTGATCACCATGATATGCTAGATATGAGGTTATGACTTTGCTTGTGATGCTCATGAGATGTATAGCTATGCTCTTGGTGTGACAACCCGCCCAGGAAAATACCGTACTATTGCCTAAACCAATTCACTTTGGTCATTAAGCAATAATAAAGTATCATCCTGTCATTAGTTGTCGGGTTAACGCCTGGTGAAATCACTTACATAGCAACACAGGATCGATAAATATGCATTAAAACTCACACGAAGGCAAGTCTAGAGTACATTAAATAATTAACATCCAAATATACCCTGAAGGGCTTAATTATTACAACCCGGAGTCTTTGACATGATAACGAAGTTCAGAGTTTTGAAAACAGCGGAATTACACTAAATAGGGTGAGAAATAGCACGGGAGGCCAGCCGTGATGCCTTCATTCATCGTCTTCCACCCACTCCAGCTCCTAGCCAGGCGGGATGTCTCCAGGCCACACATCAGTAAAGGCACTACGTGGAACAACAAATTAGCAAGGCTGAGTATACTAATACCTAACAAGACTTAACCGTCGGGTGATAACTACATCACCGAACTCTAGACAAGAGAGGCTTTTTGGCCACTGGGGTTTCTTTAGCTGAACAAAGCAACAAGGTTTAGGTCCTTACTTTCAAGTTTTAGCACCAGTTCTAGTTGGATATTCTTTTCTAGGTTAGCAAGCTATTGCAAGAATAAGTTGTACAAGACAATTATTCAAGCATAGATATTCATTGACTTCCATCATTAGGGATACCATGGCCAGTCTGGTAAGTAGTCTCAGATAATGGTGAGAGGCCGACAACTAGTTGATTTAAACCTTGCAAAGTAGACCTAAACACACGGTGGGATGTCCCCGCGAGGACAACAACCAAGCGGTTCCTGAAAATCTTCGGATCGGGATCGAATCTTACAATCTTTGGTACAGTCTATCTGGTATACCCCGTGAGGCACCCAGACTAATCATGCACCACCGGTAGCTAGCCGTGAGACACATCCCAAGATTAGTAATAGTTAGATCCCTCATCCGTCATTAAGGCACTAGGCTTACCGTACCCATTTCTGTCAAGTGTTTAGTACGTTCAAACACTTAACCAACGAAGCCATTGGATCGGAGCCCACATCCCGTGCTCTTACCACACGAGCAATCCATTTAGAGAGATCTTATGATTCCAACATAAGAACCTATTCTCGAGAGTGACGAACAACACTCATCTTCTATCAGGAACGTAGGTGCACAAACATAACAAAGATGTTTGCATAATTTTAAAAGATGGGTTAATGATTCGGGGCTTGCCTTCACTGGCAAGGTTGGCCTTGGGCCCTTCTGGACTTTGGTCTAGGTTTTAAGCTACGTCCACAAACTGCAACTCTTCGTCAGCACCTTCGTCTCCTCCTTCCAGCATGAGCGTATATCTACCGTCAGGAAGATCTACACGAGGATGCAAATGCAAGATTGAATTGAAGATTTTTAATTTAAATAATTACAAACAACAAATTACAACCATGGGGTGCATGGTTGACCACAATCACCTAGGTAAGAATTACATTCAGCATACCTTCCCCAAAAAGGAACAATATGCGGTTATTTCTTAATTATTCTCATTGATATCGACTGTGTACATAATTATGTAAATAACTTAATTTAAATTCCACAGACAGCAATGGGTTGATCTTTATTTTTGTTAAAATGATTTACATCACACACATATGATTATGAAGGGGTGTGGTTGGTGATTTTCCCATTTAACTTTACTAATAAGCTTTATTGATCTCCATTGCTTTTATTCATAAAGTTAATTAATAAAATTCAGTGGAAGTGTTTATTAAGCACCAAACACCTATACCAAGCCACTGGATACACATGCTTGCTTAGGAAAACTAGGAAATTAATCGCACCGAAAATAACAAAAGCTAGTTACTAAAGCATGATAAATTCATACAAAAATAAATACACACCAAAATGATTCCAACTTTCTCACACATGATCTCTGGTCTAAAACAAAGTTAGGAATGCAACAAATACACCTAGAACTATTATATACCTTGAGTTATGCATTTACAAAAAAATTGGGCATAATTCAAGAATAAATATTTCTGACAAATATAAAATTTTGATTAATTCACCAGATGTGCATTTTGGCCCAGGAAGATAACATGCAGAAGTTGGGCACAAAAACCTAATTAATTTTAGCTAAAAAAATCATCTAGATAGATTATGCATAAATACAAAACAATTTATATAAAAATAATTACAACAACAAATGAAGTGCGGGGCTGGGCAATCTATGGTTGTGGGAGCTCACATGGGTGCTAGTGAGGGCGCTGGCGTGGTCCGGTGGCAAGGTTTGCACCCGGAAGGCAGAGCTCGGCTTGCGGCACCGGTGGCGGGGCGGCGGCGAGGCACGCATGAGCGCAAGGGGAAGGGTGACACCCTTTTTAGAGCCGCGCACTCGTCGCTTCAAAGCAGCAAGGGAGGGTGAGGGGGACCCAGACACGCGGGGACGTGTGCGGCGTGCAGGGCGACGGCCGGCGGGTGCGCGGGCGGGGCCCGACATGGCGCGACACGCGAGGGCGCGGGCTCCAAGGCCGCTCTGGGTGCACGGTGGGGCCGGGGCCTGGACACCAAGGCAATAGGGCACAACGTGGCGCATGCACGTGTGGGCACGAGGCGCGCTCGGGTGGCGTCGCACGCGTGTTCTCTCTAGACCGCCGGGAAGTGCTTGGGACACCCGTCAACACGGGTTTGACTGCCCCGTTCTCCAAAAAGTTGAATAGAAGTGCATTGTAGTGTAAAAAAGCAAAGTTGCCTCTATAACTTTTACAAAGGTCATCATATGTTGTATCAATGGTTTGAGCAGTAACGTCGTGCAAAGTTCTGGTTTTTCATGGCGCCAATGAATAGTAAAAAATGTTGTTGATCAAGTTTTTCACCCTTCTCCACACAAAATTTGAAATGCCACCCAAAAGGAAAATTGTGTCCCTCAGAAAACTAGACAACTTTCATATTGGGAGATTTTGGAGTGTTTAGGTGAAATTTGGAGAATGCGGCAAAAGTTCCAGGGAATGCTCAAGGACATCAGGGTTGACATAGGTTTAACAATATATTTGACCAAACTTTGACAACAAGCGTGTGTAGACTTGATCAAGAGGGTCTTCAAAAATTATTGATGAGGTTTTCGAGGTGATGACCCAGGTTGACCATGGTTTGACTAATATCAGCAGGTTTGACTCAGTTGATCTCCTCATTAGCATTAACGATGTTAATGAAAAACCAGGGGCGTCATAGCCTACCCCCTTAAAAAGAATCCCGTCCCGAGATTCGCCAGCAGATTAGAATGATCCCTTCTGGCAGGACAGGGTTAGAGAGGAAGATATATCCAATTACGCTTCTCGACATCGAGAATTCAAAATAGAATAAAAGATACATGGTGCATCCCTCGCTGCCTCAATGTCGTTCATGAGGAAGCGGGCGATGAATGTGCACATGAAAAACTAAGAGCAGACAGACTCCTCCTGCGATGCAGAGATACACTCCTACCAGCGTCTAGCGAAGCGTCTCGAACACCTCCAAGATGGGGGTCATAGCTCACAGCACAGACTTGAGTTCTTCTTCTGACCTACTCCCGAGCTTCTTCTCAACGTCGTCAGTGAAGACAGAGAGACAAATTTCTCGGTAAGGAACAGGGTGGACGGGAGAGATGGGCTAGTGGCCGGTTGGCTAAAAACTAGTCGGAGAAAGAACAAAGAGCGATAGTGATGTCGAGCTCGAAAGGATGGGAGGCTTGGTACTGGCGATAGCGACGGATGGCTTCCTTTTAGGGTCACAACAGGGCTGAAATGGTCATCCATAACCACCCGAGGTATCCGGTGGTGGCAACACGGGGCTCGACAATAGTCACCCTGTGAGGTCTCGGTGACATGAGCGCGACCGCGGAAAGATATGGCAGAGCGATGTCACGGAGTGGTGCAGTCGTGGAACTGGAAAGGATAGGGTCCAACTGTCTGCAGAAATGACCGGGATGGTGAGAAGAACAAGGTGAGCTCAGGGTATCCATCTTCTAAGCTCGAGATTGAAATTAAGAGGATTGAGTAAAGCTCCTATCGATCCTGGGTTTACCCCTTTCTCAATTCTGAGGATTTGGAGGGTATGATCTCGGATCATGGACAGATAAGCAATGGAGGACTCTCCACATTGACTTTTCGAGAACCTTGATTGCTCAAGAAACTCTATTTCTACTTCTCCAACTTAGTTGATCGGATTGGTTTAAAGCTAATGAAACATTGATATTAGCGGAAGGAGACGAAGTCGAAAAGTGATTATCAAACCATATTTCTATAAAGAAAGGGAAGGCTAGAAAAAGATTTCCGTATTTTATTTGTACGGAAGACATTTTTGTGTGGGAACTTCTAAACAATCTTGCTCACACTTTATTTAACTTGTGAATTTGGAGTGTTATTGACTCATTACATCACAATGCAATGATTTTAAAAGTCGGTGTCATGCACATGCTTATGAAGGCATGATGCACACTTGTTCATGCGGTATGGTGCTCATGATGCATGTTAACATGACTCGATTACCCACAAAATAAGTTAATGATTGAGAGGGCAAATATAGGTTGAGAAGGAGTATGTGTGGCGAGTCGTATTCTCACAACCAGGATACCTAGTGCGCTCCTAGTGGCAATCACATGGCTGCAGCACACATGATGCCCTAGGTTCCCTTGCGACACCTTTGGTTATGGGATAACGCATCACCAAAACGTACAAAGGATAGAGTAGGAAATATCGAAATCTTTCTTGAGTATGCACGTTAGTCACCCAATGCTCCCACATGCATGCGCTATGCAATGCGTACTCAAAAGTGACATTTGTTTTAATTCAAAAGGTTGTGAGCAAGACCAAAAAGATCAAGTTCAAGATTGAGAGATCGAATTGTCATGATTGGCATAAAGGTTTTGGACAAGTTTGATACTCATCAAGGAGCTTAGATCTGATCACAACTAGATTAATTATTCCCTTCACAAGGATCACTGGAGGAAGATGTTCCACCAAGGCATTACATTGAAGAAAGGTTTCGAGATGAACAATAACTCCTAGGGTTACAACGCACACGAGATGCACAAAAGAAAGCTCCTAGTCCAGCCTACCTCAAACACTAACCAAACACGGCTGCACATACTGGGGGTTCCTTACGACTACTACACTCGTACGACTCAAAACTTTATTACAACATGCCAAATTCCTAGGGTTGGATCTACCATGCCGAAGAACTATGGTGACTCAGGTCTAGACTCTACTCCATATTCTCCTTGCATTTCTTCAGCATCTTCTTCTTCTTCTGGTCCGGGAATGACAGGTTCCGGAGGTGAAGCTGTCATAGCTTCCAGTTGATTCTCTAGTTCAAGCATATATTGGTCATTATGCTGCATCAGGAAATTCTGCTCATGGATCTTCACTTAGTTCTCGTATCTTTGCCTTATCTTTGTGTCTTCCCTTCTTGAGAGTAGCTATCATTGCTCGGGCTTCCTTCAATGCCTGAGCAGTATTTGTCATATTGTGAGATATGGATAGCCTACGGGGGTGTTAATCCCTGCGGTTTAGTTGTTCAGCGGGGAGGAATCTAAGGCTAAGAACTCGAAGGTCGCACATGAGTACGCGGAACATAGAGAACACGTTGAGCTTAAAATGGTTTGAGCCTCCGGAGAGTAAAACCCTATGTCCAGTTGTCGGTGTAGATTGCTTGAGGATTGCGTATGTTGTACAACGGGTCGCCTCGTCCACCTTATATTGGCCAGCAGACGAGGTCAGTTCCCAGACTCCTAGTTGGTTATGATCAGGAGACATGAGTCTATGTTACACATCTTGCCATATCCCATCGATCTGCTTTGGTCGAAATCCACCGAGGTCTTGTCTTGTACGCCGAGTCTTGAGGTCATGATGGATTACGTCGTTTGGGGAATCTTCTAGAAGGTCTTCAGGAGGTCGTGTGGGCCGCTAACTAGGTCGGTTAGGCCCACTTACAGGTCGGTGGGTCTTCTGGTAGGCCGAACCCACTTGTCGGGACGGCCGTGAGCCTAGTCGGTGGGGACCCAGGGGTACCCATGTCTCACAAGCCCCCGAGCGAGGTGCAGGCGCAGTGACCTTAGAAAGGTCATGACGAAGTCGTAGAGCTATCGACAGGTCGAATAGTATCCATGTCTGTCCAAAAAGAAAGAAACAAATTGACTTAGCAGCTGACCTGTTTGAAGTATTTGCCGAACGAAGGGAGGTCGATTGACGACCTATAGGAAGCAGACTTCCGATAGATCGAAACAAAGATAAAAAATTCAGAGGGCATCGAAGATGCGCTCATCAGTAGTATCCGAGCATCATGGCGGGCAGGATGGCTGGTGTGATGATCCAAAAATGAAGAGAGAAAGTAGGTTGAGTAACGACATGATGATAAACAAGTTTCCCAGTAGGTCGGTACGACGAGGAAAACAAGAGGCCGTCGAAGATGCACTCGTAGAGTAGTCCCCGAGCATTGAAGCAGACAGCATGGCTGGTTTGATGCTCCAAAAAGAGAAGAAAACTAACTCATGGTCTTGATTGAACGAAGATAAGAGACACCCAGATCTACGAGCACAACTACAAGGAGTCTAGCAGGGCCGACCTCAGGAAGGCCTTTTAGGCATGCCGACCTCGAAGAGGCCTCAATTTAACTATGCCCAGTATCCGAGGATACCCATCAAAATTTTGAAAGGTGTGTCACGTGAAGAGGTCATTGATGATGTCGTAGCTGAAGTTGCGATGTCCGGGATCGGTCGATGATGAAACCAAAAATCCGTTGATCTTGAACATATGGGGTGTAGAGACATCCAGATATCTAGCATAGCTGCAAAGAGTCTGGCAAAGCCACTCGAGGCATGCCGACCTTAGGAAGGTCTCAAGTCAGAAGTGCCCAAGCACCTAGAAGCACTTGACAGGGCCATTCGGCACGCACCTCACAGGGAGGCCTTAATTCCTAACACAAAATCCATGGTGTCCAGAATAGACTGACAGGCTACAAGAGCACACCAACCTCGAAAGGTCACGTATCTGGGGCGCCCAACTTGGTTGGCAGGGCCGTAAACATACCGAGTTATTGCAAGACCTAAGTATTAAGGCACTCCGACTTCATGGAGGTCATTTTGGTGTCCAAACAACCAACATAGCTGCTAGCCATCCAATGGGGCCATTGTACTAAGGTATTGGCGACCTTACCAATAGGCACACCGACCACAGGGGCCTCACGAAACCGTAGATATCCGCAATGCTCCTGATCTCCATGGTGTTTAGGATCTCCAGGCGCACAAAAGGTCTTCAATCGAACCAACGACAATTCTGCTCAGGAAACAAAAATACAGGTTGATTGGAATAAGTCTGTTTACATGCAGAGCCATAGAGGGTGCATTAGGACGCAGAGTCTAGCGGGTGCAGATAAAAACCATCAGGTCATAGTGGAAGGTCGTACCATTGTCATCAAAAGGGGGCTAAATTAGGCACTGAGCCATCGACGTAGAGTCAGATTTTGTCTTGTAGCGTAGATTGCAGGGTCACAGATCAACAGTAGTCGGAAATGCTCTTGCCACCCAAACAACGACAAACTATCCACTCATCGAGGGGGTTACTATAGCCATGTGACCTCTGCGGCGGCGGTCAGGCATCATTGATGCACAAATGACAAAGACGTCGTGAGTCAGAGAAAGTAATATCATCTCCTTTAATCATGCACAGACTGCAGGTTCCAATATCACGTGGTGACAGTGTCATCACTTCGCCAACTGCCCGGGGCGCGGCTTTGGCTATAAATAGCACCTTTGAGACTGAAGGAGGCAAGCTCCGAGCATCGTTGAGCTATGAAGCTACAAAGTAGTAATCCCACCATGACATGGGCATATGTTCGTCCACCAGATTGTAGCTTCTTGTTCTTGTAGAAGCTTGGAGCTAGGACAATTCTTGCGATATGGAGGCAACACCTTCACTCTATAGACCCCTCCTCTGCAGAGTATCAGGTAGAGTTTGGAGGTGATGTTGTTCGAGCTGGAGCTATAGCAAGATGCCTCTGGTGAGCATCGGGAGCTCACTAGGGCTTGGATTTCAACGCCGAAGAGCAAGCTAGTGTCTCCATTCCAATAGCTGGAGCCGAGCATGCCTTAGGTTGCATGCCGTCCTGTAGCTGTCTCCCGCAAGGCCGCCATCAAGGTCCTGGTGCTAGGAGAAGTCTCACGACGTGCTCCGATTCGGGAAAGTAGGTTGTGGTAACTGCTCTGGGTGGCCCAGGCCTTGTAGTATGTTTATCTTGTGTGTCAGGTTCTGGATCCAATGAGGTCGTAGGCGACTTGTGTACCTTCGAGCAGTCCATGTAATGTTCGCTCTCTTTTGTCATGTACTTGGATGTTTCGACAAAATGATTTGTCAAGGACCTTAATAATGTGACGTGGGGGCTTGCAAAACATGTTTGCCATCAGGACGACTTAATGTTGTCTTATTGTTTAGCTGACGACCTAAAATCATATTTAGGTCGTAGTTGTAGTCTGTTAGCGACAATTCCGCCTTAAACTTCTCGTGAACTTCTCGGAATAGAGCCGTTGAGGCATGTTGTACGGCGAAAGGAACCGCAATGGGCAGATTTGGTGGACACCCCGTATAAATAAGGCGGCCCGGGGCGGGGTTGACCCCATTCCCCTTTCATCTTCCTCCCGCCGCTGTCACTTCCGCTTCCATCGCTGTCCTGTGATGTTACGACCGTCTCGTTCCCACACGTGCACCCGTCCAGCCTCCAGCTCCGGCCTGTCACGTGCCTGCGCCACCGCTCCGTGTTGCACTCCTCTTGCGCATGCACATCAAGACTCTCTGCAACATTAGATCCAACACCGACCCTAGCGGCGAAATGACGGCGGAGGCGGCTTCCATCCCGGACCCGCAAACGGCGTGGATCCGGTCGACGATGACCGAGGTGAAGATCCAAGCCTTGGTGGACTGCGAGCTGCTCCGGCCGAAGGCAGAGGTGGAGTGGAGGGCTGCCGCTGGGAAGCAGTTCCCGAGCGAGGACGTCAAGGAGCAGGTCGTCTTCGCATCCTTCTTCGAGCGCGGCTTCAACCTCCCGGCGGGAGACTTCTTCCATGGTCTACTGTACTACTACCAGCTAGAGCTGGTACATCTCGTTCCCAACTCCATAACCGTAGTGTCAACCTTTATTCATTTCTGTGAGGCGTATCTGGGGATATCGCCTCACTTCTTGTTGTGGAGGTATTTTTTCCGTGTGAAAAACACTGGCAAGAGGTCGGGGCCAGTGGGGGCTGCAATGTTTAACTTGAGGTCAGGCCTCAAGGCAGAGTGGATAGACACCGATCTCCCCGACAACACTGATGGGTGGAGGTCGGAAATGTTCTATATTGCAGATCAGCTTCCCGGTCTTCCACGTTGTACTGGCCATAAGCCAGTGAAGATAAATGAATGGGACTTGGGGTTGTCATCTCGCGATCTTGGGGAGCTCAAGGCAGTCCTGGAGCTCGTCAACGATTTGAAGAAACAGGGGGTGACAGGAGTCGCGGTTGCTAGGTCGTTTTGGTGGCGGATTATCCAACCGATCAAGGATGGGGTTCACCCGATGTACGAGTACTAGGGACAATCAGACCCCATGCATGAGGTGAACCGCAAGGTCTCCAAGGAGGAGATGGCGGCTAGAGTTTCCCAGATGTACTATGGGAAAGTGAAGGTGAAGAAGTGCCATAAGGCACACTCGTTAAAGAGGCCGGCTGATCCGGTAAGATCCTGAGATCTACCCTTTGGTCGTTTTGTCACGACTGAGGTTATTTAGGTAATGTTTTGATCATCTGCTTGCAGGAGCATGAGCTTCAGACGTGGTGCCCAGCACCCCTCCCTAAGGGTGAACAGCACCGAAGAAAACTCAGGTCGGATAAGTACAAGCCTCCAGAAGGTCGTCTGCTGGAGTTTTATGAGTCAGAATCGTCGGTAGAGGCCGACGAGGAGACCGGCGATGAGGCCGGAGGTGGCGATGTCGGTACAGGCTCGGATGCTGGTGGCGTTGCGAAGACACAGCACAAGACCAGGTCAGTAGTGGGGAAGCAATGAACTTCTGTTGTTGCTGCTGCCGTTTCTGCGGTGAAAGCCGCAAATAAGAAGAAGAAGAGGAAGAGGAAGGCAACTTCCCCTCCGGCAGTTGTAACACCCAGAATTTCGACACCCCGATCAAGGGATGTCAAATCGGAAGACGAAGAGGAGGAAGAGGAGAAGGAGAAAGACGAAGAGATCGAGGAGTTGCCGGTCACTGAGGATGGACCGGCAAGGAGGTCGGAGTGTCCTGCTGCCAAGAGGCAGCGGGAGCTGGTGGAGAAGACGTCGGAGGATGCCCTCCGGCGTGGTTTGGAGGCGCAGCGAGCTGCTGCTGCAACACAGGCAAGGATGCCTGCGGGGATTAAGCCTCAGCTATTTAGGCCCAAGCTTCGCATCCCGATCTCTGCGAGGTAAAATCTTGAAGACTCAATCTTTGTTTCTTGCTATTAAATTTTCGTATTAATGTGGTGTTGCTGATGTCCAGGCCGGCGGTAGCGGCATGGGGCGACCTGGGTGCCGCGGCTTCCCCGTTTCGGACGAGGTCGGATGAACCAAAGGTCGTGGGGGAGGTGCTTGCTGACGACGCGCATACTGCTACTCCGCCGCGAGGAGCGGTTGAGAGCAGGGCGACTTCACCGCTCGTGGCAGATTCAAGGGTGGAGACTCCCCCACGCGTTGCTGATGCTAGAGGCGCGACTTCTATCCGGGACGTCGGAGCAACGACCTCCCAACGATTATTGACGTCGATCCCATCAGTGCTCGACCTGCTGGGGCTGAGGACCTAGTGTGGGACCAGCCTCAAATTGACTAGGAGCTAGTAGGTCTAGGAACATCTGGCGCGCAGGTAACTCAACCTTCGTCTTTAGGCCCGAGGTTGCCACATCAGTCAATTAACTAGAATCACACCCCTTGGCAGGAGGACTGGTTTGAAGATAACGAGGACATGCAGGCCTTGCGGACCAACATCGTTACCGTCAATACCGCGCTGACGGTGAGTTGTCTACAACGCATTGTTGTTACTCGATTGTGTGTAATTGAAATGGTGTTGATGACCTTGTTGTAAATGTGACAGTTCCTGCCAGAGCGGGCCAAAGGCCGGGCCGACCTGTTGAAGAATGCGACTGAGAAGGAGTAGCGGATTGTCGACCTTGAGCGAGAGCTAAGGAGGTCCATGAGGCGGCAGCCGCCAAGAAGAAAAGGCTCGAGGACAAGCTCACCGAGGAGAAGCGCAAGGCCGTGGAGGCTACTGCGCAATTCAATACTATGGCTACTGGTAGGTCAAATCTTCATGCTGATGACCTTTTTTGAGAAGAAGGTCATTTAGCTATGTGCTAACTGTTGTATCTTGTAGAGTTCCGTAACCACGAAGAGGAGCTGAAGAATGCTCTCGCGGCCTCCAAGAGCAAGGTTCGGGACCTAGAGATATCACATCGGAAGGTCGATACCGGTGGCCAGGAGCTCAAACAAGTGATGAAAGAAGCTACTGACAGTGAGTACGCCATATCTCAAAAGTTGGCTTATGAGAAAGGAGCTCGTCGGGGCCTTGAAGCCGAATTCGAAGTTGTTTTGAAGTCATTGCAGAGTGACCAAATCACCAATGCAGGGTATGAGGTGGAGCTGAACGACCTGAAGGGTGCTGCCAACTATGCAATGGATTGCATAGCTGATCCGACTAAAGGAGATGAGGTAGGTCCATTGTGGACCGCCTTATAGACACTCCAACAAGCTCTTGACATTGCTTAGGGTGACAAGCTTGGCAGCTGAAGGACCGAAACGGCGAACCAGAGAGGGGGGGAGTGAATGGGAGCCGATAGAAATTCTATTCAAGAATTCAGCCTATGAACCCGATTTCACTCGTGCACCTCCGCAAGCTTCTCTTGCCAAGTCCACGCAGCCACTAAAGTGCTACTGAACCTAGGAGCAAGACCCAACCAACAGCCATAGCACACATGCAGCGGAAACACACACAACACGGCTGCTGGCAGCCCAAACCGGTCAGGCCAGTTTCGGAAACCGATCGGACCGGTTCTGTTGGACTTAGCCTCACACAGGTAGGGGAAACTGGTCAGATCGGTTTAGCAAACCCAAAAACCCTTCCGAGAGAAAACCTGCCTCAAGAACCTCTCCTCCTATGAACAAGAATAGCCATAGTACAACAGGGACTACCTTGCTCAAAAACTCTCCACGACAGCCCACAAGACTAAACCAGTCAGACCAATTTGGAAAACCAGTTAGACCGGTTTTGGTCTGGACAGTCGGGAAGAACTCAACCCGCGGGAAAAACTCAACCCTTCCACCAATCGATCTCCCGATTCGTTCCACGGATCAAAGTGAGACTTTGGGGATAGATGGGTAGCTCGTGGACTACCCTTGGCTAGAAGCTCGGTCCCCAAAACCCACTCAATCAAGAGGAATCGAAAGTCAACCCTCAAGAACACCTCTAACCCTAGAACTCCGAAAACTCCAAAATCGAGTCCCTTAACTCACGGATTTAAGAGGGGAATCAAAGGCAAAAAAACCACAAGGGGTTCACATGAATTTCCCCCATCAAATCACCAAGAGCAAGTTCCCGAAAACACACCGAGAAAACCACCAAGAGAGGACTCCAAAAATCATCACCAAGAACAACCGGGAACAACACAACAGAGCCTTCAGGAACCACGCCGAATTGTCTATACATACAAATGAGGTTCATACAAGGTCTAGCTTGTCGCCCGATCATCCAACCCTCTCACAAGATCTCACCATGAAGCTCTCAAGCTAGTCCTATGGAAATCCTAAGAAAATAGGAAGGGAAAAATAGGAAAACAAATGAGCTAGGGTTCAAAGAGTTCGCTGCCATCCTCTCACCTCTTGGGTTATATGGAGACAAGCCTAAAGTCTAAAATGCCCCTAAGGCCTAAACTAAGATACACACCCAAAAAGGGCACATTGGGAATTTTTCTTCGTAGCACCATCGGACGGATGCCCAGCGACTGCACTTGGTGTAGCCTCGACGCAAGCCTTGCGATCCCAACGTGTGTCCTCCGCTTTGAAGCTTCCGGCGCCCTGCGACCCCAAACCGGTCAGACCGGTTCTCCAAACCGGTCAGGCCGGTTTTGGCCTGACAGCCACGCCCGGTCTTCTGCTTCGGCTTTGTGGCTCAGCCAAGTAACCCGTTGATTTTCTGGTGAACCACCGAAAACCCCGCGAACTTGATGTAGCCTCCGCAAATCACCACTCATGACTTGGCTCCCACGAAGTCCCGGCTCGACCTTGGTTTTGTGGCTCAACCAAGAAACCGTCCACCGACTTCATCATGCTGTTCTTGTCACCATGCAGCCCGCACTTGACCCCGCTGGCCACCGGGTCCCTCGAACCAAGCCTACTTGTCTTCTCCACACCTAGAGGCCTCACCGGCAATGACCTTTCGCGCTTATTCTTCACCTGCACCAACACGAGTCAAGCTGCAACCTGCACCTGCAATACTTAGCCAAGAATCAGTCTACACAACGTTGTCAATCACTCATCACACCAGGAAGCGACCATCCACCGGTCCTTGAACCACACATGGTCCTCAATCTCCCCCTTGATGAGTGCATTGACAACACACAAATTTGGTAACCAAAGAGAAAAGGAAAAGATAAATCTCACAAAATCTCACCATGAAGCTCTCAATCTAGTCTTATGGAAATCCTAAGAAAATAGGAAGGGAAAATAGGAAAGCAAATAAACTAGGGTTCTAAGAGATGGCTGCCATCCTCTCACCTCATGGGTTTTATGGAGGCAACCGAAAGTCTAAAATACCCTTACTTAATAACTAAGGATAGAAGCCCCTCAAGGGCGGTTTTGGAAGTCTTTAGATTTTCTCTATCGGACGGATGCCCGACGACCACACCATGCTTAGCCTCGACGCAAGCCATGAGATCCCGACGCGCGTCCTCCGATTCGAAGATTCTGGACTGTGTTGTCGCACACCGGTCAGACCGGTCAGACCGGTCTGGAGCTGCTGTAGCACCATCTTCGGTTCTTCGGTCTTGGCTTTGTGGATCAACCAAGGAATCCAGTGGTTTTCTGGTGAACCACTGGAAACCCCGCGAACTCGGTGTAGCCTCCGCCAATCGACACTCATGACTCCGCTCCCTCGTAGTCCTGGCTCGACCTTGGTTTTGAGGCTCAACCAAGAAACCGTCCATGACTTCATCTTGCTGTTCATGCTACCACGTGGCCCGCACCCTACCCCGCTGGCCAACAGGTCCCTCGAACAAAGCCTACTTGTCTTCTCCACACCTGGAGGCCGCGCCGGCAACGACCTTTCGCGCTTGTTCTTCACCTGCACCAACACCAGTCAAGCCGCAACCTGCACCTGCAATACTTAGCCAAGAATCAGTCCATACAACATTGTCAATCACTCATCACACAAGGAAGCGACCATCCACCTGTCCTCGAACCACACATGGTCCTCAATCTCCCCCTTGATGAGTGCATTGACAACACCCACACAAAGTAACAAGAGAGAAAAGAAACAGAAAAGATACGATCAAAAAGAAACTCCAACAAGCGATCGAAAGCCAAACAAAGGCAAAGAGCAAGATCACTTGAAGAAGACAAGTCTCAGACCCCTTAGGCAAGGGCAGCAGCTCGACACATTCGAGACAAAACCATGCTGAATTAAAGAGCACAAACCACTAAAGCATACAAGAGCTCCCCCTGAACAACTGCCAACGTTGGGCACAAACCGGTCAGGCCGGTTCCCAAAACCGGTCAGGCCGATTTCGTAAAGCAGACCAGACCCCCCAAAAGCCAAAAATGCAAAAGAAATGCACAAGCTCCCCCTTTACTCTTGGGAAAGGATCAAGGGATGCAATGCAACTTTTCTCCACCTTTCTATCTCCCCCTTGTTGCCAATGCTTGAATCAAGGCTCAAGTTAAAAAACATGCAACTGAGAGCTTCTCAAGTACACAAAATTCATCACAAGATGCTACACATGTCCAAATGAGCAAGTTTGATACTCTACAGCTCCGTAATGACATCAACTTCATGATTACCAAGTTTCACAACCATTGGACGAAGCTAAGATAGAACTGAGCAATTTTGCGAAAAGTTACCCTCTCATGAGCAAAGTCCTAAACATGAGCAAACATGTCAAAATGGCAAAGCCACGCAAACTTAATGCTAGGAAAACCATTCTAATCATAAGACCATCACAAACACCCACAAGCACCTCATGTCATGTCAAAGCCATCGAGCCATGTGCCTACTTCTATGTATGAGACTTCTCATTGGTAGGCATCATGCAACGGTTTAGCACCCAAAGAAAATTAAATTTAGCACATATGACATGGGAGCAAATTTTCCAAGTATTTTACATTTCATTTCAAGATTTATACTTGGTACATGAAATGTCTTTGCGACAAAAAAGAACTTATGCCCCTCCACAAGATAAAGCCAGAGGGCTAAACATTCATGATGGCAAATGAGCCTTTGGCCCCATATGATCCATAAACTAGCTATCCAACCACAAATTAAGTATAACCAAGCCACTAAACATGTCAAGATCATATAAAGGCATTTACACATGAGAGAGCACATATGTGACATTTTTCAAAACATAGCCATCAACCATGGATATAAATCAACATCATCTAGAGCTAAGCCAAACTAGCCATAGCATACCAAACTAGCTCATACGATCATATATAACACATCATGGTGAACAATGTATATGAGAGAAGCTTTTCCTACAAAATGCATGCGATACAAGATACAAGGATGCCTATACATCATGTTACATATGCCATGCCAAATGCAAGAAATGCACAAAGGAAACTATACATATGCTACAAAGGAGCTCCCACACACCCAACTCAAGAAATCAAACACACACCAAGCTCCCCCCGCAAACTAGTGAAAGTTGCTTGATCTAGGGGTTTGGTGAAAATATCGGCTAGTTGGTCATGTGTGGGTACATGTATCAAGGCTATCTTCCCTTTCTCAACATTGTCTCTCAGAAAATGGTACCTCACTTCTATGTGCTTGGTTTTGGAATGGAGCACTGGGTTCTTTGCAACGCCTATGGCACTGGTGCTATCACATTGAAGTGGAACGTGGGTATACTCCTCACCAAAGTCACGCATGGTCTATGTGATCCAAAGGAGCTGAGAGCAACAACTAGCAACAGCAACGTACTCTGCCTCGGTAGTGGATTGAGCAACACTCGACTATTTGCGAGAAGACCAAGACACCAATGAAAATCCCAAAAACTGGCAAGTCCCAGAAGTGGACTTCCTGTCCAACCGACACCCGGCAAAATCCGCATCCGAAAAACCATGAAGAGACAAAGAAGAGGACACAGAGTACCAAAGGCCGAAGTCGGTGGTGTGACGCAAGTACCTGAAAATTTGCTTCACCGCTTGCCGATGCGAAGACCTCGGAGACGCTTGAAAACCAGCGCACAGACATACCGAGAACTGGATGTCCGGCCTCGTCGCTGTCAAGTAGAGGAGTGACCCGATCATGCTCCGGTACTCCTTCTGGTCCACGTGTTCACCTTCCTCATCCGCATCAAGGGCTGTAGTCATACTCATCGCCGTCATCATAGCCTTGGAGTCCTCCATCTTGATCTTCCGCACAATGTCCTTGGTGTACTTATCTTGGTGCACAAACGTTCCTTCCTTTGATTGCTTGATTTGTAGTCCGAGGAAGAACTGCAACTCGACCATCATGCTCATCTCAAATTCCCTGCTCATATCCTCTGCAAACATTGCAACAAGAGAGTTAGACGAGCCACCAAAGATAATATCATCCACGTACACCTGCACAATCAAGATATCTCTGCCCTGCCTAACTAGAAACAAGGTCTGATCAACCTTCCCCATCTCAAAACCTCTCTCAAACAAGAACCCCCTCAACCTACCATACCAAGCTCTAGGCGCCTGCTTCAACCCATAAAGCACCTACCTCAACTTTTACACCCGGTGGGGGTACTTCTCACTCTCAAACCCCGGTGGTTGCCTCACATACACTTCTTCCTCCAACACACCATTTAGGAAAGCACTCTTCACATCCATTTGGTGCAACTTGAACTCTTTAGCCACGGAAAAGGCTAGGAGAATTCTTATCGCCTCCAAATGGGCTACGAGAGCAAAGGTCTCCTCGTAGTCGATCCCCTCCTTCTAACGGAACCCCTGAGCAACAAGCCTTGACTTGTTCCTCACCACTTCACCTTTCTCTCCCTCTTTGTTCTTCCACACCCACTTTGTCCCAATCGTCTTACACCCTGGGGGGGTCAACAATTCCCAAACCTGATTCCTCTCAAAGTTCTCCAACTCCTCATGCATCAAATTAACCCAATTGTGATCTGATAGTGCGTGTCCAATGTCTTTGGGCTCAAAAGTAGCAACAAATGCAGCATGAGCGAAATGAGAATTGTTTCGAACCCTCGACCGTGTAGTACGTTCATTCATGCCACCCCCTCAATTTTAGCTTCTCCTCGATCTTGATTTGTCGTCATAGGTGTAGAAGAGGGGTCGTCCACCACTGTAGTCAAAGTAGTAGGTACATGTTCAGCCGGGGGCACCACACCGCCATCTTCATCATCTCCAAGTTCATGCTCCTCCTACTGAAAGATCTTCTCACCAAGTTCATCATCACCTGCACACTCAAGGACAAGCTGACTACGTGGCTGTGTCTCATCGAAGGTTACCTCGCAAGTCTCCACGATTTGGTTAGTTTCAAGATTGAGCACACGATATGCTCTACAGTGAGATGCATAACCAAAGAAAATACCATCGACTGACCTAGCCTCAAACTTATCCAAATTCTTCCCTTTTTTCAGACACATGGAAGTGACTCACCTTGGGTGTGCGACCGTGCATCAACTCATAGCAGTTTTTCTTCTTATGCACTCTGAGGTAGATCCTGTTCGACACATAGCACACGGTATTCAGCGCCTCAGCCCAGAACCTTCTCGGAGTCCTATGCTCATCAAGCATCGTCCAAGCCATCTCACACAAGATCCTGTTTTTCCTTTCCACAACACCATTATGGAGTGGCGTATATGGACTCGAAAACTGGTGTTCAAGACCCAAGTCATGGCAAAAAGTTTCAAAGCGAGAGTTTCTGAATTCTGAGCCATTGTCACTACGGATTGCTCGTATGGCATCTCCGTGCCTCTCGTTCCTCAACCTCAAGACAAGATCTCGAACAAAACCAAACGTCTCACCCTTATCCTCGAGAAAGAACACCCATGCATACCGAGAATAGTCGTCCACCACAACAAGGACATACCACTTCCCACCCGCTAATCGCACACGAGCTGGGCCAACAAGGTCCATATGGAGCGGCTCGCATGGACGCTCAGTCATGACATCGGTGAGAGGCGGATGAGAAGAGGCTACCATCTTGGCACGCCTACACGGCGCACAAACCAACTCTTTCTCAAACCTCAACCGTGGCAATCCTCGGACCAAATTGAGTTTACTCAAGCGAGACAAAAGGTCAAAGCTCAAGTGACCAAACTTCCTATGCCACTTCCACAAGTCACTCGAAGAACCAGCCAAGAAACAACGCTCAACACCAGAAGACTAAAAAAATCAGCTCGAAACACCTGACCCTCGGGAACGACCATACAGACAAGGTCCCCTCGAGAGTCCAAAATCCGAGAGTCACCAGGCCGAATCAAAACCTCAAAACTTTCATCCAACAGCTAGGACACAGAAAGAAAATTGCATCCAAGCGATTGGACAAGAGCAACATGCCTGAGAGTGATCTTGTCACTCACCTTAATCTCACCTTCTGAAACCACACACCCACGCCCATTGTCCCCAAAGGTGATGTACCTTTTTGTCACCACCGGGTGAGACTTGAGAACCACCCCTTGTCTCCGGTCATATGCCTTGAGCAACCGGAGTCAATCAACCACCTGAAATTCAAAAACGAGCACGTGAGCGAACAAACGACTCAGCACTGGGGTTAGTACCAAAAGAGTAAAACTAGTGCCGAGCCATTTGCTCGAAAGTGGGGTTAGCACACTCCAAAGCATCTCTCCTATCAAAACTACATCCATGAACACCACCCCGGTAACCACTCCGAGGAAACCAACCCTTTCTGCCTGGAGGAGGACCAAAACCACGAAAGGAGAACCGTGGATTGTCCCTCGTCTCCATCTCAAAGCTACGACTCCTCCCATCCCCGTATTGAGCACAAAAGGGAGAACGCCTAGCAAACTGACCACCTGCAGACTCTCCAGACCAACCACCAGAACCACGACCAGCTGAGACAAACCGATACTCCTCACGAGCACGAAAACCAAACTTGCACCCTGCAGACACCAAACCGGTCTGACCGGTTTCAAAACCAGTCTGACCGATTTCACACCTCCAGCAGCACTTCCTGCAGCCTTTCGCACTCCCCAAGCGGAACTGTTCTCACACTCACCTTAGCTCTGGGCATCTGCACACGAGGCTCAAGTACACTACTGGAGGGGTGGTACTTGTCCTTGTTAGCCCACTCCTTCGCCCTTCTCTCCTCTTGGTTCCTTTTGAAGCAAAACTCATCCTTATGGCCATCTCTCCCACAATAGCCACAATGAAACCTCACAAGCTTGGGTTTAGGCTTGGGTTGGGGCTGATCACTTGGTTTGTCTCCACTCGGCTTCTCAACTAGTTTCTTCTCACTAGCCTTCTCACTCTCTTTCCCAAAGAACACTTTTCCCTAAGTGCTCACAAACATGATAGGCTTTTGGAAATCATTTGTTTGTGGAGGAAACATAGGTGGAGCTGGGATTGTGTCTAGTCGGTTCCTGAGATGGTTAGGTTTAGTAGGGAAATCATTTTTGTGGTGGGTTTTTGGTGGCTCTGGAATGTTTTCTCCACTTCTCTCACCAACATTGTTTGCCCCAAGTCCCTCACCATCCTGCCTCTTGTATGTCTCGATCATTATCCTCAACTGAGGCTCATGACCAGACAACCAAACCATCGACTTTCTCATCACATCATTCTCATCCTGCAAACGATCAACATAATGTGCAAGTTCCAAATTCTTCAAAGCATGCATTTCACAGGTAGAGCAAGATGTAGGAATTGTTTCTTTCAACTTAGCCTCAAGAAAAACAGTGTAAGCATGTATCTCATCAATTTTACCATGCAAGACAGGGCAAGAAGTGCATGCACCTAGCAAAGCAGGTCTAGACTTAAGCTCAGCCACTTCAACCCTAAGCACATCTAGTTCCTCACACTTGGAGGCATGCTTTTCCTTAAACAAGGCAAGATCAGCAAGGAAAATAGGACAATCAGCACATTCAACTTCATCAGAAACAATAGGTGAAGCTTTCAGAGAATCATTTTCAACTTAGCATCCAAATTTTGTGTTTCTAGCTCAGCCACTCTATCCCTAGCATCTTCGAGTGAAGCCCTAAGCTCTTTCCTCATTTTCTAAGCCTCTCTAAGCATGTAATCACGATTATCAAGCAACAAGCCAAGTCGTTCATTCTCCTAACGCAAGAAGGGGAGTTCATCACACACCTCGCCGTCGGAATCAGAGTCCAAGTCGCTCTGTGTGCTCTTCTTGCTGCCGGAACTCTATGCCATGGTGCAGAAGCCGTCTCTAGCGAAGCAGCTTAGCCCGCTCATGTTCTTAGACGACTTCCTGCTCTTGCGATGATCACCTTCATCTTCACTGCTGCTTGAGCTCGAGGTGAAGTACACGGAACTAGAGTCGACGTCGCTCGCTCCAACCATCGCTCGGGCCTTGCCTCGGCTCTCCTTCTTCCTCGATTATCTCCCGTCCTTGTGCTTGTTCTTGTGCTTGCTCTTGTGGTCACGCCTCGACTGGTACTTGCCATCTGTCCTTGACTTGTGCTTGTAGCCATCCTTGTTCTCGACCTTCTGCGGGCAGTCGGCGACGAAGTGTCCCGGCTTGCCGCACTGGAAGCATGTCCTCGTGTTCCTCCTCATGTTCACCCGGTTCTCGTGCAGCCTCTCGAAACTCCTCGTCAGCAACGCCAGCTCATCCTCTCCAAGAACGTCGAACTCCTCATCTGGCATAGACATCAAAGAGGACAAAGAGAGCATCCTCGTGGATGGGTTAGTGTTAGCCTTTCCTTTCGAACCACTGACGAGGGCAAGACTATGAAAGTCAGTTGGGCCCTCGAGCTTGGCTGTTATGCCACTATCCACCTCAGCCGACTTGAGCTTCGAGAACAGCTCCTTCATAGTCAGAGTGTCATACTTCTCCGACTCCACAATGGCCTCAAACTTTCCGCCCCAAACCGTACGATCCAACGAGTGTAAGAGCTTGACGGCTCTATCATGATCATCGTACGGGAGCACATCCACATTGGCCCTCATGTTGTTCACCACGACCGCGAACCTCTGGAACAAGGCATCGATGCACTCACTGGGTAGATAAGTGAAGTTCTCGTACTCTCTCCGGTAGGTCAAATACATTCGAGCCTGAACCTGGGCATTCCCAACATGAGCTTCCTTCAACACCTACTAGATTCTACAAGCGAAGTGTTCGGTGTGCACCCGATCGAACTCAGGCTGACACAAAGCACGAAACAAGTTGTCGACTGCCTTATTGTTGGTGTCGAACATGTCTCTCGATACTGGAGCGAGGAAGTTCATCGGCTAGACATAGTCATTGTCCACCGTGACATACCAAAGGATCTGACCCTTTCCACGGAGGAACGCCGCCATCTGCTTACTCCACATCTGGCAGTTCTTTCCATTGAAGTGTGGAGGACCCGAACCCCTTTCCTGGTATGCCATCCTTGGATCTTAAATTGGTTAGAGTCAATAAATACCCGAACTGGCTCTGATAGCACTTGAAGGACCGAAACGGCGAACCAGAGAGGGGGGAGTGAATGGGAGCCGATAAAAATTTTATTCAAGAATTTGGCCTATGAACCCGATGTCACTCGTGCACCTCCGCAAGCTTCTCTTGCCAAGTCCACGCAACCACTGAAGTGCTACTAAACCTAGGAGCAAGACCCAACCAACAGCCACAACACACACGACACGGCTGCTGCCAGCCCAAACCGGTCAGGCCAGTTTCTGAAACCGGTCAGACCGCTTCTGTTGGACTTAGCCTCACTGTTGACGGATAAAAGATGTATCCACCTATGACCCGCAAGCGTACGGACCTACACCTTCTTCACCACGGGATTCCCAAGGTTCTTGTCAATCCGCGGAGCAAGGGGATTACAAGCATTTAATCTACCTCTACTCACTAGCTATTCAAACCGAAACTATGATTGAACTAGAAAACGACTAAACTACACTAGAGAGAATGATTAAGCAATCAAGATAAAAGACACTCGCCCATGGGTCTACGATATTAGAACATGCAACCGCTTTAAACAAGAAAACCAATCTAATCTATCGGGGGTTGTGACCACGGTTTCGCCCTTTCCCTCCTCTCGTACTGTCACTACGCGAAGGTATTCGTGACTAGACCTATGATGGACACGGCTCATTGAATGGATTCAAGGGATCATTGGAGCTCTACTCCCTTTACGGCATGGTAGCTAACCTTAAGCATTAAAGTATATTCAAGACACGATGATAGATAGATAATCCAACAAAGTACGATTACATCTCAAGATCAATTACAACCCACGGACGAATAAGGAGATTACCCCATCAAGGTGCTAGACATAGCACTGTTGATCATGGTCACCCTTCCGACGGTGTCTTCCTTCTTCTCCACTTGTGGGTGCTTCCTTCGAGGTGCTTGATCTCCCTCCGGAGATCTCCCTCTCTCTCTAGCTTGTGGATGGCCTCCTGGTATGAATGGCTCTACCCCAGCGAATGGCGGCGCCTCCAGGGATTTAGGGTTGAAGATTCTTTAGGGGCAAGGAAAGGGGGGCCGAACCGAACCTCGGAGTGGGCTGGGCCGGCCGGCCTAGGCCCACCTTGGCCCGGTTCGGTCGTCACTTCGCTCTCGTGGATCCTCATGTATTTATGCACTTTGCCCCTTCCACTTGCATGATTTTGACGATGTCATCCTCGCGTCCAAGATGGAGATTCTCCATGCATGAAGTTCTGTCTTTTAAGCTTCAATCCCTGGGGTGTTCCTTCGTAACACTTCGGTCCTCGCCACCATTGGAAGTGATTTCATCAGGCTCATGAACACGAACAAAACTCCGTAAATGCTACTTTGAACTTTTCGCGAATCCGTCCTTTATATCCATGTTTTTCTACACAAACACAACAATTCCAAATGCATGCACAAATATGAACTTGTTATATGATTAGTGTGCCTAGTTGCGGGTTAGTTCCATAATCAAATCCAAACCAAAGTGTAATGAACATGTGAAGGACCGATACGGCGAACCAAAGAGGGGGGAGTGAATGGGAGCCGATAAAAATTCTTCTCAAAGGAGATGGAGACTCCAACAAGACGAACACGGCATCCAACACACGTCTCCGACTCACTACCCAAGTTGGCCAAGTCCACGCAGCCACTGAAGTGCTACTGGACCTAGGAACCAACAAATAACCTCCCGAGCCAAAACACACCAACAAGCACAGCGGAAACTTGCACGGCTTACTGCCTGTGCTGCACCGGTTAGACCGATGGCCTGCGCCGTTCAGACCGGTGGACAGAGCCGGTCAGTTCGGTGGCTACAGCAGCCGCACAACAAGCGTTCCAGAAAGCCTCAGTGATTTCTCTGGGCCCGGGAACAAAAACACCCCCAAAACACAACCAGCACGGAAGGAAAGCCCTACACAAAACATAACAAAACAACTCCAAACAGTCCAATAACTCACCAGCAGCACCAAGACCCAAAGACACACAAGTCAAGCAGTTCACCCAAGGCAAATCCCACAAGTGACTCGCACCGGTCAGACCGGTCAAGAGCATCGGTCAGGCCGGTGTAGCCTTGGCATCTCGGGATGAACAGCACCCGCAGGTCAACTCCTCCAAATCCAAACTTCGATCTCCTGAATCGCTCCACGGACTTGAACAAGACTTTGGGGATAATAGGAACACCTCATGAGGAGTCCATAGCCACGATTTTGTCCACCAAAACTTGCCAAATCAAGAGGAATCGAAGAAATTCCGCCAAGAACTCCTCTAACCCTAGAACATCGAAAACCCCAAAATCGAGCCCGTTAACTCACGAATTTGGGAGGGGAATCAAAGGCAAAAGAACCACGAAGGGTTCACACAAATTCCCCCCATCAAATCCCCAAGAGTAAGGTCTCGAAAACACACCGAGAAAACTAGCAAGAGAGGGCTCCTAAAATCACCACCAAGAACAACCAGGAACAACACAACAAAACCTTGAGGAACCACGCCGAATCATCTATACATACCAAGGAGGTTCATACAAGGTCTAGCTTGCCGCCCGATCATCCAACCCTCTCACAAAATCTCCCCATGAAGCTCTCAAGCTAGTCTTATGGAAATCCTAAGAAAATAGGAAGGGAAAATAGGAAAGCAAAATGAACTAGGGTTCCAAGAGATAGCTGCCATCCTCTCACCTCTTGGGTTATATAGGAGGCAACCAAAAGTCTAAATTACCCTTACTTAATAACTAGGGATACAAGCCCCTCAAGGGCGGTTTTGGAAGTCTATATATTTTCTCCATCAGACGGATGCCCGGCGATCGCACCCTACTTAGCCTCGACGCAAGCCATGTGATCCCGACACATGTCATCTGCTTCGAAGATTCCGGACTGCGTCGTCGCACACTGGTCAGACTGCTGCTCCTCACCAGTCAGACCGGTAACCACCGGTCAGACCGGTCTGGAGCTGCTGCAGCACCGTCTTCGGTTCTTCGGTCTTGGCTTTGTGGATCAACCAAGGAACCAGTGGTTTTCTGGTGAACCACTGGAAACCCCGCGAACTCGGTGTAGCCTCCGCCAATCGCCACTCATGACTCGGCTCCCACGTAGTCCCGGCTCGACCTTGGTTTTGAGGCTCAACCAAGAAACTGTCCATGACTTCATCTTGTTGTTCATGCTACCATGTGGCCCGCACCCTACCCCGTTGGCCACCAGGTCCCTCGAACAAAGCCTACTTGTCTTCTCCACACCTGGAGGCCTCACCGGCGACGACCTTTCGCGCTTGTTCTTCACCTGCACCAACACCGTCAAGACGCAACCTGCACCTGCAATACTGAGGACCATGTGTGGTTCGAGGACCGGTGGATGGTCGCTTCCTTGTTTGATGAGTGATTGACAACGTTGTGTGGACTGGTTCTTGGCCAAGTATTGCAGGTGTAGGTTGCGGCTTGACTGGTGTTGGTGCAAGTGAAGAAAAAGCGTGAATGGTCGTCGCCGGTGAGGCCTCCAGGTGTGGAGAAGACAAGTAGGCTTTGTTCAAGAGACCCAGTGGCCAGCGGGGTCAAGTGCGGGCCGCATGGTGGCATGAACAGCAAGATGAAGTCATGGACGGTTTCTTGGTTGAGCCTCAAAACCAAGGTCGAGCCGGGACTACGTGGGAGCCGAGTCATGAGTGGAGATTGGTGGAGGCTACACCGAGTTCGCAGGTTTTCCGGTGGTTCACCAGAAAACCACTGGGTTCCTTGGTTGATTCACAAAGCCAAGACCGAAGAACCAAAGACAGAGCTGCAGCAGCGCTAGACCGGTCTGACCGGTGGGGAGCACCGGTCTGACCGGTGTGCGACGACGCAGTCCGGAGACTTCGAAGCGGAGGACATGCGTCGGGATCGCATGGCTTGCGTCGAGGCTACGCAGGGTGCGGTCGCCAGGCATCTGTCCGATGGTGAAGACATGAAGACTTCCAAATCCGTTCTTGAGGGGCTTGTATCCCTAGTTATTAGGAAAGGGCATTTTAAACTTTCGGTTGCCTCCATATAACCCAAGAGGTGAGAGGATGGCAGCCAACACTTGGAACCCTAGCTCATTTGTTTTCCTATTTTTCCTTCCTATTTTCCTTAGGATTTCCATAGGACTAGCATGAGAGCTTCATGGTGAGATCTTGTGAGAGGGTTGGATGATCGGGCGGCAAGCTAGACCTTGTATGAACCTTTGTTGCATGTATAGATGATTCGGCGTGGTTCCTCAAGGTTTGGATGTGTTGTTCCCGGTTGTACTTGGTGGTGATTTTCGGAGCCCTCTCTTGGTGATTTCTTTGGGTTGTTCTCAGGACCTTTCTCTTGGGGATTTGGTGGGGGGAATTTGTGGGAACCCTTCGTGGTTCTTTGGGTTGTGATTCCCCACCCAAATCCGTGAGTAAAGGGGCTCGATTTTGAGGTTTTCCGAGTTCTAGGGTTTGTGGTGTTCTTGGCGGGATTTCTTCGATTCCTCATTTTTGGACAAGTTTTGGTGGGATTAAACTTGGCTATGGACTCCTCATGAGGTGTTCCTAATATCCCCGAAGTCTTGTTCAAGTCCGTGGAGCGATTCGGGAGATCGAGGTTTGGATTTGGGGGAGTTGACCCGCGGGTGCTGTTCATCCCGAGCTGCCCAGGCTACACCGGTCTGACCGGTGCTCTTGACCGGTCTGACCGGTGCAACCCTCGGTGGGTTTTTGCTCGGGTGAACGTCTGGGTGTGTTCGCTGTTGTCCTGTGTTGCTGCTATTTCGAGTTTGGGTCAGTTTGGTGGTCGGTTGGCCTTTTTGGTGATTTGGGGGCTTTCAGGCTTGGACCGGTCTGATTTCCCCCACAAAAATGATTTCCCCAAAAACCTAACCATCTTAGGGACCGACTAGACACAAACCCAGCTCCACTCGTGTTTCCTACACCTAGAAATGATCTACAAAAGCCTATCAAGTTTGTGAGCACTTCGGGGAAAGTGTTCTTTGGCAAAGAAAGTGAGAAGGCTAATGAGGGGAAACCGGTGGAGGAGTTGAGTGGAGAGAAACCTAGTGAGCAGCCACATTCCAAGCCTAAGCCTAAGCTTGTCAGATTCCATTTTGGCTATTGTGGGAGATATGGCCATAAGGATGAGTTTTGCTTCAAGAGGAAGCGAGAGGAGAGAATGGCAAAGAAGTGGGCTAACAAGGACAAGTACCACCTTTCCGATGGTGTACTTGAGCCTCGTGTGCAGATGCCCTGGCCAAGGCGAGTGTTAGGACAGTTTGGGCTTGGGGAGAGCGGAAGGTTGTTGGAGGCGCCGCGCTTCCGGGTGACACGGTCGGACCGGGTGGGGCACCGGTCGGACCGGTGCGAGGCACAGGACGAGCGGCGGTTCGGGTTTCCTACTCGTACAGGTGCAAGGGTTGTTTCCGGAGGTCGAAGTTCTGGTGGTTGGGCTGGAGAGTTTGCAGGTGGTTAGGTTGCTAGGCGTTCTCTCCCTCGAGTTCACTACGGGGATGGGAGGAGTCGTAGCTTTGAGAAGGAGAGGAGGGACGGTCCACGGGTTCTCTTTCGTGGTTTTGGTCCTCCTCCAGGCAAAGAGGGGTGGTTACCGTGGTGGTGTTCGTGGAGGTAGCTTTGGTAGGAGAGATGCTTTGGTTGGTGCTAACCCCACTTTCGAGCAAATGGCTCGGCACTAGTTTTACTCTTTTGGTACTAACCCCAGTGCTGAGTCGTTTGTTCGCTCACGTGCTCGTTTTTGAATTTCAGGTGAGAGACTTGAAGAACATTTGGTTGATTGACTCCGGTTGCTCGAGGCATATGACCGGAGACACGGGGTGGTTCTCAAGTCTAGTCCCGGTGGTGACAAAGAGGTACATCACCTTGGGGGACAATGGGCGTGGGCGTGTGCATTCAGAAGGTGAGATCAGAGTGAGTGACAAGATCACTCTCAGGCGTGTTGCTCTTGTTCAATTGCTGGGGTACAATTTGCTTTCTGTGTCCCAGTTGTTGGATGAGGGTTTTGAGGTGTTGTTTCAGCCAGGTGGATCTTGGATTTTGGACTCTTGAGGGGACCTTGTCTGTATGGTCGTTCCCGAGGGTCAGGTGTTTCGTGCTGATTTTTCTCAGTCTCGGGTGTGGAGCGTTGTTTCTTGGCTGGTTCTTCGAGTGAGTTATGGAGGTGGCATAGGAAGTTGGGTCACTTGAGCTTTGACCTTTTGTCTCGCTTGAGTAAACTCAATTTGGTCCGAGGACTGCCACGGTTGAGGCTTGAGAAAGAGTTGGTTTGTGCGCCATGTAGGCATGCCAAGATGGTAGCCTCTTCTCACCCGCCTCTCACCGATGTGATGACTGAGCGTCCATGCGAGCTGCTTCATATGGACCTTGTTGGCCCAGTTCGTGTGCGATCTGCGGGTGGGAAGTGGTATGTCCTTGTTGTGGTGGACGACTATTCTCGGTATGCGTGGGTGTTCTTTCTCGAGGATAAGGGGGATACGTTTGGTTTTGTTCGAGATCTAGTCTTGAGGGTGAGGAACGAGAGGCACGGAGATGGCATACGAGCTATCCGCAGTGATAACGGCTCGGAATTCAGAAACTCTCGTTTTGAAACCTTTTGCCATGACTTGGGTCTTGAGCACCAGTTTTCGAGTCCATATACGCCTCCCCAGAATGGTGTTGTGGAAAGGAAGAACAGGACCTTGTGCAAGATGGCTCGGACGATGCTTGATGAGCATAGGACTCCGAGGAGGTATTGGGCTGAGGCGGTGAATACCGCGTGCTATATGTCGAACAGGATCTACCTCAGAGTGCACAAGAAGAAAACATGCTATGAGTTCACCAAAGGTGAGTCACTTCCATGTCTTTGGTTGCAAGTGTTTCATTCTGAAGAAAGGCAGGAAGTTGGATAATTTGAGGCTAGGTCTGTCGATGGTATTTTCTTTGGTTATGCATCTCATTCTAGGGCATATCGTGTGCTCAATCTTGAAACTAACCAAATCGTGGAGACTTGCGAGGTAACCTTCTACGAGACATAGCCACGTAGTCAGCTTGTCCTTGAGTGTGCAGGTGATGATGAGCTAGGTGAGGAGATCTTTCAGGAGGAGGTGCATTAACATGGAGATGATGAAGATGGCGGTGTGGTGCCCCCGGCTGAACATGTACCCACTACTTCGACTACGGTGATGGACGGACCCTCTCCTACACCTACGACGACAAATCAAGAACGAGGAGAAGCTGATGTTGAGGGGGAGGTAGCATCGAGGCGAGAACCTCCCCGGCGAGTACAAGTGGATCATCGGCGACATGAATGAACGCACTACACGGTCAAGGGTTCGGAACAACTCTCATTTCGCTCATGCTGCATTTGTTGCTACTTTTGAGCCCAAAGACATTGGACACGCACTATCTGATCACAATTGGGTTAATTCGATGCATGAGGAGTTGGAGAACTTTGAGAGGAATCAGGTTTGGGAGTTGGTTGACCCTCCCCCAGGGTGTAAGCCGATTGGTACAAAGTGGGTGTGGAAGAACAAAGATGGAGAGAAAGGTGAGATTGTGAGGAACAAGTCGAGGCTTGTTGCTCAAGGGTTCAGTCAGAAGGAGGGGATCGACTACGAGGAGACCTTTGCTCCCGTAGTCAGAAGTTGCACCAAATGGATGTGAAGAGTGCTTTTCTGAATGGTGTGTTGGAGGAAGAAGTGTATGTGAGGCAACCTCCGGGGTTTGAGAGTGAGACGTACCCCCACCGGTGTACAAGTTGAGGAAGGCGCTGTTTGGGTTGAAGCAGGCGCCTAGAGCTTGGTATGGCAGGTTGAGGGGGTTCTTGTTTGAGAGAGGTTTTGAGATGGGGAAGGTCGATTAGACCTTGTTTTTGCTGAGGCAGGGCAGAGATATCCTGATTGTGCAGGTGTACGTGGATGATATTGTCTTTGGTGGCTCGTCTAACTCTCTTGTTGCAAGGTTTGCAGATGATATGAGAGGGGAATTTGAGATGAGCATGATGGGCGAGTTGCAGTTCTTCCTCGGGCTACAAATCAAGCAATCAAAGTAAGGAACATTTGTGCACCAGGCTAAGTACACCAAGGACATTGTGCGGAAGTTCAAGATGGAGGACTCCAAGGCTATGACGACGCCGATAAGTACGACTACAGCTCTTGATGCGGACGAGGAAGGTGAACATGTGGACCAGAAGGAGTACCGGAGCTTGATCGGGCCACTCCTCTACTTGACGGCGACGAGGCCGGACATACAGTTCTCGGTGTGTCTGTGCGCTCGTTTTCAAGCGTCTCCTAGGACTTCACATCGGCAAGCGGTGAAGCGAATTTTCAGGTACTTGCGTCACACTCCCGACTTTGGCCTTTGGTACTCCACGTCCTCTTCTTTGGCGCTTCGTGGTTTTTCAGACCCGGATTTTGCTGGGTGTCGGTTGGGTAGGAAGTCCACTTCTGGGACTTGCCCGTTTTTGGGTTCTTCTTTGGTGTCTTGGTCTTCTCGCAAACAATCGAGTGTTGCTCAATCCACTACCGAGGCCGAGTATGTTGCCGCTGCTAGTTGTTGCTCTCAGCTCCTTTGGATTTCATACACCATGAGTGACTTTGGTGAGGAGTATACCCATGTCCCACTTCAATGTGATAGCACCAGTGCCATAAGCGTTGCAAAGAACCCAGTGCTCCATTCCAAAACCAAGCACATAGAAGTAAGGTATCATTTTCTGAGAGACAACATAGAGAGAGGAAAGATAGCTTTGATCCATGTACCCACACATGACCAACTAGCCGATATTTTCACCAAACCCCTAGATCAAGCAACTTTCACTCGTTTGCGGGGGGAACTTGGTGTGTGTTTGATTTCTTGAGTTGGGTGTGTGGGAGCTCCTTTGTAGCATATGTATAGTTTCCTTTGTGCATTTCTTGCATTTGGCATGGCATATGTAACATGATGTATAGGCATCCTTGTATCTTAGATTCCATGCATTTTGTATCATATGCATTGGTTAGGAAAAGCTTCTCTCATATACATTGTTCACCATGGAATGAGATATATGTCTTCGTGAGCTTGTTTGGTATGTTATGGTTAGTTTGGCTTAGCTCTTGATGATCTTGATGAATAATCTATGGTTGATGGCTTTGTTTTTGAAAAATGTCACATGTATGCTCTCTCATGTGTAAATGCCTTTATATTGTCTTGACATGTTTTAGCGGCTTTGCTATGCTTAATTTGTGGTTGGATAGCTAGTTTATTGATCATATGGGGCCAAAGGCTCATTTGCCATCATGAATGTTTGGCCCTCTTGCTTTATCTTATGGAAGGGCATAAGTTCCTTTTTGTCACAAAGAAATTTCATGTACCAATTATGAATCTGAAAATGAAATGTAAAGTGCTTGGAAAATGTGCTCCCATGTCATATGTGCTGAAATTAATTTGCTTTGGGTGCTAAACCGTTGCATGATGCCTACCAATGAGAAGTCTCATACATAAAAGTAGGCACATGGCTCGGTGGCTTTGACATAACATGAGGTGCTTGTTGGTGTTTATGATGGTCTTATGATTAGAATGGTTGTCCCAGCATGAAGTTTGTGTGGCTTTGCCATTTTGATATGCTTTGATCATGTTTAGGACTTTGCTCATGAGAGGCAAGTTTTTCGCAAAATTGCCCAAATCCATCTTAGCTTCGTCCAATGGTTGTGAAACTTGTTGATCATGTAGTTGAGATCGATACGAAGACGTAGAGTATCTAACTTGCTCATTTGGACATGTGTAGCATTCATTGTTGAATTTTGTCTATTTGAGAAGCTCTAAGTCGAAAATTTTGCATTTTTGGCTTGATTCATGCATTGCCAACAAGGGGGAAAAGTTTGAACTTGAAATGGCTTACTGGACGCATTTAGAGGGTTTTCAGGTGGTTTCGAGCCATTTTTGGGCTCTGTTGTGTACCGGTCTGACGGTGAGGAGCACCGGTCTAACCAGTGTGAGTGCTGATCCTGTGCACATCTTAGGCATAGCTGCCCCGTTTTCAGCTGGTTTGCATGCATTCGTCCAGGGGGAGGTGCATTGGTTCAGGGGGAGCTTGCATGTGTGCAGGGGGAGCTCTTTGTGGTTGTTTGAGCTTTGTTTCGGTGGTTTGCGCTCTTTTCTTGAGTTTTGCTTTGTCTCGGATGTGTCGAGCCGTTGCCCTTGCCTAAGGGGTCCGAGACCGGTCTTCTTCAAGTGATCTTGCTCTTTGCCTTTGTTTGGCTTTCGATCGCTTGTTGGAGTTTCTTTTTGTTCGTTTCTTTTCTTTTTCTTTTCTCTATTGTTACTATCGTGTGGGTGTTGTTAATGCACTCATCAAGGGGGAGATTGAGGACCATGTGTGGTTCGAGGACCGGTGGATGGTCGCTTCCTTGTGTGATGAGTGATTGACAACGTTGTGTGGACTGATTCTTGGCCAAGTATTGCAGGTGCAGGTTGCGTCTTGACTGGTCTTGGTGCAGGTGAAGAACAAGTGTTGACGGTGTATTTTGGTACACCTAGCATGTTCATTACACTTTGGTTTGGATTTGATTATGGAACTAACCCGCCACTAGGCACACTAATCATATAACAAGTTCATCTTTGTGCATGCATTTGGAAGTGTTGTGTTTATGTAGGAAAACATGGACATAAAGGACGGATTCACAACAAGTCAAAGGAGCATTTACGGAGTCTTGTTCGTGTTCATGAGCTTGATGAAATCACTTCCAAAGGTGGCAAGGACCGAAGTGCTACGAGGAACACCCCCGGGGATTGAAGCGTAAAAGATCGAACTTCATGCGAAGAGAACCTCCATCTTGGACGCGAGGATAACATCATCAAAATCATGCAAGTGGAGGGGCAAAGTACATAAGTGCATAAGGACCCACGGAGCAAAAGGGGCGACCGAACCGGCCGAACCGGGCCCCGGGCCGGTCGGCCCGGGCCGCCGGCCCGGCCCTAGTTCTGGCACCGGTTCGGTCCCGTTTTCCTTCCCTCGAAGGATCTGCAACCCTAAAAGCCCCGAGGCGCCGCCAACACCGAGGGAGAGTCATTCGCACCAGAAGGCCATCCACAAGCTATAGAGAGAGGAGGAGGATCTCCGGCGGGAGATCAACCACCTCGAAGGAAGCACCCTCTCGTGGAGAAGAAGGAAGACACCGGCGGAAGGGAAACCATGATCAATGGTGCCATGATCAGCACCTTGATGGGGCAATCTTCTCATTCGTCCGTGGGTTGTAATCGATCTTGAGATGTAATCGTACTTTGTCAGATTATCTATCTATCATCTTGTGTTGAATATACTTTCATGCTTAAGGTTAGCTACCATGCCGTAAAGGGAGTATAGGTCTCAATGGTTCCTTGGATCCATTCAATACGCCGTGTCCATCAAAGGTCTAGTCATGAATACCTTCGCATAGTGACAGTACGAGAGGAGGGAAAGGGCGAAACCGTGGTCACAACCCCGATAGATTAGATTGGTTTTCATGTATTTAAGCGATTGCATGCTCTAGTATCGTAGACCCGTGGGCGAGTGTCTTTTATCTTGATATCTTAATCGTTCTCTCTGGTGTAGTTTAGTTGTTTTCTAGTATAATATTAGTTACGGTTTTAGTAGCTAGTGTGTCGTTGTAGATCGAACGCTTCTTGCTCCGCGGATTGACAAGAACCTTGGGAATCCCGTGGTGAAAAAGTTGTGGGGTCCGTACGCTTGCGGATCGTAGAGGGATACGTCTTTTATCCGTCAACAAGCCCCTTTTTTCTGGTGCCGTTGCCGGGGAGCAAGTTAGTTTACATCGTTCGATTTTCATCTAACTTAGTTTTATATTTTAGTTTATCTTTTATTTGCTTTATCTAACATATATTATCTAGAAAAACACTTGTTTTGTTTTTGTTTTTGTTTTTATCTTATTGTTTAGATGGCGTTCGTTAATCAACCTGTGGAAGAACCGGAGAAATCACTAAGGGATTACGCTAGCCCTCGATGTGAAGACATAAAAGTACAAGAGTCGGATTCGAAGCTCGAAGCGACCAAGTATGAGATTAAATCCAAGATCATCAAGATGGTGGCGGCGAACCCATTTGAAGGGATGGTTACGGAGAACCCATATAGACACATAAGGGATTTCACGACAATATGCAACACGGTGCGTCAAGAAGGAGTTCCCGATGAATGGTTCAAATGGAATCTCTTTCCCTACTCACTTGCCGGCAATGCAAAGACATGGTATTCGGTTGCGTCCTTCGAAGTTGAAGGCAATTGGAACAAGTTGACAAAGAAGTTTTGCGAGAAGTTCTTTCCATTTAGCAAGGTTCAACATCTAAGGAGGCAAGTGATCACTTTCATGCAAGGAGAAGAGGAAGGGATAGACCAAGCCTGGGATAGGTTTAATGGATTGATCGATCAAGGACCAAAACTCGGCTTCACCGGTGAAGTACTATTGCATACATTTTTCTTTTCCCTAACCCCTAGTTGCATGCAACACGTCGAAATGTGTGCAGGTGGGGATCTCATGGAGAAAACACTCACAGAAGCCGCCCAACTTCTACAAGAAATTAGTAAAGCGGCTGCCATGCGAAGAGATTGGGAAACAAGACTTGCAAAAGAGCCGGAATACAATTCAAGGAAGAAGTGTGCTGATTTTTCTAAAGAGGCAACTCCGGAAGTCACGAAAGAGGAACCAATCATGGAAAAGCTTGAACAAGAACACATCAAGTCAACAACTACACCAAACGTCGACTTCGCCATACCAAAGGAGATGAACAAGAGAAGCATGTCAAGCGCGAAGCCACTAAGGGAGTTCGAACCAATGGATTGGGTTCCTATTGATTACGGAGAAGTATTCGACAAGAGAAGACCGTTCCCTAATCAAAAGAGAATGGCAAGAGCATTGGAAGTGTATTTCCCACCGGAGAAGAAAGGGGAAAATTCATACGACCTTGAAACCACCGGTGAGATTTTTCAAAGGCTCTTTGGAGATGATATAGTGGATCCGGAACATATTGCCGAGGTGAAGAGAATCATGGGGATCAAGCTCGAAGCATCACCATACGCTCGCCTCGCTGAAATTTACGCAATAGGATCCGAAGAAGAAGAGAAGACGACACCACACTTGAGTTGCGAGATCAACGGAGTTCAATGCAAAGCGTTATGCGACATCGGAGCCCAAGTAAGTGTTCTATCTTCTAAAATTTACGATAAAGTTCAAGACCACAACCTAGACTTAGCTCCAACATCAACGAAATTCAAGACCACAACCTCTAGGTATTGCTTGCAACATGAAAGTAAAAATCTCTAGAAACTATATACCAACCGATTTCTTTGTTATTGATGCTTACCATAGTAATTCTGATCATATAATCTTAGGTAGGCCTTTTCTTAAGTTGGTTGATGCCGTGTTAGATGCCGGAGAAGGCAAAGTAACAATGAACCTTAATGGAACAAAGTACACATATAACTTTCTTTGTGCTTCTAAACACCTTACACCTTTTCCTCCCGAAGATGAAGAAGTAGAAGAGATAGATAGTCTTTGTTTTGTTGAAACCCTTAGAGACCCGCTGCAAAGAGCGATGGAAAATCAAATTAGTAATCAACAAGATGAAGAACTAGATTAAGCAACAAAAGGCTTAGAGCTGCATGATGGTAGTGTGGAGGAAGAGAAATTTAAAGATATAGGAGAAATCAAACCCGAGGAGCCACAAGTGCCCGAGGTAGACCTTAAACCTTTGCCCAAAGGATTAAAATATGAATTTTTGGGCCCAGACAAAACTTATCCAGTCATTGTGAGCGACGAGTTGAGTCCCGAAGAAAATGAAGCGTTGCTGATTTTATTAAAAAAACATAGGAAGGTGATTGGACATTCGATTAATGATCTCAAAGGTATTAGCCCAGCCTTTTGCACTCATCGTATACCAATGGAAGACCAATGTAAGCCCGTAGTGGACTACCAAAAGAGGCTAACTCATTCCATGCGAGAGGTAGTAAAGAAAGAGGTTATCAAGTTACTTGATGCCGGAATCATCTACCCGGTTCCGCATAGTGAGTGGGTGAGCCCGGTACATTGTGTACCGAAGAAAGGAGGTTTAACCGTGGTGAAGAATGGGAAGAACGAGTTGATACCGCAAAGAACCGTGACCGGGTGGCGGATGTGTATCGATTATCGTAAGGTTAACAAAGCGACGAAGAAAGATCACTTCCCCCTACCGTTCATTGACGACATGCTCGAGAGGTTAGCAAACCACGCTTATTTTTGCTTTCTCGATGGATACTCGGGGTTCATGCAAATGCCCATTCACCCGGAAGATCAACATAAGACAACGTTTACGTGCCCTTACGGAACGTTTGCATATAGGAGGATGCCCTTCGGTCTATGCAACGCTCCGGCCTCTTTTCAATGCTGCATGATGGCCGTATTTTCGGAATTCATCGAGGAGACTGTCGAGGTGTTCATGGATGATTTTTCCGTTTATGGGAAGACGTTCATGGATTGCTTATCAAACTTAGAAAAGGTCCTTACGAGGTGTGCGGAGGTAGAGTTGGTGTTAAATTGGGAAAAGTGCCACTTCATGGTTAAACAATGCATAGTGCTCGGACATGTTATATCCGAGAGAGGAATTGAAGTGGACAAGGCTAAGGTAGAGACGGTTGAGCAACTCCCTCCTCGTACGGATGTTAAGTCCTTAAGGAGCTTTCTAGGCCATGCCGGATTCTATATAAGATTTATCAAGGACTTCTCGAAGATCACTAAGCCTTTAACACATCTCCTTCAAAAGGATGTGGCTTTCGACTTTGATGAGAAGTGCCTAGCGGCATTCCGGACCTTGAAAAATGCATTGGTGAGTGCTCCCATCATCCAACCTCCGGATTGGAGCCAACCTTTCGAGATCATGTGTGACGCAAGTGACTACGCCGTAGGCTCGGTCTTGGGACAAAGAAAGGAAGGCCGAGTTCACGCCGTTTACTATGCTAGCAAAACTCTTAGTGGGGCACAATTAAATTATGCCACTACGGAAAAGGAGTTGCTAGCGGTGGTATTCACTTTCGAAAAATTCAGATCTTACATCGTGAACTCGAAGGTCATCGTTTACACCGATCACGCAGCCATCAAGTATCTCTTGGCTAAGAAGGAAGCTAAACCACGTTTGATTCGATGGATCCTTCTTCTCCAAGAGTTTGATGTTGAAATTCGTGATAAAAAGGGGGTGGAAAATGTTGTGGCCGATCATTTGTCTAGGATGAATCGCGGACAAGATGATAAAGAGCCATAGAAGACAAGATGAGAGATGACCACCTCTATAGAGTGCTTGATAAGGATACTTGGATGATCGATATCATTAGAGCAATTCGGAAGATGCCCCTCGATCATCTAGATAAAAACACTCAAAAGAAGATAATCTCTGAAAGTAGGAAATATTTTTGGGATGCACCATACCTCTTCAAACTTGGCAATGATGGAGTAATGAGAAGATGTGTGCCAAGAGAAGAAAGGGTAGATATTTTGATAAAGTGTCACTCGGCGGAGTACGGTGGACACTATAGCCATTTTCGAACCCAAGCAAAAGTATGGTCGAGCGGATTCTATTGGCCGGAGATGCATGAAGATACTAAAAGATATGTTGCATCATGCCCCAAATGCCAAAGAACCGGAAACATATCTCAAAGAAATTCTATGCCTTTGAAATACAACTTACAAATCGACATATTCGATGTATGGGGTATAGATTTCATGGGGCCTTTTAAAAACTCATTTGGATTCGAGTACATCCTTGTCATGGTTGATTATGTATCCAAGTGGGTAGAGGCTATACCATGTCGTAAAGCTTCCACGGAGGAGTCCATTACTATGATCAAGAACGTGATTTTTCCCCGTTTCGGTACACCGAGAATCTTAATAAGTGATGGAGGAACTCACTTCACCGGGAAGAATTTCAAAAAGTTCTTGTCCAAGTTGGGAATTGAGCACAGGGTCTCTACGGCCTATCACCCACAAACCAACGGATAAGCTGAGACGTCAAATAGGCAATTAAAAGCATACTCAACAAGACCATAGAGAAGGGAGGCAAGGATTGGTCAAAGAAATTAGACAGAGCTTTATGGGCTTACCGAATGGCGTTTAAAACATCGATAGGTATGACCCCTTATCAATTTGTCTATGGAAAAGCTTGCCACCTTCCGGTTGAGTTGGAACATAAAGCCTATTGGGCGATTAAAGAGATGAACCTTGATCTCGATGTCGCGGTGGCGAAACGAAGAATCCAAATAAGCGAGCTAGAGGAGTTGAGGTTGAAAGCATATGAAAACGCAAGCATATACAAGGAGAGAATCAAAAGGTGGTATGATAAAAGATTGAAGAAAAAAGAATTTAAAGAAGGAGATAAGGTCCTCCTCTATAATTCGAGGTTTAAAACCTTCGGAAAAGGGAAATTGCAAAGCAAGTGGGACGGACCTTATGTTGTGCATTCGGTGTTCTCCAACGGAGTGGTAACCATTATGGATATAAACGGCGATCCATTTGTGGTGAATGGACAGCGGCTTAAGGTTTACTACGAACCCGACGTCGTGCCCCTTCACCATGTTGACGTCTTCACCATGGAGGAAGAGCCCGAACGTCCCGCCTAGGACGAAAAACAAGGCATCAACTTTTGTAAATAGTTTTTCTTTTAGTTTTCCGGAGTTTTTCGCAAAGATTTCTTCGGGCCAACTTTTTCCCATGGGCTAAGGAAGAAAAAATAGGGTGGTGTGCAAAAACCCGGACCGGCCCGCCCCGAGGCGGGGTGGGCCGGCCGGCCCGAGTCGACCGGCCCGAGAGGGCTCCGGCGGCCGATGACGCCGAATTTCGCCCCGAATTGCTCCTTTTTGACTTCCTTGTTTGGTCGGAAAATTTTAAGTGAAGTGTAAAAAAGGAAAATAAGGTTCCCAGGGCTTTTCTCTCAGGACTATTTATTTGGCCGAATTGGGAGCTCGAGGATGAAACCTTTCAAGCAATATTTTGCACCCTTGTAGCAGCCATTGTGCCCCCAAGGAGCTTAGAGTTGAAGCTTGAAGCCAAGAAGCCATCGATGGAGGAGGCGATGCGATGCGAGCTCAAGCTACCCGTTAAGAGGACAGCACGCATCCGTTGCGGAGGGCGTGTCCCGACCGGAGCTCTTGCATCTTGCAACCCCGTCGAAGGAGAGAAGGTCCCTACGCCCGTTCGAAGGTCGGCACGCGTCCAAGGCATGAAGCGCAAAGACTATAAGGAGGCGTCGCCCGAGCCTAAGGATTATGGGGGTAGCGACTACTCCGACGATCGTAGCCCGATCTCGTGGGCGGCCGCCGGAAGAGATGATGACGATTGGGATGAGCAGCCCAAAGAGAGGACTCTCGAAGGCCCCAACGGCGACGGCAACGATGGCAACGAAGGCGACGACAATGGAGGTGGCGACGACGGCGGTGACGATGGTGGAGATAATGACGACGACCCCTTCCGATTGCATCCGATGTGTTGTCAAGCTTGCCGTCAATCCATCACGGATCTCTACACGTCGGCCGATGAATGTCTCCAAGCCATGGAAGTGATGAAGCAGCGTATGGAGGACTTGGAGCGCGTAGTCGAAGACGACTACAAGTTCCTAAACCGTAACGTGCGCAAACTTTTTCGCATGGTTGGAAACATGAGAGGCAAGTGGTGCAATACTTGCTTGAAGTACCACTAGATCTAGTTTTCCCCTTAGGAATTTGTAAGATACGACGAGGATGTCGTATGTTTTAAGCGTGGGGGAGAGCTAGCTCGCTAGCCTTAGCTTTTTAACTTCAAGTTTAGGTTCGGTTTAATCTTCGCGTGAGAGTCTTAGCGTTTTAATGAGTCTCTAGTTTTTGAGTGTGTTTTAAAATTTTTGCAAGTGTCTTAAATTAGTGTTGAGTCAAAGAAAATCAAATAAAAAGAGTCTATATATATATCTTTGTGTTTTATGTATTGCTTATCTTTATTCACTTGTTTGTTTAATCTTCGATTCTTGATATATGAACATAAGTATGTGGTTTAAAAAACGTTTACCGTGGTGCTTAGTGGAGTTGCTACTACTTAAAGTACCCATACCACACTTCGATCTTGAGCTTCACATGTTAGTTGTGCTATGTTCAATGCTAAAAGTTGGAGGATTTCAGTTCTGAAAATTATCTTAAAATCCTTGTAATAAAGGTTAGCAAAACCTCTTTTCCAAGTTGAGAGTAAGAAAAAATTCCTATCCAAAGCCAAGTTTATTTTTTTCGCTCCACCATAAGTGTGATTAGCACGATGAGTTAGGCTAGGACCCTTCTCTCTTGGTGAGTTTTAATTTCGAGCAATGATCATGTTCTTGTGCTTATCTTTTGTTGCTAGCCTCGTCATTTATTCGGTAATGTGACTTTCACAATGGAAGTCACGTACATCGCCGAATTCCATACCCAACCCTATACATCTCTTTTGTACATCGTATTCCTTGAACACAACCTATTTTGAAAGTTTCGTCTCGTCTCTAGCATGATTTATTTAAAATTTCAGA
This sequence comes from Cenchrus americanus, assembly GCA_947561735.1. Lineage (NCBI taxonomy): Eukaryota > Viridiplantae > Streptophyta > Magnoliopsida > Poales > Poaceae > Cenchrus > Cenchrus americanus. Next base: position 170,935,531 of record OX387245.1, read on the forward strand.
TTGTATGCATGCAAGGAAAGAGAGAATTGAAAGCTTTGAAAAGTTGTCAAGAGAGAGAAAAATAAAGAGAAAAGTATGAGTATGGAAAAGAAAGAAAGAAAGAAAAAAAATTATATGTGAATGAAAGAAGAAAAAGAAAAAGAGAAAGATGAGGTAGCAATAAAGATATGAGAGGGATGGATCAAGTGAAAGAAAAGAAAAGTAAAGTGTAAGGAAGGATGTCACGTTGTTGAGAGACGAAACTTTCATTCTTTTTCCAACCATGTGCAATCCGACAACGAGGACGTCATCGGTGCCTTGTAGTCACAATTTTCTTTTGCCCTTGCACATGTACACCATTCTAAATCTTCTCATCCTTGATATCCCTACATATGGTTAATTCTGATGATCATTGGCTTTGAAAGGTAAACAATCATTAGAGGAAGTTCTTAGTTTGACAACATTTGTGTTGATTGCGCTAGCCCTACCTATAGCTCCACTTTACATGTTTTGAGAGATTAATGGGAGGTGAGAGTTTTATAAAATTTGGTTAGGATAGCCCCTTCATATGAGTGACTTGAGAGAGCTTGGAGAAAGGTTTTTGTCTCATACTTGTTGTAGGAATTTTTGTTTTGAAAATCATAAAAACCCTCCGATGGAAGCAAAGAAGTAAGCATGGTTGACATTGAAAGCTTCGAGTGAAGAGTTTGAGTTGTGGGGTAAAACTTGACGTGGTAAAAGTTCTAAACACCCATGTTTATGTGTGATGATCATTACTTTTTGTTTATGTATTAAAGATGAAGGGATTGACTAACTTGTGAAGAAGGATAAGTGGTATATGATTACAACACCTTGAACGAAGTTCTTTTACGAGTACTTGCTCGAGGACGAGCAAGAGCTAAGCGTGGGGGAGATGTTGACGGTGTATTTTGGTACACCTAGCATGTTCATTACACTTTGGTTTGGATTTGATTATGGAACTAACCCGCCACTAGGCACACTAATCATATAACAAGTTCATCTTGATGCATGCATTTGGAAGTGTTGTGTTTATGTAGGAAAACCGTAACACCCTAAAAAAATTCCATCACTAAAATATTATAGCAACAAATGGCTAGGTTCAAAATTTCCTTAAGGATATAAAATAAATCATCAAACAAATTGGCTTTTAAATATAATAAACATCACTAAAATGATTTAGAGAAAATAAGTGCTTGTGCATCATGATTTGAGTGCATGGATTCTTGTTTGATTTGAGTGTGAATGTTGAAAAATGAATTTGAAAGAAATTTGAAAAAAAAAAAAAGAAGAAAACAAACCAACTCTCTCTCTCCCTCTCTCCCTCTTCTAGCCCGGCCCGCGAAACCCCCAGGCCGGCTGGCCTTTTTCCCTTTTCTTCCCCGCGCAGGCAACCGGCCCGGCGGCCCGGATCACCACCCCGCCGGCCCGGCACCTCACCCCCTTCCCCTTTTCTTTTGCGTTAGCCGCCGCCGGTGGGGCCCGGCCGTCGGGGCCGTCCCCAACCTCCGGCCGAACGGGCCGCGCCGCACCCCCGCGCGCCGCCAGCCGTCTCCGGCCGTTACCGGCCAGCCCCCTTCATCCCCCGCCATCAAGACCTCGCATTTGAGCGCAGTGATGCCCCACCTTCAATTCCCCTCTCTTAATTCGACCGTTATCACTCTTTAACCCTCTCCCCCCCTTAACTCCTATTCAACCGAGGCCATCAATGGCCATGGCCGCCGGTGAACCGCCTCCCGGCGCCCCTCAGCCCTATATAAACCCCCCCAAGGCACCCCCGCTACCCCCTTACGCTTCACACCGAGCCCCAGCGCCTCCCGAGCCCTAGCCCCTTGCGCCACCGCCGTGCACCGAGCGCCGCCGTGCCACCGCCGCCGCCCGAGCCCGTCCGTCGCCGGTAAAGCTCCTGGACCCCCTCAACCTTTTCCCCTTCGCACGTTCAAGCTAACCGGCGCGTCACATTGGACCCGTAGGCCCTCAAGCACCCCAGGCGCTGCTCGCCGTCGCCGCCCGTGCAGCTCGGTCGCCGGAGTTGATCTGCGCCGTCGCTGCTTCTCCATCCAATTCACGCCCGCCAGAGCACCTCACCGCCGTAAGGATCCTATCCCCGCCCTTCTTTCCATTTGTGCTCGACCACAGCGCCGCCGCCGCTTGGCCGGCCGCCGGCCGTCCGCCCCCCAGGGACGCCGCCTCGGCCGCGCCTTATTCTACCCGAGCAAGCACGTGTTCGAACTCGCAATGTTCTCGGCTACGCCTAGATGTCCTTTGCGCGCGATTTCGTGGCCGGGAGCCCCTTCCGGCCGGCCGTCGCCGGCGATCTAGCCGCCGCGCGCCGCCGCGCGCCGTCGCCGCCGCGCGGGCGCGCGCCCCCCGGCGCACGCGTGCGTGGATGGCCCTTGGATCGGCCATCCACGGCTCGGATCGCTTGGACCCCGCGGGTCAAACCCTTAAGTAACGGTCAACCCGAGACCGTTTTGCTAAAGAGCCCCCCCAATCCTTTTACAATCGCAAGCCGGTCCTCCCACCCTTAAAAACCCTTGCATTTCGATCCGGAATTTATATTTCAGCCCCCGTTTCAATTAAAACCTTGCTCGGAGGTCCTTAACAAGCCCTTTTAGAGTTTAAACCTTCTGTTTTTAATTTTATTTACGTTTTAGTCCCTGTTTTCTTGCGGTTAGGCCCCCGAATAGTTTAGTTTATCGCATTAGTCCTTAAACCTTGTTTTTAGCGTAACTTCTTCGTTATAGCTCCGTTTTTAGCGTTCTAGTAGTCCTTGCGATCGTCTCAGCGAGCCCGTCGTTTTAGTTGCATGTTTTTAGTCTTTAGGATTGTTTGGTGATCTGTTTTATTTATTGTATGCTTTATGTGTGCATCGTAGATATCGTGCCTGTTTCATCTGAGCCACCTCTCGGGGACGATCAGGAGCAGCTGTTTGAAGAAGAAGAAGTTTTTACTGTAGTTGAGGAAGGCAAGTGGTCTTCTCCCCCTGCATGTTCTCTTTTTGTCCTATATAATTGCATTACAAATTAATACTTTATGTTACCAATGCATTAAATTGACGGGAAACCTTTTTAAGGACATACCTAGAATCTTTTACCCTGATCCTTGGCCTAGCCCTTTTAAATAAAGTTTTGGGTAGAAAACGCTAGTTGCCTAACATGGGTTGGATAAATGGGTCTTTTATGGAAAAATGATACATGGCTTATAGATGATGTTTTGGGTAACGCAAGAGCACTTGAATTAATCGGAACATGGAGAACCACCCAAGAAAACATGCGCAACCACAGTGTTACATGGCTCTGACCTTAGCCGAATAATTAGGTGTGTGATCGTACTAGTGGCCCTTTTCCGAAAGGAGCGAGAGGGGGGATCCGGGTTGCGGGGGTATAGCCGGCCCTTTTGGGGTAGTAGCCTTTGCTAAGGTGCGACCACTAGGGAGGGTTATGGTCCGCCCGATCCGTAACTATGCGGGTCGTTAGTCTTTTGCATGCCTTTGTAAAGGCTTCGTAGCGTCCCTATGCAATCACACCTCGGAAGTGTGGTATGGTGCTTGGCCGCATCGCATGGTTGGGTTTAAAGTTCTTCGGAGCTTTTACGCGAGCCGTGGGTAAAGTGTGCAAACCTCGCGAGTGTAAAGCCGATCGATCGGCCGTGCTCACGGTCATGAGCGGCTTGGACCCTCACATGATTAATAAACTTAAAGATGAGATAAATCGTGGTTGGAGAAGCTCGTTGAGCTTGGGTTGTTTTGGCTATTAAGTTCTCTTAAGTGGGTTGGTACGAACTTACACCTAGTAACTAGGAGTTCCTTAATTAAAACTTGACCAACATTAAAATGCGAACCGCCGCAAAACCTTAGCCCACCCTTGTTAGCCTTGCATTTTCCCCCACTTGCTGAGCTCCAACCATAAGTGTGCTCGGCCTTGCTTATCGCCGTTCGAGAGGAGAACTTTGGAGGGGAGTTCTACGATGACTTCGATGAGTTGTGAGGCTTGCGGACCCCCGGTCAAGTGCACGTGGGAGCGGAAGACGAAGACTCGTCGAGTAGTTATCGTTTTCCGTTGTTAGAGACCTTCGAGTCTCCCCGCGTGAGTGTAATAAGAGGTTAAACTTTGAAATACGTTTGTAAACTGTTTATGGTATTTCACTCATTTTTGTCTATCATATGTGTGTGAACTGATCCTGGCGCACATATGAGATGCACTTGGTTCCTCTTCGGAAATCAGGTGTGACAGAGTGGTATCAGAGCAGTTTGACTGTAGGAACGCAGCCTTAGCTAGAAATGGACGAAATTTAAGGATTCATGTTCTAGATCATTCCGTCATCCTTCAAAACCACCTTATTTGCGCATAAAAATCTAATTTGTTCTTGTTCTTTTGTTGAAAATTTGCATCATTTTGATTTCCTCTATGCTGAGTTCAGTCTCTTCTTAACAGATGGCCAGGTCTCGTCTTACTGCCCGCAAGAGCACTGGTGGCCGCCTTCCTTCAGGACAGTTAGCTCCACGCTATCCAGTAGTCCCAGAGGAGGCACAGCAGGAGGAGGCACAGCAGGGGGTTGGAGATTACCCGGTACGATTACGGCGGGAGCGAGTTGAGCGGGGATACCGGGCGATGCGGCGGAAGAAAATGATGAAGAAGACCCGAGAGGAGATAGTGTTTGAGGAGGATGGGACCGAGGAACATCCACGGTTATACGACGGGTTGTTTACGGGAGGTTAATGAAGATGGAGATATCATATTCCCACCGAGAGGTAGAAGCCGAACCGGAACCGAATGAGGCGGGAGGAGAAGAGCTCGATCGAATGCTGCGGTGGTAATGATCCGGATGACTCGGGGGATAATTCAAGCGAAGTGAGGAAAGTTCTAGTGAAGAAAATAATGCAAGTGAAGAAGAAGAGGAAGAGGTGGACATAGAGGGGTTAGAGGATGACAACGATCTTGTGGGAAATGGAGAAGATAACAATGGTGATGAGAACAACAACAACAATGAGAATGAAGAACAGCAAGGTGATGCGCACAGGTACCACGGGCGCAGTATCATGAACACACATACCTCGGCCGGACGCTCCGTTCGTGAGCTATTGGAAGAGGCGTTACGGGAGATAGAATATGCGGTGAGGCCATTATACATCACCGGACACTATGTAGAGCCGGGGATGAGAGATTACTATACTACGAGAGGTCCATGTCGGGGTTGCTACGCACGGGCGGGGAAGATGGAGGACCCGTACCATTCACCCCCGCACGACACACTTTGCCTCGAAGCGGTGCTATCAATGATGCCGCGAGAAGAGCACTATGGTCCATCGGCAACACGTTCCGCGATCGCTTAGAAGGCACGGACTTCGATTCATCCCCGGCGAGTCGGTGGTACGAGAGAACACCTGTGATACCTATGGGAGACTTCCGAGATAGCCGTGTCGACATCCTTGCCCGAGTGACGGCAGCTCTCAACACGGACATGGAGGGAGCGACAGCGGAGTTGGATAGGACACATCAGGAGCTACAGAATGCACAGGCGAGGATAGCCCAGCTGGAGGCTCAGCTAGCAGGACAGCAGCCACCTGACGAAGCAGAAGCATCTTGTCCTTCCCGTTCTCCTCCCCGCAAGAGGCTTCGATACGGCACCCCAGCAGCTACCACTAGTCTTCAGTGGAATAGGAATTAGGATATCCACCCTCTCTTTTTGTTTTTCCGGTAGACGTTCCTGCGAGGACGCGCGTTTGTAATAAAGTTGTTGAGTGAACCATGTTTGATTTGGATCTTTGTTTGAGTGAGTTGTATTGTGGAGTGATGGCCACAAATGCAACAAGAAAAATCATGTTAAGATTAATGGTTAGTTGGGGTTCCATTCCAAATTGTCCTCTACCTTACTTATCCAACCAAATCGATCGTGCAAAATCTGTTCGCGCAGTTCCTTGACAGCGCAGCAATGTTTTTATCATAACTCAAGCTACAGACCTCCGATTGACCTAAAACCAGTTGGGTTGGTTCACAAATTTTGTGGATCAACCTCTGTCCAAAATTCAGCATCAAAGGTTTAATACACAGCGAGTTATAAACAGAACAATGGGACTAACAGAATCTGTAAAAGTGTACTAACACAGCTGCGGTACTCGAATTATAACTCAAGTTGTGGATCTCCAAACGGGGTAAAACCAGTGGGGTTAGTTGCATAAGTGGGTTCTGCATGGCCTAGCAAAAGTTCATAATTTTTGAAGGAGGATATCATGGGATACAACTATTTTTATCAGATCACCCAAATCTGCCACGAAGGGAAAAGCTTGTCGTTTCCTTAAATCCAACTCACTTCTCTACACAACGAGTTTGATAATCTTATCCGAACTATCTTTCTCTAACAATCAGATGGTAAACACCGGGTCGGGAGGAGGACGGGACGTCCCGCCGGTGGTTCGGGCACACATAGCCAATCAACGGAACCCGGTGCCACCTCCCCCACTCAACCCCGCAATGGATCCCGCTACCCGGCAATTCTTCGCTGCCCGGATGCAGCTAATTCGGAACCCGACCGCCGCGGTGCAAAACCTACAAGCCCAACGAGAATCGGCCGCGAGGCACCACCTCCGCCACCACCACCTCGCTCCGAGGGATAAGCACAAGGAATTTATGAGCCACCACCCTCCCACCTACTCTCACTCAACCGATCCGCTAGATGCTTGATGATTGGTTGAAAACCATTACCAAGAAGTTGGAGAGGGCCCAATGCAATGACCGAGAGATGGTCTGTATGCTTCGGACGCTTGGAAGGGCGGGCATCGGACCGGTGGGATGCCTACACGGTCGCCCATCCCCGCACCCAACACCATCACTTGGCGGCAGTTCCGAGATGCTTTTCGCGCTCACCACATCCCGACGGGGTGTTAAAGCTTAAGCGAGAGAGAGTTCCTTGCTCGAAACGGGGCAATATGTCCGTAAATGAATACCTGGACAAGTTTACACAGTTGTCCCGCTATGCTCCCGACGAGGTCAACACAGACCCAAAAAGGCAGGAGCGTTTTCTTGATGGGTTGATTGGACCACTGAACTACCAGCTCCAGAGCCATACCTTCCCGGATTTCGCCACGCTGTTGAACAAGGCGATTGGCCTAGAAAACAAACGCAGAGAGCTTGGGGAGCAGAAACGCAAGTTTCAATCCCAGGGTCAGTCCAGCAGCCATACTCGCCCCCGCTTCAGCTACCATCAAAATACACCATTCCGCTCTGGAGGGCGAGTGGTAAGCACCCCCGAGAATATGCAGCTGCGGCGTTCTTTCCCGGCGGCCTCAACGGTTCAACCCGCAAACCCCACGCCCACCAAACTTCCCGGCGGAACCGTTCCGCTCCTACCCCGGGTGCACCGGCCAGAAACACCACACCAGTGCAACCCAACGGATGCTTCAAATGTGGCGAGTTGGGGCATTATGCTAATAATTGCCCTAAGCGTGGAATGCAGACTCCCCCAGAGGAGTAATATTCAGAAAGTGGGACAGCCCTCAACTCCAGCACGCCCTGGAAGTGCAGGCACTCCAGGCAACAAAGCTCAGCAAAATTATGTGCGTAGTAGGGTGCACAACATGACTGTGGAGCAAGCACAAGACGCATCTGGGGTTGTACTTGGTACGTTCCCTATCGATTCCGTACCTGCTACAGTATTATTTGATTCGGGAGCTACGCATTCATTCATTACTGATCAGTTCGTAGCAAGGCATAATATGCCTGTGAGTCCGATGAAGAAACCTTTGCTTGTTAGTTCACCTGGCGGTGATATGAAAGCCAGCCATCTGTGCCCCCAAGTAAACCTTAAAATCATGGGGATAGACTTTCCATCTAATCTGGTAGTCCTCAAATCCTGGGGCATAGATGTAATCCTAGGGATGGATTGGTTAAGAAAGTATGATGGGGTCATCCAGTGCCGGGAGAAATCAGTCCATCTGACCAGCCCACAAGGGGACAGAATAGAATTTATCGCGACACCGTCACCCACCGGGAAGGAGTTAGTGAATTCGATGAAAGGAAAAGTGTTGGAAGATATAAAGGTGGTGAATGAGTATCCGGATGTATTCCCCGATGACCTGCCAGGTATGCCACCCGACCGAGACATTGAATTCAGTATCGAACTCTTACACAGTGCATCGCTCCTATATCCAAAAGGCCATATAGGATGGATGTCAAAGATTTGGCTGAATTAAAGAAACAAATAGAGGAGTTGTTAAGTAAAGGATTTATCCGTCCTAGTTCGTCACCATGGGGAGCCCCCACACTCTTCGTAGATAAAAAGGATGGATCTAGGAGGATGTGTGTAGACTATCGATCTCTCAATGAGGTCACCATCAAAAATAAATATCCTTTACCCCGGATAGAAGATCTGTTCGATCAAATGAGAGGAGCGAAAGTTTTCTCTAAGATAGATCCGCGATCCGGCTACCATCGGCTAAAGATCCGTATGGAGGACATTCCTAAAACGGCTTTTACATCAAGATATGGTCCGTACGAGTTCACGGTGATGTCCTTTGGATTGACCAACGCTCCGGCATACTTCATGTATCGATGAACAAGGTTTTCATGGAGTATCTTGATCGGTTTGTGGTAGTATTTATAGATGATATCTTAGTCTTCTCTCGGAATGAAGTAGAACATGAGGGACACTTGAGATCGGTATTGCGAAACTTCGAGAGCATCGGTTATACGCCAAGTTCGACAAGTGTGATTTTTGGCTGAAAGAGGTCTCGTTTCTTGGGCACATCATCACAGACGGAGGAATTGCTGTAGACCCAAGTAAAGTACGGGATGTGTTAAATTGGACTCCACCTAGAAATGTATCAGAAATCAGGAGTTTCCTCGGTTTGGCAGGGTACTACCGACGATTTATAGAGGGATTCTCGAGAATCGTAAAACCACTCACTTCTTTGTTGGAGAAAGGAAAGGAGTTTAAGTGGGATGACAAGTGTCAAGCTAGCTTTGAAGAACCGAAGAAGAAACCGACCCACCTTTGCACCGGTGCGATAATGCCGGATATACACAAAGGATTTGATGTGTATTGTGACGCGTCGAGGCAAGGACTAGGATGTGTTCGATGCGGGAAGGAAAGGTGGTAGCATATGCTTCTAGGCAACTACGGAAGCATGAACAAAACTACCCTACGCATGATGCGGAGTTAGCGGCTATAGTACACGCCCGAAGATCTGGAGACACTATATGATTGGGAACAAGTGTCAGATATTCACGGACCACAAAAGCCTGAAGTACATCTTCACCCAGAGAGATCTCAATCTCAGACAGCGAAGATGGTTAGAGCTGATTAAGGATTACGATTTGGACATACAGTATCATCCAGGGAAGGCCAATGTGGTGGCAGATGCCTTGAGCCGTAAGAGCCAAGCAAACATGTTAGTAGCCCGATTAATGCCTCAAGAATTGTGTTGGGAAATGGCACGACTCAATCTGGGGATAGCTGCACCAAGCGAAAGTATGACCTTGGAAATGGAGTCAACTCTTGAACAAAAGATTAGAAAAGGGCAAGCTGGACGATGAAAAGATTAAGGGGTATAAGAAATTGATTGAACAAGGCAAGGTTCCGGAATTCGAGAGGATGCACGGGGAACCATTTGGTTTAAGAACGAGGATCCGCGTACCGGAAATCAAACACCTCCGTGAATCCATATTGAAAGAAGCACACGATTCGGCTCTCTCTATACATCCGGGAAGTACCAAGATGTACCAAGACCTAAAGCGAAATACGGTGGTACGGTATGAAGAAGGATGTTGCGGCTCATGTAGCGCTATGCGACATATGCCAAAGAGTAAAAGCGAGCATCAAAGGCCGGCGGGGGTTACTACAACCACTACAAGTACCGAATGGAAGTGGGAAGAGATTAGTATGGATTTCATAGTAGGATTACCACGTACACGAGATGGATACGATTCGATATGGGTCATAGTGGACGGGTTAACCAAAGTTGCACACTTCATACCGGTAAAGACCACATATTCGGGAACAAAGTTAGCGAGAATTATACATATCAAAGATAGTCCGTCCGCATGGGGTACCAAAGAAGATAGTATCAGATCGAGGCACTCAGTTCACGTCCCGATTCTGGCAGAAATTACATGAGTGTATGGATACAAAGTTAAATTTCAGCTCAGCATATCATCCACAGACAGATGGTCAAACAGAAAGAACGAATCAAATCCTGGAGGATATGTTAAGGGCATGTGCCTTGAAACATGGTGGAAGTTGGGATAAAAGCTTGCCATACGCGGAGTTCGCATACAACAATAGTTATCAGAGTAGTCTTAAGATGGCACCGTTTGAAGCTCTGTATGGAAGGAAGTGCAGAACGCCACTGTTCTGGAACCAGACGGGGGAAAGTCAGCTCTTTGGTCCAGAAATAATAAAAGAAGCAGAAAGACAAGTGGAGATAATTCGGGAAAATCTCAAGATTGCTCAATCCAGACAAAAGAGTTATGCAGACCCTAAGAGAAGGGAAGTGATATTTGAAGTCGGGGATTATGCATATCTGAGAGTGTCACCTATCCGAGGCCTTCGAAGGTTTAATATCAGAGGGAAGTTATCACCCCGCTTTATCGGACCTTTTCAAGTCTTGGAAAGACGTGGTGAAGTAGCTTATCGGTTGGAGTTACCGGAACGTTTGGCAGGTGTCCACGATGTGTTCCACGTTTCTCAGTTGAAAAAGTGTACGAGTGAGGCCAGAGTAGAACACTTACCATTGGAAGAACTTGAGGTAAAGGATGACCTAACATACAAGGAACACCCGGTTAAAATCTTGGATACCTCCGAAAGGGCTACTCGCAGTAAAGTCATTAGGATGTGCAAAGTACAATGGAGTCACCATTCAGAGGATGAGGCTACTTGGGAAAGAGAGGACGAACTTAAAGAAGAATTCCCTCAGCTGTTCTCTAATCTTCCTGAATCTCGGGACGAGATTCTCTTTAAGGGGGTAGGATTTGTAACACCCTAAAAAAATTCCATCACTAAAATATTATAGCAACAAATGGCTAGGTTTGAAATTTCCTTAAGGATATAAAATAAATCATCAAACAAATTGGCTTTTAAATATAATAAACATCACTAAAATAATTTAGAGAAAATAAGTGCTTGTGCATCATGATTTGAATGCATGGATTTTTGTTTGATTTGAGTGTGAATGTTTGAAAAATGAATTTGAAAGGAATTTGAAAAAAAAAAGAGAAGAAAACAAACTCTCTCCCTCTCTCTCTCCCTACTCTTCTAGCCCAGCCCACGAAACCCCCAGGCCGGCTGGCCTTTTTCCCTTTTTCTTTCCCCGCGCAGGCAACCGGCCCAGCGGCCCAGATCACCACCCCGCCGGCCCAGCACCTCACCCCTCTTCCCCTTTTCTTTTGCTTTAGCCGCTGCCAGGTGGGGCCCGCCGTCGGGGCCGTCCCCAACCTCTCGGCCGGAACGGCCGCGCCCGCACCCCGCCGCGCCGCCGGCCGTTTCCCGGCCGTTACACGGCCACCCCCTTCATCCCCCCCGCCATCAAGACCTCGCATTTGAGCGCGGTGATGCCCCACCTTCAATTCCCCTCTCTTAATTCGACCGTTATCACTCTTTAACCCTCTCCCCCCTTTAACTCCTATTCAACCGAAGCCATCAATGGCCATGGCCGCCGGGTGAACCGCCTCCCGGCGCCCCTCGACCCTATATAAACCCCCCAAGGCACCCCCGCTACCCCCTTACGCTTCACACCGAGCCCCAGCGCCTCCCGAGCCCTAGCCCCTTGCGCCACCGCCGTGCACCGAGCGCCGCCGTGCCATCGCCGCCGCCCGAGCCCGTCCGTCGCCGGTAAAGCTTCGGACTCCCTCAACCTTTTCCCCTTCGCACGTTCAAGCTAACCGGCGCGTCACATTGGACCCGTAGGCCCTCAAGCACCCCGGGCGCGGCTCGCCGTCGCCGCCCGAGCGCCTCGGTCGCCGGAGTTGATCCGCGCCGCCGGCGCTTCTCCATCCAATTCACGCCCGCCGAGCACCTCACCGCCGTAAGGATCCTACCCCCGCCCTTCTTTCCATTTGTGCTCGACCACGCGCCGCCGCCGCCGCTTGGCGGCCGCCGCCGTCCGCCCCCCCGTGGACGCCGCCTCGGCCGGCCGCCTTATTCTACCCGAGCAAGCACGTGTTCGAACTCGCAATGTTCTCGGCCTACGCCTAGATGTCCTTTGCGCGCGATTTCGTGGCCGGGAGCCCCTTCCGGCCGTCGCCGGCGATCTAGCCGCCGCGCGCGCCGCGCGCGCGCCGCCGCCGCGCGCGGCGCCGCCCCCCTGGCGCACGCGTGCGTGGATGGCCCTTGGATCGGCCATCCACGGCTCAGATCGCTTGGACCCCGCGGGTCAAACCCTTAAGTAACGGTCAACCCGAGACCGTTTTGCTAAAGAGCCCCCCAATCCTTTTACAATCGCAAGCCGGTCCTCCCACCCTTAAAAACCCTTGCATTTCAGTCCTGGAATTTATATTTCAGCCCCTGTTTCAATTAAAACCTTGCTCAGAGGTCCTTAACAAGCCCTTTTAGAGTTTAAACCTTCTGTTTTTAATGTTATTTATGTTTTAGTCCCTGTTTTCTTGCAGTTAGGCCCCTGAATAGTTTAGTTTATCGCAGATTAGTCCTTAAACCTTGTTTTTAGCGTAACTTCTTCGTTATAGCTCCGTTTTTAGCGTTCTAGTAGTCCTTGCGATCGTCTCAGCGAGCCCGTCGTTTTAGTTGCATGTTTTTAGTCTTTAGGATTGTTTGGTGATCTGTTTTATTTATTGTATGCTTTATGTGTGCATCGTAGATATCGTGCCTGTTTCATCTGAGCCACCTCTCGGGGACGATCAGGAGCAGCTGTTTGAAGAAGAAGAAGTTTTTACTGTAGTTGAGGAAGGCAAGTGGTCTTCTCCCCCTGCATGTTCTCTTTTTGTCCTATATAATTGCATTATAAATTAATGTTTACTTTATGTTACCAATGCATTAAATTGACGGGAAACCTTTTAAGGACATACCTAGAATCTTTTACCCCGATCCTTGGCCTAGCCCTTTTTAAATAAAGTTTTGGGTAGAAAAACGCTAGTTGCTTAACATGGGTTGGATAAATGGGTCTTTTATGGAAATGTTACATGGCTTATAAGTTGATGTTTTGGGTAACGCAAGAGCACTTGAATTAATCGGAACATGGAGAACCACCCAAGAAAACATGCGCAACCACAGTGTTACATGGCTCTGACCTTAGCCGAATAATTAGGTGTGTGATCGTACTAGTGGCCCTTTTCCGAAAGGAGCGAGAGGGGGATCCGGGTTGCGGGGGTATAGCCCGGCCCTTTTGGGGTAGTAGCCTTTGCTAAGGTGCCGACCACTAGGGAGGGTTATGGTCCGCCCGATCCGTAACTATGCGGGTCGTTAGTCTTTTGCATGCCTTTGTAAAGGCTTCGTAGCGTCCCTATGCAATCACACCTCGGAAGTGTGGTATGGTGCTTGGCCGCCATCGCATGGTTGGGTTTAAAGTTCTTCGGAGCTTTTACGCGAGTCGTGGGTAAAGTGTGCAAACCTGCGCAGTGTAAAGGCGATCGATCGGCCGTGCTCACGGTCATGAGCGGCTTGGACCCTCACATGATTAATAAACTTAAAGATGAGATAAATCGTGGTTGGAGAAGCTCGTTGAGCTTGGGTTGTTTTGGCTATTAAGTTCTCTTAAGTGGGTTGGTACGAACTTACACCTAGTAACTAGGAGTTCCTTAATTAAAACTTGACCAACATTAAAATGCGAACCGCCGCAAAACCTTAGCCCACCCTTGTTAGCCTTGCATTTTCCCCCACTTGCCGAGCTCCAACCATAAGTGTGCTCGGCCTTGCTTATCGCCGTTCGAGGAGAACTTTGGAGGGGAGTTCTACGATGACTTCGATGAGTTGTGAGGCTTGCGGACCCCCCGAGTCAAGTGCCCGTGGGAGCGGAAGACGAAGACTCGTCGAGTAGTTATCGTTTTCCGTTGTTAGAGACCTTCGAGTCTCCCCGCTTGAGTGTAATAAGAGGTTAAACTTTGAAATACGTTTGTAAACTGTTTATGGTATTTCACTCGTTTTTGTCTATCATATGTGTGTGAACCGATCCCGGCGCACATATGAGATGCACTTGGTTCCTCTTCGGAAATCGAGTGTGACAAAAACATGGACATAAAGGACGGATTCGTAACAAGTTCAAAGGAGCATTTATGGAGTCTTGTTCGTGTTCATGAGCTTGATGAAATCACTTCCAAAGGTGGCAAGGACCGAAGTGCTACGAGGAACACCCCCAGGGATTGAAGCGTAAAAGATCGAACTTCATGCGAAGAGAACCTCCATCTTGGACGCGAGGATAACATCATCAAAATCATGCAAGTGGAGGGGGCAAAGTACATAAGTGCATAAGGACCCACGGAGCAAAAGGGGCGACCGAACCGGGCCGAACTGGGCCCAGGCCGGTCGGCCCAGCCTAGTCCTGGCACCGGTTCGGTCCCGTTTTCCTTGCCCTCGAAGGATCTACAACCCTAAAAGCCCCGAGGCGCCGCCAACACCGGGGGAGAGTCATTCGCACCAGAAGGCCATCCACAAGCTAGAGAGAGGAGGAGGATCTCCGGAGGGAGATCAACCACCTCGAAGGAAGCACCCTCTCGTGGAGAAGAAGGAAGACACCGGCGGAAGGAAAACCATGATCAACAGTGCCATGATCGGCACCTTGATGGGGTAATATTCTCATTCGTCCATGGGTTGTAATCGATCTTGAGATGTAATCGTACTTTGTCGGATTATCTATCTATCATCTTGTGTTGAATATACTTTCATGCTTAAGGTTAGCTACCATGCCGTAAAGGGAGTATGGGTCTCAATGGTTCCTTGGATCCATTCAATAGGCCGTGTCCATCAAAGGTCTAGTCATGAATACCTTCGCGTAGTGACAGCACGAGAGGAGGGAAAGGGCGAAACCGTGGTCACAACCCCGATAGATTAGATTGGTTTTCATGTCATTAAGCGATTGCATGCTCTAGTATCATAGACCCGTGGGTGAGTGTCTTTTATCTTGATATCTTAATCGTTCTCTCTAGTGTAGTTTAGTTGTTTTCTAGTATAATATTAGTTAGGGTTTTAGTAGCTAGTGTGTCGTTGTAGATCGAACGCTTGTAATCCCCTTGCTCCGCGGATTGACAAGAACCTTGGGAATCCCGTGGTGAAAAAGGTGTGGGGTCCGTACGCTTGCGGATCGTAGAGGGATACGTCTTTTATCCGTCAACAACAAGCGCGAAAGGTCGTCGCCGGTGAGGCCTCCAGGTGTGGAGAGGACAAGTAGGCTTTGTTCGAGGGACCCGGTGGCCAGCAGGGTCAAGTGCGTGCCGCATGGTGGCATGAACAGCAAGATGAAGTCATGGACGGTTTCTTGGTTCAGCCTAAAAACCAAGGTCGAGCCGGGACTACGTGGGAGCCGAGTAATGAGTGGAGATTGGCGGAGGCTACACCGAGTTCGCGGGGTTTCCGGTGGTTCACCAGAAAACCACTGGGTTCCTTGGTTGATCCACAAAGCCAAGACCCAAGAACCAAAGACGGAGCTACAACAGCGCCAGACCGGTCTGACCGGTGGGGAGCACCGGTCTGACCGGTGTGCGACGACGCAGTCCGGAGACTTCGAAGCGGAGGACACGCGTCGGGATCGCATGGCTTGCGTCGAGGCTACGCAGGGTGCGGTCGCCGGGCATCCATCCGACGGTGAAGACATGAAGACTTCCAAATCTTCCCTTGAGGGGCTTGTATCCCTAGTTATTAGGGAAGGGCATTTTTAGACTTTCGGTTTCCTCCATATAACCCAAGAGGTGAGAGGATGGCAGCCAACACTTGGAACCCTAGCTCATTTGTTTTCCTATTTTGCCTTCCTATTTTCCTTAGGATTTCCATAGAACTAGCTTGAGAGCTTCATGGTGAGATCTTGTGAGAGGGTTGGATGATCGGGCGGCAAGCTAGACCTTATATGAACCTTTGTTGCATGTATAGACGATTCGGCGTGGTTCCTCAAGGTTTGGATGTGTTGTTCCCGGTTGTTCTTGGTGGTGATTTTCGGAGCCCTCTCTTGGTGATTTCTTTGGGTTGTTTTCGGGACCTTTCTCTTGGGGATTTGATGGGGGAAATTTGTGGGAACCCTTCGTGGTTCTTTGGGCTGTGATTCCCCTCCCAAATCCGTGAGTAAAGGGGCTCGATTTTGAGGTTTTCCGAGTACTAGGGTTTGTGGTGTTCTTGGTGGGATTTCTTCGATTCCTCCTTTTTGGACAAGTTTTGGTGGGATTAATCTTGGCTATGGACTCCTCATGAGGTGTTCCTAATATCCCCAAAATCTTGTTCAAGTCCGTGGAGCGATTCGGGAGATCGAGGTTTGGATTTGGGGGAGTTGACCCGCGGGTGTTGTTCATCCCGATCTGCCCAGGCTACACCAGTCTGACCGGTGCTCTTGACCGGTCTGACCGGTGCAACCCTCGGTGGGTTTTTGCTCGGGTGAACGTCTGGGTGTGTTCGCTGTTGTCCTGTGTTGCTGCTGTTTTAAGTTTGGGTCAGTTTGGTGGTCGGTTAGCCTGTTTTGTGATTTGGGGGCTTTCAGGCTTGGACCGGTCTGACCGGTGTGAAGCCACTTAGTGGAAGTTGCCAACTCTCACCAGCAGTGACCGGTCTGACCGGTGGTGCTCACCGGTCTGACCGGTGTTGGTCTGTAGACTCGAGGTTTGGTGTTCCGCTGCGTTCTCGGGTCGGAAGGTTGTGTGTTGGTTCCTAGGTCCAGTGGCACTCCAGTGGCTGCGTGGGCTTGGCCAATTTGGGTAGTGAGTCGGAGACGTGTGTTGGAAGCCGTGTTCATCTTGTTGGAGTTTTAATCTCCTTGGAGAAGAATTTTTATCGGATCCCATTCACTCCCCCCCTCTGGTTCGCCGTATCGGTCCTTCAAATACTTAGCCAAGAATCAGTCCACACAACGTTGTCAATCACTCATCACACAAGGAAGCGACCATCCACTGGTCCTCGAACCGCACATGGTCCTCAATCTCCCCCTTGATGAGTGCATTGACAGCACCCACATAAAGTAACAAGAGAGAAAAAAACAGAAAAGAAACGAACAAAAAGAAACTCCAACAAGCGATCGAAAGCCAATCAAAGCCAAAGAGCAAGATCACTTGAAGAAGACAAGACTCGGACCCCTTAGGCAAGGGCAACGGCTCGACACATCCGAGACAAAACAAAGCTCAAGCAAAGAGCGCAAACCACCAAACTATAGCTCGAACAACCACAAAGAGCTCCCCCTGCACACATGCAAGCTCCCCCTGAACCAATGCAACTCCCCCTGGACGAATGCATGCGAAACACCACTTGAAAACAGGGTAGCTGCAACAACTCAGCCCTGACCGGTCAGACCGGTCAACATCACCGGTCAGACCAGTGTGCAACATGTGAACAAGACCAGCACTCTGACCGGTCAGACCAGTGACACAGACCGGTCAGACAGGTGTGAAACAGAGCCCAAAATGGCTCAAAACTACCTGAAAACCTTCTAAATGCATCCAGCAAGCCATTTCAAGCCCAAACTTCTCCCCCTTGTTGGCAATGCATGACTCAAGCGAAAAAAGCAAAACTTTCAACCTAGAGTTTCTCAATAGACAAAATGCAACGTACGATGCTACACATGTCCAAATGAGCAAGTTAAATACTCTATAGCTTCGTATTGACATCAACTACAAGATCACCAAGATTCACAACCGTTGGATGAAGCTAAGATGGATTTGGGCAATTTTGCGAAAAATTTACCTCTCACGAGCAAAGTCCTAAACACGATCAAAACATGTCAAAATGGCAAAGCCACACAAACTTCATACTAGGACAACCATTCTAATCATAAGACCATCACAAACACCCACAAGCACCTCATGTCATGTCAATGACACCGAGCCATGTGCCTACTTCTATGTATGAGACGTCTCATTGGTAGGCATCATTCAACGGTTTAGCACCCAAAGGAAATTAAATTTAGCACATATGACATGGGAGCACATTTTCCATGAAATTTACATTTCATTTTCAGATTCAAATTTGGTACATGAAATGTCTTTGCGACAAAAAGGAATTTATGCCCCTCCACAAGATAAAGCAAGAGCGCTAAACATTCATGATGGCAAATGAGCCTTTGGCCCCATATGATCAATAAGCTAGCTATCCAAGCACAAATTAAGTATAACCAAGCCACTAAACAATGTGAAGATCATATAAAGGCATTTACACATGAGAGAGCATACATATGACAATTTTCAAAAATATAGCCATGAACCATGGATTATAAATCAAGATCATCAAGAGCTAAGCCAAACTAACAATAGCATACCAAACAAGCTCACAAAGACATAAATAGCATTACATGGTGAACAATGCATATAGGAGAGGCTTTTCCTATCCAATGCATATGATACAAAATGCATGCAATCTAAGATACAAGGATGCCTATACATCATGTTACATATGCCATGCCAAATGCAAGAAATGCACAAAGGAAACTATACATATGCTACAAAGGAGCTCCCACACACCCAACTCAAGAAATCAAACACACACCAAGCTCCCCTTGCAAACGAGTGAAAGTTGTTTGATCTAGGGGTTTGGTGAAAATATCGGCTAGTTGGTCATGTGTGGGTACATGGATCAAAGCTATCTTCCCTTTCTCTATGTTGTCTCTCATAAAATGATACCTCACTTCTATGTGCTTGGTTTTGGAATGGAACACTGGGTTCTTTGCGACGCTTATGGCACTGGTGCTATCACATTGAAGTGAGACTTGGGTATACTCCTCACCAAAGTCACTCATGGTGTATGTGATCCAAAGGAGCTGAGAGCAACAACTAGCAGCGGCAACGTACTTTGCCTCGGTAGTGGATTGAGCAACACTTGACTGTTTTCGGGAAGACCAAGACACCAAAGAAGATCCCAAAAACTAGAAAGTCCCAGAAGTGGACTTCCTATCCAACCGACACCCGGCAAAATCTGCATCGAAAAAACCATGAAGAGCCAAAGAAGATGACGCAGAGTACCAAAGGCCAAAGTCGGGAGTGTGATGCAAGTACCTGAAAATTCGCTTCACCGATTGTTGATGCGAAGTCCTTGGAGACGCTTGAAAACCTCTCAAAACCTCTCTCAAACAAGAACCCCCTCAACCTGCCATACCAAGCTCTAGGCGCCTGCTTCAACCCATACAACGTCTTCCTCAACTTGTACACCCGGTAGGGGTACTTTTCACTCTAAAACCCCGGTGGTTGCCTCACATACACTTCCTCATCCAACACACCATTCAAGAAAGCACTCTTCACATCCATTTGGTGCAACTTGAACCCTTTAGCCACAAAAAAGGGTAGAAAGATCCTTATCGTCTCCAAACGGGCTACGGGAGCAAAGGTCTCCTCGTAGTCGATCCCCTCCTTCTGACTGAACCCCTGAGCAACAAGCCTCGACTTGTTTCTCACTACTTCATCTTTCTCTCCATCTTTGTTCTTCCACACCCACTTTGTACCAATCGTCTTACACCCTGGGGGAGGGTCAACCAATTCCCAAACCTGATTCCTCTCAATGTTCTCCAACTCCTCATGCATCCAATTAACCCAATTATGATCAGATAGTGCGTGTCCAATGTCTTTGGTTTCAAAAGTAGCAACAAATGTAGCATGAGCGAAATGAGAATTGTTTCGGACCCTCGACCGTGTAGTACATTCATTCATGTCGCTTATGATCCTTGAAGCTGGGTGATCCACTTGTACTCACCAGGGAGGTTCTCGCCTTGATGCTACGTCCCCCTCAACTGTAGCTTCTCATTGATCTTGATTTGTCATCGTAGGTGTAGGAGAGGGGCCGTCAACCACTGTAGTCGAAGTAGTAGGTACATGTTCAGCTAGGGCCACCACACCGTCATCTTCATCATCTCCAAGTTCATGCTCCTCCTCCTGAAAGATCTCCTCGCCAAACTCATCATCACCTGCACACTCAAAGACAAGCTGACTACGTGGCTGTGTCTCGTCGAAGGTTATCTCGCAAGTCTCCACGATTTGGTTAGATTCAAGATTGAGCACACAATATGCTCTAGAATGAGATGCATAACGAAAGAAAATAACATTGAACGACCTAGCCTCAAACTTATCCAACTTCTTCCCTTTCTTCAGAATAAAGCACTTGGAACCAAAGACATGGAAGTGACTCACCTTGGGTGTGCAACTGTGCATCAACTCGTAGCATGTTTTCTTCTTATGCACTCTGAGGTAGATCCTGTTCGATACACAGCACGCAGTATTCACCGCCTCAGCCCAGAACCTTCTCGGAGTCCTATGCTCATCAAGCATCGTCCGAGCCATCTCACACAAGGTCCTGTTTTGAATTCCAGGGAGGCATATACGGACTCGAAAACTGGTGTTCAAGACCAAGTCATGGAAAAAGGTTTCAAAACGAGAGTTTTTGAATTCTCAGCCATTGTCACTGCTGATTGCTCGTATGGCATCTCCGTGCCTCTCGTTCCTCAATCTCAAGACAAGATCTCGAACAAAACCAAACATCTCCCCTTATCCTCGAGAAAGAACACCCACGCATACTGAGAATAGTCGTCCACCACAACAAGGACATACCACTTCCCACCCGCAGATCGCACACAAGCTGGGCCAACAAGGTCCTTATGGAGGAGCTCACATGGACGCTCAGTCATCACATCGGTGAGAGGCGAGTGAGAAGAGGCTACCATCTTGGCATGCCTACACATAGCACAAACCAACTCTTTCTCGAGCCTCAACCGTGGCAATCCTCGGACCAAATTGAGTTTACTCAAGCGAGACAAAAGATCAAAGCTCAAGTGACCTGTCACACCTGTTTTTCCAAAGAAAACCAAGTGCATAACTATATGTATGTCAGGATCTATTTTCATACATATAGTGACATATAAGTGAATAACAGTTAAGTGTCACGTAATAAAAGGGAGATTATCAAAGTTTATGCTTAATCCTGGAAACGAAGACACCAAACATCACAGGCAGTCGACTGGGGATTGCATATGCTTAGAACTCCACAACATCTTCACGTCATCTTCATAGCAGCTTCCTCTTTCTGAGCAACATTGTTTATAGCAAGGGTGAGCACTTGTCGTACTCAGCAAGTGTGGGGAAAGTATGTATGCAAAGGCTTTATAGTGGACTGGGCTATATGCATTTAGCATTTAGTTGGTCCAATTTTATTAGCACCTGATTATTAATAAGGTATAAGTATATACCAACCCACATTAAGCATAAAGATAAGAGATACGCCATAAGCATATGCCTAACATAACCATAACCACAATTTAAGTCCATCTTCAAGTTCAATTATCAAGTGAGGGTCCAGGCCGCTCTTGACCATGAGCACGGCTAATCAATTAGTTTTACACTCTGCAGAGGTTGCACACTTTCACCACAAGCAGCGTAAAAGCTCTGAAGAACTTTGAAGCCAACCATGCGATGCTAGCTAGGCACCATACCACACTACCGAGGTGTGGTTGCATAGGGACGCTACATGGCCTTTACAAAGGTTCCCTAGCAAGTTATGACCCACAAGGTCCGAATCAGTTAGCAAGGTATAAAGTCCCCTAGTAGGTCGATACCCCACCATAAAAAGAATAACTCACCCAACCCCCTGCTAGAGCGAGTCCATACCCCGCAGTACTGCTGATCCCTTGTCCTTATCAGGTAAGATCACCCCAAGCTAAAGTTCCTAATTATTCAGCCAAGACCAGTGCCCGTTTAGTTCTTGTGGTTGTACTGTTTTCTTGGGTGGTTCTCCATGTTCCGATTAATGCAATTAATGATCTTGTATTAAACTTATCATAAAGAAACATAGAGCATAAAATGATAACCATGTTGATTATTACCAACCCAGTTGAGCACACTAAGCAACATCTACCATCAATATTAATTAAAAACTAGGTTCAAGATATTAGTCAAAAGAGGCTAGTCATCCTTAATAGGAACGCATCAAAATTAATGCAAAGCAATGCAAAGTGATTTATAAAGTTATTGGGACAAAAGATCAAGGACACACTTGCCTTTAACCAAAGAGTAGTTGCTCAGAATTCTTCATCTTCATACTCTTCCAAGCTCTCGAACCACATTCCTTCTACTCGCATCAATCATCGAGCATAAACATACAAAGCAAACAAACAAGAAACTAAGAACAACACATCAGTCAAAATAAAGGCTTTAGAAGAGTGCACTAAAGGATAGGCTCGATTCTATTGGTTACGCATGAACGAGGGAAACATTAAGAACGGAACTAAGCTCGAAACTATCGTGAGATCATTATCAAACAACAAGAGACTACGCTTGGCATATTTTAATTAAAAAATCATGTGAAAGAATATCTCAAAGAAATACTCTATGTTACCATTAAACAAGTTGCATTTAATTAAAGAAATCACGATAAACCTAATCATATTTTATTTATAACATTCGAGTAGAAGTTATGTCAAATTAACAACTACTTTAGAAAGATAAAGCAAGTATAAGACATCTAGGCGAGTAACATTATGTCACTTGTTCAACTAAACATATTTAATATTGAAAAGGCATTTATGATGTCATTAGGCATATTAACTTTATTATGAAAACTGGTGTTTAACTCTAACATCTTTTATTTAAAAAAACTAGTTATGAATAGGGATTAACCAATTACATCATGATTAAAGAAAACCGGATTAGAACCTAATCACTTTTCATTTATAAAAGCAATGGATTAAGAATTATTCAAAATTAACATGTAGTTTTAGTGTTAAAACGAGTAACAGGTGATACACACGCTAACGTACAAGTTAAGGTGGAACGAACTAGAACACTGGAAGTGAACTATAACGCACACACAAACCTTAGGCTAGGGTATAGGAGAACTAGTATACAAAGAGAACTCGGACGAACAACTGACAGACCAACCAAGGGTGAACTGATCTGACAGGTGAAGCAGATAACAGGGTTCTAAAAAAAGGTAGCTACGATAGATTAGGTTCAAGAACACGGCTGATTCATAAAGAGACAACCTAATTGAGATAGGATAGACATGAACTAGATATTGATGAACGAGATTCTACGAGAAACATGAAATAATCATGATAGGATTACTTGATAAAGAAAGGCAGAATAGAAACTCTAAGATATCTACTAGGATCACCAAAGCACACAAACCGTGCTTAAAAGGGAAGGATCTGAATAGCTGGACATGGTTTGAGCTTGAGCTAACACTAGAAAGATTTAGAGCTTCAGATAGACTTGATCAAAAGAGATAATGAGGTAAAGCACGTCTAACGATTGATTTGCACATATATATGAGCGATCAAGCTTTGAGCTAGGTTTATTTTAATTAACAAAATATATGTAAGGATATTTCATAAAGAAAATACCCTCAGTTGGAATTAAAGCAAATTAAACTTTATTTACAAAACTGGTGTAAAGAACTAGTCAAGTTTTATTTATAAAGATTCATATTTTGATTAAACTGGTTAAACATTTAATTTAAAAAACTAAACTATATGAACAATCTAAACGAAACTGTGTAATGCGAGTATATCATATTATTATTAGAAACAACATTTACATTGGTATTAATCAAAATTAACATTTACTTATAGAGCCCGAGTAAAAGCCTAATCAACTTTTAATTATAAAAGTTAATAAATCATTAAGCAAATTAATATTTGACTTATGGAAAACCGGGTAAAAGATTTAATTAGATTTTATTTACAAAAGAATGTGAGAGAAACTTTAATCAAATTAAATTTGATTATGAAAACGGTGTATAGATCTGTATAGCTTTTATTTAGAAAAGGCATGTTTATCTAGGCATTAATCAAGATTAATATTAAATTTATTTTCAGAGAACAAACTTGATGAAAACACACCACTAAAGCGTAATTTACATTATCATGAATCTAACGCAACTTGAATGGATTAAAACGAGGCTAAAACAAAGAATCTATGGAGAAAACAAGATTGCAGGGGCCTGAACGAGCTTAATCGTAGACTTCAGGGGCTAGCTGAGAAGATATGCAAGAGACACTAAATAGTGCTCAAGAAAAGGTTAAAGATCAGGGTTAGATCTATAAAAGACTCGGGTGGGGTTTATGTGAGAAAGGTGGGATTTTTCTAGGGGGTTATCCACGAAAGGTACAAGACACACAACATAGGTGGGGATTTTCTTTTTCTCGAGGGGTCTAATCACAAAACAACCTTATCTTCTTCCTCCTTCAGCATGGGGACGGACAGACAGGAACAGAGGAACTTGCCCCTGGCGCTTCAAATCCGCAGGGTTCCGGGCAGCTAGCGGCATGGGTGAGATGTAAAACGGAGAGAGGAGATTGAGGGGATCGCGAAGGTGGGCTCACCGGGGTGGCAGACGGATGGAGGCGGCCGGAATCGAAGAAGGACGGATCGGTGGTCGGCCATGGTGACCGGTACTGTTCCTCCAAGCGTCGGTGCTCCGGAAAAATTCGGAAAATTCTCAAAAGAGTTAGGACAGCTCCTAAACGCATTTTTGAAACCTTTTGCACTCAAGAAGCACCAAGATGCACCGGTATGAATGCAACACTCACAACTTTTTATTTGATATGGAAAAATCAAACAAGGATTTTTTCCTACACTATATTTCCTGTAAAGAAAAATAAATGTTGGAAAAAATTAAAATTATGAGAAAATTGTTATTTTATTATTCTTTCTATTCACGTCCTGAAATTGGAAATTTCAGGGTGTGACATGACGCAACTTTGTATGCCACTTCCACAACTCACTCGAAGAACTAGCCAAGAAGCAACGCTCAACACCAGAAGACTGAGAAAAATCAGCTCGAAACCGATATGCCGCCAAGGAATTCGGCTCGTATGTGTTCATTGAAACGCTTCAATGCTCCCGCAATCGCCATGCGGATAGTTGAGACCTTGATCTTGAACGGCCTTCTAGCGTCTTGAAGGTTTATGATAGGTAGATCAACGATGTCCGGGGTGCATAGCTCGCGCTCCGGTTGTGGTTGTTCTCCCATGGGTGGTGATTGAGGTTGATCTTCCTTTGGACTTGGAGGTGGTGGTTCCCTTGGAGATTCCGACGGTCCTTCAACTTCGACTTTTCGATCTAGGGTTTCCAACACTTTAGCTTGTGTTGCACGTCTCCTTTTCCTGTAAAGTTTTCCTGAATCATCCACAAAAGAAAGTTTAGGTTTCTTGGAGAGGTAGCCAACCACCTCTGGTTATGGTTAGCAGAAACAAAAATCTAAAAAAAAGAAAAATTAGGGTTTATCAAAACTAGATTAGATTGATTTTTTTTTCTTTTGAGGATGATCAAACTTAAGAGATGCAAAAGAAAATCAAAATAAAAACTGAAAAATAAGCGATACTAGGTTGGATCTTGATTGCTTGTTCCCCGGCAACGGTGCCAGAAAATGGGGCTTGTTGACGGTTAATAGTTGTATCAATGTTCGTTTAGACTTGCAAGCGGACAAGTCTCCTGACGCAGTCAAGGGACCCTTCTTCCCTCGAGTGGTGAACCCAAGGTATCGAATCCATGGAACAATGTGCAACGCAAGGGTTCAATCTAGTAAAGCAAGGAAAGTTATCTAATGAAGAACCAAATTGCATCTAATCTACTAACTCATAAAGGAAACACATCTAATCTAATCTACTGAAGTGGTAGCAAGAGAAAACAAGAGATAATCGATCTAGAGAGTCTAGATCATGCTTATGTTGTAGCTCCAAACAAGATAGATGAAGATATAAAAGCGAATCTCATTAAAAGGATCTTTAAACCTTGGCCTCCGGTCCGATTCCGAAGATGCCCGCCTATCTGAACCCCCGTTCTGTCACATCGTATTCCTATTCATGCGGGTAGTCTAGAGCTATTAATGAGTTTAAATACAAATTTAGAGAAGTTTTTAAAGCATTAAAAACAAATGTAAGTCGAAAATATTTTTCAACTACTTTTATGTTCGTCTGACCAGTATCGTTTGCCTTCATTAGTTGAGAGCAAACTTTTCTCGGCTTGATCATGGGGGCATAGGTTTAGGTTCTAATTTTGATTAAATGAGAGAGATTTTGAATGAAATAAAATTAAATGAGGCTTAGAAATATTCTAATCTTAGAGGAACCAAGTATATGGATTTTTAAATCAACCAAAAATCAAGTTTCTAGGTTCACGCGAGTCCTACCACGTGCTGAAATTTAAATAACATCTAGATACAAGTCGTGGCTCTACTCGTGTGTTTTTAGCATGTAAAACAAGTCAACCATAACATCATAGAGAGGATGAAAGGTTGAGATAGGTTCTGAATTTTTTTTGTTTTGGTTTCTCGAAAAGAAGCAAACAAACATGTAGGTTGGTTCATGTAAAGGGTTTATGATCAAACAAAATATTCAACCAAAAATTATGTCTTTAATATTATTCAACCATTCTATGTCTAATGTCTTGCGTAGAAAAATTTGAAAACTAACTTACTTGAAAGACTTGAATTGGGTTGTCCTCGCGGTAGCTTATCCTTGACTCGATGAAACGGGTTGCCTCCCGCCTAGCGCTTCGTTTATAGTCCATGGCTAGACTTCTTCACTTGGTTACTTTGGTCAATGCTCTTCGTGGGCGTTGCAATCTTGGGTACCCACTTTCGCACCATCTTGGGCACGGGCTTATTCTTCGGCTTAGTCATATTTTTGGTCTTCACGAGTCGGCTTTATCTAGTGGCTCGGTATCTCAAACTCCGGTCCTTCGGTCAAGATCTTCATGGTCTCCTCAGTGTGATCCTCTATCTCTCCCGAATGAGTTTGAGTAGCCTTCGCCGTCTTGGGACCTTGGGGTTGTCTCGGAAATTCTTCTTTGTCACCCATCGGGTGCCCGACAAGTTGTCCCACTTGCGTCTCTAGCATCTTCATCACGATGAACACGTATAGTGCTTCCGACCTCCGTCACCTTGCCATCTAAATTCTTCAACATTTTCTCCATAGCCTTGAGCTTAGTGACGACGTCCTCGTTGATCTTAGCTTGCTCGTCCATGAAGTTCTTGAAGAGGAACCAAATCTTGGATGGACGAACTTGCATTAAATCGGGGTTTAGCTTGGACATGGTCGTACTCCTCACACTCCTTGAATGTGGATCTTGCTTCGGCAGCCTTTAGGTGTTGAGCTTCTTTCTCCATCTCCATCTTCTCCATCCTCCTCTTAAGTAAACCAATATGCCACTCAAGGAATTCGGCTTGTATGTATTCATTGAAACGCTCCAATGCTCCCGCAATCGTCATGCGGATAGTTGAGACCTTGATCTTGAACGGCCTTCTGGCTTCTTGAAGGTTTATGATAGGTAGATCAACGATGTCCGGGGTGCATAGCTCACGCTCCGGTTGTGGTTGTTCTCCCATGGGTGGTGATTGCGGTTGATCTTCCTTTGGACTTGGAGGTGGTGGTTCCCATGGAGATTCCGACGGCCCTTCGACTTTTTGATCTAGGTTTTCCAACCCTTTAGCTTGTGTTGCACATCTCCTTTGCCTGTAAAGTTTCCTGGATCATTCACAAAAGAAACTTTGGGTTTCTTGGAGAGGTAGCCAACCATCTCCTGTTAGGGTTAGCAAAAACAAAAATCTAAAAAAAAGAAAAATTAGTGTTTATCAAAACTAGATTAGAGTGATTTTTTTCTTTTGAGGATGATCAAACTTAAGAGATGCAAAAGAAAATCAAAATAAAAACTAAAAAATAAGCGACACTAGGTTGGATCTTGATTGCTTGTTCCCCGGCAACAGTGCCAGTAAAAGGGGCTTGTTGATGGTTAATAGTTGTATCAAAGTTCGTTTAGACTTGCAAGCGGACAAGTCTCGCGTCGTAGTCAAGGGAGCCTTCTTCCCTCGAGTGGTGAACCCAAGGTATCGAATTCATGGAAAAATGTGCAATGCAAGGATTCAATCTAGTAAAGCAAGGAAAGCTATCTAATGAAGAACCAAATTGCATCTAATCTACTAACTCATAAAGGAAACACATCTAATCTAATCTGCTGAAGAGGTAGCAAGAGAAAACAAGAGATAATCGATCTAGATCATGCTTATGTTGTAGCTCCAAACAAGATAGATGAAGATAGAAAAGTGAATCTCATTAAAAGCTTCTTTAAACCGTGCCTCCGGTCCGATTCCGAAAATGCCCGCCTTTCTGAACCCCCGATCTGTCACAACGTATTCCTATTCATGCGGGTAGTCTAGGGAGAGTTCGATAAGAACAAGTTGAAATCACATGGTCGGTCCGGTATGCACCTCTAGCCACCGCGGCTACAAGAGCACCCTAAGAAATCAATCTTAAGTATATATTGGGGAAGAAGCAAAACGAAGAACAAAACAAAATCATCGAGAAGGCACTTGATCGCTAGAAATCGGATTCACTATAAAAACTTCACCATGAATGATTACATGATCAAGATCACCACCGGGATCCGACCTCGATCTTGATCCTTGCTCTGGAGCTCCGACGTGGTCTTCCATGCAAGGTTCCCACGTCGGCTAGGGAGACCCTAGACAACTAGCACGACCCTCATCTCCGAGATGGTGTCCCTCAAGCTTCTCTGCTCCTCGGCAGCGGATGACAAATTGATTGATGCGTGGCTCTCGGTCAGGGGGCTATAAATAGCCCGAGATGCATCGAGGTCAAAGGGGGGGCGACTGGGCCTCGAAATGGGCTGGGCCGGCCGGCCTGGGCGGACCGGCCTGGGCCCACTTCGGCCCAGTCCGCGGCCTCCTTCGCCCGACGTTGCTTCCCGAGTCTTCTACATCCTCCCCTCTTCTGCATGTGGGCCCTTGTCGTCAGTTTCTCTCTGAATTGGACGAAGCTCCTTGTCTCGCAAGATTCGGCACTTTTCTGGCTAAGTCCTCGGAGTTTTCCATCTTCTCGGGTTGTGTCCTTGGGCTTCTTGGAGTCGTGTTCACTTCATTGCTTGACTTCTACCGGGCTTCAAGGTCTTGTTATAAGGTGCTTAATGAACTTATCTTGGAAGTCTTGCTTTCAACGCTAAAACCCTGCATAAACACTAAACGCCAAAATCGACATGCACAAGTGAACTTGTTATACCAAGGGGGTTAGTACCAATGGATAAGATACAAAAGTCATGCCAACACCGAAGGTAAACTCATGGCTAGGTTGACGGAATTTCATCGTCAACATAGAGCAAGATGTAGGAATTGGTTCTTTCAACTTTGCCAGAAGGGAAACAGTGTAAGCATGCATCTCATCAATTTTAGCAAGCAAGACAGGGCATGAAGTGCAAGCACCTAGCAAAGCAGATCTAGATTTAAGCTCAGCCACTTCAACCCTAAGCACATCTAGTTCCGCACACTTGGAGGCATGCTTTTCCTTAAACAAGGAAAGATCGGCAAGGAAAATAGAGCAATCAGCACATTCAACATCATCAGAAACAACAAGTGAAGCTTTCAGAGAATCAATTTCCAGCTTAGCATCCAAATTCTGTGTTTCTAGCTCAACCACTCTAGTCCTAGCATCCTCGACTGAAACCCTATGCTCTTTTCTCATTTTCTTAGCCTGTCTAAGCATGTCATCACAATTATGAAGCAACAAGCCAAGCCGTTCATTCTCCTGACACAAGAAGGGAAGTTCATCATGCACCTCGTCGTCGGAATCAGAGTCCGAGTCGCTCTGTGTGCTCTTCTTGCTGTCGGAGCTCAGCGCCATGGTGTAGAAGCCATCTCTAGCGAAGCAGCTCAGCCCGCTCAGGTTCTTGGACGACTTCCTGCTCTTGCGAAGATCACCTTCATCTTCACTGCTGCTTGAGCTCGAGGTTGAGTACGCGGAACTGGAGTCGACGTCGCTCGCTCCAACCATCTTTCGGGCCTTGCCTCGGCTCTCCTTCTTTCTCGATCGTCACTCGTCCTTGTGCTTGTTCTTTTGCTTCCTCTTGTGGTCGCGCCTCGACCGGTACTTGCCATCCCTTCTTGATTTGTGCTTGTAGCCATCCCTGTTCTCGACCTTCTCCAGACAGTCGGTGACGAAGTGTCCCGGCTTGCCGCACTGGAAGCATGTCCTCGTGTTCCTCCTCATGTTCACCTGGCTCTCGTGCAGCCTCTCGAACCTCCTCGTCAGCAACGCCAGCTCGTCCTCTCCAAGCACATCGAACACCTCATCTGGCATAGACATCAAAGCGGACAAAGAAAACATCCTGGTGGACGGGTTAGTGTTAGCTTTTCCTTTCGAGCCACCGACGAGGGAAAGACTATGAGAGTTAGTCGGGCACTCGAGCTTGGCTGTCATGTCCCTATCCACCTCAGCCGACTTGATCTTCGAGAACAGTATCACCGTCAGAGTGTCATACTTCTCCGACTCCACAATGGCCTCGAACTTTCCGCCACAAATCGTACGATCCAAAGAGTGTAAGAGCTTGACAGCTCTATCATGATCATCATACGGGAGCACGTCCACATTGGCCCTCATGTTGTTCACCAGCATCGTGAACCTCTGAAATAAGGCATCGATGGACTCACCGGGGAGATGAGTGAAGTTCTCGTACTCTCTCCGGTAAGTCGCATACATCCGAGCCTGAACCTAGGCATTCCCAATATGAGCTTCCTTCAACACCGACCAGATTCTACAAGCCAAGTGCTCGGTGTGCACCCGATCGAATTCAGGCTGACACAAAAGCAGGAAACAAGTAGTCGATCGCCTTGTTGTTGGCGTCGAACGTGTCCCTCGATCCTGG
The DNA here is from genome assembly GCA_947561735.1 of Cenchrus americanus. Taxonomy (NCBI): domain Eukaryota; kingdom Viridiplantae; phylum Streptophyta; class Magnoliopsida; order Poales; family Poaceae; genus Cenchrus; species Cenchrus americanus. Next base: position 170,966,289 of record OX387245.1, read on the forward strand.
AGCAGGGAAGTTCATCGGCTGGACATAGCCTGCGTCCACCGTGACATCCCAAAGGATCTGACCCTTTCCGCGGTGGAACGCCGCCATCCGCTTACTCCACATCTGGTAGTTTTTGCCATTGAAGTGTGGAGGACCCGATCCCCATTCCTGGTACGCCATCATTGGATCTTAGACTAGTTAGAGTCAATCAAGACCCGTAATCGGCTCTGATACCACTTGAACTGATACGGCGAACCAGAAAGGGAGGGGAGTGAATGGGAGCCGATAAAAATTCTACTCGATGGAGATGGAGACCCCAACAAGACGAACACAACTTCCAACACACGTCTCCGACTCACTACCCAAGTTGGCCAAGTCCACATAGCCACTGAAGTCCTACTGGACCTAGGAACAACCAAACAACCTCCCGAGCCAAAACACACCAACACGCACAGCGGAAACTTGCACGGCTTGTTTGCTGTGTCTTTGCACCGTCGAACCGATGGCTTGCACCGGTTAGACCGGTGACACCGGTTAGACCGGTGGACAGAGCCGGTCAGGCCGGTGGCTACAGCAGCCGCACAACAAGCGTTCCAGAAACCCTCAGTGACTTCTCTAGGCCTTGGAACAAAAACACCCCCAAAACACAACCTGCACGGAAGGAAAACCCTACACAAAACCTAACAAAACAACTCCAAATAGACCAAGAACTGACCAGGAGCACCAAGACCCAAAGACACACGAGTCAAGCAGTTCACCCGAGGCAAATCCCACAAGTGACTCGCACCGGTCAGACCGGTGAAGAGCACCGGTCAGACCGGTCAAGAGCACCGGTCAGACCAGTGTAGCCTGGGCAGCTCGGGATGAACAGCACCCGTGGGTCAACTCCTCCAAATCCAAACTTCAATCTCCCGAATCGCTGCACGGACTTGAACAAGACATTGGGGATAATAGGAACACCTCATGATGAGTTCTTAGCCACGATTTTGTCCAACAAAACTTGCCAAATCAAGAGGAATCGAAGAAATCCCGCCAAGAACTCCTCTAACCCTAGAACAACGAAAACCCCAAAATCGAGCCCCTTAACTCCCGGATTTTGGAGCGGAATCAAAGGCAAAAGAACCACGAAGGTTTCACATGAATTTCCCCCATAAAATCCCCAAGAGCAAGGTCCCGAAAACACACCGAGAAAACTAGCAAGAGAGGGCTCTGAAAATCACCACCAAGAACAACCAGGAACAACACAACAAAGCCTTGAGAAACCACGCCGAATCATCTATACATACCAAGCAGCTTCATACAAGGTCTAGCTTGCCGCCCGATCATCCAACCCTCTCACAAAATCTCACCATGAAGCTCTCAAGCTAGTCCAATGGAAATCCTAAGAAAATAGGAAGGGAAAATAGGAAAGCAAAATGAACTAGGGTTCCAAGAGATAGCTGCCATCCTCTCACCTCTTGGGTAATATAGGAGGCAACCGAAAGTCTAAAATACCCTTACTTAATAACTAGCGATACAAACCCCTGAAGGGCGGCTTTGGAAGTCTTTAGATTTTCTCCATCAGACGGATGCCCGGCGATCGCACCATGCTTAGCCTCGACGCAAGACATGCAATCCCGACGTGTGTCCTCCGTTTCAAAGATTTCGAACTGCATCGTCACACACCGGTCAGACCGGTCCTCCGAACCGGTCAGACCAGTAACCACCGGTCAGACCAGTCAGACCCTCCGGTCAGACCAATCTGGAGCTGCTGCAGCATCGTCTTCGGTTCTTCGGTCTTGGCTTTGTGGATCACCCAAGAAACCCCCCCGAACTCGGTGTAGCCTCCGCCAATCGCCACTCATGACTCGGCTCCCACGTAGTCCCGGCTCGACCATAGTTTTGAGGCTCTACCAAGAAATCGTCCATGACTTCATCTTGCTGTGCATGCCACCATGCGGCCCGCACTTGACCCACTGGCCACCAGGTCCCTCGAACAGAGCCTACTTGTCTTCTCCACACCTGGAGGCCTCACCGGCGATGACCTTTCACGCTTGTTCTTCACCTGCACCAACACCAGTCAAGCGCAACCTGCACCTGCAGTACTTAGCCAAGAATCAGTCCACACAACGTTGTCAATCACTTATCACACAAGGAAGCGACCATCCACCGGTCCTTGAACCACACATGGTCCTCAACATGTTTGGTGTAACAAAATACACCGTCAACATCTCCCCTACGCTTAGATCTTGCTCGTCCTCAAGCAAGTACTCGTAAAAGAACTTCGTCCAAGGTGTTGTAATCATGTTCCGCTAAATCTTTCTTCACAAGTTAGTCAATCCTTTACCTTTAATACATAAACATATAGTAATGATCATCATACATAAACATGGGCGTTTAGAATCTTTACCACATCAAGATTTACCCGACAACTCAAACTCTTCACTCGAAGCCTTCAATCTCAGCCATCCTGACCTCTTTGCTTCCATTGGAGGGTATTAATGATTTTCAAAAACAAAATTCCTGCAACAAGTATTAGACAAAAACTTTTCTCCAAGCTCTCTCAAGTTGCTCATATAAAGTGGCTATCCTAAACAAATTTTATAAAACTCACATCTCCCATAAGTCTATCATGTGACATGTAAAGTAGAGCTATAGGTAGGGCTAGCACAATCAACACAAATATTGTCAAACTAAGAACTTCCTCTAATGGCTGTTTACCTTTCAAAGCCATTGATCATGAGAATTAATCCATATGTGGGGATATCAAGGATGAGAAGATTTAGAATGGTGGACATGTGCAAGGGCAAAAGAAAATATGACTACGAGGCACCGATGACGTCCTCGTTGTCGGATTGCACATGGTTGGAAAAAGAGTGAAAGTTTTGTCTCTCAACAACGTGACATTCTTTCTTGCACTTTATTTTTCTTTCACTTGATTCATCCCTCTCATATCTTTCTTGCCACTCCTCTTCTCTCTTTTTATTCTTCTTTTTCCTCTCATACACATATAATTATATTTTCTTTACTTTTCTATATTTTTTTCTTCCTTTTCCATACTCATACTTTTCTCTTTATTTTTCCCTCTCTTGACATATTTTCAAAGCTCTTAACTCCTCTCTTTCTTGCATGCACACATTCTGAAATTTTAAATAAACCATGCTAGAGACAAGACGAAACTTTCAAAGTAGGTTGTGTTCAAGGAATGTGATGTACAAAAGAGATGTATAGGTTCGGGTATGGAATTCGGCGATGTACGGGACTTTCGATGTGAGAGTCATGTTACCGAATACATGACGAGGCTAGCAACAAAAGATAAGCACAAGAACATGATCATTGCTTGAAATTAAAACTCCCAAGAGAGAAGGATCATAGGCCAACTCATCGTGCTAATCACACTTATGATGGAGCAAAAAATAAATTGGCTTTGTATCAGATTTTTTTCTTACTCTCAACTTGGAAAAAGAGGTTTTGCTCACCTTTATTACAAGGGTTTTTTAGATAATTTTCAGAACCGAAATCCTCCAACTTTTAGCATTGAACAAAGCACAACCAACATGTCAAGCTCAAGATCGAAGTGTGGTATGGGTACTTTTAGAGGTAGCAATTCCACTAAGCACCACGGTAAACATTTTTCAAACCACACACTTATGTTCATATATCAAGAATTAAAGATAAAAAAACGAGTGAAAAAAGATAAGCATCACACAAAACACAAAATTTAAAGGAATCTTTTTATTTGATTTTCTTTGACGCAGCACTAACTTAAGACACTTCAAACTTGCAAAAATTTTAAAACACGCTCAAAAACTAAAGACTCGTAATCTATAAAACTCTCTCGAAAACTAAACCTAACCAATCTAAACTCGAAGCTCAAAAGCTAAAGGCTAGCTAGCTAGCTCTCCCTCACGCTAAAATCAAATGATGTCCTCGTCGTATCTTACAAAAATCCAAAGGGGGAAAACTAAACCTAGTGGTACTTTCCGCAACTATTGAACCACTTGCCCCTCATGTTCCCGACCATGCCAAAAAGTTTGCGCACATTGTGGTTTAGGAACTTGTAGTCATCTTCGACCACGCGGTGCAAATCCTCCATGTGTCACCTCAACGCCTCCATGGTCTAAAAACATTCGTCGACTGATGCGTAAAGCTCCGAAATGGAGTGACGGCAAGCTGCACAACACATCGGATGCATCCCCAAAGGGTCGTCATTGCCGGGGTCTCCGCCGTCGTCGCCATCACCGTTGTCGTCGCCGCCATCGTCGTTGGGCACCTCTTCCCCATTGTAAAGATCGTTATCATCTCTTCCGGCTGCCGCCCACGAGCTCGGGCTACGATCGTCGGAGTAGTCGCTATCCCCATAGTCCTTAGGCTCGGGCGACACCTCCTTGTAGTCCTTCCGCTTCATGCCACGGATGCGCACTGACCTTCTCCTCTTCGACGGGGTTGTGAGAAGCGATAGCTCCGGTCGGGACACACCCTCCTCAATGGATGCGGGCGGTCCTCTTGATCTCGACGGATAGCTTGAGCTCGCATCGCTTCGCCTCCTCCATCGATGGCGCCTTGCTTCAATTCTACGCTCCTCGGAGACACCATGGTTGCTGCGTGGGTGCAAAATATTGCTTGATGGGATGGATTCTCGAGCTCCCAATTCGGCCAAATAAATAGTCCGAAAAGGAAAACCCTAGGAACCTCAATTTCCTTATTCAAACTTCCCTTCAAATTTTCTGGACGAAGAAGGAAGTCGAAAAGGAGCAATCCGGGAAAAACCGGGCGAAAGGCCGCCGGGCCCCCATGGGCCGATGGGACTGGGCCAGCCGGCCCAGCCAGTTCCGGGGGCCTTGTTTTTTGTCCTAGGCCGGACATTCGGTCTCTTCTTCCATGGTGAAGACATCAATGTGGTGAAGAGGTACAACGTCGGGTTCGTAGTAAATCTTAAGCCGTTGACCATTCACCATGAATTGATCACCTTTCACATCTATAATGGTTACCGCTCCGTTGGAGAGCACCGAATGCACAACATAAGATTCGTCCTACTTGCTTTGGTATTTCCCCTTTCCGAATGTTTTAAACATCCAATTGTAGAGGAGGACCTTATCTCCTTCTTTAAACTCTTTTTTCTTTAACATTTTATCATACCACTTTTCAATTCTCTCTTTGTATATGCTTGCATTTTCATAAGCTTTCAACCTCATCTCCTCTAGTTTGCTTATTTGAATCCTCCGTTTCACCACCGCGGCATCGAGATCAAGGTTCATCTCTTTAATTGCCCAATAGGCTTTATGTTCCAACTCAACCGGAAGGTGGCAAGCTTTTCCATAGACGAATTGATAAGGGGTCATACCTATCGGTGTCTTGAACGTTGTTCGAAAGCCCACAAAGCTCCGTCTAATTTCTTTGACCAATCCTTGCCTCCCTTCTCTATGGTTTTGTTGAGAATGCTTTTTAATTGCCTATTCGATGTTTCCGCTTGTCCGTTGGTTTGTGGATGATAGGCCATAGAGACCCTATGTTCAATTCCCAATTTGGACAAGCACTTTCTGAAATTCTTCCCGGTAAAGTGAGTTCCTCCATCGCTTATCAAGATCCTCGGTGTACTGAAACGAGGAATATCACGTTCTTAATCATAGTAATGGACTCCTCCGTGGAAGCTTTACGACATGGCATGGCCTCTACCCACTTGGATACATAATCAACCATGACTAGAATATCCGTGTGAGTTTTTGAAAGGCCCCATGAAGTTTATACCCCACACATCGAATAAATTGATTTGTAGATTGTATTTCAAAGGCATAGAATTTCTTTGAGAGATGTTTCCGGTTCTTTGGCATTCGGGGCATGATGGAACATATATTTTAGTATCTTCATGCTACTCCGGCCAATAGAGTCCACTAGACCACACTTTTGCTTGGGTCCTAAAATGGCTATAGTGTCCACCATACTCCGCCGAGTGGCACTTCCTCAAGATTTCTATCCTCTCTTCTCTTGGCACACATATTCTCGTGACTCCATCATTGCCAAGTTTGAAGAGGTATGGTGCATCCCAAAAGTACTTCTTACTTTCGGAGATTATCTTCCTTTGAGAGTTTTTATCTAGATGGTTGAGAGGCATCTTTCGAATCGCTCGAATGATATCAATCATCCAAGTGTCTTTATCGAGCACTCGATAGAGGTGGTCATCTCTCATCTTATCTTCTATGGGCTCTTTATCATCTTGTCCACGATTCATCCTAGACAAATGATCGGCCACAACATTCTCTGCCCCCTTCTTATCACGAATTTCAACATCAAACTCTTGAAGAAGAAGGATCCAACGGATCAAACGTGGTTTAGCATCCTTCTTAGCTAAGAGATACTTGATGGTTGTGTGATCGGTGTAAACAATGACCTTCGAGTTCACGATGTAAGATCTGAATTTTTCGAACGCGAATACCACCGCTAGCAACTCCTTTTCCGTAGTGGCATAGTTTAATTGTGCCTCATTAAGAGTTTTGCTAGCGTAGTAAACGGCGTGAACTCGGCCTTCCTTTCTTTGACCCAAGACCGCACCTACTGCATATCACTTGCATCACACATGATCTCGAAAGGTTGGCTCCAATCCGAAGGTTGAATAATGGGAGCACTCACCAATGCACTTTTCAAGGTCCAGAATGCCGCTAGGCACTTCTCATCAAAGTCGAAAGCCACATCCTTTTGAAGGCTGTTGACGGTGAAATTCCATCAACCTAGCCATGAGTTTACCTTCGGTGTTGACATGAGTTTTACACTTTATCCGTTGGTACTAACCCCCTTGGTATAACAAGTTCATTCGTGCATGTCGGTTTTGGAGTTTAGTGTTTATGCAGGGGTTTTGACGTTGAAAGCAAGACTTTCGGGATAAGTTCATCAAGCACCTTATGACAAGACCGTGAAGCCCCGTACAAGTCACGCAATGAAGCAAACTTGACTCCAAGAAGCCCAGGCACCAAACCTGAGAAGATGACAAACTCCGAGGACCTATCCAGAAAAGTGTCGAATCTTGCGGACAAGGAGCTACGTCCAACTCGGAGAGAAACTAATGACAAGGGCCCACATACAGACAGGGGAAGGATCTAGAGGACTCGGGAATCAACGCCATGCGAAGGAGGTAGGCAACTGGGCCTGTGTGGGCCCAGGCCGGTCGGCCCGGCCCATTCCAGGGCCCAATCGCCCCCCTTTGACCTCGCCACCATTTGGGCTATTTATAGCCCCGGGGTCAAGAGCCACACATAGATCAATTCGTCATCGGCCGCCGAGGAGTAGAGAAGAGAGGGACACCATCCCGGAGAGGAGAGGGTCGAGCTAGTTGACTAGGGTCTCCCTAGACGACGTGGGAACCTTGCAAGGAAGACCACGTCGGAGTTCCCAAAGCTAGAAGCAAGATCAAGGTAGGATCCCGGTGGTGATCTTGTTCATATATCATTGTACTAGTTGATGTATCAAGTTGAATCCGATTCTTAGCGACTAAGTGTTTCTCCGAAGTCTTCGTTTTCGATCGGCTTTGCTTATTTTAGATATATTCTCAAGATAGATCACATAGGGTGTTCTTGTAGCCGCGGTGGCTAGAGGAGCACGCCTGATCTTCCGAAAGAACTGGACTTGTCCTCGGACTCGCCCTAGACTACCCGCATGAATAGGAGTACGTTGTGACAAAACTGGGCTCTGAAAGGCGGGCGTTTTCGGAGTTGGATGGGAAACCACGGTTTAAAGAGGCTTCTAATGAGATTTGATTTGCTACTTCTTCTTTTGCTTGGAACATCAACAAAAGGCTCAACCTGATCTCTCGAGATCGGTTTATCTACCCCCTCTTTCTTTGTTACCTCCGGTCTTTAGTAGATTAGATTTGTGCTTGTGTTGATTCTTATGTTAGATTGCATTAGGGTTTTATCTATCGAGGATTGAAGTTACTTGGCATTACTAGATCATCTTTTGTGTCACACATTTGTTCCACGGATTCGATACCTTGGGTTCACCACTCGAGGGAAGAAGGGTCCCTTGACTACGACAAGAGATTTGTCTGCTTGCAAGTCTAAACGAACTTTGATACAATTATTAACCGTCAACAAAGTAGATGCGTTAAAGGCTTAGTGATCTTTGAGAAGTCCTTAATAAGTCTTCTATAAAATCCGGCATGACCTAGAAAGCTCCTCAAGGACTTAACATCCATCAGAGGTGGGAGTTGCTCAACCGTCTGAAGGACCGATACGGCGAACCAGAGAGGGGGAAGTGAATGGGAGCCGATAAAAATTATTCTCGAAGGAGATAAAGACTCCAACAAGACGAACACAGCTTCCAACACACATCTCTGACTCACTACCCAAGTTGGCCAAGTCCACATAGCCACTGGACTGCCACTGGACGTAGGAACCAACAAACAACCTTCCGAGCCAAAACACACCAACACGCACAGCGGAAACTTGCATGCCTTGCTGCCTGTGCTTACCGGTCAGACTGATGGCCTGCGCCGGTCAGACCAGTGACACCGGTCAGACCGGTGGACAGAGCTGGTCAGGCCGGTGGCTACAGCAGCCGCACAACATGTGTTCCAGAGAGACTCAGCGACTTCTCTAGGCCCTGAAACAAAAACACCCCTAAAACATAGCCTGCACGGAAGGAAAACCCTACACCAAAACCTAGCAGAATAACTCCAAACAGACCAAGAACTGACCAGCAGCACCAAGACCCAAATACACACGAGTCAAGCAGTTCACCCGAGGCAAATCCACAAGTGGCTTGCACCGGTCAGACCGGTCAAGAGCCCCGGTCAGACCGGTGTAGCCTGGGCACCTCAGGATGAACATCACCCGCGGATCAACTCCCCCAAATCCAAACTTCGATCTCCCGAATCGCTCCACGGACTTGAACAAGACATTGGGGATAGTAGGAACACCTCATGAGGAGTCCATAGCCAGGTTTAATCCCACCAAAACTTGACAAATCAAGAGGAATCGAAGAAATCCCGCCAAGAACTCCTCTGACCCTAGAACACCAAAAACCCCAAAATCGAGCCCCTTTAACTCACGGATTTGGGAGGGGAATCATAGGCAAAAGAACCGCAAAGGGTTCTTACATATTCCCCCCATCAAATCCCCAAGAGCAAGGTCCCGAAAACACACTAAGAAAACCACCAAAAGAGGGCTCCGAAAATCAACAACAAGAACAACCGGGAACAACACAACAAAACCTTGAGGAACCACGCCGAATCATCTATACATACTAAGGAGGTTCATACAAGGTCTAGCTTGCCGCTCGATCATCCAACCCTCTCACAAAATCTCACCATGAAGCTCTCAAGCTAGTCCTATGGAAATCCTAATAAAATAGGAAAGCAAATGAACTAGGGTTCCAAGAGATGGCTGCCATCCTCTCACCTCATGGGTCATATGGAGGCAACCGAAAGTCTAAATTACCTTTACTTAATAACTAGGGATACAAGCCCTTCAAGGGCGGTTTTGGAAGTCTTCAGATTTTCTACATCGGACGGATGCCCGACGACCACACCATGCTTTGCCACGACGCAAGCAATGCGATCCCGATGCGTGTCCTCCGCTTCGAAGATTCCGGTCTGCGTTGTCGCACACCGGTCAGACAGGTGCTCCTCACCGATCAGACTGGTACCCACCGGTCAGACCGTTCTGGACATGCTGCAGCACCGTCTTCGGTTCTTCGGTCTTGGCTTTGTGGATCAACCAAGGAACCCAGTGGTTTTCTGGTGAACCACTGGAAACCCCGCGAACTCAGTGTAGCCTACGCCAATCGCCACTCGTGACTCGGCTCCGACGTTGTCCCGGCTCGACCTTGGTTTTGAGGCTCAACCAAGAAACCGTCCATGACTTCATCTTGCTGTTCATGCCACCATGCGGCCCACACTTGACCCCGCTGGCCACCGGGTCCCTCGAACGAAGCCTACTTGTCTTCTCCACACTTGGAGGCCTCACCGGCGACGACCTTTCACTCTTGTTCTTCACCTGCACCAACACCAATCAAGACGCAACCTGCACCTGCAATACTTAGCCAAGAATCAGTCCACACGACGTTGTCAATCACTCATCACACACAGATGAAGGATCAGATGGCGACTAGAGAGGGGGGGAGTGAATAGGAGCCGGTAAAAATTCTTCCAAAAGAATCCGGCCTATACCCTAGACAAACCCCGGTCACACACAAGCGATGGATCGAATCACGCACCAATCGCCAAGACCACGAGGTTATGGATCAACCTCTAGCCTTAGGAACGATTCCTAGAAGCACACGCGGAAGCACTAGGAAGGAAGAGAGAAATCAAACCAAGAAGCAAAGCACACAGGCTCTGGCGGACCGTCCGCTCAGGAGGGGCGGACCGTCCGCGCAGGCCTCGCGGACGGTCCGACCTGAGGCCGCGGACCGTCCGCAAGCCGCACCGCGGACCGTCCGCAACCGCACCGCGGACCGTCCGCAACTGCACCGCGGACTGTCCGGCCCAACACCGCGGACCGTCCGTTAAAGCACACAGAACAACAGAAGCGACCCGAGAAAAAAGGACCGTCCGCCGAGGCCGGGCGGACCGTCCGCGCCACCCACGGACCGTCCGCTACTCGAGCGCGGACCGTCCGCAAACTGGCTGCAACCAAAACCAAAAGCCAAACCGGATCGAAAGCAAAGACGCGCAAGAACATGACGAACACGCGACGAACAGGCTCCTCTCGGACCGTCCGCGACCCCCCGCGGACCGTCCGCGCCGCGCGGACAGAACAGAAACAGCCCGACCCCGAAAGTCAACTCCCCCAAATCATCATCGGATTTCCCAAACGGTTGAAGCTATGGAGACAAGGGTTTGGGGACTTGAAAAGCGTCACACAAGGATGCTATAGCCCAAAATCTTGCCTCCTAACTCCCTAAATCACCGGGAATCGCGAATCCTTTGAGCACCACCAAAAGCTAGAGCCCCGAACGAAAACTCACGAATCGAAGTGGTTTCCCGGCGTTTGAGGGCACAAGATCAAGCACAAAGATGCACAAGACATCCATCCATGTTTCCCTCAAAGAAATCCGGGGAGAAACCCACTCAAATCCGCGGAAACACACCGGGAACAAAGGCACGAAAACAAGCACAAAAAGCCACGAAAAACAACCCCGAATCTTCTATACAAACCAGGAAAGATTCACAAGGTCTAGCATGCCGCCCTAGCATCCATCCGTCTCAACAAATCTCTCATGAAGCTCTCTTGCTAGCCTAGAGAAAATGGAAGGAAAAATAGCTACGAAAATGAGAAAGAGAAGGGAGGAAATGAAACCCTAAGTCGCGGAGAGAGAGAGCCATCCACACACACTCATGGCTTATATATCGGTCCGTCGGAGTGGTAAATGACTCGACTACCCCTAACTAAACTACTGGCGATACAACCCACGTAGGGGCATTTAGGTAATGTTTGTGGGTCTTGCCATCGGACGGCCACGCCTTTGCCGCCCCCCGCGTCCTCCCGACGCAAGCCATGCGATCCCGCCGCGTGTCCTCCGCCTCGAAGCTTCCCGACACGCCGGATCCCGTCTCCGTCGTGTTGGGCCCTCGGACTTGGTTTTGAGGCCCAAACCAAGAAACCGTCCGCCGGTGGTTTTGTGGGCAAACCACCAAACCCCGCGTGCCGGTCCGGCCTCCCGCCAAACCACTTGACTTGACCACCACCGTGCACCGAGCTCGATTGTCCATGACTTCGTCTTGCTCGTGTCGCCACCATGTGGCCCGCACCCGATCCCGTTGTCCACCGGGTCCCTCGAACCGAGCCTACTTGTCTCTCCATCTCCCGGAGGCCCCTCAAGGCCGAAGACCTTTCGCGCCCGTTCTTCACTGCAAAAACACGAACTAGGCCGCGGCCTACACTCGCGCACTAAGCCAAGAGTCAGTCCAACACCCGTTGTCAATCACTCATCACTGAGGAGCGGTCATCCATCGACCACTGGGACGCTCCTGGTCCTCAATCTCCCCCTTGATGAGTGCATTGACAACACACAACGCGAAATGAAATTCAGAGAAAGAAAGAAAAGAAAGAAGAAAGAAAAACAAGGAAGCTCAACTTATGACCAAAACCAAGGAAAGGCAAAGAAAGGTCACAAGCCAAGCAAAGCACAAACTCCACACAGAAAACAGCCAGAAAGCTCCCCCTGAGCAAGTGCAAGCTCCCCCTATGTGGATGCAAACTCATGCAAACTCCCAAATTTCAGCTCACCTCTTCTGAATTTTCATTAAGCACACCTCTTCTCCCCCTTGTTGACAATGTATGGATCAAGGTGAAAATGCAGAAATGCAAAAGCAAAGCATATAAACATCTACATGAGCTTCTCAAATAGGCCAAATCTAGTGTCAAAGGCTAAAAATGAGACAAAGATCACACATATGAATCATAGTATAGTAAAAGCATTGCCACAAGTAATATGTGAAAATACAAGCATGTGACAAAGCAAAATTTTCAGATTTAAGCGGTTTACCAAAAGAAGGCTCGCTTCACATGTAAAAGCCTATCCATGTCACACTTGAGCCACAAACATGCATACCATTCAAAGATCATACAAGGATATCAAATTCTCAGCAAAAGATCATGGAAAACACCCATAAAGCAAAGCATGTCATGTCAAAGCTCATGAGCCATGTGTCCACTTCGGGGAGACTTCTCCACTGGTGAACATCATGCAACATGTTTAGCACCCATATGTGAAAGATAATACATTTTAAGCATAGACATGATGGATGGAGCATTTTTCAAGCATTCACACTTCTTTTCAAGATTAATTCATTTTATGGTACATGAAGTGCCTTTGCGGCAAAAAGAAGCTTATGCTCCCCCATGAATGCAACATAGGCTAAACATTCACAATGATATTCGGCCTTTGGCCCAAATGCAAGAACAAGGCATCCAAGCACAATCTAAGCATGAAAAGCACATTTAGACCAAACTGTGACATGGATACACAACTACACACGAGTGGAGCATATTTCATAAAAAATTAGTCAAGTTTAGCATTTATTTCAAAAGGGGCTATCTCACCACACATATATCTCAAATATTCCAAGAGCATAGCCTCACATCACCATTTCTCCACACATATAACCAATATCTCACAAATAGCCAAAGAGACTCAAATATGGCATATGGAAGAAGCTCATCATCCTAAAATGCAATATGATACAAATGCAACATGATATATGACAAGATGACTATCCTACCATGGTTTGTACATCAAGCAAAGCATGTATATACATCAAAGTAAAACATTGTATGATACATATGGTACAAAAAGGAAATCCCCCAAGAATCAACTAGAAAGGGCAACAAACCCCAAGTTCCCCCCGCAAGCGCACAAATGTAGCTTGGTCGAGAGGCTTTGTGAAAATGTCTGCATGCTGATCTTGGGTAGGGACATGGCTAAACACAATGGTTCCTTTCTCCACATTGTCCCTCGAGAAATGATACCTCACTTCTATATGCTTGGTTCTGGAGTGAAGCACTGGGTTTTTGTCTACGCTTATGGCACTGGTGCTATCACAAAGAAGTGGGATCTGGGTGCACTCCTCACCAAAGTTTTTCAAAGTCTATGAAATCCACAACAGCTGGGAGCAACAACTCGCGGCAGCAACATACTCCGCCTCGGTGGTAGACTGAGCTACACTAGGCCCTTGCGGGAAGACCATGAGACCAACGAAGAACCAAGAAACGGCAAGTACCGAAGTAGACTTCCTCTCGACCCGACAACCGGCAAAATCCGCATCGGAAAAACCATGAAGAGAAAGAGTCGAGGAGGAAGAATACCAAAGGCCAAGACCGAGGGGCGGATCGCAGGTACACTGAAAATCCTCTTGACGGCTTTGTCGATGTGATGTCCTCGGCGAAGCACGAAAACGAGCGCACGGACACACGGCCCCGAGCCGTATGTCGGCCTCGTCGCCGTCAAGTAGAGGAGGGAGCCGATCATGCTCCTGTACTCCCGCTGGTCCACTGGTTCTCCATCCTCATCCGCATCCAAAGTGGTCGTACTCCCCATGGGAGTCGACATCGGCTTCACATCTTGCATCTGGAACTTCCTCAGCATGTCTTTTGTGTACTTGGTCTAGTGCACACATGTACCGTCCTTCACTTGCTTGATCTGCAGTCCCAGAAAATACTGCAACTCGCCCATCATGCTCATCTCGAACTCCCTGCTCATCTCATCTGCAAACTTGGCGACAAGGTTATGTGACGAGCCACCAAAGACAATATCATCCACGTATATCTGAACAATCAACAAGTCATTTCCATGCTTGAGGAGAAACAGGGTTCTATCCACGGTACCCATCACAAACCCTCTGCTCAACAGAAAACCTCTCAATCTCCCATACCAAGCACGGGGCGCTGTTTCAACCCATACGAGCCCTTTTCAACTTGTATACCCCGTGTGGGTACGGCTCACTCCCAAACCCGGTGGGCCTGCTTCACATACACCTCCTCCTCTATGACCCCATTCGAAAAAGCACTCTTCACGTCCATACGAAACAACTTGAACCCTTTAGCCACGGCAAAGGCTAGAAGGATTCGAATTGCCTCAAGACGGGCCACGAGAGCAAAGGTCTCCTCATAGTCGATCCCCTCCTTCGACTAAACCCCCGAGCAACAAGTCGGACTTGTTCCTCACAACCATCCCATTCTCTCCCTCTTTGTTCTTCCAAACCCACTTGGTTCCTATGGGATGGCAATTTGGAGGTGGTTCAACTAACTCCCACACACAGTTCCTCTCAAAGTTTTCCAACTCCTCATGCATAGAATTGACCCGGTTTGCATCGGATAAAGCATGTCCAATGTCCTTGGGCTCAAACGTAGCAACAAAAGCGACATGAGCAAAATGAGAGGAATTCCCGGACCTTGACCGTGTAGTGCGTTCGTCGATGTTCCCAATGATCTTCGACGGGGGATGCACTTCTTGAATCCGCCGGGGAGCCTCACGCCTCGAGACTACCTCCCCCTCAACTTCGACTTCTCTCGCACTTTGGTCCTCTTGTTGCACCGTCATTGTCCATGAAGTAGACGGTCCATGCTCCAAAGTGGTCGTAGGGGAAGTAGTGGGTACATGCTCAGCTTCAGGCGCATGGTTCTCCCCATCATCATCTCTAGCTTCATCCTTCTCCTCCTCAAAGAGGTCCTCGGCCATCTCTTCATCACCTGCACATTCAAAGCCAAGAGAGGTACATGGCATTGTCTCGTCGAAGGTCACCTCGCAAGTCTCCATGATTTTGTTAGTCTCAAGGTTAAGCACCCTATAGGCTCTAGAATGGTTAGCATATCCAAAGAAAATACCATCACTAGACCTAGCCTCAAACTTGTCGAGTTTTCCCTTCTTCAGAATAAAGCATTTGCAGCCAAAGACTCGGAAATGACTCACCTTGGGTGCCGACCATGCATCGGCTCATAACGGTCTTCTTCTTGAAAGCTCGCAATAAAATCTGTTGGAAACATGACAAGCCGTATTGACCGCCTCAGCCCAATACCTCCTAGGAGTCCTGTGCTCATCGAGCATCGTCCTAGCCATCTCACAAAGAGTCCGATTTTTCCTTTCCACGACTCCATTTTGAGGGGGCACATAAGGGGTCGAATACGATGTTCAAGACCTAGATCACGACAAAAAGCATCAAAACGAGAGTTCTTGAACTGCGAGCCATTATCACTCCGGATAGCTCGAATAGCATTCCCATGCCTCTCGTTTTTCAACCTCACGATCAGATCTCGAACAAAACCAAATGTCTCACTCTTATCCTCCAAGAAGAACACCCGAGGGCATAGCGAGAGTAATCGTCCACCACAACAAGGACATACCACTTCCCACCCACCGAGCGAACTCGAGCCGGCCCAACAAGGTCCATATGCAACGGCTCGTCGGACGCTCGGTCATGACATCGGTCAGGGGTGGATGGGGAGTGGCTACCATCTTACCATGCCTACACGGAGCACAAACCAAATCCTTCTCAAGCTTCAACTTCGGCAATCCTCGGACAAGGTCAAGACCACTCAAGCGGGAAACCAAATCAAAGCTCAAGTGTCCCAACCGCCTATGCCATTTCCACAAATCGAGAAGAAGGACCGGCCATCAAACGGCGAGCGGGACCCAAAGAACGAGAGAAATCAGCCACGAAAATCGACCCTCGGGGATGATCATACGGACAAGATCACCTCGAGAATCAAGCAAACGAAACTCACCGGACTTGAAACGCACCTCAAAACCTTCATCAAGCAACCGAGAAACCGAAAGCAAATTGAAACCCAAAGACTCCACAAGAGCCACTCTCTTCAATGTTACCTTGTCACTCACATGCACAACACCCTCGACAACACCCTTCCTCGTCCATTGTCCCCAAATGTGATGTCTTGCTTTTCCTTCACCGGGGTGAGGCCGGAGAACCACTTCTTATCTCCGGTCATGTGTCGAGAACATCCGGAGTCGATCAACCAAATGTTCTCCAAGCCTCCTGCCTGTAGTCAGAAACAAGAACAAGAGTGAGCTAGCGACTCGACACTGGGGTTAGCACAAAGAAAGTTAAACCAGTGTCGAGCCATCTGCTCAAAAGATGGGTTAGCAAACATCATTCCCTTGCCACCAAACTTCCCATGTCCCATGGGAGGAGTACGAGCACCACGAGGGGGAAAACGTGGTCCGTAGTTCCTCTAGAACCCAAAGCTGCGATCATCTCCCCTAAACCCGTACTGAGGACGAGTAGGAGGACGTCCAGCAAAAGCACCACGAGCCCGACTAAACCTCTCACCAGCGCGCACACCATCCTCTCTCCTGACAAACCTCTCACCACCACCTCTCTGTGGAAACCTGCCAACACTCCTCACACTTCCCACACCCCGTGGAAGTGGCACTCTAGGCTCAGGAATACCATGAGACTGGCGATACCTGTCCTGGTTCACTTGCTCCCTAGCAAGCCTCTCATCCCTCTTCCTCTTGTAGCAGAACTACGCAAGATGCCTCTCCTTGCCACAATACTCACACCGAAGGGGATGGGTTTTGATTTTGGCTCCGGCTTCTCTCTAGGCTTCTCACCCTTCTCACCCACAAACTTCACTAGGTTTAAGGAAATCATTTGTCTTAGGTGGGAATTTGGGTGGATCTTGGGTTGTGTCAAGCTTGTTGCAAAGGTGGTTAGGCTTTGGTGTGAAAGAGTTCTTGGGTGCTTTTGAAAGTGGGACTTGGATCTCTCCGATCACCTCAAACTCGGGGTTAGACTCAACACACTTCTCGTACACACTCTCCCCACTTGTTCTCTCCCACTTTCTCACCCAACTTCTCAAAACCCAAACCACGACCATCAGCTCTCTTGAACTCCTCAATCATGATTTTCAATTGAGGTTCCTGCCCAGACAACCAACCCAACACCTTTCTCAAATAGTCATTCTCCTCATAGATGACATCCAAACGGGAAGTAAGTTCAAGATTGCGCAAAGTAACTTCATCACAGCTAGAACATGCATTTGCAACAGGAGATTTCAAAGATGCTTCCAAAGAACTAATGGTAGAACGAGCATCGACAAGCTTAGCATGCATAGTAGGACATGATTTGCAAGCACCAAGCAAAGTGGGTCTAGCCTTAAGCTCATCATATTCAATCCTAAGAGCATCTAGTTGAGCCAAAGTAGAAGCATTCTTCTCATTAAGCGAGTTTGATCTCATTCAACCAAGCATCACATTCAACACATTCAACATCATCGGGGGGAGTAGGAGCAAGTTTCAAAGAGTCATTCTCAAGTTTCAATTCAAGCAATTTTGACTCTAACTCTCCTACTTTATCGCTAGCATTCTCAAGCCGAGCCCTAAGATCTTTCCTTATCTTTTTGGCATCTCTCGGCACACTATCACGGTTGTCAAGCAAACCATTCAACCTAGCAATCTCAGCAAGCAAAGAGTCGGGGTCACGGTTTACCTCATCCTCCGAGTCGGAGTCGCCGTCTTCCTTCTCACTCTTCTTGCTTTGCTTGAGCTATGGGCCATGCCACAAAAGCCCTCAAGTGCCACACGGCTCGGCCCGGCGAGGTTCCGGCTTGCACTCTTCTTGCCATTGCGCCTCCCGGCGTCTTCATCTTCGCCGCTTGAGCTTGGCTCGCTCCCCGGCTTGAGCTTGAGTCGACGTCGCTTGCACCGGCCACCATCGCTCTTGCCTTGTTCTTCTTGTAGCCGCTCTTGCTCGGTCGCCGCTTGTCCTTGTCCTTGCTCTTGGACTTGTTGAAGTGCTTGCCCTTGGAGGAGTACTTGTCTTCACGCCTCGGGTGCGCCTTGTACTCGTTCACCTTGTACTTGTTCTCCTCCGCTTCCGGCACTCGGCGATGAAGTGGCCACGCTTGCCACACTTGTAGCACGTCCCCGAGCTCCGCCTTGCGTTCCTCCGACTCTCGTGTAGTCGTTCAAACCTTCTTGAGAGCAAGGCCGGCTCCTCCTCGCCCAAGCACATCAAACTCCTCATCCGGAATGGACATGAGAGAAGACAAGGAAAACCGTCGACAAGGAAGGGTTAGATTTGCCCTTTGATCCGCCCACAAGAGCAAGACTATGGTCGGTCGAGCCCTCATGCTTGGATTGCAACTTCCCGTCAACCTCAGCCGACTTGAGCTTAGAAAAGAGGTCATCCAACTCAATAGTCAAGTAATGCCCAGACTCCTTGATGGCCTCAACCTTAGCACCCCAAACATTTGGGTCCAAGACATGCAAGAGCTTCAAAGCCTGATCATGCTCGGTGTACGGAAAATCCTCAACATTAGCCTTCATGTTGTTCACGATGGCGGTGAACCTCTGAAACATCGCATCAATGTCCTCACCGGGAAGTGGAGTGAAATTCTCATATTGCATCCGGTAAGAGACAAAGAGGCGAGCCTTCACATGGTTATCACCACCGTGAGCAACCAAAAACTTTTCCCAAATTTGCCAAGCAAGATTCAAATGGCGAACACACTCAAACTCTTGATCACACAAGCTTCCCACGAAGAAAGATCATCATACGAGCCGCCCACTTGTGGTAACCCTTGCCATCGAAGTGCGGCGGACCGCCCCGCTCAACATACGCCATCTTAGGATTCGAGACTTGTCAAAGTCGCAAAGAATCCGGCACCAAGCTCTGATACCAATTGAAGGATCAGATGGCGACTAGAGAGGGGGGAGTGAATAGGAGCCGGTAAAAATTCTTCCAAAAAAATCCGGCCTATACCCTAGACAAACCCCGGTCACACACAAGCGATGGATCGAATCACGCACCAATCGCCAAGACCACGAGGTTATGGATCAACCTCTAGCCTTAGAAACGATTCCTAGAAGCACACGCGGAAGCACTAGGAAGGAAGAGAGAAATCGAACCAAGAAGCAAAGCACACATGCTCTGGCGGACCGTCCGCGCAGGAGGGGCGGACCGTCCGCGCAGGCCTCGCGGACCGTCCGACCCGAGGCCGCGGACCGTCCGCAACCGCACCGCGGACCGTCCGCCCAACACCACGGACCGTCCGTTAAAGCACACGAACACCGAAGCGACCCGAGAAAAACGGACCGCTCGCCGAGGCCGGACGGACCGTCCGCGCCACCCACGGACCGTCCGCTACTCGAGCGTGGACCGTCCGCAAACTGGCTGCAACCAAAACCAAAAGCCAAACCGGATCGAAAGCAAAGACGCGCAAGAACACGACAAACACGCGACGAACAGGCACCTCGTGGACCGTCCGCGACCCCCCCGCGGACCGTCCGCGCCGCGCGGACGAACGAAACGAAACGCCCGACCCCGAAAGTCAACTCCCCCAAATCATCATCGGATTTCCCAAACGGTTGAAGCTATGGAGACAAGGGTTTGGGGACTTGAAAAGCGTCACACAAGGATGCTATAGCCCAAAAATCTTGCCTCCTAACTCCCTAAATCACCGGGAATCGCGAATCCTTTGAGCACCACCAAAAGCTAGAGCCCCGAACGAAAACTCACGAATCGAAGTGGTTTCCCGGCGTTTGAGGGCACAAGATCAAGCACAAAGATGCACAAGACATCCATCCATGTTTCCCTCAAAGAAATCCGAGGAGAAACCCACTCAAATCTGCGGAAACACACCGGGAACAAAGGCACGAAAACAAGCACGAAAAGCCACGAAAAACAACCCCGAATCTTCTATACAAACCAGGAAAGATTCACAAGGTCTAGCATGCCGCCCTAGCATCCATCCCTCTCAACAAATCTCTCATGAAGCTCTCATGCTAGCCTAGAGAAAATGGAAGGAAAAATAGCTACGAAAATGAGAAAGAGAAGGGAGGAAATGAAACCCTAAGTCGCGGAGAGAGAGAGCCATCCACACACACTCATGGCTTATATATCAGGTCCCGCCGGAGTGGTAAATGACTCGACTACCCCTAACTAAACTACTGGCGATACAACCCACGTAGGGGCATTTAGGTAATGTTTGTGGGTCTTGCCATCGGACGGCCACGCCTTTGCCGCCCCCCTCGTCCTCCCGACGCAAGCCATGCGATCCCGCCGCGTTTCCTCCGCCTCGAAGCTTCCCGACACGCCCGGATCCCGTCTCCGTCGTGTTGGGCCCTCGGACTTGGTTTTGAGGCCCAAACCAAGAAACCGTCCGCTGGTGGTTTTGTGGGCAAACCACCAAACCCCGCGAGCCCGGTCCGGCCTCCCGCCAAACCACTTGACTTGACCACCACCGTGCACCGGCTCGATTGTCCATGACTTCGTCTTGCTAGTGTCGCCACCATGTGGCCCGCACCCGATCCCCGCCGTCCACCGGTCCCTCGAACCGAGCCTACTTGTCTCTCCATCTCCCGGAGGCCCCTCAAGGCTGAAGACCTTTCGCGCCCGTTCTTCACCTGCAACAACACGAACTAGGCCGCAGCCTACACCTGCGCACTAAGCCAAGAGTCAGTCCAACACCCGTTGTCAATCACTCATCACTGAGGAGCGGTCATCCATCGACCACTGGGACGCTCCTAGTCCTCAACGGAAGCAACCATCCACCGGTCCTCGAACCACACATGGTCCTCACCGTATCTACCTTAGCCTTGTCCACTTCAATGGCTCTCTCGGATATAACATGTCCGAGCACTATGCCTAGCTTAACCATGAAGTGGCACTTTTCCCAATTTAACACCAAGTCTACCTCCGCACACCTTGTGCGGACCTTATCCATGTTTGCCAAGCAATTCATGAACATCTTCCCATAAACGGAAAAATCATCCATGAACACCTCGACAATTTCTTCGATGAATTCCGAGAATACGGCTATCATGCAACGTTGAAAAGAGGCCGGAGCGTTGCATAGGCCTGTAAATGTTGTTTTGTGTTGAACATCCGGGTGAATGGGAATTTGCATGAACCCCGAGTACCCATCGAGAAAGCGAAAATAAGCGTGGTTTGCTAATCTCTCAAGCATCTCGTCGATGAACGGTAGGGGGAAGTGATCTTTCTTCGTTGCTTTGTTAAGCTTACGATAATCGATACACATCCACCACCCGGTCACGGTTCTTTGTGGTATCATCTCGTTCTTCTCATTCTTCATCACGGTTAAACCTCCTTTCTTTGGTACAAAATGTACGGGGCTCACTCATTCGCTATGCGGAACCGGGTAGATGATTCCGGCATCAAGTAACTTGATGACCTCTTTCTTTACTACCACTCGCATGGCATGAGTTAGCCTCCTTTGGTGGTCCACTATGGGCTTACATTGGTCTTCCATTGGTATACGATGAGTACAAAAGGCTGGGCTAGGACCTTTGACATCATTAATCGAATATTCAATCACCTTCCTATGTATTTTCAATAAAATCAGCAACTTCTCATTTTGTTCGGGACACAACTCGTCACTCACAATGACTGGATAAGTCTTGTCTGGGCCCAAAAATTCATATTTTAATCCTTTGGGCAAAGGTTTAAGGGCTACCTCGGGCACTCATGGATCCTCGGGTTTAATTTCTCCTATGTCCTCGAATCTTTTTTCCTCCGCGCTTCCATCTTGTAATTCTAAGCCTTTTGTTGCTTCTTCTAGTTCTTCGTCTTGTTGATCATTAATTTAATTTTCTATCGCTCTTTGCAGCGGGTCTCTAAGGGTTTCAACAAATAAAGACTATCTACCTCATCTACTTTGTCTTCGGGAAGGGTGTAGGGTGTTTAGAAACGCGAAGAAAGTTATGTGTGTACTTCTTTCCATTAAGGTTCATTGTTACTTTGCCTTTTCCGGCATCCAACACGACATCAGCCAGCTTAAGAAAGGGCCTACCTAGGATTATGTGATCATGATTACTATGGTAAGCATCAATAACAAAGAAATCGGTTGGTATACATTTTCCAGAGATTTTTACATTCATGTTGCAAGCAATACCTAGAGGTCTAATAGTTCTACCATTTCCCATGATTAATTTTGTTGATGTTGGAGCTAAGTCTAGGTCGTGGTCTTGAACTTAATCGTAAATTTTAGAAGATAGGACACTTACTTGGGCTCCGATGTCGCATAAAGCTTTGCATTGAACTCCGTTGATCTCGCAACTCAAGTGTGGTGTCGTCTTCTCTTCTTCTTCGCATCCTATCACGTAAACTTCGGCGAGGCGAGCATATGGAGATCCTTCGGGCTTGATCCTCATAATTCTCTACACCTTGGCTATGTGTTCCGGATCCATTTCATCATCTCCAAAGAGCTTTTGAAATATCTCACTGGTGATTTCAAGGTCATATGGATCTTCCGCTTTCTTCTCCGGTGGGAAATCCACTTCCGATGCTCTTGCCATCACCTTTTGATTAGGGAACGGTCTTCTCTTATCGAATACTTCTCCGTAATCGATTGGAACCCAACCCATTGGTTCGAACTCCCTTAGTGGCTTTGCGCTTGACATGCTTCTCTTGTTTGTTTCATTTGATACGGCGAAGTCAACGCTCGGGGTAGTTCTTGACTTGATGTGTTCTTCTTCAAGCTTTTCCGGGATTGCCTCCTCTTTTGTGACTTCCGGGGTTGCCTCTTTAGAAAATTCAGCACACTTCTTCATCCTTGAATTATATTCCGGCTCTTCCGCAAGTCTTGTTTCCCAATCTCTTCGCATGGCAGCCGCTTTACTAATTTTTTGTAGAAGTTGAGCAGCTTCCGTGCGTGTTTTCTTCATGAGATCCCCACCTGCACACATTTGGACGTGTTGCATGCAACTAGGTGTTAGGGAAAAGAAAAATGTATGCAAGAGTACATCGCCGGAGAAGCTGAGTCTTGGTCCTTGTTCGATCAACTCATTAAACCTATTCCAAGCTTGGTCTATCCCTTCCTCTTCTCCTTGCGTGAAAGGGATCACTTGCCTCCTTAGATGTTGAACCTTGCTAATTGGAAAGAACTTCTCGCAAAACTTCTTTGTCGACTTGTTCCAATTGCCTTCAACTTCAAAGGACGCAAACGAGTACCATATCTTTGCTTCACCGGCAAGTGAGTAGATTCCATTTGAACCATTCATCGGGAACTCCTTTTTGACGCACCGTGTTGCATAGCGTCGTGAAATGCCATATGTGTCTACATGGGTTCCCCGTAACCATCTCTTCAAATGGGTTTGCCGCCACCATCTCGATGATCTTGGATTTGATTTCATTCTTGGTCGCTTCGATCTTCGAATCTGACTCTTGTACTCTTATGTCTTCACATCGAGGGCTAGCGTAATCCCTTGGTGATTTCTCTGTTTCTTCCATGGGTTGATTGACGAACGCCATCTAGACAACAAAATAAAAACAAAAACAAAAACAAAATCAAGTGGTTTTCTAGGTAATATGTGTTAGATATTAGTAAACAAAAGATAAACTAAATATAAAACTAAGTTAAATGCAAACCAAACGATGTAAACTAGCTTGCTCCCCGGTAACGGCGCCAGAAAAAGGGGCGTGTTGACATATAAAAGACGTATCCACCTACGATCCGCATGAGTACGGACCTACACCTTTTTCACCACGAGATTTCCAAGGTTCTTGTCAATCCGCGGAGCAAGGGGATTACAATCGTTTGATCCACATCTACTCACTAGCTACTCAAAACCTAATTATGATTAAACTAGAAAATGACTAAACGACACTAGAGAGAATGATTAAGCAATCAAGATAAAAGGCACTCGCCCATGGGTCTACGATACTAGAATATGCAATCGCTTTAAACAAGAAAACCAATCTAATCTATCGGGGGTTGTGACCATGGTTTAGCCCTTTCCCTCCTCTCGTATTGTCACTATGCGAAGGTATTCGTGACTAGACCTATGATGGACACGGCGTATTGAATGGATCTAAGGGAGCATTGGAGCTCTACTCCCTTTACGGCATGGTAGCTAACCTTAAGCATTAAAGTATATTCAACACAAGATGATAGATAGATAATCCAACAAAGTACGATTACATCTCAAGATTGATTACAACCCATGGACGAATAAGGAGGTTACCCCATCAAGGTGCTATACATAGCACCGTTGATCATGGTCACCCTTTCGACGGTGTCTTCCCTCTTCTCCACTTGTGGGTGCTTCCTTCGAGGTGGTTGATCCCCCTCCGGAGATCTCCCTCCTCTCTCTCTAGCTTGTGGATGGCCTCCTAGTACGAATGGCTCTCCCCCCTGCGAATAGCGGCGCCTCTACGGCTTTAGGGTTGAAGATCCTTCGGGTGCAAGGAAAGGGGGGCCGAACCGACCCTCAGAGTGGGCAGGGCTGGTCGGCCTGGGCCGACCGGACTGGGCCCCCCTTGGCTCGGTTCGGTCGTCCCTTCGCTCCCGTGGGTCCTCATGTATTTATGCACTTTGCCCCTTCCACTTGCATGATTTTGACGATGTCATCCTGGCGTCCAAGATGGAGGTTCTCCATGCATTAAGTTCGGTCTTTTACGCTTCAATCCCCAGGTTGTTTCTTCGTAACACTTCGGTCCTCGCCACCGTTGGAAGTGATTTCATCAGGCTCATGAACACGAACAAAACTCCGTAAATGCTCCTTTGAACTTGTTGCAAATCCATCCTTTATGTCCATGTTTTCCTACATAAACACAACACTTCCAAATGCATGCACAAAGATAAACTTGTTATATGATTAGTGTGCCAAGTGGCGGGTTAGTTCCATAATCAAATCCAAACCAAAGTGTAATGAACATGTTAGGTGTACCAAAATACATCACCAACACTCATACAGGCAGGGGATACCGATCAGACCGGTTTAGCAAACCGGTCAGACCGGTTCTGTCCAGAAACCTCCCAAAAACCCTTCCGAGAGAAAACCTGCCTCAAGAACCTCTCCTCCTTGGAACAAGAATAGTCATAGTACAACAAGGACTTCCTTGCTCACGACAGCCCACAGGACCAAACCGGTCAGACCGGTTTGGAAAACCGGTCAGACCAGTTTTGGTCTGGACAGTCGGGAAGAACTCAACCTGCGGGAAAAACTCAACCCTTCCACCAATCGATTCGTTCCACGGATCAAAGTGAGACTTTGGGGATAGATGGGGTACCTCGTGGGCTACCCATGGCTAGAAGCTCAGTCCACAAAACCCACTCAATCAAGAGGAGTTGAAAGTCAACCCTCAAGAACACCTCTAACTCTAGAACTCCGAAAACTCCAAAATCGAGCCCCTTAACTCACGGATTTGGGAGGGGAATCAAAGGCAAAAGAACCACAAGGGGTTCACACGAATTCCCCCCATCAAATCACCAAGAGCAAGGTCTGAAAACACGCTGAGAAAACCACCAAGAAAGGGCTCCGAAAATCATCACCAAGTACAATCGGGAACAACACAACAAAGCCTTGAGTAACCACGCCGAATCATCTATACATACCAAGGAGGTTGCCGCCCGATCATCCAACCCTCTCACAAGATATCACCATGAAGCTCTCAAGCTAGTCCTATGGAAATCCTAAGAAAATAGGAAGGGAAAAATAGGAAAACAAATGAGCTTGGGTTCAAAGAGTTGGCTGCCATCCTCTCACCTCTTGGGTTATATGGAGGCAAGCCTAAAGACTAAAATGCCCCTAAGGCCTAAGCTAAGATACATGCCCACCAAGGGCACTTTGGGAATTTGTCTTCGTAGCACCATCGGACGGATGCCCAGCGACCGCACTTCGCGTAGCCTCGACGCAAGCCTTGCGATCCCGACACGTGTCCTCCGCTTCGAAGCTTTCGGCGCCCTGCGACCCGAAACCGGTCAGACCGGTTCTCCAAACTGGTCAGGCCGGTTTTGGCCTGACAGCCACGCTCGGTCTTCGGCTTTGGCTTTGTGGCTTAGCTGAGTGACCCGGTGATTTTCTGGTAAACCACCGCAAACCCCGCGAACTTGATGTAGCCTCCGCCAATCACCACTCATGACTTGGCTCCCAAGAAGTCCCGGCTCGACCTTGGTTTTGTGGCTTAACCAAAAAATCGTCTACCGACTTCATCTTGCTGTTCTTGCCACCATGCGGCCCGCACTTCACCCCGCTGGCCACCGGGTCCCTCGAACCAAGACTACTTGTCTTCTCGACACCTGGAGGTCTCACTGGCCACGACCTTTCGCGCTTATTCTTCACCTGCACCAACACGAGTCAATACGCAACCTACACCTGCAGTACTTAGACAAGAATCAGTCCACACAATGTTGTCAATCACTCATCACACCAGGAAGCGACCATCCACCGGTCCTCGAACCACACATGGTCCTCAGCGGCGGCGATCAATGCATTGGAGAGAGTTAAGTCTCACTGCAACATGTCCAAAGTGAAGTGAGGTGCTGACACGACAAAGGACCTCAAGGCCCTAGAGCTTGAAGTCAGCCATGGAGGTGATGGACAACATTGACTATGAAGGTGATGATGGTGGCCAGTAGTCTTGGGCTAGGAGTTGTACCTCCCCCTCCTCTCATAGTTGTAAATAGTGCTTAATGAATATTTTGTTAAACCTTAATGAAGTACTTTCCTTGTGCCTGTGCGAGCTTGGTTAATCTTGTTGTTGGGGAATTCAGGAAAACCCGTCACCCTTGAAACGTTGAGTTTAACAAAGTTCTCGAAGCATGTTTTTCAGGAGCAGGGAATTCATGATTCTCGGAAGCCTGGAACCTGTGAAGCCTCGAGTTCGCGAATGTGCAAAGTTCGGGGATCTTGATTCGGTGAAGAAGTGGAGTCACGAACATGCGGAAGCCCGGAATCTCGAACTGTCGATGGCCCGAACTTCGGAGAACGGCCAATTAGGGAAACTGTTGAAGACCCTGTTCGGGAGTTTCATGCGAAGATATTCACGAACCAGGAGAGAAGCAAAGTCAAAGTTGTTGTCCCAAAAAGTCCGGGTTTAGAGTGTGAACTAGTGGCAGATTTGTAAATATGTTAGATGAAAAAGACAATCGTGTATGCGTTCACACTAGGAATATTCTTTGAGGCTAAGGGTGTTATCGTTATGTAAAAGTCCCTTCGTCTCCCTATAAAAGGGGGCGCAAGGGCACGTGTAAACGGATTCACACTCTTTGGAACTTGTGCTATTTGCAGAGGGAATCACAGTCTCTTTGCGCTCTCACTTTGTACTTGAACGTGTTAAGAACTCTCACTTGTGTTAGGGTAGTCATCCGAATTTTTCGGGTAACCCCCCAACATTGGCACCCACCGTGTTCCAGCCGAAAAGAAACTCACGATGCCACCTCAGAAGAAATCCAAGAAGAACGTTCCAGCACAGGCAAACCGAGATGATCGCCATCCTACCCAAGGGAATGAAACCTCTTTTGTTCCTGAATCTTCGAACATAACAGACCAAGAACGAAGAGAAAAGCTCGAAGCTCTCATGAAGGCAAGAGCAGAAAAGACAGCTCACACCCAAGAACAACCTGCTGAACAGCAAGAGTTTGAGAATGTGAATAATGATGATGACGCCATAGACAGAGAGCTAGCGATGGTTCAGCAAAAAATACAGCAGCTACAGAAAGACAAAGAAAAGTTCACAGCTCAGTTACAAGCGAAGAGGAAAATCTCCGAAAAGCTAGAGCAGCTGAACAAAGCAAAAGAGCAGATAGAAGCAATACAGAAAGAAATTGATGAAATGAAAGAACAAGAGAACAGTTCCCTGTGGCAGGAGTCACCGCATCAGAACCCTGCGCCCGCAAGAGAATCCCCGAAAGAAAACTTCTTCGCGGGAAACGGAGTCTCACACTTCGTGGATTCTGAATCGCCGCTGTCAATAGGGCTGCAAACAGCACCTTGGCCGCCGAAGTTCAAGCCTGTCTCTCTTCCCAAATACAACGGCTTCGGAAACTCCAGGCAGTTTCTCATGAGATACGAATCAGCTGTGAACTCGGCGGGGAGGAGATGATGTTGCACTAGCCAAATCCTTCATCATAGCTTGCGAAGGACCGATCTTGAATTGGTACTCACCGCCCTCCACACTCGATCTACGGTTGGGTAGATCTCAAGACAAAGTTCATGCAAGCGTTTCAGATGTTCCACGACACGACAGCCGAAGCCTCAGATTTGTATAACTGTAAGCAGAAGGACAGAGAACCGCTGCGGAACTATGTGAGAAGGTTCATGCAACAGAGGTCTCAAATCCTCGACGCTGATGACAAAACAACGATCAAGGCACTGATCAAAGGTCTCACCCCAGGGCCAACAGCTTCCCATCTCACAAGAAAGAAGCCCGAGACAGTTGAGGAACTTTTTCGAGAATTGGAGGAGTACATTTTGTCTGATGACGACCACCGCAAGAGGGTTCTTTGAGTGAAACGAGGCAAGACAAGGCAACAGAGATATGACCTGGCGGGCACCACCCTAACATCTGCGAAACGTCAACAACGTCAGAAACTCTCAACCAAAACAAGGCAACAGGCCAAGCACCAGGGGAGGATTCAATCCCAGAGGAAGGGGGAGAGGCAGAGGACCCCCAGGACTCACGAACCACAACCCAAAAGATCCTCACTTCTATTGCCAGTATCATGGGAGGGGCCACAGCACCGAAGGGTGCCCAGAAACAAAGAAGAACATGGCAAGAATTCAGCAAGAGAAGGCACTAATGAGCATTGCATCCTCAATGCCAGGCCAGTTTCGTCCGAACTTCTGGCAGCCGCAATTCGCGAGTCCACAGTCGAGTTACGCCTCGGTTCGACGAATTTCCACAACCACAGTCAGCATGGCAGCCGTCGCAGCAATTTTTCCCTCAGTCGCAAGCCATCCAGTCAATCCAACAACCACAACCCATTTGGGAAATCTTGCCACCGCCTCCAGAAAGTTCATCAAGACCTTAGTCAGGTTCGGGACTTCAGACCTCCAAGGCATTGCCATCGTTCGGGACTATCATGCCAATCACGGGCGGATCCGCTATGGAATTCGAAACCAAGAAGCAGAGAAGCAATTACTTCAGATCTGTGAACACCATAATCAATGACGGCCCAGCTGCACGCCCGGAGTGGGCAAAGGTGCCAATCACCTTTACAGAAGAAGATTTCAGGCTGAAATCCGCGATTCATAATGACGCCATGGTCATTGAGGTCAATATTGCTGGGTGGGTCATAGGAAAAGTTCTAGTTGACAACGAGAGTTCGGCGGATATCCTCTTCCTGAAAACTTTCGAGAAGATGAATCTGAGCCAGCACATGTTAGACCCACCAGAGTACCCATTGCAGGGGTTCGGAGGAAAGCCCATCAAGCCGGTGGGAAAAATATCACTCCCGGTTTCTTTCGGAGATCTTGAGAATGCCAGAACGGAGAGCCTCACTTTCGATGTAGTTGACATATATCACCCATACCTCGCGATCTTCGGCAGAGGTTTCTTGAACAAGTTTGATGCCGTCATAAGACAACAATTCCTATGCATGAAGATGCCTGCGCCCAAAGGGGTCATCACGGCGTTCGGCAATCAGCAGGAGGCCAGGAATATAGAAAAAGGCCACACGCCCGGCAAAACAAATGTATACCAGCTGAAAGTTGCTGCTGAGAGGAAGGAAACCTATGAAGAACCTAAGTGGGACAAAGAAAAAAATGAGATAACCACAGAAGATGAAACAAAGAAAGTGTATTTGGATGACATGCCCGACAGAGCAGTCATAATAGGGGCAAACCTCAGCGCCGAAGAGGACAGGGAACTTATACGATTTCTGAACACAAACAAGGATGTTTTCGCATGGTCGGCTAAGGACCTGCAAGGTGTTGACAGGGATATCATCGAACATGCCCTGGAAACAAATGAGAAAATACCACCGAAGAAGCAAAAACTTCGGAAAATGTCTGAGGAAAAAGTCAAAGCAGTCGAAGCAGAAGTTCAGAGGTTGCAGGATGCTCAAGTAATCAGAGAAGTCAAGTACCCAGTCTAGCTAGCCAACGCCGTGCCAGTTAAGAAAAAGAATGGAAATGGAGAATGTGTGTGGACTTCACCGATTTGAACAAGACATGCAAGAAGGAAGATTTTCCCTTGGAAAGGGTAGACAAAATCGTGGATGATGCAGCCAACAGTGAGATGCTTTCGCTCCTGGACATGTTCTCTGGATATCATCAGATCAGGGTTCGCAGAGAGGACGAGGAAAAAACAAGTTTCATCACTCCTTTCGGTACATTTTGTTTCGTAAGAATGCCAGAGGGGCTGAAGAACGCGGGATGCACGTTTTCAAGAATGATAGCAATAGTACTACACCAACAGATTCGGAGAAACATCTTGGCATATGTAGATGACACAGTTGTCAAAAGTGTTCAGAGGAAAGACCATATCAGTGACCTGGCAGAAACATTTGCGAACATGAGGGCAGCAAACCTAAAGCTAAATCCGGAAAAATGTGTGTTCGGCATTCACAAGGGGAAAGTTCTTGGATGCCTAGTTTCAACGAAAGGCATAGAAGCAAATCCTGACAAAATAAAGGCTCTGGTGGAAATGCAAGATCCAGTCTTAGTGAAAGATGTTCGAAGGCCGACGGGAAGAGTAGGCGCCCTCAACGATTCATTCCCGAGCCGCGAGAAAGAAGTTTACCGTTCTTCCAAGTCCTCGAAGTGCCAAGAATTTCCGGTGGTCCGAACCTCGAAAGCGGGCCTTTCGCGAACTGAAGGATTACTTGTCCACCATGACCAAATTTTGTCCTCCTGAACCAAAATCGCCACTTCAGCTGTATGTGTCTGCATCAAATTCGGCAGTAAGCGCAGTGCTAGTGCAGGAAAAGGAGGAAGAAGGAAAGCTCAGGCAAATTCCTGTATACTTCGCTTCTGAAGAATTGTCTGGTTCCAAGGTCTTCTATTTCGAGCTGGAAAAGATCGCATATGCAGTCATCATGGTAGCAAGGAAGCTAAGGCATTACTTCGAGGGTCATAGAATAAGAGTCATCACCAACCAGCCGCTGAATGATTTGTTCGCAAATAGGGAGGCATCCACCCGAATATGTGGTAGACTTCGAGAGAAGAAGTGCAATAAAATCGCAAGTACTGGCAGATTTTGTCGTGGACTGGACTTCACCCACTCAGGACCTCGAGGAAAATATACCCGAACCGTGGATAGTGCAATGTGATGGAGCCTGGTGTTACAAGGGGTTGGAATTTCGGCTGTTGTAACGTCCCCGACGGGCGTGGTCATAAGATACGTAGCGCAGCTCGTATTCGCGAACAATGAACACTCCACGAACAACACAACAGAGTACGAAGCTCTACTGTTGGCATTAAGAAAAATGAAAGCCTTGGGGCAGCAGACCTTCATAATCAGAACGGATTCGAAAGTGATCCAAGAACATATTGAGAAGGAAAGCGAGGACGGGAATCCGGTTCTCATGAAATATCTCGAAAAAGTCGGAGAAATAGAAAAACACTTCAAAGGGTATTCAGTCCAGCATATCCCAAGGGATGACAACAATGAGGCGGACAAGGCGGCGAAAGCGGCGACCGAGAAATCAAGAGCTACCACCGGATGTGTTCTTCGAAAACATCAGAGAGCCTTCAATCAAAGATTCGAGGGCCCAAATCGTGAATGTAGTGGAAATTCCAGGTGGAGAGCGAGAAATCATGGCTTATCGAGAGGACATTACGAACCACAAGATGAATTGGAGGAAAAAAAATTGAAGCAAAGGGCTCGGGGCTATACAGTAGTAAATGGAGAATTATACAAATCAGGAGTCACTGAGCCTTGGCTGCGCTGCATCACCTCCGAAAAAGGTCGGGAACTTCTGAAGGAAATTCACAGCGGATTCTGTGGGGCACACATAGGCACCAGGGCTTTGGCTGGAAAGGCGATAAAGCAGGGATTCTATTGGCCCACCATAAACATTGATGCCAAGATGTTAGTTCGGCAATGTGAAGCATGCCAGAAAACGGGAAATCAACAGGAATCCGCCTTCAATGCCGGTTCACCTAATTCCACCAACTTGGCCTCTCGCAGAGGTGGGGAATGGATCTAGTAGGCCCGTTGCCAACAGCTCAAGGCAACTGCCGATTCGCGGCTGTAGCAGTCGATTATTTCACGAAGTGGGTGGAGGCAAAACCACTCGCGAATATCACAGCAGCAACAGTTCAGAAATTCTTTTGGCAGAACATAGTCTAGAGGTTCGGAGTTCCTAGAGAATTGACGGTTGACAATGGCAAACAGTTTGACTGTTACACCTTCAAAGAATACTGCAGAACCTTAGGTACACAGGCGAAATTTTCGTCAGTATATCATCCACAATCCAATGGTGCAGTTGAAAGAGCCAATGTCCTGATTTTTTCAGGAATCAAGAGATGTTTGTTTGATCAGAAAAAGGGAAAGTGGGTGGATGAACTTCCGAAGGTGATCTGGTCTCACAACACCATAGTTTCAAGGGCAACAGGTTTCACGCCTTTTCGCCTACTTTTTGGGACTGATGCTATGACACCAGAGGAGATCAAGAATGAAAGCATGAGAGTCCTGAAGGGAAAAGAGATAGAGGAAATTGATAAGAAGGTGGAAAAAGACATGATCGAGCTGACAATCCTTGAAGCAGCGGAAAACATTGAGAAGTACCAGAGAGAGACAAGGGCATGGAGGGACAAAAAGGTGGTCCGAAAGGACATTAAAACTGGTGATCTTGTCTTGAAAAGAAAGAAAAATTGGGAGAACCCGGGGAAACTTCATGAGTCATGGGAAGGGCCTTACATCGCCAGGGAAACGGATATGCCAGGGGCTTTTCGCCTGATGGAGCAGACTGGCGAAGAGTTGCCGTATTCGTGGAATGCCGACAGCCTAAAAAGGTATTATCCATGAAAACCCTAGTTGTAGATAGATGTAACATGTAGTAGTTTTTCGATTTTCGTAAGTTTGTACTTTAGAAAACTAAAAAATCCAAATCACGTTTCTATAAGTGATTTCGGGACAAAAATTAGTTTTACTTCTTGTAGTCGTATTAGAATAAGAAGGACCGTACTCTTTTCCTTGCAAAGGGGGCTCTAAATCAAGAGGCAAGGTTTTTAACGAGGCAGATCCTATGTAAATACTCTTTGTGATATATATATGAAAAGAGTCTTCCCCCAAATTGCGTATCTCCAGAATTCCATCGTGAAAAAAAGAAAAAGTTCGTGAGAAAGGCTTCATGATAGACAGAATCCCATCGTGAAAAAAGAAAAAGTTCGTGAGAAAGGCTTCGTGATAGCCAGAATTCCATCGTGAAAAAAGAAAAAGTTCGTGAGAAAGGCTTCGTGATAGCCAGAATTCCATCATGAAAAAAGAAAAAGTTCGTGAGAAAGGCTTCGTGATAGCCAGAATTCCATCGTGAAAAAAGGAAAAAGTTCGTGACAAAGGCTTCGTGATAGCCAGAATTCCATCGTGAAAAAAGAAAAAAAAAGTTCGTGACAAAGGCTTCGTGATAGCCAGAATTCCATCGTGAAGAAAGAAAAAAAAAGTTCGTGAGAAAGGCTTCGTGATAGCCAGAATTCCATCAAGGAAAAAGAGGCCTTAGACAACAACGAGTTGTGGCCCAGAAAATCCCATCCATCAAGGGATTCCCACCGAAAAGGCCTGAGACAACAACAAGTTGTGGCCTAGAAAATCCCATCCATCAAGGGATTCCCACCGAAAAGGCCTGAGACAACAACAAGTTGTGGCCTAGAAAATCCCATCCATCAAGGGATTCCCACCGAAAAGGCCTGAGACAACTACAAGTTGTAGCCTAGAAAAATCCCATCCACGAAGGGATTCCCACCAAAAAGTTTGCATGATGATTTCGAGAAAGTGAATGCCTAAGAGGTTGCCTGCATATTCTCACTTAGTGTAGATTGTTGAAAATTTTTTAGGTATCATCATTGTAAGAAAAGGGCAAGGGGCTCCATCGGGGAATTGTAGAAAATCTTGGTTGAAGCAACTGAGGGTTGCAGTATCAACCGAGGCAAGTCTGCCGATCGGGGCAAGTCCACAAAATTCGAAAAACAAATTTTGTCTACTTGCGCAATGACGGTTGAAGTTTTCAAAAAACCAACGAAGATTTCTCCTAAAGATATGCTCGAAATCTGTGAATAGTAAGCTTCGTGAACCTGCCTTCAAGTTTTTATGCAAAACGGCAAGGTGGGGGAGGGTGACGTTTTTTCAAGAAAAAATGTATTCGTTGCCTTATTCGCATAAAAACTTCCGAATAGTTCCTCGATAATTACAACAATCAGTGCGAAATTTAAAATGAAAGCTCCACAACATGTCCTGGTTTACAAACGTTGTTTTCAGCCATATCGCTAGCATAGGCGAAGTCAGACGCACCGGCTAAGGGGCTAAGGGGCTCCGTCTTCGGAGTTTTCGCAGATCGCGAAGTAGAGGATGCAGAACGACTCTTCTTACGAAACAAGAAAAATGAAGAGAGATCAAAACAGCCTATAGAAAATTTAAGCGAGGCCTCTAGGAAAAAATTGGAAAAGTCTTGTTCAGGATGTGCTCGCTTGAACAGACGCCATGCTTCACCACTAACGAACATCCTATCCCGATGAATTCGTAGCGGCAACACGTCCTGCGCAGGCCCAGCTTGCAGGACCTGCACAGGTTAAAGTTATACAAAACATTTGTTCAGTGAATCTACATAAATGTACAGGCAATCTTGAATACACCCAAGGTTCGGATATGGCGTCTAGTTTGTAACATCCACCTTCGGGGAATCATCCTCTTGTTCGGGGGCTTGCTCGCCGTCACTGTCTCCATCACTGCTGCTGCTGCCGCCTGAGCCTCCTTCGCTTGAGTCGCTCGAACCCTCGCCAGAGGTCGACCCTTCAGGAGACGCGGCAATGTCCTCACGGTTCTCCTCTTCGTTCAGCTGAGAAAGGAAGGTAAATGTGAAGAAGGTTCGAGAGACTAAAACATCTGTGACAGGCACAAGTCACGAAATCGAACAAAAAACTACCTCAGCAAGCTTAGCGTGAGCAATGAGCTTAACGGTCTCCTTCCCGCTAGTCAGCCAGAACTCCCTTGCGAACTTGATCTTGATAGCCTGAACATCGGCGTTGGCTCGAAGTATCGCAGTGCTTGTGGCGCTGGGGAATTGGGAGATCTTCTCGCGAAACTTCTCCAAGTCGGCGCAGTCATAGTCATGAAGAATCTTTAAAATGCTCTCCACGGAGAAGGCGGCCGCGAAGTCACTGGCGCCAGAGATCACCTCAGAAAGGGCCTTGAACTCGGTCTCCATCCAGTCCATGAATTCGGGAATCTCAATGTTATCCGGAAGAGGGGCTGGACGAATGCCGAATTCGTTCAAGGACTTCTTGTATTCCTCATAGAGCAGTTTCAGCTTTTCTAGAATCTCGGAAGTATTTTTCTTCGAGGCTTCACTCTGCTCCGCAAGCGCCTTTTCAAGATCCACGATTTTGCGGTCCTTCGCGCTCAGGGACTTGGCGAGACTGGCATTATTAATACGAAGATCTTCGGCGGTTTTCGTAGCCCGCTCATGCTTCTCTCGAAGATTCTCAATCACGCTCAGGTCATCTTCATGGGACTTTTGAACCTTTGCAAGATCTCTCTTGGATTGTTCAAGAGCCGATTCCGTGAGCCCCTTCGCGTCCTGGCTTGCCTTCAAAGCCTCCGCTAACTCAGCCACTTTCTTCTCGAGTTCAGCGTTCGCGGATTGAGCAAGGTCGAAACTGCGCTTCAGTTCTTTAGATTTCTGGGTCAGTTGCTTGTTCATCTTCTCTTGTTCGACGAGCCGCTCTATGGCAACTTTCCCCAGCATATAGTGCTTAAGCGCATAATCCTCCTGAAAGCGCGCTAGCTTCGAGGGAGGGTAGGAGTGCAAGAGATCCTTGAATTCTGAAAATGTCAAGATTACAGCATAAGATCAAAATTCAAGAATCGGAGAAAAAGAACAAAAGAGCACTGAGAAGGGACGAACCTTGTTTACTGAACTGCTGCATGGTGACCTGTTTAGCCGAACCGGAAGAAGCCTTACCCTGAGGCGAAGGGGTGCCTTCGGGAGAAAGATGAGGCCCTTTCTCAGAAGCAGCAACTGCTCCTTCAGGTTGTCCCGAACTCTCCTCTCCTGATTCATTAATAGACACAGACGATTGCCACAGTGTTAAAATCTTAGAAGTCCTCCTCCCAATGACAGTGGCCTTGAGGCCAACACTTAGTAATTTGCCACGGTGAGACGTACCGAAGCTCTTGTTGAAAGCGGCCAAAGAGGGAGAGGGAGTTTGATCTTCGGGAACAATATCCCGAACTTCGACCAGAGGAGCGTGTTCGGTGAGCTCAAGCTCTTTGGCGAATTCGGGGTAGGCTTCACCCCCGAGAGAGACCGGGTTGAGAGACATCGGTAGCAGAGGCTTCAACAGCAACGGGGGCCTCAGAGGGGCAGCAACGTCAGCAGCAATGGTGGACTCATCAGCAGCGGCAGGGACAGTCTCCTTGTGAACTTTGGAAGCAACACCTGAAAAGGAATCAACATCCACGAATTCATTCTCGGAACCAGATGGACAGTTCTCTCGAAAGTTAAACAGTGGCCAGAGGAAAACACCGTTGAGGCTGTCTGTTTCCACGAAGGCGTCGTCGTCGAAGGCGGATGGGACTCGCTGAACACCGACGGAAGAAACTTTCTTCACCGCCTTCTTCAATCTCTTGCGGCTCATCTGGGCAAGGACCGAAGCAGCCTGGAGCTCGGCGTCCGAAGTTCGAAGTTCAGAAGTTTTTCGCTTGCGCTTCGACGATTCCAGGGATTTAGTCCTGGAAGGCTTGACCCCCGAAGAAGTGCCCTCGGCCGGGCGTGATGAGCCTCGCTTCGACGACCTTATTCGGGGAGCATTGATCGGGGCGGCTCGAGCAGCGGCCACGGCAATGGCAGGAAGCTTCAACTTGGGACCTGGGCCTCGCGAACTGAAGAACTTGTCCCCGCAAACTTCCGAAAAGACGCGGTTGATCTTCTTCTTATGTTTCACCAGGGCCTTGTACGCCTTATACTCGTTCATGGTATATTCGCCTACCATGACGTTCACCTTCTTCTCCACTTCTTCCAGGAAGGCCTTAGCACTCTGATCTTCGCGAAGCTTAATCCCGAACTTCGGGAAAGGCACCTCATGATCTGCCCAGTTGACGTTGAAGTACAAGAGCTCAGTAGGGGACCAACCACTCGAAATAGGCCAGACCCGGGCAGCGACGAATTCTTCAATACTGTCACGGCCGCCAAGTATGGTGCTGGCCAAGTGAAAGGCATTCTCACAACTTCTAATTCCCAAGGCCCGTTGGTTGAACTTCGCAACATTCACCGCGGCAAGAGGCGCAATCGGGCAAGACAGTTTCGGCATATCGACTTTCAGATAAAACCAGTGAGACCTCCAATCATCGGTAAGGTTGGACTTGCAACAGGGAGCAATCTGGATTCGGGTGATTCCATGTCGGGTATTCTGACGTCGCGTGTAGAGCGGCTACAAGAAGAACAAGGCAAGAGCGATGGTGGCCGGTGCGAGCGACGTTGACTCAAGCTCAAGCGACGAGCAGTCAAGCTCAAGCGGCGAAGACGAAGACGCCGGGAGGCGCAAGGGCAAGAAGAGTGCAAGCCGGAACCTCAGCGGGTTGAGCTGTGTGGCGCTTGAGGGCTTTTGTGGCATGGCCCATAGCTCAAGCAGCAAGAAGAGCGAGAAGGAAGACAGCGACTCCGACTCGGAGGATGAGGTAAATCGTGACCCCGACTCTTTGCTTACTGAGATAGCTAGGTTGAATGGCTTGATTAACAACCGTGATAGTGTGCTAAGAGATGCCAAAAAAATGAGGAAAGATCTTAGGGCTAAACTTGAGAATGCTAGTGAGAAAGTAGGAGAGTTAGAGTCCAAATTGCTTGAATTGAAACTTGAGAATGACTCTTTGAAACTTGCTCCTACTACTCCTGATGATGTTGAATGTCTTGAGTGTGATGCATGGTTGAATGAGATCAAGTTGCTTAATGAGAAGAATGCTTCCACTTTGGCGAAACTAGATGCTCTTAGGACTGAGTATGATGAGCTTAAGGCTAGACCTACTTTGCTTGGTGCTTGTAAATCATGTCCTACTATGCATGCTAAGCTTGTTGATGCTCGATCTACCATTAGTTCTTTGGAAGCATATTTGAAATCTCCTGTTGTAAATGCATGCTCTAGTTGTGATGAAGTTACTTTGCGCAATCTTGAACTTACTTCCCGTTTGGATGTCATCTATGAGGAGAATGACTATTTGAGGAAGGTGTTGGGTTGGTTGTCTGGGCAGGAACTTCAATTGAAAATCATGATTGAGGAGTTCAAGAGAGCTGATGGTCGTGGTTTGGGTTTTGAGAAGTTGGGTGAGAAAGTCGGAGAGAACGATGGGGAGAGTGTGTATGAGAAGTGTGTTGAGTCTAACCCCGAGTTTGAGGTGACCGGAGACATCCAAGTCCCACTTCCAAAAGC
Source organism: Cenchrus americanus (assembly GCA_947561735.1). Taxonomy (NCBI): domain Eukaryota; kingdom Viridiplantae; phylum Streptophyta; class Magnoliopsida; order Poales; family Poaceae; genus Cenchrus; species Cenchrus americanus. Next base: position 171,005,022 of record OX387245.1, read on the forward strand.
ACCCAAAAACTCTTTTACACCAAAGCCCAACCACCCTTGCAACAAGCTTGACACAACCCAAGATCCACCCAAATTCCCACCTAAGACAAATGACTTCTAGAAACCCATCCCCTTCAGGTGTGAGTATTGTGGCAAGGAGAGGCATCTTGCAGAGTTTTGCTACAAGAGGTAGAGGGATGAGAGGCTTGCTAGGGAGCAAGCAATCCAGGACAGGTATCGCCAGTCTCATGGTATTCCTGAGCCTAGAGTGCCACTTCCACGGGGTGTGGAAAGTGTGAGGAGTGTTGGCAGGTTCCCACAAAAAGGTGGTGGTGCGAGGTTTGTTAGGAGAGATGATGGTGTGCGTGCTGGTGAGAGGTTTGGTCGGGCTCGTGGCAGTTTTGCTGGACGCCCCTCTACTCGTCCTCAATACGGGTTTAGGGGAGATGATCGCAGCTTTGGGTTCCAGAGGAACTACGGACCACGTTTTCCCCCTCGTGGTGATCGTACTCCTCCCATGGGACATGGGAAGTTTGGTGGCAAGAGAATGATGTTTGCTAACCCCTCTTTAGAGCGAGATGGCTCGACAACGGTTTAACTTTCTTTGTGCTAACCCCAATGTCGAGTCGCTAGCTCATTCTCGTTCTTGTTTCTGACTGCAGGCAGGAGGCTTGGAGGACATTTGGTTGATCGACTCCGGGTGTTCTCGACACATGACCGGAGATAAAAAGTGGTTCTCCAGCCTCACCCTAGCGAAGGAAAAGATGTACATCACATTTGGGGACAATGGACGAGGAAGGGTGATTTCTGAGGGTGTTGTGCATGTGAGTGACAAGGTACCGTTGAAGAGAGTGGCTCTTGTGAAGTCTTTGGGTTTCAATTTGCTATCGGTTTCTCAATTGCTTGATGAGGGTTTTGAAGTGCGGTTCAAGTCTGGCGAGTCTCGTTTGCTTGATTCTCGAGGTGATCTTGTCTCTATGATCATCCCCGAGGGTCAGATTTTCAGGGCTGATTTCTCTCGTTCTTTGGGTCCTGCTCGCTGTTTGATGGCTGGTCCTTCTTCTGATTTGTGGAAATGGCATAGGCGGTTGGGACACTTGAGCTTTTATTTGGTTTCCCGCTTGAGTGGTCTTGACATTGTCCGAGGATTGCCGAGGTTGAAGCTTGAGAAGGATTTGGTTTGTGCTCCGTGTAGGCATGGCAAGATGGTAGCCACTCCCCATCCACCCCTGACCGATGTCATGATCGAGCGTCTGACAGAGCTGTTGCATATGGACCTTGTTGGGCCAGCTCGAGTTCGCTCGGTGGGTGGGAAGTGGTATGTCCTTGTTGTGGTGGACGATTACTCTCGCTATGCCTGGGTGTTTTTCTTGGAAGACAAGAGTGAGACATTTGGTTTTGTTTGAGATCTGATCGTGAGGTTGAAAAACGAGAGGCATGGGAATGCTATTCGAGATATCCGCAGTGATAATGGCTCAAGAACTCTCGTTTTGATGCCTTTTGTCGTGATCTAGGTCTCGAACATCAGTATTCGACCCCTTATGTGCCCCCTCAAAATGGAGTCGTGGAAAGGAAAAATCGGACTCTTTGTGAGATGGCTAGGACGATGCTCGATGAGCATAGGACTCCTAGGAGGTATTGGGCTGAGGCGGTCAATACGGCTTGTCATGTCTCTAATAGGATTTTATTGCGAGCTTTCAAAAAGAAGACCTGTTATGAGCATATGCATGGTCGGGCACCCAAGGTGAGTCATTTCCGAGTCTTTGGCTGCAAGTTCTTTATTCTTTAGAAGGGAAAACTTGACAAGTTTGAGGCTAGGTCTAGTGATGGTATTTTCTTTGGATATGCTAACCACTCTAGAGCCTATAGGGTGCTTAACCTTGAGTCTAACAAAATCATGGAGACTTGCGAGGTAACCTTCGACGAGACAATGCCATGTACCTCTCTTGGCTTTGAATGTGCAGGTGAAGAGGAGATGGCCGAGGACCTCTTTGAAGAGGAGAAGGATGAAGCTGGAGATGATGATGGGGAGAACCATGCGCCTGAAGCTGAGTGTGTACCTACTACTTCCCCTACGACCACTACGGAGCGTGGACCGTCTACTTCATGGACAACGACGGTGCGACATGAGGACCAGGCGAGAGAAGCTGAGGTTGAGGGGGAGGTAGTATCGAGGCGTGAGGCTCCCTGGCGAATTCAAGAAGTGCATCCCTTGTCGAAGATAATTGGGAACATCGATGAACGCACTACACGGTCAAGGTACAGGAATTCCTCTCATTTTGCTCATGCTTCTTTTGTTGCCACCTTTGAGCCCAAGGACATTGGACATGCTTTATCTGATGCAAACTGGGTCAATTCTATGCATGAGGAGTTGGAAAACGTTGAGAGGAACCAGGTGTGGGAGTTAGTTGAACCACCTCCAAATTGCCATCCCATAGGAACCAAGTGGGTTTCGAAGAACAAAGAGGGAGAAAATGGGATGGTTGTGAGGAACAAGTCCAGACTTGTTGCTCAGGGGTTTAGTCGAAGGAGGGGATCGACTATGAGGAGACCTTTGCTCCCGTGGCCCGTCTTGAGGCAATTCGGATCCTTCTAGCCTTTGCCGTGGCTAAAGGGTTCAAGTTGTTTCGGATGGATGTGAAGAGTGCTTTTCGAATGGGGTCATAGAGGAGGAGGTGTATGTGAAGCGACCACACCGGGTTTGAGAGCGAGTTGTACCCACACGGGGTGTACGGGTTGAAAAGGGCTCTGTATGGGTTGAAACAGGCGCCCCTGTGCTTGGTATGGGAGATTGAGAGGTTTTCTGTTGAGCAGAGGGTTTGTGATGGGTACCGTGGATAGGACCTTGTTTCTCCTCAAGCATGGAAATGACTTGTTGATTGTTCAGATATACGTGGATGATATTGTCTTTGGTGGCTCGTCACATAACCTTGTTGCCAAGTTTGCAGATGAGATGAGCAAGGAGTTCGAGATGAGCATGATGGGCGAGTTGCAGTATTTTCTCGGGCTGCAGATCAAGCAAGTGAAGGATGGAACATTTGTGCACCAGACCAAGTACACAAAAGACATGCTGAGGAAGTTCCAGATGCAAGATGTGAAGCCGATGTCGACTCCCATGGGGAGTACGACCACTTTGGATGCGGACGAGGACGGGGAACCAGTGGACCAGCGAAAGTACATGAGCATGATCGGCTCCCTCCTCTACTTGACGGCGACGAGGCCAGACATACAGTTCAGCGTGTGTCTGTGCGCTCGTTTTCAGGCTTCGCCGAGGACATCACATCGACAGGCCGTCAAGAGGATCTTCAGGTACCTATAGTCTGCCCCTGGTCTTGGCCTTTGGTATTCGTCCTCCTCGACTCTCTCTCTTCATGATTTTTCCGATGCGGATTTTGCTGGTTGTCGAGTCGAGAGGAAGTCTACTTCTGGTACTTGCCAGTTTCTTGGGTCTTCGTTGGTCTCATGGTCTTCCCGCAAGCAGTCTAGTGTAGCTCAGTCTACCACCGAGGCGGAGTATGTTGCAGCCGCAAGTTGTTGTTCCCAGCTGTTGTGGATCTCATACACGTTGACAAACTTTGGTGAGGAGTGCACCCAGATCCCACTTCTTTGTGATAACACCAGTGCCATAAGCGTAGCCAAAAACCTAGTGCTTCACTCCAGAACCAAACACATAGAAGTGAGGTATCATTTCTTGAGGGACAATGTGGAAAAAGGGACCATTGTGTTGAGCCATGTCCCTACCCAAGATCAGCTAGCCGACATCTTTACAAAGCCTCTCGACCAAGCTACATTTGTGCGCTTGCGGGGGGAACTTGGGGTTTGTTGCCTTTTCTAGTTGATTCTTGGGGGTTTTTCTTGTGCCAAATGTATCATACCATGTTTTACTTTGATGTATATACATGTTTTGCTTGATGTACAAACCATGGTAGGATAGCCATCTTATCATATATCATGTTGCATCTGTATCATATTGCATTTTAGGATGATGAGCTTCTTTCATATGCCATATTTGAGTTTCTTTGGATATTTGTGAGATATTGGTCATATGTGTGGAGAAATAGTGACGTGAGGCTATTCTCTTGGAATATTTGAGATATATGTGTGGTGAGATAGCCTTTTTTGAAATAAATGCTAATCTTGATTAACTTTTGGTGAAATGTGCTCAACTCGTGTGTAATAGTGTACCCATGTCACAGTTTGGTCTAAATATGCTTTTCATGCTTAGATTGTGCTTGGATGCCTTGTTCTTGCATTTGGGCCAAAGGCCGAATATCATTGTGAATGTTTAGCCTATGTTGCATTCATGGGGGAGCATAAGCTTCTTTTTGCCGCAAAGGCACTTCATGTACCATGAAATGATTTAATATTGAAAAGAAGTGTATAATGCTTGAAAAATGCTCCATCCATCATCTCTATGCTTAAAATGTCTTATCTTTCACATATGGGTGCAAAACATGTTGCATGATGTTCACTAGTGGAGAAGTCTCCCCGAAGTGGACACATGGCTCATGAGCTTTGACATGACATGCTTTCCTTTATCAGTGTTTGCCATGATCTTTTGCTGAGAATTTGATATCCTTGTATGATCTTTGAATGGTATGCATGTTTGTGGCTCAAGTGTTACATGGATAGGCTTTTACATGTGAAGCGAGCCTTCTTTTGGTAAAACTGCTTAAATCTGAAAATTTTGCTTTGTCACATGCTTGTATTTTCATATATTACTTGTGGCGATGCTTTTACTATGCTATGATTCATGTGTGTGATTTTTGTCTTATGTTTAGCCTTTGACACTAGATTTGGCCTATTTGAGAAGCTCATGTAGATGTTTATATGCTTTGTTTTGCATTTCTGCATTTTCACCTTGATTCATACATTGTCAGCAAGGGGGAGAAGAGGTGAGCTTAATGAAAATTCAGAAGAGGTGAGCTAAAATTCGGAAGTTTGCATCCACATGTTCAGGGGGAGCTTGCATTTGTTCAGGGGGAGCTTTCTTGCTGTTTTCGGTGTGGAGTTTGTGCTTTGCTTGGATTGTGACCTTTCTTCGCCTTTCTTCGGTTTTGGTCATGAGTTGAGTTTCTTTGTTTTTTCGTTCTTCTTCCTTTCTTTCTTTCTCTGAATTTCATTTCGCGTTGTGTGTTGTCAATGCACTCATCAAGGGGGAGATTGAGGACCAGGAGCATCCCAGTGGTCGATGGATGACCGCTCCTCAGTGATGAGTGATTGACAACGGGTGTTGGATTGACTCTTGGCTTAGTGCGCAGGTGTAGGCTGCGGCCTAGTTCGTGTTGTTGCAGTTGAAGAACGGGCGCGAAAGGTCTTCAGCCTTGAGGGGCCTCCGGGAGATGGAGAGACAAGTAGGCTCGGTTCGAGGGACCCGATGGACAGCGGGACTAGGTGCGGGCCACATGGTGGCGACACGAGCAAGACGAAGTCATGGACAATCGATCCGGTGCACGGTGGCGGTCGAGTCAAGTGGTTTGGCGGGAGGCCGGACCGAGCACGCGGGGTTTGGTGGTTTGCCCACAAAACCATCGGCGGACGGTTTCTTGGTTTGGGCCTCAAAACCAAGTCCGAGGGCCCAACACGACAGAGACGGGATCCGGGCGTGTCGGGAAGCTTCGAAGCGGAGGACACGCGGCGGGATCGCGTGGCTTGCGTCGGGAGGACGCAGGGTGCGGCAAAGGCGTGGCCGTCCGATGGCAAGACCCACAAACATTACCTAAATGCCCCTACGTGGGTTGTATCGCCAGTAGTTAAGTTAGGGGTAGTCGAGTCATTTACCACTCCGGCGGGACCTGATATATAAGCCATGAGTGTGTGTGGATAGCTCCCCTCTCTCCGCGACTTAGGGTTTCATTTCCTCCCTCCCATTTCTCATTTTCGTAGCTATTTTTCTTCCATTTTCTCTAGGCTAGCATGAGAGCTTCATGAGAGATTTGTTGAGAGGGATGGATGCTAGGGCGGCATGCTAGACCTTGTGAATCTTTCCTGGTTTGTATAGAAGATTCAGGGTTGTGTTTTTCGTGGTCTTTTTGTGCTTGTTTTCGTGCCTTTCTTCTCGGTGCGATTCTGTGGATTTGAGTGGGTTTCTCCCCGGATTTCTTTGAGGGAAACATGGATAGATGTCTCGCGCATCTTCGTGATTGATCTTGTGCCCTCAAACGCCGGGAAACCACTTCGATTCAGGAGTTTTCGTTCGGTGCTCAAGCTTTTGGTGGTGCTCAAAGGATTCGCGATTCCCGGTGATTTAGGGAGTTAGGAGGCAAGATTTTTGGGCTATAGTATCCTTGTGTGACGCTTTTCAAGTCCCCAAACCCTTGTCTCCACAGCTTCAACCGTTTGGGAAATCCGATGATGATTTGGGGGAGTTGACTTTTGAGGTCGGGCGTTTTTATCGCTGCTCGTCCGAGCCTCGCGGACGGTCCGCGCCCTCCTGGCGGACGGTCCGCGCCGCTCGTGTTCGTCCAGTGTTCTTCGTGTTCTTGCTCGCCGTTCGTTTCGATCCGTCGCGATTTTGAGTTTCGGTTGGACGGAGTTTCGGACGGTCCGCAACTGAGGGCGGACGGTCCGCGGGTGCCTGGCGGATAGTCCGCGTGCTCCCCGCGGACGGTCCGTGGTTGGTGGTGTGCTTCTGTTCGTTCTGTGTGATTTAACGGACAGTCCGCGGCGTAGGGCCGGACGGTCCGTGGTGTTGGCGCGGACGGTTCGCGGCATCAGGCCGGACGGTCCGCGAGGCCAGTGCGGACGGTCCGCCCCTCCTGCCCGGACGGTACGCCAGAGCCTGTGAGCTTTGCTTCTTGGTTCGATTCCTCCCTTCCTTTCTCGTGCTTCCGCGTGTGCTTCAAGGAAACGTTCCTAAGGCTAAAGGTTGATCCATAACCTCGTTGTCTTGGCGATTGGTGTGTGATTCGATCCATCGCTTGTGTGTGACCGGGATTTGACTAGGGCATAGGTCGAGTTCTTTGAGAAGAATTCTTACTGGCTCCTATTCACTCCCCCCTCTCTAGTCGCCATCTGATCCTTCAAGACCAAAGAACCGAAGACGGAGATGCAGCAGCTCGACCAAAGAACCGGTGGGTCTTACCAGTGGGTACGGGTCTGGTCGGTGAGGAGCACCGGTCTGACCGGTGTGCGACGACGTAGTCCGGAGACTTTGAAGCGGAAGGACATGCGTCGTGATCGCAAGGCTTACGTCGAGGCTAAGTAGGTTGCGACCGGGCATCCATCCGATGGAGCGATGACAAAGATTTCCGATTTCTCCCTCGAGGGGCATGTATCCCTAATTAGCTAGTAAGGGTATTTTAGACATTCGGTTGCCTCCATATAACCCAAGAGGTGAGAGGATGGCTGCCATCTCTTGGAACCCTAGCTTATTTGGTTTTCCTATTTTGCCTTCCTATTTTCCCTAGGATTTTCATAGGACTAGCTTGAGAGCTTCATGGTGAGATCTTGTGAGAGGGAAGGATGATCAGGTGGAAAGCTAGAACTTGTATGAACCTCTTTGTGATGTATAGATGATTCGACGCGGTTCGTCAAGGCTTGGATGTGTTGTTCCCGTTCATTCTTTTTGGTGATTTTCGGAGCCCTTTATTGGCATTTTTCTTGGAGTGATTTCAAGACCTTTCTCTTGGGGATTTGGTGGGGGCGTATGCATGAACCCTTCATGGTTCTTTTCCCTTTGATTCCCTTCCCAAATCCGTGAGCAAAGGGGCTCGATTTTGGGGTTTCCGGTGTTCTATGGTTAGAGGAGTTCTTGGCAGGATTTCATCGATTTTTCTTGATTTGGCAAGTTTTGGTGGGCAAATCCGTGGAGCGATTCTGGAGATCGAGAGTTGGATTTGGGGGATTTCACTCGCGGGTGCTGTTCATCCCGACGAGCTTAGGTCACACCGATCTGACTGATGTAGACCCCTATTGGGTTTTGCTCGGGTGAACGTTTGGGTGAGTTCGTTGTTGTCCCGTGTTGCTACTGTTTCGAGTTTGGGTCATTTTGGAGCTCGGTAGGCCTGTTTGGTGTTTTGGGGCTTTCTGGCTTGGACCGGTCTGACCGGTGTGTTGCAACGGCCTAACCCGTGTAGAGTTGTTTTGTGGAAGTCGGCAGGTTTCACCAGCAGGGACCGGTCTGACCGGTGGTGCTCACCGGCCTGACCGGTGTAGGTCAGTGAGGCTCGAGTTTTGTGTTCCACTACGTTCTCGGGTCTGTGAGGTTGAGAGTTAGTTTCTAGGTCTAGTAGCACTCCTGCGGATGCGTTGGCTTGGCCAACTTGGGTAGTGGGTTGGAGACGTGTGTTGGAAGCCGTGTTCATCTTGTTGGAGCCTCCATCTCCTTCGAGAAGAATTTTTATCGGCTCCCATTCACTCCCCCCTTTCTGGTTCGTCGTATCGGTCTTTCAATTAGTATTAGAGCCGGTTACGGGTCTTGATTGACTGTATCCAGTCTAAGATCCAAGGATGGCATACCAGGAACGGGGTTTGGGTCCTCCACACTTCGATGGCAAAAACTACCAAATGTGGAGTAAGTGGATGGCAGCGTTCCTCCTCAGAAAGGGTCAGATCCTTTGGGATGTCACGGTGGACACAGGCTATGTCCAGCCGATGAACTTCCTTGCTCCAGGATCGAGGGACATGTTCGACGCTAACAACAAGGTGGTCGACTACTTGTTCCGTGCTCTGTGTCAGCCTGAATTCGATCGGGTGCACATGGAGAGCTTGGCTTGTAGAATCTGGTCGGTGTTGAAGGAAGCCCATGTTGGAAACGCCCAGATTCAGGCTTGGATGTATGCAATTTACCGATGAGAGTACGAGAACTCCCCTCATCTCCCCAGTGAGTCCATTGATGCCTTGTTTCAGAGGTTCACGGTTGTGGTGAACAACATGAGGGCCAATGTGGACGTGCTCCCGTACGATGATCATGATAGAGCCGTCAAGCTCTTACACTCTTTGGATCGTACGGTTTGTGCAGAAAGTTCGAGGCCATTGTGGAGTCGGAGAAGTATGACACTCTGACCGTGAGCGAGCTGTTCTCAAAGCTCAAGTCGGCTGAGGTGGATAGGGGCATGACTGCCAAGATCGAGGGCTCGACTGACTCTCATAGTCTCGTCCTCATCGGTGGTTCGAAAGGAAAGACTGACGCTAACCCATCCAGCAGGATGTTCTCCTTGTCCTCTTTGATGTCTATGCCATATGAGGAGTTCGACGTTCTTGGAGAGGACGAGCTGGTGTTGCTGACGAGGAGATTCGAGAGGCTGCACGAGAACCAGTGAACATGAGGAGAAACACGAGGACTTGCTTCCAGTGCGGCAAGCCGGGACACTTCATCGCCGACTGCCCGGAGAAGGTCGAGAACAATGACAACTACAAGCACAAGTCGAAGACGGATGGCAAGTACCGGTCGAGGCGTGACCACAAGAGCAAGCACAAGGACGAGCAACGATCGAGGAAGAAGGAGAGCCGAGGCAAGGCCCGAGCGATGGTTGGAGCAAGTGACGTCGACTCCAGTTCCGCGTACTCCACCTCGAGCTCAAGCAGTAGTGAAGATGAAGGTGACCGTCACAAGGGCAGGAAGTCGTCCAAGAACCTGAGCAAGCTGAGCTGCTTCGCTAGAGACGGCTTCTGCACCATGGCGCTGAGGTCCGGTAGCAAGAAGAGAACACAGAGCGACTCGGACTTCGACTCCGACAACGAGGTGCGTGATGAACTTCCCTTCTTGCGATAGGAGAATGAATGGCTTGGCTTGTTGCTTGATAATCGTGATGGCATGCTTAGAGAGGCCAAGAAGATGAGGAAAGATATTAGGGTCTCGCTTGAGGATGCTAGGACTAGAGTGGCTAAGCTAGAAACACAGAATTTGGAGGCTAAACTTGAAATTGATTTTCTGAAAGCTTCACCTGTTGTTTCTGATGAAGTTGAATGTGCTGATTGTCATATCTTTCTAGCTGATCTTGCCTTGTTTAAGGAAAAGCATGCCTCCAAGTGTGAGGAACTAGATGTGCTTAGGGTTGAAGTGGCTGAGCTTAAGTCTAGACCTGCTTTGCTATGTGCTTGCACTTCTTGCCCTGTTTTGCATGGAAAAATTGATGAGATGCATGCTTACACTGTTTCTCTTGAGGCTAACCTAAAAGAACCAATTCCTACATCTTGCTCTACCTGTGAATTGCATGCTTTGAAGAATCTAGAACTTGCACATTATGTTGATCGTTTGCAAGATGCGAATGATGAGTTGAGAAAGTTGATGAGTTGGTTGCTTGGTCATGAGCCTCAGTTGAGGATAATGATCAAGACATACAAGAGGCAGGATGATGGGAGACTTAGGGAAAACAAGGTTGGTGAGGTAAGTGAGAATATCTCAGAGCCACCAAAAACCCAACACAAAAATGATTTCCCACCTAAACCTAACTATCTCAGGAACTGACTAGACACAACCCCAGCTCCACCCGTGTTTCCTCCAGAAACAAATGATTTCCAAAAGCCTATCAAGTTTGCGAGCACTTCGGGGAAAGTGTTCTTTGGGAAAGAAAGTGAGAAAGCAAGTGAGGAGAAGTCGGGTGAGAAGCCTAGTGAGGAGAAACCGGTTGAAAAGCCGAGTGGAGAGAAACCAAGTGAACAGCCCCAACCCAAGCCTAAGACTAAGTTTGTGAGGTTCCATTATGGCTATTGTGGGAGAGATGGCCATAAGGATGAGTTTTGCTTCAAGAGGAGGCGAGAGGAGAGAATGGTGAAGTAGTATCCTAACAAGGACAAGTTCCACCCTCTAAATGGTGTACTTGAGCCTCGTGTGCAGATGCCCAGGAGCAAGGCTACTGTGAGGACTGTTCCAGCTTGGGGAGAGCGAAAGGCAATTGGAGGTGCTGCTAGCCGGGCTACACCGGTCAGACCGGTGAGAGGCGCCGGTCAGACCGGTGCGGGCACCGGACGGAAGCGATATGGGTTTCGTGCTCGTACAGGTGCTAGGTTGTAGGAGGTCAGTTTGCTAGGCGTTCTCCCCTCATGCTAAATACAGGAATGGGAGGAGTCGTAGCTTTGAGTTGGAGAGGAGGGACGGTCCATGGTTTTCCTTTTGTGGTTTTGGTCCTCCTGTAGTTAGAGGGGGCTGGTTCCCTCGTGGTGGTGTTCGTAGAGGTAGCTTTGGTAGGAAAGATGTTTCGGATTGTGCTAACCCCACTTTTGAGCAAATGGCTCGGCACTGGTTTTACTATTTTGGTACTAACCCCAGTGCTGGGTCGTTTGTTCGCTCACGTGCTTGCTTTTGAATTTCAGGTGGGAGACTTGAAGGACATTTGGTTGATTGACTCCGGTTGCTCGAGGCATATGACCAGAGACAAGGGGTGGTTCCCAAGTCTCGTCCCAGTGGTGACGAAGAGGTACATCACCTTTGGGGACAATGGGCGTGGGTGTGTGCTATCAGAAGGTGAGATTAAGGTGAGTGACAAGATCACTCTCAAGCGTGTTGCTCTTGTTCAATCGCTTGGATACAATTTGGTTTCCGTGTCCCAGCTATTGGATGAGGGTTTTGAGGTGTTGTTTCGGCCTTGTGGTTGTCGGATTTTGGACTCTCGAGGGGACCTTGTCTGTATGGTCGTTCCTGAGGGTCAGGTGTTTCGAGCTGATTTTTCTCAGTCTTCTGGTGTTGAGCATTGTTTCTTGGCTGATTCTTCGAGTGAGCTGTGGAAGTGGCATAGGAAGTTGGTTCACTTGAGCTTTGACCTTTGGTCTCGCTTGAGTAAACTCAATTTGGTCCGAGGATTGCCACTGTTGACGCTTGAGAAAGAGTTGGTTTGTGCGCCATGTAGGCATGCCAAGATGGTAGCCTCTTCTCACCCGCCTCTCACCGATGTGATGACTGAGTGTCCATGAGAGGTGCTCCATATGGACCATGTTGGCCTAGCTCGTGTGCGATCTGCGAGTGGGAAGTGGTACATCCTTGTTGTGGTGGACGACTACTCTCGGTATGCGTGGGTGTTCTTTCTTGAGGAGAAAGGGGAGACGTTTGGTTTTGTTCGAGATCTTATCTTGAGGTTGAGGAACGAGAGGCATGGAGATGCCATACGAGCAATCCGCAGTGACAATGGCTCAGAATTCAGAAACTCTCGTTTTGAAACCTTTTGCCATGACTTTGGTCTTGAAGACCAATTTTCGAGTCCGTATACGCCTCCCCAGAATGGTGTTGTGGAAAGGGAAAACAGGACCTTGTGTGAGAAGGTTCAGATGATGCTTGATGAGCATAGGACTCCGAGAAGGTTTTGGCTGAGGCGGTGAATACCGCGTGCTATGTGTCGGACAGGATCTACCTCAGAGTGCATAAGAAGAAAACTTGCTATGAGTTGTTGCACGGTCGCACATCTAAGGTGAGTCACTTCCATATCTTTGGTTACAAGTGCTTTATTCTGAAGAAAGGGAAGAAGTTGGATAAGTTTGAGGCTAGGTCGGTCGATGGTATTTTCTTTGGTTATGCATCTCACTATAGAGCATATTGGGTGCTCAATCTTGAAACTAACCAAATTGTGGAGACCTGCGAGGTAACCTTCGACGAGACACAGTCACGTAGTCAGCTTGTCTTTCAGTGTGCAGGTGATGATGAACTTGGTGAGGAGTTCTTTCAGGAAGAGAAGCATGAACATGGAGATGATGAAGATTGCGGTTTGGTGCCCGCAGCTGAGCATGTACCTACTACTTCAATTACGGTGATGGACGACCCCTCTCCCACACCTACGATGACAAACCAAGAAGAAGCTGTTGTTGAGGGGGAGGTAGCATCAAGGCGAGAACCTCCCCGGCGAGTACAAGTGGATCACCCAACTTCAAGGATCATCGGCGACATGAATGAACGTACTACATGGTCGAGGGTTCAGAACAATTCTCATTTAGCTCCTGCTGCATTTGTTGCCACCTTTGAGCCCGAAGACATTGGACACTCACTATCTAATCATAATTGGGTTAATTCGATGCATGAGGAGTTGGAGAACTTTGAGAGGAATCAGGTTTCGGAATTGCTTGAACATCCCCCATAGTGTAAGCCGTTTGGGACAAAGTGGGTGTGGAAGAACAAAGGGGGAGAGAAAAGTGAAGTGGTGAGAAACAAATCAAGGCTTGTTGCTCAGGGGTTCAGTCAGAAGGAGGGGATCGACTATGAGGACACTTTTGCTCCCGTAGCTCGTTTGGAGGCGATTAGGATCCTTCTAGCATTTTCTGTGGCTAAAGGGTTCAAGTTGCACCAAATAGATGTGAGGAGTGCCTTCTTGAATGATGTGTTGGAGGAAGAAGTGTATGTGAGGCAACCACCGGGGTTTGAGATTGAGAAGTACTCCCACCGGGTGTACAAGTTGAGGAAGGCGCTGTATGGGTTGAAGCAGGTGCCTAGAGCTTGGTATGGTAGGTTAAGGGGGTTCCTGTTTGAGCGAAGGTTTGAGATAGGAAAGGTCGATCAGACCTTGTTTTTACTTAGGCAGTGCAGAGATATCCCTGATTGTGCAGGTGTACATGGATGATATTGTCTTTGATGGATCGTGAAACTCTCTTGTTACAAGGTTAGTTGGGGATATGTGCAGGGAATTTTAGATGAGCATGATGGTTGAGTTGCAGTCCCTCCTTGGGCTATAAATCAAGCAATCAAAGGAAGGAACATTTGTGCACCAAGCTAAGTACACCAAGGACATTGTGAGGAAGTTCAAGATGGAGGACTCCAAGGCTATGGCGACGCCGATGAGTACGACTAGAGCTTTTGATGCGGATGAGGAAGGTGAGCATGTAGGCCAGAACGAGTACCGAAGCATGATCGGGTCACTCCTCTACTTGACGGTGACAAGGCCGGACATCCAGTTCTCGGTATGTTTGTGCGCTCGTTTTCAAGCGTCTCCGAGGACTTCGCATCGGCAAGCGGTTAAGCGCATTTTTAGGTACTTGCGTCACACTCCAGACTTCGGCCTTTGGTACTCCGCGTCTTCCTCTTTGGCGCTTCAGGGGTTTTCAGACGCGGATTTTGCCGGGTGTCAGTTGGATAGGAAGTCCACCTCTGGGACTTGCCAGTTTCTGGGATCTTGTTTGGTGTCTTAGTCTTCCCGCAAACAGTCGAGTGTTGCTCAATCCACTACCGAGGCAGAGTACGTTGCCGCAGTTAGTTGTTGCTCTCGGCTCCTTTGGATCACATAAACCATGAGTGACTTTGGTGAGCAGTATACCCATGTCCCACTTTAATGTGACAGCACCAGTGCCATAAATCTTGCAAAGAACCAAGCACATAAAAGTGAGGTGTCATTTTCTGAGAGACAACATAGATAAAGGGAAAATAACCTTGATTCATGTACCCACACATGACCAACTAGCCGATATTTTCACCAAACCCCTAAACCAAGAAACTTTCACTCGTTTGCGGGGGGGAGCTTGGTGTGTGTTTGATTTCTTGAGTTGGTGTGTGGGAGCTCCTTTGTAGCATATGTATAGATTTCATTTGTGCTTTTATTGCATTTTGCATGGCATATGTAACATGATGTGTAGGCATCCTTGTATCTTAGATTGCATGCATTTTGTATCATATGCATTGGTTAGGAAAATCTTCTCTTATATACATTGTTCACCATGGAATGCTATTTATGTCTTTGTGAGCTTGTTTGGTATGATGTGGTTAGTTTGGCTTAGCTCTTGATAATCTTGATTTAAATCCATGGTTGATGCGTATGTTTTTGAAAAATGGCACATGTATGCTCTCTTGTGAGTAAATGCCTTTATATGATCTTGACATGCTCTCTGATGCAGCTGCTCTGTTTCTTGAGGTGGTTCACATGCATTTGTCCAGGGGGAGTTGCATTGGTTCAGGGGAGCTTGCATGTGTGCAGGGGGAGCTCTTTGTGGTTTTCGAGTTTTGGTTTGGTGATTTGCACTCTTTGCTTGAGCATGGTTTTGTCTCGGATGTGTCGAGCCGTTGCCCTTGCCTAAGGGGTCCGAGACTTGTCTTCTTCGGTGATCCTTCTCTTTGCCTTTGTTTGCCTTTCGATCGCTTGTTGGAGTTTCTTTTTATTCGTTTCTTTTATTTTTCTTTTCTCTCGTGTTACTATTTGTGGGTGTTGTAAATGCACTCATCAAGAGAGAGATTGAGGACCATGTGTGGTTCGAGGACCGGTGGATGGTCGCTTCCTGGTGTGATGAGTGATTGACAACGTTGTGTGGACTAATTTTTGGCTAAGTATTGTAGGTGCAGGTTGCGGCTTGTCTGGTGGTTGTGTAGGTGAAGAACAAGCGCGAAAGGTCGTCGTCGGTGAGGCCTCCATGTGTGGAGAAGACAAGTAGGCTTCGTTTGAGGGACCCGGTGGCCGGCGGAGTCAAGTGCGGGCCGCATGGTGACATGAACAGCAAGATGAAGTCATGGACAGTTTCTTGGTTGAGCCTCAAAACCAAGGTCGAGCCAGGACTACATGGGAGTCGAGTCATGAGTGGCAATTGGTGGAGGCTACACCGAGTTCGCGGGGTTTCCGGTGGTTAACCCGAAAACCACTGGGTTCCTTCGTTGATCCACAAAGCGAAGACCAAAGAACTGAAGACGGAGATGCAGCAGCTCCAGACCAGTCTGACCGGTGGGTCTGACCGGTGGGTACCGGTCTAACTGGTGATGAGCACCATTCTAACCGGTGTGCAACGACGCAGTCCGGACACTTCAAAGCGGAGGACACGCGTCGGGATCGCAAGGCTTGCGTCGAGGATAAGCAGGTTGCGGTCGCTGGGCATCCGTCTGATGGAGCGATGACAAAAATTTCTGATTTCGCCCTCGAGGGGCATGTATCCCTAATTAGCTAGTAAGGGTATTTTAGACTTTCGGTTGCCTCCATATAACCCAAGAGGTGAGAGGATGGCAACCATCTATTGGAACCCTAGCTCATTTGGTTTTCCTATTTTCCCTTCCTATTTTCCCTAGGATTTCTATAGGACTAGTTTGAGAGCTTCATGGTGAGATCTTGTGAGAGGGAAGGATGATCGGGCGGCAATCTAGACCTTGTATGAACCTCTTTGTGATGTGTAGATGATTCGGCGTGGTTCGTCAAGGCTTGGATGTGTTGTTCACGTTCATTCTTTTTGGTGATTTTCGGAGCCCTTTCTTGGCGTTTTCTTGGAGTGATTTCTGGACCTTTCTCTTGAGGATTTGGTGGGGGATGTATGCATGAACTCTTCATGGTTCTTTTCCCTTTGATTCCCTTCCCAAATCCGTGAGCAAAGGGGCTCGATTTTGGGGTTTTCGGTGTTCTAGGGTTAGAGGAGTTCTTGGCGGGATTTCTTCGATTTCTCTTGATTTGGCAAGTTTTGGTGGACAAAAAATTGGCTATAGAGTTCCCATGAGGTGTTCCTACTATCCCCAAAGTCTTGTGCAAATCCGTTTAGCGATTCGGGAAATCGGCAGTTGGATTTGGGGGATTTGCCCCGCGGGTGCTGTTCATCCCGACGACCTCAGGTCACACCGGTCTGACCGGTACCTCTCACCGGTCTGACCGGTGTAGACCCCTGTTGGGTTTTGCTCGGGTGAACGTTTGGGTGAGTTCGCTATTGTCCCGTGTTGCTGCTGTTTCGAGTTTGGGTCGGTTTGGAGCTCGGTCGTCCTGTTTGGTGTTTTGGGGCTTTCTGGTTTGGATCGGTCTGACCGATGTAGATCTGTTATGTGGAAGTCACCAGGTTTCACCTGCAGGGACCGGTCTGACCGGTGGTTCTCACCGGCCTGACCGGTGTAGGTCAGTGAGGCTCGAGTTTTGTGTTCCGCTGCGTTCTCGGGTCTGTGAGGTTGAGAGTTGGTTCCTAGGTCTAGTAGCACTCCAGTGGCTGCGTGGGCTTGGCCAACTTTGGTAGTGGGTTGGAGACGTGTGTTGGAAGTCATGTTCATCTTGTTGGAACCTCCATCTCCTTCGAGATGAATTCTTATCGACTCCCAAACACTCCCCCTTCTCTGGTTCGCCGTATCAGTCCTTCAAATAGCTCCGATTAGCTCTATGAACTCATGTATGTCCTTTTTTCTTACTCAATTGCAGATTGGATAATGGCTACAGGACAGATATGTTACACAGTAGTGTGTCATCATCCAATGCGGTATGTATCATTATACCGATGTCATGCAATGATTGTATTTTTGCAATTATAAACTTGTGCCCTCGAACGTCCCTTGAATATATTATATGTATGCTCTCCCACATGCAACTAAGTTTCTTGCATTTCATTTCTCAAATTCAATATACAATTATATGCTTGGGTGCTAAGTAATAAATTGGGTAGGGGTGAACAAATTTTCTTTTGCTGCAGATTTGCGCAACTAAGTTTCGTTGGCATTTATATGGCTTGCATCAAGCAATTTGCCATTTGCAACAAGCAAACGTAATGCAATTGCCAGACAATTTATGATAACTCTTTTATTGAGTTGATTATTAGGATATGCAGGCTAGTGCTTCACCTCAACCAAGTTACTTGTATTGTGCTTGTTTTACTTATTACGTGCGACATGCTAATTTGATTTGATTTATTTCATGTTTATTGCAGTTCATGAAAGGAGATTATCTGCTATGCAAGTATAAAGTACCACATTGTGTGTTTTGCAGTTTTTGAGGGTTTACCCGTGTAATCCCCATGAATATGGGCATTTTTATTTGTATCACTGGCTATTGTAAATCCTGATTTTTGCAAATTAGGTTGAGGGGAACTCTAGAATCTCGTACTCATGCTCCTTTTTCACAAATATTTCTAGCATTATTGCTTCCTCGTGTGGCTCAATTTGTGTGCATCGTGGTGATATGTCAGAAAAATTTAGTGGCTCACAGACAACATGCAACATTTAGGCTTTTGTGTGTAGGGTGTTGTTTGGGTGGCGGGTGAGTCGGTTTTCCGACCAGAAAAGGTGTTGTTCGGTGTCAGGTGGTGGATCTTCCGACTAGGCAAATAAAGCCAAGTGATCTAGCTTTTCAAAAATAGTGCGGCTGTACAGAAGGTTAATTTACAGCCGATTGTAAATTAGCCACTCCAAAAACGATTTTGGACTAGAAGAAACTCATGTTCCACCCTTTACCTGTACACAAGGATTAGCTGAATTCTAGAGAGCATCTCAAAACTTGACCCTTGAAACATTTCCAAAACAATTTTGGATTGGAAGAAACTATTGCCCCTACCCAATCACTCGCCCCCCCCCACACACACATTGTGATCGGATTTCAGATCCTGTCGGGGATTTCCCTTAACGAGTAGGGATGATTGGCGGGAGGTGGACGACGGGGAGGACGATGTTGCGGCGCCGTTGGGACTTCCTTGCGCGGGGAGAAGGAAGAGAGGCGGCAGGCGTGCTACATTAATCGCGTGTTCTGTTCACAACCAGAGTTGCGGCAAGGCCGTTTGGGAACTCTTGGCTCCCTAAGGACGCCAAAAACAATATTATGTTTCTGCGTGATCCAAACGAAGAGCTTCGCTTACAAAAGTATTTATGACTATCACACTTCTAATTAAACCCCTAAGACATCTGGAAAATAAATCACGTTGGGCACTTGTCCCACATGTGGGCGCCCCCCTAGCCACGCTGGTGCGGCACCGACCGAAGGTGATGCCGGTCATGACATCTCACCCTGCCTGCGCAAACAGCTCGTCCTCGAGCTGGAAGTTGGGATAGTGGCCGCGAAGGTCGTCGAGCTGCTCCCAAGTAGCGTCCTCCTGTAGCAGCCCTCGCCAGTTGATGCGGACGAACAACACCCCGCAGCACTGCTCAACCCGCACGGCTGCCTCTAGCTCGAGAAGAATGCGGCCATCCAGAAGTGGTGGCATAGCTCCTAGTGCAGCTAGCGGCTGTTGGCATTTCTTAGCGTCGCACCAGGTTTATATCCCCGACAAAAGTGCCTGAAATGCTTGTTGACGCTCCTTAGCCTCACCACTAAGGTTGCACTAACGGTGAGAGCGCCAGGAATGCTCGAGGCACTCGCAAGCGTCACTACTTGTCGGTGTTTTGGACCGGCAACCTACTACGGGGAGTACCCGAAGTAGATGAATGTGACTCACCGAGATCGGTAACTCGAAGGAAGAGGCACGTGGCACACAATTTAGACGAGGTTCGGGCCGCGAGGTGCGTAATACCCTACGTCTGTATTCCTTGCGTAGCTCGGATTGATAGGGCACGGTTACGGGGTGGTGCAACGGTGCGCCGTGAGTTGAGATTGGATGAGATGATCGGGGATCGGTCCCCTCGCCCCGCCTTATATAGTCGGGAGGCGGGGTTACAAGTCGGAGTAGGGAAGGAGTACTAGTCGTGTACGTCTAGGAGACCTCTACACGGTGCGGAACATGTACGAGTCCTATCCGAGTACTACTCCCGTGCTTGTCCTTGTGCTCCACGCCTTCGGTGCCGTGTAGCGCAAGTCGGGTAGTCCCGGGGGCCCACCGAGTAGTCGGTCCCGGTACCCACCGAGGTAGTGGGCCCGGGGAGGTCCATACGACAAGCCCCCGAGTACTTTGTAGTCGAGAAGGATAGCTTCCGGTAGTCTTGACGGCCTTAACGAGTAGTCCTCAAGCGTCCCCGAGTGCTACAAGTCAAAAGTCCTCAAGAGTAGTCGAAGCATCCCGAGGCCGGAATGTACTCCGGTCGATGTTTGAGCAATCTTGAAGTCTTCTCGAGTAGTCCCAAGCGTCCTTGAAATCCGCCTTCGAAGGTCTTCAAAAATGCTGTCTTGTCTTGAAGCCGGAGCCGTCAAGAAGGTACGATTTGCGGAACCGCAATCCACGTAGGGTAGCCCCCGAGCCTCGAGCCGCGGGCTGCGGGCCGAGGATCTATCCGAAGCCTTCGCGAGAAAATCCCGAAAAATCCGGAGAGAAAAAACCGAAGGACACGTGGCACGGAGCCCCCGAGCCTTGAGTCGAGTACTTCCTCTCGAATTGAAGGGTCTTCTTGAAGAATGTGTCCTGAGATGCTCTTGAGACTAGCCGCGTCCCAGGTAGTCGAGTAGAAGTAGCCGAGCCCCCGAGGTGAGGCGCGTCGACTAGTAGAATACGAAGAGTCACGCGCAGCCGCTGAGTCAGCCACGCGCGGACTTATCCGGCCGCCCGTTACGGAGGCGATTTGGCTTATAAATTCAAGCCGAAACCCTTAGGGTTTTTCACCCAAGTGAGCCGCAGTCATCGCGCACTTGAATCTTGAAGTAGATCCACTCCGACGAGCACCGCCGCCACGGTAGATCCAAGCGCATCGCCACCCGAAAGCCGTAGGGTAGCCCCCGAGCGGATGCGAGTGAAGACTCCCCTGTTCTTGGAGGATGAAGCCGTCCCCGTCGAAGACGTTGAAGGCCGGCGGGAAGAAGAGGAGCCATGCGAGCCGCCGCGGCCGTGCACGGAGCGGCGCCGCCCACGTCTCCACCGCGCGGCCGACCCAAGCCGCGAGTGGAAAAGGTCGAAGGTGAAGACCGAGGACTTGCCGACCCCGTTGAACTCCGGGTTCATCGGGGAGAAGGAGATCGATATGTGGAGATCCGCCGCGGAGATCCCTATCCAATGGAGAAGGCGCAAGACGAGATCCCGATGTTCTCGCGCTTCGTGGAGCGCGGGCTTGCGCTCCCGGCCGAGCGATTTCTTCAAAGGGCTTCTCGGGTACTATGGCATCGAGTACCTCAACTTGAACCCCAACGGAATCTTCCACACTTCGTCTTCGTCCATTTACGCGAAGCATTCTTGGGGATCAAGCCGCATTGGATTCTCTTCCGGAAATTCTTCCGCGTGAAGCCGCGACCCGGCGCCTCCAACCCCGCAGTAGTCGGCGGGCGGGGATCCGGTTGAGGGAAGATGCCGCCGAGCGGACACGGCGTACAAGCTCGTGGACTCCAACACGGATTGGAAGACGAGGTGGTTCTATACCACGAACCACCATCCCGAGCTGCCGAAGCCGAGCGGACGGCGGCCCAAGCACCAAGAGTGGTGGAACACGGAACCCACCATGCAAGAGGGGATCCGGCTCCGGAGTTGCTTGGGACGAATCAAGGCCTGCGTGATGCGGGAGCGAGGGCCGAGCATGTGGCCTTCGGTTTCATGAAGCGTCGGATCCGGCCGGCGGCGGCGCGGGATACGATGGGCTTCGAGTACACCGGCGACGACGACACGTCGCGGATGCGGGGGCGAAATTGAAGACAACGACATCATCGAGAGGTTGTCGAGGATCTTCAAGGACATGCTGGGAGTACACGGCGTGCCTGTCGAGGAGTTCTCCGCCGCGCGCCCGCCCAACGAGGTAAGTAGCCGTACCCGCCTCGTCGAGTAGTAGGCACTTGTAGCGAGTTGCTAACCCCTTTTGTGTCTTTTTGATGCGGGACGATGTGAAGCGGTTTTGTCTCCGAACCGCGCCACCACCGAGCGGAATTGAGATTCCGGCGGTGGAGAAGGTGAAGGAGCGCCGAGTAGTCGGAGACGACGATCCCGTCATCGTGGAGGATACCTCCCGATGACGAAGAGGACGAGGAGACGCTGCGGGATCGCTTCCGAGTTTGCGGTCGAGGTTTAGCCGTCCGGGCTTGCCTCATGTGCCTCTCATCCAAGACCCTCCGGCTAGCACGGAGGCTAGCCTTCTTTGCGCGCCGAGGAAGCCGCGCAACCTCGCTAAGAAGCGGGTGGCCAAGAAGATGAAGATCTCGGAGGCCACGCCTCCGGAGGTAAGTCATCTTGAGCGAGAAGGCGTCGGGTACCCAATGATCGAGTACGGTGCGACGAGTAGTTATCCACATGTGCGGGAGAGGCCGCCGGCGGGCCCGGTGGAGGAGGGCGATGAGGGCACGTGGCCCACGGTGGGGGAACCGGCCGGAAGCCGAAGTCCGGCTCCCCGCGTCGAAGAGCTTCGGCGCGGTCGGAGCGCCGGCCCCCCCCCCGAAGGGAGCGAGTACCCGCGGCCGCCGCCGGCCGAAGAGGTGGAAGCCGCGGAGGCGCGAGAGAACGTCCGCGCCGGCCACCGCCGCCGTGGAAGAGGCGGTAGTCGGAGAGGCGGAGGAAGAAACGCCCGCCGAGGGTGGACCGGTCGATATCGCCGGCATCCTCGGTGCGCCGGCCGTGACTATCGTCCGGTCGAACTTGTAAGTACCACACTTCATGAGTAGTACTCATTGTAGTAGCCGATGTTGTCCGATGGACCTTTGTGGATACTTGTGCGGAAAATCCACCGACTTGAGCCGGGACGGAGAGGAGCCCACGGCGAGCGGAGGCGAGAGAAGGCCGCGCCGCCCGTCGAGGAACCCGCTCCGAAGCCCAAGCCACGGCCGAGCCCCCGGTGCCCGAAGCGCCGGCGCGCCGCAGGCGGTCGTGGTCGAAGGTGAGTACTCTTCTTGAAGGCGTAGAGCCCCAAAAAGAGTAGTCGTAGATGCGATGCGTGTGCTCTTTGGCGACGGGCGGCGAAGGGGGTGACATCCCTGCGGGGGTGCCGTGCGGGAGTTGACACCGGGAGTCCCGAGAGGGAGCGCGGTAGGGAGCCCCCGAGCCCATGGGGGGAAACCGTCGAGAAGTCCGCCGAGGAGGAGGCGGGCGCCACGTCGCCGGGGGTTGCCCCCGGAGGTGGCGATCCGGTCCCGGAGATCCAAGACGCGGAGCCTATCCGCTCGGCGCCAATGACGGAGGCTACGACAAGTAGCCGTGGCGGGGATCGAGTTGCTTGCCGACGATCTCGTCGAGCGGCGGTGCCGGCGCGGCATCCGGAGGCGATGCGGCGAGCCGAACGGTGGATGAAGGTACGTAGTCGTTGCCTCCCGAGTAGTCAATCCTTTCGTTGAGTACTGCGCCTGACTTGAATTGGTTTTGTGCGGGACGTCGCGGAGCGATCCCGCGAGAAGTCCAATCTGCCGCAAGGCTACGGCGACACGGTCTTTGCGAGCCGAAGCCTTGGAGGAGCAGCTCATGAAGTCGAGGAAGCACGCGGCCGCCATGCGGTCGAAGCTTGACGCGCGCCTTCGCCAAGTACCATAACGATGTGATGGACTTGCGGGCGAAGAGCGACGAGCGGTGCGGAAGAACAAGGGCCTCCGCAACAAGAATAGAGGTATGTCTCTTGACTCGTCGGGTACTTGTTAGGAGTCATCAAGCTCGACCCGTTGTGTGTGTTCCGATGCTTTGCAGAACTCGAAGACCGGGTGGAGCGTCCGAAGGGCTCGGAGATCGGCATGAAGAATCTCTTCTACCGGGAGCAAGAAGCCCGCCGGTACTTGAACTCGACTACAAGGAGCGGCCTTCGAGTGCGAGAAGCACATGGAGTTGAGAATTGCATCCGACGGGACCTCGTCAATCGCTACAAATCTTTGCGAAAGTTGAACGAAGACCGCGAGGCGCTCCGAGCCCAACCGAAGGACACCGGAAGAGGCCGCCCTCCCGATCGCGAGGCTCCTGGTGCCGCACCGGGCGGCCCCAAGATTGCTCCGTTGGCGGATCGACTTCGTGAGGCGCCAAGCCGGCTGGCCGCCTACGTGAAGCACATGGCCAAGTCAATCCCGAAGCAGGTGCTGGCCTTCATGAAGTCGTACTTCCCGAAGGCCCCGGTGGAAGTAGTCGCCGGCGGGGTAGCCGCCAACCGCTCGGACGAGCGATGCGCGAGTTGCTTTGGAGCAGATGGCTCCCATCGCGGAGCGGGTAGCCGATAAGTTGAATCTCCGGTAGCTCGCATAGATAGCTAGTAGCCATGGTTGTATAGGAAACGGTTGTAATGAACTATCTCATATATCAATGAAATGTGAAGTTCCATCAATGAGTACTCGTAACCGCGATCTCAGAGTGCGGAGCGCCCATCGTGGAGTAGGTGCGAGTAGTAGTACTCGGCTTAGTAGTCCCGTCGCGGGGAGTAGTCAGTAAAGAAGTTGATGAACAATCGAACTTTATTACCGAAGAAGTACACTCCGGGTGGCCGGGGCCGTAGTTACAAGTAGTCGCTTGGACCCGAGGGCCGCTTACGGTGAGTAGTACCGGAGCGGGTAGCCGCTTACGGTGAGTGATCCGTAGGTAGCCGTGTAGGTCGGATCGCAGTCCGTAAGTAGCCGCGAAGGCCGGATCTTGGAGTGTGGTCTTCTTGGTAGACCGCCGCTAGAGTCCTTGACGCTCGTTGCGGCCCGGGGTCCGTAGGTAGCCGCACGGGCCGGACACGGAGGAGGAGTAGTCCGAGACTTGAAGCCGGGACCGGAGGGTCGCTTGCGGCAAGGGGGTGTTGATGTAGTCGCGTGGACTTGAACCCCGGAGTAGTCGAGTAGACTAGGCGTAGAATCGACGGAGCCGGTCGACGTTCCACGAGTTGTTGACTTCTTCGCCTTCAAGTGTTTGGAGGCGGTAGGAGCTGGCCCGGTCACCTTAGCCACGGTGAAGGGTCCTTCCCGTGGGGAGCCGAGCTTGTGAAGTCCTTCCGTGTTCGGATACGGCGGAGGACAAGATCTCCAACGTTGAAGGAGCGTTCCTTGACGTTGCGATCGTGGTAGCGTCGGATACCCTCGAGGTACCTTGCTGATTGGACGAGGGCGGCACAGCGAGCTTCTTCGAGGCTGTCGATATCAACTCGTCTGCTGTCTTCTGAGACGCCTTCGTCGTAGTGCTCCACTGCTGGCGAGTTCCATATGACATCGGCAGGGAGGATGGCTTCTGAGCCGTAGACCGAGAAGTAGGGGGATTGCCCCGTTGGCTTGGATGGTTGAGTCCGCGGCCCCCGAGTGCGTTGGGTAGTTCCTTGATCCACTTGCCCCCTTTTGAGTTAGCGGCGTCGTGTAGCCGCTTCTTGAGGGCGTCGAGCACCATCCCGTTGGCGCGCTCGACTTGTCCGTTGGCCCGTGGATGGGCGACGGAGACGTATCCCGACGTCGATTCCGCCCGCTTCTCGCGGTACTCCCGAACCGGTGGTTGTTGAAGTTGGACCCCGTGTCCGTGATGATGCGGTGGGGTAGCCCGTAGCGGTGTACGAGTTCATCCGGGAAGTCGAGTACTCTGTCGGCCTTGGGGCATGTGACCGGCTTGACCTCGATCCACTTGGTGAACTTGTCGATAGCCACCGGTGCCGGTTGAATCCTCCCGGCGCGGTTGGCGGTGGCCCAATCATGTCGAGCCCCCCGGCGGGCAAAGGGCCGGGTTGGTGGTATGGTGACTAGCTTGTAGGCGGGGACATGTTGCGCTTGGCGAAGAACCGACATCCTTGGCACCGTCGACGAGTTCTTCGGCATCGCCCGGGGCCGTGGGCCGGTAGAAGGCTCGCCGGAAGGCCTTGCCGACCGGCGTGCGGGAGGACGCGTGGTTGCCGCGGACACCCTTGTGGATCTCCTCCAAGATGTCCTTGCCTTCTTCGCGAGGAACGCATTTCATGAGTACTCGGAAGATGCGCCTCGCTTGTAAAGCTTGTCGCCGACGAGGACGTAAGACTTGGCGCGGCGAACGAGTTGTTCGGGCCGCGTTCTTGTCGGAGGGGGACCTTCGCTCGCCGAGGTAGTCGATGAAGGGCTGCCTCCGGTCCACGTCGATCATCATGACCTCTGCCCGGTGGTTGGTTAGGCGGGACGGTGGTCGGTGGCGCCGGCTCCGGGATGGATGGCGCGTGAAGCTCATGGACGAAGACGCCGCGGGTACTTGGGCGCGGGTGGATCCGAGCTTTCGAGAGGACGTCCGCCGCAACGTTGTTGTCGCGAACGATGTGATGGAACTCGAGACCGTAAAATTTGTTCTCGAGCTTGCGGACTTCTAGGCGGTAGGCGTCCATGTTCTCCTTGTTGCGGTCCCGGGACTTGTTGACTTGGTTGATGACCACTTGCGGAGTCGCCGTAGACTAGTAGCCGCTTGATGCCAAGTGAAGCCGCGAGGCGGAGCCCGTGTAGGAGGGCTTCGTACTCGGCTTCGTTGTTCGAGACCTTCCGGAAAGATGCGGGACGTACTTGAGTTGTTCGCCCGTTGGGGAGATCGGGGAGTACCCTGCGCGCCGCGCCCTCGAGGTTGAGTGAGCCGTCGAAGTACATCACCCAATGCTGCGGTCGCACGGTGGGAGTAGGTAGCCGGTTCTCCCGCCACTCGCCATGAAGTCGACTAGAGCTTGCGACTTGATGGCCGTGCGTGGCTTGAAGTCGATGGTGAGGGCGCCGAGCTCGACGGCCCATTTGGAGATCCTTCGGTGGCGTCCGGGTTCCTCGGGATGTCGCCGAGTGGGTAGTCGGTGACGACGGAGACCGAGTACTCCCGGAAGTAGTGTCGTAGCTTCCGCGAGGTGATGAGTAGAGCGTACGGGAGCTTCGCACGGCCGGTAGCGGGCCTTGGACTGCGATAGAACCTCGGCCGACGAAGTAGACCGGCGGGCGGCCCGGACCGGGTAGGCGTGGCCGTCTTCCTCGCCGCTCGACGACGATGGCGATGCGACCACGTGAGTAGTCGCGGCGAGGTAGAGCGACGGTGCTCGCCCTTGTAGGGAGCCGTGAGGACCGGGGGCTTCGACGGAAGTCCTTGAGGCGGGCAAGGGCTTGGTCCGCCTCTGCGGTCCACACGAACTTCTCGTGGTGCTTGAGTAGTTTGAAGAAGGGGAGACCCCGTTCTCCTAGCTTCGAGATGAATACGTTCGGTGCCGCCATGCACCCCGTCGGCCTTCGGACGTCCTTGATGCTCGTGGGAGCTTTCATGCTCGGTGATGGCGGAGATCTTCTCGGGGTTGGCTTCGATGCCACGTTGGTCGATGATGAAGCCGAGTAGTTTGCCCGAAGGTACGCCGAAGACGCACTTGTTCGGGTTGAGCTTCCGAGCGGTACTCGCGCGGCGATGCGAAGGTCTCTTCAAGGTCGTTGATGAGGGTACCGGAGTCCCTGGTTTTGACAACCACGTCATCCACGTAGGCCTCGACGTTCTTGTTGAGTTGCCGCTTGAAGCTGTGCCCGGATGGCCCGTTGGTAAGTAGCGCCGGCGTTCTTCAACCCGAAAGACATGGTCGTGTAGCAAGACGCGCCAAACGGGGTGATGAACGCGGTCTTCTCCTGGTCTTCCTCCTTGATTGCGATCCGGTGGTACCGGAGTAGCGGTCGAGGAAGCAGAGCGGGTCGCGGCCCGCCGTGGAGTCGATGACTTGATCAATCCGTGGCAACCCGAAGGGGTCCTTGGGGCGATGCTTGTTGAGGTCGGTGTAGTCGACGCACATCCTCCACTCGTTCGAGTTCTTCTTGCGGACGAGGACGGGGTTGGCGAGCCACTCGGGATGGAAGACTTCTCCGATGAAGCCGGCGGCGAGTAGCTTGGCGAGCTCCTTCTTGATGGCATCCCGTCCGTCGTCGGCGAAGCGTCGGAGATGTTGTCGCTTGGGGGTAGCCTTTGGGTCGACGTTGAGGCGGTGCTCGATCGGCTCCTCCGGGCACTCCCGGCATGTCCGTCGGCCTCCACGCGAAGATGTCGCGGTTAGCCCGAAGGAAGCCGATGAGCGCGTCTTCCTATTTGGGGTTGAGGCCGGCCCCCGATGGTGGTAGTCTTGGTGGGGTCGCCTGTTCCAAGGTCAACCGACTTGGTGAGCACCTCCTCGGGTGGCCGAGGCTTGTTGGCGCTCGTCGGACTTCTGCGGGATGTCGAGTTCGCTTGTGGCAAGCTTCTTCGACGCGGCGTAGACCTCCATCATTGGGGTGGGTACTTGATTTGTCGAAGCAATCACCACGGCCTCTCGTATCGCGATCGTGAGAGATCTTCAAGTCCCCTTGGAGGGAGAGTACGCCACCGTGGACTTGGCATTTTGAGTACCAAGTATGTGTAGTGGGGCACCGCCATGAACTTGGCGATGGCCGGTCCGCCGAGGATGGCATGGTAGGAAGTCTCGATATCCGCGACCTCGAACTTGATGTACTCGGTGCGGTAGTTGTCGCGAGACGCCCCGAAGGTAATCGGCGGTACCACCGAGCCCGGTGGGATAGCCGCGTTGCACCGGGACAATGCCGTAGAAAGGCATGCTTGCTCTTGTCGAGCATGGGGGTGACGTCAAGGTTCATCTTCCCCGAGAGTCTTGGTGAAGAGGACGTTGAGCCCGCTTCCGCCGTCGATGAGCACCTTGTTGAGCTTAGAGCCCGCTATCGTTGGTTTCGGGACGAGAGGGAAGCGTCCCGGTTCGGAGAAGCCGGTCCATTGGTCCGCGCGGGGAGAAGGTGATGGGCGTCTCCGACCACCCGAGAGGGGTCATAACCGCCGGTTCAATGGACATCACTTCACGGCGAGTAGCCTTCGCTCCCGCCCGCGGGGTAGTCCGCCGAAGAGGACGTTGACGGTCTTCTCGGGTTCTTGGAAGTCGTCGCCGTCCTTCTTCTTGTTCTTCCGATCGTGAGGGTGCGGTGGCTCCGGCGTATCCTTGAGCGCATGCCCGAGCCGGTAGCACCGCTCGGTGGTGTGGTTGCCGTTTGGATGCCACGGGCACTTCTCCTTCGGCGGGTCTTTAAACCCGCCGGAGTTCTTCTTCGAGCTCCCTTTCGGGGGACGCCGGATAGCCGCGACGGTGTTGTCCGGCTTGCGCTTGCGGTTGGGACCCGAGAAGTTGTTGTTGTTGTTGTTGTTGTTGCGGCCGCCTTGGTTTGGGTTGCGGCTGCCGCCGCCGCCTTGGTTCTCGCTTGGACTTGCCGCGGATGGCGTCGTACTTGGCGTTGGCCTTGTCCTCTTCATCCGCCCGGACGTGATCATGTCCTTGAGGTGGGGAATGGACTTGGGGCGGCGCCGGCCAAAGTCCTCGAAGGTGCGGCGATGGTAGAGCCCGTCCCGGAAGAGGTCGATGACCTCCTTGTCGGTGACGTCCACGACGGTAGCGCGCTTGTCGAAGAAGCGGCGCATGTACTTGCGGAGGGTCTCGCCTTGTTCTCGCTTGATCATGGCAAGGTCCATGCGAGTACCCGAACGGCCCATGGCGCCCGCGAAGTTGCTTGTGAATTGCTCCTTCGACCGGTCCCACTTGTCGATTGAGTGCTTGTCCGGCGACTCGAGCCACGTGAGTGGGGCTTGGTCCGGAGCGAAGGGGAAGTAGAGGCACTTGGTGTCGCCGTTGCCGCCGCCGTTCTCGATGGAAAGAGCGTAGCATCGGAGCCACCGGATGGGATCCGCTTCGCGTCGTATTTGGTGATCCCCAAAGGCTTGAACTTATCGGGGAGGAGCGATTACGAAGCCGGGGTGAGAAGGCGGGGAAGCCGTCGCCCTCGGCGGCGGCCGTCGACTTCTTCTCGCCGCAACTCTTCGATTCTCTCGGCGAGCATCGTACCCGCCGTGAGAGGCGCCGGAGGCGTGGCTATGCGCGTGGCCGCGGCCGCCGCGCGGCGCCGCCGCCTCCGGCTTTCTTGTTGGCTCCGTGGTTGGAGCCGCCGCCGCGGCCCCCGCCGCCGCCGTCGGGGTCGTTGCCGCCACCACCGGCCGAAGCACGGTGGGGGACGACTTCTCGGTTGACGTTGTCTTGTCGTGAGGGTCCGCCGGCGGTGGAGCGTCGACGGTTTGGTTCGGGCGGGACGTCGCCCGAGTACGGTTAGGACCGGGTCGAAGACCGCGACTAGTAGCTTCGTTGTCGCGAGGCTTAGGCCGGGGGAGGTTGGGCGACTCTCTTGTCTACCCGCATGAAGTAGGCTTCTTCGGCGAGCTTGGCGATGACCTCCCCGGCTCGTATGCCCCGAGCCTCGGCGTGCGATCGCCGTGATCGACATGAGGCAATCGCTCGGGAGTGGTGTGAACTCTGCTCTCGACCGCTTCGAGAGCTTCCGCAAGGTTGCGGATGGGGGAGGTTGTCTCCGAGCCGCCGGCGTCGTTCGTTGCGCTTCTCGTTACGTTCGCGCCGGCGTCCCCGCCGGCGTCGGTCTCGTCCGCGGGGCATCGGCGAACGGCTCGTCCGTGGAGATGTCCTCCGTGTACCTATCCGCGGCCGTGCCCGAGGTTCCCGGGTGTCGCCGGCGGCCATGAAGACTTGACGATCGGGGGTACCCAAGCTTGGCTCGAAGGTGCCACCTCGGTTGGTGTGCTTGAGTCGGCTTGGGCTAGTGGTGTTCCCTCCTGGAACGGTAGCGAGTCGATGTAGGTGACGTAGCGTGAGTCCTCTCGTTGTCGGCTCGGCGGGTTTGCGGTCCGGCCGCAGAGACGTATCTCCCGGCCGGCGTTGATCTTATAACCGCCCCGCAGGCCGGCCCCGACAAGGGAAGCTCGGAGGAGTTGTCTTCGGACTCGGGCTCCTCGGGGTCCGACCCGAAGTCGAACTCGTAGTCGGGTTCGAGTAGAACTCGGAGAGAGGGTCGGAGTCCGAGACGCGGTTGGAGACGGCGTCGGAGTCCGAGTTGTACTCGGTTACGGGCTCCTTGCCGGCCCGGCGTGGCGTAGAAGCCTCCGTGCGGGCCCGGCCGGGAACGCGAGGGCCACGCGCGAGCGCCGACGTGGAGAGGGGACCGCTCGCGATGGGCGAGGAGCCGGCTCGCATGCGATGGCCCATGGCGACGTCGGGTTCGAGTTGGAGACGCGACTCAAGCTCGAAGTCGGCGTGGAGGTTGGAAAGCGAAATCTCGCCGAACTTGCCGGCGAGCTTGCCCATGACAACTTCGGGAAGCGTCACAAGGCCCGTCTTCGAGTCGGGTTGCATGATCAAGCGGCGGCCGGAAGGAGCCCGCGCCATCGGCGGTGCGGACCCGTGCGCCGAAGACGAAGGTGTCACCGCGGTTGAAGGCGACGGTTGGCTTGATGAGAACGGAAGCCGTCGAGTTCGCCATGTGATCTCGAGCGAGAGCCCCTACCCGGCGCGCCGCCGTGTCGGTGTTTTGGACCGGAAACCTACTACGGGGAGTACCCGAAGTAGATGAATGTGACTCGCCGAGATCGGTAACTCGAAGGAAGAGGCACGTGGCACACAATTTAGACGAGTTCGGGCCGCGAGGTGCGTAATACCCTACGTCCCGTATGCCGCGTAGCTCGGGATTGATAGGGCACGGTTACGGGGTGGTGCAACGGTGCGCCGTGAGTTGAGATTGGATGAGATGATCCGGATCGGTCCCCCGCCCCCGCCTTATATAGTCGGGAGGCGGGGTTACAAGTCGGAGTAGGGAAGGAGTACTAGTCGTGTACGTCTAGGAGACCTCTACACGGTGCGGAACATGTACGAGTCCTATCCGAGTACTACTCCCCGTGTCTGTCCTTGTGCTCCACGCCTTCGGGTGCCGTGTAGCGCAAGTCGGGTAGTCCCGGGGCCCACCGAGTAGTCGGTCCCGGTACCCACCGAGGTAGTGGGCCCGGGGAGGTCCATACGACACTACTGACTTTACACCTCTAGTAATGGGGCTAGGGAACGTTTTTTGGTAAAACATACGATCACAGAAAGGTATGCAAGTGCACGAATTACCGTTGTAGCACTTCACCTGGTGGTATTCAGGTTAGCGTATTTATATTTTCCCAAGGGAGGCACTACGACAAAAATAATTGAACAAACGGTGGAGAAATACAAGACTTGGTAAAGAGCTATAGCGGGGATAACTAATAAATATATTCGGCGATAACTTGACACACACAAGGAGATCTTGACAAAGGACTAGAGAGGATCTAGCGAGCTGGGAGGACAATGAGACGAGAAAGGATCCTAACACAATCTATCTATTCTTGCCAACTCTAGGCAAAGAACTAAGGCAAAAGATAACAAAGGCAAGCTAAAGTCGAGAAGCTCTTCTAGTGCTGCAGGGGCACGCAAAGCCGCACTCTCAAACTGGGATGAGAAGGGACAATGATGACGTGCTAAATCCTACCGGCCCGAACTAACGTGGTGGACTACAGAGCCCGTCCGGAGCTGTCACCTCCTTAGGGTACCACAACTATTCCACTGAACGGGACACCAATCTAATGGTAAAGTAAGCTCTGGGCACCAAACTCACAACGAACCAAAGAACCTTTCCTTGGATATCACGAAGGAAGATCTCCCTCTCTCCCGTGAACCACCAGAGATCAAGAGAAGAACGACAACAACACTATAGGGTACAAGGAAGCTATGCTAACCAATACTAAACTAACTTTTGTCTAATAAACCTAGAATAAATCCTCTAGAGCAAAGTAAAAGCTGAATGTAATTGACTCAAAAGGTAAGATAGAAAGATAACTTGAATTGTAATTGAGTATAAACAATGAAAGGATACAAGAGTAGTACCGGAACTCGAAAGAAGACTCCATTGGATCCCCGAGACTAGCCCGACTCAACTCTAACTCCCAAGCTACACTAACCTTACTTTGAGTGAACAAAAGAGGGAAATGGAGATGCTCCTGCGTTGTGTGTCCAATCCAGCGAGTGTGAGGTGCCTTTTATAGGCAAGGAGGGTCGGTGGAGCGCGTGGGGACAATATGTCAGGTGCGGCCAGATCAGGAGGTGCGGCCGACCCTATGATCCACCGCCTCTCGCCTTGAACGCCCCTGATCACTGCTCCTGAGGCGGTTGTAGGTCGGTTTCGCCTGGCACGTGGATGGATAGGTGCGGCCGGTCCTCTAGGTGCGAACGGTCCACATTCGTGCCATGTGATGCACCGCCTTTGCTCAGGGATGCCTAGGATTGCCTCTGAATGACGGTTGTGGCGTTTGAGCGGCCGGACAAGTGGACCCATTGATCCTAGCCTCCACATTTGGATCAAACCGACATTCTTCAGTGAATCGTGCTCGTCCAAGTATTTCTTGAGGGAGAGGTGGTGCTTTGGGCCAGGGACGAGCCACGGGGTAGGGCCGTCCTCACATGTAGGGCTGGTCACACCAGGTGGTTTGGCAGTGCGTGCTCATGTGGCATGTTGGTTCCAATTTCTCCCAAAATGTGTACCTGCCGATGAAAATGACAACACAACCCGTGGAACTTTATTAGTAATAAAAATGTGCATGAAACTTGTAATATAGTCCTCTCGAACCCGAGGTTTTGACAGTCGAATCTTTGTTGTAAGGACCATCAACAAACTCCCCCAAGCTAAACATTTGCTCATCCTCGAGCAAAGTCTAGACTCAGCTTTGGTGGATCAGGAGTTGCACGATGTTATCACTCAGCAAGTCCCTATGCACAAACACATGCTCTCCTTGCTATTTGAAAAGATTGGTACGAGAGAAACTTAGCCTTACTTTACCCGTGGAGCTTGTAGCTTTCCACCTTGCCTTCGTAGGTTGAAGAGTAGAATGGTTTTTGACTTTGCATCTCTCACTCTTCTTTTTTTCTGGATCCTATCTCAGAGTTTTTAAATAATTTGCAAAGAAAGACAAGGTTCCTCTGATGGTTCCCTCGATCACTCAGGTGGTATTTGTTACGTCACCAAAGGCTTTAAGCAAGCCCCAACTTCCTACTCTACTGCTTGTATGTGGAGCTTTGGGTTGGATAAGTATGGGACTTACATGTGCCACATGATGTTGTTGAACCAAAGACCGGATCCAAGAAGAAACTAGTCATGCAACTTGATCAAGATGTGCAAGTGTGGAATATTTTTGTTTTTTTCTAAGTACTCATTGCTTTGAGATTCTCCTCTTGCTTTTATTTTGGAGGGGGTTCATGATTCATTCTTTTTCCTATGCTCCTTGATTGGAGGATATATATATATCATTATATTTATATTTACGCTTCTTCAGCATAAACTTTTTTTCAATGACCCCTCTCTCCTTTTGCAAGATTACAAGAAGAGAAATCTCTTTGTACTTTGGAGTATTTATTTTTGATGGATGGATGACATGTTTTGCGTAACTCCCGGTGTGAAAGTTAGCTAGTGTATGTGTGTGTACATGATCTCGATCATGGAAGCATGAAAATATTCTACCTAGGGTCACAACAATTTGGCAAAACTCAATGGGTCACAAGCAAGCATTTGTAGAAGGTTTATACTTTGATATTGACATATGTCTTTGGTAGGTAATATGACC
Source organism: Cenchrus americanus (assembly GCA_947561735.1). Taxonomy (NCBI): domain Eukaryota; kingdom Viridiplantae; phylum Streptophyta; class Magnoliopsida; order Poales; family Poaceae; genus Cenchrus; species Cenchrus americanus. The sequence goes on from OX387245.1 coordinate 171,038,799, forward strand.
ATTGAGGAACTTGCCTTGTTTTAGTTTCAAAGTTTTACTAACATAATCGCACCATATCATACTAGTCAACACCCTAGGTTTGGACATAAGCATTTGCTTCCCACAAAGTTTTATTTCTGGCTCTTGTGTCAAAGTATACCAACAAATTTAAGTAGACATAAAGCACAAGTATGCACACTAGGTTCTTGCAAAATTTTAACATAGCAACCATTCATCATTACAAAGTGAGGGTATAGGAACAAGATTTCAAGAACATGGTTGAAGCAAATGTTTTTTTGTTTTTTTATTCAAAAGAGATAAACAAGATGTTGAAAAGTAGTTTGGACGGACATAACTTCCTTGATTGAAAATTGGCTCTCCCCCAAGCTAATTTTTGGCTACCTGGTTGGCGTGTTTTCATTTTGGTGATGAGTTGAGCACCTGGAAGCTTGTAGTGGTAGACTTGATGAATTTGTGAAAAATCATAGGTACGGCCGTACCACTTGGTTCGGCCAGCCCTACTAAATTTGCTCCAAGCACTCATGTCCCATCCTGTAAACATCCTGCACAAAATTTTTTTTGAGGGGAGGTTCAGCCGTATCACCAAAAATCTCCAAAACTACTTTTCTATGTCTTGTTTACTTACTAATGCAATGATGAAAACAAATATGAAATATAAACTTGCTTGATGCATGAAATAAAATGTCGGAATGGGAAATATGAGATAAATACCGGTTTACCTCTAGGTGAGGGCTTGTAGTTTAGAGTCCGTGAGCGGGACTCCTCTGTTTGCTCCATTGATCTTGGATTTGTCCGGTCCCGGAGTGGAAGACTCGGACGATGCTCCCTGCACACGCCACACCTTCTTTGTTTTCTTCGGTGGCACTGAAGTTGGTGAGACTTTGGCAGGGGTGTTCTTGATTTCTGACTTCTTTCCCCCCTAGCCTTGTTGATTGCCTTCGCCTTCTTTGGTTGGTGGCACCCGTTGAATGCTTTGTCTTGCTCCCAATGCTTCCACATCGTTGTAATGAGGCTATACACCTTGGGCTTGGTCGGGGCTACCTTCTCTTTCTTTTATTGGGGTCGTGGCTTCCTCCACCCCCTAGTTCCCTCATCTTGCACTAAGTAACATTGCTCTTCCTTTGAATGTCATGTTCCTTCGCCTTATGCAAAATTGGATCTTTCCGGCTCCAACATCAATCCTTGCATTGATATCTCTTAGGAATGGTCGCCCGAGAATAAGAGGAATGTCTTCTTGTGTGTTGAGGACCACGAAATCCTCAAAGACATGTGAGCCTCTGACATTTCACCAAGAGATTTTCTATTATGCCCTCTGGATATTGGATAGATGAGTTGGTGAAGGACCGATACGGCGAACCAGAGGGGGAGTGAATGGGAGCCGATAAAAATTCTTCTCGAAGGAGATAGAGGCTCCAAAAAGATGAACACGACTTCCAACACACGTCTCTGACTCAACTACCCAAGTTGGTCAAGACCACGTAGCCACTGGGGTGCTACTGATTCTAGGAACCAACAATCAACCTTCTGAGCTAAAACACACAAACACACACAACGGAAAATTGCACGGCTTGCTACCTGTGCTACACCGGTCATACCGATGGCCTGTGCCGGTCAGACCAGTGACACCGGTCAGACCGGTGGACAGAGCCGGTCAGGCCGGTGGCTACAGCAGCCGCATAACAAATGTTCCAGAGAGCCTCAGTGACTTCTCTAGTCCCTGGAACCAAAACACCTCCAAAACACAAACTGCAAGGAAGATGAACCCTTCACAAAACCAAACAAAACAACTTCAAAACAGCCAAGAACTGACCATCACCAACAGAACCCAAAGACACACGAATTCAGCAACTCACCCGAGGCAAATCCCACAAAGGGCTCACACCGGTCAGACCGGTCAAGAGCACCGGTCAGACCAGTGTAACTTGGGCAGCTCGGGATGAGCAAAACCTGCGGGTCAACTCCTTCAAATCCAACTCCTGAACTCCCAATTGACTCCACGGATCCGAACAAGACTTTGGGGATAGTATGAACACCTCATGGGTACTCCATAGCCAAGTTATGGTCCACCAAAACTCGTTGAATCAAGAGGAATCAAAGAAATTCCGCAAGAACTCCACTAACCCTAGAACACCGAAAACCCCAAAATCGAGCCCCTTGACTCACGGATTTGGGAGGGGAATCAAAGGGAAAAGAACCACGAAGGGTTCACACACACATCCCCCACCAAATCCCTAAGAGCAAGGTCCCAAAAACGCACAAAGAAATTCACCAAGAGATGGCTTCGAAAATCACCACCAAGAACAAACGGGAACAACACAACCAAGCCTTGAGGAACCACGCCGAATCATCTATACATACCAAAGAGGTTCATACAAGGTATAGCTTGCCGCCCGATCATCCAACCCTCTCACAAGATCTCACCATGAAGCTCTCAAGCTAGTCCTATGCAAATCCTAAGAAAATAGGAAGGGAAACTAGGAAAGCAAATGAACTAGGGTTCCAAGAGATAGCTGCCATCCTCTCACCTCTTAAGCAAGGGCAACGACTCGACACTTCCGAGACAAAACCATGCCCAAGCAAAGAGCGCAAAACAACAACCAAAGCTTGAAAACTACAAAGAGCTCCGTCTGCACACATGCAAGTCCCCCCTGAACCAATGCAACTCCCCCTGGACGACTGCATTGTAAGGAATCGGATGCTCGTTAGCATAAGATGAGGACCATGTGTGGTTCGAGGACCGGTGGATGGTCGCTCCCTTGTGTGATGAGTGATTGACAACGTTGTGTGGACTGATTCTTGGCTAAGTATTGCAGGTGCAGGTTGCGGCTTGACTCGTGTTGGTGCAGGTGAAGAACAAGCGCGAAAGGTCGTTGTCGGTGAGGCCTCCAGGTGTGGAGAAGACAAGTAGGCTTCGTTCGAGGGACCGGTGGCCGGCGGGGGTCAAGTGCGGGCCGCATGGTGGCATGAACAAGAAGATGAAGTCGTGGACGGTTTCTTGGTAGAGCCTCAAAACCAAGGGCGAGCCGGGACAACGTGGGAGCCGAGTCATGAGTTGAGATTGGCGGAGGCTACACCGAGTTCGCGGGGTTTGCGGTGGTTCACCGTAAAACCACCGGGTTACTCGGTTGAGCCACAAAACCGAGGCCGAAGACTCGACGAGGAGGTGCGGCCACCCGGGCCGGTTCAACCGCCCGGGACGGGCGGTCGGACCGCCCGGGGCCGGTCGGATCCCGCGGGCCGGTCTAACCGCCCGGGGGGGCGGACCGACCGCCCGGCCGCCGGCGCCGAGAAGCTTCGAAGCGGAGGACACGCGTCGGGATCGCAAGGCTTGCGTCGAGGCTACGCGAGTGCGGTCGCCGGGCATCCGTCCGATGGTGAAGACATCAAGAATTCCAAATCCGCCCTTGAGGGGCATGTATCCCTAGTTATTAGTGAAGGGTAGTTTAGTCTTTTGGGTGCCTCCATATATACTCATTAGATGGGTGGATGGCGCCAACCCTTGGAACCCTAGCTCATTTGGTTTTTCCATTTTTGTTCTCCATTTTCCTTAGGATTTTAGAAGGCTAGCTTGAGAGCTTCATGTGAGATCTAGAGAGAGGGATGGATGTTTGGGTGGCAAGCTAGACCTTGTACGAACCATTCATGGCATGTATAGAAGGTTTGGCGTTGTTCCTCATGGTGGTTTTCCCGTCTCTTTGGTGTTGATTTTCAGAGCTCTTTTTTGGCGGTGTTTTGAGGACGATTTCTTGGGGCTTTTGGTGGGTGTCACGTATGAGGTTCTTGTGCCTCTTTGGCTGGTGACTTTGCCCCCAAATCCCCCTTGAATCGGACTCGATTTGGTGGTTTCTCGAGTTGGGCGAGTTCTTGACCTAGAGAAGCGATTTCTTCGATTCCTCTTGATTGTGAGCGTTTCGTGTCGATTCCTTTGAGGTAGAGGTTGCCCGGAGGTAACCCGGCTATTCCCGAAGTTCGACCGCAATCCGTGGAGTGATTCGGGAGATCGGGTGCGAGGAAGTTGAGGTTTGACCCGCGGGTTCGTTTTTACGGGAAGGGGCGGTCTAACCGCCTACGAGGGGCGGTCTAACCGCCACGGGTGTTCCCGGGTCAAAGTTTTGTTTCGCTGGATTTTCCTCTCGTGAGTTTGTTCTCCTTGATCGGAGGAGTCTCCGGGTGAAATTTGGGGTCGTTCTCGTGCGGTTTGCTAGGTGTTCTTGGTTGGAGTTCGTTGCTTTGGGTACAGGAGGTTAGACCGCCCCTAGTAGCCGGTCTAACCGCCCCTAGGCCCTTGGGTGAAGTTTTGGTTTTTGCCAAGATTTTCTGGTAGCTAGCATGGCCTTGACCGAGAGATCTCTGTTGGTGAAACCGTGGTGTGTTTTGGTGCTCGGAAGAGGCGTTTCGGAGGATTTCTTGGTTGCCGGGTGGAGGCGGTCTAACCGCCCCCTATACTCGGTCTAACCGCCCCCCTCCGGTTAGCCGGCTTTCGAGTTGTTTCCGCCGTCGGTGCTTGTGTGTGTGTTGTGGTTGCTTGGTAGAGTTTGTTCCTAGGACCGGTAGCACTCCGGTGGCTACGTGGTTTTGGCAAACGGGAGGTAGAAGTGCGGAGCGTGTGATTTCGGGGGTTCGGCCGAGCTAGTTCGTCTTGTCGGAGTTTCAATCTCCCTCGAGAAGAATTTTTATCGGCTCCCATTCACTCCCCCCTCTCGGTCGCCTAATCGGTCCTTCAAGTGGTATCAGAGCCGGTTCGGGTCTTTGTTGACTCTAACTAGTCTAAGATCCAAGGATGGCGTACCGAGAACGGGGTTCGGGTCCTCCACACTTCGATGGCAAGAACTACCAGATGTGGAGCAAGCGGATGGGTGCGTTCCTCCGCGGAAAGGGTTAGCTGCTTTGGGATGTCACGGTGGACACAGGCTATGTCCAGCCGATGGATTTCCTTGCTCCAGGGTCGAGGGACAGATTCGACGCCAACAATAAGGCGGTCGACTACTTGTTTCGTGCTTTGTGTCAGCCTGAGTTCGATCGGGTGCACACCGAGCACTTGGCTTGTAGGATTTGGGCGGTGTTGAAGGAGGCTCATGTTGGGAACGCCCGGGTTCGAGGCACGGATGTATGCGACCTACGGGAGACAAGACGAGAACTTCACTCATCTCCCCGGTGAGTCCATCGATGCCTTGTTTCGCAGGTTCACGGTGGTGGTGAACAACATGAGGGCCAATGTGGACGTGCTCCCGTACGATGATCATGATAGAGCGGTCAAGCTCTTACACTCTTTGGATCGTACGATATGGGGCGGAAAGTTCGAGGCCATAGTCGAGTCGGAGAGGTATGATACTCTGACGGTGAACGAGCTGTTCTCGAAGCTCAAGTCGGCTGAGGTGGATAGGGGCATGACTGCCAAGCTCGAGGGACCGACTGACTCCCATAGTCTTGCCCTCGTTGGTGGTTCCAAAGGAAAGACTAACTCTAACCCATCCACCAGGATGTTCTCGTTTTCCTCTTTGATGTCTATGCCAGATGAGGAGTTTGATGACCTTGGAGAGGACGAGCTGGCGCTATTGACGAGGCGGTTCGAGAGGCTGCACGAGAACCGCGTGAACATGAGGAGGAACACGAGGACACCGCTTCCCGGTGCGGCAAGCCGAACACTTCGTCGCCGACCGCCCGAGAAGGCCGAGAGCAAGGACGGCTACAAGCACAAGCCGAGGATGAACGATGGCAAGTACCGTTCGAGGCGCGACCACAAGAGCAAGCACAAGAACAAGTACAAGGACGAGCGACGATCGAGGAAGAAGGAGGGCCGAGGCAAGGCCCGAGCGATGGTTGGAGCGAGCGACGTCGACTCCGGGGCCCGCGTACTCCACCTCGAGCTCGAGCGGCGGTGAAGACGAGGGAGATCGCCGCAAGAACAAGAAGTCGTCCAAGAACCCGAGCGGGCCGAGCCGTTTCGCGAGAGATGGCTTCGCACCATGGCGCCGAGCTCCGGCGGCAAGAAGAGCACACGGAGCGACTCGGACTGCGAGTCCGACGACGAGGTGCGTGATGAACTTCCCTTCTTGCGCCGGAGAATGAGAGGCTTGGCTCTTTGCTTGATAACCGTGATGACATGCTTAGAGAGGCCAAGAAAATGAGGAAAGAGCTTAGGGCTTCACTCGAGGATGCTAGGACTAGAGTGGGCCGAGCTAGAGACACGGGTGCTTGATAGCAAGCTTGAGATTGATTCGCTTAAGGCTAGCCCCTGTTGTTTCGATGAGAATGATTGTCTTGATTGCTCCATATTTCTTGCTGATCTTGCATTGTTTAAGGAGAAGCATGCCTCCAAGTGTGAGGAACTAGATGTGCTTAGGGTTGAAGTGGGCGAGCTTAAGTCTAGACCTCGCTTTGCTAGGTGCTTGCACTTCTTGCCTCGTTTTGCATGCTAAGATTGATGAGATGCATGCTTACACTAGTTCGCTCGAGGCTAAATTGAAGGAACCCATGCCTACATCTTGCTCTACCCGTGAAATGCATGCATTGAAAAATTTGGAGCTTGCACATTATGTTGATCGTTTGCGGGATGAGAATGATGACTTGAGGAAGTTGATGGGTTGGTTGTCCTGGTCATGAGCCTCAGTTGAGGATGATGATCGAGGCCTTTAAGAGGCAAGATGGTGAGGGGCTTGGGGCAAACAAGGTTGGTGAAGGAAGTGGAGAGAATATCCCGGAGCCACCAAAAACCCACCACAAAAATGATTTCCTTCCAAAACCCAACCATCTTAGGAACCGACTAGACACAACCCCAGCTCCACCTATATTTCCTACACCCACAAATGATCTCCGAAGGCCTATCAAGTTTGTGAGCACTTCCGGTAAAGTGTTCGTTGGGAAAGTGAGTGAGAAGGCAAGTGAGGAGAAATCGGTGGAGGAGTTGAGTGGAGAGAAACCAAGCGAGCAGCCCCAATCCAAGCCTAAACCTAAGCTTGTGAGGTTTCGTTGTGGCCATTGTGGGAAAGAGGGTCACAAGGTTGAGTTTTGCTTCAAGAGGAAGCGGGAAGAGAGGATGGCAAAGGAGTGGGCGAACAAGGATAGGTACAACCCTTCCCATGGTGTACCTAAGCCTCGTATGCCACTGCCCAGGGGTAAGGCTGTGGTGAGAAGTGTTCCGGCATGGGGAGATGCGAGTTCCCGCGGCCGAGCAGCGAGGCTCCGGAGGGGGGCGGTCGGACCGGCCCGGCTAGGCGGTCGGGCCGGCCCGGCCCGGAGGGGGGCGGTTAGACCGGCCCGGCTAGGCGGTTTAACCGCCCCCGAACTCCGGGCGGAGTGGTTTTCGAGGTGGTGAGTCGAGAGGTTTCGGTCCGGAGGTGGAGTTGCTAGTGGTTGGTCCGGAGAGACAGCGGGTGGTCGGGTTGCTAGGCATTCTCCCCCTCGAGGTCACTACGGGGATGGGAGGAGTCGTAGCTTTGAGAAGGAGAGGAGGAGACGTTCCACGGGTTGTCTTCGGTGGTTTTGGTCCTCTCCCGGCAAGTGAGGGGTGGTTTCCTCGGAGTGGTTACCGAGGTGGTGTTCATGGTGATGGTTATGGTAGGAAAGATGGCTTGATGTGTGCTAACCCCACTTTCGAGCAAATGGCTCGGCACCGGTTTTCCTCTTTTGGTACTAACCCCGCGTCTTGAGTCGTTTGTTCACTCACGTGCTTGTTTTTGAATTTCGGGTGGGAGACTTGAAGAACATTTGGTTGATTGACTCCGGTTGCTCAAGGCACATGACCGGAGACAGGGGGTGGTTCTCAAGTCTCGTCCGGTGGTGACGAAGAGGTACATCACCTTTGGGGACAATGGACGTGGGCGTGTGCTTTCGAGAAAGTGAGATAAAAGTGAGTGACAAGATCACTCGAGGCGTGTTGCACTTGTTCAATCGGCCGGGGTACAATTTGCTTTACCGTATCCCGGTTGTTGGATGAGGGTTTTGAGGTGTTGTTTCGGCCTTGGTGGTTCTCGGATTGTGGACTCTCGAGGGGACCTTGTTTGTATGGTCGTTCCCGAGGGTCGGGTGTTTCGTGCTTGATTTTTCTCGGTCTTCGGGTGTGGAGCGTTGTTTCTTGGGCGGTTCTTCGAGTGAGTTGTGGAGGTGGCATAGGAAGTTGGGTCACTTGAGCTTTGACCTTTTGTCTCGCTTGAGTAAACTCAATTTGGTCCGAGGATTGCCACGGTTGAGGCTTGAGAAAGAGTTGGTTTGTGCTCCGTGTAGGCATGCCAAGATGGTGGCCTCTTCTCACCCGCCTCTCACCGATGTGACGACTGAGCGTCCATGCGAGCTGCTCCATATCGACCTTGTTGGCCCAGCTCGTGTGCGATCTGCGGGTGGGAAGTGGTATATCCTTGTTGTGGTGGACGACTATTCTCGATATGCGTGGGTGTTCTTTCTGGAGGATAAGGGGGAGACGTTTGATTTTGTTCGAGATCTAGTCTTGAGGTTGAGGAACGAGAGGCACGGAGATGCCATACGAGCTATCCGCAGTGATAATGGCTCGGAATTCAGGAACTCTCGTTTTGAAACCTTTTGCCATGACTTGGGTCTTGAGCACCAGTTTTCGAGTCCGTATACGCCTCCCCAGAATGGTGTTGTGGAAAGGAAGAACAGGACCTTGTGCGAGATGGCTCGGACGATGCTCGATGAGCATAGGACTCCGAGGAGGTATTGGGCTGAGGCGGTGAATACCGCGTGCTATGTGTCGAACAGGATATACCTCAGAGTGCACAAGAAGAAGACATGCTATGAGTTGATGCATGGCCGCACACCCAAGGTGAGTCACTTCCATGTCTTTGGTTGCAAGTGTTTCATTCTAAAGAAGGCAGGAAGTTGGATAAGTTTGAGGCTAGGTCTGTCGATGGCATTTTCTTTGGTTATGCATCTCATTCTAGAGCATATCGTGTGCTTAATCTTGAAACTAACCAAATCGTGGAGACTTGCGAGGTAACCTTCGACGAGACGAGCCACGTAGTCGGCTTGTCTTTGAGTGTGCGGGTGATGATGAGCTTGGCGAGGAGATCTTTCGGGAAGAGGAGCATGAACATGGTGATGATGAAGATGGCGGTGCGGTGCCCCCGCCGAACATGTACCCACTACTTCGACTACGATGATGGATGGACCCTCTCGCTACACCTACGACGACAAATCAAGAACGAGGAGAAGGCGATGTTGAGGGGGAGGTAGCTTCGAGGCGAGAACCTCCCCGCGAGTTCAAGTGGATCACCCGGCTTCGAGGATCATCGGCGACATGAATGAACGCACTACACGGTCGAGGGTTCGGAACAACTCTCATTTCGCTCATGCTGCATTTGTTGCTTCTTTCGAGCCCAAAGACATTGGACACGCACTATCTGATCACAATTGGGTTAACTCGATGCATGAGGAGTTGGAGAACTTTGAGAGGAATCAGGTGTGGGAGTTGGTTGACCCTCCCCCCGGGGTGTAAGCCGATTGGTACAAAGTGGGTGTGGAAAAACAAAGAGGGAGAGAAAGGTGAGGTTGTGAGGAACAAGTCGAGACTTGTTGCTCAGGGGTTCAGTCAGAAGGAGGGGATCGACTACGAGGAGACTTTTGCTCCCGTAGCCCGTTTGGAGGCGATTAGGATCCTTCTAGCCTTTTCCGTGGCTAAAGGGTTCAAGTTGCACGAAATGGATGTGAAGAGTGCTTTTCTGAATGGAGTGTTGGAGGAAGAAGTGTATGTGAGGCAGCCTCCGGGGTTTGAGAGTGAGAAGTACCCCCACCGGGTGTACAAGTTGAGGAAGGCGCTGTATGGGTTGAAGCAGGCGCCTAGAGCTTGGTATGGCAGGTTGAGGGGGTTCTTGTTTGAGATAGGTTTTGAGATGGGGAAGGTCGATCAGACCTTGTTTTTGCTGAGGCGGGCGCGGAGATATCCCGATTGTGCGGTGTACGTGGATGATATTGTCTTTGGTGGCTCGTCTAACTCTCTTGTTGCAAGGTTTGCGAGATGATATGAGCGAGGAGTTCGAGATGAGCATGATGGGTGAGTTGCGCGTTCTTCCTCGGGCTACAAATCAAGCAATCAAAGAAAGGAACATTTGTGCACCGAGGCTAAGTACACCAAGGACATTGTGAGGAAGTTCAAGATGGAGGACTCCAAGGCTATGACGACGCCGATGAGTACGACTACATCTCTTGATGCGGACGAGGAAGGTGAACACGTGGACCGGAAGGAGTACGGAGCATGATCGGGTCACTCCTCTACTTGACAGCCGACGAGGCCGGACATACAATTCTCGGTGTGTCCGTGCGCTCGTTTTCAAGCGTCTCCGAGGACTTCGCATCGGCAAGCGGTGAAGCGAATTTTCGGTACTTGCGTCACACTCCCGACTTCGGCCTCGGTACTCCGCGTCCTCTTCTTTGGCGCTTCATGGTTTTTCGGACGCGGATTTTGCCGGGTATCGGTTGGATAGGAAGTCCACTTCGGGACTTGCCGCTTTTGGGCTCTTCTTTGGTGTCTTGGTCCTCCCGCAAGCGGTCGAGTGTTGCTCAATCCACGACCGAAGCCGAGTATGTTGCCGCTCGCTAGTTGTTGCTCTCGGCTCCTTTGGATCACCTACACCATGAGTGACTTTGGTGAGGAGTATACCCATGTCCCACTTCAATGTGATAGCACCGGTGCCATAAGCGTTGCAAAGAAACCGGTGCTCCATTCCAAAACCAAACACATAGAAGTGAGGTATCATTTCCCGAGAGACAACGTATAGAAAGGGAAGATAGCTTTGATCCATGTACCCACACATGACCAACTAGCCGATATTTTCACCAAACCCCTAGATCAAGCAACTTTCACTCGTTTGCGGGGGGAACTTGGTGTGTGCTTGATTTCTTGAGTTGGGAGTGTGGGAGCTTTCTTTTGCGGTGGTGTCGAGCCCGTTTTGCCTCCCCTCGAGGAGCCGGTGGTTTGTGAGCTTGGTGTGTGGGAGCTCCTTTGTAGCATATGTATAGTTTTCCTTTGTGCATTTCTTGCATTTGGCATTGCATTTGTAACATGATGTATAGGCATCCTTGTATCTTAGATTGCATGCATTTTGTATCATATGCATCGGATAGGAAAAGCTTCTCCTATATACAATGTTTACCATAGGTTGCTATATATGTTCTTGTGAGCTTGTTTGATATGCTACGGTTAGTTTGGCTTAGCTCTTGATGATCTTGTTAAATGATCCATGGTTGATGGCTATTTTTTGAAAAATGTCACATACATGCTCTCTCATGTGTAAATGCCTATATATGATCTTGACATGTTTTAGTGGTTTTGCTATGCTTACTTTGTGGTTGGATAGCTAGTTTATTGATCATATGGGGCCAAAGGCTCATTTGCCATCATGAATGTTTAGCCCTCTTGCTTAATCTTGTGGAGGGGCATAAGTTCCTTTTTGTCGCAAAGACATTTCATGTACAATTTACAAATCTGAAAATGAAATGAAAAATGCTTGGAAAATGTGCTCCCATGTCATATGTGCTGAATTTAATTTGCTTTGGGTGCTAAACCGTTGCATGTTGCCTACCAATGAGAAGTCTCATACATAGAAGTAGGCACATGGCTCGGTGGCTTTGACATGACATGAGGTGCTTTTGGGTGTTTATGATGGTCTTATGATTAGAATGGCTGTCCTAGCATGAAGTTTGAGTGGCTTTGCCATTTTGATATGTTTTGCTCATGTTTAAGTATTTGCTTCTGAGAGAGTAACTTTTCGCAAAATTACTCAAATCCTTTTTAGCATTGTCCAATGGTTGTGAAACTTGGTGATCACGTAGTTAAGGTCATTACGAACCTGTCGAGTATCTAACTTGCTCATTTGGACTTGTGTAGCTCCTTGTGAAGAATTTTGTATATTCGAGAAGCTGTATGTTGAAAGTTTTCGCATTTTGCCTTGATTCATGCATTGTCAACAAGGGGGAGAAGTTTGTGCATGTTTTGGGCACCTGGGAGTGTTTGGAAGGTGTTCCAATTGTTTCGGGCAAGTTTTGAGCGAGTTTGGTGCGGGGCGGTCTCTTGGGGCGGTCTAACCGCCCCCGAGGCGGTCGGATCGAGCACGGGCGGTCTAACCGCCCTGTACGAGGCGGTCTAACCGCCACAGGCGGTGTGAGCAAGTTTTTGCTCTTTGTTGCATTCCCGAGTTGCATTGCTTGCATGTGTTCGGGGTGAGTGTCTTTGTGGCTCAGGGGGAGCTTGCATATGTGCAGGGGGAGCTCTTTGTGTTGTTCGAGCTTTGCTTTGGTGGATTGCGCTCTTTGATTGAGCCGTGTTTTGTCTCGGATGTGTCGAGCCGTTGCCCTTGCCTAAGGGGTCCGAGACTTGTCCTCTTCAAGTGATCTTGCTCTTTGCCTTTCTTTGGCTTTCGATCGCTTGTTGAGGTTTCTTTTTATTTGTTTCTTTTCTTTTCTTTTACCCTTGTGTTACTTCATGTGAGTGTGTTGACAATGCACTCATCAAGGGGGGGATTGAGGACCATGTGTGGTTCGAGGACCGGTGGATGGTCGCTCCCTTGTGTGATGAGTGATTGACAACGTTATGTGGACTGATTCTTGGCTAAGTATTGCAGGTGCAGGTTGCGGCTTGACTCGTGTTGGTGCAGGTGAAGAACAAGCGCGAAAGGTCGTTGCCGGTGAGGCCTCCGGTGTGGAGAAGACAAGTAGGCTTCGTTCGAGGGACCGGTGGCCGGCGGGGTCAAGTGCGGGCCGCATGGTGGCATGAACGGCAAGATGAAGTCGTGGACGGTTTCTTGGTAGAGCCTCAAAACCAAGGGCGAGCCGGGACTACGTGGGAGCCGAGTCATGAGTGGAGATTGGCGGAGGCTACACCGAGTTCGCGGGGTTTGCGGTGGTTCACCGGAAAACCACCGGGTTACTCGGTTGAGCCACAAAACCGAGGCCGAAGACTCGACGAGGAGGTGCGGCCACCCGGCCGGTTCAACCACCCGGGAGGGGCGGTCGACCGCCGCCCGGGGCCGGTCGGATCCCGGGGCCGGTCCTAACCGCCCGTGGGGGCGGTCCGACCGCCCGGCCGCCGGCGCCGAGAAGCTTCGCGGCGGAGGACACGCGTCGGGATCGCAAGGCTTGCGTCGAGGCTACGCAGAGTGCGGTCGCCGGGCATCCGTCCGATGGTGAAGACATCAAGAATTCCAAATCCGCCCTTGAGGGGCATGTATCCCTAATTATTAGTGAAGGGTAGTTTAGTCTTTTGGGTGCCTCCATATATACTCATTAGATGGGTGGATGGCAGCCAACCCTTGGAACCCTAGCTCATTTGGTTTTTCCATTTTTGTTCTCCATTTTCCTTAGGATTTTAGAAGGCTAGCTTGAGAGCTTCATGTGAGATCTAGAGAGAGGGATGGATGTTTGGGTGGCAAGCTAGACCTTGTACGAACCATTCATGGCATGTATAGAAGGTTTGGCGTTGTTCCTCATGGTGGTTTTCCCGTCTCTTTGGTGTTGATTTTCGGAGCTCTTTTTTGGCGGTGTTTTGAGGACGATTTCTTGGGGCTTTTGGTGGGTGTCACGTATGAGGTTCTTGTGCCTCTTTGGCTGGTGACTTTGCCCCCAAATCCCCCTTGAATCGGACTCGATTTGGTGGTTTCTCGAGTTGGGCGAGTTCTTGACCTAGAGAAGCGATTTCTTCGATTCTTCTTGATTGTGAGCGTTTCGTGTCGATTCCTTTGAGGTAGAGGTTGCCCGGAGGTAACCCGGCTATTCCCGAAGTTCGACCGCAATCCGTGGAGTGATTCGGGAGATCGGGTGCGAGGAAGTTGAGGTTTGACCCGCGGGTTCGTTTTTACGGGAAGGGGCGGTCTAACCGCCTACGGGGGCGGTCTAACCGCCCCGGGTGTTCCCGGGTCAAAGTTTTGTTTCGCCGGATTTTCCTCTGTGAGTTTGTTCGCCTTGATCGAGGAGTCTCTGGGGTGAAATTTGGGGTCGTTCTCGTGCAGTTTGCTAGGTGTTCTTGGTTGGAGTTCGTTGCTGGGTACAGGAGGTTAGACCGCCCCTGGTAGCCGGTCTAACCGCCCCTAGGCCCTTGGGTGAAGTTTTGGTTTTTGCCAAGATTTTCTGGTAGCTAGCATGGCCTTGACCAGAGATCTCTGTTGGTGAAACCGTGGTGTGTTTTGGTGTTCGGAAGAGGCGTTTCGGAGGATTTCTTGGTTGCCAGGTGGAGGCGGTCTAACCGCCCCCTATACCCGGTCTAACCGCCCCCTCTGGTTAGCCAGCTTTCGAGTTGTTTCCGCTGTCGGTCTTTGTGTGTGTGTTGTGGTTGCTTTGGTAGAGTTTGTTCCTAGGACCAGTAGCACTCCAGTGGCTACGTGGTTTTGGCAAACGGGAGGTAGAAGTGCGGAGCGTGTGATTTCGGGGGTTCGACCGAGCTAGTTCGTCTTGTCGGAGTTTCAATCTCCCTCGAGAAGAATTTTTATTGGCTCCCATTCATCCCCCCCCCCTCTCTGGTCGCCTAATCGGTCCTTCATAAGAGGGCGAGGGCGTGTATTAGGCAACTTAAAACCTTACCCTACGGTTGTAAACTGGAACATACTATCTATATGTGCAACTAAGGTCGTTCTAGTGTGAAACTCCCATCCCAAAACAAAGTTTGCAACATGTAGCCATTCCTAGCATGATACTACTCTAGGAAAGTAGAGGCAAGCAAAGATTGCAATAGAGTAAATGCGGAAATGTAAAGGGGATGACAGGAAGCAAACTCTTGACACGTGATTTATCCCGTGGTATCGGTAGGCACTAAGCCACCCCTAGTCCACGTTGTTGAAGCACTCACACAAGAGTATTGCTTCCCGGCCACCAAGTCTCTCCCAAGAGCACCGACTTGTCTTGCCACAAAGGCTAGCCACTTAGGCACTAGTCAAGCTCCCTTGGTCACCTTGATGCCGCCTCCACGAAGGAGCTTTTCCACCAAGGAAGGGGGTCTCCACGTCCCCCGCACAAAGTGTCCTCGCCACTCCACACCAAGCCGGAGGGTCGATGACGATTGCCGGTGAGCCACTTAGGCCCCAAAGCTTACGACGAACCTTGTACAACTGGATTCACTCAAGAATCACCTCACAAGGTTGGCACAACCTTGCACTCACTCAGCTCTAAGCTAAGCCTAGCACTAAGCACATACACAAAGCATATGCAAGTCTAAGGATGAGCAACTAAGCACTTGGATGGATTGGATATGATCTTCAATTTGTCTTGAAGTCCTCTGCACTTCCACACAATCCAGCTTCCTCAAATGGGTGAGTGGAGGGGTATAAATAGCCCAAGGCATCAAACTAGCCATTTGCTAACGTCCACTGAAAAAGGTACCGTCGGATGATCCGACGCTATATTTTCCAGGGCGTCGGTTCATCTGGTGCCCCTCCCATGTCACTTAGCTGTTGAGGTTCTCTGACACAACTGCTCCCACGCTATGCACCGACGGTGTGTCGGATCATCCGCTGCTGAAGACCCTGTGTCCAAGTCGCCTCTGTTAGCTTCCAATCGACCGTCAGTTACACCGACGCTACCTCTTGACCAAGGCATCGAGTCATCCAGTGCTGAAGGCTTCGTCTTGGCGCGTCTCTGTATGAATTCAAACTGAGCGTCGGATAGACCGACGGGGTCCTCACTCAGACCATCGAATCATCCGGTGCTACTGTCTTCCTTGTTCTTCCTCTGCAACTCGTGCGATGCTACTAAATAATGGACCGTTGGTTCATCCGAAGGTACGTAGGGTTTGACCCTATGTACCAACTCGTCCGACGATTGCACCAACGCTTGTTTTTGAGGGACCATCGGTTCATCCGACGGTGTCCTTTTCCTTTTTTTTCTTCGCGTCTTCAACTTGATCTTTGCTTCAACTTAACATTCTTAACATACTTAACATGCCATTACTTATAGCCTCCAAATATATACTAAGTCCTCAAAATTGTTGTAAGTAACCTAACATGTCCATGGTGTGTTAACTTGTGGCATGACATGTTAGCTTGGGCATGGTATGTTAACTTGTGCATGGTATGTTAACATGTGTTAACATCCATGGGACCTAGGAATGCCTACAAAGACATGCTAGACAATGTGGTTAGTCCCATTGCTTGTGTTGACATGAATCACCAAAGTCAACTCGAACAAATGGCAAATGGGGCCATGTTCGCTACAATCTCCCCCTTTTGGTGATTTATGACAACACAACCAAAGCAAGCATAAATTTGCAAATATTGACAATATTAGAACCACTTACACTTGCTTGGATGCTTACCATCATACAAAACTCCCCCTAGATCAAACTTCCCCTTTTTGATCTTATGTTCACATTCTCCCCCTTTGGTCTTGTATCCTTGAAACCACTTGTAAGCTTAAGCCACAAGCTTGCTTTGGTCTCACATTCTCCCCCTTTGGAATAAAATCTCCAAAAAGTCCAAAGCAAAATGGTTCAAGGAAACTATCAAGATCTAGCAAACATAGCTCAAAAGAAAGATGTCAAATGCAAGGCAGAAAGCCGCATGAACCATGATCCATATGTATGATATCAATGAAGATACTACATATGAGAATGACTAAGGTGGATCACACGCTCATGAGACTAGCATGATACAAACTAAGCTGCCCCTAAGTGTGTGCACAAAAGGATACCACTTGTAAGACAAGGGTAGTGAGAAACAAGTGCACAACTACAAGCTTTGAAAGACAAGGAAGCTTAGAGCATATTATGCAAGGAGGTAGCTTAAAGGACAAGAGATAAGACAAATGGGTTCTTGTTACATTACCACTTGTATATATCACTTGTAGTCTTTTGGTCATTGCATACCTCCGGGGGTTGATCTTCTTTACCTTGTTGGTACCACATTGAGATGGGCCACTTGGAAATGATATCACTAGGTGAAACCACTTGAAAGAAGCTTGCATTGAAGACACTTGGGGTACCACAAGGATTAGGAATGTATGAGTACATTGCCTTTGAACTTATATAGAGACATAAGCTTGCAAGGGCATGACTCAATGGCATGAAGCTCATATTTCTATATTCACTCTTTTAGAGAAGTTAGATCACATTGAGAGTGAAATAGCATTCTCTTAGAATGAAGCACCGCACCGGAACACGTCACCAAGGGACTACATGAGATAAGCTAGAAACAATGTTAGTCTCATAACCAAACCATACGATGAGCCCCCCCTAAGTGTGTGCATTTAGTGTTTGAATCACCAACCAAATGTATGCACATTGTATATGACAACAAAAGGGAAGCTTACCCTATAGCTTGCTCATGATGCAAAGAGATATATATAAAAACATGCACCATGAAAGAACAAGTGTAGCTTTCCTACACACTAATCAAACCATGTAGGTTGCTCATGGGTTAGCACATGACACAAGCAACCTACCATAAGTAAATATTGCAATAAATGCAACCTAAACAAGGCAATGGAGCTACAATGATACATAAAATAGGTACTAGTTTCCGTTACCTCAACCGGGGAACTTGGGCAACACATGTCCAATTTGCAAGCTTGGCTTATAGGCTTGAATCTTCTCATCTTGATTGTACCAAGCCTCCCAAGTCCCCGCTCTCAAGGCCTTCAAGTGGCCTTTGGAACCCAAACCATTTGAGGTCCCTTCATGTTGGTGATGACTTCCTTGGGCACCCAAATGGGTTGGTTCCAACCCCGCTTTTCCTTCATCTTCCCAACCTTTTGTGCAACCACCTTGCCATTTGCCTTCTTCTTGATGTAGGTGTTGCTCTTGGTCTTGTTCTTGCGGTTGGGCTTGGTGTAGATGAGGGAGCTCTTGATGGTGGGCTTCAACTTCTTCTCTGCGCCCTTGTCCATCTTTTTGACAAATTAAGGGCATTTTTAGAACTTGTGCCCTTCTCCATGACACTTGTAGCACGTCACGGTTGCGCCCTTTTCAAGCTTCTTCACCATGGGATCACGATTATCTTGAGAAGGTTGGACTCTGCTCTTCATGTCTTGAGAGATGTCCACTTGTTCCTCATCGTTCTTGCCTTTGCCCATCAAGTTTGCCAACCTCTCTCGGAGCCATTTCACTTCTTGCTCTAGCTCATCATTTTCCTTGCCTATGAGATAATCACATGTTTCTACAAAAACATTATCATGGCAAGATGGTGAGCAAGATTCATCGATTAAATCAATACAAGAAGTTGAAGCATCTACCTTGGAGATATGAATTGCACAAGGGATATATGTTTCATCAAGCTCAAAGGAATTACTTGTTTTAGTTTCATTGCTCTCAAGCTTAGCTTTTAGCTCATCACACTCCTTGCTAAGCAATTTGAATTGGCACAACAAATGTTCATAATTTGTAGAAAGGGTGGCACTAAAATCGTTTAGAGCATTGAGTTCTTTAATTTCATTAGCTTGTTTATCAAGCATTCCTTTTTGCTCATGGACTAGCTCAACAAGATCATCAAGAGAGGTGGTGTCAGATTTGTCATCACTTACATTGCTTTCCATACCTTTGGCCATAAGGCACATGTGTGGTGATGATGTGGGACCATGTATGAAGCAGGTGGTGAAGTTCTTTCTTGATTCATCGCTTGAGCTAGAAGAACTTGATTCTCCACCACTTGTCCACTCACGGACGGCGATAGTTGCTCTTTGCCTTGGTCTCCTTTCCTTGACCACCTTGTTCTTGGACTTGTGCTCAATCACGGTGAACTTGATGTGTTGATGATGACGCCCTTCTCTCAAGTGGACGTTGTAGCCGTACATGTTGACTTTCTTCACATACTTGAAGATCTTCTTTAGGTACTCGCCCACCATGGATTCAACCTCTTCATCACTTGAGGATTCTCCATCGTCACCATCACCACCATCATCCTCGCTTGAGCTTCCATGAGTAGCCATCCTACTCAACATCTTCTATTGTTGGCTTGAGAGAGCATGGCTTGTAGTTGGAGAGGATGGTTCTTGGAGCTTTTCTTGGGGTGCCTTCTTTGACTTGGGCATGAGTTGAAGCTCATGAGCCATGATCTTGCTCAATATATGAGATGGCTTCAATTCTTCGAGCTTCTTCTCGTAGATGATTGCCTTCACCAAGTCATAATCGGGCTTTCGGAGACTTTGAAGGATCTTGCGGTTGATATTCAAGTCAGTGATATCCTTCACACCTAAAGCATTGATCTCATTGACAAGCACATTTAGGCGTGAGTACATAGATTCGGCATTTTCATTAGCAAGTTCCTTAAAGCTATTGAATTCCTCAAGGAGACAACCGTAGCGTTCATTAGCAACTTCTTTTGAACCCTCATTTTGCTCCTTGATTGTTTTCCATAGCTCATGAGCATTTTCACAAGTAAAAACTCTATTGAAAACGCCTACATCTAATGAGGACTAAATGATACTTTTAGCAATCACATCAAATTACATTTCCTTCCTAGTACCATTTTTCATGCCCTCATTGGTGACTCATCAAACATCAAGGTCCTTTGCTTGGAGATAGGCCTCCATGAGAACCTTCCACCGAGGATAGCTCGTGCCATCGAAATGTGGAGCCAAATCTATGGTATCCACCCTTTCATTCCTCTATAGAGCAACTCACTAGGCGGTGAAGCCTAACCGTTCCAATGAGCCGATTTTCACAATTTACCAATCGAATTGGCGTTTCCTTGTGAAGGAAGTGAGTCCCGGCTCTGATACCACTAGTAAGGAATCGGATGCTCGTTAGCCTAAGAGGGGGAGGGGGTGAATTAGGCAACTTAAAACCTTACCCTACGGCTTCACTAATTTTACACAAAAGTAAACTAGAACATACTCTCTATATGTGCAACTAAGGTTGTTCTAGTGTGAAACTCCCATCCCAAAACAAAGTTTGCAACCTATAGCCATTCCTAGCATGATACTACTCTAGGAATGTAGAGGCAAGCAAAGATTGCAATATAGTAAATGTGGAAACGTAAAGGGGATGACAGGAAGCAAACTCTTGACACGTGATTTATCTCGTGGTATCGGTAGGCACTAAGCCACCCCTAGTCCACGTTGTTGAAGCACTCACAAAAGAGTATTGCTTCCCAGCCACCAAGTCTCTCCCAAGAGCACCGACTTGTCTTGCCACAAAGGCTAGGCACTTAGGCACTAGTCAAGCTCCCTTGGTCACCTTGATGCCGCCTCCACTAAGGAGCTTTTCCACCAAGGAAGGGGGTCTCCACGTCCCCCGCACAAAGTGTCCTCGCCACTCCACACCAAGCCGGAGGGTCGATGACGATTGCCGGTGAGCCACTTACGCCCCAAGGCTTACGGTGAACCTTGTACAACTGGATTCACTCAAGAATCACCTCACAAGGTTGGCACAACCTTGCACTCACTCAGCTCTAAGCTAAGCCTAGCACTAAGCACATACATAAAGCATATGCAAGTCTAAGGATGAGCAACTAAGCACTTGGATGGATTGGATATGATCTTCAATTTGTCTTGAACTCCTCTGCACTTCCACACAATCCAGCTTCCTCAAATGGGTGAGTGGAGGGGTATAAATAGCCCAAGGCATCAAACTAGCCGTTGGCTAACGTCCATTGAAAAAGGTACCGTAGGATGATCCAACGCTATATTTTCCACGGCGTCGGTTCATCCGGTGCCCCTCCCACGTCACTTAGCCGTTGAGGTTCTCTAACACAACTGCTCCGACGCTATGCACCGACGGTGCGTCGGATCATCCGCTGCTGAAGACCCTGCGTCCAAGTCGCCTCTGTTAGCTTCCAATCGACCGTCGGATAGACCGACGCTACCTCTTGACCAAGGCGTCGGATCATCCGGTGCTGAAGGCTTCGTCTTGGCGCGTCTCTGTATGAATTCAAACTGAGCGTCGTATAGACCGACGGGGTCCTCACTCAGACCGTCGGATCATCCGGTGCTACTGTCTTCCTTGATCTTCCTCTGCAACTCGTCCGACGCTACTAAATAATGGACCGTCGGTTCATCCGACGGTACCTAGGGTTTGCACCGACACTTGTTTTGAGGGACCGTCGGTTCATCCGACGGTGTCCTTTTCCTTTTTTCTTCACGTCTTCAACTTGGATCTTTGCTTCAACTTAACATTCTTAACATACTTAACATGCCATTACTTATAGCCTCCAAATATATACTAAGTCCTCAAAATTGCTGTAAGTAACCTAAGTCCATGGTGTGTTAACTTGTGGCATGACATGTTAGCTTGGGCATGGTATGTTAACTTGTGCATGGTATGTTAACATGTGCTAACATCCATGGGACCTAGGAATGTCTACAAAGACATGCTAGACATTGTGGTTAGTCCCATTGCTTGTGTTGACATGAATCACCAAAATCAACTCGAACAAATGGCAAATGGGGCCATGTTCGCTACAATCTCCCCATTTTTGGTGATTTATGACAACACAACCAAAGCAAGCATAAACTTGCAAATATTGACAGAATTAGAACCACTTACACTTGCTTGGATGCTTACCATCATCCAAAACTCCCCCTAGATCAAACTTCCCCTTTTTGATCTTATGTTCACATTCTCCCCCTTTGGTCTTGTATCCTTGAAACTACTTGTAAGCTTAAGCCACAAGCTTGCTTTGGTCTCACATTCTCCCCCTTTGGAATAAAATCTCCAAAAAGTCCAAAGCAAAATGGGTCCAAGGAAACTAGCAAGATCTAGCAAACATAGCTCAAAAGAGAGATGTTAAATGCAAGGGAGAAAGTCGCATGAACCATGATCCATATGTACGATATCAATGAAGATACCACATGTGAGAATGACTAAGGTGGATCACACGCTCATGAGACTAGCATGATACAAACTAAGCTCCCCCTAAGTGTGTGCACAAAAGGATGCCACTTGTAAGACAAGGGTAGTGAGAAACAAGTACACAACTACATGCTTTGAAAGACAAGGATGCTTAGAGCATATCATGCAAGGAGGTAGCTTAAAGGACAAAAGATAAGACAAATGGGTTCTTGTTACATTACCACTTGTAGATATCACTTGTAGTCTTTTGGTCATTGCTTACCTCCGGGGGTTGATCCTCTTTACCTTGTTGGCACCACATTGAGATGAGCCACTTGGAAATGATATCACTAGGTGACACCACTTGAAAGAAGCTAAGCCAAACTAACCTCATCATACCAAACAAGCTCACAAATACATAAATAGCATTCCATGGTGAACAATGTATATAGGAGAAGCTTTTCCTAACCAATGCATCTGATACGAAATGCATGCAATCTAAGATACAAGGATGCCTATACATCATGTTACATATGCCATGCCAAATGCAAGAAATGCACAAACGAAAGCTATATATACACTACAAAGAGCTCCCACACACCAACTCACGAAATCAAACACACACCAACCTCCCCCCGCAAACGAGTGAAAGTTGCTTGATCTAGGGGTTTGGTGAAAATATCGGCTAGTTGGTCATGTGTGGGTACACGGATCAAGGTTATTTTCTCTTTCTCTACGTTGTCTCAGAAAATGATACCTCACATCTATGTGCTTGGTTTTGGAATGAAGCACTGGGTTCTTTGCAACACTTATGGCACTACTAGGAATCGACCCTTAGAGCACCAAATTTTCTGGCAACACCACGTATTTGGTTGCAATAGTTGGTTTCATAGCAACCAACGTATTAATGCGTTGCGATATCTGGGTGTTATGGCAACCAAAAATGTGGGTTGCGTCTGTTGAAACAGTCGTTGCAACAGGTTGGTGTTAATGCCACGGTGAAAATGGTGGTTGCCTTTATGGGTAGCTATTTCCACAACTGATCATGCATTGTGATAGTATCGATTTAATGTTGCGATAGATATGTGTTTGTTGCCACGAAAATTAAATTGGTTGCGATAATGCATGCCTATGGCCACAATGAAATTTCATTGTGTAGAGTGCAAACTTTGTTGAGATAGCTGATGTGCCTGTTGCATCCAACAAATCATTTGTTGCGTTTGATGTGTGTTTGTTGCCACAAATATTTAGTTGGTTGCGTTTATGTCGGATTTCAACCACGATGAATTAACGTTGCCTAAAACTTAAACCTGGTTGTGATAGGTCATGTGACTGTTGCATCCAGAAAACAAATCATTGCATCAATTAGGGTTGCGCTAAAAGATTTTATGATGATGTAATTAAACCCACCTGCACTTTTGAAGAAAGAAAAATAAGCAAGCCCAATTGGGTTGTATTGTTGTGGCCGGCTTGCTAACAAAATTAGGAAAAAAATCATGCCTCTAACCCAACCCACCGGCGCATGAGGAGAGGGAGAAAAAGACCTGAGAAGAAAAAAGGCCGACTCATGCCTGCGTATGCGCCCTGTGTAGGTCGGACCTCGGCCAGCCGGCAACAGCATGGTCGCAGAAAAAAAAGAAAAAAACATGTCAGCCACAGGAATTGTACCTATGACAAACCACTTGGGAGATAGAAAAGTTACCATTGTGCTACTTGGTTGTTGATGCCAAGTCTTAGTATTTATTTATTTTGAATAACTCCTATAGGTACTGTTGTTTGCCACGCGAGCGCCACCTCAGCAAGGCACCACACATCACTGCCACGCGAGCCACGCCACCTCACCTGACCATGTCATCAGTTAATAAAAATTTTAAAAAATCAAACCACGCAAATGGGGGGAGTGTGGTTCGAGCCCAAGACCACAAGTTCTCAAGAGATGGAACGACTACCACTGCACCACTTCACTGTGTGTGATGGTTTGTTTGTAGTTCTTTTTATATAAATCGAGGTTTGGGACCACGTGGCAGCACTGGGATGGTCGAGTTGCTTCGTCGGGACCACGTGGCGCATGATGAGCTCGTTTTCCTGTCGTTTTTTTAATCTACAATTAAAATTTGTAACTAGTGTTTCTAGGTCATAGTAACTTCAAATTCAGTGATTCTTTTTTCTAATTTTTTGTAAATTCATGATCTTTCCTGTGACATTGTTTGTTTGCATACTAATTGCTATTCCATTTATCTTTTTTTATATAGCTTCTATTCTTCTACCGAAAGAGGATAAATAAAAGATATTTTTGCATACTAAATGGTAACATAACTTCATATTTTCTAATGTTATGATAAACGTAAGGTAGTAGGTAAGTTTGAGATGCATACAACTTTGAAAATGTAAATAGCCACTCAAATCTGAAAGTTTGTGTTGAGTTATTAGAAACTATGTTAGAGAAGTTTCCATTTGTGAGCAGTGTATATTGTCACTTTCTTGAAACCACTTAAATTTTTTATGGCAGGATTGTGGACCAAAAACATGTTCTTATGCAAGGGTGTCTTAATTAGGTGTTTAAAAAATAGAAAACAACTTTTTCACATGACAATTGAAAAACTAAATCTCCAAATACTAATAAAAGAGTAAGGGTAAGATTGCATTCAAATTTGAGGTGTCCATGTGGTAAAAAAGTACATGGACTAGAATGGAACATGGAAGCTTAAATATGATTACGAATGGAACTAGGAATTAATCTCGATAAGCATGCAAAAATTCAATTAAATGATAGAAAATAGCAAATCTATTCGAAAAATCTTCAAACGCCTAGAAGGAAACTTAAATGTTGTCTGCTACATGTGAAAAATGTATTGCGGGTATATAAGGTAATTAATTTTCAAGTTACTTCATAAAAGTCACCTAGTCGGCCCGCCATGTCACGGGCCAGACAGGTCACCGACCACAACGGGCCACGTCACCACCAGTCTGGTGAAAAGAGAAAAAATAGGCAGCGCCAAGAATGGGATTCGAACCCGGGTCTTGCAGAAGAGGCTTACCACTGCACTACAACTTTGCTTGTGAAGCAATTTGGTAATAAATATTATATATTACAGATATAAAAAGCAACACAACGTCTTCATAAGAAGAAGTGTGACCGCGGGGATTCGAACAATGAGCATAGATTGAAAAATGAGCCCAATTTCTGTGATGAAAACTTGGTGTCCATCATAGATTGAAAAATGAGAACATAATGGAGTTGAAGGTAATAAAATAAATGTGTCACTTAAAGTAACTAAGACGTGTTACTCTTTTAATTTTCTTCTAAACATGAGTGGGCATGAAAATGGTAATTTAAAAATACTAATTAAATATGTATGTGTGGGCAAGAAAAAATCGGGAAAAAATAAAAATTGCATGCGTGTGCACAATTAAAAAAAATCACTAGTAGGTGGGGAGGCTAGGTTTAGAACCCAGGTCTTGGGGGTAGGAGTCATGTGCTTTACCACTATGCTATAAGGCTGTTTGTGAAAATTGTATAGTATTTAGCTTATTATAGATGCTATCGTTTTATTAAAAAAGCCGCCGCACTTGCGAAACAATGAATGATCCTACATACTTTAAACCACTTATTTTTTATGACAAGATTTTGGACCAAAAACAAGATGTTATGCCAATTTGTAGAATTTTCTGACAAAATTTAGATATTACTATAATTATTATGTTGTACTTTTGAGATAAAAGTTTGAATGTTCCTCCTTCCACGGCACAAGGGATGCAGACTCCTCAGCGTGGGGGACGTCGGCCTTCTCGGCGCAAGGGCGGCGGGCTCCTCTGCGCGGGGGACACCGGATGCGCGTGTCGTCCCAGTACCACTCCTACGACGACTACCTCCGCCACCAGCTCAACAAGACCGCCGACCCGCTCCTTCGCCGCGTGTGGCCGACCCACGACTGGTGGGCTTCTCTGCTCTCCATCGCGAGGTCCTCCTCCGCAACACCTGCTAGTGTGCTACCTCCCATCGCAGTACCGGTCGGCGGTCGCCATCTCCTCCTTTGCCATCCCACCGTGCGGCTGTTCCCCATCTCCGCAACCTTCCCAACTACGTTGCACGAATACTTGGTGGAACACGCGTATCGCGTATCCGATACGTATCGGATACGGATACGCGTCCGATACGCGTTGGATACGTATCCGAGGAGTATCCGATTTTTATTATTTTCGAAAAAAAACTCATACGCGAGCTGATACGTATCCAAATCATGGACACGGCACATTAGGCTTACTGGACACGGCCCATCCCAACAAACATCGCATATCCTATCGCCCTAGCCTCGATGTTGGCTCTACCCGCATTCCCGCACGCCCGCCGCCCGCCCCGCCGCGACATCCGCTCCGTCGGGACGTCCGCCTGCCGCCCACCGGCCACTGGCGACGAGCCTTTGCTAGCCAGCGACGAGCACCCGTCCTTGCTCGCCGGCGCCGAGGACCGTCCCTGCTCACCTGTGGAGTTTCCGCGCCCCTGTGACGTGGATCCAGTGCTTCCAGTTAGTAAATCACCTTCCCCATTCTCGATCTCTTCTTCTTGAAGTCGTAGAAGGTTGCTGCTCGATTTCTTTGCTCCCCAGTCCCCACTTCATCTTCCTCTCCCCATTCTCGATGCTGTTTCAGTAGAGTTAGTGAGTTCTTGTTGCTTGTTTGCATATGCAACAAACATCAAGGCTCCACTTTGGGGTCACCGTTTTGCAGAGACCAAGAGCTGGTGGAGGAAGTACTATGTGGAGATGCAATTACTGTCCAATGGAAAAACTGAGTAGTTACGGTAGAGTTGAAGCTCATTTCCTGCAGATCACGGGAAGAGGAATAAGTAGTTAACTGTGACATTTTATCGTTATCGGTTTTAATTTAGACATGCATTATTATCTTGTTGCATGCGCTGCCTCTCCCCTCCACTACTCCCATACACATCGCAACGCCACCAGCTCACCACTCGTGTGCCACCATCCGCCCACACAGCCCCTGCACGAGCGCCACCGCTCACCGGTGATGGACCTCTGCCGGACCTCCGGTGAGTAGTTACCCTTCGCCTTGTTCACTTCCCATTCTAGATCTATAGTTCTGATTGCTCTATTTTTCGATCCGTTTCTTGATCTCCACGAGTAGGGGACTTCACCAGATCCACCTTCCTGTGCATCAAATCATGGGGAGTAGGGGCCTTCTCCAGATCTACAACAGGCGCCCTCCCATGGATCAGCAGCAGGCATCAGTGATGGAGATGGGGAGCTAAGATGATTTTGCAGCAGGAAGTGGACATCATGGGCGGCCTCGCTGGGAATGACGCCTGAGGAGGATGTGATATAGTTTGCCTTACTAAGGTACTGTCTCCTCCCCTCCTTTCCCGTGATTTGTTGTGCGGATCTTATGGCCTGATGTAATGCTCTTCACTAGTAGACATTGTGTTTGACAAAATGCAAATTTGGGTTATAACATCAATTGTAGCACTCTTGATTAGTGTTGTCTCTCATGCACTATCTGTACGGAATAGCTTGAAATATGAAGTTATTGAACTGAATAATCATGTAGCTCGTTGAGGGTGAAGCTTCATGGCATTCCCAACTGTCCCACTATACAAATAACGCACAAAGCACACATATACTTTTGGGTATATTTTAGATAGGATAAAAAGATAAACACATCGGTCCTGTTATTTCAGCAGTCAATATATGTTAAGGTACGTGGTCTTTCATTTTTAGACAGGAACTCTAATGTGTGATATTATTGCACTTGAGTTATTGTATTCTGTAAGTTTATCTTTTTTTCTTGGCTGTGCAGATGTACTGATCGGTGAGAATTTGTTCTTGAAACACAAGACACCCTGGATTTGGAGAATATCCACTTATGGATCAGCAAAAACTTACAGAATTGTGTACAAGGACTCCATCCGTATTGTAAATTAGGTAAAGTTCAATGGCTCCAGTGTGGGGGAAACTACACACCTGATCACAGGTTTTCCTTTTGTTTTGCTCATATTTTTCTGTCACCTACATTTGTTTTTTCAGCATCCACTTATTTGTATTGCATGTGTTGCTTCTAAGAAGATTTTAAAGTTATCTTGGTTGATTAAATGAGATGTACACTTGGGCTCTGTGAAATTATACAATCTGAATTACTGAAAGATCAAAGATTTGTAAGCATAAGTTCACAAATTGCTAGATTGCATCCTGTCAATATCTATATGCTTATCTGTTGCTAAACTAACAAGGAAGTTAACTTGTGTACGCAAAATTACCTAAAGCCCGAGCTTGAATAGTTAACTGCAACTCTTGTCCCTCAAGCAATTGTGTCGTGATTGATTGCTTTTACTGCAGAGGAGATTATGTTGCTTACTAAGCTTCATCTTTGTGATATCTTTGTAGTTTTCAGGTTTAGAGGAGAGGATTAGAAAAAGATGATCTCATAGAGTAGCTGCTATTCCAGCTTGATAGCTATCAGGTAGTGCACAAATTCCTCTTATATTAACTTAGTTATTATCATGGCTGACTTTATGTCTGAAACTAGGCTTATAATTTTCTATTGGAAACATAATGCTTAGTATTCCCAGCTCATTACTCCTTGATATGATCAGAGTTATAATGCTATATTTTCATAGCTTATAGGAATTATTCTTTTTTAAAGATAGACACCTTAATGTTTTGATGTATTTTTTGTAATGTTTTGTCTTAATTAGTTTGTTCTTTTTGCAGAGATATTGAAAGCTTATGATGCATAACAGTCATAAGAATGTGTGGATGGAAAGTTGATGCATCATGATAAGCATAGTTTGACTTAGTCTTTACATTTACATTGAATTGTGTTTATGTATTGACGAGGTGTATCCGTGAATACTTTTAAATATTAAAAAAAAAGTTTGACAACGTTTTTCTTGTAGTGCTCTGACAACCACAATAATTAGAGATAGCTTCCATGGCTTACTGTTGATTGGCGGGCAACAAGAATGACAAGTAACAAAGGTGCTTATTTATGATGGTGAAACTGATGTGCGATGGAACAACCAAGGAACTAATTTTTAGATCCATTTATTATATATTAAACAATGTTGTGAACTTAGTTAAGTATGGTGTCTTTATTTTGTTACTTGTAATGTTCTTTTAAGAACAATTCAGGTCATTATCTGTTACTTTGGTTTGAGACATTTTTAAATAATGAATGTATCAGTTATTAAATGTGATGGGCATGTTGTGCAACTGATTTGTAAACTACTATTCAAATTCACCTCGTTGTGACAAAATAATAGGCAACCATTGATTTTGGTTGCAATGTGCATTATTGCAACGAACTTTATACGTTGCATTATCATATCATCCATTGCCATCAAGCATTGTTTGTTGCATCTGACCTCTATTACTTTTCTATTGCAACACATTTATTTGGTCACAATAAAACCTTAGGCAACCAATCTAATCGTTGCAATATTTAATATTGCAACCAAAAATTGGTTGCATTTCCTTTTTTGTTCGTTGCCATATTTGTTATTACAACCAATTATTGGTTGCATTAGGCTCTTTTTGCGTTGCAATATTTTTTTCTAGCAACCAACTAGTGGTTGCAGTAGGGTTTTTTTATCATTGCATTAGCAAAATCTGTTGCAACGCAACATCTTATGGTTGCCTGAGGCTATTACAACGTTCCAATTGCAACCATCTTTCGACCACTAGACTTCGATGCAAATGATTCCAAATGCAACCAAAACAACCATATTGCAACCATATATAGGCGTTGGCCAAGGTCTGATTCCTAGTAGTGTGGCACTGTTGCTATCACATTGAAGTGGGACATGTGTATACTCCTCACCAAAGTCACTCATGGTGTATGTGATCCAAAGGAGTTGAGAGCAACAACTAGCTGCGGCAACGTAGTCTGCCTCGGTAGTGGATTGAGAAACACTCAATTGTTTGCGGGAAGGCCAAGACACCAAAGAAGATCCCAAAAAATGGCAAGTCCTAGAAGTGGACTTCCTATCCAACCGACACCCGGCAAAATTCGTGTCTGAAAAACCATGAAGCACCAAAGAAGAAGACGCGGAGTACCAAAGGACGAAGTCGGGAGTGTGACGCAAGTACCTAAAAATTCGCTTCACCGCTTGCCGATGCAAATTCCTCAGAGACGCTTGAAAACGAGCGCACAGACATAACTGGATGTCCGGCCTCGTCACCGTCAAGTAGAGGAGTGACCCGATCATGCTCTGGTACTCCTTTTGGTTCATGTGTTCACCTTCCTCGTCCTCATCAAGAGCTGTAGTCGTACTCATAGGCAACGCCATGGCATTGGAATCCTCCTTCTTGAATTTCCTCACAATGTCCTTGGTGTACTTAGCGTGGTGCACAAATGTTCCTTCCTTTGATTACTTGATTTGTAGCCCGAGGAAGAACTGCAACTCACCCATCATGCTCATCTCAAATTCCCTGCTCATATCCTCTGCAAACCTTACAACAAGAGAGTTAAACGAGCCACCAAAGACAATATCATCCACGTACACCTGCACAATCAGGATATCTCTGCCCTGCCTGAGTAAAAATAAGGTCTGATCGACCTTTCCCATCTCAAACCCTCGCTCAAACAGGAACCCCCTCAACCTACCATACCAAGCTATAGGCGTTGGCTTCAACCCATACAGTGCCTTCCTCAACTTGTACACCCGGTGGGGGTACTTCTCACTCTCAAACCCCGGTGGTTGCCTCACATACGCTTCTTCCACCAACACACCATTCAAGAAGGCACTCTTCACATCCATTTGGTGCAACTTGAACCCTTTAGCCACGGAAAAGGCTAGAAGGATCCTAATCGCCTCCAAATGGGCTACGGGAGCAAAGGTCTCCTCGTAGTCAATCCCCTTCTTCTGACTGAACCCCTGAGCAATAAGCCTTAACTTGTTTCTCACCACTTCACCTTTCTCTCCCTCTTTGTTCTTCTACACTCACTTTGTCCCAATCGGCTTACACCCTGGGGGGGGGGGGGGGGGGTCAACCAATTTCGAAACCGGATTCCTCTCAAAGTTCTCCAACTCCTCATGTATCGAATTAACCCAATTATGATCAGATAGTGCGTGTCCAATGTCTTTGGGATCAAAGGTGGAAACAAATGCAGCATGAGCGAAATGAGAATTATTCCGAACCCTCGACCGTGTAGTACGTTCATTCATGTCGCCGATGATCCTCGAAGCTGGGTGATCCACTTGTACTCGCCGGGGAGGTTTTCGCCTTGATCCTATCTCCCCCTCAACAGCAGCTTCTCCTTGATCTTGGTTTGTCGTTGTAGGTGTGGGAGAGGTGCCGTCCATCACCGCAGTCGAAGTAGTAGGCACATGCTTAGCCGCGGGCACCACACCGCCATCTTCATCATCTCCATGTTCATGCTCCTCCTCCTGAAAGATCTCCTCGTCAAGTTCATCATCACCTGCACACTCAATGACAAGCTGACTACTTGGCTGTGTCTGGTCGAAGGTTACCTCGCAAGTCTCCACGATTTGGTTAGTTTCAAGATTGAGCACATGATATGCTCTAGAGTGAGATGCATAACCAAAGAAAATACCATCGACCGACCTAGCCTCAAACTTATCCAACTTCTTCCCTTTCTTTAGAATAAAGCATTTGCAACCAAAGACATGGAAGTGACTCACTTTGGGTGTGCGACCGTGCATCACTTGTAGCAGGTTTTCTTTTTATGCACTCTGAGGTAGATCCTGTTTGAAACATAGCACACGGTATTCACCGCCTCAGCCCAGAACCTTCTCGGAGTCCTATGCTCATCAAGCATCGTCCAAGCCATCTCACACAAGGTCCTGTTTTTCCTTTCCACAACACAATTCTGAGGAGGCGTATACGGACTCGAAAACTGGTGTTCAAGACACAAGTCATGGAAAAAGGTTTCAAAACAAGAATTTCTGAATTCTGAGCCATTGTCACTGCGGATTGCTCATATGGCATCACCGTGTCTCTCGTTCCTCAACCTCAAGATAAGATCTCGAACAAAACCAAACGTCTCCCCTTTCTACTCAAGAAAGAACACCCACACATAACGAGAGTAGTTGTCCACCACAACAAGGACATACCACTTCCCACCCGCAGATCGCACACGAGCTGGGCCAACAAGGTCCATATGGAGTAGCTCGCATGGACGCTAAGTCATCAATCGGTGAGAGGCGGGTGAAAAGAGGCTACCATCTTAGCATGCCTACAAGGCGCACAAACCAACTCTTTCTCAAACCTCAACCGTGGCAATCCTCAGACCAAATTGAGTTTACTCAGGTGAGAAAAAAGATCAAAGCTCAAGTGACCCAACTTCCTATGCCACTTCCACAACTCACTCGAAGGGCCAGCCAAGAAACAATGCTCAACACCAAAAGACTGAGAAAAATCAGCTCGAAACACCTAACCCTCGGGAACAACCATACAAACAAGGTCCCCTCGAGAGTCCAAAATCCGAGAACCACCAAGCTGAAACAACACCTCAAAACCCTCATCCAATAGCTCGGACACAGAAAGCAAATTGTACCCAAGCGATGGACAAGAGCAACACGCCTGAGAGTGATCTTGTCACTCACCTTAATCTCACCTTCTGAAAGCACACACCCACGCCCATTGTCCCCAAAGGTGATGTACCTCCTTGTCACCATCGGGACGAGACTTGAGAACCACCCCTTGCCTCTAGTCATATGCCTCGAGCAACCGGAGTCAATCAACCAAATGTTCCTCAAGTCTCCCACCTGAAATTCAAAAAACAAGCACATGAGCGAAAAACGACTCAGCACTGGGGTTAGTACCAAAAGGGTAAAACCAGTGCCGAGCCATTTGCTCAAAAGTGGGGTTAGCACAATCCAAACCATCTTTCATACCAAAGCTACATCTACGAACACCACCACGAGGGAACCAGCCCTCTCTAGCTGGAGGAGGACCAAAAACACGAAAGGAAACCCGTGGACCGTCCCTCCTCTCCAACTCAAAGCTACGGCTCCTCCCATTCCCGTATTGAGCACGAGGGGGAGAACGCCTAGCAAACTGACCTCCTGCAAACTCTCCAGCCCAAACACCAGAACCATGACCTCCAGAACCAAATCTAGCACTTGTACGAGCATGAAACCCAAACTGCTGCCTGTCCAGGACTACACCTGTCTGACCAGTGTAGCCCGGCCAGCAGCACCTCCAACAGCCTTTCTCTCTCCCCAAGCTGGAATTATCCTCACACTCGCCTTGGCTCTGGGCATCTGCACACGAGGCTCAAGTACACCATTGGAAAGGTGGTACTTGTCCTTGTTAGCCTCTCCTTTGCCATTCTCTCCTCTTGCTTCTTCTTGAAGCAAAACTTATCCTTGTGGCCATCTCTCCCATAATAGCCACAATGAAACCTCACAAGCTGAGGTTTAGGCCTGGGTCGGGGCTGCTCACTTGGTTTCTCCTCAGTAGGCTTCTCACCCGACTTCTCCTCACTTGCCTTCTCACTTTCTTTCCCAAAGAACACTTTCCCCAAAGTGCTCACAAACTTGTTAGGCTTTTGGAAATCATTGGTTTGTGGAGGAAACACGGGTGGAGCTGGTGTTGTGTCTAGTCGGTTCCTGAGATGGTTTGGTTTAGGGGGGAAGTAATTTTTTTGGTGGGTTTTTGGTGGCTATGGGATATTCTCTCCACTTCCCTCACCACCCTTGTGAGGACCATGTGTGGTTCGAGGACCGGTGGATGGTCGCTTCCTTGTGTGATGAGTGATTGACAACGTTGTGTGGACTGATTCTTGTCTAAGTATTGTAGGTCCAGGTTGCGGCTTGACTGGTGTTGGTGCAGGTGAAGAACAAGCACGAAAGGTCGTCGCCGGTGAGGCCTCCAGGTGTGGAGAAGACAAGTAGGTTTTGTTCGAGGGACCCGGTGGCCAGCGGGGTCAAGTGCGGGCCGCATGGTGGCATGAACAACAAGATGAAGTCATGGACGGTTTCTTGGTTGAGCCTGAAACCCAAGGTCGAGCCGGGACTACGTGGGAGCCGATCCATGAGTGGCGATCGGCGGAGGCTACACCGAGTTCACGGGGTTTCCAGTGGTTCACCAGAAAATCACTGGGTTCCTTGGTTGATCCACAAAGCCAAGACCGAAGAACCGAAGACGGTGCTGCAGCAATGCCAGACCGGTCTGACTGGTGGGTCTGACCGTCCTGACCGGTGGGTACCGGTCTGACCGGTGTGGAGCACCGGTCTGACCGGTGTGCGACGACGCAGTACGGAATCTTCGAAGCAGAGGACACGCGTCGGGATCGCAAGGCTTGCGTCGAGGCTAACTAGGT
The DNA here is from genome assembly GCA_947561735.1 of Cenchrus americanus. Taxonomy (NCBI): domain Eukaryota; kingdom Viridiplantae; phylum Streptophyta; class Magnoliopsida; order Poales; family Poaceae; genus Cenchrus; species Cenchrus americanus. The sequence goes on from OX387245.1 coordinate 171,072,796, forward strand.
TGCGGTTGCCGGGCATCCGTCCGATGGAGAAAGCTTGAAGACTTCCAAAACCGCCCTTGAGGGGCTTGTATCCCTAGTTGTTAGGAAAGGGTATTTTAGACTTTCGGTTGCCTCCATATAACCCATGAGGTGAGAGGATGGCAGCCAATCTCTTGGAACCCTAGTTCATTTGCTTTCCTATTTTCCCTTCCTATTTTATTAGGATTTCCATAGGACTAGCTTGAGAGCTTCATGGTGAGATCTTGTTGAGAGGGTAGGATGATCGGGCGGAAAGATAGACCTTGTATGAACCTTTGTGACATGTATAGATGATTCCGCGTGGTTCCTCAAGGTTTGGATGTGTTGTTCCCCGTTGTTCTTGGTGGTGATTTTTGGAGCCCTCTCTTGGTGATTTCTTTGGGTTGTTTTCGGGACCTTGCTCTTTGGGATTTGATGTGGCGAGTTTGTGGGAACCCTTCGTGGTTCTTTGGGCTGTGATTCCCGTCCCACATCCGTGTGTAAAGGGGCTTGATTTTGGGGTTTTCCGATTTCTAGGGTTAGTGGTGTTCTTGGCGGGATTTCTTCGATTTCTCCTTTTTGGAAAAGTTTTTGGTGGGATTAAACTTGGCTATGGACTCCTCATGAGGTGTTCCTATTATCCCCGAAGCCTTGTTCAAGTCCGTGGAGCGATTCTGGAGATCGAAGTTTTGACTTGGGGGACTTGACCCATGGGTGTTGTTCATCCCGAGCTGCCCAGGCTACACCGGTCTGACCAGTGCTCTTCACTGGTCTGACCGGTGCAACCCTTGGTGGGTTTCTGCTTGGGTGAACGTCTGGGTGAGTTTGCTGTTGTCCTGTATTGGGGCTGTTTCGAGTTTGGGTCAGTTTGGAGGTCGGTTGGCCTGTTTGGTGATTTGGGGCTTTCTGGCTGTGACCGGTCTGACCGGTGTGTTGCAACGGCCTGGCCGGTGTGGAGCCACTTAGTGGAAGTACCCAAGTTTCACCAGCAGGGACCGGTTTGACCAGTGGTCCTCACCGGTCTGACCGGTGTTGGTGAGTGGACTCGAGGTTTGGTGTTCCGTTGCGTTCTCGGTTCGGAAGGTTGTGTGTTGGTTCCTAGGTCCAGTGGCACTCCAGTGGCTACGTGGGCTTGACCAACTTGGGTAGTGAGTCAGAGACGTGTGTTGGAAGTCGTGTTCATCTTGTTGGAGTTTCCATCTCCTTCGAGAAGAGTTTTTTTCGGCTCCCATTCACTCCCCCCTCTCTGGTTCGCCGTATCGGTCCTTCACCTTGTTTGTCCAAAGTCCCTCACCATCCAGCCTCTTGTATGTCTCGATCATTGTCCTCAACAGAGGCACATGACCAGACAACCACCCCATCAACTTTCTCAACTCATCATTCTCATCCCGCAAACGTCTCCCATTTCTCCTCAAGAAAGAACACCCACGCATACCGAGAGTAGTCATCCACTACAACAAAGACATACCACTTCCCACCCGCAGATCGTACACGAGCTGGGCCAACAAGGTCCATATGGAGCAGCTCGCATGGACGCTCAGTCATCAATCGGTCAGAGGTGGGTGAAAAGAGGCTACCATCTTAGCATGCCTACAAGGCGCACAAACCAACTCTTTCTCAAACCGCAACAGTGGCAATCCTCAGACCAAATTGAGTTTACTCAGGCGAGACAAAAGATCAAAGCTCAAGTGACCCAACTTCCTATGCCACTTCCACAACTCACTCGAAGAACCAGCCAAGAAACAACGCTCAACACCAGAAGACTGAGAAAAATCAGCTCGAAACACCTGACACTCGGGAACAACCATACAGACATGGTCCCCTCGAAAGTCCAAAATCCGAGAACCACCAGCCTGAAACAACACCTGAAAACCCTCATCCAACAGTTGGGACATAGAAAGCAAATTGTACCCAAGCGATTGAACAGGAGAAACACGCCTGAGAGTGATCTTGTCACTCACCTTAATCTCACCTTCTGAAAGCACACTCACACGCCCATTGTCCCCAAAGGTGTTGTACCTCCTTGTCACCACCGGGACGAGTCTTGAGAACCACCCCTTGCCTCTGGTCATATGCCTCGAGCGACTGGAGTCAATCAACCAAATGTTCTTCAAGTCTCCCACCTGAAATTCAAAAAACAAGCACGTGAGCGAAAAATGACTCAGCACTGGGGTTAGTACCAAAAGAGTTAAACCAGTGCGGAGCCATTTGCTCAAAAGTGGGGTTAGCACAATCCAAACCATCTTTCCTACCAAAGCTACCTCTACGAACACCACCACGAGGGAACCAGCCCTCTCTAACTTGAGGAGGACCAAAACCACGAAAGGAAAACCGTGTACCGTCCCTCCTCTCCAACTCAAAGCTACGACTCCTCCCATTCCCGTATTGAGCACGAGGGGGAGAACCCCTAGCAAACTGACCTCTTGCAAACTCTCCAGCCCAAACACCAGAACCACGACCTCCAGAACCAAATCTAGCACTTGTACGAGCATGAAACCCAAACTGTTGCCTGTCTGGGCCTACACCGGTCTGACCAGTGTAGCCCGGCCAGCAGCACCTCCAACAGCCTTTCTCTCTCCCCAAGACGGAACTGTCCTCAGACTCGCATTGGCCCTGGGCATCTGCACACGAGGCTCAAGTACACCATTCGAAAGGTGGTACTTGTCCTTGTTAGCCTCTCCTTCGCCATTCTCTCCTCTTGCTTCTTCTTGAAGCAAAACTCATCCTTGTGGCCATCTCTCCCACAATAGCCACAATGAAACCTCACAAGCTTAGGTTTAGGCTTGGGTTGGGGCTGCTCACTTGGTTTCTCCTTACCAGGCTTCTCACCCACTTCTCTTCACTTGCCTTCTCACTTTCTGTCCCAAAGAACACTTTCCCCGAAGTGCTCACAAACTTGATAGTCTTTTGGAAATCATTGGTTTGTGGAGGAAACATGGGTGGAGCTGGGGTTGTGTCTAGCAGCTTCTTTCAGCTTACCCTCAAGAGAAATAGTGTAAGCATGCATCTCATCAATTTTCCCATGCAAAACAGGGCAAGAAGTGCAAGCACCTAGCAAAGCAGGTCTAGACTTAAGCTCAGCCACTTCAACCCTAAGCACATCTAATTCCTCACACTTGGAGGCATGCTTTTCCTTAAACAAGGCAAGATCAGCTAGAAAGATAGGACAATCCGCACATCCAACTTAATCAGAAACAATAGGTGAAGCTTTCAGAGAGTCAGTTTCAAGCTTAGCATCCAAATTTTGTGTTTCTAACTCAACCACTCTAGTCCTAGAATCCTCGAGTGGAGCCCTAAGCTCTTTCCTCATTTTCTTAGCCTCTCTAAGCATATCATCGCGATTATCAAGCAACAAGCCAAGCCGTTCATTTTCCTGTTGCAAGAAGGGAAGTTCATCACGCACCTCGTCGTCGGAGTCGGAGTCCGAGTCGCTCTGTGTGCTCTTCTTGCTTCCGTAGCTCAGCGCCATGGTGCAGAAGCCGTCTCTAGCGAAGCAGCTTAGCCCGCTTAGGTTCTCGGACGACTTCGTGCCCTTGCGACGATCACCTTCATCTTCATTACTGCTCGAGCTCAAGGTGGAGTACGCAGAACTAGAGTCGACGTCGCTTGCTCCAACCATCGCTCGGGCCTTGCCTCGGCTCTCCTTCTTCCTCGATTGCCGCTCGTCCTTGTTCTTGTTCATGTGCTTGCTCTTGTGGTCACGCCTCGACCGGTACTTGCCATCCGTCCTTGACTTCTTCCTGTAGCTGTCCTTGTTCTCAACCTTCTCCGGGCAATCAGTGACGAAGTGTCTCGGCTTGCCGCACCGGAAGCATGTCCTTGTGTTCCTCCTCATGTTCACCCGGTTCTCGTGCAGCCTCTCGAACCGCCTCGTTAGCAACGCCAGCTCGTCCTCTCCAAGCACGTCGAACTCCTCATCTAGCATAGACATCAAAGAGGACAAAGAGAACATCCTGGTGGATGGGTTAGCATTAGTCTTTCTTTTTGAGCCACCGATGAGGGCGAGACTATGAGAGTCAGTCAGGCCCTCGATCTTGGCTGTCATGCCCCTATCCACCTCAGCTCACTTGAGTTTCGAGAACAGCTCGTTCACGGTCAGAGTGTCATACTTCTCTGACTCCACAATGGCCTCGAAATTTCCTCCCCAAACCGTACGATCCAAAAAGTGTAAGAGCTTGACAGCTCTATCATGATCATCGTACGGGAGCATGTCCACATTGGCCCTCATGTTGTTCACAACCACCATGAACCTCTAAAACAAGGCATCGATGGACTCACTGGGGAGATGAGTGAAGTTCTCGTACTCTCTCCGGTAAGTCACATACATCTGAGCCTAAACCTGGGCATTCCCAACATGAGCTTCCATCAACACCGACCAGATTCTACAAGCCAAGCTCTCCGTGTGCACCCGATCGAATTCAGGCTGACACAGAGCACGAAACAAGTAGTCGACCGCCTTGTTGTTGGCATCGAACATGTCCCTCGATCTTGGAGCAAGGAAGTTATTCGGCTGGACATAGCCTGTGTCCACCGTGACATCCCAAAGGATCTGGCCCTTTCTGCGGAGGAACACCGCCATCCGCTTACTCCACATATGGTAGTTTTTGCCATCGAAGTGTGGAAGACCCGAACCCCGTTCCTGGTACGCCAACCTTGGATCTTAGACTGGTTACAATCAATCAAGACCCGTAACCGGCTCTGATACCAATTGAAGGACCGATACGGCGAACCAGAGAGGGGGGAGTGAATGGGAGCCGATAAAAATTCTTCTCGAAGGAGATAGAGGCTCCAAAAAGACAAACACGACTTCCAATACACATCTCTGACTCAACTACCCAAGTTGGTCAAGACCACGTAGCCACTGGAGTGCTACTGATCCTATGAACTGACAAACAACCTTCCGAGCCAAAACACACAAACACGCACAACAAAAACTTGCACGACTTGCTACCTGTGCTACACTGGTCAGACCGATGGCCTGCGTCAGTCTGACCGATGACACCGGTCAGACCGGTGGATAGAGCCGGTCAGGTCGGTGGCTGCAGCAGCCGCACAACAAATGTTCCAGAGAGCCTCAGTGACTTCTCTAGGCCCTGGAACCAAAACACCTCTAAAACACAACCTGCAAGGAAGAAGAACCCTTCACAAAACCAAACAAAACAACTTCAAAACAGCCAAGAACTGACCAGCACCAACACAACCCAAAGACACACGAATTCAGCAACTCACCCGAGGCAAATCCCACAAAGGGGTCACACCGGTCAGACCGGTGTAACCTAGGTAGCTCGGGATGAACAGAACCCCCGGGTCAACTCCTTCAAATCCAACTCCCGATCTCCCGATTCGCTCTAGATCCGAACAAGACTTTGGGGACAGTAGGAACACCTCACGGGCACTCCATAGCAAAGTTATGGTCCACCAAAACTCGTTGAATCAAGAAGAATCGTAGAAATCTCTCCAAGAACTCCTCTAACCCTAGAACACCGAAAACCCCAAAATCAAGCCTCTTGACTCATAGATTTGGGAGGGGAATCAAATGGAAAAGAACCACGAAGGGTTCACACATACACCCCCCACCAAATCCCTAAGAGCAAGGTCCCGAAAACACACAAAGAAATCAACCAAGATTGGGCTTTGAAAATCACCACCAAGAACAAACGGGAACAACACAACCAAGCCTTGAGGAACCACGTCGAATCATCTACACATACCAAAGAGGTTCATACAAGGTCTAGCTTGCCGCCCGATCAACCAACCCTCTCACAAGATCTCACCATGAAGATCTCAAGCTAATCCTATGGAAATCCTAAGAAAATAGGAGGTGAAAATAGGAAAGCAAATGAACTAGGGTTCCAAGAGATGGCTGCCATCCTCTCACCTCTTGGGTTATATAGGACGCAACCGAAAGTTTAAAATGCCCTTACTAGCTAATTAGGGATACATGCCCCTCGAGGGCGAAATCGGAAATCTTTGTCATCGCACCATCAGACAGATGCCCGGCGACCACAACCTGCTTAGCCTCGACGCAAGCCCTGCGATCCTGACGCGTTTCCTCCACTTCGAAGTCTCCGGACTGCCTTGTCGCACACCGGTCAGACCGGTGCTCCTCATCGGTCAGACCAGTACCCACCGGTCAGACCAGTCGGACCCACCGGTCAGGCCGGTCCAATGCCGCTGCACCTCCGTCTTCGGTTCTTCGGTCTTGGCTTTGTGGATCAACCAAGGAACTTAGTAGTTTTCTAGTGAACCACCAGAAACCCCACGAACTCGGTGTAGCCTCCGCCAATCTCCACTCATGACTCAGCTCCCACGTAGTCCTAGCTTGACCTTAGTTTTGAGGCTCAACCAAGAAACCGTCCATGAATTCATCTTGTTGTTCATGCCACCATGCGGCCCGCACTTGACTCCGCTGGCCACCGGGTCCCTCGAACGAAGCCTACTTGTCTTCTCCACACTTGGATTTGATTCGTCCCATGGGTCTTGGATTTGATGTATAAGCTTCCCTACATGGTTAGGTGCATACATCCTCCTAGATGGCTTACCCCATCTGGTGGCTATGGTGCTAAGATTCTCTTGGGTAGGCTCAGGTTGCCCCGGGATTCCACCTGACTTAGAACAAGGTAAAGAAGTAACAAGCTGAGCAAGTTGAGTTTCTAGCATTTTATGGAAACTTAGCTGATTCTTCATGGCAGTAGTGAAGGATTCTATGGTGGAATTTAAATTCTCAAGAATTTTCTCATTGGTTGCTAGCTTTTTGTTTAATTCTCATTAATCCTAGCTTGGCCAAATACAAGATCTTGAATGGAAGGCTGATTATTGGAATTGTTAGAATAGTTACCTCCATTTTGATTGTTGGACGCGAAGTTGGGCCTCGAGTTCCACCCTTGATTGTTGTAGTTGTTGTTGTGGAATCCATTGTTGTTGCCATTGTTGACGAAGCTGGCTTCTTCCCTTGTCTCGGGACAATCATTTCCCGAATGACCCACATTTCAGCAAACCACACACGTCATGCGAGCGTCAATAATCTTGGCGGACTACACATTGCTTGATGCCTCCAATTTTTCATGAGGAGATCCATCTTGGCGGTGATCATGTCGATTCCACCGATTTGGTGTACACTGCGGGTACAGTGTTGGAGACGATCTCCATCCTAACCTTGATTTGCCACCATCTTATTGATCAATTCCTTCGCAGCTGGTACTTGTAGTGAGAAGAAGGCTCCTCCAGTGGCGGCATCTAGGTGCTCACGGGCAGTACGCTTGAGCCCGTGGAAGAAGGTTTGAATTAAGAACCACCCTTGCATGCCATGGTGCGGGCATGCGGTGATGTATTCCTGGAAGAGTTCCCATGCTTTTGAGATACTCTCATCATTCTGCTGTTGGAAGCCCGAAATTCTTGTGCGGAGGGCATTGGTTTTGCCCACCTGGAAGAATTCTGCGAGAAATGCCTTTGAGCACTTATCTCGTGTGTTAACGGCATCTTGCTGCACATAAAACCATTGCTTCGCCTTCCCAAGCAATGAGAACGGGAATAGGTGAAGACAAATTGCATCATCCGTCACTCCACGGATAGTGAAAGTCCTACACACCTCCAGAAAATGCTAGAGATGTGCATTGGCATCTTCATTCGGCTTGCCGGAGAACGGATTTGCCTGCACCATGTTGATCAATGCCGGCTTGAGTTAAAAGTTTCTGTCTCACACCATCGTGTTCGGTCCGGTAGGGACATTGGTGTTGGACGGATTGGAAAACTCGCGGATCGTCCTCTCAGTCATCGGTACTGACGAGGTGCTGTTTACGGGATTGACAGTGTTCGTCACTTGATTCGAGAGAAACTTTTAGGAATGAGGACGCGAGGTCGCACTCTCCTCACAAGGGACTCTGGATTGTCGCGAAAGTTGGACAGTAGGTCGAAACCGGTCATGCACTACTCCGCATACACGAGAGTAGAGCAAGGGTAAACCCGCTTAAATAGCGGTTGACCGAACCTTGATAATTCTACCACAATGTTTAAAAGATATCTTATGCCTATTGCCTACATGGCAACGATGCTAGAAATGCTTGTTGGCGTTTCTTAGCGTCGCACGAGGTTTATATGACCGACAACAGCACCAAAAATGCTTGTTGACGCTCCTTAGCCTCACCACTAATGTTGCACTTATGGTGACGGCGCCAGGAATGCTCGAGGCACTTGCAAGCGTTGCTACCGGGTTTACACCTCTAGTAACAGGGCTAGGGAACGTCTTTTGGTAAAACACACGATCACAGATAGGTCCGCAAGCACACGAATTACATTGTAGCACTTCACCCGGTGGTATTCGGGTTATCGTATAAATATTTTCTTAAGGGAGGCACTACGACACAGATGATTGAATAAACGGTGGAGAAATACAAGATTTGGTAAAGAGCTATAGCGGGGGTGACGAATAAAAGTATTCGGGGATAACTTGACACACACAAGGAGATCTTGATAAAGGACTAGAAAGGATCTAGTGAGCTGGGAGGACAACGAGATGAGAAAGGATCCTAACACAATCTATCTATTCCTGTCAACTCTAGGCAAAGAACTAAGGCAAAGGATAACCAAGGCAAGCTAAATTCGACAAGCTCATCTAGCGCAGCAGGGGCATGCAAATCCGCGCTCTCAGACTGGGATGAGAAGGGAGTATGGTAATGCGCTGAATCCTATCGGCCCGAACTAACGTGGTGGACTACAGAGCCCGTCCGGAGCTGTCACATCCTTAGGGTAGCACAACTATTTTGTTGAACGGGACACCAATCTAAGGATAAGGTATGTTGTGAGCACCGCGCTCACAACGAACGAAAGAACCTTTCCCTAGATATCACGAAGGAAGGTCTCTCTCTCCTGTGAACCACATGAGATCAAGCGAAGAACGACCACAACACTATAGGGTTCAAGGGAGCTATGGTAACCAAGACTAAACTAACTTTAGTCTAAACCAAGAATAAAGCTTCTAGAGCAAAGTAAAAGCTGAATGTAATTGACTCAAATGGTAAGATAAAAAGATAACTTGAATTGTACTTGAGTCTAAACAAAGAAAGGATACAAGAGTAGTATCGGAACTCTTGAGAAGACTCCTTCAGATACCCGAGACTAGCCCGACTCGACTCTAACTCCCAAGCTACACTAATCCTACTCTAAGTGAACAAAAGAGGGAAATAGAGATGCTCCTGCGTTGTATGTCCAATCCAGTGAGTGTGAGGTGCCTTTTATAGGCAAGGAGGGTCGGTGGAGTGTGTGGGGACAATATGTCAGGTGCTGTTGGATCAGGAGGCATTGCTGGCCCTATGATCCACCATCTCTCGCCTTGTACGACCCTGATCACTGCTCCTTAAGCGGTTGTAGGTCAGTTCCTTGGGTTGGTTTCGTCCGGCACGCGGATGGATAGGTGCGGCCTGCCCACCTCCGTGCCGTGTGATGCACCGGCTTCACTAAGGGATGCCTAGGATCACTTCTGAATGACGGTTGTGACGGTTGAGCGACCAGACAAGTGGACCCATTGATCCTAGTCTCCACCTTTGGATCAAACTGACGTTCTTTAGTGAATCGTGCTGGTCCAAATCTTGCTTGAGGGAGAGGAGGTGCTCTAGACCAGGGATGAGGCACAGGGCAGGGCCGTCCGCACCTGTAGGGTCGGCCACACCGTCAGGTTGGCCTCACGTGTAGGGCCGGCCGGACCAGGTGGTTTGGCCGTGCCTTGCTCATGTGGCACGTTGGTTCCAATTTCTCCAAAAATGTGTACCTGCCTATGAAACTCACAATACAACTCGTGGAACTTTATTAGTACTAAAAATGTGCATGAAACTCGTCATATACTCGTCTCGAACCCGAGGTTCTGGCAGTCGAATCTTTGTTGTAAGGACCATCATCAGTGGCTCCCCGCGGAGGTTTCAATAGCTCCACATGGAAGACGTCATGGATGCAAGTGTCATTTGGTAGCTGGATGCGGTAGGCAACGTTGCCCATACACTCCAGCACATGGAACGGACCGGTGTAGCGGGGCCCTAGCTTGTGCCAAGCCTGGGGGTCTAGGGACTATGCCGTCCCGTGGAGGAGGCGCAGCCAAACCCATCGCCAAATGACAACTCCACGTCGTGGTGCTTGGTGTCGTAGTACTTCTTGGAGAGCTGCTCTGCCTGAAGAAGACGCTGGCGCACCTCAGTCAACATCTCGTCATGGCTGTGTAGGAGAGTGTCAGCCACGTTAGTCTTGGCCGACCCTATATTGTAGGGCAGGATAGGCCGTGGGGGCCAGTCGTAAACAACCTCAAATGGGATGGTGCACAGGGCTGTGTGGAAGGAGGTGTTATAGTAGTACTCCACCCAGGACAGCCAGTTCACCCACGATCAAGGACGATCACATATGACACAATGCAAAATATATGTCGATCACCATGTTCACCACCTTGGATTGGCCGTCAGTCTATGGATGGAAGGCTATGCTCATCTTCAGCTTGATGCCCGCCACGACGAAGAGATCACGCCACACATTGCTTGTCAACACAAGTCCCAATCGATGACAATTGAGGATGGGAACCCATGTAGGCGGACGATGCCAGCGAAGAAGGCTCGGGCAACCAATGCCGCCGTGTATGGGTGGCCGAGTGGGATGAAGTGCGCGTACTTTGAGAAGCAATCGACCACCTGTTGACGGATAAAAGACGAATCCCTCTACGTTCCGCAAGCGTACGGACCCCACACCTTTTTCACCACAGGATTCCCAAGGTTCTTGTCAATCCGCGGAGGAAGAGGATTACAAGCGTTCGATCTACCTTGACACACTAGCTACTAAAACTCTAACTATGATTAAACTAAAAAACAGCAAAACTACACTAGAGAGAATGATCAAGCTATCAAAATAAAAGACACTCGCCGACGGGTCTACTATACTAGAACATGCAATCGCTCAAAGACATGAAAACTAATCTAATCTATCGGGGGTTGTGACCACGGTTTCGCCCTTTCCCTCCTCTCGTACTGTAACTACGCGAAGGTATTCATGACTAGACCTATGATGGACATGGCATATTGAATGGTTCCAAGGAAGCATTGGAGCTCTACTCCCTTTACGACATGGTAGATAACCTTAAGCATTAATGTATATTCAACACAAGATGATAGATAGATTATCCGACAAAGTACGATTACATCTCAAGATCGATTACAACCCATGGACGAATAAGGAGATTGCCCCATCAAGGTGCTAGACATAGCACCGTTGATCATGGTTTCCCTTTCGATGGTGTCTTCCTTCTTCTCCACTTGTGGGTGCTTCCTTCGAGGTGGTTGATCTCCCTCCAGAGATCTCCCTCCTCTCTCTCTAGCTTGTGGATGGCCTCCTGGTGCGAATGGCTCTCTCCCTGTCGAATGGCGGCGCCTACAGGGTTTTAGGGTTGAAGATCCTTCGGGTGCAAGGAAAGGGGGGCCGAACCGACCCCCGGAGTGGGTTGGGCCGGCCGGCCTGGGCCGACCGGCTCAGGCCCATCTCGGCCCGGTTCGGTCACCCCTTCGCTTCCGTGGGTCCTCAGGTGATTATGCACTTTGCCCTCTCCACTTGCATGATTTTGACGATGTCATCCTCGCGTCCAAGATGGAGGTTCTCCGCGCATGAAGTTCGGTCTTTTACGCTTCAATCCCCGGGGGTGTTCCTCGTAGCACTTCGGTCTTGCCACCATTGGAAGTGATTTCATCAAGCTCATGAACACGAACAAGACTCCGTAAATGCTCCTTTGAACTTGTTGTGAATCCGTCCTTTATGTCCATGTTTTCCTACATAAACATAACACTTCCAAATGCATGCACATAGATGAACTTGTTATATGATTAGTGTGCCTGGTGGTGGGTTAGTTCCATAATCAAATCCAAACCAAAGTGTAATGAACAGCTTGGTGTACCAAAATACACCGTCAACATCTCCCCCACGCTTTGCTCTTGCTCGTCCTCGAGCAAGTACTCGTAAAAGAACTTTGTCCAAAGTGTTGTAATCGTGTACCGCTAATCCTTCTTCACAAGTTAGTCAATCCTTTTGTCTTTAAAACATAAACATAAAGTAATGATCATCAAACATAAACATGGGCGTTTAGAATCTTTACCACGTCAAGATTTACCCCACAACTCAAACTCTTCACTCGAAGTCTTCAATTTCAGCCATGCTTACTTCTTTGCTTCCATCGGAGGGTTTTTATGATTTTCAAAAACAAAATTCCTGCAACAAGTATTAGACAAAAACCTTTCTCCAAGCTCTCTCAAGTCACTCATATGAGGTGGCTATCCTAAACCAATTTTATAAAACTCTCACCTCCCATAAGTCTCTCATATAACATGTAAAGTGGAGGTATAGGTAGGGCTAGCGCAATCAACACAAGTATTGTCAAACTAAGAACTTCCTCTAATGGTTGTTTACCTTTCAAAGCCAATGATCATGAGAATTAATCCATTTGTAGGGATATCAAGGATGCGAAGATTTAGAATGGTGGACATGTGCAAGGGCAAAAGAAAATTATGACTATGAGGCACTGATGATGTGCTCGTTGTCGGATTGCACATGGTTGGAAAAAGAGTGAAAGTTTCATCTCTCAACAACGTGACATCCTTCCTTGCACTTTTATTTTTTTCTTTTACTTGATTCATCCCCCTCATATCCTTCTTGCCACTCCTCTTTTCTCTTTTTTTCTTTCATTCTTTCATTCTCATATTTTTATTCTTTCTTTACTTTTCTATTATATTTTTTCTTTCTTTCTTTCTTTTCCATAATCATACTTTTCTCTTTATTTTTCCCTCTCTTGACAACTTTTCAAAGCTCTCAACTCCTCTCTTTCTTGCATTCATACAATCTGAAATTTTAAATAAATCATGCTAGAGACGAGACGAAACTTTGAGAGTAGGTTGTGTTCAAGGAATGCGATGTACAAAAGAGATGTATAGGGTTGGGTATGGAATTTCGCCATGTACGGGACATCCGATGTGAAAGTCACGTTACCGAATGCATGACGAGGCTAGCAACAAAAGATAAGCACAAGAACATGATCATTGCTCGAAATTTAAACTCCCAAGAGAGAAGGATCCTAGCCCAACTCATCGTGCTAATCACACTTATGGTGGAGCAAAAAATAAATAAATTGGCTTTGTATAGGATTTTTTCTTACTCTCAACTTGGAAAAAGAGGTTTTGCTAACCTTTATTACAAGGTTTTTTAGATAATTTTCAGAACTGAAATCTTCCAACTTTTAGCATTGAACATAACACAACTAACATGTGAAGCTCAAGATCTAAATGTGGTATGGGTACTTTAAGTAGTAGCAATTCCACTAAGCACCACAGTACACGTTTTTCGAACCACACACTTATGTTGATATATCAAGAATCAAAGATAAACAAACAAGTGAATAAAGATAAGCATCACACAAAACACAAAATATATGAAGACTCTTTTTATTTGATTTTCTTTGACTCAACACTAATTGAAGACAGTTCAAACTTGCAAAAATTTAAAAACACACTCGAAAACTAAAGACTCTTTAAACTCTAAGACTCTATCGAAGACTAAACCAAACCTAAACTTGAGGCTCAGAAGCTAAGGCTAGCTAGCTAGCTCTCCCCCACGCTAAAAACATACGACGTCCTCGTCGTATCTTACAAAATTACTAAGGGGGAACTAGACCTAGTGGTACTTCCCGCAACTATTGCACCACTTGCCTCTCATATTCCCGACCATGACAAAAAGTTTGCGCACGTTGCGGTTAAGAAACTTGTAGTCGTCTTCGGCCATGCGCTCCAAATCCTCCAAACGCTACCTCACCACCTCCATGGCCTGGAGACATTCATCGACTGATGCGTAGAGATCCGCGATGGAGTGACGGCAAGCCGCACAACACATCAGATGCAACCCGAACAGGTCGTCATTGCCAGGGTCTCCACCGTCATCGCCGCCATTGTCGCCACCACCGTTGTCGTCGCCGCCGTCATCGCCGCCGCCGTTGGGGCCTTCGGGAGTCTTCTCCTTGAGCACCTCATCCCAAATGTAAAGATCGTTATCATCTCTTCCGGCGGCCGCCCACGAGCTCGGGCTACAATCGTTGGAGTAGTCGCTACCCCCATAGTTCTTAGGCTCGGGCGACACCTCCTTGTATTCCTTCCGCTTCATGCTTTGGATGCGCGCCGACCTTCGAACGGGCATAGGGACCTTCTCTCCTTCGATGGGGTTGCGAGATCCAATAGCTCCGGTCGGGACACGCCCTCCACAATGGATGCGGGTGGTCTTCTTGATCTTGACGGGTAGCTTGGGCTCGCATCACTTCGCCTCCTCCATCGATGGCTCCTTGGCTTCTTGCTTCAACTCTAAGCTCCTCGGGGACACAATGGCTGCTACGTGGGTGCAAAATATTGCTTGAAGGGATAGATTCCCGAGCTCCCAATTCGGCCAAATAAATAGTCCGAATAGGAAAACCCTAGGAACCTCATTTTCCTTTTTTAAACTTCCCTTAAAATTTTCTGACCGAAGAAGGAAATCGAAAAGGAGCAATTCGGGCAAAAACCGGGATCGACCGCCGCTGGGACCCACCTGGGCCGGTCGGACTGGGCCGGCCGGCCCACCCTGTCTCGGGGGCCGGGCCGGGCCGGTTTTTCGTGTACCGCCCTTTTTTCACCTCCTTAGCCCATGGGAAAAAGTTGGCCCTATAAATCTTCACGAGAAACTCCAGAAAATTAAAAGAAAAACTATTTACAGAAATTCATGCCTTGTTTTTCGTCCTAGGTGGGACGTTCGGGCTCTTCTTCCATGGTGAAGACATCAACATGGTGAAGGGGCACAACGTCAAGTTCGTAATAAACCTTATGTCGTTGACCATTTACCATAAATTGATCGCTATCCATAATGGTTACCGCTCCGTTGGAGAGCATCGAATGCACAACATAAGGTCCGTCCCACTTGCTTTGCATTTTCCCCTTTCCGAAAGTTTTAAACCTCGAATTGTAGAGGAGGACCTTATCTCCTTCTTTAAACTCTTTCTTTTTCAATCTTTTATCATACCACCTTTTGATTCTCTCTTTGTATATGCTTGCATTTTCATATGCTTTCAACCTCATCTCCTCTAGCTCGCTTATTTGGATCCTTCGTTTCACCACCGCGGCATTGAGATCAAGGTTCATCTCTTTAATCGCGCAATAGACTTTATGTTCCAACTCAACCAGAAGGTGGCAGGCCTTTCCATAGATGAATTGATAAGGGGTCATACCTATCGGTGTCTTGAATGATGTTCGATAAGCCCATAAAGCTCCGTCTAATTTCTTTGACCAGTCCTTGCCTCCCTTCTCTATGGTTTTGTTGAGGATGCTTTTTAATTGCCTATTTGACGTTTCCGCTTGTCCGTTGGTTTGTAGGTGATAGGCCGTACAGACCATATGCTCAATTCCCAATTTGGACAAGTACTTTTTGAAATTCTTCCCGATGAAGTGAGTTCCTCCATCACTTATCAAGATTCTCGGTGTACCGAAACGAGGAAAAATCACGTTCTTGATCATAGTAATGGACTCCTTCGTGGAAGCTTTACGACATGGCATAGCGTCTACCCATTTGGATACATAATCAACCATGACTAGAATATACTCATATCTGCATGAGTTTTTGAAAGGCCCCATGAAGTCTATTCCCCATACATCGAATAAATCGATTTGTAGATTGTAATTCAAGGGCATAGAATTTCTTTGAGAGATGTTTCCTGTTCTTTGGCATTCGGGGCATGATGCAACATATCTTTTAGTATCTTCATGCATCTCCGGCCGATAGAATCCGATCGACCATACTTTTGCTTGGGTTCGAAAATGCCTATAGTGTCCACCGTACTCCGCCCAGTGGCACTTCCTCATAATTTCTACCCTATCTACTCTTGGCACACATCCTCTCATAACTCCATCATTGCCAAGTTTGAAAAGGTATGGTGCATACCAAAAGTATTTCCTACTTTCAGAGATTATCTTCTTCTGGGAGTTTTTATCTAGATGATCGAGAGGCATCTTCCGAATCGCTCGAATGATATCAATCATCCAAGTGTCTTTATCGAGCACTTGATAGAGGTGGTCATCTCTCATCTTATCTTCTATGGGCTCTTTATCATCTTGTCCACGATTCATCCTAGACAAATGATCGGCCACAACATTCTCCACCCCCTTTTTATCACGAATTTCAACATCATATTCTCGGAGGAGAAGGATCCAACGAATTAAACGTGGTTTAGCTTCCTTCTTAGACAAGAGATACTTGATGCCTGTGTGATCAGTGTAAACAATGACCATCGAGTTCACGATGTAATATCTGAATTTTTCGAAAGCGAATACCACCGCTAGCAACTCCTTTTCTGTAGTGGCATAGTTTAATTGTGCCCCATTAAGAGTTTTGCTAGCGTAGTAAACGGCGTGAAATCGGCCTTCCTTTCTTTGACCCAAAACCGCGCCTACGGCGTAGTCACTTGCGTCACACATGATCTCGAAAGGTTGGCTCCAATCCGGAGGTTGAATAATGGGAGCACTCACCAACACACTTTTCAAGGTCCGGAATGCCGCTAGGCACTTCTCATGAAAGTCAAAAGCCACATCCTTTTGAAGGAGATGCATTAAAGGCTTAGTGATCTTTGAGAAGTCCTTAATAAATCTTCTATAAAATCCGACATGGCCTAGAAAGCTCCTTAAGGACTTAACATCCGTCGAAGGTGGGAGTTGCTCAACCGTCTCTACCTTAGCCTTGTCCACTTCAATGCCTCTCTCGGATATAACGTGTTCGAGCACTATGCCTTACTTAACCATGAAGTGGAATTTTTCCCAATTTAACACCAAGTCAACCTCCGCACACCTCATGAGGACTTTTTCCAAGTTTGCCAAGCAATCCATGAACGTCTTCCCATAAACAGAAAAATCATCCATGAACACCTCGACAATTTCTTCGATGAACTCCAAAAATACGGCCATCATGCAACGTTGAAAAGAGGCCGTAGCGTTGCATAGACCGAAGGGCATCCTTCTATATGCAAACGTTCCATAAGGGCATGTAAACGTTGTTTTGTGTTGATGATCCGGGTGAATGGGAATTTGCATGAACCCCGAGTACCCATCGAGAAAGCAAAAATAAGCGTGGTTTGCTAATCTTTGGAGCATCTTGTCAATGAACGGTAGGGGGAAGTGATCTTTCTTCGTCGCTTTGTTAAGCTTACGATAATCGATACACATCCACCACCCGGTCATGGTTCTTTGCGGTATCCATTCATTCTTCTCATTCTTCACCACGGTGAAACCTCCTTTCTTTGGTACACAATGTACCGGGCTCACCCATTCGCTATGAGGAACCGGGTAGATGATTCCGGCATCAAGTAACTTGATGACCTCTTTCTTTACTACCTCTCGCATGGCATGAGTTAGCGTCCTTTGGTGGTCCACTACGGGCTTACATTGGTATTCCATTGGTATACGATGAGTGCAAAAGGCTGGGCTAATACCTTTGAGATCATTAATCAAATATCCAATCACCTTCATATGTTTTTTCAATAAAATTATCAACTTCTCATTTTCTTCGAGACTCAACTCGTCGCTCACAATGACTGGATAAGTCTTGTCTGGGCCCAAAAATTCATACTTTAATCCTTTGGGCAAAGGTTTAAGGTCTACTTCAGGCACTTGTGGCTCCTCGGGTTTAATTTCTCCTATGTCCTCGAATTTTTCTTCCTCCACGCTCCCATCTTGTGGTTCTAAGCCTTTTGTTGCTTCTTCTAGTTCTTCATCTTGTTGATTACTAATTTTATTTACATCGCTCTTTGCAGCGGGTCTCTAAGGGTTTCAACAAAACAAAGACTATCTACCTCCTCTACTTCTTCTTCGGGAGGAAAGGGTGTAGGGTGTTTAGAAACGTGAAGAAAGTTATATGTGTACTTTGTTCCATTAAGGTTCATTGTTACTTTGCCTTCTCTGGCATCCAACACGGCATCAACCAACTTAAGAATGGGCCTACCTAGGATTATGTGATCATGATTACTATGGTAAGCATCAATAACAAAGAAATTGGTTGGTATACATTTTCCAGAGATTTTTACTTTCATGTTGCAAGCAATACCTAGAGGTTTAATAGTTCTACCATCTCCCATAATTAATTTTGTTGATGTTGGAGCTAAGTCTAGGTTGTGGTCTTCAACTTTATCGTAAATTTCAGAAGATAAGACACTTACTTGGGCTCCGATGTCGCATAAAGCTTTGTATTGAACTCCGTTGATCTCGTAACTCAAGTGTGGTGACATCTTCTCTTCTTCGGATTCTATCGTGTAAACTTCGGCGAGGCGAGCGTATGGTGATGCTTCGGGCTTGATCCCCGTGATTCTCTTCACCTCGGCTATGTGTTCCGGATCCACTTCATCATCTACAAAGTGTTTTTGAAGATCTCACCGGTGGTTTCAAGGTCGTATGAATATTCCGCCTTCCTTTCCGTTGGGAAATCCACTTCCAATGCTCTTGCCATCCCCTTTTGATTAGGGAACGGTCTTCTCTTGTCGAAAACTTCTCCGTAATCAATAGGAACCCAATCCATTGGTTCGAACTCCCTTAGTGGCTTCGCGCTTGACATGCTTCTCTTGTTTGTTTCATTCGACGCGGCAAAGTCAACGCTCGGGGTAGTTCTTGACTTGATGTGTTCTTGTTCAAACTTTTCCGGGATTGGCTCCTCTTTTGTGACTTCCGGGGTTGCCTCTTTAGAAAATTCAGCACACTTCTTCTTCCTTGAATTATATTCCGGCTCTTCCGCAAGTCTTGTTTCCCAATCTATTCGCATGGCAACTGCTTTACTAATTTTTTGTAGAAGTTGAGCGGCTTCCGTGAGTATTTTCTCCATGAGATCCCCACCTGCACACATTTGGATGTGTTGCATGCAACTAGGGGTTAGGGAAAAGAAAAATGTATGCAAGAGTAGTTACGTCACCGGAGAAGCTGAGTCTTGGTCCTTGTTCGATTAACTCATTAAACCTATCCCAAGCTTTGTCTATCCCTTACTCTTCTCCTTGCATGAAAGTGATCACTTGCCTCCTTAGATGTTGAACCTTGCTAATTGGAAAGAACTTCTCGCAAAACTTCTTTGTCAACTTATTCCAATTGCCTTCAACTTGAAAGGACACAAACGAGTACCATGTCTTTGCTTCGCTGGCAAGTGAGTAGGGAAAGAGATTCCATTTGAACCATTCATCGGGAACTCCTTCTTGACGCACCTGTTTCATAGCGTCGTGAAATGCCTTATGTGTCCATATGGGTTCTCCGTAACCATCCCTTCAAACGGGTTTGCCGCCACCAACTCGATGATCTTGGGTTTAATTTCATAATTGGTCGCTTTGAGCTTCGAATCCGACTCTTGTACTCTTATTTCTTCACATCGAGGGCTTGTGTAATCCCTTAGTGATTTCTCCAGTTCTTCCACGGGTTGATTGACGAACGCCATCTAGACAATAAGATAAAAACAAAAAACTGAAACAAAAACAAAACAAGTGGTTTTCGAGATAATATGTGTTAGATATAGTAAACAAAAGATAAACTAAATATAAAACTAAGTTAAATGCAAACCAAACGATGTAAACTAGCTTGCTCCCCGGCAATGGCGCCAGAAAAAGGGGCTTGTTGATGGATAAAAGATGTATCCCTCTACGATCTGCAAGCGTACGGACCACACACCTTTTTCACCACGGGATTCCCAAGGTTCTTGTCAATCCGCGGAGCAAGGGGATTACAAGCGTTCGATCTACCTTTACACACTAGTGTTGACGGTTAATAGTTGTATCAAATTTCTTTTATGACTTGCAAGCGGACAAGTCTCCCGTCGTAGTCAAGGGACCCTTCTTCCCTCGAGTGGTGAACCCATGGTATCGAATCCGTGGAACAAATGTGTGACGCAAAAGTTGATCTAGTAAAGCCAAGTAACTCCAATCTTCGGTAAAAGAAACCCTAATGCATCTAGATAAATGACACGAAACTAATCTAATCTACTAAAGACCGGAGATAACAAAGTAAGATTGGGTAGATAAACCGATCTAGAGAGATCGGGGTAAGCCTTTTGTTGAAGTTCGAAGCAAGAGAAGAAGTAGCAAATCGAATCTTATAAGAAGCCTCTTTAAATCGTGGTTTCCCGTCAAAATCCGAAAACATCCACCTTTCGGAACCCCTGTTCTGTCACAACGTATCCCTACTCATGCGGGGAGTCTAGGGCGAGTCAAAAGACAAGTCGAGATTCTTTCGGAAGATCTGGCGTGTACCTCTAGCCACCGCAGCTACAAGAACACCCTATGTAATTTATCTTGAGAATAGAATTGGAATAAGCAAAGCCGATCAAAAACCGAAATCTTCAAGGAAACACTTGATCGCTGGGAAAAGATTCAACTTGATAATTCAACTATAACAATGATACCTACACAAGATCACCACCGGGATCCTTCCTTGATTTTGCTTCTAGCTCCGGGAACTCCGACGTGGTCTTCCGTGCAAGGTTCCCACGTCGGCTAGGGAAACCCTAGTCAACTAGCTCGACCCTCTCCTCTCCGAGATGGTGTCCCTCTCTTCTGTGCTCCTCTGCGGCCGATGACGAATTGTATCATGCGTGGCTCTCGGTCAGGGGTCTATAAATAGCCTGATTGGTGGCTAGGGCAAAGGACGAGGCAAACGGGCCCTGGACTGGGCTGGGCCGGCCGTCCTGGGCCCATCCAGGCCCAGCCCAAGGCCTCCTTTGCTCTATGTCGGTTCCCTTGCTTCCTAGATGTTTCCCCCTTCTGCATGTAGGTCCATGTCGTCAGTTTCTCTCCGAATTGGGCATAACTCCTTGTCTTGCAAGATTCAGCACTTTTCTGGTCAGGTCCTCGGAGTTTGTCGTCTTCTCGGATCAAGTCCCTGGCTTCTTGGAGTTAAGTTTGCTTCATTGTATAACTTGTACGGGGCTTCAAGGTCTTGTCATAAGGTGCTTGATGAACTTTTCCCGAAAGTCTTGCATTCAACGCTAAAATCATGAATAAACACTAAACTCCAAAACCAACATACACACGTGAACTTGTTATACCACGGGGGTTAGTACCAATGGATGAGGTATAAAACTTATGCCAACACCGAAGGTAAACTCATGGCTAGGTTGACGGATTTTCACTGTCAATATTTCCCCCGTGCTTAAACCTTGCTCGTCCTCGAGTAAGCCTTCGATGGATATCATCGTTGCCAAAGAATGTTTAAACCTTGCACTTGATCATACATAAGAAAACATAATGCTTTCAAAATTTTAATTCTTTAAAGTTCTATAATGTACTGGCCTTCATCTCTACGGAGGGTAGATTCTTAGTTAAGCTTATCCCACAAGTATTAACATGCTCACAAAGTTTAAGTAGATATCAGAATTTTTGAAATAAAGAACGAGATAAAGAAAAGCTTAACCAAGTTCACAAATTTAAATCATCTTGTAAATTGCTCATGAACTCTCAACTCGCTTGTCTCTCAAGCCTATATATTCTACTCCTTTCCCTCTCATCACATATATGTGTGGTAGGCTTTATATGGAGCTTTTTGGGAAAGTTTAGTCCTAACAACATTTTATAAATGAGATGTTGTCAAAACAAGACAAGCTTCTCATGGTCTTACCGAGACTCATCAAAAAGGTCATTGGAAAATAATGTTAAATCAAGGAGGGGAAAGAGAAAAATACACACACTTTAGATGAGTGGACATGTGCAAAGGGCAAAGGGTGATCCCGAGGCACAAAGGAAATCCTCGTTATCGGATTGCACATGGTTGGAAAATGAGAATGGATCTTTTAAACTTGAAGCCTTGAACTTCCTAATGCACTTTAGAGAACCGGGGAGTTCACTTTACGCATACTCATATTTTTTATTTTTTTCTTTCTCATATTTTTCCTTCTTTTCTTTGTTTCTTTCTTTCATTCATTTTCTCATTCATTCATTTTTTCTGTGAGACTTTCACCTTGGAAGTCCCGTGCATCTCCTTTGAACTTTCTTTTTTTTTAATTACTCCCCTTTGAACTCTAAAATTGCATCGTACCTACCTCCTCCCCCATGCTTAGACATTGCTCGGCCTCGAGCAAAGAGGCGATAAATAAGGTAGGTACCGGAAATATTTTTCCTTGGAGAGATACTTGAATTCTTCAATGTTGGCACCGTCTTGCGATCTTCCTTGAATTGATGATCCATTCTCAACAATAGGTTGTGGTCAATGAGGTAGTCACAAAATATGATATTTGGTTTAAGGGTGGATATCCGGCGAAGGTTGTGAGATCTCCAATGTGGGGATACACAATGCACGGATAAAAGGCTAGCAAAAAGATAGATACGCAAAAACGGAATGACCAGCTTCTTAGTCTCGGGCCAGAGAAATCATGGCCTGCAATAACTCACTCAAAAATAAATCTTGTACACTAAGGTTTATGCACTCAAATATATATTAGGCTTTGGATAGGTTGAGCAACACACAAGCGATATTTGTGACAAGGTTAGCAATATTTTTGAGCATAAAAACCATCTTCAATCTATTCATAACTTGCGAGCACATAAAACACTATGGGTCTTTATTTTAATCATAACAATCGCTAAATATTAAGCTAGCATTTAAATAAATTCAGATTCATATTTTTAAGTGAGCACTAGCTTTAACATGCATAAATCAATTACAAAGGTAAACAAAGCGGCAATTATAATCATATATCATCATGGCACAAATTTTCCAATGATATAATCAAGGTGGTGTCTTTATTAATGATGAAATCAAGTTGAAATACAAACTAAAAATAAACAAACACACTTGCTGAAATTTAAATAAAAACAGAAAATATTACGCAAACACACATAAACAAAAGCTGAAAATTACAGAGAAAGAGAAAAGAAAAGAAAACTAAAGTTCCTAAATCTTCCTAGTCCTCCGCCGGTGGTTGGTGTTGATGATCTTGATAGTAATACCCTTGCTCGTAGTACGGTTGGACATTCCCTCCAACGAATTGATCCGGCTCTACTAGGTGAAGGCGTCCAAGCTCATAGGCAATATTTGCATTGCCCTCACCAAGTTGAGCCGCGTTGGCTTGGATGGCTGTGACGTTTTGGGCGTTTCTCGCAACATACCCTCCAATTATGGCCATGCTTTGTTGTGGTTGGGGATATTATGCGTAGGGCTCCGCGAAGTTTGCGTTGGGCACCAAATAATTTGGTGGGGGTACCGGTGCACCACCCCCCCATGCTTGCTCTTGTGGCCCTCCGTAATAACTTGGCGGAGGAGGGATCCCGCCGAATGGTGGCACATTGGGTTGTGCACCACTCGCTTGTGCGGAGGATGTTCCCTCCTCTATGATTCTTCCTCTTTTGTTCTTCCTTACCGGGACAATGAGTCCCTCTTCCAACCAATCTTCCTTGCCTTCGATGAAAAGCCTAAGCCTTTCATTCGGAAGGGGTAGGTTCACCATGGCCAAACGAAAACCTCCTCTCTCATCTCCACTAATGTATTTGCCTTGTCGCAAATATTCAATGCCGAGAGAGGTACCACGCAAAAGATGGTCGGGGTTTCTTCCGATCCCCGGCCGTAAGGAGAAAGCCAACATGGAGAGGTAGCACCCCGAACCAATATGTCCCGCCCCCGATGCTGCCTCGCAACACCAACGGTTGATCATAAGGTAAGAGGGGTCTATTGGCTGCCTGGCAATTAAAGCTGAGTCGAGCCAATTCAACTCCGTGTTGGTCACCTTCGTCTCCTTCATCCTCCCCAATACCCTCTTGCACATCCAAGAGTGAAATATCCGGATAATGGGGTTGCGGATGCAATTGCGTTGTTGGTGGGCTTCTCCGGAGATTAAATTCCAAAATCCATCTAACATGCCGGGTGGCACGTCAACTTTCTCCGGAGCTCCCTTATGGAATCCAAGTAGCTCCCTAACATGCTCGTAGGGAACCACTTGTTGGACTCCCTCCAAATGGAATGATAAGCTTTGCACCCCATCATCAAGGATAGGTGCAATGGTCAACAAGATTTCTAAGGCGAACCCCTTGTGGGTGTCCTCCGATACTCCGTTGGAGAATTGCACCCATCCAAGGTGCCCCAACATGTAGTATATGTCGGTGCCGAAGCCCAAGCTTTAGAGTGCTTGGTCGTCCAACTCGACGTTGGGCACAAGTCTCTTCTCAAGACGAGAGAGCCTTTCCTCCTCCGACGACGACAAAATGATGAAGCCATACGAAGAATATATCAGAGTGTATTGAGGTGGCGCGGTCGAACGGGTCGATCGTCGTGGTGGCACGGGCTGCTCCTCCGTGTGCCCTTGAGGTTCGGTAAACCTCATGGATGTGCTCCTTGCAGCCCTCATACCACCAAGGAGGAGAGCATCGTTCCTCCTCGGTGGTGCCGTATCCTTCTCCCTGCTCCGGGGAGACTCGGAAACCGAGTGCCTCCTTGAAGACGTCGTCGACGACGGCTTGGATGACGATGATCCCTTCTTCTTGGAGAAGAGACTTGTGGTTTTCTTCCACATGATTGCTGCACTCTTTTCTCTACTAAAACTCCGGGTTGCAACAAGTAACTAGGCACTTAAACTCTTACTTCAAGATGTGGACTTTGAGTGGATTAAGGTGGTGGATTTTTTGAGCTATCAAGCTTGGGAAGGTTGTCTATGTCTACGGAGGTTTTGGGTACACAAACTTGAACACACAAACAAAGGAAGGAGAGGGAAGCTTGCCTGCAGAAAACGGGAGCCGGGGGGCTCCTTAAGTAGGGGAGGCCGGCCTGGGCCGACCGGCATTGGGTGCCTGGTGCTCCTCCCCGCCTCGACTTTCTTCCAGCATGATCATTTCTACTCTGCAACTTTCCTACCCGCGTGCTCCACGAGTTGCACCGCCCAAACACTCTCGTCCACTCCTTTTCTTGCATTATTGGTTTTTCCACTTGATGCTTCATGCTTTGGGTCATGTCCATACTCCCTAGCTCCACTTGCTTCACATGCCACCATGAAATTCCTGCAAAGTTGATGCTTGCTTCCCACCATGCTTGTCCTTTGCATGTGGACATGGTGAAAGTTGATGAAAGGGTATCCAATGGTGCATGCATGATTAATTCAAACTAGATTGCCTCCTTTTAGGTGTGTTTAAGGTTAAGCACTCCTCTAATTGGAAATTTAAAATATTTTTCAGAGCCATGCAAGAGCTCAAGCATAAATTTAGAGAGGTTTTTAAACCATTAAAAACAAATGTAAGTCGAAAATATTTTCCGACTACGTTGATATCGGTCTCACCGGTATAGTTTGCCTTCATCGGTTGAGAGCAAACTTTTCCCGGCTTGATCATGGGGGCATAGGTTTAGGTTCTAATTTTGGCTAAATGAGAGAGATTTTGAATAAAACAAAATTAGATGAGGCTTAGAAAAATTCTAATCCTAGAGAAACCAAGGATATAGATTTTTAAACAAACCAAAAGTTTTAATTTCTAGGTTCACACGAGTCCTACCACGTGCTGAATTTTAATTGACACCTAGGTATAAGTCGTGGCTCTACTCGTGTGTTTTTAGCATGAAAAATAAGTCAACCTCAGCACCATAATGAGGGTGAACGGTTGATTTAGGTTCTGGAATTATTTGGTTGAGGTTTCTCGAAAAGAAAAGAACAAACAAGCACATAAGAGGGTTCATGCAAAGGGTTTATGATAAATCAAAATATTCAATCAAGAATTATGTCTCTAATATTGTTCAACCACTTCTAAATCTAATGTCTTTGAGTAATAAAACTCAAAACTACATTATTAAAAAGACTCGAAAAACCTGGAATCGGGTTGTCCTCCCGGTAGCTTATTCTTGACTCGACGAAACGGGTTGCCTCCCGCCTAGCGCTTCGTTTATAGTCTATAGCTAGACTTCTTCACTTGATTACTTCAGATCAACGCTCTTTGCTGGCGTTGCAATCTTGGGTACCCACTTCCACACCATCTTGGGCACGGGTTTGTCTTCCGGCTTAGTCATTTTTTTGGTCTTCACAGGCGGCTTCTCTTCTTTTGTCTTGACGGATGCAACACCTTCTTTGATTTTCTTTACGTTCATTTTTTCGGCTCCTTCTTTTTCAGCCCCTCCTTTTGCTTTGGTTCTCCCTTCACTCCAATCATGTTGCATGCCTCGATTCTTGGACGGAACTTGAAGGAACTCCTTTCTCCGTTGATATCGAACATGATCTCCCCCTTGCTAACATATATAGTAGCTCCCACGGTCTTGAGGAAAGGCCTCCCAAGGATGAGCGGCGGCTTTTCTCTCTCCCCCATCTCGAGCACAACGAAGTCGACGGGGATGAAGTGGTGTCCAACCTTCACGGGTACGTCTTCAGCAATGGCCAAGGGATAGCGAATGGAGTTATCTCCCAACTCCAAACATATACCCGTAGGCTCCGTTGGTAGGCGTAGCTTCTCGAACACATCCCTCGGCATGACGCTCACACTTGCTCCAAGGTCGCATAATGCCTTCTCGAAGTTGAAAGAACCAACCGAACATGGAATAGTAGGGCACTCGGGGTCCTTTTGCTTCTCTAGCCCATTAGCAATAGTGGCACTACACTCCTCGGACATCTTGACATGATCTACCCCGACTGTTGCTATCTCATATTTATTTGCAAGTATGTCTTTAAAGTAACGAGAATATGTAGGTACTTGTAGGGCATCTAGTAATGGCATGTTGACGCTAAGTCTATGCACAACCTCCACAAACTTCTCAAAGTGGTTGTCAAGTACCTCGAAAGTAGCGTGGATCGAGTTGCGGTATCCTCGTGTCTTCCTCCGGCATCTCAAATTCGGGTTCCTCGGTGACGATCCCCGTAACCTTCTTGGTGGATGGTTTAAGCTTCCTTCCTCCCGCGGAACGTTCCGAGTCTTCGGTCTCCTTCCCTGAACGTGTTTGAATGGCCTTCGCCGATTCGGGACTTTTGCGTTGTCCCGGAAGCTTCCCTTCATCATTAGTGAGGCACCCCACAAGTTGTCCAACTTGCGTCTCGAGCATCTTCATCATGTTGAGCACTTGATGATTGGAACTTCCGACCTCCATCACTTTGCTATCGATGTTCTCCAACACCTTGTCTATGGTCTTGAACTTGGTGATGGTGTCCTTGTTGATCTTAGCTTGCTCATCCATGAACTCCTTCAATTGTATACAAAGCGGAACCGCATTAGGAATTGATGAGCTTGCATTAAATTGAGGTCTACCTTGTCCGTAGCGGAAGTTCGGCAATTCTCCCTTCCTCATGTAGTCGAGCGTTTTGGCTTCCTCCGGACAATCTTTGCGGACATGGCCATACTCTCCACATTCTTCGCATGTGGACCTTGCTTCGGGGGCCTTCAAGTCTTGAGCCTCTTTCTTTTCCATCTCCATCTTCTCCAACCTCCTCATGAGCGAGTCGATCTTGCCTTCAAGTATGTCCTCCTTCTCCACTTGCAAGTCTCCTTTGACGTTCCCCGTGGGTTGAACCGGATGTAGGCGCCCGGATGACGCCCAAGTGTCATTATCTGCGACCTTCTTGAATAGAGTGAAAGCTTCCGTCGGCGTAAGCTCGATGATAGATCCTCCCGCCGATGCAAGATGATCGTCCTTAACGCCATGGTGAGTCCTTGATAGAACTTTTGCACGAGGTCTTCCTTCGGGAACTTGTGACGTGGAACCGCCCGGGTGTACTCGTTGAAGCGCTCGAATGCCTCCGAGATAGTTTCCGTAGGATATTGAACAAAGGTGGCAATCTTATTACGCAAACTTTGAGTTTTACCCGGTGAGTAGTATTCCTTCATGAAAGCCTTCATCAACGTGTTCCAATTTTGCACCGTCTCCGCCGGTTGAGAGTGGAACCGTTGCAAAGCCTTCTCGAGTAGTGAGAACGGGAAAAGCCTTGCCCTCATTTGATCTTGAGTCACCCCAGCCATGTTGAAAGTCTGACATAGTTGAATGAATGCTTGGAGGTGAAGGTTCAGATCCTCTTTACCGGTGAAGGGTGAATGTTGCACCATGCGGATGTTGAGGTCTTGATCTCGAACGGTCTTCCGATATCCTCAAGGTTCAAGATTGGTAGGTCGATGATGTCCGGGGTGCATAGCTCCCCAATCTTGCGCTCTTGCGGTGGTTGGTCACCCATCAGTGGAAGTCGATTCTCCCGAGGACTTTGAGGTGGTGAATTCTTCGAGAGATTCTGCGATCCTTTGTCTTCCGACTACGAATCTACAAAATCCAGCTTTTTAGCTTGATGTGCTTCGCGTCTCCTCAACCTGTAAAGTTTTTCTGGATCATCCACAAGATTATCGGGTTTGTTGGAGAGGTAGCCGTCCATCTCCTGTTAGGGTTACCAATAAACAAAATATGCAAAAACTAGAAAGTAAAAACGAATCTATAAAAACTAGGGTTAGACAAACTAGATTAGATGTATTTTGAGGATGATCAAAGTTTAGTAGATGCAAAAAGAAAAACTAAAAGAAAACTGAAAATTACAAGAAAAGGCAATAAAAAATCAAATATTGATCACTTGTTCCCCTGCAACGGCGCCAGAAAAAGGGGCTTGTTGACGGTTAATAGTTGTATCAAATTTCGTTTATGACTTGCAAGCAGACAAGTCTCCCATCGTAGTCAAGGACCCTTCTTCCCTCGAGTGATGAACCCAAGGTATCGAATCCGTGGAACAAATGTGTGATGCAAAAGTTGATCTAGTAAAACCAAGTAACTCCAATCTTCGGTAAAAGAAACCCTAATGCATCTAGATAAAAGATACAAAACTAGTCTAATCTACTAAAAACCGGAGATAACAAAGTAAGATTGGGTGGATAAACCAATCTAGAGAGATCGGGGTAAGCCTTTTGTTGAAGTTCCAAGCAAGAGAAGAAGTAGCAAATAGAATCTTATAAGAAGCCTCTTTAAATCGTGGTTTCCCGTCCAAATCCGAAAACATCCGCCTTTCGGAACCCCCGTTCTGTCACAACGTATCCCTACTCATGCGGGGAGTCTAGGGCGAGTCAAAAGACAAGTCGAGATTCTTTCGGAAGATCCGGCGTGTACCTCTAGCCACCGCAGCTACAAGAACACCCTATGTAATCTATCTCGAGAATAGAATTGGAATAACCAAAGCCGATCGAAAAACGAAATCTTCGAGGAAACACTTGATCGCTAGGAAAAGATTCAACTTGACAATTCAACTATAACAATGATACATACACAAGATCACCACCGGGATCCTTCCTTGATCTTGCTTCTAGCTCCGGGAACTCCGACGTGGTCTTCCGTGCAAGGTTCCCACGTCGGCTAGGGAAACCCTAGTCAACTAGCTCGACCCTCTCCTCTCCGAGATGGTGTCCCTCTCTTCTATGCTCCTTGGTGGCCGATGACGAATTGTATCATGCGTGGCTCTCGGTCACGGGGCTATAAATAGCCTGATTGGTGGCTAGGGCAAAGGACGGTGCAAACGGGCCCTGGACTGGGCTGGGGCGACCGGCCTAGGCTGGCCGGCCTGGGCCCATCCAGGCCCAGCCTGAGGCCTTCTTTGCTCTACGTTGGTTCCCTTGCTTCCTGAATGTTTCCCCCTTCTGCATGTAGGTCCATGTCGTCAGTTTCTCTCCGAATTGGGCATAACTCCTTGTCTTGCAAGATTCGGCACTATTCTGGTTAGGTCCTCGGAGTTTGTCGCCTTCTCGGATCAAGTCCCTGGCTTCTTGGAGTTAAGTTTGCTTCATTGTATGACTTGTACGGGGCTTCAAGGTCTTGTCATAAGGTGCTTGATGAACTTATCCCGAAAGTCTTGCATTCAACGCTAAAATCCTGCATAAACACTAAACTCCAAAATTGACATGCACACGCGAACTTGTTATACCACGGGGGTTAGTACCAATGGATAAGGTATAAAACTTATGCCAACACCGAAGGTAAACTCATGGCTAGGTTGACGGATTTTCACCGTCAACAACTAGCTACTAAAACTCTAACTATGATTAAACTAGAAAACAACTAAACTACACTAGAGAGAATGATCAAGCTATCAAGATAAAAGACACTCGCCCACGGGTCTACGATACTAGAACATGCAATTGCTTAAAGGCATGAAAACCAACCTAATCTATCGGGGGTTGTTGTGACGCCCCAGGTTTTTAATTACCGTTATTAACGCTAATGACCGGATCAGCCGAGTCAGACCGGTCAAACCTTGGTCAACCTGGGTCATCACCCCGAAAACCTCGCCAATGAACCCTAATGAACCCCTTGACCAAGCCTACACACACCCGTTGTGGACCCTTGGCCAAAGACACGGTCAAAACCGGCTTAACCGTTGACGTCAGCGAATGTCGTCCGGAACTTTTGCCGCGTTCTCCAAAATTTACCTAAACACTTCAAAATCTACCTTTATGAAAGTTGTCCATCTTGTTGAGGGACACAACTTTCATGTAGATTGGCATTTCAAATTTTGGGTGGAAATTGGCGAAAAACTTGATTGACTGACAGTATCTCCTGTTTTCCAGAATAAGCCGGCATTCAATGTTGGCACGACGTTCCTGCAAAATCCGTCGAGAAAACAACTAGACGGCCTTTACAAAAGTTGTAGAGGGTAGCTAGATCTACAACTTTCGTATTCATCACTTCGTGCACTTGTATTCAAGTTTTTGGAGAAAATCTAGCTCGAACAGGGCCAGTCCGAAACAAATTCAGGCTGACGCGACGTCGCCCGCGCTCCAACGCGCGCGCGCGCGCCCGAGCGCGCCGTACCGCGCCTCGGCGTCCGGGCCCTCCCGCGTCCCGAGGCCGCCCTTCCCCGGGCCACGCGCCCCTACGGGGCCGCCTCGGAGTCCACCCCCTCCTCGCGCCGCGCGCCGTCCGGCCGGCGAACCCCAACGGACCGCCGGTCCGTTCCACGCCTTCCCTGCCGTTCGCACCTCCCTAGGCCGGCGCTTACTCCTAGAAGCGTCGCTGTCGGACCGTCAGCCGCAGGCAATCGCGCAGGCCGCCATAAAGGGGTCGCTGCCCCCTGCATCGCGCCAAGCCACTCCCCGCGCTCCTCCCGTGTCGTCCTCCGGCGCCAGGCAAGCAGCCACGGCGAGCTGCAAGCTCCGGCTGGCTGCGTACCGAAACGAGCTGCTCCCCACCTTCCCTCGCATCTGCAATGGCTCCCCAACCGCCCCACGCCCCCTGCATCGAGCCCACGCCGCCGGAATTCCAGCCGCGGCGGCCACCGTGCCGGCCGCCGCCGCCGCCCTCGCCGGCCCTTTCCCCGCCGCAACCGAGCCCGGGAATCGGTCCCTATGACCCGGGGACCCTCCCCCGCCCGTGCCCGGCCGGCCCCGGCCGACGGCTGGCCGGAATTTGGCCGGACCGCCGCTGCCCGGCCGCCCAGGACCACATTGCAAAACGAAGTTTCTTTCCGAGGGCCTCCCTGCAAAAGGGTAACACAAATAGTAAAAGTGACTTTCCTGTTTCTTGTAAATTCCGTAGAGAATTATAGAGAAATCAGAAAAATTCAAAAACAATTTTGTTGGGTTCGTGGTCAATTATCCTACAACTTTTGTTATTCTGGCCTGAGCTAATTCCTTTTAGTTTTTGCATCAAAAATACAAATGTATTAAACCTAGATCTGTCATAACTTGAAATCCGTAACTCCTCTATATCTCAAGTTTGGATATGTTGTGTGTTAGGCCATGACTAGATGCTGTGCCAAAAATTGTACAAAGTTATGCAGTAGATCTTGCTAGATAAATTCCTTTCCATTCTTGCAGAACCTGCCTAAATGATTTTTCTTGTTAAATATAATTACGTTCTTGAGCTCAACTTGTGCACACTGTCTAGTAATGTCAAGATGTACATCTTGTGAATTAATCATGATTTTTGGATTAACAGAATTAATTATTCCTGATTTATGCATGCTTTCCTTTGTAAATTAATAAACCAAGTTCAGTGAAGTTCCTAGGTGCATATGCTGGTTCTTTAGACTTGTTTAGGACTAGAGAGCTTGCACAAGAAAGTTAGAATCATTTTGATACTTATTTATTTTTGTATGCATTTAAATTGAATCACTAGCTAGCCCTTTGTTGTTTTCTATAATATTTAATTTCCTAGCATCCAACACTTACATGTGGGTCCAATGGACCAGGATAGGTGCTAGTAGGCTTAAGAAACACTTGTTCAATTTTTGATAAATTAATTACT
Organism: Cenchrus americanus; assembly: GCA_947561735.1. Lineage (NCBI taxonomy): Eukaryota > Viridiplantae > Streptophyta > Magnoliopsida > Poales > Poaceae > Cenchrus > Cenchrus americanus. Next base: position 171,104,982 of record OX387245.1, read on the forward strand.
TACTAAAAAGCTTAAAAGCCCTCTTATTATTAAAAGGGAAATTAAATAAAGGGAAACCCCTAAATAATTCTTTTTCCTTTTTGAAGATATTATTTAATATAATTAAAAGATAATTAAATATCATCGCTGATAAGAAATTAATTCATAAATAAAAATAATAATTATACCTCTGCTTGTGAAGGTAAAAGGAATTAAAGCTTTCACATGAAATGACAAGTATAATAAAAACCTTTATCCAAATATTCGAAAGAATAACTCATGTACAACTAATAACCTTCCTAAAAGAGAAACACTTGCTAGATGCTTGTTAAGGTGAATATGACCAACCAATAGTTGGATAAGACAACCAATGTGCATTGCATTCCGTGTAGATCTTCCGGACGGAGATTACTCCCTTGTCCCAGAAACCGAGGAAGGAGGAGCGGAAGGTTCTCTGCAGTACGTGGAAGTACTCGACACCGAGGGTGCCCAGGCTAACCTAGCTGACGAAGGCAAGCCCCGGATCATTAACCCTGACTTTTAAACTTGTGCAATTATGTTTGCTATGATTGTGCATTTACGTTCAAGAGTTGAATTGAAACCCTAGATGCATGATCTTTAGGTACCTATGCTCTATCACTAATATGCTAGGTCGATACCTGCTATGCTATAGGACCCGATAGAAGTCGAGTGATGTTCGTCACTCGCGAGAATAGGTTCCTGGATAGGAATCACAAGATATCCTTAAATGGATTGCTCATGTGGTAAGAGCATGGGATTGGGCTCCGGTCCAGTGGTCATGTGGGCTAAGCTTTTGAACGTACTAAACATTCACCGGGAATGGGACCGGTAAGCCTAGTACCTTAATGAGGCGGCACGGGATCCTACCATTACTACTCTTGAGAAATCTCCTAACCGGCTAGCTACCGGGAAGGGTGGTGTATGGTGACTCCGGGTATCTCACGGGGTATGCCGGATAGCCTGCACCAAGGACTGTAAGATTCCATCCCAACCCGACGATTTTTGGGGACGGCCTGGGAAAGTTGTCCCTTCGGGGCACCTACCGTGTGTTTGGGTTTACCTTGCAAGGTTTAAATCAATCGATTGTCGGCCTCTCACCGTTATCCGAGACTAATTACTCCACTAGTCATGAGATCCCTAAAGATGGAAGTTGATGAACTTTATGTTTGATTAATTGTATTGTACAACCTTGTTTGTACCAGTTGGCTAATGTAGTAAAGATTAAAACCACTAGAACTTGTGCTAAAATCTTGAAAATAAGGACATACTCTTTGTCACTTTTTAGCAAAAGCAACCCAGTAGCCAAAAAGCCTTTCATGGTCTAGAATTGGTGAAGTAGATATCACCGACGAGTAAGTCTTGCTGAGTATTAGTATACTCAGCCTTGCTATAATATGTTGATCTAGGTAATGCCTTCAGTGATGTGTGGCCCGGTGAGATCCCGCCCTGCTGGGAGCTGGAGTGGGTGGAGGACGACTACTGAAAGCATCATGGATGGCCTCCCGTAGTGTCTTCGCTTCCATTAGTTTATTTTCGCTGCTTTCGAAAACTCTGAACTATTTCTTCATGAAAAAACTATGGTTTGTAATAAATAAACCCCTCGGGGTACGAATTTGGATATTAATGTTGTTGTATCTCTGGACTCGCCTTCGAGTGAATTTTAATGCATATATTCGATCCTTGTGCTTTTCAAGTGATTTACCGGGCGTTAACCCGGCAACTAACGACAGGATGATACTTTATTATTGCTTAATGACTAAAGTGGATCGGTCTTAGGTGATAGTACGGTATTTTCCTGGGCGGGTTGTCACAGTTGTGACCACGGTTTCGCCCTTTCCCCCTGTTGACACCCAAAATTGGCAAAGGCCGAGTCTGGCCAGGCAGGCCGGTTAGACTGGGTCCCAGGGGCGGTCTAACCGGGTTGCCTGTGGCAGGTCTGGCGCGGAGGAGCCAGGCGATCTACCCCCCCTGGGGCGGTCTAACCGGGGTGTCCCGATTTCGGGTAGAATTAGGAGTTTGGCTTGATTCCAAGTTGTAAATTGCTGTTTCCTAGGCAAGACCTCCCACTATATAAATATAAAGGGTCGTGGCCGATTGAGAGACATCATCCAATCGTCATTATCAAGTTTTATCTTATTTTCTCCAAACCCTAGCTTTTCCAACCTCCTTTGCTCTCCTCCTTCGTCTCCACGGCGGTTGAGGGAGTTCTGAGTGGCATGCCGATCTCAGGACAAACTTAGGCACGTTATTCCCGACGGGGTGCCTCCCGGAGCAGCGAATCTAGGCTTTCGACGACTCTCCTATCCAAGGCGGTTAGACCGGCCCTCCCAGGCGGTTAGACCGGCCCGTGCTGGGAGCTTCGGCGAGTTGATTTCTAACCACAGCGCGATCCAGCGCAGTCGTGTGTTCGACCGGAAAAAGCGTCAACACACTTTTGGCGACTCCGCTGGGGAATAGATCTGGTTTCACAACTGATCTTTCGATCTTTGCATGGGATCACAATGCGACATCGACAAGAAGAACGTGATCATGGTGAATATCGAAGAACTCAGTGAAGAGGACCAGAGGAAGTACACGGAGCTGCAAGAGTACATCAAGCAGCAGTTTCTCTCTGGCGCCAAGAAGGATCGTTCAGGCAAGGTGACACTCAATCAAGAATTCGAGTTGCCGGCGATCAAGCCGAACAAAGACAAGGTTGAGGTAATACCCAATGTAAGCCAAGCATCCCCTCCTGATCTAGTTACGCAGTTATCCAATATTACTGATAGATTTGAACGTGTGTTTAATGATCAGAGTAGTTTGGTTGCTAGTGTTGTTACTCGCCTTGAAAAAATAGAGGGTAAACGTACTATTAATATATCTAATGATGGTATTCCTCGAGTAGATTCACAAGGGGTGCTGCATGCGACCACATCGGCAGCACAGGGAGCTTCACCTGAGGTTCCTCTGTATGGTATGCCGATGGGGTTTTATCTGGAGCAATTACCATTGCCAAAGCCGACCCCGGTTAGACCTCCCCCTCAGCCCTGTCTAACCGCCCCGTCTGGCCAGATGGTTATAACTCCAGAACAGCCATTGCCTTTGTCGGTTGTGCCTAGTACATTGGTCCAGAGTCAAAATAATGCTTATGGTACTGTTCCACCAATGTATAGTACAATAGCTCACACATCACCACCTATCTCTAATGTCGCTCCATCTTATGGTGTGCCTAATGATGTGTTTACCGACTTGCATTGTATTCAAAATCCTAATCAACCCCCTGTAAATAACTTAAGAACTGCTGCAATACAATCTCAGTTAGCTGCTAGGAATGAATTGGCTCAATTTAAGGAAGAGATAGCTAACATGATAAAAAATAAGCTCTGTGTTGATATGGGTAACACTAGATTATATCGAAAACCATATAGAGCTGATTTTGATTATGTGGCTTTTCCCCTGGGTTGGCGTATGCCTGATTTTGTTAAATTTAGTGGTGATGACAACCGTACAACCTGGGAACATATTAGCCAATATACTGCTCAACTAGGTGAAGCTGGTACATATAATTCTTTGAAAGTTCATTTATTTTCCTTATCTTTGACTGGTACCTCTTTTGCTTGGTTCTCTTCGTTAGCTCCCAACTCTATTGATTCCTGGGATCAATTAGAGCAAAAGTTTCATGATCACTTCTTTAGTGGGAGTTATCAACTTAAATTGACAGATTTAACATCGGTTAGACAAAACAAAGAGGAATCGGTTTCCGATTACCTTAAGCGCTTTAAAGAAGTTAAAACCGTTGTTTTAATTTGTCTCTTACTGATTCCGACCTTGCTGATCTTGCTGCTAGAGGCTTAAGACCTGCTATTAGAGATAGATTAGAAGGTGTAGAATTTCATACTCTTTCTAATGTGCTTGTTAGAGGCATGGCACAAGAATTAAAACTGAATAAGGAAATAGAACACTCTAAACCTCGTCGGTCTAATATACATGTTGTTGAATATGATTCTGATAGTTCAGATGCCGAGAATGAGGTTTATGTTGCTAAATTTGTTTGGCCTTCAAAATCTAAAGCTAGTTCTTATGCATCTCTTAAGCCGGCTACTAAGGGTCGGCAAGAAGAATTAAAATTTACTTTTGATGTTTCTAAATGTGATCGTATCTTTGATTAATTACTTAAACGTTAAAATTTCTCATACTATGCCTCCACTTGATGAAATTAAACGACATGCATATTGTAAGTTTCATAATTCTTATTCTCATGCCACTAACGATTGCAATGTGTTTCGTCGTCAGATTCAATCGGCCATTAATGAAGGTCGTTTGATGCTTCATGAGATGCAAGTGGATAATCAACATTTTCCCATCAACACTATGGAGTTACAGCATCCTAAGGTTTTGGTTCGGCCACATCAAGCCGAAGCTACTAAAGGCAAGAACGTGATGGTCGGGGAAGCCAAGCCCGATTTAAGGGGAAAAGAGTTGACAAGAGAAGTGGCATATGAAAAGACCCCTGATGGCAGGGAGACTTTCAAGATTACTGTCAAAGCTTCTGGACATGGGGGGGCAAGGATCGTCCACACCGTCTGGTCAACACATAATTGAGCCTGTCCTAGACAGGGCGGTTAGACCGGGGGTACAGGGCAGTCAGACCGCCCCTGCACATGGTCGCCCAAAGATGCTTGTTCCGAAGCGACCTGAGATAGGAAACTGGAAGCTTAACATGGCAAAGAATCAAGGGAGTGTTCCAAAGCCTAAGGTCAAGTTTGATATGTTGTTTGACAAATATTCTAAACAAAAGGCCGTTACAAGTGATCGGCCGATAAAAAAAGGATGAGATCACCTCCACATCAAGAGAGACCAGCATTGTCTCCTAGAGCAGCCATCAGGTTCAGAGGTGAATCATCTCAAAGGCAAGACTTTACTCCGGATTGGGCTCCTCCACTTTGCCCTATTTATGATGATAATGGAGTAATATGGGTGCCATATCAGCAATCTTTCCATCCTGGACGGGGAGGACCAAGGAGATCAGCACTGGACCGAATCTCAAGACGTACATAGGATTTCTGGGCTCCACGACAGACCGAGCAGGGTCATCTGACTGACCCAGTTAGACCACCCCCTACAGGCGGTCAGACCGCCCTGTCCAGAAGAGAGAGATTTCCTCCGAAGAAGGTATACAAGCCCAAAATCAGAGAGGAGGAAGTTCAAGAGATGGACATTGACCCAGAAAGGACTACTGGCCTTGATATTATTCAGACTGGGACAATGAGCGTTCCTGTTGAAAGTGGCAAAAGACCGGTTGCGCCAAGCAATCAGGTTATGACACCTATTCAAAAGGGATCTGCTGCAAATGACCATGAGGCCAGCGGAAGCAAGTCTCGACCGGAATGCTTTTTGCCAAGATGGTGCCCTCAAGATTTAACTCATACTCAAAGACGGAAGCTTCAGCGACTGAGGTTATGTGAGAAAAGGGAGAAGGAGTTAGAGAAGAAAAGGGACGAAGATTTCAGCAGCTACAGGCCCATGGTGCCACAGGGGAAAGAATGGAGAGTCAAGGCGGCTGTTCAGCTAGGGGCGGTTCAACCGGGTGACCAGGCAGTCAGACCGGGGTCTCCAGAAATGTCGCCCGGTTTTTCTTCTTCGATCCCCATGGTCTGTGATGACAAGGTTTCATCTGTACTCTAGAGGATGACGAACAGCTTGTAGACTACAGTTCTTCTCCAGAGCAGATGAACCTTGAGATCAATGTGGTTCATTTGTTTGTTGATGGTTCGGTGGCTACGGAGGAGGACTTAGCTCACCTTGACTTTGGGCCCAAGGATGCTATATTTCAGAAGCCCAAGGACACTGATAATCATCTAAAGGCTTTGTATATGAAGGGTCATATTAATGGAAAGCCTATCTCTCGGATGCTGGTGGATGGAGGTGCGATTGTCAACATGATGCCGTATTCTCTATTCAAGAAGCTTGGAGGTTCAGATGAGGAGCTGATAAAGACCAACATGACCATCAGCGGGGTTGGAGGAGGCGAGCTGATGGGAGCTAAAGGCGTGATCTCCATGGAGCTCACTATTGGAAGCAAGACGCTTGCTACGGCCTTCTTCGTCGCTGAGACACAAGGTAACTTCAGTCTTGTCCTTGGTCGTGATTGGATTCATGCAAATAAATGTGTTCCTTCTACTTTGCACCAAATGTTGATACAATGGGTAGATGATGAAGTAGAAGTAGTACATGGTGATAATTCTGCTTGTGTAGCTGTAGCCGATAGTCATTCTATAGGTGTACATGATGATGTAAAGTGTCTATCTGGTTTGGACTTATCTGATTATGAGTTTGTAAGTTGTTCCAACAATGGTTTCATTCCTGCTATCATGAAGTCGTTTGATAATCGGCTAAATCACTTTATGTGACTCAATGAGTTCAACAAAAGAGTGGTTGCAGCAGAGAATTGATCATTATCGGGCGGATAAGACCGATACATGTGAAGCCATTGAGGATCTTACATGTGAAATCAATGCAAGCTGGGACAAGGTTTTACATCGGCTGATCCTCTTGAGGAGGTAGATATTGGTGATAGCACTATACCTAGGTCATTTGTAAACAAGAATCTTGATCCTATGTTTAAGCTTGAGTTAATAAAGATTTTAAAAGAATATGTTGATTTCTTTGCCTGGAATTACAATGAGATGCCTGGTTTAAGTCGGGACTTGGTAGAACATAAATTACCTATTAAACCTGGTTTCAAGCCTTATAAACAGCCTCGTACGAATTTTAATCCTGATATTTATGACCGAGTGAAAGAAGAAATCAATCGGTTACTTGATGCTAAGTTTATTAGGCCTTGTCGGTATGCTGATTGGATCTCTAATATAGTGCCCGTTGAGAAAAAAGGAACAAAGAAACTGCGTGTTTGCATTGATTTTAGAGATCTTAATAAAGCAACTCCTAAGGATGAATATCCTATGCCTATAGCCGACTTTCTTGTTAATTCTGCATCTGGACATAGAGTACTTAGCTTTCTTGATGGTAATGTAGGTTACAATGAAATATTTATGGCCGAAGAGGATATTTCCAAAACGGCTTTCATATGTCCAGGATTTGTAGGCTTTTTTGAGTGGGTAGTCATGACTTTTGGTTTAAAAAATGCTGGTGCTACTTATCAAAGGGCTATGAATTTGATTTTTCATGACTTGCTTGGTATTATCGTAGAAAGTCTATATCGATGATATTGTTGTTAAATCGGCTAGCCTAAGCTCTCATTTGGCCGATTTAAGACTTGCATTTGAAAAGATGCGTCGGTATGGTCTAAAGATAAATCCACTCAAATGTGCTTTTGGAGTATCGGCTGGCAAGTTTTTGGGTTTCATTGTGCACGAGAAAGGTGTGGAGATTGATCTTAAAAAGATTGAATCGATTAAGAAGGTTCAGGCTCCTACTTCTAAAAAGAGTTACAAAGATTCTTGGGCAAGATTAATTACTTGAGGCGATTCATTTGCAACTTGTCTGGGAAAGTTGATGCTTTTACTCCTTTGCTTCGGTTGAAAAGTGGAGTTGAATTCACTTGGGGGGCAAAATAGCAAAAAGCTTTTGATGAGATTAAGAGTTATTTAACTTCGCCGCCTGTTCTTCAAGCACCTAAGAGTGGTGTTCCCTTCCGGCTTTATATTGCGGTAGAGCCAAGTGTGATTGGGGTTGTTTTGACTCAAGAGACCGATGGCAAGGAATATGTTGTTTCTTATGAGAGTAGAAGATTACTAGACGCCGAAACGAGGTACACTTTTATTGAGAAGCTTTGTTTATCTTTGTATTATGCTTGTACCAAGTTAAGGCATTACTTGTTGTCTAGTACTTGTTATGTTGCATGCCAAACCGACATAGTTAAATACATGTTGCAAAAACCTATTCTTAGTGGTAGAGTCGGCAAGTGGGCTTATGCTCTTGTTGAATATGATTTGTGTTGTGAATCTATTGGTTCAATGAAGGGTCAAATAGTAGCCGACTTTATTGTTGAACATAGGATTGATAAGCAAATTGATATAGTGTCGATTATGTAACATTTACTCCATGGAAATTGCATTTTGATGGATCGGCTTGTAGAAGTGGTTGTGGTGTTGGAATTATTATTATATCCCCTAGTGGAGCTGTTTTTGAAGCCCTTAGCCGGTTGGATCATATATGTACTAATAATCAAATTGAGTACGAAGCTCTCTTGTTTGGGTTGCAAATATTACATGATATGGGGTGAAACATGTGGAAGCTTATGGTGATTCTTTACTGGTGATGCAGCAAGTATCCAAGGTATGTCAATGTCTAAATGGTTCTTTAAATGCTTATCTTGATAAATGCCTAGACATTGTATCTTGTATGGATGAATTTGTGATATACCATGTACCACGAGAGGAGAATTCTAAAGCTAATGCTCTGGCTCAGCAAGCATCTGGTTATAATGTTCAGAAAAGAAATTTCCAAGAAAGGAAACCGATGTTTGATGAAGCCGAGGGTTATGTTCTGGAAGACCCGGTTCAACCGCCTCCACAGGCCGGTCAAACCGGGTACCCCGATCAGACCGCCCTCTCAGGCCAGTCAAACCACCCCTCGGGGGGCAACCCTGCTTCGGCTGTTGTTTCTTTCAAGATTGTCGAGGACGAAGTGGGAGATTGGAGAACGCCTCTGGTTAAGTATTTGTAGAATCCTAAAAGTATGAGTGACAGAAAAGTCCGACGGTGAGCACTTAAGTTCATTTTAGATGAGAATGAATTGTATCATCGGACGGCAGATGATTTGATTTTGAAGTGTTTAGGTCCTGATCAAGCGAGGCTAGCTATGGCGGAGGTACATCAATGAATTTGTGGTACTCATCAATCGGCTCCTAAGATGAAGTGGCTTCTTAGGCGAGCTTGCTTTTATTGGCCTACTATGATAGCCGATTGCTTTAGGTACTACAAGGGATGTGAAGAGTGTCAAAAGCATGAAGATGTTCAGTTGGTGCCTGTTGCGTTGTTGCATCCAATTATCAAGCCTTGGCCATTCAGAGGTTGGGGATTGGATTTCATTGGCAAGATACATCCTCCATCAGTTAAAGGACATTGTTTTGTGATTGTGGCTACTGATTATTTTACTAAGTGGACTGAAACAATTCCTCTCAAGAATATGACACACAAGGAGGTGATTGGGTTTATTACGGAGCATATTATACATAGGTTTGGCATTCCACAGACTTTAACCACGGATCAAGGTACTTCGTTTGTGGCTAAAGAGGTGCATGATTTTGTTAAATCCTATGGTATTAGATTTCTTAATTCATCTCCATATTATGCTCAAGCTAATGGTCAGGCCGATTCTAGTAATAAAATTTTAGTTAAGCTCATTAAGAAGAAGATAGAAGATAATCCTAAAAGATGGCATGAAGTATTATCCGAAGCTTTATGGGCTCATCGCATCTCTACACATGGGGCTACTATAGTTACTCCTTTTGAGCTTGTGTATGGTCAAGAGGCCGTTCTACCTGTTGAGGTGAATCTGGACGCTTATAGACTTGCAAAGCAAAATGATCTTGATGTTGATACTTATTATGCTTTGATGATGGATAATATTGATGAAGTGACTCACAAGCGTTTGGAAGCTTTGGAAGCGATTGAGAAGGATAAAAGGCGAGTTGCTAGAGCTTATAATAAAATGGTTAAAGCTAAGTCTTTTCAAGTAGGAGATTTGGTTTGGAAAACTATTTTGCCTATAGGATCTAAGAGCAACAAATTTGGTAAGTGGTCTCCAAGATGGGAAGGGCCATACAAGATTGTGAGAGTTTGCTCTGGAAATTCTTATATGGTGGAATCATTGCAAGGACAGCAACTACCTAGGGCACTTAATGGAAGATATCTGAAGAAGTTTTATCCAAGCGTATGGCAGGATGCTTGAAGATTCATGGCCGGTTTCTATGAAAATCGCCCTTAGCATAAAAATGGCCGGCAACAGCTTTGTAGTCCTTAGAATTATTTTTTAGCACGCAAGATTTACTAAAAAACAGGGGGGCATGTGTTGACACCCAAAATTGGCAAAGGCCGACTCTGGCCAGGCAGGCCGGTTAGACCGGGTCCCAGGGGCGGTCTAACCGGGTAGCCTGCGGCCGGTCTGGCGTGGAGGAGCTAGGCGGTCTAACCCCCCCCCCCCCCCCCGGGGGCGGTCTAACCGAGGTGTCCTGATTTCGGGTAGAATTAGGAGTTTGGCTTTATTCTGAGTTGTAAAATGCTGTTTCCTGGGCAAGACCTCCCACCCTATAAATATAAAGGGTCGTGGCCGATTGAGAGACATCATCCAATCGTCATTATCAAGTTTTATCTTATTTTCTCCAAACCCTAGATTTTCCAACCTCCTTTGCTCTCCTCCTTCGTCTCCACGGCGGTTGAGGGAGTTCTGAGTGGCCTGCCGATCTCAGGACAAAGTTAGGCGCGTTGTTCCCGACGGGGTCCCTCCCGGAGCAGCGAATCTAGGCTTTCGACGACTCTCCTATCCAAGGCGATTAGAACGGCCCTCCCAGGCGGTTAGACCGGCCCGTGCTGGGAGCTTCGGTGAGTTGATTTCTGACCACCGCGTGATCCAGCGCACTCGTGTGTTCGACCGGAAAAAGCGTCAACACCCTCCTCTCATACTGTCACTACCCGAAGGTATTCATGACTAGACCTATGATGGACACGACGTATTGAATGGATCCAAGGAAGCATTGGAGCACTACTCCCTTTACGACATGGTAGCTAACCTTAAGCATTAAAGTATATTCAACGCAAGATGATATATAGATAATCCGACAAAGTACGATTACATCTCAAGATCGATTACAACCCATGGACGAGTAAGGAGATTACCCCATCAAGGTGCTAGACATAGCACCGTTAATCATGGTTTCCCTTCTGACGCTGTCTTCCTTCTTCTCCACTTGTGGGAGCTTCCTTCGAGGTGGTTGATCTCCCTCCAGAGATCTCCCCCTCTGTCTCTAGCTTGTGGATGGCCTCCTGGTGCGAATGGCTCTCCCCATGTTGAATGGCGGCGCCTCCAGGGTTTTAGGGTTGAAGATCATTCGGGTGCAAGGAAAGGGGGGCCGAACCGACCCCCGGAGTGGGCTGGGCCGGCCGGCCTGGGTCGACCGGCCCAGGCCCATCTCGACCCGGTTCGGTCGCCCCTTCGCTCCCGTGGGTCCTCAGGTGATTATGCACTTTGCCCCCTCCACTTGCATGATTTTGATGATGTCATCCTCGCATCCAAGGTGGAGGTTCTCTGCGCATGAAATTCGGTCTTTTACGCTTCAATCCCCGGGGGTGTTCCTTGTAGCACTTCGGTCCTTGCCACCATTGGAAGTGATTTCATCAAGCTCATGAACACGAACAAGGCTCCGTAAATGCTCCTTTGAACTTGTTGCGGATCCTTCCTTTATGTCCATGTTTTCCTACATAAACATAACACTTCCAAATGCATGCACATAGATGAACTTGTTATATGATTAGTGTGCCTAGTGGCGGGTTAGTTCCATAATCAAATCCAAACCAAAGTGTAATGAACATGCTTGGTGTACCAAAATACACCGTCAACATCTCCCCCACGCTTAGCTCTTGCTCGTCCTTGAGCAAGTACTCGTAAAAGAATTTCGTCCAAAGTGTTGTAATCGTGTACCGCTAATCCTTCTTCACAAGTTACTCAATCCTTTTGTCTTTAATACATAAACATAAAGTAATGATCATAAAACATAAACATTGGCGTTTAGAATCTTTACCACGTCAAGATTTACCCCACAACTCAAACTTTTCACTCGAAGTCTTCAATTTCAGCCACACTTACTTCTTTGCTTCCATCGGAGGGTTTTTATGATTTTCAAAAACCAAATTCCTGCAACAAGTATTTGACAAAAACCTTTCTCCAAGCTCTCTCAAGTCACTCATATGAGGTGGCTATCATAAACCAATTTTATAAAACTCTCACATCTCATAAGTCTCATTGCGCTAGCAAGTGGTGCAAGTGCGAACCCAGTCCTGCACCAGCACCCGGTCGCTTGTGATGTAGAAGTTGGAGCGCAGGCGATGGAGGATTTTCTGGAACCCCCTCATGACCTGTCGAGTGCGCCAAGAGCATGGTCTAGTGGTGCAGGTTGCCGTGGTCGAGAAGGAACATGTGACTGCCATGCAAGAGTAGTCCATCATCAAAGTGCCACGGCGCCTAGGGCTCGCCAGCGCCTAGGTGCGGCAGCATATCCTACAAATTGAGTGCACATACAATCGCCTGGAAGCCGTCGTCGAGGAAGGCGAGAGCTGGCTAGAGCGAATGGCCATTGCGACTAGATCGGCGGCAACCTTTGGAGCGTGCTCAGCGTTGTGGTGGGAGAGGGCGTCAGTGACCATATTAAGCCATCTCGTTGATACTCCACTATGAAATCAAACCCGAACTGCTTGATGATGCACTAATGCTGCGGCACAGTTGGCAGGCACTAGTCCAGCAGGTACTCCAGGCTGAAGTGATCAGTCCACATGAGGAACTAGCGCGACCACAAGTAAGGGAACGAATGGCGCACCACCTGCACCAAGCCGATGAGCTCCCACTTGCACGCCGCCAGCTTCAAGAACACGACCAGTACCACACCCTGGTGCAACACGATGCCGAACCCCACACTGGATGCGTCACAGTCGATGATGAAGAGCTTGTCGATGTCCGACGTCTGGAGGATGGGTCCCGTCATGAGGGTGCATTTAAGCGCGTGGAACGCATCCTCCGCCTCCTTGTCCCATGCGAAGGAGTCGCAGTGCAGCTGGTGCGTCAGGCGAGCCGTGATGAGACCAAAGTCACGGATGAACTACCTATAGTACCCGGCCCAACCCCAGGAAGCCATGCAGACCACAGGGGGTACAAGGCTGTGGCTAAGCGGAGACCACCGCAACCTTGTCTACATCCATGGCGACACCATTTGCCGAGAAGACATGGCCCAGGTAGGTCACCGAGTGTGGGGGATATACCCTAGGGGTGCCACACAGAAGAGACCCACAACATATCTTTGGGCATGACGAGGGCCCACACGACAGCAACTGCTGTGGGCGTATGGATCAGGAATGCGGCAACGCTCGAAGAGATAACATGCCATGATTAAAGATTAATTGGTTAGGAAAGATATTACTTGTACATGAGGGAAGATTTTATATAACTGATTAGGATAGATCCCACGCAATCTGTAACTCTACCCCCCAATCCTATATATGGGCGGTAGGGACCCCCTCCAAAACAAGTCCAATCGGATTCCCAAGCAATACAGTCACCAGACATATGACGTAGGGCATTACGCATTATTGCAGACCTAAAGGACCAAACTTGCGACCAGAGAGGGGGGAGTGAACGGGAGCCAGTAACAGTTCTTCTCGAAGGAGATGGCTACTCCAAGAAGACGAACACGGCTAACAAAATCACTTCTCTGACTCAACTACCCAAGTTGTACAAGACCACGTAGCCACTGGAGTGCTACTGGTCCTAGGAACCAACAACTCCACCATCTGAACCAAAAAGGGAAAACGGAAGTCACAATCAAGTCTTGAGGAACCACGCCGAATCATCTATACATACCATGAAGGTTCATACAAGGTCTAGCTTGCCTCCTGATCATCCACACCTCTCTCAAGATATCACCATGAAGCTCTCAAGCTAGTCATAGGAATTCCAAAGGAAAAAAGGAAGAGGAAAATAGCAAAACAAAATGAGCTAGGGTTCCAAGAGATAGCTGCCATCCTATCACCACTTGGGTTATATGGAGGCAACTGAAAGATGAAACTACCCATAAGGCCTAACACTAGGATACACACCCCCGAGGGGAACTTTGGGAATCTTTGTCTTCGCACTATCAGACGGATGCCCGGTGACCGCAAACTTGCTTAGCCTCGACGCAAGTCTTGCGACCCCGACGTGTGTCCTCCGCTTCGAAGTCTCCAGACTGCGTCGTTGCACACCGGTTAGATCGGTGCTCCTCACCGGTCAGACCGGTACCCACCGATCCAAACCGGCTCGACCCACCGGCGACCGCCTGATGCTGGTGCCTCCGGTCTTCGGCCTTGTCTTTGTGGATCAACCAAGTAACCCAGTGGTTTTCTGGTGAACCACTGGAAACCCCGTGAACTCGGTCTAGCCCCCGCCAGTCTTCACTCATGACTCGACTACCACAAAGTCCCCGCTCAACCTTGGTTTTGAGCCTGAACCAAGAAACCGTCCACGACTTCATCTTGTCGTTCTTGCCACCATGCGTCCCGCACTTGACTCCGCTGGCCACCGGGTCCCTCGAACCAAGCCTACATGTCTTCTCCACACATGGAGGCCTCACCGGCCACGACCTTTTGCGCTTGTTCTTTACCTGCACCAGCACCAGTCAAGCTGTAACCTGCACCTCCAATACTTAGCCAAGAGTCAGTCAACACCACGTTGTTAATCACGCATCACACCAGGAAGCGATCATCCACTGGTCCTCGAGCCACACAGGTTCTCAATCTCCTCTTGATGAGTGCATTAACAACACACACATTTTGGTAACAAAAGAGAAAAGGAAAAGAAAAGAAACAACCAAAAGAAACTTCAACAAGCGATCGAAAGCCACAGGAAAGGCAAAGAGCAAGATCAGTTGAAGAAGATAAGTCTCAGTCCTCTTAGGCAAGGGCAACGAGTTGACACAACCGAGACAAAAACAAGCTCAAGAAAAGAGCAAAAGGCCACCAAACAAAGCTCGAAAACAACAAAGAGCCCCCCTGCACACATGCAAGCTCCCCCTGAACCAATGCAACTCTGCCTCGACGAATGCATGCAACCCACATTGCAAAACAGAGCAGCTGCCTTAGATTTGCTCTGGCTGGTTCGACCGGTCGACTGCACCAGACAGACCGGTGCCTAACAAAGCATAGAAATGGCTCATAATCACCTGAAAACCTTCTAGATGCATTCAATAGGCCAAAACATGCTCAAACTTCTCCCCCTTGTTGACAATGCATGAATCAAGCCAAAAATGCAAAATGCAACCTAGAGCTTCTCAAGTAGACAAAATTCAATATAGGATGCTACACATGTCCAAATGAGCAAGTTAGATACTCTATAGCTTCGTAATGATATCAACTATGAGATCACCAAGTTTCACAACCATTGGGCGAAGCTAAGATAGAATTGAACAATTTTGCGAAAAACACCCTCACATGACCAAAGTCCTAAACATGAGCAAAACATGTCAAAATAGAAAAGCCACAGAAATTTCATGCTAGGACAACCATTCTAAGCATAAGACCATCATAAACACACACAAGCACCTCATGTCATGTCAAAGACAAAGAGCCATGTGCTTACTTCTAAATATGAGACTTCTCATTGGTAAGCATCATGCAACGGGTTTGCACCCAAAAGAAAGTAAATTTAGCACATATGACATGGGAACACATTCTCCAAGAAATTTACATTTTATTTTCAGATTTATATTTGGTACATGAAATGTTGTTGTGACAAAAAGGAACTTATGCCCCTCCACAAGATAAAGCGTGAGGGCTAAACATTCATGATGGCAAATGAGCCTTTGGCCCCATATGATCAACATAAGCTATCCAACCATGAATTAAGCATAACAAAGCCAATAAAACACGTCAAGATCGTATAAAGGCATTTACTCACAAGATCATCAAGAGCTAAGCCAGACTAACCATAGCTTACCAAACGAGCTCACAAGGACATGTATATTATACCATGGTGAACACTGTATATAAGAGAAGCTTTTCCTACAAAAATGCATATTATACAAAATGCATGCAACCTAAGATATGAAGATACCTATACATCATGTTACATATGCAATGCAGAATGCAATAAGTGCTCAAAGGAAAGCTATACATATGCTACAAAGGAGCTCCCTCACACCCAACTCAGGACAACAAACACACGCCAGGCTCCCCTCGCAAACAAGTGAAAGTTGCTTGATCTAGGGGCTTGGTGAAAATATTAGCCAGCTGGTCATGTGTGGGTACATGGATCAAAGCGATTTTCCCTTTCTCAACATTATCTCTCGGGAAATGATACCTCACTTCTATGTGCTTGGTTTTGGAATGGTGTATTGGGTTCTTTGCAACACTTATGGCACTGGTGCTGTCACATTGAAGTGGGACATGGGTATATTCCTCACCACAGTCACTCGTGGTGTATGTGATACAAAGGAGCTGAGAGCAACAACTAGCTGCGGCCACATACTCTGCCTTGGTAGTAGATTGAGCAAAACTCAATTGTTTGCGGAAAGACCAAGACACCAAAGAGGAACCCAAAAACTAGCAAGTCCCAGAAGCGGACTTCCTATCCAACTGACACCCGGCAAAATCCGCGTCCGAAAAACCATGAGGAGCCAAAGAAGAAGATGTGGAGTACCAAAGGACGAAGTCGGGAGTATGTCGCAAATACCTGAAAATGCGTTTGACTGCTTGCCGATGTGAAGTCCTTGGAGACGCTTGAAAACGAGCGCACAAGTATACCGAGAATTGGATGTCCGGCCTCGTCACCATCAAGTACAGGAGTGACCCGATCATGCTTCCATACTCCTTCAGGTCCACGTCCTCACCTTCCACGTCTGCATCAAGAGCTGTAGTCATACTCATAGGCGTTGCCATGGCTTGGAGTCCTCCGTCTTGAACTTCCTCACTATGTCCTTGGTATAGCTGGCTTGGTGCATGAATGTTCCTTCCTTCAATTGCTTCATCTTGAGGCCAAGGAAGAACTGCAACTCACCCATCATGCTCATCTCAAATTCCCTGCTCATGTCTTCTGCAAACCTTGCAACTAAACAGTTAGACGAGCCACCAAATACAATACCATCCACGTATACCTCCACAATTATGATCTCTTTCCCTTGCTAGGGAGCAACAAGGTCTGATCAACCTTCCCCGTCTCAAAACCTCTCTCAAATAGGACCCCTCAACCTACCGTACCAAGCTCTAGGCACCTGCTCCAACCCATATAACGCCTTCCTCAACTTGTACACCCGGTGGGGGTAGTTCTCACTCTCAAATCCCGGCGGTTGCCTCACATACACTTCTTCCTCCAAAACAACGTTCACGAAGCACTCTTCATGTCCATTTGGTGCAATTTGAACCCTTTGGCCACGGAAAAGGCTAGAAGGATCCTAATTGCCTCCAAACGAGCTACGGGAGCAAAGGTTTCCTCATAGTCGATCCCCTCTTTCTGACTATACCCTTGCGCCACCAACCTCGACTTGTTTCTCGCCACTTCTCGTTTCTCTTCCTCTTTATTTTTCCACACCCATTTTGTCCCAATTGGCATACAACCCGGTTGAGGACCATGTGTGGTTCGAGGACCGGTGGATGGTCGCTTCCTTGTGTGATGAGTGATTGACAACGTTGTGTGGAATGATTCTTGGCTAAGTATTACAGGTGCAAGTTGCGGCTTGACTCGTGTTGGTGCAGGTGAAGAACAAGTGCGAAAGGTCGTTGCCGGTGAGGCCTCCAGGTGTGGAGATGACAAGTAGGCTTCATTCAAGGGACCCCGTGGCCAGCGGGGTCAAGTGCGGGCCGCATGGTGGCATGAACAACAAGATGAAGTCGTGGACGGTTTCTTGGTAGAGCCTCAAAACCAAGGTCGAGCCGGGACTACGTGGGAGCCAATTCATGAGTGGAGATTGGCGGAGGCTACACCGAGTTCGCGGGGTTTGCAGTGGTTCACCAGAAAACCACTGGGTTATTCGGTTGAGCCACAAAACCGAGGCCGAAGACTCGACGAGGAGGTGCGGCCACCCAGGCCGGTTCAACCGCCCAGGAGGGGCGGTCTGACTGCCTAGGGCCGGTCAGATCTCCCGGGCCGGTCTAACCGCCCAGGGGGCGGTCTGACCCCCCTGGCCGCTAGTGTCGAGATGCTTCAAAGCGGAGGACACGCGTCGAGATCGCAAGGCTTGCGTCGAGGCTAAGCATGTTGCGGTCGCCGGGCATCCGTCCGATGAAGATATTCCGAAGACTTCCAAATCCGCCCTTGAGGGGTTTGTAACCCTAGTTATTAGGTGAGGGTAGTTTAGTCATTTGGGTGCCTCCATATATACACATTGAGTGGATGGATGGTAGCCAACTCTTGGAGCCCTAGCTCATTTGTTTTTCCTTTTCCGTTCTCCATTTTCGCTAGTTTTTCCTAGGACTAGCTTGAGAGCTTCATGTGAGATCTAGAGAGAGGGATGGATGTTTAGGTGGCAAGCTAGACCTTGTGCGAACCTTTCATGGTATGTATAGATGGGTTGGCGTTGTTCCTCAAGGTGGTTTTCCCGTCCTTCTTTGTGTTAATTTTCGGAGCTCTTTGTTGGCTGTGTTTTGAGGAAGATTTCTTGGGTTTTTGGTGGGTGTCACGTATGAGGATCTTGTGCCTCTTTGGATGGTGACTTTGCCCCCAAATCTCTCTTGAATTGGACTCGATTTGGTGGTTTTTTCGAGTTGGGCGAGTTCTTGACCTAGAGAAGCGATTTCTTCGATTCCTCTTGATTGTGAGCGTTTCGGGTCGATTTCCTTGAGGTAGAGGTTGCCCAGGAGGTAACCCAGCTATTCCCGAAGTTTCGCTGCAATTCGTGGAGTGATTCGGGAGATCGAGCGCGAGGAAGTTAGGGTTTGACCCGCGGGCTGTTTTTCTGGGAGAGGCGGTCTAACCGCCTGGAGGGGGCGGTCTAACCGCCCTGGGCTTTTCCAGGTCAAAGTTTTGTTTCGCCTGATTTTCCTCTGTGAGTTTGTTCTCCTTGATCAGAGGAGCGTCTGGGTGAAATTTCGGATCGTTCTCGTGCCGTTTGCTAGGAGTTCTTGTTTGGAGTTTGTTGCTGGGTACAGGAGGTTAGACCGCCCCTGGTAGCCGATCTAACCGCCCCTAGGCCCCTGGGTGGAGTTTTGGTTCTCGCCAAGATTTTCTGGTAGCTAGCATGGCCTTGACCAGAGATCTCTGTTGGTGAAACCGTGGTGCTTTTTGGTGCTCGGAAGAGGTGTTTCGGAGGATTTCTTGGTTGCCTGGTGGAGGCGGTCTAACCTCCCCCCATACCCGGTCTAATCGCCCCCCTCTGGACAGCCAGCTTTCGAGTTGTTTCCGCTGTCGTGGGTGCCTGTGTGTTGAGGTTGCTGGTAGTGTTTGTTCTTAGGACCAGTAGCACTCCAGTGGCTACGTGGTTTTGGCAAACGGAAGGTAGAAGTGCGGAGCGTGTGATTTCGGGGGTCTCACCGAGCGAGTTCGTCTTGTCGGAGTTTCAATCTCCTTCGAGAAGAATTTTTATCGGCTCCCATTCACTCCCCCCCTCTCTGGTCGCCTAATCGGTCATTCACCGGTGGATGATCCACTAACTCCCAAACTTGGTTCCTCTCAAAATTCTCCAACTCCTCATGCATCAAATTAACCCAACTATGATCATATAACGTGTGTCTAATGTCTTTGGGCTCAAAGGTAGCAACAAAAGTAGCATGGGAAAAGTGAGAATTGTTTCGAACCCTTGACTGTGTAGTACGTTCATTGATGTCACCAATGATCCTCAAATCTGGGTGATCCACTTGAACTCGCTGGGGAGGTTCTCGCCTTGAAGCTACCTCCCAGTCAACAGCAGCTTCTCCTTGATCTGGGTTTGTGGTCGTAGGTGTTGGAGATGGCTCGTTCTCGATCATAGTTGAAGTAGTAGGTACATGCTCAGTCGCGGGCTCAACACCACCATTTTCATCTTCTCCATGTTCATGCTCCTCCTGTAAGATCTCATCGACAAGTACCTCATCGCCTGCACACTCAAAAACAAGCTGACTACATGGTTGTGTCTCATCGAAGTTTACCTCGCAAGTCTCCATGATTTGGTTAGTTTCAAGATTGAGCACTCGAAAAGATCTAGAATGAGACCCCACTTCCTACCTTTCTTCGGGATAAAGCATTTGCATCCAAACACATGAAAGTGACTCACCCTTTCGTGCATCAACTCGAACCAAGTTCTCTTCTTATGGACCCTAAGGTAAATCCTGTTTGACACATAACACGTGGTATTGATTGCCTCAGGCCAACCTTCTCAAAGTCCTATGCTCATCGAGCATCGTCCGAGCCATCTCGCAGAAGGTTCTGTTTTTCCTTACCACCACACCGTTCTGGGAAGGTGTATACAGATTCAAAAACTGGTGTTCAAGACCAAAGTCACGACAAAAGGTTTCGAAATGAGAGTTTTTAAATTCTGAGCCATTGTCACTGCGGATCGCTCATATGGCATCTCCGTGCCTCTCGTTCCTCAACCTCTAGACAACATCTTGAACAAAACCAAACGTATCCCCCCTTCTCTTCCAAAAAGAGGACCCAAGCATACCGAGAGTAGTTGTCCACAAAAACTAGGACCTACCACTTCCCACCAACAGATCTCACACGAGCTGGGCCAACAAGGTCCATATGGAGCAGCTCGCATGGACGCTCCGTCATCACAGTGGTAAGGAGTGGATGAGAAGGGGCTACCATCTTGGCATGCCTACATGACGCACAAACCAACTCTTTCTCAAACCTCAACCGTGGCAATCGTCAGACCAAATTGAGTTTACTCAAGCGAGGCAAAAGGTCAAAGCTTAAGTGACCCAACTTCCTATGCCACTTCCACAACAAACTCAAAGAACCAGCCAAAAGGGAACGAGCCACAGCAGAAGACTGAGAGAAATCCGCACGGAACACTTAACCCTCGGGAACGACCATGCAAACTAGGTCCCCTCAAAAATCCAAAATCCGAGAACCACCAGGCTGAAATAACACATCAAAACTCTCATCCAACAGTTGGGACACGGAAAGCAAATTGAACCCGAGCGATTGGACAAGAGCAACATGCTTGAGAGTGAGCTTGTCACTTACCATAATCTCACCTTTTGAAAGCACACACCCTCGCCCATTGTCCCCAAAGGTGATGTATGTCTTGGACACCACTGGGATGAGACTTGAGAACCACCCCTTGTCACTGGTCATATGCCTCGAGCAACCGGAGTCAATCAACCAAACATTCCTCAAGTCTTCCACCTGAAATTCAAAAGCTAGCACGTGAGTGAACAAATGACTCAACACTGGGGTTAGTACCAAAATAGTAAAACCAGTGTTGAGCCATTTTCTCAAAAGTGGGGTTAGCACAATCCAAAGCATCTCTCCTATCAAAGCTACCTCCACGAACACCACCACGGTAACCACTACGACGGAACCAACCCTCTCTAGCTGAAGGAGGACGAAAGCAACGAAAGGAAGACTGTGGACCGTTCCTCCTCTCCATCTCAAAGCTACAACTCCTCCCACCCTCGTATTGAGCACGAGGTGGAGAATGCCTAGCAAACTGAACACCACCAGACTCTCCATGCCAACCACTAGTCCCACGACCAAAGGAACTGAACCGAGCATCCTCAAGAGCACGAATACCAAACTGCCGGCTGCCGAGACCAGCACCGGTCTAACCTGTCACCCTGACCGGTCTGACTGGTGGTGCTCGGCCAGCAGTTTCAGCTGCCACCTTCCGATCTCCCAAAGCTAGAACCGTCCTCACACTCGCCTTGGCCCTGGGCATTTGTATATGAGGCTCAGGTACACCATTGGAGGGGCGGTACCAGTCCTTGTTAGCCCACTCCTTGGCCATTCTCTCCTCACGATTCCTCTTGAAGCAAAACTCACCCTTGTGTCCATCTCTCCCACAATAGTCACAATGAAACCGTATGAGCTTAGGTTTACGCTTGGGTTGGGGCTGCTCACTTGGTTTCTCCTCACTCGGCTTCTCACCCTTCTTCTCTCCAATCACAATCTCCTTAGAGCTCACAAACTTCACCGGTTTTTGGAAATCATTTGTTGGGTGAGGAAATATGGGAGGATCTGGGGTTGTGTCAAGTTTGTTTCTAAGTGGGTTGGACTTAGGAGCATAGGCATTTTTGTGGAAGGTATTTGGTGGATCTTGGATATCACCAATCTTCTCTCCTCCACCACTACACTTTCCAATCTTATCCGGCCCAAGCGCTTGCCCATCATAGCACTTGTATGCCTCTATCATCATCATAAGTTGTGGTTCATGACCCGACAACCAACCCATCATTTTCCTCAACTCATTGTTCTCATGCTGCAAGCGATCGACATAATGTGCAAGTTCCAAAATCTTAACCGCATTCAATTCACAAGTAGAGCAAGAAGTACGAATATGTGCTTTCAATTCAACCTCAAGAGAAACAATGTAAGCGTGCATCTCATCAATCTTTCCATACAAAACAGGACAAGAAGTGCAAGCACCTAGCAAAGTAGGTTTAGACTTAAGCTCAGCCACTTCAACCCTAAGCACATCTAGTTCCTCACATGTGGAGGCATGTTATCCTTAAGAGCAGTAAGATTAGCTAAGTACAGAGAGAAGTCACAACAATCAACCTCATTGTTGACGGTGTATAATCGTATTAAACTTCAAGTAGACTTGCAAGCGGACAAGTCTTTCATCATAGTCAAGGGACCCTTCTTCCCTCGAGTGGTGAACCCAAGGTATCTAATCCGTGGAACAAATGTGTGATGCAAAAGGTGATCTAGTAAAGCCAAGAAACTTCAATCTTCAAGAGGTGAAACCTATGCATCTAATCTTAAAGAACATCTTGAAAACAAATCTAATCTATTAAAGACTCGAGGTAGTAAGAGATAAAGGGGGATAGATAAACCAATCCAGAGAGATTGGATCAAGCCTCTGTTGAAGTTCTGAGCAAAGAAGAAGTAACAAGTTCAATCTCATAAAAACCCTCTTTAAACCACGGTTTCCCATCTGACTCCGAAAACGCCCGCTTTTGGAGCCACCGTTCTGTCACAACGCACCCCTATTGGTGCGGGTTAGTCTAGGACGAGTCCAAGGACAAGTTGAAATCTTTCGGAAGGTCAGGCATGCACCTCTAGCCACCACGACTACAAAAACATTCTCGGTGATCTATCTCGAGAATAGATCTTAAGATACGAAAAGCCGATCAAAATCAAAGACGTAGGAGAAACACTTGATCGCTAGAAATCGGATTGCAACTTGATAATTCAACATTATGTCATACATGAATCAAGATCACCACCGGGATCCTACCGCGATCTTGCTTCTAGCTCCGGGAACTCCGACGTGTCTTCCTTGCAAGGTTCCTGCACAACACAAGAGAGAACGGGGTTTCGGAAACAAAGAAAATCAAAATTAATGTGAGGAGGAATGTCACCATGTTTCCAATTGGTGAATATGTCATCTTGCCTAGAAAATTTAGCGAGCATGTAAGCATCGTGAGCGGACGACACAAAATGTTTGGGAACACTATCGTGCAAAAGATTAGTACCAAGAAACGACGATGCAGGAATAGATGGCAGGAACCAATGTGCTCCCCTTCTTGGAAATCAACCGTTTTATTTAAAACAAAACTACGAGAGGAACATGGGAAAGTGGTTGTATGATGGTTTCCCTCTAATCGATCACAATCTTGCACAGCAAAAGGAGAATTCAGGTTTGTACAAATGTAAATGCGATGTACCATATATTGTCCTTTGTTGTTATATTTGCTAATAACATGATATGAATATCTAGACAACCATGGCAAATCAGCATGTGCAAAAATTCTCTCTTCTAAACAATCTAGATTGCACAAATCATTGAATTCAATGTAACCCAAGGTATGTAAAGAAGACAACAAATGGAGCTCACCACTTCTACTAGAAACATGCATAACAAGTTTATTTTCATCACTAGCATGTAAAATGGAAGTAGTAGCACACCATGCATCTTTATCACAAGAAACATCGAGCAAATCACCATGTGACAAAGATAAATCAAGAGATGGTTCCATTATTAATTACTCAACTAAAGTATGATTTGTGGAAAAATTTAGCATATTAACACAATTCTCACCTTCCGTGAGTGTAGCACCATGAACATTACCTATGTTCTCAGTAGGAGTATTAGGTGCATTGTGAAGTGATGGATCCGAGGATGCTCCTGCAGGTACAGCCATCCTCTTGAGCGGTGTAGTGGTGGGCGTGAATGGCGTTGGGCTCTCGAGCAGTGTAGTGGTGGAAGTAGATGGAACTGGGAGAGCGGGCGCTGAGCTGGATGTCGAGCTTTGTCATGCAAAAGAGTTAGAATATTGCTTCGAGCGACGTCCCTGCACATCACGTTCATCGTTGCGAGTATAATATGAAAGCACACATCTACGTCGCATAGCAGCTTTTAATTCAGCCCAAGTGGTGGGATGTTTTTGTTTATATTCATGATGCCACCAAAATAAAGCTAAATTAGTAAATGCACTAATAGCAGTTTCAACTTGAGAAATAGCAGGAATATCATGTTATGAAAATTATTGTTCGACCGCTAATTCCCAATCAATATATGCAGTTGGATCATATTTGCCATTGTAAGGTGGAATTGTAAATGGAAGCGCAGAATAAGAATCATTACCACCATGGATGGACGCACAATGGGCGTGTCCATGGAGGTCTCCAGCGTCGACCTCCTTCTGTAAACCCGTGATCAGTGTTTTCGTTGCATCGAGGTGTGACACATTGGTGTCGAGCTTGGTCTTAGTGGCCTGCGGCTGGTCATCCCTCTTGTCGTTGCCTGCCATTGTTAGCGCAAACACAATTACAAAACAGGGTTGTAATGGCTCACAAAGGCACTCACTACAATACTGTTATTAAATTCTTATCGGTTCTTACCAATCACATAGGGGTGAACTGCAACCAATCGGTGGAACCTGCGAAAGATTAGAGTAGCGATTGTCTGGCGAAACGAAACCTAGTCGGCGTAGAACTTTGTGGAGTTTTGAGAAGGCTGCACTCAATTGAAGGATTAGCACAATCAAACAATAATGCAAAGTTGAAAAAGGTACTAAACACGTCACAACAGTTGCTGATTACAAGAGCAAAAGCGGAAGAAGCACGGGGTACGGATGTGGCGTGTGGTGCTGGAGGGAAAGTGGTTCGGTTGAAGAAAAGAACAAGCGAGGGAGGAGGTCGGGGGTTGCCCGGTGCCCAGGCCAAGGGGAAAACGCGGTCTGGTGGTGTTGGGGGTGGGGTTCGCAGTGCCCACGGCGAAGTGGAAAAACGTGACGTGGGGGCTAACGTGTGTGTCCTCCTGCCGCTACTCCTCTTTTCCTTTTTGTATTGCCTATTTTTTTATGGCTTTTTTTTTGAACTTGGCAAAAAAAAAAAAGAAAAGACAGGAGTAGAACCACCGGAGGTAAACCGCACAGCACGGCGCTACACACGGCGCGAGGTGCGAGTAAGTAGTCCGCGTGGAAGGAAGTGCGGCACGAATGGGAGTTTGCAGCGCGTTGATTGCTTGCCTTTTTTCACATTCCTCTTATTTTTTTTCTTTCCTCTATTTTTTGTTGGACTAGCCAAAACAGGGAGGGAGTGCCTGTTGCCCACGAAGGAGAGTCCGAACTAGGATGCAAGTTGCCATTATAACGGGTCATTGGGTCGACCCAAGAAATTGATAAAATGAACTAGGATGGCATTTCACGTAATTAATTTTGGAGAGGAAATGAACTACAGTGGCATGCTATCGTAATTAATCAGCTGACCCAAAAAACACCATTGGGTACCCACTTGCATCCCTAGTCCGAACTGTGGACTTGTCTATCTTTTTTTATTTTACCTGCCAATCACGGAAGGGAGGGAGGGGACGATCGTGAGTGGTTTTTACTATACCAATACATGACAAGGAGGGCGATCGTGAAAGGAAAAATCCTGCGAGCCTGAGTCACGGCGCGAGGTTAGGAAACGCGCGAGAGGAGTGGATGGACCGGGGTCGTGGGTTGGATGGGGAGAGGAAACAGCAATGGAAAAGTTCGGTATGGTTTTGGCGTGGGAAAAGAGCAGCGGAGAAACAGGTAAACGGCGGCTAGGGTTAGGAAAATAAGGACAAGGCTAGAACACGAGAAACCAGCAACGATTGAACCAACAAGCACACGAACTCAACAAAGCAAATTATTGAATGAAAGTGCGAGGCTAAACGAGGTTGCTGGGACAAGGATCTAACCTAGAACAAATTTTTGTATGGTTTTGTGGACTATAGGAAATAAAACAC
Organism: Cenchrus americanus; assembly: GCA_947561735.1. Classification (NCBI taxonomy): domain Eukaryota; kingdom Viridiplantae; phylum Streptophyta; class Magnoliopsida; order Poales; family Poaceae; genus Cenchrus; species Cenchrus americanus. Next base: position 171,131,020 of record OX387245.1, read on the forward strand.
TCGATAAACTCCCCGATCAACCTGGAAAGCTGATACCACTTGATAGAGGGGGAGTGCCTGATCTGTCAGTGAGTGGAGATAACTTCGATTTGGTGGTTGTTGACCCTCGCAATCCGACTACGATGAGAGAGACTCGAAGCGCCAACGCAATCGCTGAACCAACTCCCGATGGTTACCAACATTGCCGGCGCAAGATCAGCCTGATCACGAAGATCAATTCCTGTACTCAATCGAAGAACGAACAAGAATTTGAGGTGAGCAATCTTAATATCACTCGAAGGTGGAGTCTGCAATACACGAAGGCGAAGGAAATGATGTCAAAGGCCCACATGCAAGTGCACACAAATAGCAAATCGCGTGAGAAGCAATTGGGACAAAGGCCAGGGCCGAACTGGGACGAAACGGGCCCAGGCCGGCCGACACAGCCCATTCCGGGCCCTGTTCGGCGTCCCCTTTGACCTAGCCGCCATTCAGACTATTTATAGCCCCCTTGCCAAGAGCCACGTATCAATTGATTCGTCATCTGCCGCCGAGCAGAGAAGAGAGGGACACCGTTCCGGAGAGGAGAGGGTCGAGATGGTGGACTAGGGTTCCCCTAGCCGATGTGGGAACCTTGCATGGAAGACTACGTCGGAGTTCCCGAAGCTAGGATCAAGATCAAGGTAGGATCCCGGTGGTGATCTTGTCCATGTATTATACTCTCGTGTGGAATTTGTGAAGGACCGATACGGCGAACCAGAGAGGGGGGAGTGAATGGGAGCCGATAAAAATTCTTCTCGAAGGAGATGAAAACTCCAACAAGACGAACGCGGCTTCCAACACACGTCTCCGACTCACTACCAAGGTTGGTCAAGCCCACGTAGCCACTGGAGTGCCACTGGACCTAGGAACCAACACGCAACCTTCCGACCCGAGAAACGCAGCGGAAAAACCAAACCTCGAGTCTACAGACCCACACCGGTTAGACCGGTGAGCACCACCGGTCAGACCGGTCCCTGCGAGTGAAACTGAGCAACTTCCACTAAGTGGCTCTACACCGGTCGACCGGTGAGACACACCGGTCGACCGATGGCAGCCGAAAGCCCCCAAGACACCAAACGAGCCAACCGACCACCAAACGGACCCAAACTCGAAACAACAGCGGCACCATGGGACAACAAAGAACACACCAAAACGTTCACCCGAGCGAGAAACCCACAAGGTCTCGCACCGGTCGGACCGGTCAAGAGCACCGGTCGGACCGGTGTAGCTCGGGCGGCTCGGGATGAACAAGACCCGTGGGTCAACTCCCCCAAATCCAAATCTCGATCTCCCGAATCGCTCCACGGACTTGAACAAGACTTTGGGGATATTATGAACACCTCATGAGGAGTTCATAGCCAAGTTTAATCCCACCAAAACTCGTCCAAAAAGGAGGAATCGAAGAAATCCCGCCGAAAGCACTTCCAACCCAAGAACTCAAGAAACCCCGAAATCGAGCACTTTTCCTCACGGATTTGGGAGGGGAATCACGGCCCAAAGAACCACGAAGGGTTCCCACAAATTTCCCCCATCAAATCCCCAAGAGAAAAGCCCCGAAAACACCCCAAAGAAATCACCGAGAGAGGGCTCCGAAAATCACCACCAAGAACAACCGGGGAAAACACATCCAAACCTTGAGGAACCACGCCGAATCATCTATACATGAAACAAAGGTTCGTACAAGGTCTAGCAAGCCGCCCGATCATCCATCCCTCTCTACAAGATCTCTCTGTGAAGCTCTCTTGCTAGTCCTAGAGAAAACCTAAGGAAAATAGGTGGAAAATAGGAAAACTAATGAGCTAGGGTTCCAAGAGTTGGCTGCCATCCTCTCACCTCTTGGGTTATATGGAGGCAACCGAATGTCCAAAATACCCTTCTCTACTAACTAGGGATACAAGCCCCTCAAGGGCGGATTTGGAATTCTTGATGTCTTCACCATCGGACGGATGCCCGGCGACCGCACCCCGCGTAGCCTCGACGCAAGCCATGCGATCCCGACGCGTGTCCTCCGCTTCGAAGATTCCGGACCGCGTCGTCGTACACGGTCGGACCGGTGCTCCTCACCGGTCGGATCGGTCCCCACCGGTCGGACCGGTCGGACCCACCGGTCGGGACCGGCTCCGTGCCGCCGCACCTCCATCTTCGGTTCTCCGGTCTTGGCTTTGTGGATCAACCAAGGAACCCGGTGGTTTTCTCGGTGAACCACCGAAACCCCGCGAACTTGGTGTAGCCTCCGCCAATCTCCACTCATGACTCGGCTCCCATGTAGTCCCGGCTCGACCTTCGTTTTGAGGCTCAACCAAGAAACCGTCCACGACTTCATCTTGTTGTTCATGCCACCATGCGGCCCGCACTTGACCCCCGCCGGCCACCGGTCCCTCGAACGAAGCCTACTTATCTTCTCCACACCCGGAGGCCTCACCGGCGACGACCTTTCGCACTTGTTCTTCACCCGCACCAACACGAGTCAAGCCGCAACCCGCACCCGCAATACTTAGCCAAGAATCGGTCCACACAACGTTGTCAATCACTCATCACACAAGGACGCGACCATCCACCGGTCCTCGAACCACACATGGTCCTCAATCTCCCCCTTGATGAGTGCATTGACAACACCCACACGAAAGTAACAAGAGAGAAAAGAAAAAGAAAAGAAACGAACAAAAAGAAACTCCAACAAGCGATCGAAAGCCAAACAAAGGCAAAGAGCAAGATCACTTGAAGAAGACAAGTCTCGAACCCGTTAGGCAAGGGCAACGGCTCGACACATCCGAGACAAAGCAAAGCTCAAGCAAAGAGCACAAACCACCGAAACAAAGCTCGAAAACTCACAAAGAGCTCCCCCCGCACACATGCAAGCTCCCCCGAACCAATGCAACTCCCCCGGACGAATGCATGCAAGGAACCACATGGAACAGACAACAGGCAGCGACTTTCAGCCACACCGGTCGACCGGTCATCACCACCGGTCAGACCGGTGCCTAACATATGTACAGGGACCAGCACTCACACCGGTCAGACCGGTGCTCCTCACCGGTCAGACCAGTGTACAACAGAGCCCAGAAATGGCTCGAAACCACCTGAAAACCTTCTAAATGCGTCCATTAATCCATTTCAAGCTCAAACTTCGCCCCCTTGTTGGCAATGCATGAATCAAGCCAAAATGCAAAACTTTCAACCTAGAGCTTCTCAAATATACAAAATTCAACAAAGAATGCTACACATGTCCAAATGAGCAAGTTAGATACTCTACGGCTTCGTATCGATCTCAACTACATGATCACCAAGTTTCACAACCATTGGACGAAGCTAAGATGGATTTTGGCAATTTTGCGAAAAACTTGCCTCTCATGAGCAAAGTCCTAAACATGATCAAAGCATATCAAAATGGCAAAGCCACACAAACTTCATGCTAGGACAGCCATTCTAATCATAAGACCATCACAAACACCCACAAGCACCTCATGTCATGTCAAAGCCACCGAGCCATGGGCCTACTTCTATGTATGAGACTTCTCATTGGTAGGCATCATGCAACGGTTTAGCACCCAAAACAAATTAAATTCAGCACATATGACATGGGAGCATATTTTCCAAGCATTTTCATTTCATTTTCAGATTTGTAAATGGTACATGAAATGTCTTTGCGACAAAAAGGAACTTATGCTCCTCCACAAGATAAATCAAGAGGGCTAAACATTCATGATGGCAAATGAGCCTTTGGCCCCATATGATCAATAAACTAGCTATCCAACCACAAATTAAGCATAGCAAGGCCACAAAAACATGTCAAGAGCATGTAAAGGCATTTACACATGAGAGAGCATACATGTGACATTTTTCAAAAGCATAGCTATCAACCATGGATTATTCATCAAGATCATCAAGAGCTAAGCCAACCTAACCGTAGCATACCAAACAAGCTCACAAAGACATATATTTCATTCCATGGTGAACGATGTATATGAGAGAAGCTTTTCCTAACCAATGCATATGATACAAAATGCATGCAATCTAAGATACAAGGATGCCTATACATCATGTTACATATGTCATGTCAAATGCAAGAAATGCACAAAGGAAAGCTATACATATGCTACAAACCGGCTCCTCGAGGGGAGGCAAAACGGGCTCGACACCACCGCAAAAGAGAGCTCCCACACAGCCAACTCAAGAAATCGAACACACACCAAGTTCCCCCCGCAAACGAGTGAAAGTTGCTTGATCTAGGGGTTTGGTGAAAATATCGCCTAGTTGGTCATGTGTGGGTACATGGATCAAAGCTATCTTTCCTTTCTCAACATTGTCTCTCAGAAAATGATACCTCACTTCTATGTGCTTGGTTTTGGAATGGAGCACTGGGTTCTTTGCAACGCTTATGGCACTGGTGCTATCACATTGAAGTGGGACATGGGTATACTCCTCACCAAAGTCGCTCATGGTGTAGGTGATCCAAAGGAGCTGAGAGCAACAACTAGCAGCGGCAACATACTCGGCTTCGGTCGTGGATTGAGCAACACTCGACTGCTTACGGGAAGACCAAGACACCAACGAAGAACCCAAAAACTGGCAAGTCCCAGAAGTGGACTTCCTATCCAACCGACACCCGGCAAAATCCGCGTCTGAAAAACCATGAAGCGCCAAAGAAGAGGACGCAGAGTACCAAAGGCCGAAGTCGGGAGTGTGACGCAAGTACCTGAAAATTCGCTTCACCGCTTGCCGATGCGAAGTCCTAGGAGACACTTGAAAACGAGCGCACAGACACACCGAGAACTGTATGTCCGGCCTCGTCGCCGTCAAGTAGAGGAGTGACCCGATCATGCTCCGGTACTCCTTCTGGTCCACGTGTTCACCTTCCTCGTCCGCATCAAGAGCCGTAGTCGTACTCATCGGCGTCGTCATAGCCTTGGAGTCCTCCATCTTGAACTTCCTCACAATGTCCTTGGTGTACTTAGCTCCGGTGCACAAATGTTCCTTCCTTTGATTGCTTGATTTGTAGCCCGAGGAAGAACTACAACTCACCCATCATGCTCATCTCGAACTCCCCGATCATATCATCCGCAAACCTTGCAACAAGAGAGTTAGACGAGCCACCAAAGACAATATCATCCACGTACACCCGCACAATCGGGATATCTCCGCCCGCCTCGGCAAAAACAAGGTCCGATCGACCTTCCCCATCTCAAAACCTCTCTCAAACAAGAACCCCCTCAACCTCGCCATACCAAGCTCTAGGCGCCCGCTTCCAACCCATACGGCGCCTTCCTCAACTTGTACACCGGTGGGGGTACTTCTCACTCTCAAACCCCGGAGGTCGCCTCACATACACTTCTTCCTCCAAGACACCATTCGGAAAAGCACTCTTCACATCCATTTGGTGCAACTTGAACCCTTTAGCCACAGAAAAGGCTAAAAGGATCCTAATCGCCTCCAAACGGGCTACGGGAGCAAAGGTCTCCTCGTAGTCGATCCCCTCCTTCTGACTGAACCCCTGAGCAACAAGTCTCGACTTGTTCCTCACAACCTCACCCTTCTCTCCCTCTTTGTTTTTCCACACCCACTTTGTATCAATCGGCTTACACCCTGGGGGAGGGTCAACCAACTCCCACACCTGATTCCTCTCAAAGTTCTCCAACTCCTCATGCATCGAGTTAACCCAATTGTGATCAGATAGTGCGTGTCCAATGTCTTTGGGCTCAAAAGAAGCAACAAACACAGCATGAGCAAAGTGGGAATTGTTTTGAACCCTCAACCGTGTAGTGCGTTCATTCATGTCGCCGATGATCCTCGAAGCTGGGTGATCCACCTGAACTCGCCGGGGAGGTTCTCGCCTCGAAGCTACCTCCCCCTCAACATCAGCTTCTCCTCGTTCTTGATTTGCCGTTGTAGGTGTAGCAGAGGGTCCATCCATCATCGTAGTCGAAGTAGTGGGTACATGTTCAGCCGGGGGCACCACACCGCCATCCTCATCATCACCATGTTCATGCTCCTCCTCCCCGAAAGATCTCCTCGCCAAGCTCATCATCACCCGCACACTCAAAGACAAGCTGACTACGTGGCTCGTCTCGTCGAAGGTTACCTCGCAAGTCTCCACGATTTGGTTAGTTTCAAGATTGAGCACACGATATGCTCTAGAATGAGATGCATAACCAAAGAAAATGCCATCGACAGACCTAGTCTCAAACTTATCCAACTTCCTTCCATTCTTCAAAATGAAACACTTGCAACCAAAGACATGGAAGTGACTCACCTTGGGTGTGCGGCCATGCATCAACTCATAGCATGTCTTCTTCTTGTGCACTCTGAGGTATATCCTGTTCGACACATAGCATGCGGTATTCACCGCCTCCTCGCCCAATACCTCCTCGGAGTCCTATGCTCATCAAGCATCGTCCGAGCCATCTCGCACAAGGTCCTGTTCTTCCTTTCCACAACACCATTCTGGGGAGGCGTATACGGACTCGAAAACTGGTGCTCAAGACCCAAGTCATGGCAAAAGGTTTCAAAACGAGAGTTCCTGAATTCCGAACCATTATCACTACGGATAGCTCGTATGGCATCTCCGTGCCTCTCGTTCCTCAACCTCAAGACTTGATCTCGAACAAAACCAAACGTCTCCCCCTTATCCTCAAGAAAGAACACCCACACATACCGAGAATAGTCGTCCACCACAACAAGGACATACCACTTCCCACCCGCAGATCGCACACGAGCTGGGCCAACAAGGTCCATATGGAGCAGCTCGCATGGACGCTCAGTCATCACATCGGTGAGAGGCGGGTGAGAAGAGGCCACCATCTTGGCATGCCTACACGGAGCACAAACCAACTCTTTCTCAAGCCTCAACCGCGGCAATCCTCGGACCAAATTGAGTTTACTCAAGCGAGACAAAAGGTCAAAGCTCAAGTGACCCAACTTCCTATGCCACTTCCACAACTCACTCGAAGAACCAGCCAAGAAACAACGCTCCACACCCGAAGACTGAGAAAAATCAGCACGAAACACCTGACCCTCGGGAACGACCATACAAACAAGGTCCCCTCGAGAGTCCATAATCCGAGAACCACCTGGCCGAAACAATACCTCAAAGCCCTCATCCAACAACCGGGACACGAAAGCAAATTGTACCCCGGCGATTGAACAAGAGAAACACGCCTCGCAGTGATCTTGTCACTCACTTTTATCTCACCTTCGAAAGCACACGCCCACGCCCATTGTCCCCAAAAGTGATGTACCTCTTCGTCACCACCGGGACGAGACTTGAGAACCACCCCCTGTCTCCGGTCATATGCCTCGAACAACCGAAGTCAATCAACCAAATGTTCTTCAAGTCTCCCACCTGAAATTCAAAAATAGGCACGTGAGCGAACAAACGACTCAAAGACCGGGGTTAGTACCAAAAGAGGAAAACCAAAGGCCGAGCCATTTGCTCGAAAGTGGGGTTAGCACCAACCAAAGCATCTCTCCTACCAAAGCTACCTCCACGAACACCACCACAAGAACCACCCCGAGGGAACCACCCCTCTCTCCCGGAGGAGGACCAAAACCACGCAAGAAAGCCCGTGGAACGTCCTTCCTCTCCAACTCAACGCCACGACTCCTTCAATCCCCGTATTGAGCACGAGGAGGAGAACACCTTGCAAACCGACCACCCGCACCCTTTCCGGCCCCAACCACTAGAACCACGACCTCCGTAAACAACCCTCGCACTCGTACGAGCATGAATCCCAAACAGCTGTCCGTCCCGTGCCCGCATCGGTCCGACCGGTGCTCCACACCGGTCCGACCGGTGTGACTCGGCGCGCAGCACCACCGCAGCCTTCTTCTCTCCCCAAGCCCGAACCGTCCTCACAATCGCCTTGCCCATGGGCATCCGCATACGAGGCTCAAGTACACCATCGGAAGGGTGGTACTTGTCCTTGTTAGACCACTCCTTTTTCATTCTCTCCTCTCGCTTCCTCTTGAAGCAAAACTCCTCCTTGTGGCCATCTCTCCCACAATAGCCACAATGGAACCTCACAAGCTTAGGCTTTGGCTTGGGATGTGGTCGCTCACTTGGTTTCTCTCCACTCAAACCCTCCACCGTATCTCACCACTAGCCTTCTCATTCTCCTTCCCAAAGAACACTTTCCGGAAGTGCTCACAAACTTGATAGGCTTTTGTAGGTCATTTGTGGGTGTAGGAAACACGGGTGGAGCCGGGGTTGTGTCTAGTCGATTCCTTAGGTGGTTAGGTTTTGGAGGGAAATCATTTTTGTGGTGGGTTTTTGGTGGCTCCGGGATATTTTCTCCACTTCCCTCACCAACCTTGTTTGCTCCAAGCCCCTCACCATCTTGCCTCTTAAAGGCCTCGATCATCATCCTCAACTGAGGCTCGTGACCGGACAACCAACCCATCAACTTCCTCAAATCATCATTCTCATCCTGCAAACGATCAACATAATGTGCAAGATCCAAATTTTTCAATGCATGCATTTCACGGGTAGAGCAAGATGTAGGCATGGGTTCCTTCAATTTAGCCTCGAGCGAACTAGTGTAAGCATGCATCTCATCAATCTTAGCATGCAAAACGGGGCAAGAAGTGCAAGCACCTAGCAAAGCAGTCTAGACTTAAGCTCGGCCCACTTCAACCCTAAGCACATCTAGTTCCTCACACTTGGAGGCATGCTTCTCCTTGAACAAAGCAAGATCGGCAAGGAATATAGAGCAATCAACACAATCATTCTCATCGAAACAACGGGGCTAGCCTTAAGTGAATCAATCTCAAGCTTGCTATCAAGCACCCGTGTCTCTAGCTCGCCCACTCTAGTCCTAGCATCCTCGAGTGAAGCCCTAAGCTCTTTCCTCATTTTCTTGGCCTCTCTAAGCATGTCATCATGGTTATCAAGCAAAGAGCCAAGCCTCTCATTCTCCCGGCGCAAGAAGGGAAGTTCATCATGCACCTCGTCGTCGGACTCGCAGTCCGAGTCGCTCCGTGTGCTCTTCTTGCTGCCGGAGCTCGCGCCATGGTGCGAGAAGCCATCTCTCGCGGCGGCTCGGCCCGCTCGTGGTTCTTGGACGACTTCTTGTTCTTGCGGCGATCTCCCTCGTCTTCACTCATCGCTCGATCTCGAGGTGGAGTACGAGGAACCGGAGTCGACGTTGCTCGCTCCAACCATCGCTCGGGCCTTGCCTCGGCCCTCCTTCTTCCTCGATCGTCGCTCGTCCTTGTACTTGTTCTTGTGCTTGCTCTTGTGGTCACGCCTCGAACGGTACTTGCGATCGTTCATCCTCGGCTTGTGCTTGTAGCCGTCCTTGTTCTCGGCCTTCTCGGGCGGTCGGTGACGAAGTGTCCCGGCTTGCCGCACCGGAAGCAAGTCCTCGTGTTCCTCCTCATGTTCACGCGGTTCTCATGCGGCCTCTCGAACCGCCTCGTCAACGGCGCCGGCTTGTCCTCTCCAAGGTCATCAAACTCCTCATCCGGCATAGACATCAAAGAGGAAAACGAGAACATCCCGGTGGATGGGTTAGAGTTAGTCTTTCCTTTGGAACCACCAACGAGGGCAAGACTATGGGAATCAGTCGGTCCCTCAAGCTTGGCGGTCATGCCCCTATCCACCTCGGCCGACTTGAGCTTCGAGAACAGCTCGTTCACCGTCAAAGTATCATACCTCTCCGACTCGACTATGGCCTCGAACTTTCCGCCCCATATCGTACGATCCAAAGAGTGTAAGAGCTTGACCGCTCTATCATGATCATCGTACGGGAGCACGTCCACATTGGCCCTCATGTTGTTCACCACCACCGTGAACCTCTCGAAACAAGACATCGATGGACTCACCGGGGAGATGAGTGAAGTTCTTGTACTCTCTCCGGTAGGTCGCATACATCCGTGCCCGAACTCAGGCGTTCCCAACATGAGCCTCCTTCAACACCGCCCAAATCCTACAAGCCAAGTGCTCGGTGTGCACCCGATCGAACTCGGCCGACACAAAGCACGAAACAAGTAGTCGACCGCCTTATTGTTGGCGTCGAATCCGTCCCTCGACCCCGGAGCAAGGAAATCCATCGGCCGGACATAGCCCTGTGTCCACCGTGACATCCCAAAGCAGCTGACCCTTTCCGCGGAGGAACGCACCCATCCGCTTGCTCCACATCTGGTAGTTCTTGCCATCGAAGTGTGGAGGATCCGAACCCCGTTTCTGGTACGCCATCCTTGGATCTTAGACTGGTTAGAGTCAACAAAGACCCGAACCGGCTCTGATACCACTTGAAGGACCGATACGGGGAACCAGAGAGGGGGGGAGTGAATGGGAGCCGATAAAAATTCTTCTCGAAGGATATGAAAACTCCCACAATACGAACGCGGCTTCCAACACACGTCTCCGACTCACTACCAAGGTTGGTCAAGCCCACGTAGCCACTGGAGTGCCACTGGACCTAGGAACCAACACGCAACCTTCCGACCCGAGAAACGCAGCGGAAAAACCAAACCTCGAGTCTACAGACCCACACCGGTTAGGACCGGCGAGCACCACCCGGTCCGACCGGTCCCCGCAGTGAAACCGAGCAACTTCCACTAAGTGGCTCTACACGGGCCGACCGGTGAGACACACCGTCGACCGATGGCACCGAAAGCCCCCAAGACACCAAACAAGCCAACCGACCACCAAACGGACACAAACTCGAAACAACGGCACCACGGGACAACAAAGAACACACCAAAACGTTCACCCGAGCAAAAACCCACAAGGTCTCGCACCGGTCGGGCCCAGGTCAAGAGCACCGGGCCGACCGGTGTAGCTCGGGCGACTCGGGATGAACAAGACACCCGCGGTCAACTCCCCCAAATCCAAATCTCGATCTCCCGAATCGCTCCACGGACTTGAACAAGACTTTGGGGATATCATGAACACCTCATGAGGAGTTCATAGCCAAGTTTAATCCCACCAAAACTCGTCCAAAAAGGAGGAATCGAAGAAATCCCGACGAAAGCACGTCCAACCCAAGAAATCAAGAAACCCCGAAATCAAGCACTTTTCCTCACGGATTTTGGAGGGGAATCACAGCCCAAAGAACCACGAAGGGTTCCCACGAATTTCCCCCATCAAATCCCCAAGAGAAAAGCCCTGAAAACACCCCAAAGAAATCACCGAGAGAGGGCTCCGAAAATCACCACCAAGAACAACCGGGGAAAACACATCCAAACCTTGAGGAACCACGCCGAATCATCTATACATGAAACAAAGGTTCGTACAAGGTCTAGCAAGCCGCCCGATCATCCATCCCTCTCTACAAGATCTCCCTGTGAAGCTCTCTTGCTAGTCCTAGAGAAAACCTAAGGAAAATAGGTGGTGTCGGTGTTTTAGACGGGCAACCTACTACGGGGAGTACCCGAAGTAGATGAATGTGACTCGCCGAGATCGGTAACTCAAAGGAAGAGACACGTGGCCCACAATTTAGACAGGTTCGGGCCGCGAGGTGAGTAATACCCTACGTCCTGTATGCTGCGTAGCTCTGGATTGATAGGGCACAATTACACGATGGTGCAACGGTGCGCCGTGAGTTGTATGAGATGAGATTGGATGAGGGGATCGGTCCCTGCCTCGCCTTATATAGTCCGGGAGGCAGGGTAACAAGTCGGAGTAGGAAGAGAGTACTAGTCGAGTACGTCTAGGAGTCCTCTGTACAGTGCGGAACATGCACAGCTTCCTAACCGAGTACTACTCCCCGTGTAGTCCTTGTGCCGCACGCCTTCGGATGCCGTGTAGCGCAAGCCGGGTAGTCCCGGGGGCCCACCGAGTAGTCGGTCCCGGTACCCACCAAGGTAGTGGGCCCGGGGAGGTCCATACGACAAGCCCCCGAGTACTTTGTAGCCGAGAAGGATAGCTTCAAGTAGTCTTGACGGCCTTAACGAGTAGTCCTCAAGCGTCCCTGAGCGCTACAAGTCAAAAGTCCTCAAGAGTAGTCGAAGCATCCCGAGGCTGGAATGTACTCCAGCTGATGTTTGAGCAATCTTGAAGTCTTCTCGAGTAGTCCCAAGCGTCCTTGAAATCCGCCTTCGAAGGTCCTCAAGAAATGCCAGTCTTGTCTTGAAGCCGGAGCGTCATGGAGGTGCGACTTGCAAAACCGCACTCCACATGAAGTAGCCCCCGAGCCTCGAGCCGCGGGCTCTGGCTCAGGGTCTACCTGGAATCTTGGCAAGATAATCCCGAAAAATCCGGAGAGAAAAAACCGAAGGACACGTGGCACGGAGCCCCCGAGCCTTGAGTCGAGTACTTCCTCTCGAATTGAAGGGTCTTCTTGAAGAATGTGTCCTGAGATGCTCTTGAGACTAGCCGCTTCCCAGGTAGTCGAGTAGAAGTAGCCGAGCCCCCGAGGTGAGGCGCGTCGACTAGTAGAATACGAAGAGTCACGCGCGGCCCGCCGAGTCGGCCGCGCGTGGACTTATCCAGGCCGCCCGCTAAGGAGTCGATTTGGCTTATAAATAAGAGCCAAAACCCTTAGGGTTTTTCACCCAAGTGAGCCGCAGTCATTGCCATTTGAATCTTGAAGTAGATCCACTCCAGCGCCTGCTGCCGCCGTAGTAGATCCGAGCGCATCGCCACCCGAAGCCTTTAGGGTAGCCCCCGAGCGGATGCGAGTGAAAACTCCTTGCACTTGGAGAATGAAGCCGTCGCCGTCGAAGACGTCGAAGACCGGCGGGAAGAAGAGGGGCCGTGCAGAGGCCGCCGCGGCCGCCACCAGTGCGGCGCCGCCTCTGTCTCCACCGCGCGCTGATCCAAGCCGCGAGTGGAAGAAATCGAAGGTCAAGACGGAGGACCTGCTGACCCTGTTGAACAGCGGGTTCATCAGGGAGAAGGAGATCGACATGTGGAGATCCGCCGCAGGAGATCCCTATCCGATGGAGAAAGCCGAAGACGAGATCCCGATGTTCTCGCGCTTCGTGGAGCGCGGGCTTGCGCTCCCAGCAAGCGACTTCTTCAAGGGGCTGCTCAGGTACTACGGCATCGAGTACCTCAATCTGAACCCCAACGGCATCTTCCATACATCTGTCTTCGTCCACTTCTGCGAAGCCTTCCTGGGAATCAAGCCGCACTGGGTGCTCTTCCGAAGTTCTTCCGCGTCAAGCCGCAACCCGGCCGCCTCCAACCCTAGAGTAGTCGGAGGGGCCGAATCCGGTCGAGGGAGGACGCCGCGGAGCGCACTTGGCGTACAAGCTCGTGGACTCCAACACCGACCGGAAGACGAGATGGTTCTACATCACGAACCACCATCCCGAGCTACCGAAGCCGAGCGGACGGCGGCCCCGTGCACCAAGAGTGGTGGAACACGGAGCCCACCATGCAAGAGGCGATCCGGCCTCCCCGAGTTGCTAGCGCGCATCAAGACTCTCGGGATGCGGGACCGAGGGCCGAGCACGTGGCCTTCAGTTTCATGAAGCGCAGGATCCAGCCACTGATGGCACGGGATACGATGGGCTTCGAGTACACCGGCGACAACGACACGTCGCGGATGCGGGGGCGAGGCGGACGACAACGACATCGTTGAGAGGTTGTCGAGGATCTTCAAGGACATACCGCCGTACACGGCGTGTCCGGCCGAGGAGTACTCCGCCGCGCGCCCGCCCAACGAGGTGAGTAGTCGTACCCCCCCGTCGAGGAGTGAGTACCCGTAGTGAAGTTTCGACGCCTTGTGTCTTTGCGCGGATGATGTGAAGCGGTTCGTCTCCGAGCCGCGCCGCCACCGAGCGGGATCGAGATCCCGGCGGTGGGGAAGGTGAAGGAGCGCCACGAAGTCGGAGAAGGCGACGACACCATCATCGTGGAGGATACCTCCGATGACGACGATGAAGACGAAGACACGCCGCAGACCGCTTCCCGGTGCGGTCGAGGTTTAGCCGTCCGGCTTGCCTCATGTGCCACTTGTTCAAGACCCTCCGCTAGCACCGGAGGCTAGCCTTGCCGCGCCGCCGAGGAAGCCGCGCAACCCCCGCCAAGAAGCGGGTGGCGAAGAAGATGAAGGTCTCGTAGACCACGCTCCGTGAGGTAAGTCATCTTGAGCAGAGTAGTCGAGTACCCTCTCGTTCGAGTACACCGCCGACGAGTAGTATTCCTTTGTGTGCAGGAGGTGCCGCCGCGGAGCCCGTTGAAGAGGGCGACGAGGGCGTGTGGCCCACGGTGGGGGAACCGGCCGGAAGCCGAAGTCCGCCCCCCCCACCGTCGAAGAACTTCGGCGCACGGTCGGGAGCGCCGCCCCCCCCGCTCCGCAGGAGAGCAGAGTACCCGCGGCCGCCGCCATTGGAGAGATGGAAGCCGCAGGGACGCAAGAGACATCTGCGCCGCCGCCGCCACCGTGGAGGAGGCGGTAGTCGAAGAGGCGGAGGAAGAGATGCCCGCCGAGGGTGGACCGGCTGACATTGCCGCATCCTCGGTGCTCCGGCCGTGACTATCGTCCGGTCGAACTTGTAAGTACCACGTCTTCATGAGTAGTACTCGTTGCGGAGTCGTTTTGTCCGGACGACCCTCCCGTGGATACTTCGCGGAAAATCCACGTATCCGAGCCGGGACGGGGAAGAGCCCTCGACAGCGGAGGCGGAGGAAGCTGCGCCGTCCGTCGTGGAGGCCACTCCCGAAGCCTAGGCCGCGACCGAGCCCCCGCCACCGAAGCGCCGCCGCCGCAGGCGGTCGTAGTCGAAGGTGAGTTCTCGTCTTGAAGCCGTAGGACTCCAGGATGAGTAGTCGTAGGCACTGATGCGCGTGTCGTGTGTTGGCAGGCGCTGAAGGAGGTGACATCCCTGCAGGGGGTGCCCATGCAGGGAGTTGACACCAGAGGCCCCGGTGGCTGCGGAAGGAGCCCCCGAGCCCGTGGGGGAAGTCGTCGAGAAGTCCTCCGGGGGAGAGGCGGTCACCACGTCGCCAGGGGCTGCCCTGGAGGTGGCTATCCGCTCCCCCGAGATCCAAGACGCGGAGCCCATCCGGTCTGCGCCGATGACGGAGGCTACGTCGAGTAGCCGCGGCGGGATTGAACTTCTGGCCGACGACCTCGTCGAGCCGGCGATGTTGGCGCAGCACCTGGAGGCGATGCGGCGAGCCGAACAAAGGATGAAGGTACGTAGCCGTAGCCTCCCGAGTAGTCAATCCTTTGCGTTGAGTACTCGCTGACTTGAGCTTGTCTTGTGCGGGACGTCGCGGAGCGATCCCGCAAGAAGTCGAATCCGCCGCAAGGTTATGGCGACGCCGTGCTCCGAGCGCAGGCCCCGGAGGAGCAGCTCGTGAAGTCGCGGAAGCACGCGGGCCGCCATGCGCCGAAACTCGATGCCGCCTTCGCCAAGTACCACAACGACGTGATTGAGTTGCGGTGCGAAGGGCGACGAGTTGGTGCGGAAGAACAAAGGTCTCCGCAACAAGAATAAAGGTATGTCTCTTGACTTGTCGGGTACTTGTTGGAAGTCGTCAAGCCTCTGACCCGTTGCTGTGTTTGCAGAACTCGAGGGCCAGGTAGAGCAACTGAAGGCCTCGGAGGTCAGCATGAAGAACCTCTTCTACCGGGAGCAGGAGGCCCGCCAGGTACTTGAGCTCGACTACAAAGAGCTCGCCTTCGAGTGCGAGAAGCACATGGAGCCGCGGATCGCCTCCGACGAGATCTCGTCAACCTGGCTACAAATCTTTGCGAAGTTGAATGAAGATTGCGAGGCGCTCCGGCCCACCGAAGGACCTTGAAGAGGTCGCTCTCCCGATCGCGAGGCTTCGGTGCCGCACCCGGCGGCCCCAAGATCGCCCTCTCGGCGGATCGACTTCGTGAGGCGCCAAGCCGGCTGGCCGCCTATGTAAAGCACATGGCCAAGTCGATCCCGAAGCAAGTGCTGGCCTTCATGAAGTCGTACTTCCCGAAGGCTCCAGTGGAGGTGGTCGCCGGCGGGGTAGCCGCCAACTGCTCGGATGAGCAAGACGCGTAGCCGGCCGGAGCGAATGGCTCCCATCGCGGAGCAGGTAGCCGAAAAGCTGAACCTCCAGTAGTCCCGCATAGGTAGCTAGTAGCCATAGTTGTACAGAAACAGCTTGTAATGAACTATTCATGTATCAATGAAATGAGATTTTCCATCAATGAGTACTCGTAACCGCGATCTCAGAGTGCGGAGCGCCCATCGTGGAGTAGGTGCGAGTAGTAGTACTCGGCTTAGTAGTCCCGTCGTAGGGAGCGAACAAGAAAACAAGTTGATGAACAATCAAGCTTTATTACCGAAGAAGTACACTCCGGGTGGCCGTGGCCGTGGTTACAAGTAGTCGCTTGGACCCGGAGGCCGGTTACAGCTAAGTAGCGCTGGAGCGGGTAGCCACTTGCAGCGAGTGATCCGTAGGTAGCCGTGTAGGCTGGATCGCTGATCCGTAGGTAGCCGAGCAGGCTGGATCTTGGAGTGTGGTCTCTTGGTAGACCGCTGCTAGAGTCCTTGACGCTCGTCGCAGCCCCAGGGTCCGTAGGTAGCCGCGCGGGCTGGACCCTGGTGGAGAGTAGTCCGGAGACTTGAAGCCGTGGACCGGAGGGTCGCCCCGCGGCTAGGGGTGTTGATGTAGTCGTGTAGACTTGAACCCCCGGAGTAGTCGTGTAGACTAAGCGTAGAATCGACAGAGTTGGTCGACGTTCCACGAGTTGTTGACTTCTTCGCCTTCAAGTGTTTGGAGGCGGTAGGAGCCCGCCCGGTCACCTTTGCCACGGTGAAGGGGCCTTCCCGGGGGGAGCCGAGCTTGTGGAGTCCTTCCGTGTTCGGATACGACGGAGGACGAGATCTCCAACGTTGAAGGAGCGTTCCTTGACGTTGCGATCGTGGTAGCGTCGGATACCCTCCGGTACCTTGCCGATTGGACGAGGGCGGCGCGGCCGAGCTTCTTCGAGGCCGTCGATATCAACTCGTCTGTCGTCTTCCGAGACGCCTTCGTCGTAGTGCTCCACCGCTGGCGAGTTCCATATGACGTCGGCAGGGAGGATGGCTTCAGAGCCGTAGACCAGGAAGTAGGGGGATTGCCCCGTTGGCTTGGATGGTTGAGTCCGCAGCCCCCAGAGTGCGTTGGGTAGTTCCTTGATCCACTTGCCCCCTTTTGAGTTAGCAGCGTCGTGTAGCCGCTTCTTGAGGGCGTCGAGCACCATCCCATTGGCGCGCTCGACTTGTCCGTTGGCCCGTGGATGGGCGACTGAGACGTATCTGACGTCGATCCCGCTGTTCTCGCGCACTCCCGAACCGGTGGTTGTTAAGTTGGACCCCGTGTCCGTGATGATGCGGTGGGGTAGCCCGTAGCGGTGTACGAGTTCATCCAGGAAGTCGAGTACTCGTCGCCCTTGGGGCATGTGACCGGCTTGACCTCGATCCACTTGGTGAACTTGTCGATAGCCACCGCACCCTATTGAATCCTCCCCGGCGCAGCTTGGCGTGGCCCAATCATGTCGAGCCCCTAGCAGGCAAAGGGCCAGGTTGGCGGTATGGTGACTAGCTTGTAGGCCGGGACGTGTTGCTCGCTTGGCGAAGAACCGACATCCTTGGCACCTTCGACGAGTTCTTCGGCATCGCCCGTGGCCGTGGGCCGCAGAAAGCTCGCCGGAAGGCCTTGCTGACCAGCGTGTGTGAAGACGCGTGGTTGCCGCAGACGCCCTTGTGGATCTCCTCCAAGATGTCCTTGCCTTCTTCACGAGGGACGCACTTCATGAGTACTCCAGAAGATGCGCCCCGCTTGTAGAGCTTGTCTCCGACGAGGACGTAAGACTTGGCGCGGCGGACGAGTTGTTCGGCTGCGTTCTTGTCGGAGGGGACCTTCTGCTCGCTGAGGTAGTCGATGAAGGGTTGCCTCCAGTCCACGTCGATCATCATGACCTCCTGCCCAGCTGGTGGATGGGCTGGTACAGTGGTCGGTGGCGCCGGCTCCGGATGGATGGCGCGTGAAGCTCATGGACGAAGACGCCCGCGGGTACTTGGGCGCGGGTGGATCCAAGCTTCGAGAGGACGTCCGCTGCAACGTTGTTGTCGCGGACGATGTGATGGAACTCGAGACCATAGAATTTGTTCTCGAGCTTGCGGACTTCTAGGCGTAGGCGTCCATGTTCTCCTTGTTGCGGTCCCGGGACTTGTTGACTTGGTTGATGACCACCGCGGAGTCGCCGTAGACTAGTAGCCGCTTGGTGCCATGTGAAGCCGCGAGGCGGAGCCCATGTAGAAGAGCTTCGTACTCGGCTTCGTTATTTGAGACGTTCCAGTAAGATCTGCAGGACGTACTTGAGTTGTTCGCCCGTTGGAGAGATCGGGAGTACCCCGCGCCCGTGCCCTCGAGGTTGAGTGAGCCATCAAAGTACATCACCCAATGCTCGGTCGCTCGGTGGGAGTGGGTAGCCGGTTCTCCCGCCACTCGCCATGAAGTCGACTAGTGCTTGCGACTTGATGGCCGTGCGTGGCTTGAAGTCGATGGTGAGGGCGCCGAGCTCGACAGCCCCACTTAGAG
The DNA here is from genome assembly GCA_947561735.1 of Cenchrus americanus. Classification (NCBI taxonomy): domain Eukaryota; kingdom Viridiplantae; phylum Streptophyta; class Magnoliopsida; order Poales; family Poaceae; genus Cenchrus; species Cenchrus americanus. The sequence continues at coordinate 171,149,504 of OX387245.1, forward strand.
ATTCTTCCGTGGCGTCTTGGTTCCTCGAGATGTCGCCGAGCGGGTAGTCGGTGACGACGGAGACCGAGTACTCCCGGAAGTAGTGTCGTAGCTTCCGCGAGGTGATGAGTAGAGCGTACAGGGAGCTTCGCATGGGCCGGTAGCGAGCCTTGGACTCGATAGAACCTCGCTAACGAAGTAGACCGGGCGCCGGACCGGTAGGCGTGGCCGTCTTCCCCGCCGCTCGACAACGATGGCGCATCGACCACGTGAGTAGTCGCAGCCTAGGTAGAGCAAGAGGCGCTCGCCCTTGTGAGGAGCCGTGAGGATTGGCGGCTTCGACAGAAGTCCTTGAGCCGGGCAAGGGCTTGATCCGCCTCTCGTAGTCCACACGAACTTCTCGTGGTGCTTGAGTAGTTTGAAGAAGGGGAGGCCCCGTTCTCCTAGCCTCGAGATGAATCCGTTCAACGCCGCCATGCACCCCGTCGCCTTCGGACGTCCTTGATGCTCGTGGGAGCTTTCATGCCGGTGATGGCGGAAATCTTCTCGGGGTTGGCTTCAATGCCGCGCCGGGCGATGATGAAGCCGAGTAGTTTGCCCGAAGGGACGCCGAAGACGCACTTGTTCGGGTTGAGCTTCCAGGCGGTACTCGCGTAGCGATGCGAAGGTCTCTTCAAGGTCGTCGATGAGGGTACCGGAGTCCCCGGTTTTGACAACCACGTCATCCACGTAGGCCTCGACGTTCTTGTTGAGTTGCCGCTTGAAGCGGTGCCCGGATGGCCCGTTGATAGGTAGCGCCGGCGTTCTTCAACCCGAATGACATGGTCGTGTAGCAAGACGCGCCAAACGGGGTGATGAACGCGGTCTTCTCCTCGGTCTTCTTCCTTGATTGCGATTTGGTGGTACCCGCAGTAGCGCCGAGGAAGCAGAGCAGTCGCAGCCCCCGCCGTGGAGTCGATGACTTGATCAATCCGCGGCAACCCGAAGGGGTCCTTGGGGCGCGTGCTTGCTGAGGCTCGGTGTAGTCGACGCACATCCTCCACTCGTTCGAGTTCTTCTTGCGGACGAGGACGGGGTTGGCGAGCCACTCAGGATGGAAGACTTCTCGGATGAAGCCGCCGCTAGGAGCTTGGCGAGCTCCTTCTTGATGGCATCCCGTCTGTCGTCGGCGAAGCGCCGGAGGTGTTGTCGCTTGGGGGTGGCCTTTGGATCGACGTTGAGGCGGTGCTCAATCGGCTCCCCCGGGCACTCCCCGGCATGTCCGTCGGCTTCCACGCGAAGATGTCGCGGCTAGCCCGAAGGAAGCCGATGAGCGCGTCTTCCTATTTGGGGTTGGGGCCGGCCCCCGATGGTGGTGGTCTTGCCGGGATCGCTCGTTCCAATGTCGATCGTCCCGACGAGTACCTCCCTCGGTGGCCGAGGCTTGTTGGTGCCGTCGGACTTCTCCGGGATGTCGAGTTCGCTCGTGGCGAGCTTCTTCGACGCGGCGTAGACCTCCATCATTGCATTGGGTACTTGGTTCGTGGAGGCGATCACCACGGCTTCGTATCGCGCCGTGGGAGATATTCAAGTCCCCTTGGAGGGAGAGTACGCCACCGGACTTGGCATTTTGAGTACCAAGTAGGTGTAGTGGGGCACCGCCATGAACTTGGCGATGGCCGGTCCGCCGAGGATGGCGTGGTAAGAAGTCTCGAAATCCGCGACCTCGAACTTGATGTACTCGGTGCGGTAGTTATCCCGAGACGCCCCGAAGGTAATCGGCGCACCACCGAGCCCGCGTGGGATAGCCTCGTTGCTCGGGACGATGCCGTAGAAGGGCGTGCTGCTCTTGGTGAGCATGGGGGTGACGTCGAGGTTCATCTTCTTCAAGGTCTTGGTGAAGAGGACGTTGAGCCCGCTTCCACCGTCGATGAGCACCTTGTTGAGCTTGGAACCCGCCACCGTTGGCTTCGGGACGAGGGGGAACCGTCCTGGTTCGGAGAAGTTGGTCCATTGGTCCGCGCGGGAGAAGGTGATGGGTACCTCCGACCACCTGAGAGGGGTCGGGACCGCCGGTTCAATGGACATCACTTCACAACGGGTAGCCTTCGCTCCCGCCCGCTCGGGCGCTCCGCCGAAGAGGACGTTGACGGTCTTCTCGGGTTCTTGGAAGTCGTTGTCGTCGCCGTCCTTCTTCTTGCCCTTTTGGTCGTGAGGGTGCGGTGGCTCCGGCGTATCCTTGAGTGCATGCCCGAGCCGGTAGCACCGCTCGGTAGTGTGGTTGCCGTTTGGATGCCACGGGCACTTCTCCTTCGGCGGGTCCTTGAACTCGCCGTAATTCTTATTCGAGTTCCCTTTCGTGAGGGCGCCGGATAGCCGCGACGGTGTTGTCCGGCTTGCGCTTGCGGTTGGAACCCGAGTAGTTGTTGTTGTTGTTGTTGTTGCGGCCGCCTTGGTTTGCATTGCTGCGCCGCCGCCGCCGCCCGGTTCTCGCTTGGACTTGCCGCGGATGGCGTCGTACTTGGCGTTGGCCTTGTCCTCTTCATCCACCCGGACGTGATCATGTCCTTGAGGTGGGGAATGGACTCGGGGCGGTGACGACCGAAGTCCTCGAAGGTGCGGCGATGGTAGAGGCCGTCCCGGAAGAGGTCGATGACCTCCTTGTCGGTGACGTCGACGACGGTAGCGCGCTTGTCGAAGAAGCGGCGCATGTACTTGCGGAGGGTCTCGCCTTGTTCCCCGCTTGATCATGGCGAGGTCCATGCGAGTACCCGAACGGCCCATGGCGCCCGCGAAGTTGCTCGTAACCGTTCCTTCGGGGCCCGGTCCCACTTGTCGATCGAGTGCTTGTCCGGCCGACTCGAGCCATGTGAGTGGGGCTTGGTCCGGACGAAGGGGAAGTAGAGGCACTTGGTGTCGCCGTTGCCGCCGCCGTTCTCGATGGAGAGGGCGTAGCATCGGAGCCACCGGATGGGATCTTGCTTCGCGTCGTACTTAGTGATCCCCAAAGGCTTGAACTTGTCGGGGAGGAGCAAAGTTGCGAAGCCGGGTGAGAAGGCGGGGAAGCCGTCGCCTTCGGCCCGCGGTGGTCGACTTCTTCTGCCGCAACTCCTCGATCCTCTCGGCGAGCATCGTACCCGCCATGAGAGGCACCGGAGGCGTGGCTATGCGCGTGGCCACGGCCGCCGCGACCGCCGCCGCCTCCCGGCCTTCTCCCCGTTGGCCCCGTGGTTGGAGCCGCCGCCGCCGCCGCCGCCGCCGTCGTGGTCGTTGCCGCCGCCACCGGCCGGAGCACGCGTGGGGAACGACTTCTCGGTTGCCTTGGTCTTGTCGTGAAGGTCCGCCGGCGTTGGAGCGGCGGCGGTTTGGGTCGGCCGGAGGTCGGCTCGAGTACGGTTGGGACCAGGATCGGCGCCGCGACTAGTAGCTTCGTTGTCGCGGGGCTTAGCCGGGGAGAGGTTGGCCGACTCCGTTGTCGGCCCGCATGAAGTAGGCTTCTTCGGCCGAGCTTGGCGATGACCTCTCCGGCGCGTATGCCCCGAGCCTCTGTCGTGCGATCGCTCGTGATCGACATGAGGCACCGCTCGTGGGTGGTGTGTACTCGCTCTCGACCGCCGAGAGCTTCCCGCAAGGTTGCGGATGGGAAGGTTGTCTCCGAGCCGCCGGCGCCGTTCTCTACGCTTCCCCGTTGCGTTCGCGTCGGGCGTCCCCCGTTGGCGACGGTCTCGTGCCGCAGTGCGTTGGCGGACGCCTCGTCCGCGGAGATGTCCTCCGTGTACCGTCTTCACCCGTGCTCGAGGGTCCTCGGGGTGTTGTCGCCGGCATCCATGAAGACTTGGCGATCGGGGGTACCCAAGCTAGACTCGCAGGGTGCCACCTCGCTTGGTGTGTTTAAGTCGGCCGGGCTAGTGGGGTTCCTTCCCCGGAACGGTAGTGAGTCGATGTAGGCGACGTAGCGTGAGTCCTTTGTCGGTTCCGGCCGGCTTGCGGTCCGGCCGCAGACGTATCTTCCGGCCGGCGTCGATCTTATAACCGGCCCCGCAGGCCGGCCCCCGACAAGGGAAGCTCGGCGGAGTCATCTTCGGACTCGGGCTCCTCGTGTCCGACCCGAAGTCGAACTCGTAGTCCCGGTTCGAGTAGAACTCGGAAGAGGGGCTGGAGTCCGAGATGTGGTCGGGGACGGCGTCGGAGTCCGAGTTGCACTCGGATACGGGCTCCTTGCCGGCCCGGCGTGGAGTAGGAGCCTCCGTGCGGGCCCGAGCTGAGGACGCGAGGGCCACGCGCGGAGCGCTGGCGTGGTGAAGGGGCCGCCTGCGATGGCTGAGCAGCCGGCTCGCATGCGACGACCCATGGCGACGTCGGGTTCGAGTTGGAGACGGACTCGAGCTCGAAGTCAGCGTGATGGTTGAAGAGCGAAATTTCGCCGAACTTGCCGGCGAGTTCGCCTGTGACAACTTCGGGAAGCGTCACGAGGCCTGTCCTCGGGTTGGGCTGCATGGTCAGGCGGCGCTGGAAGGAGCCCGCGCCATCAGCAGTGCAGACCCAGGCGCCGAAGACGAAGGTGTCGCCGCGGTTGAAGGCGACGGTTGGCTTGATGTGAACGGAAGCCGTCGAGTTCGCCATGTGATCTCGAGCGAGAGCCCCTACCTGGCGCGCCAGCTGTCGGTGTTTTAGACCGGCAACCTACTACGGGGAGTACCCGAAGTAGATGAATGTGACTCGCCGAGATCGGTAACTCGAAGGAAGAGACACGTGGCACACAATTTAGACAGTTCGGCCGCGAGGTGCGTAATACCCTACGTCCCGTATGCCGCGTAGCTCGGGATTGATAGGGCACGATTACACGATGGTGCAACCGTGCGCCGTGAGTTGTATGAGATGAGATTGGATGAGGGGATCGGTCCCCGCCTCGCCTTATATAGTCCCGGAGAGCGGTGGTTACAAGTCGGAGTAGGAAGAGAGTACTAGTCGAGTACGTCTAGGAGTCCTCCGTACGGTGCGGAACATGCACGCCTTCCTAACCGAGTACTACTCCCCGTGTAGTCCTTGTGCTCCACGCCTTCGTATGCCGTGTAGCGCAAGCCGGTAGTCCCGTGGGCCCACCGAGTAGTCGGTCCCGGTACCCACCGAGGTAGTGGGCCCGTGGAGGTCCATACGACGTGTGGAAAATGGGAAAACTAATGAGCTAGGGTTCCAAGAGTTGGCTGCCATCCTCTCACCTCTTGGGTTATATGGAGGCAACCGAATGTCCAAAATACCCTTCTCTACTAACTAGGGATACAAGCCCCTCAAGGGTGGATTTGGAATTCTTGATGTCTTCACCATCGGACGGATGCCCGCGACCGCACCCCTGCGTAGCCTCGACGCAAGCCATGCGATCCCGACGCGTGTCCTCCGCTTCGAAGATTCGGACCGCGTCGTCGCACACCGGTCGGACCGGTGCTCCTCACCGGCCGACCGGTCCCCACCGGTCGACCCGCTCCGGTGTCTGCTACACCCCCATCTTCGGTTCCTCCGGTCTTGGCTTTGTGGATCAACCAAGGAACCCGGTGGTTTTCTCGGTGAACCACCGAAACCCCGCGAACTCGGTGTAGCCTCCGCCAATCTCCACTCATGACTCGGCTCCCACGTAGTCCGGGCTCGACCTTGGTTTTGAGGCTCAACCAAGAAACCGTCCACGACTTCATCTTGTCGTTCATGCCACCATGCGGCCCGCACTTGACCCCGCCGGCCACCGGTCCCTCGAACGAAGCCTACTTGTCTTCTCCACACCTGGAGGCCTCACAGGCGACGACCTTTCGCACTTGTTCTTCACCTGCACCAACACGAGTCAAGCCGCAACCTGCACCTGCAATACTTAGCCAAGAATCAGTCCACACAACGTTGTCAATCACTCATCACACAAGAAAGCGACCATCCACCGGTCCTCCAACCACACATGGTCCTCAATTTGCAAGATTGAAACCGATTTCTAGCGATCAAGTGCTTTCTCTACGACTTTGTCTTCGCATGGGCTTGCTTCTTCCCCAATCTTGTCTATAGCTAGATTGCTTAGGGTGCTCTTATAGTCATGGTGGCTAGAGGTGCATACCTGATCTACTGAGCGTTTTCAACTTGTTCTTTGTTGACGGTGTATTTTGGTACACCAAACATGTTCATTACACTTTTGTTTGGATTTGATTATGAAACTAACCCGCCACTGGGCACACTAATCATATAACAAGTTCATCTTTGTGCATGCATTTAGAGTGTTGTGTTTATGTAGGAAAACATGGACATAAAGGACGAATTCACAACAAGTTCAAATGGGCAATTATGGAGTGTTGTTCGTGTTCATGAGCTTGATGAAATCACTTCCAATGGTGGCAAGGACCGAAGTGTTACAAAGGAACATCCCCGAGGATTGAAGCGTAAAAGACCGGACTTCATGCACGGAGAACCTCCATCTTGGACGCGAGGATGACATCGTCAAAATGGTGCAAGTGGAGGGGGCAAAGTGCATAAATGCATGAGGACCCACAGGAGCGAGGGGGCGACCGAGCCGGGCCGGGATGGGCCTGGGCCGGTCGGTCCAAGCCGGCCGACCTGTCCCACTCCGAGGGTCGGTTCGGCCCCCTTTCCTTGCACCCGAAGGATCTTCAACCCTAAGTTCGTGGAGGCACCGCCATTCGCAAGGGAGAGTGCCATTCGCACCGAGAGGCCATCCACAAGCTAGAGAGAGCAGGGAGATCTCCAGAGGAGGATCGCCCATCTGGAAGGAAGCACCCAAAAGTGGAGAAGAAGGAAGACACCATCGAAAGCGTCACCATGATCAACGGTGCCATGTCTAGCACCTTGATGGGGTAATCTTCTCATTTGTAATCGATCTTGAGATGTAATCGCTACTTTGTTCGAATATCTATCTATCATCTTCTGTTGAATATGCTTTGATGTTTAAGGTTAGCTACCGTGCTGTAAAGGGAGTAAGGCCCCAATGCTCCCTTGAATCCATTCAATACGTCGTGTCCATCATAGGTCTAGTCACAAATACCTCCACGTAGTGACAGTACGGGGAAAGGGAAAGGGCAAAACCGTGGTCACAACCCCCGATAGTTTAGATCGGTTTTCATGCATTAAGTGGTTGCATGTTCAAGTATTGTAGACCGATGGGCAAGTGTCTCTTTCATATCTCGTCGGCTCAATAGTTCTCTCTAGTGTAGTGTGGTTGTTTTATAGTTTAATCATAGATAGGTTTTAGGTAAGGTGAGTGGAGGTAGATCAAACGCTTGTAATCCCCTTGCTCCGTGGATTGACAAGAACCTAGGGACTGTGGTGAAAAGGTGTAGGTCCGTACGCTTGGGGATCGTAGGTGGATACGTCTTTTATCCGTCAACAAGCCCCTTTTTATGGCGCCATTACAGGGGAACAAGCTAGTTACATCGTTTGGTTTGCATCGAACTATCTTGTATATTTAGTTTATCGTTTGTTTGCTAATACCTAACCCATATTACCTAGAAAACCACTTTGTTTTGTTTGTGTTTTTGTTCTTATATTGTTGTCTAGATGGCGTTCGTCAACCACCCCGTGGAAGAATTGGAGGAATCACTAAGGGACTACGCTGGTCCTCGATGTGAAGACATAAAAGTACAGGAGTCAGATTCGAAGCTCAAAGCGACCAAGTATGAAATCAAATCCAAGATCACCGAGATGGTGGCGGCTACCCCGTTTGAAGGGATGACTATGGAGAACCCATATAGACACATAAGGCATTTCATGACGCTATGCAACACGGTGCGTCAAGAAGGAGTTCCCGATGAATGGTTCAAATGGAATCTCTTTCCCTACTCACTTGCCGGTGAAGCAAAGACGTGGTACTCGTTCGCGTCCTTTGAAGTTGAAGGCAATTGGAACAAGTTGACAAAGAAGTTTTGCGAGAAGTTTTTTCCAATTAGCAAGGTTCAACATCTAAGGAGGCAAATGATCACTTTCACGCAAGGAGAAGAGGAAGGGATAGACCATGCTTGGAATAGGTTTAACGAGTTGATTGAACAAGGACCATGACTCGGCTTCTCCGGTGACATACCCTTTCATACATTTTTCTTTTCCCTAACCCCTAGTTGCATGCAATACATCCAAATGTGTGCAGGTGGGGATGTCATGGAGAAAAAACTCACGGAAGCCGCTCAACTTTTACAAAAAATTAGTAAAGCGGAGGCCATGCGAAGAGATTGGGAAACAAGACTCGCGGGAGAGCCGGAACACAATTCAAGGATAAAGTCGTATGCTGAAATTTCTGAAGAGGCAACCCCGAAGTCACAATAGAGGAGCCAATCCCGGAAAAGCTTGAAGAAGAGCACATCAAGTCCAGAACTATCCCGAGAGTTGACTTCGCCGAATCGAACGAGACAAACAAAAGAACTATGTCAAGCGTGAAGCCATTAAGGGAGTTCGAACACATGGATTGGGTTCCAATCGATTACGGAGAAGTATTCGACAAGTGAAGACCGTTCCCTAACCAAAAGGGGATGGCAAGAGCATTGGAAGTGGATTTCCCACGGGAAAAGAAAGCGGAAGATCAATACGACCTTGAAACCATTGGTGAGATCTTTCAAAAGCTATTTGGTGATGATGAAGTGGATCCGGAACACATAGCCGAGGTGAAAAGAATCATGGGGATCAAGCCCGAAGCATCGCCATACGCTCGCCTCGGTAAAGTTTACACGATAGGATCCATAGAAGAAGAGAAGATGGCACCACACTTGAGTTGCGAGATCAATGGAGTCCAATGCAAAGCTTTGTGCGACATCGGAGCCCAAGTAACTATTCTATCTTCTAAAATTTACGATAAAGTTCAAGACCACAACCTAGACTTAGCTCCAACATCAACAAAGTTAATCATGGGAGATGGTAGAACTATTAGACCTCTAGGTATTGCTTGCAACATGAATGTAATCATCTCTGGAAAATATATACCAACTGATTTCTTTGTTATAGATGCTTACCATAGTAATCATGATCACATAATTCTAGGTAGGCCCTTTCTTAAGTTGGTTGATGCCATGTTGGATGCCGGAAAAGGCAAAGTAACAATGAACCTTAATGGAAAGAAGTACACATGTAACTTTCGTCGCGTTTCTAAACACCCTTCACCTTTTCCTCCCGAAGATGAAGTAGAGGAGGTAGGTAGTCTTTGTTTTGTTGAAACCCTTAGAGACCCGCTGCAAAGAGTGATGGAGAATCAAGTTAATGATCAATACGATTAAGAACTAGAAGAAGCAAAAAATGGATTAGAACCACAAGATGGAAGTGTGGAGGAAGAAAAATTCAAGGAGATAGGAGAAATTAAACCCGAGAAGACACAAGTGCCTGAGTTGGGTCTTAAACCTTTGCCCAAAGGATTAAAGTACGAATTTTTGTGCCCAGACAAGACTTATCCAGTCATCGTGAGTGACTAGTTGAGTCCCGAAGAAAATGAGAAGTTGCTGAATTTATTGAAAAAGCATAGAAAGGTGATTGGATACTGGATCAATGATCTCAAAGGTCTTAGCCCAGCCTTTTGCACTCATCGTATACCTGTGGAAGACAAATGTAAGCCCGTAGTGGACCACCAAAGGAGGATAACTCATGCCATGTGAGAGGTGGTAAAGAAAGAGGTCATCAAGTTACTTAATGCCGGAATCATCTACCCGGTTCCGCATAGTGAATGGGTGAGCCCGGTACGTTGTGTATCGAAGAAAGGAGGTTTAACCGTGGTGAAGAATGACAAGAACGAATTGATACCACAAAGAACCGTGACCGGGTGGCGGATGTGTATCGATTATCGAAAGCTAAACAAAGCAACGAAGAAAGATCACTTCCCCTTACCGTTCATTGACGAGATGCTCAAGAGATTAGCAAGCCACATTTATTTTTGCTTTCTCGATGGGTACTCGGGGTTCATGCAAATTCCCATTCACCTAGATGATCAACACAAAACAACATTTACATGCCCTTATGGAACGTTTGCATATAGAAGGATGCCCTTCGGTCTATGCAACGCTCCGGCCTCTTTTCAACGTTGCATTATGGCTGTATTCTCGGAATTCATCAAAGAAATTGTTGAGGTGTTCATGGATGATTTTTCCATTTATGTGAAGACGTTCATGGATTGCTTGGCAAACTTGGATAAGGTCCTCAAGAGGTGTGCGGAGGTAGACTTGGTGCTAAATTGGGAAAGCGCCACTTCATGGTTAAGCAAGGCATAGTGCTCGGACATGTTATATCCGAGAGAGGAATCGAAGTGGACAAAGCTAAAGTGGAGACGGTTGAGCAACTCCCACCTCCGACGGATGTTAAGTCCTTGAGGAGCTTTCTAGGCCATGCCGGATTTTATAGAAGATTTATTAAGGACTTCTCGAAGATCACTAAGCCTTTAATGCAACTCCTTCAAAAGGATGTCGCTTTTGATTTTGATGAGAAGTGCTTAGCGGCATTCCGGACCTTGAAAAGTTCTTTGGTGAGTGCTCCCATCATTCAACCTCCATATTGGAGCCAACCTTTCGAGATCATGTGTGATGCAAGTGACTACAGCGTAGGAATGGTTTTGGGTCAAAGAAAGGAAGGCTGAGTTCACGCCGTTTACTACGCTAGTAAAACTCTCAATGAGGCACAATTAAATTATGCCACTACGGTGAAAGAGTTGCTATCGGTGGTATTCGCTTTCAAAAAATTTAGATCTTACATCATGAACTCGAAGGTCACTGTTTACACCGGTCACGCGGCCATCAAGTATCTCTTGGCTAAGAAGGATGCTAAACCACGATTGATCCATTGGATCCTTCTTCTCCAAGAGTTCGATGTTGAAATTCGTGATAAGAAGGGGGTGGAGAATGTTGTGGCCAGTCATTTGTCTAGGATGAACCGTGGACAAGATGATAAAGAGCCCATAGAAGACAAGATGAGAGATGACCACCTTTATCGAGTGCTCGATAAAGACACTTGAATGATTGATATCATTCGAGCAATTCAGAAGATGCCTCTTGATCATATAGATAAAAACTCTCAAAGGAGGATAATCTCTGAAAGTCAAAAATACTTTTGGAATGCACCTTACCTCTTCAAACTTGGCAATGATGGAGTCATGAGAAGATGTGTGCCAAGAGAAGAGACGCTAGAAATTTTGAGAAAGTGCCAATCGGCGAAGTACGGTGAACACTATAGCCACTTTTGGACCCAAGCAAAAGTATGGTCTAGTGGATTCTATTGGCCGGAGATGCATGAAGATACTAAAAGATATGTTGCATCATGCCCCGAATGCCAAAGAACCGGGAATATTTCTCAAATAAATTCTATGCCTTGAGATATAATCTACAAATCGACTTATTCGATGTGTGGGGAATAGACTTCATGGGGCCTTTCAAAAACTCACATGGATTTGAGCATATCCTAGTTATGGTTGATTATGTATCCAAGTGGGTCGAGGCTATGCCATGTCGTAAGGCTTCCACGGAGGAATCCATTACCATGATCAAGAGCATGATTTTTCCTCGTTTCGGTACACCGAGAATCTTGATAAGCGATGGAGGAAATTGAACATAGGGTCTCTATGACCTATCACCCACAAACCAACAGACAAGAGGAAACATCGCATAGGAAATTAAAGAGCATCCTCAACAAAACCATAGAGAAGGGAGGCAAAGATTGGTCAAAGAAATTAGATGGAGCTTTGTGGGTGTATCGAACGGCGTTCAAGACACCGATAAGTATGACCCCTTATCAATTCGTCTATGGAAAAGCTTGCCACCTTCCGGTTCAGTTGGAACATAATGCCTATTGGGCGAATAAAGAGATGAACCTCGATCTTGATGCCGTGGTGGTAAAGCGAAGAATCCAAATAAGCGAACTAGAGGAGATGAGGTTGAAAGCATATGAAAATGCAATCATATACAAAGAGAGGATTAAAAGGTGGTATGACAAAAGGTTGAAGAAGAAAGAATTTAAAGAAGGAGATAAGGTCCTTCTTTACAATTCAAGGTTTAAAACCTTCGGAAAGGGGAAATTGCAAAGCAAGTGGGATGGACCTTACGTTGTTCATTCGGTGCTCTCCAACAGAGCGGTAACCATCATGGATGTGAAAGGTGATCAATTCATGGTGAATGGTAAACAGCTTAAGGTTTACTACGAACCTGACGTTGTGCCTCTTCACCATATTGAGGTCTTCACTATGGAAGAAGATCCCGAACGTCTAGCCTAGGACGTAAAACAAAGTATAGATTCTTGTAAATAGTTTTTCTTTTATTTTTCTAGAGTTTCTCGCGAAGTTTTACCAGGCCCTCTTTTTCTCATGGGCTGAAAATGCGAAACAAAGGGGGTACATGGAAAACTAGACCGAACCGACCCGCGAAGCAGGGTGGGCTGGCCGGCCCGGTCCGACCGGCCCAGGGGGGGCCCGGGCGGCGGTTCGCCCCTGATTTCCTCTGGGACGCAACTTTTCGACTTCTTTGTTTGGTCAGAAAAATTGTAAGGGAAGTTTGAAAAAGGAAAATGCGGTTTCTAGAGCATTCCTTTTCGGACTATTTAATTGGCCAAATTGGGAGCTCGGGAATCCATCCCATCTCGCATTCTCTTGCACCCACGGAGCAGCCATGATGTCCCCGAAGAGCGTATAGTTGAAGCAAGGTGTCGAGGAGCCATCGATGGAGGAGGAGAAGTGATGCGAGCTCAAGCTACCCGTGGAGATCAAGAGGACCGCCCGCATCCGTTGCGAAGGGCGTGTCCCGACCGGAGCTATCGCATCTCGCTACCCCGTCAAGGAGGAGAAGGTCCCTACTCCCGTTCGAAGGTCGGCGCGCATCTAAGGCATGAAGAGGAAGGATTACAAGGAGGTGTCGCCCGAGCCTAAAGACTACGGGGGGAGCGACTATTCCAACGATCGTAGCCCGAGCTCGTGGGCAGCCGCAGTAAGAGATGATAATGATTTGTATTATTGGGAAGATATGCCCAAGGAGAAGACTCCCGAAGGCCCCAACGGCGGCGGCAACGACGGTGGAGACCCTGGCGATGACGACCCCTTCGGGATGCATCTGATGAGTTGTGCGGCTTGCCGTTACTCCATCTTGGAGCTCTACGCATCGGTCGACGAGTGTTTCCAGGACATGGAGTTGATGAGGCAGCACATGGAGGATTTGGAATGTGTGGTCGAAGATGACTATAAGTTCCAGAATCGCAACATGCGGAAGTTATTCGGCATGGTGGGGAATATGAAGGGCAAGTGGTGCAATAGCTGTGGGGAGTACCACTAGATAGAGTTTTCCCCCTTAGGTTTTTTGTAAGATACGACGAGGACGTCGGATGATTTTAGCGTGGGGGAGAGCTAGCTAACTAGCCTTTAGCTTCAAGTTTAGTTTTGGTTCGATTTGATTTTCGCGAGAGTTTTAGAGTCTAAAAGTCTTAAGTTTTAGAGTGTGCTTTTAAATTTTCCAAGTTTGAAGTGTCTTAATTTAGTGTTTGCGTCAAAGAAAATCAAATAAAAAGAGTCATTTAAATTTTTGTCTCTTGTGATGCTTTTCTTGCTTTACTCGTTTGTTCATCTTTAATTTTTTATATGTGAACATAAGTGTTTGGTTTGAAACGTATATCGTGGTGCTTAGTGGAGTTGCTACCTCTAAAAGTACCCGCATCATGCTTCGATCTAGATCTTTATATTTTGGTTGTGCTATGTTCGATGCTAAAAATTGGAGGAATTCAATTCTGAAAATTATCGAAAAACCCTTGTAATAAAGGTTAGCAAATTCTCTTTTTCCAAGTTGAGAGTTTCAGAAAACCCTATACAAAGCCAAACTTATTTTTCACTCCACCATAAGTGTGATTAGCATAATGAGTTGGGCTAGGATCCTTCTCTCTTGGAAGTTTAATTTTCGAGCAATGATCATGTCCTTATGATTAACTTTTATTGCTAGCCTCGTCATGCATTCGGTGACGTGACTTTCACATCGGAAGTTCCGTACATCACCGAATTCCATACCCAAACCTTTATATCTCTTTTGTACATCGTATTCCTTGAACATAACCTACTCTCGAAGTTTCGTCTTGTCTCTAGCATGGTTTTATTTTAAAATTCAGACTGTGTTTATGCAAGAAAGAGATGAGTTGAGAGCTTTGAAAAGAGAGATAAAAATGTCAAGAGAGGGAAAAGTAAACAAAAAAATATGTGTATAAAAAAGAAAGAAAGAAAGAAAAATAGAAAAGTAAAGAAAAAATATGTGTATGAGAGAATGAAATAGAGAAAAGAAAAAGAAAGAAGGAGGAATGACAAGAAAGATATGAGAGGGATGAATCAAGTGAAAGAAGAATAAAGTGCAAGGAAGGATGTCACGTTGTTGAGAGACGAAACTTCCACTCTTTTTCCAACCATGTGCAATCCGACAATGAGGACGTCATCGGTGCCTCGTGGTCATATTTTCTTTTGCCCTTGCACATGTCCACTATTCTATATCTTCTTATCCTTGATATCCCCACATATGGTTTATTCTCATGATCATTGGCTTTGAAAGGTAAACAACCATTAGAGGAAGTTCTTAGTTTGACAATACTTGTGTTGATTGTGCTAGCCATACCTATAGCTCCACTTTACATGTTATATAAGAAACTTATGGGAGGCGAGAGTTTTATAAAAATTGTTTAGGATAGCCACCTCATATGAGAGACATGAGAGAGCTTGGAGAATGGGTTTTGTCTAACACTTGTTGCAGGAATTTTATTTTTGAAAAATCATAAAAACCCTCCAATGGAAGCAAAGAAGTAAGCATGGCTGAAATTGAAGACTTCGAGTGAAGAGTTTGAGTTGTGGGTAAATATTGACGTGGTAAAAATTCTAAACACCCATGTTTATGTATGATGATCATTTCTTTATGTTTATGTATTAACAATAAAAGATTAACTAACTTGTGAAGAAAGAACTAGCGGAGCATGATTAAAACGCCTTGGACAAAGTTCTTTTACGAGTACTTGCTCGAGGACGAGCAAGATCTAAGCATGGGGGAGATTTTGACAGTGTATTTTGGTACACCAAACATGTTCATTACACTTTGGTTTGGATTTGATTATGAAACTAAGCTGCCACTAGGCACACTAATCATATAACAAGTTCATCTTTGTGCATGCATTTGGAAGTGTTGTGTTTATGTAGGAAAACATGGACATAAAGGACGAATTCACAACACGTTCAAAGGAGCAATTATGGAGTCTTATTCGTGTTCATGAGCTTGATGAAATCACTTCCAATGGTGGCAAGGACCGAAGTGTTACAAAGGAACATCCCCGAGGATTGAAGCGTAAATGACCGGACTTCATGCACAGAGAACCTCCATCTTGCACGTGAGGATGACATTGTCAAAATGGTGCAAGTGGAGGGGGCAAAGTGCATAAATGCATGAGGACCCACGGGAGCGAGGGGCGACCGATCCAGGCCGGGATGGGCCTGGGCCGGTCGGCCCAAGCCAGTCGGCCTGGCCCACTCTGAGGGTCAGTTCGGCCCCCCTTTCCTTGCACCCGAAGGATCTTCAACCCTAAGTTCGTGGAGGTGCTGCCATTCGCAAGGGAGAGAGCCATTCGCACCGAGAGGCCATCCACAAGCTAGAGAGAGAGGAGGGAGATCTTCGGAGGAGGATCGCCCATCTCGAAGGAAGCACCCACAAGTGGAGAAGAAGGAAGACACCGTTGAAAGCGTCACCATGATCAACTGTGCCCTGTCTAGCACCTTGATGGGGTAATCTTCGATCTTGAGATGTAATCGTTACTTTGTTCGAATATCTATCTATCATCTTGTGTTGAATATTCTTTGATGTTTAAGGTTAGCTATCATGCCGTAAAGGGAGTAAGGCCCCAATGCTCCATTGGATCCATTCAATACGCCATGTCCATCATAGGTCTAGTCACGAATACCTCCACGTAGTGACAGTACGGGGGGAGGGAAAGGGCGCAACCGTGGTCACAACTCCCGATAGATTAGATCGGTTTTCATGCTTTAAGCGGTTGCATGTTCAGGTATCGTAGACCCATGGGCAAGTGTCTCTTTCATATCTCGCCAGCTTAATAGTTCTCTCTAGTGTAGTGTAGTTGTTTTCTAGTTTAATCATAGATAGGGTTAAGGTAAGTTAGTGAGTAGAGGTAGATCAAACACTTGTAACCTAGGGAATTCCCGTGGTGAAAAAGGTGTAGGTCTGTACGCTTGCGGATCGCAGGTGGATACGTCTTTTATCCGACAACATTCTTCTTGGACTCGCCCTAGGCTGACCCGCATGAATAGGAGTGCATTGTAACAGGACGGTGGCTCTAAAAGGCGGGCGTCTTCAGAGTTGGAATAGAAGTCGCAATTTAAAGGGCCTGGTTACGAGATTTGTTTTCTTTATTCTTCTTTGTTTTGGAACTTCAACAAAAGACCCAATCCAGTCTCTAGATTGGTTTTATCTCTCTTTCTCTTGCTACCTCTGATGTTTAGTAGATTAGATGCGTTTTATGGTTCTTCCATAGATTAAATACAAAACCCCTTTTCAAGATCAAAGTGCTTTCCGCTTATTAGATTGCATCTTGCACTACACATTGTTCCACGAATTCGATGCCTTGGGTTGACACTTAAGGGAAGAAGGGTCCCTTGACTACGACGAAGGACTTGTTCGCTTGCAAGTCCAAACAAACTTTGATACAACAATCAACCATCAACAAGCCCCTTTTTCTTGTGCCGTTGCCGTGGAACCTATTGCATTTGTGATTATTTTCAGTTTTCTCTTGATTTTTCTTTTGCATCTCTTAATTTTGACCATCCTCAAAACAAAAAAAATCAATCTATGGTTTTGCTAAACCCTAGTTTTCTTTTTAGCTTTTGTATATATTTTGTTTATTGCTAACCCTAACCGGGGATGGACGGCTACATCTCCAACAAAAAACATATATTTTGTGGATGGTCTAGAAAAAATTTTGCAGGCAAAGGTGACGTGCAACACAAGATATAAAAGCGGAGGCCAAACATCATCGGAATCTCCAAGAGAAACTCCACCTCCAAGATCGAGAGGAGATCAACCTCATCGCCACTCATCCTAGAGAGATCGTTCCTTAAGATCATCGGAACAATCGACGTCGGCAAGGGGGATGTCATGTTCGGCATCGATGGCGTGAGGAGTGCATTCAAGTCAACCATGATTCGAGGCATGCAACATGATTCATGTTAAAAACATTCTACCTCATCATCGCTTCGGAAGGGAGGAGTCAAGGGAGAATCCAAAGAAGACACAAAAGTTGTTGCATCCGTCAAGACCAAGAATCAACGCCCGCCTGTGAAGACCAAAAAGATGACTAAGCCGAAGAATAAACCTACACCGAAGCCAAGGATGGTGTAGAAGTGGGTCCCCAAGATTGCAACACCTGAAAAGAGCATTGATCCGAAGCGAAGAGAAGAAGTCTAGCTATAGACTATAAATGAAGCGCTTGGCGGGAGGCAACCCGTTCATGAAGTAAAGAATAAGCTACCGGGTGGACAACCCGTTGAAGAGTCAAGCTACTGGGAGGGCAACCCGAAGAATTTTTCATGTTTTCAAGGTAAGTTGGTCTTAGAATTTGCTATGCATTACATATTATAAATTTCTATGTGGTTGAATAATTTTTAGAGACATTATAATTGCTCGGTCATTTTATTTGAATTTTATGTTGATCATAAGACGATGACTTGAGCCATCCCAAGTTTTGTTTGCATCTTTTAGAAAAACTAGTACCAAAAATTCAGCACCTACCCCAACCTTTCATCCTCTCCATGGTGTTAAGGTTTTATTGTTTTACATGATAAAAACACGTGAGTAGAGCCTTTTTATGTTTCTTTATGTTTTAATCTTTGACGCATCATATGACACACGTGAACCTAAGCAACTTGATTTTTGGTTTCATTCAAATTGACATCCATTGGTTTCTCTAGATTGAGAATTTTTCTAAGCCCCATTGACTTAATTTTTATTCAAAATATCTCTCTCATGTTTGGCCAAATTTAGAACCAAAACCTATACCCCCACGGTCATGCCGGAGGAACATGCTATCGATTAATGAAAGCAATCGGTCCCGATGCAACCCAAATAAATTTTATAGTTGTTTTTGATGCCTAAAAGCTCCTCTAATGATATATTTGTACTCATCACTAGCACTGAGTTAAATTTTAAAGTTTGAAAATTATAGGAGTGATTAGCATCTAAACATGATTAAGGGAGGTTTTTGAGCTTGATTAACATATAGTGCCCCATGATGCATCTTGGGAAGCCTCCATCTTTTGGCATCTTAGGCACATGTAAAGGACAAGCATGGGGGAGGCAAGGGCTTTGTTTTGCAGGAAATTAGTGGAAGCACAAGAGGCAAGAAAAAAAGGGAGCGACACAAAGCAAAACAATGGAGGTGGAAGATTAATCACGCAAGAAAGGTGTCGTTGTGAACAGTTCGAGCAATGGAATCTCGTGGATCACGTGGGCACAAGGAACGAAGGGAGCAAGAAGCATCTCGGAGAGAGATCAATCCCCCGGTGCTCCGCTTCACAGGTATGAGGATCTTAGCATCTCGGAAAGAAGAGAGCAAGTAATTTATTCATTTATTAATTTGTGTTCTTGAGTTCTTAGCCCAGAAGTTTCAGAAACAACCTAGAAAAAATTTGAGTTCCACGGGTATGAGGATCTTGTCATGTAATCATCGATTCTTTTGTTTCAATCTTTCATTTATGTTGATAATGCTTTGATGCCTAAGGTTAGCCACCACGCTTAATGGGAGTATGAGATCCGCTGCTCCCGTAGATCCCATCAACATATCTTTAGTAGGTTTAGCTAAAGTGGCCTCATTTTCACACCTCATTAGTTTAGCTTCACCTTGATAAGAGGTTGCATGTTCAAGAATCCACAAACCCTATGGGCTAATATCCATACTAACTTGTGCACTTCACTCACCACCCTCCGATAATAATAACAACAAAAATTCACCATAATTTCCATCACTCCATATACTTCTCCTGTGTGTTTTTCCACCGACAAGAAACCCCTGGTGTACTCGTTGTGAGTTAGTGCAACAACAATGTGGAAGATAGCCACCAATGTCTTCACCAAGAAGACACATTCATCATCATCAAAAGGTGCCATCATCAAGCTCTTCGAGGAGGCACTCGATTTCCGAGTCTCCCCGAAGCATGGAGGAAGACGTGGCACCACCAAGGAAGAACAAGCTGCCCCTTGGTGGCATGAGGAGTACACGAAGTTCATCCATGCGGTATACCGAACCGCGAAGACACACAGAAGAGCCACTCATTCCACCATGATGCTCAACTAGTTCATCCTCTTCACACCATACACTCCGAGGCATCCCAATGGATTCATCATAAAGACAGAGGAGGAGGAGGATAGGCTTGCCAAATGTTGATTTCGATGACTCCCTCCAAGTGTTGGATTGTACTCGGATATCAAATCTTGAGCAATATTGGATGGGGGCGATCTTTATGGAGTTCGTGTGAATATTCACAAGGAGATTGATTTGGAAGCTAGCACCGGTAATTGATAAAGGAGTGTCGTGCCTCTCACTTCGCCTTGAAGATGAAGAGCAACTAGTTCCTTATGGATATATTAGAGAACTACTCAGTTACAAGAGGAAGCCCGAAGCAAGTTTATGTCCAAGAAAAAAATGTTAGAAGGATTTTTGGGGAATGATTTCGAGAGAAAACTACAAGGAACCCAAAATTACTACTTGTCGAGATTTCTTTGGGATCGAGTACATGAAGCAAGGAAAGTGGAGATGAGAGGAGAAGGTACAAGTTGATGAAGGTTATTATTCCTCTTTCCAACATGGGGATAAATTTATTTGTTGAAGGGAGACAAAAATTGATTAGAGAAAGGATTTCTTGTACTGGCGAAATAAAAAAAGATTAAAAAGGAAATTGTGTATGAGAGAACATCCTCCATAGCCCTTGACGAAGGAGGGGTTGCACATGAAGCTAATAAACAAACATGGAAGGATTCCAATGCCACCACCATATGAAGTATGTCAAATGCAAGCATGGGGGAGTGGGGCAGCCACGCCACCACATCCTCCACCATACATGTTCCTCAAAAAGTTTTTATGGCGCTCCATGCAACAAATGCAAGAAGAAGGAACCGCAAACATTGCCTATCAAATTGGGAACCTTTACCATTGGAGCAATTTAGAGGATGGCCGGCACAATCATAATACAAGAAAGGATACCACACGCCGGAACATCAATATCAACCGCCAAAAAATAAAGGAAGAACGAGGAAAAACAGAAAATAATAATGCTTTCAAATTAGGTTTGATTTTCTCTTTTTACTTTTCTTTATTTTCAGCTTTTGTGCAAGTTTATATATGTGTAGCATTTTCTGTTTTTATTTATTTTCAGCATGCATGATAATAGTAGAGTTAGTTTAAGATCACCATGAATAAAGTTTCCCACCTTGATCAACCTTTGGTAAAAATAATAAGTTGATGCCATGGATAATATATGATGAAAAGTTGCCGCTTTTCTCAACTTTTGTACTTGTTTAATGCATAATTAAGCTAATGCTCTCTTTAATATGAATCTGAAATTAATTAAATGCTAGCTTAATCTTTTGTGGAGGTTATGATAAAAATAAGACCCATAGTGTTATTTTCATGCTCTCAACTTTGGATGAGTTAAAAATGATTTGTTCTTAAAAATATATATGCTAACCTTGTCATGAATGCTACTTGCATTTTGCTCTACCTATCCAAAGCCATACATATATTGAGTGCATAAACTTTAGTATACAAAAATTATTTTTGGGTGAGTTATTTCACGGCTTGATTTCTCTAGCCCGAGACTAAGAAACTGGTCATTCCATTTTTGCGTATCTGTCTTTCTGCTAGCCTTTCTATCTGTGCATTGTGTATCCTCACATCAGAGATTTCACAAACCTCGCCGGATATCCACCCTTAAAACCGAAAATATCATCTTCTGTGTTTACCTCCTTGACCACAATCTATCGTGTGAGTACGGATTGTCAATTCAAGGAAGATCGCAAGATGGTGCCAAGGTTGAAGATTTCAAGTATCTCTCCAAAGGAAAAATATTTCTAATACCTACCTTATCTCTATCACCTCTTTGCCCGAGGATGAGCAAACGTCTAAGCCTGGGGGAGGAGGTAGGTACAATGCAATTTAGAGTTCAAGGGGAGCAAATAAAAAAATGATGAAAGAAGAAAAAAATGAGTATAAAAAAAAGAAAAAAGATAAAGAAAAAATATGTATGAGAAAAGAATATATATATATATATGAGTTTAAAAATAAAATAAAGTGAACTCCCCGGTTCTCTAAAGTACATTAAGAATCTCAAAAGTTTCAAGATTTAAGATCCAAACTCATCTTTCCAAACCATGTGCAATCCGATAACGAGGACTTTCTTTGTGCCTCGAGATCACTCTTTTTGCCGAGTCTCGGTAAGACCATGAGAAGCTTGTCTTGTTTTGACAACATCTCATTTATAATATCTTGGTAGGACTAAACTTTTCCAATATAGCTCCACATAAAGCCTTCCACTATATATATTGAGAGGGGAAAGGAGTAGAATGAATAGGCTTTGAGAGACAAGATAAGATGAGAGTACATGAGCAAGATGCAAGGAAGTTTATTTTTGATCTTGGTTTGACTCGTTTCCTTCATCTCGCTCTTAATTTCAAAATTTCTAAGATTCATTTGAAATTTGGGAGCATGGGGTAATTACTTGTGGGAAGTGCTTAAATTAATATCTACCTTCCATAAGGATGAAGGCTAGTATATTATAGAACTTTAATGATTAAATCCTTGAGAGCATTGTGTTTTCTCGTGTATGATCAAGTGCAGGGTATAAGAAATGAACGACAACACTGATATTCATTAAAGGCTTACTCGAGGACGAGCAAGGTTTAAGCATGGGGGAGATGTTGATGGAGAATTTCCGTCAACCTAGCCATGAGTTTACCTTTAATGTTGGAATTGATTTATTATTCTAACCACTAGAACTAACCCTCCGTAAATAACAAGTTCACTCTTGCATGTCGATTTTGGAGTTTATTGTTTATGCAGGAAATCTACGCTAAAGAGGAGACTTTCAGGATAAGTTTGTCAAGCACTTCGGAAGAAGGTCATGAAGCCCGACAAGAGTCAAGACACGCGATGAACATGACTCCAAATGACCCAAGGACCGAAGCGTCAACGTGCAAATCTTCAGGGACTCAACCAGAAAATAGTGAAGCTTTGATGGCAAAGATTCAAGCCTTAACCGCGAAGGAAATGACGTCAAAGGCCAACATGCAAGTGCACACAAATAGGGAATCGCGCGAGAAGCAACCGGAACAAAGGCCGGGGTCGAACTAGGCCGAAACAGGCCCAGGCCGGTCGGCCTAGCCCATTCCGGGCCCGGTTTGGCGCCCCCTTTGACCTAGCCGCCATTCGGACTATTTATAACCCCCTCACCAAGAGCACGCATGAATTGATTTGTCGCTACTGAGGAGCAAATTAGAGAGGGACACCGTTCCGGAGAGGAGAGGGTCGAGATGGTTGACTAGGGTTCCCCTAGCCGACGTGGGAACCTTGCATGGAAGACCACGTCGGAATTCCCATAGCTAGGATCAAGATCAAGTAGGATCCCAGTGGTGATCTTGTCCATGTATTATACTCCCGTGTTGAATTTGCAAGATTGAATCAGATTTCTAGCGATCAAGTGCTTTCTCTATGACTTTGTCTTCGCTTGGGTTTGCTTCCTCCCCAATCTAGTCTATAGCTAGATTGCTTAGGGTGCTCATGTAGTCATGGTGGCTAGAGGTGCATACCCGATCTACCGAGCGTTTTCAACTTGTTCTTCTTGGACTCACCTAAGCTAACCCACACGAATAGGAGTGCGTTGTGACAGGTCAGTGGCTCCAAGAGGCGTCTTCTGAGTTGTAACAGAAGCCACGATTTAAAGATGCTAGTTATGAGATTCGTTTTCTTTATCCTTCTTTATTTTGGATCACCAACAAAAGACCCAATCCAATCTCTAGATTGGTTTTATATCTCTTTCTCTTGCTACCACCGGTGTTTAATAGGTTAGATGCCTTTTATGGTTCTTCCATATATTAGATGCAAAACCCCTTTTCAAGATCAAAGTGTTTTCCGCTTATTAGATTGGATCTTGCGTTACACATTGTTCCACGGATTTGATACCTTAGGTTCACACTTAAGGGAAGAAGGGTTCCTTAACTATGACGGAGGACTTGTCCGCCTGCAAGTCCAAACAAACTTTGATACGACAATGAACCATCAACAGGCCCTCCACAATCAACGGCCCCGCGCTTAAAGGCCTGCCCGTTGACGAACTCTCGGTCCTAATTGCAACTCCCCGCTTTCCCTTCTAGTTCGATTCCGACCTACAGAATTCAGGATTGACACTCCTGTGTTGCGCCACTACCCAGCGGCAATGTCGACCGAGGTCGACACGGGTCTTCTTGTCAATTACTATGGCCTTCCGATGGTCGGTGTGCTAACATAGCCCCGCTGGGACCTTGGCCAAGCCATTGCTGCTCGGGCGCCTTATCATAATGGTCAAGACACATCAGTTGCCATGCAAGCATGTGTATAAAAGCTTTGTAGGATACAAAAGACCTTGGCCCATGGCCAATTACAATGTGCAAAGATATTAAAGGTCCTGATCTACCTTACATGGTGCCTAGATGGACAACTTTCATAAAGGTAGAATTCTAAGTGTTTAGGTGAATTTTAGAGAACGTGGCAAAAGTTCCGGTAGACACCTGTGGACACTAGGGTGGCAAGGGGTTTGACCAAGCCTTTTACCATGGGATGGCCCCACAAGTGGGTTTACTAGTCAAAAGGGGTCACTAGGGTAGGTTAGTGAGTTTTTCGAGGTGAGGGCCCAGGTTGACCGTGATTTGACCACTGTTGTCTACTTTGACCGGCTGTTAGGGTTAATTAAAAACCTGGGGCGTCACAGCCACCTCTACTCTAGCCCTAGAAGGTTTCCTGTGGAGTCCCATCTTTTGCTAGGGTGCTCTCACAAGATTCCAAATTGGACCAGTGTCACCTCAGGCCTCTCCCAGCGCAGCATCGTGGTTTCCAACACCACATTAGGCCCTTGCTAACAAGGTCTGTCAAGGCATGTACTGCCCCATGTTGCACCTGGATTCTTCACTAGGCGCGGGCGCAGAGATTTGTGGAGTTCTCCCATCTTCGCAAGCATTTTTCTAGCTCTAGGAGATGATACTTTAGCACTATGCTCGGGTGGACGCACACAAGACAGGGCATTGCAGAATTATCAAGCGGTTTTCCCATGATGTTCCAACTTGGTTCAAGAAGTGAGCACTGAGTCCTCCTCTTTATATCAGTGGAGCTATACTTCAGCTGCTACCCACCACTCAGCTGACACAGCATCCTCATCCGTAACACTGTTCACACATGGAGCGCGAGGTCTTTGTCCGTTTCCGGGCCTGCTGAAACGTCTGCTGAGTGTGTGATGACAACTTTTCAGTTTTTGTCTCGTAGTGGCAGCGGTCGCATCTCTGCTCGGGGCAGGTCCTGTGCTCGCACAGTACGCCCGTGGGTTGCTACACGACAAAGAGCCGTGGCACCTGGTGTTGTCCTAAGAAGATTCTGGATAGTTTGACTTATTCAACGAGAAGACAATCTTAAAGCACAAGTAGAAGGCCGTAGGTTTTTGGTTTATTCTTCGAGCATCAAATCGACCTTCTAGGTCACCTTACTGCTCGGGGGCTACTCCACGAGTACATCTTGTGATGCCTTCTTTGCCTACGTCGTGTCAACCTACCAGAAGCAAGCTTCCGCAATCTCTCTGCACGACCTCCCGTTGGTCGGCATTGAGACCTTCCTCGAAGGCATGATGATCTTTTTGATTCCGGTCAGGTTGGCAGTTCTTCGAGCAACTACAGGGCCTTATCTTCACTTCCAACCCTTGGTTCTGCACTTCAAGAGCTTGATGTTTTACTTTGTGTGTGCTCAAGAGGATTTTCTTTTTTGGATCCTTGTGCACCCTACGCGACCTTAGTGGCGCCATATCTTCGCTTCGCTTTGACATGACATCGTCTCAGCCACTACGCCTCCACGTCGATCGAGGCTTGAGAGACATGGGTACCCATGGGTCCCCACCAACCAGGGTCCTGGAGGTCCCTATCAAGTGGACCCGACCTGTCAGAAGCCCCACCGACCTGCAAGTGGACCCAGAGGCCTTATCCACAACCCTGACGACCTTGTAAGACCTCGGGCGACCTTATCCGAATATCAGAAGACCTACCGGGCTTGTGCCACAAGTTTCTCCCCTAGGTCGCGACACGGCGCCGCCAGTTGGTCCGCAGATCGCGGGATTCACCCTGTAATCACAGAAGATGACCTTCCTAATTTGTAACCGACCTAGATGAGGGTCCACCGACCTTGAATGAGATCCCAAGTCTGTTGACCATATAAGGCGGTCTAGAGCTCCAATCGAGGGGACTTCCCCATTCACACATAATTCCACCGCATTCTGGACGTAGGGTTTTACTCTCCAGAGGCCTGAATCAGTCTAAACCGTTGTGTCCTCGCCATTCTAGTCGCATTTTGAGTTCCTCTTGTGAACTTTACCTATGCTCTTAGGTCCCGATCCCCTCCAATCAACCTACAACTGCTTGGGTCGCCTCCTAGCGGATCTGTCCAGGTCTCACCCCCAGACATCACCATGGCCTTATAAGTTGTGCCAATAAGGTAGTGCACTTAACGAACCCAGAAGGAGTACAAGTGACCTACCATATCCAAGGGTGCATGCGAGACATAATGGTTTTTAGCATGGAGACCAAATCTATAGAGAAGTCCCAGTAGTGAGGGAATATCGAGATCAGTTCCCTGAAGAACTCCTCGGAATGCCACCAAATAGGGATATAGAGTTGTACTTGACCTTATCCTTGTGAGACATGGGCACCCCTGGGTCCCCACCGACCAGGCTCACGTCCGTCCCTAACAAGTGGGTCCGGCCTACCAGAAGACCAGTCGACCTGTCAGTGGGCCCAACCGACCTAGTTGGCAGCCCACACGACCTCCTGAAGACCTTCTAGAAGATTCCCCAGACGACCTTGTCCAGACGAGAAGACAACTTGGTGCGTAAGACAAATCAGTCCAGACGGATTAAGGCAACTCGGATAAGCCTTCCATATTGTAACTTACTAGAGATAGGTTTCCTTGTTGTAACTGACCTGGACTGCAGTCCACCGACCTTGTCCGTCGCCCAAAATAAGGCGGGCAAGGGCGTCCTCCCGGGGACAGGACAACACTTATAATCTAGACCACCTGAGATTGAAGCAAACCGAAGAACTGGACGTAGGGTTTTACTCTCCAGAGGCCCGATCCAGGATAAAATCGCCTTGTCCTTGTGTCTCGTCGTAATTTCCGTGTGCTACACTAGCATAACCATCGCGTCCTTAGCTCCCGATCTCCCCACCGAACAACTAAACCACAGGGACTAACACCCCCGTGGGCTGTCCAGATCTCACCATCGGACATTTGGCATGCCAGGTAGGGGTGATCGCGAGCTCTTCGTGCAGCATGATGGCAGCTCACTCTGGCGACCGCTTCCACGGCGACACGACGAATTTCCTATGCGCTAGAAATTTTTTGTGTACGACCACCCGCCCCACCCATTAAGTGACTCGACATGATTCAATCCGCCTGCATGCCGGCCTCCAGGTGTGGTTTTCAAGATGCAGCTCAACCAGGTTTGGCAAGCTCGTCGACAACTTCGCGGTAGGTCTAGTGCTTGCGTGAGTTGACTCTGTGTCGATTACGTGCATGTTATCGATGCCAAATCTACAAGCTCCCACACAGGTGATCCTGATGATATACGGATCCTAACACATGAGCCGCGACAAGCGCCAGGGCTCGGCCCAACAACACACTGCGCTCCTCGCAGACCTCCTCGACTACGTCGTCAACGATGCTGGCCAGTACAAACCTTGCTGTCGACCTCGTCAGCATCATGACATCGGTGCTGACGGCCACGTCCCGACCGCAGCCACGACGATCTCTTCGATACCTCGACACCTCGACGACGATGCTCCGACCTTGACTTCGTATAAGCTAAGTGACGGTTTCAATTAAATATATTACATCTTAAAATTGTTTTGTAGACCTGCTCTACATGTTTTTTCTGCTCTTCTTACCCCTCCCCCTCGACATGCTTGGGGACTTGGCAATGCCAACACTTAGGTTGCCAAACCTGAGGGTTCAAATTTTTTATCTTTTGTTATGTTCCCCTCCACCTCGACATGCTCGGGGGCTTGGCCATGCCAATCTAAGGGTTGCCAGACCTGTGGGGTTCTACTTCTCCTAAGTGTTCTTCCTTTAACTGCTTGACTCTCGTTGTCAGTATTCGATGTTGTGTGGTTGCAAAACCTGGGTCCTAGGCCCCTCCCCGTGCATCAGCTACATCTAAGCCTCCCTGCTGAGCATTGTAGAGGGGTGAAACACTTCGCAGCTCCAGAGTTTTCGAGTCCGCATAATGCGTGTTTGGCACGATAAGTGGAATGCCTTTTTAAAAAAACAAGACATAGCACAAGAATGTTCAGCTCTGGCTAGCATTACACATCAACATGAACATATCATAGCTCAGACTAGATCTTCATTATATTTATATTTGACAGATGGATACACCGACCTGGTGTTTATTTTATTTTACAGGGCCATCTCTTTGCTCTGTCGTCGTCCTCATCAGGTCGCCAGACCTCCCTCCGGCTTCGTCATCATCTTCGTCAGGTCGCTAGACTTCCCCCCGGCTACGTCGTCATCTTCATTAGGTCGCTAGACCTCCCTCCGACTCCGTCGTCGTCTTCGTCAGGTCGCTAGACCTTCCTCCGGCTCCGTCGTCGTCTTCATTAGGTCGCTAGACCCTCCTACAGCTCCATCATCACATTGGTCATGTCGCTAGACCTCCCTCCGGCTCCATCGTCACGTTCTTCATGTCTCTAGACCTCCCTCCGCCTCATTCGTCATCTTCATCAGGTCGGTAGACCTCCCTCCAAATCCGTCGTCGTCTTTGTCACGTCGCAGCGACCTTCCTCCGGCTCCATCATCATCCTCGTCAGATCGCCAGCGACCTACCTCCAGCTCCTTCATCACGTTCTTCAGGTCGCTAGACCTACCTCTGGCTCCGTTGTCGCGTTCGTCAGGTTGCTAGACCTCCCTCCACCTCCTTCATCGTCTTCATCAGGTCGGTAGACCTCCCTCGAGCTCCATCATCACATTCGTCAGGTCGCTAGACCACCCTCCGGCTCTGTCATCGCATTCATCAGGTCGCTAGACCTCCCTCCGCCTCCTTCGTCGTCTTCATCAGGTCAGTAGACCTCCCTCCGGCTCCATCGTCTTGTTCGTCAGGTCGCTAGACCTCCCTTCGCCTTCTTCGTCATCTTCATTAGGTTGGTAGACCTCCCTCCGGCCCGTCGTCGTCTTCGTCAGGTCGCCAGCGACCTTCCTCCGGCTCCATCGTCGCCCTCGTCAGGTCGCCAACGACCTTCCTCCAGCTCCATCATCATCATTGTTAGGTCTCTAGACCTTCCTTCGACTCCGTCATCACCTTCGCCAGCTCGGAAGACCGCCCCAAAATTTTTCGTCAGGAATGAAGGCCTTCCTGTGGGGTGCGCGCCTGATGGCCCTGCCAAGTGCTTCTAGGTGCATGGGCGCTTGTATTTTGATACCTTCTTAAGGTCGGCATGCCTCGAGTGGCTTTGCCCGGCTCCATGTAGCTATGCAAGATATCTGGATGTCTCTACACTCCACACGTTCAAGATTAACATCACTTTGCCAAGCTTCATCATTGACAACTTCTTCATGCGACACACATTTCAAGATCCTACTAGGAATCCTCGGATACTGAACATTGGTGATTTGAGGCCTCCTCGAGGTCGGCACGCCTACAAGACCTCGCTGAGGTCAGCCCTTCCAGACTCCTTGAAGTCATGCTTGGAGATTTGGGTGTCTCTGCACTTCGTTCGATCAAGACCATGACTCAGTTTTCTTCTCTTTTGAGCATCAAACCAGCCATGCTGCCTGCTTTAATTCTCGGGGACTACTCTACGAGTGCGTCTTCACCGCCCTTTTGTTTTCCTCGTCGTACCGACCTGGTGAGAAACCAGTTTTTTCATCACGTCGTTACTCGATCTACTTTTTTCTCTTCTTCTTTTTTGGACCATCATACTACTCATGATGCTTGTATACTACTCATGAGTGCATCTTCAATGCCCTCTGAATTTTTTCATCATCGTTTCGATCTATTAGAAGCCTGCTTCCTACAGGTCGTCACTCAACCTCTCTTCATTCGGCAAGACTACAAAAAGGTCGGCTGCCAAGTCGATTTTTTTTTCTTTTTTGACCGACGTGCATGCTATTTGACCTGTGTAACACCCTGAAATTTTCTAATTTCAGGATGTTATTAGGAAGAATAATTAAGCAACAATTTTCTCATAATTTTAAAACTTGACCAATGTTTATTTTATTTACAGGGAATTTAGAATAGGAAAATCAATTGATTGTTTTTCTAAATTAAATTAAATAAATATGTGAGAGTGTTGCATTTATTTTGGTTGTTTTGTTTTTGGTTGTGGTGTGGTTTTAAAAGTCTTAAAATACTTGTGAAAAGTCTTAAGAATAGTTGTGAACAAGTTGGAAAATTTGTGTGAAGATTTGAATTTAAAAGGTGTTGAAAAGATGTGTTAAAAAGGATTTGAAAAAAAAACACCAAACCTACCTATCGCGCGGCCCATCCTCTCCTCGCGGCCCACTAATTTCGCC
Source organism: Cenchrus americanus (assembly GCA_947561735.1). Taxonomy (NCBI): domain Eukaryota; kingdom Viridiplantae; phylum Streptophyta; class Magnoliopsida; order Poales; family Poaceae; genus Cenchrus; species Cenchrus americanus. The sequence goes on from OX387245.1 coordinate 171,179,258, forward strand.
CGGCCCAATTAAACCCGCTGGCCCACTCTTCTTCTTCTCTCCCTCCTATCTTTTTCTTTCTCTTTAACACCGCCGGCCCACCCCTGTCTCTGCGGCCCACTCTCTCTCCCCGGCCCAACAGCAGCCCGCCAGCCGCTCCACCTCTCCCTATCTCTCTCACCGGCTGACAGACGGGGCCCACGTGTCAGGCCCGTCTTCTACCTCCCCACCGCCGCCTGCTCCCCACCGGCCGACCGCACCGCCGCCTCCCCGGCTTCCCGCGCCGCTTCCCCTCCCTCCACTGAGCTGCGCATTAATGCGCAGTGCACCGGCGCCACCACCTCTTCCCTTCCCCTCCCGTAACGGGCGCCGCACCGAGCCGCCGCCGCCGCCATTAATGGCGCACCGGCCGAGCTCCGCCACCGCCTCACCGCGCCCTCTCCACTTCCCCATCCGCCCCGCAAAGGGGCAGCACCACCCCCCGCTCCACCCGCACCGCTCTCCCTCCCTTTCCTCGTACGCACGGCGCCGCCGCCCGAAGGGACCCGGTCGGAGCTCCGCCCCTCCTTCGTCGATCCGCTCCTCCGGCGCCTCTCCCTCCCTTCCGAGCTCGCGGTGATTTCCCTTTGTCCTCCTCTTCATTCCCGTGCTTTCCTCGTCGCATTTGGTGGCCGGGGAGGCCCCGTTGGCCGTCGCCGGCGAGCGCGGCCGGCGAGCCGCCGCCGCCCGGTCGCGCGCGCGCCGCTCGGAAGGCAGCCGTGGCTGCCCAATCACGCGCGGGCGTCCACAGCCGCTCGATCTGAGCCGACGGCTCAGTTCAGTCCAAGCCCCCTGGTCAATCAAGTGCATACCGGTCAACCCTAGCCCTCCGCCGCCACTTTGCAAAAATAACCCTGCACTTTCTAATATAACAATAATACCCTTCCACCCATGAAGATCCCTACAATCAAGTCCTGGTTCTCTCGTTTAAACCCCTGAACCTCTTAGTTTTTCCACCCGAGGTCCACCCTTAACCCTTTTACACTATAAACCTCATGTCTATATGTGTAAATGTGTCTAGGTTCCTGGTTTCTTGCGGTTAAGCCCCTGGAGCCCTAGTTTTTCACAGTTTAGCCCTTGTAACCTTGTTTAGTGCGTAGTTTTCACATTTTAGCTCCGTTTCAAGCGATTCAAGTTGCGTTAGGTTCGTAATAACTCAAAGAACGCGTTGGAGACAATGTTGAACCTGTTACTTGCTTTATAATTTATTTAATATTTAAATATGATTAAATACTAATATACATGCTTTTCTAATTAAAATTTAATTAGAGATCAACACGTCTTTTTATAAGAAATATAATTTGGTTAATTCTTATTTAAATAATCTTTCCAATTAAAAGGTAATTAGAGTTATATCTCGATTTTCATAATCAAACTTAAATTAATTAATATATATATTCAATTTGCTTTCTAAATAAAAGTAACATAGGTCTATCCCGAGTTTTCATAATTAAATATTAAATTGATTAATATGAACATAAATATGTTTCTAAATTATAATTTACTTAGTACAATTCGAAATGTAAAGATATTCGTTTAGATGCTTTACAAACTTCTTTTAAATTAAAATGTTTAATTTGCATAAAATAATACTTGAATATTTATAAATAAAATTGGAATAAGTTATACACCGTTCATTTTACATAAATATAACTTGCTTAATTATTAAATAAGGTATTTCTCTGAAATAACCTATGCACACCTTTTAAATTAAAATTTACCAAGCACATAGCCTTGTGTGATATAATCCAAATCTTACGATAGTTCCGAGTCTTTTGCGTTCGCGGTCCTAGAACCAAACCTTGTCCTCTTTTAAAGCTTTTCATGCTTGGTGTATTGTTCTTAGTTGTTCTTGTTTGTCTGCTCTGCATGTTGTGCTCGATGTTTGCTTCGAGTAGAAGATCGAGCTGCTGATCGAAAGTCCTGAAGATCAAGAGTTTCAAAGAGAAAGAGCAGAAGAGCAAGAGTAACTTTTTGTTGAGAAAGGCAAGTGACCCTAACCATCCTTCTACCTATGCTTTAATACAAGAACACTATAAATTAATCGGAACATGGAGAACCACCCAGGAAAACAGTACAACCACAAGACATATGGCTCTGTCTTGGCCAATTAATTAGGGAAGTCTTGTGTGGCTATTAGCCTTAGTAGCTTGGGGTACGGAGGAATGCTTTTATGACTCTTCTACTCTGGACAGGTTTTGGAACGGAAGTGCTCTTCTAGGCTAACCTGGTCTTAGGGTAGAAGGAGGGTACGAAAGATAGCCTCTAGGACGTGCTACTATGGACTGATACACATGGGAGGACTCTTTGTAAAGGCCTCGTAGCGTCCCTATGCAACCACACCTCGGAAGTGTGGTATTGTGCCTACTTTGCACAGCATGGTTGGGTTCAAAGTTCTTCGGAACTTTTACGCGACTTGTGGTGAAAGTGTACAACCTCTCGCAGTGTTAAACCGTTATAACGAGTAGTGCTCACGGTCCAAGAGCGGCCTGGACCCTCACATGATTAATGAACTTAAAGATGGATTTAAAATTGCTTTCCGGTTATTTCGTGGCCTTGCCGAGTACCAACCATAAGTGTACTCAACCTTGCTTAAACACTCGCTCGTAAAAAGAAGAAGGTGCACGAAGTCCGAGAAGATGGTGCTAGGCGTACGCAACCCCGCCGATTGCACTGTGAAGTTTGGAACCTTTGCTTCCCCGTGATTCCGCCGTAAATCTCTGATAATCTCTTTCTTTACGTGATATTGTTTCTGTTATACACTATGATGTCACTATATGTATGAAACTTGATCCTGGCATACATATAGTTAAGCACTTGGTTTTCTTCGGAAAATCGGGTGTGACAACCTGTCGATTGCTCTACGACTTCGTCATGACCTTTCTAAGGTCGCTGCGCCTACACCTCGCTCGGGGGCTTGTGAGACATGGGTACCCCTAGGTCCCACCGACCAGGCTCACGGCCATCCCCGACGAGTGGGTCCGGCCTACCAGAGACCCACCGACCTGTCAGTGGGCCCAACCGACCAAGTTGGCAGCCTACACGACCTCCTGAAGACCTTCTAGAAGATTCCCCAGACGACCTTGTCTAGACAAGAAGACAGCTTGGTGCGCAAGACAAATCAGTCCAGACGGATTAAGGCAGCTCGAATAAGCCTTCCATATTGTAACTGGACGTAGGGTTTTACTCTCCAGAGGCCCAAACCAATATAAAATTGCCATGTCCTTGTGTCTTGTCGTAATTTTTGTGTGCTACACTAGCATATCCATCACGTTCTTAGCTCCTGGTCTCCCCGCCGAACAACTAAACCACAGGGATTAACACCCCCGTGGGTTGTCCAGTTCTCACCATCTGAAAATCCCCGGAACCTTTATCATAGCCAAGAGACCCTATAGGATGGCAGCTTTAGAGTTGGCAAAATAGAAGAGGCCACTTGGGAATGAGAGGACACGATGAAAAAGAGTTTCCCCACTTGTTCAGGAATAAGTCGAATCTCAAGGACAAGATTCATTTTAAGTGGGTAGGTTTGTAACGCCCGCGTTTGAACCCCTACTAAATCACCAGTTAAATCACATGCTTTTTTCAAAATCTTTTCTGCTGAGCTCGATCAATTCCTAAACACCGATCATCATTCCCGCTTTTCCCTTTTCAACTCGAGCCACCCCGGTAGTTGCCCAACACCGGGAATCTTTTTGACCGCATCTTGGCACGTGCCTCGTTTCAACCGGCCTCGCAATCACCGCTGACCCGGAAATAGCGCGACGTCGCGTCTGCGCTCGAAATCCAGAAATCCCACCAAGATCCATTCCCTAGTTTTCTAAAGATTTTTCCAAATTTTTTCCCAGTTTTTCCTTTTCTTTTTCCTTCTCCCCCTTTTCTTTTTCCTTCTCCCCCTTTTCTTTTTCCTTTTTATTTCTCTCTCTTTCTATTCTCTTCTTCCTCACGGTCTGCACCGTGGCTCCCCTGTTCCACAACGTGCCACCCCCATGGCCTGCTGCTTGGCACGTCGCATCCCAACAGCTTGGCTCGTCGTACGCTCGGCCCCTCCCATGCACGCCGCACGCACCGGCCCCACGACAAGACTTCACCCTGTCGCTCGACGACACGACCACCATTAATCTCGCCTGCTTGTTCCGTCGCCTCCGAGCTCCAGCACCGCCGCAAGCTGCTGCCTGCCTCGCGATACTGTTGTCTGCTGCCACTGCTACCAGCTCGCTGGCCACAGCATCGCTGCCCCACGAGTCAGGTCCACAACACCACGATTTACTACCCTGCTGCAAATCCCTGTCGTATGGACCTCCCTAGGCCCACTACCTCAGTGGGTATCAGGACCGACTACTCGGTGGGCCCCTGGGACTACCCGGCTTGCGCTACACGGCACCTGATGGCGTGGAACACAAGGACTACGGAGGAGAAGTACTCGGTTAGGAAGCTGTACATGTCCCGCACTGTATGGAAGACTCCTTGACGTACTCGACTAGTACTCTCTCTCTACTCCGACTTGTAACCCTGCCTCCCGGGCTATATAAGGCGAGGCAGGGACCGTTCTCTAGGACATCCAATCAACTCCTCTCACGGCGTACAATTACACAAACCTGTAATCATACCCTATCAATCCAGAGCTACGTAGCATACAGGACGTAGGGTATTACGCACTTTGCGGCCCGAACCTGTCTGAATTGTGTGCCACGTGTCTCTTCCTTCGAGTTACCGATCTCGGCGAGGCCACATTCATCTACTTCGGGTACTCCCCTTAGTAGGTTGCCGGTCTAAAACACCGACAGCTGGCGCGCCAGGTAGGGGCTCTCGCCCGAGATCACATGGCGAACTCGACGGCCCCCGTCTACTTCAAGCCAACCGTCGCTTTCAACCGCGGCGACACCTTCGTGTTCGGCGCCTGGGTCTGCACCGCAGACGGCGCGGGCTCTTTCCAGTGCCGCCTCACCATGCCGCCCAACCCGAAGACCGGCCTCGTGATGCTTCCTGAAGTTGTCACAAGCGATCTCGCTGGCAAGTTCGGCGAAATTTCGCTCTTCAACCATCACGCTGACTTCGAGCTCGAGTCCGCTTCCAACTCGAACTCGGCGTCCCCATGGGCTATCGCATGCGAGCCGGCTGCTCAGCCATCGTATGCGGTCCCACCACTCCGCTAGCGCCCCGCGCGTGGTCCCCGCATCCCCAGTCGGGCCCACACGGGGGCTCCCTCTTCGCGCCGGGCCGGCAAGGAGCCCGTACCCGAGTACAACTCGGACTCCGACACCGCCCTGGCCACGCTTCGGACTCCAACCCTCTCTCCGAGTTCTACTCGAACCCCGCATACGAGTTCGACTTCGGGTTGGACCCTGAGGAGCCCGAGTCCGTGGACAACTCCACTGAGCATCCCTTGTCAGGGCCGGCCTCTGGGCTGGTTATAACATCTACACCGGCCGAGAGATTGTTTACTGGCCAGACCGCAAGCCTGCTGACCTGATAAGTGGAGACTCACGCTACGTCGCCTACATCGACTCGCTACCATTCCAGGAGGGAGCACCGCTAGCCCGGGCAGAC